>JAUPFN010000009.1:957500-3357500 GCA_036924255.1 Apodemia mormo | reverse complement strand
AAACAACTCGGCTTAGTGCGGCGCTTTGACTATTTTCATAGGGTGGAGTCATGGCATTGGAGAAGACCAGTTTCTTTCCATCTGCGCTTAACATGGAGTTAAGCGCAGATGGAAAGAAACTGGTCTTCTCTTCCAATGTCGGCGACAACGGTGTCGTTGTAAGTGTGTATTCGTGTGGGTATTAATTAGTGTTTAGATCATTCATGAGGATAGACTACAAAAATAGCCATCGGCTTTGTTATCCTATCCTCTACAAATAGACTCACCTCGTATACATCTTATGTAATTGTTGAACTCTTTCTGTAGCCGCGTCGCCTGCTGATGCTGCCGGTTGAAATTCTGCAAGTGCTCCTCAAATATGTCATCCAACGTCCGGTCTACTTTGCCAAGATTTTGAAGTAACTGAAACAAATAAAATTTATTTTTCATTACACTGAATATTATTCGCCACTCCATAGTATTTTTTCGAGAAGTTAATATATCGACAACAGCATGAATCGGAGAGCACGCGAAACCATCAGTTCCGACTATCGCAAGTAACAAACAACTTTCCTAAATAAGGAAAATGCGGTTCGGCTCATGATTATAATAGTAAAAAATAAATAAATATTGTTTTACAAATATACACAAATTGATCTAACCCTACAGTAAATAAATTGTTTGTTTGTAATATGGATGTAAGATCAGTCTAAAGCTGACAAAGGAATCGATGGCGCTTAGGTTTGATTTTCGGCAGGGACAAATATGTTTTTTGAGTATAAATGTTTTTTTACTAAAGATAATTGTGTATTTATTTCTATCTATGTATTCATATCGTATCACCCATACCACAAGCAAATAATTTGCTTATCTTTGTGTGAGGTCAGTTATAGTAACTTGTCCAGACTCCAGCAATATTTATTATATTGTATTTATTATTTGTATTATGCTATATTTACTACTATTACTTCAATTATTGTATAATATTTCATACTTTTTGTCGTCGGCATTTGGTGAAACTCCGTTTGTAATTTTGTTGACACACTTGTACTGTTTCACAAACCACTTTGAATATAATTAATATTGCCAAACGGTTTCGCCTTTTCCGGCATCTTTACTACGCTACGGCTACGAGGCTTTTGCCGTATTAAAGTCATTATTGTATAATTCATAATGTGTTGAGTTTTGGGCAATTAAATTTGCCATGTTTCGTTTAGGAGGATTAGATAGCAAGTAAATGTAATGGGTGTTATCATCGCTGATAGCAACTAATTAAGATATTTGTTGTTTATAGCCGATAATTTCATCAGGAGAATCATCTATTAATTGGTTATCCTATAATGTTAAGGATTCTGCACCAGCAAAATGACATTCGCTGTACCTATACAGGAATGACGATTGATAAGAACCAACAGTAGACGTGTTAAAATTGGGAGGATGATCTCAGACTAATTACCACACGGGCCATTGACATGCTCATATACATCTGAATTGGTATTCAATGGGCAGCTCGACAAGTGGGTATACAGAGGCGAACAATGCAGGAATGTCACCGCAAGGTCGACGCATGACAGATCACATTATATGCGACGAGGTCGCGCTCTCTATTACTAGATAGGTGCATGTTTAACACAAGTTTTACACATACTAAAAACGGTGATAAATGTCTAGATAATGCACGATTTTCTTGACGATAAAAAATGCATCAAAATGGTAGTTTTGAGCCGTAGAAATTTATAAGGGACTTGAACATTATGCTAAAATATTAAAAAAAACTACTTTTACCATCTTGATTTTTAGAAGTCCACAACTATGGAGGGCAAAAGTATCGACAGCCTTGCTATTTTCAAGGCATTTTTGTATCTCACAACTACTCTTTGGAATAATTGCCATCAGATATGCCTTCTGACACGATAAAAATTAAGGGCCTTTTTAAGAAAGAGCTTATTAATTCCTCGATTATCGAATTAATTCCTGTAATGCACTTTTAACATCTCGAAATTTTGAGACAGCTCCGAAAACACCTTGATAACGTTTTCTTCAACGCGAGAAACGAACACAGGACCTTATGTTTTAGGCCGAATAGGATAACCACTAGACTACGAAGAAATCCAGGTTAGAATCATTTCGAAAAGTTGATTTCTTTCCGGTTTCTTTGTACACTTATTTTCCAACGTTCCCTTAAATCACCCGTTAACTATTGCAGTTACGTAAGGTCATCTAGGATCAAGGTCCGATGTTTATTGGCTGCATCCTCCGCTGAAATTACACCAGGACTCTAGTTGTGGTTCGGACATAATTGGAGTTAATTCCAGTTGGTACTGGGTGTGGGAAAGGAACTGGAAGAGTGGGAGTGGCACTTCATACAAATCTTTACGCAGGATCTCTTACAAGTTAGGATTTAGAACCAGTTAACTATGTACTTGTAGAACTACATCTAGTCGGGGGTGTTTTTGAAAGGATCGCGTTCGTAATCAACCTTCTACAACACCTACTTGTATAAGGTGTTCCTAAGAAGGTCGTATACTGCTATTATAACGGTTGGAATAAAATACTCATAACAACAACGAGGAGAATAACGTCTTTAGAAAAATTATCATCACTAGTTATTTTGTGAGTTAGGTAAAGACTACCAAACGTCGTCTGACATTTGCACCAATAATCAGGGATTTGTCGACTATGACGAAAATGAAAGATAATTCCTCGTCGTCACATTTGCCAAATTTCGTATCTTACTTTAATTATTTAGTCGTTGCGGTACCCGGAACTGAGAGCTATTCGTGATTTCCGAGGCACGGAATTGTTGAGACTTGGACTACGGCCGAGATTTTTCTAGATAGAAAACCTTCATAACATGGACATTTTAATATACCGAGTCGATTATGATAACGATAAGACATACGAGAATATATTTCAGCTTGAAAATGATCAGGTAGCTGTTTTAGGATTCCGAAGTAAACTAGGAAGCCTCATTAACGGTTGGGCAAGCAATTGTGTTTCCTGATGGACAAGAGCAACCAAAAACGCTAATGATGCATTGCTATTTGCCATACCTGTGGCGAGGATAGAATGACCCAAGCGTAAGTTTTACGGCTAACTTACCCTTCAAACCGGAACACGACCGTAAAAAGCATTGTCATTATTACGGCAGTAATAAGTAAGTAGTTGTACTTAGCCTAGGCCAGAGAGCACATAACCAATATATTGGTTGTATAGTCAATGGCCTAGGCACTCAAATAAAACTTAACAGACACCTTTCGATAGCTCGATATTTTTAGAATGACTACCGGATCGCAACGCGGCCACACATTGAGAAGGTCCGGCAGAAGAAACTCAGCGGGTTTGTCTTTGTCTATTTTTTGACGCGATGTATAGTCACATGGCAGTGGAATGTTTGAAGAAATGAACTATTTTAAAGAGTAGACAGGATTACCGCAGCGAAAAAGCTCGTCTGCTAGATAGACATATTTTATGTCATAAAAATATTACAATACGTGAGTCACGTTGGCGCAATATACCGATTATTACGGATGGACATGGTGCATTTATCGCCATGCAGTCGCCAAGTTCACGGCTGTCGCACTGGCCGCGGTCAATGACACAATATCACATTAGCATAACTTACTTCGCTATTAACTTAACCGATTACGTTCCAGCTTTACATTCTTGTAGGACTCACGGCTCGCCCATCTACTACAGTCATACCGTACCATCCCATATCTATACATATAATAAAATCGCAGGAAAGTCAAAACTGTACATTGAAAATTTTTTTAAAAGATTACTTGGGTCGTGATCTATAATCGATATCGACTCCAGAAATATAGTTTTTAGAATTTTTGTCTGTTTGTCCGTTTTTCTGTTTGTCTGTATGTATGTCCGGGGTAAACTCAAAAAGTACTGCATGGATTTACTTCAAATTTTGCATGAATATTATTAACAGGTCGGGTCAACATATAGGCTACATATTATAACGATATCACCTACGGGGGAGGTGCTGTGCGGAGTAACGAAGTCCGCGCGGACGAAGTCGCTGGCAACAGCTAGTAATCTATATATTAATACGTGAAGCGAAAATTTTATATTCTTTTTTACGAACGCGCGCAGACTTAGGAGTATGTTATTCGGCATAGTTAAAGTTTATAGGAAGAAGAAGTGCTGAAAGTTTGTATTTTAAAATAATGTTACGAATAATCTAGAAGCGTGTAGAGTTTGAGCGCGCGCGCGGTAATTATCTAGAAATAAAAGAAAGAGATAGCTACTCCTATTGACAAACAAATAGTTGACCTGGGCTATGCCATAATGGACTTTGTATGATATGGCATAAGGTTGAAAGTAGCGTGTACTAGGATTTATGACTCATAACATGTTTACGATAAGAAGTGATTCATTGTTTCCCGATACATTTAGATTTTTCTGGATCCAGCTAGGACTTTACCCTGCCTATAAATACAGAGATGTTGACAAACACAAGGCAGTTTTTATCAAGCGATCGAGAGCGATACTCAAAGTGAACAGTGCGAAGTGAGAAGTGTTTTATTGTGTAGTGTTCTAAGTTCAGTGATAGTATAGCGAGTGACTAGAGTGTAAAGTGTATTTTAGTATTACGTTGTGTTGTGTTGTGTAAATACACGGATTTAATATAAGTGGTGTTTTCTTACAAGTACGAACCCGAGTACGTAACAATAATATGCTTTAGAAAAGAATTAAATTGATAATAATACACACTAAAATACGTTTAGTACAGCGTTTGACACACACACACATGTAGATTTTTTTTTCATATACAGAGAACATATATATTTAACATATATAGAGATCTTTACTATCGATAGGGAAGCACTTGACCACGATCTCGCTTTACCATCAAGCGGCTAAGCTAAGGTGCGGCCTAAGATGGAACGCGCTTCCCTAAAAGGTACCTGTTCACTCTTCTCTTGAAGATCCTCAAGTTGTACCCGTCGGGGAACACAGACTCAGGTAGCATATTCCAGTCCCTTGCGGTTCGGATCAAGAATGTCGAATCGAACCGCTTTGTTGGGTATGTGGAACGTCCACCATATGGCGATGCCCAGAATCTGTGCGCCTCGACGATCGATAGAAAAACGGGGATGGCGGAATTAAGTCGTGCAATTCCGCAGCGCACTCTCCAAAATGTATTCGATAAAAGACCGATAAACTAGCCACTCTGCGGCGATGAGCGAGGGTCTGGAGTTTTTTTCTATAAACTCTATGGTTGTGGTGTGTGGTATACATTTTATTGTATAAACTCTGTGGTTGTGGTGTGTGGTATAAATTTTATTCTATAAACTTTGTGTTCAAACTTAAAAGAGGTCTATGGTCATTGGTCAAACTTGAATCATAGTTTGTTTAAATTATCATAAATATCTTTAATTGATATAAAAACTATATGATCGAATTTCGGTCACTAGGTGATCACTAGTACATATAAACAAAATTATTATTTTTTTAAATTAAATCCTTACTACTATATATACGAGTACAACAGGTAGTTATATTATAAATGCGAATTAGTAAAGATGGATGAATGGATGTTTGTTATTCTTTCAAACATCAACGATTGAACCGATTAGGATGGAATTTGGCACACACGTAGATGATGACCTGGAATAGCACAAAGCATACTTTTTATCTCGAATAAGTTTCGCAAAGATTCGCAAAATCTGTTATAAAGCAGCGGGCTACAGGGCGCAGCTAGTACGAGTATATAAGTATGAAAGTTTGTGTTTTTTTTATATAATAAGATAGCATACAAGCAGATGGTCTCCCTGATTGAATGAGTCAACAATCGCCTATAGACACCTAAGACGTTAATGGTGCGTAAATTAACCGGCTACCTTACCCTCCAAACCGGAACACGACAGTGACAAGCACTGACGTTATTGCGGCAGGAACAGATAAGGCGGTGGTACTTAACGCAGAACTCTACCACCTAGTAGCCCGGGACCAACACGGGGTTAAATATTTGGATGTTTGTTACTCAATCACGCAGAAACGGCTTGATCGATTTGGATGAAAGTTAAGACAGGTGATGGCCCTTAAACATAGCCTTTATATCTTGGCAAAATAAGTTGTACACCAAAAACTTTTATAATGCAGTGGGCTACCAGGGTACAAGTAGCTTTAAATAAAAACCAGCTAAATGCGAGTCGGCCTCGCACACGAAGGGTTCCGTACCATCATCTTTTAAAAATACGACAAAACACGTTTATTGCATGGGGCAATATTTTCATTTTTTATTTTTAATATTATTTGTTATAGCGACAACGGAAATACAGAATTTGTGAAAATTTCAGCTTTTTAGCTATCACGGTTTATAAGATACAGCCTGGTGACAGACAGACAGACGGACAGACAGAAAGCGGAGGCTTACTAATAGGGTCCCGTTTTACCTTTTAGGTACGGAACCATAAAAATGACAGAATCCGAGATGTTTTTCAAGAATGAATTGTATTATTGCTCATTACGTTCGCAAGCAACCTTGAGTTGAGTAGTGTTGAATAATGGTATGTGTTGATTATATATATATATATATATATATATATATATATATATATATATATATATATATATATATATATATATATATATATATATATAATCAATTGCTGTTCGTTAGTCTCGAAAAACTCGAGAACGGCTGAACCGATTTGGCTAATTTTGGTTTTGAATTAATTGTTGAAGTCCAGGGAAGTTTTAAGAGGTAAGAAAATATAGAAAAAAATAAGAGCAGTTAAAAAGGCAGAACAACGTTTGCCGGGTCAGCTAGTTATATATAAAAATGGTATGTATTATTATATATAATACTGAACCTTAAAAACTATGAATATGCCAACTTTTGTTTAAAATATTTTCAGATGACTCGTCATCCTAATCTATACCTATATTATGATTCATTGCTATTATTTGTCCTGATGTGTGGTAGAGTTTTACTAGATGGTAGAGTTCTGCAACGTCACGCCCGGGTTCGGTACCAACGCCTCACCCTATTTCTACCGCAAAAGCGTCAATGCTTGTCACTTTCATGACCCAGTTCGGAGGGTAATGCAAGCCGGTATACCTATGCATGTAGCAGTGTCATTACGCCACACGATTTTTATCGATTTTGGCGAATAAAATCGATAAAATATTTTAAATGTTTGGTGTCTATAGGAGATATCTTTTTTCCTTCAAGTGAACCATCTGCTTATTTGTATGGAAACGAATTCAACGCGAATCGAAGGTGGATGTTAGACCGCAAACAAAAACTTTCAGTCATATAATGTCGTGGATCGTATATCAAATATATTTTCTTATATTACAGGATACCAAACAAGCAGACAGGAATGCTTTGCTATACGTGGGGGGGGGGGGGGGGATGGTAATACCATATGTATAAATTTATCGGCTACTTTAACCTCCAAACCAGAACACGACAGCGACAAGCACTGACGCTATTGCGACAGTTATAGGTAAGACGGTGGTACCAAAACTAGGCAAAATATTGCGAAACTCTACCAAGATGGAAATTACATCTTTAGCCCTTCGTTCACCTTTTACGAATTGCCTGGTCGAATAGTAAATGTTCTATTCTTTGACAGGGGAAAACATGAGGTTACATTACATACATAGACAAACATAGACGGATTACAACTGGTTAATAAAACACATAACACAGAGTATCTTTTAAGCACTTAAAGCTCAACCTAAATAGAGAAATCCCGACTACGACAAAACGTAATTTGTATTTCATTTTGTTTGTTTGATACACATCATACACCTAAAACAGCATTTACATAAATTGATTAAAACCTCATTTGTTAAAATCACGTATATAAAAACATACAAACAATTAAAAGCTGGTCTTCTGGTGCGTCGTCAAATGAATAACGGTATAAAGAATGCCATTTCTCCAACATTCATTCACACGAAGGCATTACAGGTTTTCCGAAGCATCTACTGTTACGATCGTCACTCGTGACGTCACATCCGCTAATTTCCTTTCATTTTCGCTTGCCTTTGACCGAGGCCTCGAATTCAACTCCAATTACATCCATTGTTTCAACTTACACATAATTAATTAAATCTTTTTGAGTTCTATTCCCAGCTATCTAAAGGTTATTATCAAATGAATTTATTTTTTAATTTGTATGCAATGTTGTTTACAAGTAGATGATCGATAATGTCAATCCGTATCTATTGAGGGACTTACGTAAGGTCGACGTTTACGGAATTACACTTCCTATAGGTAATCAACGAACCATTAGCAACTAAATAATAACAAGGCGTTTCACAAGTTGTTTGGACATTTGGTGATTTGGCATTTATAGGAACTGTTTTAGCTACGACTCGTAAGCAATGTTACTACTCGTAGTAACAACGAGTTGTATTTATTGGTTTTTCTTCAAAAGCGCATATACATAGATAATCATAAGGTCATGATTCAGAATAAGAAAAATAATTGAATTTGAAAAATAAAATCTATCGACTATCTTAAAAACTGCTGAAGCGATTATGATGAAAATTGGACTATTCCCTAATTTAGAACATGTCTGCTTTAATACATAAAGTATGATCTCGATATGGCTTTCAGACATTTTTGTCCCGAGATAGTCGTGGACAAACATACATACATTTACGAAATTTAGTATACGTGCTTGGACGATGAAATAGATTATCATACTGAAAATTTATCCAATTGAAACAATACTACATACAGTTTGCCATATATATACATGTCAAATTGATAACCTCCTCTTTGTTGGTTAAAAATGAACTAAATCGGTTTTTGGACATTAGACCCGATCCCGAAGACCCGAAAACCCTGGCCAACGAAACACACCAAAACACTACACACCTATATACGCGACACTGTCGCTGCCGTCGGCGAGAAGGACCCCTGTTTCGCCCATCGGCGAATCGAGCCCAAAGGCAAGGATCAGCCGACGGACAAAACGATGCCTCAAATCACGAGCTCACTCTAAGCTGAGGATCAGTCTCACAGGAGACACCTTTAGGGCGGAGGGCGTACAGGCCCACACCTTTAAACTCTAGCTGAGCATTATGCTCGCCCCCGCGACCTGTAAAGCTGTGAAGGTCCTTAAGGCCAACAGTAATTCAGGCATTCCGAAAAAAAGACAAAATAATTATCGATTCCTTAACTGTCTAATTTATTTTTTAGATATTTTCTTTTATTATCTTTTTGTTAAATTTTTGTGTGAGACATAAGTAAATTTTTTCACCATTTTAAGGTGTTTTGATAAGTAAAACAAAAATTTAAGTCTAGCACCTCTAATTTTTGACACAACTGTTCTAGCAACAGTTGCGCCAAGAAGTACGACCCCCTCAAAATATTTATTGCAATCCTAAATTTTCAATATAGGGTAGAAAATAACAAATATCATAGAGCAAACCGTATTCACAAGATATGGCTCCAGCAGACAATTTTCTTTTTCTTAAACTCAAATTACCTTTTTGTGGCACCCGTTTTCATTAGGCAGAAGACATAAAGGAGAATTCGCGGACAGAACTGAAGTCATTTTCGGAAAAATGTTCAAAAATGTTTTGATGACTGGATTATTCGTTGACGTATGTGTGTCGTTTCTGAAGGAGCATACTTAAGAGAGGTAAAATAAATTTGGATGAATGACTACATTTTATGTATGACTAGCTGCAGCGTTCAGCCCGCTGCATTATAAAATTTTGGTGAATTCCGCGGGATCGCCTTATTTTTTCGGGATAAAAAGTTTCCAAGTCATCATCTACCTGTTAGCAAAATTTTATTCTAATCTGTTTAGTAGATTTTGAGTGATCGAGTAACAAACATCCATTCATCCAAACATCGACACTTTCGCATTTAAATCTATATATGTATAAATCAATTGCTGTTCGTTAGTCTCTTTAAAACTCGAGAACGGCTGAACCGGTTTGACTAATTTTGATTTTGAATTAATTGTTTACCAGGGAAGGTTTAAAAGGTGACAAAATATAGAAAAAAAAACAAGAGTAGTTAAAAAGGCAGAACAACGTTTGCCGGGTCAGCTAGTATTAATATATAGATTGACCGTTTTCCGGTACTTTCTTGACAGAGTAGTAATAATAGAGCGTTGCTATTCGTATGGCGGGATGGTAATGTCACATTAATAAGTTTACCGGCTACTTTACCTTTCAAACCGAAATACGGCAGTGACATACATTGACGCTATTTCGGCAGAAATAGGTAAATCGGTGGTATCAGAACCAGGACGAAAAGTTGCGTGATTCTTATTACAAAGTAGTTACGATGGTGACACGAACAACCAATCGTTAACCTGAGACAAGCACTAAAGCTATTGTGGCAGAAATAGTTAAGTAGGAAGGTACCATATCATTGCCCGAGTTTTCGAGGACAAAGATACATGTTAATTAAAAAAAAAACGCGATTAGTGATGTCATATTCCGAAATTTTCTCTCATAGTTCATGCGCTTCGCTAACCGACGTTGCTTACTGTTATGAAATAATAACATCCCTGAATTGAAAATAACGCAATCTAATTACGGATGTAACACCAAGTTAGTCTGTTTCTGAATTTCCGTTTTGGTCTCGATTTCTAAGTCAAATTATTTCCCGACAAGCAACAAGGTATCACTATGTTAAGGTATTAGATTAAATAATTATTAATCAATTTAAATTCAGTTGTATTGTTTTAATCGTTTTCAACCTACCTACTTTCCAAAAAGGAATTTCCCAATCCAACAACCAATAACAGCCAATCGGTAGCTTTTTACGACCTGCCAGAACGGTAGTTTGTCTATTCTTCTAAGGGGGCCCGGACTAACATGTTGGAAGATTTATTTATTTCGCGTATCTTGGAAACTGCTCGTACGTGTACTTTACAAGACAGAGCCCTGTGACAGACAGACAACTGTGAAGCATATTAATTGGGTTCCGGTTGTCACCCTTTGTCTACGGAACTCTAAAAAACGGCATCACATCAGTGTAGTACACAAAAGCTATTAGGTTTCCATCTGTTGTCTGTAGGTACACAACAGATTACCGAGGGATCATATCACGTATCGTCAACACGATACCCGGTAATCGCGTCTGGCGATACTGCTAATTGCTTTGGCAATGGTGTTGTATTTCTGTACTTGTTATGTTGTAATTAAACGTAAAAACATACATATCTTCACGCCAATTCCTTTTTGAGGTAGATAGAGAATATTGAGTAACATAAATTAGGATCGAAATAAATTGACTTACTTTCTCCATTAATTTATTTTACTTATTTATTCCATAAAATAGCAAACAAACATATGACTCTCTCGAGAAAAGGGGATAACCACTGCCTGTGGTGGTATGTTATATACGCCTATGGTATGATATGGTGGCGCCTATGGTAATGGTGCGTTGCAATCTATGTAGATGTTTTTGGTGCGCTGCTTTCTGCGTGGCGGGATGATAACGTCACATGGCAACCATACTCTGAGCTACTATTGAGATTGTTTCTTACGAATATAATCTTAAACACGTTTGCCCGACCCATGGATTGAACCGTAAATCTCATGATCTGAACCAAAATCTGTCTGAAGCTAAAATAAATCATGTATTACTACACTAAATTCCGTAAAATTCCTTGTCCCTTTCGGGATCGACCCGAAACACGATCGACATCGATGACATATATGCTGTATATTTTGTAGTTCAGTAGTACGCAGCAGTTAGGAAATGCCCTGGCGACGGGCACACGACACGCGATGGAAGTATGTAATGTAATGTAATAGTGGACAATTATAACCACAATCGAGGTTACATATAATTTTATTGTTTCGCGCTGCATCGGCGCCAGCGCATTCATAACACGTGTGCTAAAAATATTACTCCATTATTGTTATTCGATAGTAAAGAGAGCGAATGAGTACTTCGAATAAAAGTGATTAAAAAAAATTTATCGACTTGAAATATCAAAGTTTATACTCATATCTCAAAAACTATTATTGCACCGATTTTGATGAAACTTGAACAGTTCCCTTAGTTTGAACATACCTGATTTAAGCCAAAAACAATTATCTCGATGTGTCTTTCAGTTCCAGAGGGATTCATGGACAAATATACATACATTTACTTTAGCACACGCGCTTGGATGCCTAAATAGATCTTCATACTCAAATATTACCCAATTCCAAAAATATTATGCACATATATGTCAAACTGATAACTTCGCCCTTTTTCGTCGGCTGAAATTATAAGGACAATACATTTTGCGTCACACCAGTCATTACTCGTTCCTCGCGACTTCGTTTTCATAACCCACACACATTACATATTTATTTTTACTCAATCGGGTGCCTATGTGACTCAGTGGCAATGTAGATCATATTGGTGAAAGAATTCAAGTATCTAGTTTTTAAGTTTATCCGTTACAAACAAACAAATCTTCCTTTCTTATAATGTTAGTATAGACTATAGATGATAGCAAACAAGAAAATTATTCTCCTGATAAAAGTGACAACCGTCGTCTATAGATACAAAAAATGTTAACGGCGCTTGCTATCAGGATAGTGCATACACAAATTTACCGTCTTCCTTACCCACACGACTGTAATATGACAGTAACAATTAGGTGTCAACGATATTGCGGCAGGAATAAATAAAAAAGGGTGTGGCAACAACCCAGGCGAGACGTTACAGGACTATACACTATCAGCTAATAGTCACAATAGTAGTGACGTGTTTGGCCAATCGTTCGGCGTTTACGAACTGCCTGGCAGAAAGGCGTATAGTATGTTCTTCACAAGCGGCCCAGGCCAAATACTATATAATATACTTCATAAGTATGATTTAAGACATAACTTTACGTGACTAACGTTCACAGGCAGCTGTCAGATTTAAATGTAGCGTGGCGACAAGCAAATATTATTCTTAATGATACTATTATTTAGCCATTAATAATATATTAAGGTAATTGTTTATGTACAGCCAATGTGTGATCACACTTTATATGAAAACAATAGTGCTGGGAAACCCACATTTGTCAAGTAAAAACCTAGGAATAATCTAACTGATAAATAATACTAGCAGTCTAAACTAGTTGAAATACGACAATAATTTATATGTATAAATAATATTCTTAAAATTCTTGCTTTACGTATTAATACCTAGATTACGAAATAGGGATGAGCCGAGCACAACTTTGATCGAGTAACCGAAAGGAGAGTTGATTTGATATTAGCCGAACCGAGTAGTCGTCTGTAAATGGGCGATGTTATGCATAGTCAAACAATCAATCAAGTGCAATTGTTCCAACGAAGTAACAGCGGTGTACAAGTCGCAATGTGATTTATGGCTGTAATGGCGAGCAATTATATCGGCGCACAATCTCGACGGGCCATTAGCTGCCGGTAAACACGATTACGATACACATGCCGGGGCACGGTAACGCTCTGAAAGTCACTTTACGCGATAATTTGCTTACAATACAGACTTGGCGACATACTAGCGATTCGGCAAGGAGCCAGCTGTCCCGCAGGAACAATATATTTTGCGGAATAAAAGAAGATAGTGCTGATTCTAGGCATAGATTTCCTGTATACCAAATTTCTCAAAAATCGTCTTACTGTAATATTATATTATGAAATGACAAAGAAGCCTACATACAAACTACCGAATTTATAATATTAGTGGGATTACCTATTAAAATATTATTGGAACGAAGTTCCTTACGGCAGGCTTGGAGGGGATAGGGATTTTTCTGCGCGACCGAACTGAAAAAAATGTGATAGTAAAACCGTAAGAAAAATGCGTGGAATAAAAGCGTTAAATGAGACGTGCGCAGGCGCGACAGTCGCGTACACAAGCGAGTAGTGCCGTTTAGCCGAAGGAAGTTCGTTCCTACCTGGTGTCCCGCGACACCACATCATTTTTTTTTATTTATTTAACTAAAAATTTTTACAAAAGGCGAACTTAATGCCTAGTGGCATTCTCCTAAAGTCGACCTTTAGGCCAACCGAAAGTAGGTATGCCGTGCCTCTAAATTGTAATGACATATTATGTAGTCCTAAGAAAATCTTAAAATATACTAAATACACTATGTAAACTAATATTAAAATTTATAATACATACATATAACGTAAACTTACACAAATACTTATAAATACATACAGACTTACAAATACTTAAATAAAATATACTATAAATATAATTATATTGGCGTTGACCACATGAGGTCCCGGGTTCGATTCCCGGGTCGGACACATAAGAAAAGTGTTTTTCAGTTTTCTGATAAACACAAAGTTGTCCGGGATTGGAAAGTTCCCGATTGGCGATAGGCTTGCCACCTATCACATTTGTGGGACTAAGTATCTTCCGGCTAATCGTGGGTGCACTTGTTGTACCTCTGCCTACCCCTTCGGGGATACGGGCGTGAAAATACTTAAATATACATATTAGCAAACTCTTACGCTGCGCGAGAAAAGTTTTTGTGAATCCCACGGAAGCAGAAAATTTTCCGGAATTAATAAAAGATAAAAGCCTGTATATAAAGTATGACATATAGGTACTACCCGTGTACTTTAATTTCATCCAAATCCTTGCCGAGCCGAAATTCTGATGCCACTTACTTTGCCATATATCGTCAAGAGATATATATATACATATATATATCGTTATAAGTCGAGGTTTGAACTCTCTTGAGACACCCTGAGAGGCGGGCTCTAAACCTAAACCCTGGTTGAATACTCTGATTGCACAAAAGCCCGATTTGGCAGTAAATACACACAGACCAACTACTAAGAATCATTATGTATTACAAATAAACTCACTTGTACTACTTCCAGTTCACGTATATTTTTAATTTTTTACTATTCACATCCAACCGGTTTCGCTTATTAAAGCATCATCAGGGATGTTTTTAGATATGATTATTGTAAAATAATTATAATTATTATATTAATAATAATTATTGTAAAAAATATGTTAAAGATATTATAAAATATGTGTAAAACATCCCTGATGATGCTTTAATAAGCGAAACCGGTTGGATGTGAATAGTAGAAAATTAAAAATATACGTGAACTGGAAGTACAAGTGAGTTTATTTGTAATACATAATTTAAAATGCAGTTTCACCAAGTGCCGACAATGGAAACTATCCAATTTACTAAGAATCATTTTGAAAAGAAAGATGCGTTGCATCTTTGCCTATATTTCTGGGAATATAGGAGTGACGCTATTAATTTAATTACATTAAAAGAGTCTTATGTTAATAGGCGTAAGAGTTGTGCAACGCGAACATGTCGTCCGTCCTTGTCCAGGTATATAGTACCACCGCCTTACCTATTCCTACCGTCATAGTGTCAGTGCTTGCTACACTCAAGTTCCGATTTGAATCGAAGGTAACCGGCAAACTTATGCAAGTGGCATTACCAACCCGCCAAAAGAATAGCAACGCACCATAAATATATCTAATACTTTTAAACGAGCGATTCTTGTATATATATAATTGGAATCTCGGAATCGGCTCCAACGATTTTAAGTCACAAATTAGGGGATTTTCGGGTCAAGGAATCGATTTATCAAAGTTCCAGGTCCAAGAAAAGCTCGGTTCCCAAGATATGGGTATGTGAAAAACCAGTAACAGAAAAAAAAGTATATATTCTACAGGAATCGATTTATCAAGGTTCAAGGTCCAAGAAAATATCGATTCCAAAAATGTGTGAAAAACCGAGCAAAGCTCGGTCAACCAGATATTTTGATGTCTATAGGCGATGGTTTCTCCTTCCATCAGGAAAGCCATCAGCTTGTTATTATCCTATGATATAAAAATGGCAATTCTTTCGATATTTACAGAATCCGAGATGTTTTTCAAGTATGAATTGTATTGATCATTACGTTCGCAAGCAACCTTGAGTTGAGTATTGATGAATGGTGTGTATTGTATTCACCTGTCTCACTGACACCATGGCGCCAGAGAAAACATGTCCAAATGTTAGGTCAAAACTCTGCTACACGACTATTCTCTTTATTTATTCTTGTTGGGTACACACTACTTTCCAATTGGGGAAATGGACATTTCACATAGCAACTAATAAATTAAACAATGTAGGGCCAACGAGACACTGGAAAAATCTCACTATTGAAACGGTTTTTATTGTTTTGGAGTTCTATTGTTTTTATGGCGTAGGAGCGAACAAGTAGACGTTTCTCCTGATGGTAACAGATAACCACCTTCTGCAAACATTACAGCTATTTAAAATTTCAATCCAATTAGAACTAAAACAGCGATCTGTCTTCAATGTGGATTACAATGAAGGCAAAGATCGCGGTAATTGGGTAGGCGGCTCTCCGCTAAGCTACAGTACAGCTAGTTCAAAACGATCAAAACTATAGGGAAAACTTAATATTATAACTTTTTTAATATATTAAGTTTTCCCTATCGTAACAATAACCCAGATAGGGTTTGAATCTGTGATTATCGCCTCTAGTACAACCCGCTCCGTTAAGCTACGGTTCAGCCATGGCGAAAATTCTGCGTTTGAAAACATAATGTTATGAGAATCACTAACTGGATTTGAATCAGCGACTTTCGCCTTGAGCTCAACCCGTTATACAGAGCCACAGTACCACTGGTTACTTTAGCGATAATTTGGTTGTATAAAAATATATTGAATAATCAATATCGCAACAGTAGGTACGCGCATCACGCAAAAACTAACGGAATTTCAATATTTTTTAAGGTTTTACTTCTAACGCCGAACCTACGCGGGCGGGCGGCAATTCACGTAATTGAGTCAATGCGCTAAGGGCTCTCACACACTAAACATGATAGAACGTCGAGACGTGCTACCGACGCGGCATAATATGTAAGAAAATGTAAACGCCTCGAGTCGATTGCCGTTTAATTACGTGAATTAGGCCCCGGTTCTTCCGCCGCTGGAAACCGCTCCCGACACTATTAATATGAAAGTTTTGTGGCGGATACATGTTGATTAAGAGCGTGTATTCGATTTGAAACGAAAACTTCACGTTTTCAAGTTTTTTCAAGAACAATATCGTAATAATGTGAGCAGATTATTCGAATTATATTACAGATTCTGTTAGATTAAAACGCGAGCCACACTGTTGGAAACGAGCCCTCCATACCGGCGCTTTACAACAGTGTAAACACTTGTTTGCAACAAAAATTCATATAAACTCCACATGCCTCCCACCAAGGTCACCCGTGTTGGAAGCTTGTTTCCAACAATGTAGCTCGGCTATAAGTCTTGATTTAGTGTACTACAGAGCAAGAATATAATTTTTGATAACGGTTTTTTTAAAACGAAGACAATCCCTGCATAGTGTTTTACGAAAATAAGAGTTATTTTTCAGGACGAATATAGCCATTGTAATTTGCCATAGTATTTTATTTTATGCATTTTTCCAACAATTCCGTGATATTAATCGACGTCGACAAATACCTCCTCTCGCGCGACACATCCTAAGTGGCTGGTAACGTATTATTACGTCACGGTATAAAAGTGATAGTCTACATATCCTCTTGTAATACGTTCTAACCACATTCGTAAATCAATAAGTAACAACAACAAACCGCCCTGTAACGTGTAACCAAAACATGATACATTTGTGGTTTCAGTCCTGTAACCTAGAAATATTATTACAAAATCGTACCATTAGTCATATTACACAGATTCTTGTGCAAAAATAAATTCGCCCGATGTAATGGCCTCACTTCCCGACAGAGCTTGTTATATTATTTATTTACGCTGTGTTATGATATACATTTGCTGTTCGACGCGGCGATTGGTTTTATATGATAGGGAGGCAAATAAACTAAGTAACCCCTATGTGCTAGGTCCCTTGTTGAGAATATACTATGGTATGTTCTCAACAAGGGACCTAGCACATAGGGGCTTTCCTTTTTTTTTACCATAAGGTAGCAAACAAGCAGATGGGTCTCCTGATGCAAAGAGTCAATCATCGCCTATAGACACCAAAGATGTTAAAGGTGCGTTGCTATCTTGTGGCAAAGTCTAATGCCACATGCATGAGTTTAAATCGGAACACGACCGCGACAAGAACTGACGCTATTGCGGCAGAAATAGGTAAGGCAGTGGTACCAGACCCGAGCGAGACAATGCGGAAATCTACTATCTAGTAAAGCAAGCAAAGGCAATATGTGGAACGTAAAGGACTGACCAAACACGAAGTAAGTATTTAATGTTTAACCCTTCATAAAGTGAAGTTCAGTGAAGTTCAGACATTGAATACCTATTATTTGCCCCATTCCTTACACCACCTTTTGCTTCAGTTCCATCACTGCAGTTATGATTTCGCGGAAATTTTGCAAATTAAACACCTGGTTCTCTCTGTGTCTTTTATCGTATATATCATGGAGAGTGTTCCGACGAGTTGTTTGGATTAATTCCTGCCGCCGAATTCCACCATCGGACATCGCGTCAAAACTTGAAGTTCCATCCTCACCATCTCGATGTCTGGAAATCCACAACTGTGCGTTTCTCCCGACACTTTTTACCTCGCACTACTCTGTTATGGAACCAATTACCGGCAGGGGTATTTCCGAACGGATACGACATAGGGACCTTCAAGAAAAGAGCTTACTCATTCTTAAAAGGCCGGCAACGCAACTGCAAGACCTCTGGTATTGCAGATGTCCATGGGCGGCGGTGATCACTTACCATCAGGTGCACCTCTTGCTCGTTTGCCCCCTCTTCTATAAAAAAAAAAAAAACCTCAATTTCGTCAGTACTTGCAACTCTCGTGTGCCGGTTTTGAGGGTAAGGTAGCCGGAAAACTAAAGCATAAACCACACGGAGGGCAACTCGCCGTTAACACTGGTATATATTATGATTTATTTAACTCTTTAAGTTAATTCGTTCTCGTTCGTAGTTCTCGCGGACTACTCATATGTAGAACAAGCCATCAGCAGATTTTTTTCCGAACGGATACGACTTACGAACCATCAAGAAAAGAGCCTACTCATTTTTAAAAGGGCAGCAACGCAATTACAAGACCCTGGTAGTGTAATTGTCTATGGGCGGCAGTAATCACCATCGGGTGAGCCACCTGTCCGTTTGCCCCCTCTTCTATAAAAAAGTAACAAACTTTTGAAGTCTACTCATTTTGCGAATAGTTAATACATTAAGATAAAACGTTTTAACCGGGTCGCTGCTTGTTGGTGTCATGTTCTGATTTTGAGGATGAAGTAGCCGGTAAAATTATACATGTGCCATTCTAACCCCGCAACACGGATATAAACGCGCTATTAACATATTGTGAGTCTATAGGCAATAGTTCTTACTCTCCATCAGAAGAAGTTTCTGCTTGTTTGCTATCCTATGATATCTATACATATAATAAAATCGTAGGAAAGTCAAAACTGTACATTGAATATTTTTAAAAGAATACTTAGGGCATGATCTACAATCGATATCGAAGCCAAAAATATAGTTTTTAGAATTTTTGTCCTTTTATCTGTTTGTCTGTATGTATGTCCGTGGTAAACTCAAAAAGTACTGCATGGATTTACTTCAAATTTTGCATGAATATTATTAATAGGTCGGGCCAACATATAGGTTACATATTATCACGCTATCATCTGCGGGGAGGAGCTGTGCGGAGTAAACGAAGTCCGCGCGGACGAAGTCGTGGGCAACAGCTAGTATAATATAAAGATTCATTGAACATTATCAAGAACTAAGTGTTAATAACTAGCAGTTTCTCGCAACTTAGTTCGTGTGACCAAAAATCATTAATTCCCTTTTGCTCAACCGGGTAAAAATGTAGCCATGTCACTTCTGAATAATGTAGCTATAAAAAGTTAAGCAGACAGTATTTGTATTGCCTGTCACGAGACTAGATCTGATTTTGTGATTGAAGCCGTTTCGAAAGAACTCCCATTTATTTATAAGACTGGAGCGAGCACGTTAATAGGTTAAGGACTAATTACTATTGGCCGGTGTCCAGCTCGTAACCGGCGCGGTATGGCTTATCGCTGGACGTTTACCACTACTGGACTCGTAAAGGAAACGATACATTTCAATATTTTCAGCGTCAACCTCGATCCAAGCATTTAATTACCGCATTTAATGAAGTTGCATTGTTGTGTGTACACTCTTGTAACTACATTTTTAACCGACTTCAAAAAGGAGGTTTTATTTTAACAATGTATGTGACAGATAATATAATTCCCTGTGTTGGTCGCGGGCTCCTTTGAAGAATAGATCAACTACTGTTCTCCCAGGCAGTTCGTAAAAGGCGACGGATTGGCTATACAGTCACTAACATCGTGGCTACTCGGTGATAGAGTTTTGCATTGTCTTGCCCGGGTCTGGTATATCACCGCTTTAACTATTCCTGCCGCAATAACGTCAATGCTTGTCACTGTCGTGTTCCGGTTTGGAGGGTAAGGTGGCCGGTGAAATTATGCATGTGGCATAAGACCTCGCCACAAGATAGCAACGCACCATTAACACCTTTGGTGCCTATAGGCGATGGTTGACTCTTTCCATCAAGAGACCCATCTGCTTGTTTGCTATATAGTTGATGCTTGTTGAAATTACATAAAATTTGAGTATGATGATTTATTTCAGGCTCCTAAGCACGTGTTTGTAAGTGTATGTGTACACTTAAAGTCAGATCGAGAGGGCCCCTTTTTATTTATGTCAGATAAATTCCAACTTAAGAGGGGAATTCACTAGGCTGACATGCACTAAGAGAGCCCTGAGAGCAGTCTAAGCTTCCTTAAAAATCATTAGTTATAAAATTATTAAAATAAATAACAGTAAATCATTAGTTCTTGAGATACGGTTATCCGTGGATTTCTGCAGGGGGCATGCATAATATAGATACCTAGGTTAGGTGTCAGTTTAAATTATTAAATTACTTTTATACTGTCTTTAAAATATTAGGGAGTTTTTCATATATTACAAGATGGCGGACAAGTAGGTATACGGCTCTCATGGCCTCTGTAGGCTAAGTATTGGAGATATATCGTGTAAAAAACTTAGTGCGAAAAGCACAAAAAATATATATTTCAACCACAAAATTTAAAATACTGTTATTTCTTCTAAAATACTGTTTATTTTCCATCTTAGACCTATAATATAATTTATTTCTTGCAAAACAAGGTGGCAACCCATGTAGTAATATAGTCGTATGTATAGCATGAGTGCATCTGAAACATAACAGGATGAGCCTGTATTGACGTCAAACATTTCGGATGTTGCAAGATCATGCAGAAATACAAAACATAATTGTAACGCTCACGCTAAACACACGCCTTCACCGATACCATTACAAACACCATTTACATTTATTATGTTTAAACCTACCGTTTAAAATTATAAACCTACCATTTTCTCCGTGTTGGTCCCGGGCTTCTTTGAAGAATAGACCAATTGCCGTTCCACCAGGCAGGTCGTAAAAGGCGACCGATCGGTTATATTTACTAACATCGTGGCTACTAGGTGGTAGAGTTCTGCATTGTCTCGCCCGGGTCTGGTACCACCGCCTTACCTATTCCTGCCGCAATAGCGTCAGTGATTGTCACTGTCGTGTTCCAGTTTGGAGGGTATGGTAGCCGGTAAACATGCATGAGATAGCAACGCACCATTAACATCTTTGGTGTATATAGGCGATGGTTCACTCTTCTATGGAGACTAATCTGTTTGTTTGTTTCTTATAATATATAAAAAAGAAAATTGGTGACTGTAATGTTGTCTTCGAAACCAACGTGATTGTTTTTTTGTATTATATCATAACACAAATTAATAATATTAATAGGATGTATCTTCTTCACGCCCGTATCCCCGAAGAGGTAGGCAGAGGTACAACAAGTGCACCCACAATGTGATAGGTGGCAAGCCTATCGCCAACCGGGCACTCTCCAATCCCGGGCAACGTTGTTTTTATCAGAAAACTGAAAAAACACATTTTTGAATTGCCCGACCCAGGAATCGAACCCGGGACCTCATGTGATCAACTCCGACACCGGACCACTAGACTACAGAGGCGACTATTAATTATTATTAAAAACTATTAATAGGATGGTAGCATACATGCACGCACCATTAACATATTTGGTGTCTATAGGCGATGGTTTCTTTTTCTATCAGGAAAGCCACCTGCTTATTTGCTATCTATTAATATAAATAAAAAATATTTAGAAAAAAAAAATCCATTCCATGAAAAATACAAGTTATAGTACGTTTTTTATATCGAAGCAAAAAAACAGTAGGCTCTCCTGATATAAAGAGACGACCATCGCCTATAGATACAAAGATGTTAATGGTACGTTGCAATTAATGTGTCTTGATGTTAATGCCATAAATGCCACATGCATAAGTTTACGGCTACCTTACCCTCCAAACTGGAACAAGACCCCCTTTTCCGTTTTTCGCAATTTGTTTTTGCAAAATGTCGTTTTCCCGTTTTCCGCCAAATTTCGTTTTTTTGCGATCAAATCGTTTCGGCTTACATCTCCGTAAC
The DNA here is from genome assembly GCA_036924255.1 of Apodemia mormo. Taxonomy (NCBI): domain Eukaryota; kingdom Metazoa; phylum Arthropoda; class Insecta; order Lepidoptera; family Riodinidae; genus Apodemia; species Apodemia mormo. Next base: position 3,335,036 of record JAUPFN010000009.1, on the reverse strand, counting down.
CATAAACAATAATTATTGTAAGGACAGAGTAGTTTCAGATAGAAACGGATGGTCTATATTGACTGCGTTTAAATTATTATGATTATTTCGTTAAGAATTCTATCAAGACACGTTTTGTGTATAAAAATATATAGGCAGAGTTGTTAGCTATCTACAAATTGACTACAATGACAGAACAAGGCTAATATTCTATTTTGTGCCTAGACAATAAAAAGCAAGAATCTCTTCCAGTATTCAGGTCAGTGGCAAACTGCAATAAACTATACAAGAAGACATCTTTGAATGCCGCCCGTGACCGATTTTCGCAAAATCCAATAACAGTTAAATAGAAATAAAAAATCTCAGTGATCTCAAAGTCACCAAACACTACGATTCATTACTTACTACTTTTGAAATCATTAGATAGCAAACAAGCAGATGACCCAGAAGCCAGAAAGAGACAACCGTTGCTATAGACATCAAAGATGTTAATGGTGCGTTGCTATTCTTGAGGCTGGGTCTCAATGCCACATGCATAAGTTTACGGCTACCTTATCCTCCAAACCGTTACACGACAGTGACAAGCACTGACGCTATTATGTTGAAGTACTCAAGAGTTGAAGTACCTAGTTCTTTGAGTGTTTTTTTACATTATAAGATAGCAAATAAAGCGGAACACGACAGTAACATTCTTTGACGCTATTGCGACAGGAATATGTAAGACGGTGGTAGCATAACCCAGGCGGGACGTTACAGAACACTACTACATAGTAGTCACGAAGGTAGTGACATATAGCCAATCAGTCGCCTTTTACGGAGTGCATGGCAGAATGGCAGATGCCAGATGGTCTTCTTCAAAAGGGACTCGGACTTACATGGGGTAAAAGTTATTGATTTCCGCAAAGCAAAGGCTGAATCAATAAAACAGTCGCATATTTATTTAGGCAAAAGAAACTACTCAGTTGATGCTTCGCTAGTTAATTCGCTTGTAGACGTTAAAAATTTGAATATATTGAAAAATTCGATACTGCTACATTAAGTACTGCATGAGCGTGCTGTATATTATTGATTCAGGCTTTACTTTGCGGAAATCCATTATTAAAAAGGTGAAATTAATTAAATTTGCTATTATCCGCGAACTATTCTATGTATCTTCCGTGATGGTATCGAAAAGAGAGACGTCGGTTTAATAAATGGATATGACTCACCGATGGTATCTTCACGCCCATATCCCCGAAGAGGTAAGCAGAGGTACAACATGTGCACCCACGATTAGCCGAAGATACTTGGTCCCACAAATGTGATAGGTGGCAAGCCTATCGCCAATCGGACACTTTCCAATCCCGGGCAACTTTGTGTTTCTCAGAAAACTGAAAAAACACTTTTTTTTATGTGCCCGACTCACCGATGGTTCGGATCAAAAGACCCCAGCGGCACAATTCCAAGTCTTCTTTTGATCCGGACCGGTGAGTCTTAACCATTTATTAAACCGGATACATAGAACAGTTCGCGGATAATAGCAAATTTAATTAATTTCAACTTTTTGAGCGTGCTGTGTTTATAGGGCGTTATTGCATTTGTATGGTTACCCAGGACCTTCACGGTGAGGGCAGGTTTTCACTTCCCCTTATTTATAAATACCAGGAATGCGTAAAATTATATTTGAATATATTTACTTACACGTCTACCACCTGATGCCTAATGCCACAGACCACATGAATACTAATAGACACGCCACTGAGAAGGAAACGTGTCGCTGCGTATATGAGCAAACGCTCATATTACTTTAAAAATTCATACATTTAAAAGTTATATTATATTGTGCAAAAAATTGAAATAAACCATGTTGTACTGTTTAATCGTACTGAATGAGATGACAAGGTTTAAAAATTATCTTTGAAATGATTTAATTTCATTGGCAAGTAGTACAACTCTGTATTTCTGTACGAAATCGCAAGCTACACTGACATAGTAAGACATTGCCTTGAAACCGTATCCGTCTCTAGTGCAAATAAAAGTAATCACTAATTATGTAGGTCAATTTGCCTACCCCGTAAGGGGTAGATTTAGTTTATTTTAAGATAACTCCAAAAAATCAACACTTGCTCGAACAGTTGACCTAGAACACGGGCTCCCATATTCTGAATCATATTAATAAAACATAATATAAATAAAGTAATGTAAAAACGTACTAGACACAAAATCGTATCGTGTAAACATACAGCTTACAGCAACCCCATCGTGTACGCAGAGGTGATCACTTTAATTTGTATGGTCGCGTACAATCTAACCCACTTGGATAATATAAATGAAACTTGGAGCCTATATCCAATGCAAACTTAACTCCGAGAAAATTACATGTAAATCTAACGTCCTTTAAGTATATAGAAGTCAGTTTTCATTCAAAATGGGTAATGGGTATATCCATTTATTTCAAAGCGGATATACCGGGATTAGATTAATCTGATGCTGTCCCAAGGTGTAAAGAGTCTACGTAACCGGTGTGAATGTTTTAAGAGAATCATAAATGTGAAAGAAGCAAGGCGATGCAGTGATCGTAATATATGAGACTCGATTCCTATCACACAAACACCTGGTGTAAAGTGTAGTACTATCTCAAATCATGAAGTCATGAAGATATGTTTATAGCATTGACATAAAAAACCTAAGATGCACAGTCCCGAACAAAATTAACACTCAAAACTGTCGCTAATTTAATCTAAGTAGTTACAGATATGGCAAAAACATATGCTTTTGCATATCCAACCTTAACCGCAAGATTTATAGTTGTTTTTATAAAGCAATGTACAAAAGTAATAAAATTGACAGTGATGCAATTTTATTTGAAATGAGCGCACAATTTAAAGTTATGCGCTCATTTTTAGAGGACGTTTTTGAGACACTGATTGTGCATCTTGGATTTTTTATATCAATGGTTTATAGACAACGAATTAACTTCCATCTTGTGTATCAGACAAAATACTCCGGCCTCTACAATATTTTCTTTGAAAAGATCTACTTATAAACAAAAACAATAAAAGTGCTGTATGTATTCAGCCCAGAACTTCTGCTCATGATACCAACATTAATACTCTGGAACATAATCTCTGGAACAAGTCGGATTTAAAAAATTCTAAAAGTGTAGATAGCCAAATTATGGGGAAGGCTATAGGCGATATACCATCATGCTACGACCAGTAGGAGCGGTGTAGACGAAGTCACAGGTAACAGCTAGTGTGCTAATAAAGTACTAAAAATAATACAAGTCAAGTTTACTGAACATTAAACAAATTGTTTGTACAAAGATCAAAGACAACAATCGCTCGTTTATTGTAGACTATTTTCGTATCGTAATTTCTGCTCGATTCATATTTTTCAGATTGAAAACACAGTTTATTGATTTAACTGTTTCTTTAAATAACAACATGAACGACTTGAAGAGTTTTGTAATTATTTTTAATATAATATAATCGAACCAGCATTTTGCTTTAATCTAAACTGTATAGGCAACTCTGCTTCTTACATGCAATTGGTCGAAATCAAACAATCATCGTATGCCTTCATGATCTACCAATCGGAGCATAATATTATCTATGGACGCGAATTTTCTGTAATGGCAAATAGATGACCGTGGAAAGAAAAACATGGCCTACAAACTCCAAAGCTGGTAATGATGCATTGCTATCCGTGTGGCGGGACGGCAATGTCACATATATTAGTTTACCTTACCCTCCAAACCGGAACACGACAGGAACATTCACTGACTTGCAGCAGAAAAGGGTTAAGGCGGTGGTACCGACTACCGAACCTGGGCAAGACGTTACGAAACTCTACCATCTAGTAGTAACGATGGTAGTGACACGTATAGCCAACGCCTTTCACGAAGGGCCTGGCAGAATCAAAGGAGGGCCGGAATTGAACGGGATAATTTTAATTCTCTCTAATTGTCGCCTCTGTGGTCTAGTGGTCCAGCGTTGGTCTTGACGACATGAGATTTCTGTTTCGATTCCCGGGTCGGGCACATAAAAAAAGTGTTATTTCAGTTTTCTGAAAAACACAAAGTTGCCCGGGACTGGAAAGTGCCTGGTTGGCGATAGGCTTGCCACCTATCACATTTGTGAGACCAAGTATCTTCGGCTAATCGTGGGTGCACTTGTTATACCTCTGCCTACCCCTTCGGGGATATGGGCGTGAATATACTTTATTTTAAATTTTAACTCCAACAATAGTATAAACGCGCCTACTACACGGTGTACACTATCTTCTCCGACGGCACTTCTCACATTCCCGATCCTATCGAACCGCGCGTGATGAGCAACGGCCCGCAGTTCCATACAAACGCTACCGAGCAAATTAACTCACCTTGAAGAAGAACCTCATATAGGTCCGAAACTAATCAGAACCTTCGCCGATTAAGCGTGATTGTAGCAGATTTTAATTAATAGGAAATAAAAAATGTATTTCAATTCCATAAAACTCGTTACAACTTCCAATAATAATCGCATGTCACGTGTTTTTGTTTTACGTCTCGCCTTGACACAGTATTAGTGACGAACAAAGTAATGCGTTTGTACCATTTCATATATATTTCTTGTTTAAAATATCCTCATTCATAATGTTTACATCCTGTATTAAGTTAGAACTAGCGATCGCCCGCTGGTCGAAATTCGACCATATACTAAACAATAAAATCTGTTTTAAGTTTGACAACTGATTTTAGCTCTAAAGGAAATAGTATACATGTGTGTATATTATCACCTAAATCATATAAATATAGTGTGTGTAATGTTTATTTTTAATAATCTAATATAGCAATTTCTAATGCATATTTTTTTTAATTATCAGGTTTCTACAGTCCTTCACAATGTAAACTGTAACTGTGTCTGCCCAATTTCATACTCCACTGGTCGCGTAATTGTAAAAATGGGGAATAAAGTTTTTGCATCACTTTTTTATGGTATAAGATAGCAAACAAGCAGTGGGTCGTTGATGCGTTGCTATCTTGTAGCGAGGTCTTATGCCACATGCATAAGTTTACCGGCTACCTTTCCCTGAAAACCGGAACACGACAGTGACTAGCAATGACGCTATTGCGGCAGGAATAGGTAATGCAGTGGTACCAGACCCGGGTGAGATAATGCAGAACTCTACCACCTAGTAGCCACGATGTTAGTGACTCGATAGCCAATAGGTCGCCTTTTACGACCTGCCTGGCAGAACGGCAGTGGGCTATTCTTCAAAGGAGCCTGGGACCAACACGAGGGATTAATAAAACTATAAAAATAAAAAATATAATTTTAACGCAGTAAAACTGCAACAACCGAATTTCAACTTCTTATTTCTCTGGAAAGTGGAACCCTGAATCAGATCTTAGTCAAATTTTTATGGAACCAAACTGGAAAAGTAGAATTTTCCAAATCACTTAATAAACGAAGGAGATCTGAGGTAGCAAACATTAAAAATACATCCGAATTGAGCATCTCTTCCTTTTTGGAATGTCGTTTGATTATTGAAAAAAAAAAACAAGAAGATGGTAAAACTTAAAACCCGTTATGTGATTTTTTATACTAATACATCCAATCTGGTTATCTGTTACTGTTATTTATAGCCATATAACATAAAATGTGTGAAAAGTCGAAAACAAATCTAAGGATCCGACATTGAAGAGCTTAACAGTCGCTCCAGTCATTTACTCCCTCCACTGCGGATGAAAAAACTTTCGTTTTCAGTGCGATTTTCAGAAACACTAATTATCAATAATTCAATTTATATCAAATTTAGACTTAAATGTTTATTTTTTTTTTTTCACGTCTTGCACGGTAATGGCGTCCGCCGCCTGGAACTCGTAATTATTGGAGATAACGTCGAATAATGACTAGTAAGGTGTTTTAATATTTACTATTAAACAAAGTAAATAAAATGTACAAAGAAAGACAATCAATAGATTATTTAGAGTTATTTTTTTAAAAAAGTGCACCCAACAATGGATATTATTATCAAAACTAGATTTGAAAATATAAAACACTATGTTAAGAACCTCAAACTGTGTTGAAAGGAAATAAAATAGTTTTAGCACAACATGTAAGAAATATTGAAGAGCAACAAAACTACGCTATAGGCATTGTTTTTGTAGCTCTTCAATATTTCACACGTTCTTACGTGGTACGAGTCCACATCGTTCATCAAATTTCAATAATTTTGGAGCCTATAAAAGTTTGGGCCAATGCGGGAAATTGACTTGGAGTTCGATCAATTGGTGTACTAACCACAATCAGGGCTTGTTAATTTTCAAACCTGAATCAGTAAATTTTTTAAGGTTTGGCTCTACTTTAAAAGGTACGTAGCGCGCGTTGCTTGGCTCGTCATGGCGGGGACACTGTCGTGCCCCTAGATTTTGTCACAATTGTAAATCATATCGATTTTTTAAAAAGAATTGCTTATTTGAATATTATGCCACGTGACCCAAAATGCTCAATGCACCTAAAGCAGTTTTCACCTAAAATTCGTCCGACAAGTTCATGCAGATATTAATTCATACAAACAAAAAAATAACTATCTTTATTATATTATTATGTGTAAAATATGCATTGTACGTTTGATAGCACTAGGCTTAAGAGATTATTTCTCTTGCCTCTTGTGGCTAAATTTTGTTTGAAAAACAACCAACATTCAGATTGCTAAATAATGTTTGGTCAATCATTTGTTAAGTGTTCAATGTGATCGCAATATCCAGCATATAAAGAAATATTGTTTGTGGTCGATAGTTATTTTTTCCCTCGCGTATATTTGATATATAGTTAACCTTTTGTCATTGTCAAACAAAAAATTGGAAATATATGTATATTTAAATTATACCACGTCATTTATATATATATTATTTATTTTGCTCAAATGATGTCATCGTTGTTAGTCTAGTGCAGGGATTCCCAAACTATTTCAGACAAGAGACCCTTTATCGAAAATGAACCTCAGACCTCCATAGCCAAATAACTTTAAATATGCTATCTAGTTTTTTTTTCTATTGATACAAAATACTTAAAGAAGTGAAAGTATATTCACACCCATATCCCCAAAGACAACCAGAGTAAGGCAGAGGTACAACCAGTGCACCCACCATTATCCGAAGATACTTAGTTCCACAATGTGATAGGTAATAAGCCTATCGCCAACCGGGCACTTTTCCAATCCAGGGCAACGTTGGTTTTCATCGGAAAACTGAAAAAAAAAACACATTTTGAATTGAATACTGACGCCGGACCAACCACTAGACCACAGAGGATCAGATATAGAGTGTTTATTTTACATCATAGGAAGGCACCAGATGAGAGCTCTCTGTTGATGGAAAAAGAAAAAAATAGCCAATATACACCAATAACGGTAAGTTTGTTTTGCCAGTGGCGTAGCAAGTATGTAATAATACATGACTGTGTAAGGCGGTGGTGCCGAATCCAGACGAGACGCAAAACTCTACCACCTACTAGGTGGTATACTCACGATGGTAATAATGAGCAGTCTTAATTACACAATTTGGCCAATCGTTTGCTTTTTCCATCGGCCTGGCAGGAGGGCAAATAGTCTATTGATCAAAGCGGGTCCGGATCACCACGGGATGGAACCAATTTAGTTGTAGTTTTGTTATCGTGATTGTTTATGATTACACCATCTTGAAGCGTGTTAACTAATAACTAAATGTCGTTGCATCATATTTAACAGCGGTATGACAGCATTTGAAGGTGCAGACGTGACTGGCACATTTACGGCTGCCGTTAAAACGTCGTAAACCGTGTCACGTTCTAATCAAATATATTTCTTAGGGCCGATTTGACCAAACAACGTATAATGCTAAAGTAACTAGTAAAATCATATATTATTCGTACTTTCTTAATCACCATGTATGTAAACAAGCAGATAGCTCTCTTGATTGAAAGAAATAACCCTTCTCCATATGTTTCTTATTCGACTCCTGTAAATTGTAATCCTAAAATAACAAAGCGAACTGTTTGTTTCAGTTTAAAGAACTTCCTTGAAATACAAAAAGTGAACGGTTGATCAAACGTATCGCTGCTATCGTGACTAGGTGGTAGAATTTTACATCTCGTATGGGTTTGATATCAACGCCTTAATTTTATATCTGATCGAGAAGTAATTAGTTAATTTAATTCGCCGAAAGCATATTACAAGCAGTCGGTAATACAAAAACACGCCTTACCCTGTTAACTTTTGATTTGTACTCGGATAACATTTGGTAGGACCGGGCCTAACTATGAAAATACGTTGCCTCCTTCAATACCAACAGATAACTTCATCCATAAATAAATGAAAATAGTGTCAATATATTTCCTTATGAATGTGTATGTGTATTAAAACGTTGAGAAACATCTTTTGGATCACTTTTTAGGATATCCCGTACAGAGAGACATTTGGCAAAGTTAACGTTTATCGTCGTCAATGTAAGAACAAAAACATGCGGTTTTAGTTTTGTACATCCCTTGTATGTATTTCGGAGTGACGGATATTAGATAAACTAGAATAACTTTCTACGTTTTTAAGTTAATTGAATAAAATATATCGCTAGGAACAATCATATAACAAATATTGAGACTTTAATTTGATTGATTTTTATAATAATATTTAAGTGTTGCCATTGTATAAAATTTTAATTACATTTACATTAAAACAGCAGTAAGTTTATATATCATAACTTTCATTATAAGTATCAAATAAAAATTCTCCCTTTTTTTGTACTTAAGAATAGTTTAAAGCTAATTTATTTTTTGTTATTTGAACTAACTTAGATTTCTGAGATTAGCAGTTGTAGGTACTAAAGACACCCAATGATAAGATAAATACCTGAACACAGACTACTAAATAGAGAACTGATTGTTTACGTTAACCTTACCTAAATTCCAACTTTATTTAGCTACTACTCCTCAAGATTAAAAAATCTATACATATAATAAAATCGTAGGAACGTCAAAACTATTACTATTTTTTAAAAGAATACTTGGGGCGTGATCTACAATCGATATCGAAGCCAAAAATATAGTTTTTAGAATTTTTGTCTGTCTCTATGTATGTCCGGGGTAAACTCAAAAAGTACTGCATGGATTTACTTCAAATTTTGCATGAATATTACTAACAGGTCGGGTCAACATATAGGCTACATATTATCACCTAAGGGGGGAAAGCTGTGCGGAGTAAACGAAGTCCGCGCGGACGAAGTCGTTGACAACAGCTAGTATTTAATAAATGCGTTGATATATGTCGTGACTTTTTACACATACAGACAAGCAAAAAACTAAAATTATAAATGTGTTCCATTTTAGGTGCGTACTTAGACGGCAAAATATAGGCAAACGATAAATGGATGCCTAATATGATGATTGATGGTGATAATTGTACAAAATGAATGACAAAAAATAGATGTCATGTCTATTGACGTACCTCCTATCAAAGGATAGCCTCATCAGCTTTATTGTTATCCTATCACATAAAAAGAAAAAATTCTATAGTACGGAAGCCAAAGGAAAGTTTTGTCCAGCAGTGGACATGTCCGTGATGCCATAACAATGTTAGCAACAAATGAAAACTATATAGTTTTTACGAGATGAAAAATAGTTTCAAGGTTAGGAGCGGGTTGGAGATGCTTGAAATCGCAGAATCGCACAGAGTTCCGCGAAAATAGAAAGCACGAACGACATCGAGATGTATGTCGCGCGTACACTGAAGTACGGTAGAGTGCACGCATGGGAAGTTATCTACGGCATCGCCGTTGCTCGCATTGTTAATAAACTACCAGTAAACCAGTTCTCTCTCTAGTAAACTCTTGAGACAAAGGAGCAGATACGAGTTGCCAAATTCCGTAGAAAAATATTGAAGCATACACATTGTACAGTCGTACAGAATTAAATTAATAATTATCAATCACGCAGACTTCTTCGTGCGGTAGACAGAGCGCATCGAACATCCAAAGACGCGCCTAGTTCACCATCAGTCACCGATTTGTTGGTCGATGATATAGCTACATAAAAAGTTTTGATAATAACTAAAAATAAAATAATTTAATAATAGCTGGTTATTCCTACCCAAATTCGCCAGTTTTTAAGATTATCGCTTATTACTTGGGATAATAGGGACAAACGATTCGGTTTGTTTTTTTAGGCTAGTGAGACCGGTCTTTGATATTCGCATTTGGTAAATTTTAATATATAATATCGGTGGACACATTACACAAATCGATCTAACTTCAAAGTAAGTAAATATTTGCTTTGGTTTTGGGTGTTAGTCAACAATACTGATATATAGAAATATATAAAAAATACTGTTACATGCATAATAAACACCCAAACCTAGAAATACAAAAAATATGGTCACCACACAAACGTTTGTCAATGTCGGGAATCAAACCCGAGCCCCATCGATTCGTAGTCAGGGTCGCTAACCACTCGACCAACGGGCGGTCAGTCACTTTATTGATCATCGCTTCATATTTGCGATAATACTCTCCTATTAATAAATAAAATACACATACTTTACAGATAAAACAAGTCTTTTTTTCAAATATGCAATTTTTGAAATAAGAAAAAATGTTGATAATCATCTATAGGATTAGCCTGTAATCCTATAAATGATTATCAACATTTTTCTTTTTCCACCCTTGCACTTCACTTCTTTTCGTGGCATGGCTTATCGTGGTGGGTAGTAGTGCCCATAGATATATGAAAACGTGAAATGAAAACGATGTACCTCTTTTTAATACAATTAAGCAAATAAAAGAGTGTGTAATTTGTCCCAATTAACTTTACATTGCAAAAGATTGCAAAAGCTAATCTACTTTTAAAAAAACTTTATAACTTACTGTACATAGAAACGCATTAAATTAATAAAAATAAATATGATCTACCGTTCACTTGACATACAACATATTATGCACACAATATGCCTATATATTATTTTGTTTTAGTTTAGGTCTATTATTTAGTCTATGGTTGAATTTAATTAGAGGGCGATCGCTACTTTAAATTATCATGTGATGACCAAGACGTATTTATATTTATGAGATATCTCATGATCATGAACTTATCTGACTATAATTAAAAGCTCACGCTCTATAGTAACACATGCTCGTAGAAGTCACACTAACAGGTGTATTCGGAGGAGGGAAAGCGTGCGAGAGGGACAGATGACAAGCCGGAACAAGATTGACCGACACAGAGAAGGACAGAAGGTTTCCGTTAACTTAAGAATGTACCAGATGAAATCGGACCATGGAACCTGTTCTCCACAGGGTCTAAAGTCAGATAAACAGATCTGACTAAAGTATTATAGGTGCGAATGTTTTTTTAAAGATTATTTGAGGTGAGAGAAATTCAAAAAAGGACTGAGTCAATAAAGTCAATATCTTAAAAATAATTATACACACAAGTTTTATTATTTAAATTCTAAATATTACATTCCATTTATTTTAATAACTGTTTCGATTTTTTTATAAATCATAGAATGTAAACAAACAAATGGCTTCCTGGTGTGAAGAGATAGATAACCAGCGCCTATAGAAACCAAACATGATGATAGTGCGTTTTTCCAGGTTTAAAGTTCACAAGCGTTCCGTTTTTGTTTAACGATATGTGTGGTGACCTCCGTTGCCTCATTATACTCACTTGCTAAAGACTATCACTCATTTGTCGCTGAAATCCGATCCAACAGCTTTACGTACTCCTCCGAAGTACGAGAGTACTGTCACACCATCACTAGCGACATCGAGTTACTACAGATTAAATTCTAAAAAATTATCTTCACGCCTGTATCCCCGAAGAGGTAGGCAGCAGTATGACCAGTGCACCTACGATAAGACGAAGATATTTAGTGCCACAATCTAATAGGTGTTAAGCCTATCGCCAACGTTATTTTACTAGAAAACTAAAAATCGTTTTCTTTGATCAGCCCAACCCAAGAATCGAACCCGGGGACTCATGTGGTCAACGCTGACACCGAACCAAGAGGCGTAAAAAGTGCAATAACCACATAGTATTATACGGGAATCGAATCCGAGACCTCAGGAACGTAACTGAATAGGTTAACAGAAGGAGAATTTGTACTATTGTAGTATCGAAGTTTTGCAATAAGCTAACTCCCTAGATTAGGAGATATAAATTTATGAATATAAGTATCATTACGCCGTTTACATTGAAGGATAGGCTAGAGGGCGATCGCTAGTTAAAATAAACACCATTCCGATGACTAACACATGTCAGAAAACAGTATTCTTACTTAATGTTTATAACTGTTTATTATAAAACAGTATTCTTACTTAATGTTTATAACTGTTTATTATAAAACAGTATTCTTTAGTTTAGAAAACAGTATTCTTACTTAATGTTTATAACTGTTTATTATAAATATTAAGTAAGAATACTGTTTTCTGACATTTTTTTGTCATCTGAATGGTGTTTATTTTAACTAGCGATCGCCCTTTGTAGCATATCCCTCAAGATAAACGGCGTGATGATACTTATTTTCATCAATTTATACCTCGTAATCTAGGGGTTAGCTTGATTGGCTCAGATCCTGAGGTCTCAAATTCTATCCCCGGTTCATGCAATAGTTATTGAAAATTTTTGAGGCTTTTCTCGGAAAATCTAAAATCTCAGCAGCAGCTCGGAGTACGTAAACCTTACGTTAACCTCCCGGTTATCGCCAAAAATAGGCGATAATCCCGTCGATAAAATGCGGCAGTAAGAATCACAGCTATCCTCCTAACAGACAAACCGATGAATCGCGGTGAACTAGAAAGTATACGTAAGTTTACCCTCTTACGAACAATATTTATGTTGGTTTATATCTTACAACCGTCAATAATATAATCAATTTAAGGCGAGGTATTTTGACGCGTGTCAATAGTATAGAAAATGGGTGGCGCGGTATGTTCTGAAACCGCTGGGAAACGTGTTAATTTTCGGATAAATAAATATAGGACATCAGCTGAAAACTAAAATTTAGCACATTCTTTTTTGTATTTATAACTAAATATCACCATATAAAAATCAAGTGGAAGATTAAAAATATGATTAACAAATTATTTGTTTTAGAGATTTTTTAGGCTGTTTTCGGAATTTTATATGATCGAGTAAAGTACATTCCTTAGACAATATCTTCAGGTATATCGTGTGATTTTTATAAAACTGGTATTTAACAATCAATACAAAAAAAACGTGATTTAGCAAACCAGTTTTTTCCCGTTTTTTGTCGCGATGCCTCGCCTTATGTATATTAATTACATCCTGAAGATGCTTTAAAAGTGAAGCCGGTCGAGTGATATACAAAAATAAAGTTTTGATGTCAAATTAAATACAAGTGATTAGTCAATTGTGTTACAACAATGGAATTCAACAAGTGCCGACGATGGAAAGTATTGAATAAACCAGAAAGTCAATAGGAATTCGGTTCACTCTATGTGTTTAAGCCATTCAGCTTTTTACAACATTATATGTCCCTGCCTCCGATTCTCTTGCTGGCAAGTCGAAACTAAATAGTTGAGCAACTTCGAAGGTCAATATAATTTTATATCATGACTACACTAAATACATATTATGAGTGTTAGTAGATGACAGATGTATGTACGAGTATGTAATCGAATAATTTAAACGTAGTTTAAAAGGTAAGGTTTTATATCCTGAGATAGCCATGCATATAGCTAGATATGGAAACTGAAACCATTGCATATAAACACCAAAAATGTTAATGGCACGTAGCTATCCACGTAGCGGGATGAAAATGCCAAATCCACCAGTCTACCAACTACCTTACCCTCCAAACCGTAACACGACAGTGACAAGCTCTGCCGCTATTGCGGCAGGAATAGGTAAAGGCGTTGGTTTCAGACCCGGGCGAGACAACGCAAACTCTACCACCTATTGACCTGTTAAAAAATTTGGATTGTAAATGTGTAAAAATCGTTAGGGTTTCTTCTGTTAATAAAAATCATCTATCAATAGAAGGAGAGCGTTGGTGTTGTATAAATATCCATATCCTCTAGCCTCGGAGGACACTCAAAGAAGACCGGTATCTGTTATCACAAGAAAAAAGCGATGATCGGTAATAAAGGCGTAATCGCGCCCTGTTCCCCTGCGGGGTAGGCAGAGCGAAACGAACGTTTGCAGACTATCATTAATATTGACATCTAATCAATACGCGAAGCGTAACTTTGAAGCCCAAATTACTACAACTAAGCGAATGGAGCAATGTGAAAATTATTTAGCACTGTTAAAGTTTACATCGTGAAGGAGTGCAAAAAGCTAATATTTTTAATATATTAATATAGATTCGAAATATATTAAATTAATAAAAATATGTATATAACACACACACACTACCTAATTTCATTTCACGCACATCATAATGAGTGAAATCAATCACAAGAACACGTAAACTATTTAATTTATGGCTAAAGTTTGTCAAATTTGAAAGAGACTTTATTATTTAGTCTATAAGTAAAAGGGCGTCATTGAATTATGGTCGAATTTCGACCAGAGGGCGAGAGTACTTAGTAAGTAGTAGTAATTGCAGATCCATACATTTCGACAACAAACTCCAGCGTCTAACGACTTACTCTGGCTGCCCTGCACTAAAATCAGTATCATGATGATTTATTAAAAAATATAGTGAGGCCTAAGAGTGATTGCGGCTCATCGGTTGCATCACCCCGCAAGTCACGCTTTTGTTTCACTGACATTTACCCAAAGGTAAGGTGAACTTGTCGAGCGCGGGCATTCGCCGCATTCCGGTTATACTAATCTGTTGCGAACAAAATGCGATTTTTTAAATTAACAACCACCACTCCAGTGCCTCGGATGAGCACGTAAACCCTTCGGTTCCGGTTATCGCTAGAAATAGTGATAATCGTTACTTGATTGGTAAAATGCGGCGATGGGGATCACCACTCATTTTGACACGCAACAAACTGGTGATTCGTGGTGAAACGGTTGGACCGGTTTACTTCACCTTCCCCGCAAGGCAACCGAGTATGATAATCTATATTACATATAATAAAATCGTAGGAAAGTCAATGTCCGGAGTAAAATCAAAAAGTACTGCATGGATTTACTTCAAATTTTGCCTGAATATTACTAACAGGTCGGGTCAACATATAGGCTACATATTATCACGCTATCACCTACGGGGGAGGAGCTGTGCGGAGTAAATGAAGTCTGCGCGAACGAAGTCGCAGGCAACAGCTAGTACTTTTACATAAAACAGGACAGCAAATAAGCAGACAGCACATAGCAAGAACGAAGTATCTGTCGCTGTATATAATGTTTTCTACTGAGTATTTAAAAAAGAAGCCGGAGATTCTTAATTCGGTTGTATTTTTCAACCGACGAAAAAACGGAGATTATCAGTTTGACATGTGTGTATGTAATATGGTTAGAATTGCATAATATTTTAATACAATGAGTTATTTAGGCGTCCAAACACGTGTACTAAACTTCGTAAGTGTGTGTGTGATTTATTCGTACGTTTGTCCACAAATTTCTCTTGAACTAAAAGACATATCGAGGTACTTATTTTTGTTTAAAGCGGATATATTCCAACTTAGGGAACAGTCTAAGTTTGATGAAAATTTCTACAACTCGTCAAAAGTACGTGTAAAGGATAATATGCATAAAAATGTGGTGTGGTGTTGCCGCCGTGTTGGTCCCGGCCTCCTTTGAAGAATAGGCCAACTGCCGTTCTGCCAGGCAGGTCGTAAAAGGCGACTGATTGGATATCGAGTCACTACCATCGTGGCTACTAGGTGGTAGAGTTCTGCATTGTCTCGCCCGGGTCTGGTACCACCGCCGTTGTGTTCCGGTTTGGAGGGTAAGTTAGCCGGTAAACTTATGCATGTGGCATTCGACCTTGCCACAAAATAGCAACGCACCATTAACACCTTTGGTGTCTATAGGCGATGGTAGACTCTTTCCATCAGGAGACCCCATCTGCTTGTTTGCTATCTTATGATATAAAAAAAAAATATGCATAAAAATGTTTTGATATTGACTGTTCATTAATTCTTGAAATACGGGTATAGTTGATATTTGAAGTCAGTTTAAATTTTTAAATTATCACTAGCTGTTGCCCACGACTTGGTCCGCGCGGACTTCGTTTACTCCGCACAGCTTCTCCCCCGTAGGTGATAGCGTGGTAATATGTATCCTATATATTGACCCGACCTGTTAGTAATATTCATGCAAAATTTGAAGTAAATCCATGCAGTACTTTTTAAGTTTACCCCGGACATACATACAGACGAACAACAAAAATTCTAAAACCAATATTTTTGGCTTCTACATCGATTGTAGATCACGTCCCAAGTATTCTTTTAAAAAATATTCAATGTACAGTTTTGACTTTCCTACGATTTTATTATATGTATAGATTATTCATGTTTATTACTTTGGAACTCGGTCATTAATGAATCGATTTGAAAAAATATTCTTTTGTTTGGGTATTATTATGAGACCAAACGGAAAGTATACCCTACTCCCCGTTCGGTCTCATTTAAATTTAGCGAAGACTGATGCAAGGTGCCAGAGATACAGAGAAATGGAAATTGTTGCAATTTTACTGCATTTTAATTATAAAAAAACAAGCACTATGAAGGGCAATTAAAGTTATTTATCGAAGACAACTGTTTCTTTATCTCTTACAATCACACTACACCCAATGTGCAGCTGTCAGGGACTACAGAAAAATTGACGTTCGGACACTTTTCTCATATTGTACGGGAAAAGTGTTCGGATCTTCGGATCGGATCGCGCGTTTCGTGGATGGGAGCTATACGGCGTATAGCTCCCATCCACGAAACGCGCGATAAGGTATATTCAAATTTTAAAAAAAATCACGGAAAGAGTGCATCAATAAAAGCAGGCCTTCACACAATTGTGTGTCTTATCAGTTATCAGTTACGAAATACTACGTTTTAAATACATCAGGCCTATCATAAAATTCAAATTTGGATGACTGAATTAATTAAATGATACAAGTTCAACAACACCAAGGCTATTGTTAGTTATTTCCTGTTTACTAAATTATACCATGTAAAACGTTTCAACATGGTATAATATTATGGTTTGACATAAAAAAAAATAGGTGGTCAAGTTCTGCTACCTCTCGCCTGGGTTTGATACCAATGGCTTACCTATTCCTGCCGTAATAGCGTCGGTAACAACTTCAAAAGTATAATTAAAATTACATTGTTTATTAAATTGATATACATTACGCAGTTTATTAAGATTAT
Organism: Apodemia mormo; assembly: GCA_036924255.1. Lineage (NCBI taxonomy): Eukaryota > Metazoa > Arthropoda > Insecta > Lepidoptera > Riodinidae > Apodemia > Apodemia mormo. The sequence continues at coordinate 3,317,779 of JAUPFN010000009.1, read as the reverse complement.
TAAATAATATTAATGCGATAATCAAAACTACTTTGTTTAATAAGGAGTTCTAAATTACATTGTTCATTAAGGTGAACAAAATTGCGTTATTTATGAATTACGTTTATCAAGGTAATAAAAATTACGTTGTTTATTCAGGTGTTAAAAATTATGTTGTTTATTAAGCTGATCAAAATTACGTTTATTAAGGTGATAAAATTATGTGGTTTATTAATTACGTTGCTTATTAAGATGATAAAAATACGTTTATTAAGGTAATCAAAATTACGTTGCTCATTAAGGTGATAAAAATTACGTTTATTAAGGTAAGCAAAATTATGTATAGGGGAGAGTCGATTATATTGTACTGCCATTTAAATCGTACCACCTTAAAATTTTCTACTAAACAATAATGTTTTTTTACATCGGCTATACTAATAGATGCCTCAGTCGCGCCACTAACCACCAATAATTTCCAAATATGGCGTCTGCGCAACATCGCTGCAGTGCATAGAATATCAAAATTTATCTCTTTTCAGTCTAAATTTGAGTATTGTTTCTTAAGGGTGTTACTAATCGACAAGGTAAGTTGAATGATACGTTTTTTTACATTTGAATTGTCATTTGGTGAAGTTTTGTTTGGGCAAATGGCTTACAAGAAAAAAGTGAGGTCATTTATAATAATTTATTTTTTCGCTCTTAAGTCAAAGTTCATTAAATTGTACCGGGTAAAAGTTACTAAATTGTACCGGTACAATTTAACGATCAGTTTTATTTTTTTAATTTTTGGTTATTTTTTTTTCTCATACTAACTGTGATTTCATCTTTAAGAAAGTGATTTTTGCGTGATCTAGTTTTAATTTTATAAGATAAATATAAATGGAAAAAATAGTTGAAATATAAAAATAAAAAGAAAACATCTGCTCAAAAGGCTCTAGAAATAACGTCAAGTCCTTACAAAGATAAATTAAAAGAGCAAGATATAGTAAAGCAAAAGAAAATATTAAAAATACTTAAAGTAGAGAAAAGAAAACAAGATACCTACATTTAAAATAAGGCTGTAAAAAAAGGAAAATATTTGTCCCTTCATTCTTCTTTTAAAAAGAGAAAATTCTGCTCTTCTTGCAGCAGTAGCTATGATGAAGATATTGTTATAGAATTAGATGATTGCTCAGATGACGAAATCGAAGATATAACTTTGTTTAGGAATCAAGGAAAACTTTTAATTTCTCATTTTGACTGTTTATTTTTGAATTCAGATACCTATTAAAGATTTAATTTTGCTGTAGGTAGTTTTTTTAACAACTTTGATAGGAATTAGGTAACAAGCAGATGGAACCTCTGATGGAAAGAGTCAATCATCTCCTATAGACACCAAAGATGTTAATGGTGCGTTGCTATCTATGGCGAGGTCTAATGCCACACGCATAAGTGTACCGGCTACCTTACCCTCTATACCAGAACACGACAGTGGCAAGCACTGAAGCTATTGTGACAGGAATAGGTAAGGCGGTGGTACCAGATCCGGGTGAGACAATGCAGAAAAATTAAAAGATTTTTGGAGTTTGATATACGTATTTTATAACTAAAATGAAAACTAAAACGATATTATGGTACTTAAATATATTATAAAGTTTTACTTGATCGATATTGTTTCATTTATTATGAAAAAAATATTTGTTCGTTAAAATGGTAGGTAGCAATAGTAGCAATGGTACAATTTAAAGGCCAGTGGTACAATTAAAATACCTGGGGTACAATTTAATAGACTCGTCGTTTAATTTGTACCTGTAGAAGATTTTTGCAAAAAATGGATTTTCAGATATAAATTATTATGATATTTAGATAGTTTTATGGTATGTTACACTCAGATAACCAGAGTATTATTTACTAACTATAATCATTTTCTAAGTATCTTTATGATGCAGTTAAGAGAGGATTTCTAAACTGGTACAATATAGTCGACTCTCCCCAACATATAATAAAATCGTAGGAAAGTAAAACTGTACATTGAATATTTTTTTAAAAAAATACTTGGGGCGTGATCTACAATCGATATCGAAGCTAAAAATATAGTTTTTAGAATTTTTGTCTATTTGTCTGTTTATCTGTTTGTCTGTATGTATGTCCGGGTTAAACTCAAAGAGTACTGCATGGATTTTCTTCAAATTTTGCAGGAATATTACTAATAGGTCGGGTCAACGAATAGGCTACATAATATCACGCTGTCACCTACGGGAGAGGTGCTGTGCGGGGTAAACGAAGTCCACGCGGACGAAGTCGTGGCAACAAGCTAGTGTTTTGATAATATGAATAACACATCATTGCAATGGTATGCACCATTGCTCGGTTCCAAAAATAGTGCAGACGTCTTACGTTTTATCGAAACATGTCAACTTCCTACATGTTATATATTTACGGACGGCCGCTACCACTGAACATTCGGTAAATACAAGACGATCACACATTCTATAACAGACGGAGAAAATATAAATAGTTTAAGGTAAATAGAGATATAATTCTTCTGTGACACAAAGCTGTCAGAATTAATATTCAATGGCATAATTAAACGAGTAAAAGTCCAAGAGTTAACTACGATTTTGAGTTTAAATATAATATCGATACCTTTTAGTGGACAGAGAAAAAAAATCTGAGAAAAATTGTATAAATAACTCAATTTGGCTAAAATGGTTTATACGACCTTTCTACCCAAAGGTATCATCGATATAAAAAGTTCTTTAATGTTTTCAGGATTATAGGATTTTCATAACGGAAAAAAATCAAGTCGTTCTAACCTTTTTCGCGTCGGTTGAAAATGACTTTACCAATCTTCTAAGTATCTAGTAATTGCATGCATCTTCTAAGTAATGGCAAGTCGCATGCTTTTATTACTCTAAAGGATAGCAAAAAACAAAATGTGGTTTTCCCGATGGCAAAATGTAAGGTGCTATCATTAATAATATGTTAAATATTTCACTACTCATTGGGCTAGAAATTTATTTATTTATATTTAATGTATTGTTTAAAAATAAGTTTGTCCAAAAAGGTGAACAGAAAGTAGAAACATATTTTTTAATAATTTATTATTAACATGGTGGTAGGTGGTTCACCTAGGTGGAGTCGGAGTGGAGTTGTGCAACGTCTCGCCCGAGATTGGTGCCAGTCTTACCTTTTTCAGCTGCAATAGCGTCAGTGCTTGTTTTAGTCGTGTTTAGGTTAGAAGGATAAAATAGACGGTAAACTAATGCATGTGGCATTTTCATCCCGCCACACGGATAGCAACACACCATTAACATCTTTGGTGTGTATAGAAAATTTACGCCATAAGCGTCTTGCGACAGTAAACATTTGGCGTATGACACTATCGTGACCCATAATTTTTGTCCCTACTAAACATGTCACATCTCATAAGTAGCATGTGAAATTTCATAAGAAAAGCATTTTCATACATCGCATTTGTTACTTTTCTTCATGTGTAAAATTAGTTAAATTTCACATTCAATGACATTATCCAGTTCATATAGGAGAGGTAGTACTTAATTTTTAATAGCTTACGGTCATTTGGCGTTCAGGTAATTTTATGAGTGAAAATCATTGTTAGTGAAATTTTACATGTGAAATCATAGTTTTTTGTTTTATTACATGCAATGAAAATGAATTAATTTAAAAGTAGCAATAATTAAATTAAAAGTAGCAATATTAATTTAAATTTAAATTAAAAGTAGCAAAATTAAATTAAAAGTAGCAATAATTTCCATGCGTAGTCCCTAACAAAAATCACTCAACGCGGCTAAGGATATCTTATAAACTTAACTTAGAAAAACAAATTACACGACTGAATTAGAATCACGACCTTGCCAAACTCATTTAACTGGTATTTTTTTTATAGCAGAGGGGGCAAACGAGCAGGTGGTGCACCTGATAGTAAGTGATCACCGCCGCTCATGGACAACTGCAATACCGGGGATCTTGCAGCTGCGTTGCCGGCCTTTTAAGAATGAATAAGCTCGTTTCTTGAAGGTCCCTAAGTCGTATTCGTTCGGAAACACCCCCGAGGGTAATTGATTCCACAATGAAGTAGTGCGAGGCAAAAAGTGCCGTCAAAAGCGCACGGTTGTGGATTTCCAGACATCTAGGTGGTGAGGATGGAACTTTAAATTTTGACGCGATGTCCGATGATGGAATTTAGCTGCAGGAATTAGTCCGAATAACTCTTCGGAACACTCCCAATGATACGGTAAAAGACGCAGAGCGAACCTACATCTCTGCGAAACGCCAAAGAGTCAAGCCGATTAGAAATAGCCTGATCGTCGACGATGCGAACCGAATGGTATATACGTATTTATATGTAGCGATCAGTTCGATCGACGGAATCAGTCACAAAGCAAAGAATTTCACCACATTGAACCAAGCGGCTTGTGGCTCAGTTGGTTAGAGTGTGCCGACTTTAAGCAAGATCGTTGTGAACCAGTCGTGTCAGCTTTATGTACTAAAATAGAAAATTTGTATTAAGATTAATTTGAAACGAAAACTTCCCTAGCCGCTAACTATATTTAATACCAGCTGAGCCCGCCACTTCGTCCGTTTCGTGAACTTCGTTTACTCCGCACAGCCCGTATCCCGTAGATGATAGCATGATAATATGTAGCCTATATGTTGACCCAACCTATTAGTAATATTCATGCAAAATTTGAAGTAAATCCATGCAGTACTTTTGAGTTTACCCCGGACATACATACAGACAAACAGACAAAATTCTAAAAACTATTGTTTGGGCTTCGATATCGATTGTAGATCACGCCCCAAGCATTCTTTTAAAAAAATATTCAATGTACAGTTTTGACTGTCCTACGATTTTATTATATGTATAGATAGATAGTCAGCGGCTAAGGAAGTGTTCACTTCAAATTCATCCTATTTCTTCTCTTAAGTAACAAAAAGTGCATAATGTACTTCTAACATCATACGAGTCTTCGTTTGTTCGCTACGAGCACCTTTTATCTTGTTAGTGTCAGGAACTATCCGAAATCCCAGAGATAACGCGAGATTACAATAATTGTATCACTGATAACCCAAATATTCGTTCGCCGTCACGACCTTGTTTTCGTTTTCGTTCTTCCATCGCTTCTTAGTAGGTCGTTTCATTCGACCTGGCAAGTGACATAATGTGCTATAAAAAACACATTATAAAACATTAAATAGACTACTATCAGCCTTGAAGTTTAGTTCTTAGCCTATCCGACTCATATGAAGTACCGAAATCGATCCCCGGTTCAAGAACCAGGGTTTTTAAGTTTTTTTTAGGATTTCCTCGGAAAACGTAACTTCAGTAACAGCTTAGTCTGAAAGGCTTTGTTCCTTCGTGTCTCGGATGAGCATGATAATTTGGCAGTTTCGGTTATCGACAGAAACAAGTGGCAGTCGTTAATAGGTTTCTAACAGTGACGACGGGGATCACTATCCGTCTTTCCAACTGCCGAACCGTTGAATCGCAGTTCACCGTACCTACCAAGGGAAACCGTATAATTTTTATAAACAGTCAAAGTTCTACAGCAACCGGTCTTAATAGAGCAGCCTCGATGAATAATAGAACATGGGGCTTTTGTTGCACGACTTATGCGAAGCGTTAGTGAGTGTTCTACGATCAAAAAATCTTATACGTCTCTTTTCTGAAGCTATTTCAATTGTTAATACTCTTGCTACTACATAGAATTTAATCAAGATTAATTTTGACATGTATAATAAATATTTAGTGTCACAGAAACGAGGAAATCATTAAAATAAGCTGAAACATTATCCTGTGTGGTAGTACAAACAACTCATCTATACATATAATAAAATCGTAGGATACTCATAACTGTACATTGAATATTTTTAAAAAAAAATACTTGGGGCGTGATCTATAATCGATATCGAAGTCAAAAATATAGTTTTTAGAATTTTTGTCTGTTTGTCTGTATGTATGTCCGGGGTAAACTCAAAAAGTACTGCATGGATTTACTTGAAACTTTGCATGAATATTGCTAATAGGTCAGGTCAACATATAGGCTACATATTATCACGCTATCACCTACGGGGGAGGGGTAGTGCGGAATAAACGAACTTCCCGAAACTATAAGAGATCTACCAGTCAATAAATTTAAAAAATGTGTTAAAACAAAAGTGTGTAAAAAAGGATATTATAAAATCTCAGATTATTTAGAAGACAAAAAAGCCTGGGATTAATTGCTCCTCTCATGCCGATCTCATATATATATTTTTTGTAATATTGTGATAATGTAAAAATATGAAGGAAGAAAAAGACAAGCCCGCTGAGTTTCTTCCGCCGGATCTTCTCAGTGTGTGGCCGCGTTTCCGATCCGGTAGTAGTTTTAAAAAAAAAATATGTTGACGTGTCAAAATAACTTGTAAAAATTTTATTGATAAAGTATTTCTGATTTCTGATCTTTTTTTATAGAAAAAAGATAATGAATAATAATAATCTATACATATAATAAAATCGTATGAAAGTCAAAACTGTACAGTACCCGGCAATAAATATTGCACATCGAACTTTGGAAAGAGACAATCGGATAATTTCGGCTTCGTAAAGCGTTATCTCTGTCCCACACTACCTATGTGACGTTTAGTCAGTCGTTGTTCAAGTACGATAGAGTGCAGTCGCGTCCCGATCAAAATATATATATTTAGAGTTGATAACACCCACAAATTTAAATAATTTAAAGTTGTAATATGGCATCTTTCGGAAAAAGAGGGAAACCTTTACGAGGTCAGTCACGTGAAATTATCTACATTGTTTATAAATACTTTGTAAGCGAAGCTGATAGATTTAAAAAAAAAGTAGATGAAAATGTAAGTTGTTATTTTAAGAAGATTCAAGAGCGAGTTGCAAATGCCACTGGAATTTCAAGAAGAACTTTGAACAATATATTAAACGAAGTCAGTACTGAAACACATTCGACTGAAATTAAGTTCAGCACTCCAAAAAAAGGGAGACCAAAAAAGCAATTTCGTTTGGATATGGACGATTTTGATTACGATGTTGTTCGAAGAATGGTGTATGATTTTCACTTACGATTTAATGAACTGCCAACAATAAAATCATTAAAAGCTAAGTTATCTGAAGCTATTAATTACAATGGGTCTGAAAAAACGTTGAGAAAAATACTTCATGACATGGGATTTCAGTTCACTAAAATGGAAGATAATCGAAAAATTCTAATGGAAAAGCACGACGTTAGTCTCAAACGAATGGAATACCTTGATAAAATACGCAAATTTCGCGAAACAGGAAAAAATATCGTCTACATGGATGAGTCATATATACATGCATCCCACACTAAAGGGAAATCTTGGAGTGACGATAACAAAAAAGGAGTAAAAAAGCCAATTTCAAAAGGTCAACGTTTGATAATAGTTCATGCGGGAAATGAAAAAGGCTTTGTACCCGGTGCTTTTTTACGTATAAATCCACGGACACTACAGGTGACTATCACAATGAAATGAATAACGATAACTATGAGAAATGGCTGGTTAACCAATTAATCCCAAATATACCCAGTGATTCTGTTCTAGTTATCGACAACGCACCCTATCACAACAAGTATGTTGAGAGACCCCCCAACTCAAACACCATTAAACGGGAAATGATCAACTGGTTAAACAGACATGAAATTCCAGTTGATCCAAAATTAACAAAAACCCAGATTTACGCTATTATATGTCAGCACAAGGAGAGGTATACAGAGTTTTCTGTGGACAAAATACTTGCCGAACATGGGCACACTGTGTTGCGATTGCCACCATATCATCCGGATTTTAATCCAATTGAAAATATATGGTCTCAACTGAAAGGCTATGTAGCCTCTAGAAATGTGGGTATGAACTTAGCTACAGTAAAAACATTATTGACTGAAAAAGTAAACATGATCGGCGCTGAAGAGTGGAAAAAGGTTTGCGATCATGCAATCAAATGTGAGAATGAATATAGAAGCATTCAACACAGTTTAGACAATTACACTGATAGATTAGTAATAAATACGGCTGATAGTGACAGTGATATTGACCTCTTTGAGAGCACAGATAGTGAAATGGAAGTAATTGAGAATTAGAATTATTATTATTTTTATTGCAATGTCTCATTTTAGCAATAGGTATAATGGTGTTTATTATGTACACTAAAGCTGTAATGTTCCAAAATAATTAAATACGTAAACATAATGTAAAAATGTTTTTTTATTTTATTTTACCCCAACCTAAAGCCATCACTTATAGAAAAATTAGTGTATTTTATACAAAGAATAAAAATATCAAAAGAAGCAAATCATACTTGTTTTAACAGCTCCTAATAGGTACCGGACTGTTTGTATTTTGTGCGACAGAGATAACGCTCTACGAAGCTGAAATTAGCCGATTGTCTCTTTCCAAAGGTCGATGTGCAATATTTATCGCCGGGTACTGTACATTAATATTTTTTTAAAAGAATACTTGGGGCGTGATCTACAATCGATATCGAAGCCAAAAATATAGTTTATAGAATTTTTGTCTGTTTGTATGTCCGGGGTAAACTCAAAAAGTACTGTATGGATTTACTTCAAATTTTGCATGAATATTACTAACAGGTAGGGTCAACATATAGGCTACATATTATCACGCTATCACCTACGGGGGAGGAGCAGTGCGGAGTAAATGAAGTCGCGCGGACGTAGTCGCTGGCAACAGCTAGTAATCTATACGTCTTGTTCTAATTTCAGAACAGTAAGTGGGCATGAGAAAGCTCATCACACACGGTTAAGATACTATAATATTTTATCTTAAGATGCCCTAATATAAAATATTATAGTATCTTAAGGTATCACACACGGCTAAGAAACGATAATATAAGACTTTCATTTTATCTCGAGTCTGCGTCGTTGCCACACGTATTCTTTGTAGGATTTCTATATACAGGTTGATTAACATCCACGATCCATCCATCCAAACATCCCAACTTTCGCATTTATATTACTAGCGACCTGCCCGCGGTTTCACCCGCGTAGCTTTTGTTCCCGTGGAAATATCGGAAAGGTTTATATACTAAAACCTTCCTCAAAAATCAATCTATCTATCAAAAAAAACCGCATCAAAATCCGTTGTGTAGTTTTAAAGATTAAAGCATACATAGGGACAAACAGAGAAAGCGACTTTGTTTTATACTACATATGTGAAATATATATTTCCATATCGTTCGGTATCTTAAGATACTAAAGGTAAAATATATATTATCTTAGTCGTGTGTGATGGTTCATAGGATTTGTACAGTGAGCGATATTCTGAAATAGGCTGTAAGATATATTATATTAGGGTATCTTAAGATCAAATATTATAGTATCTTAACCATGTGTGATGAGCTTTAGCTAGTGATGTATAAAAACAATTCCATTCATTAGTGTGGGCCCTTTATAGTGTATAGAAACCGGATCTAAGCTGAGATAGAATTTATTAGAAAATGAAGTATACGATTATGGGCACACACAGAACTCGTTTGAGACCGTGATACCGTTGTATTTATTCGGGATACTTGGCTTCTACAATTTTGTTAGCGTTCCATACAACTTTGTGGCGTAGATCAACGATCTATTAATACTTTGGAATTCACTTGTATCCTTTATTCTGTCTAGTATTTGTATTTAATTACACTAATTGATATTTTTGTACTTTTTTAAATGACTTAATTTATATATTATTTGTATTCTATATTGCACCAATTAATGTATCTGTATGCTGAAATATCAATTACCCTAAAAGATATACTTGTATCATAATACAATTATAATACATAATTATTAATTACACTAATTGATGTATTTGTACCATGTATATCATGTATTACACATTATAACTATGTAATGTATTTTATCAATTAAAGTACCTAATCTTTGTTTTTGTATTCTGAATCTATAACTCGCAACCTCCTTCGCGTGATCCAAAGTAAACAAGCAAGGGAGACGGAAGTCCTAATAATGTGATACGATTCTCCATGTTAGTTCGGGCCCCTTCTGAAGAAGAATATCTGCATTCCTGCCAGGCAGTTTGTAAAAGGCAAACGATTGACCAAATTTATTAACCCTAGAGGGCTAAATCTAATTATAAGCTATGTATTGTTCCATAAACCTTTAATGTTAATGATGAATCGAAACATTAACATACAACATAAAATAACAGTCCCAAATAAAGAATTACAAATATGGAGAACATATTTCGACATCACTTATTTGGATACTAAGCACAGATGCAAAGTAAGCCATAAATTATAAGACTGGCATATTAATAAATAATAATAATAAATAATAAATATTCACGGGACAAATTACACTTATTGATCTAACCCCAAAGTAAGCAAATTATTTGCTTGTGTTATGGGTGTTAGTCAACGATACTAATACATAGAAATACATATATAAATACTTTTACATACATAATAAACACCCAAACCCGGAAATACAAACATTTATGCTCATCACACAAATGCTTGTTCCCGTCGGGGATCGAACCCGAGCCCCGTTGATTGCGTAGTCAAGGTCACTAACCACTCGACCAACGGGGCGGTCATATTGTGAACTGCATGTGACTCTTTGTAGTTTTGATGCCTAGGTCTAGAAATAGGTAGGCAAAACGTCTGCCAATCTACTGGGCTAGAACTTCAATAAAAATACAGAATATAACTTAAGGGATGTACCTAACTAATCGCTTCTGAGATTTTAAAAAAAATATAAATTATATATTTAAAAACGTACTTTTACGAAACGAAATTTTAATAGACATTCAAGTTCACTAGTTTATCTAGTCAATGTGTGGTGATCCTCGCGTCACCTCATCTTAAAACTTCAACAATTTTATGTTTGTTTCTTGTGAAACCTTTATAGGTTAATGAGCTGAACACATAGGCAAAATTGGTGAGAAATTAGTTCGCCTTCCTTCAGGGACTCGTGCGTTCTGGTCTCTCGCCAAGGCTGTCTTAGGGAATTTCTCACAGTCCTCTCTTTCATCTTTGCACGGAGACGACGACTCTTTGGCCCATACCACAAAGGAGAAGGCCGATCTCCTGGTCTCCTTCTTTGCGGCCAACTCGACTCTGGATGACCAAGGGAACGCACCGCCTACCATCCCACAGTGCAATAGTTCCATGCCAGAACCACAATTTCGGCATTCATCTGTGCGTAAAGCACTAATTTCCTTGGACATCCACAAGTCGAGTGGGCCGGATGGCATCCCTCCGATTGTGCCAAAAATGTGTGCTCCAGAGTTAGCACCAGTATTAACACGCCTATTCCGGCTATCCTACTCACTCGTCGTGGTACCGAATTCATGGAAGACAGCTTCGGTGCATTCCATCCCTAAAAAGGAGACCCGTCTAACTAACGGCCCATAGCCATAACCTCCTTGTTCACCAAAATTATGGAGACAATCATCAACTCTCAGCTCCTCAAGTATTTAGAAGAGCAGCAGTAAGGTTTCCGTCGCGGCCGCTCAGCTGGTTTCCTTCTAGTATACCTAACTCATCGATGAGCGGAAGCAGTTGAGTCCAAGGGGGAGGCATTGGCAGTTAATTTGGACATAGCGAAGGCCTTTGATCGGGTATGGCACAAAGCGCTTCTGGCGAAGCTGCCTTCCTATGGGCTTCCCGAGAAATTGTGCAAGTGGATCACCAGTTTTTTGGCTGGCCGGAGCATCAAGGTCGTTGTCGACGGTGTGTGCGACGAGCGACGTGCTCCGACCTTAAATCTGTCAATGCTGGTGAGTGGTGTCCCCCAAGGCTGCGTGTTATCACAGACACTGTTCCTTCTGCATATCAATGACATGATGCGAATTAGCAACATACATTGCTATGCGGATGACAATACTGGTGATGCTACATACTAGGGCCAAAGCGGTATTTCTCGGGAACACTTCGAAGAGTGCCGAAACAAGCTTGTGTCTGAAGTCCAGAATCGACTTACCGTTGTCTCGGAATGGGGTCGTCAAAACCTGGTCACTTTTAAACCCAAGAAGACACAGCTTTGCGTGTTCACAGCTAAAAAGACACCCTTTGTCGTATCATCTCGATTTGAGGATACTCTCCTAACAGCCTCAGCTAGTGTCGGAATCCTGGGAGTCGACATATCGAATTACGTTCAGTTTCGCGGTCATTTGGAAGGCAAGGCTAAACTAGCCTCCAGAAAGCTCGGTGTGCTCAGCAGAGCGAAACAGTACTTTTTGCCGGCCCATCGACTTCAACTTTATAAGGCGCAGATTCGGCCTCACATGGAGTACTGTTCGCATCTCTGGGCCGGAACGCCCCAGTACCAGTTTCTTCTTCTTGATCGCATTCAGCGTAGAGCGATTCGAATCGTTGACGACCAGGCTATTTCGAAACAGCTTGACTCTTTGGCATTGCGCAGAGATGTAGGTTCACTCTGCGTTTTTTATCGTATATATAATGGGGAGTGTTCCGACGAGTTGTTTGAATTAATTCCTGCCGCCGAATTCCACCATTGGACATCGCGTCAAAAATTGAAGTTCCATCCTCACCATCTCGATGTCTGGAAATCCACAACTGTGCGATTCTCCCAACACTTTTTACCTTGCACTACTCTGTTGTGGAACCAATTACCGGCAGGGATATTTCTGAACGGATACGACATAGGGACCTTCAAGAAAAGAGCTTACTCATTCTTAAAAGGCCGGCAACGCAACTGCAAGACCTTTGGTATTGCGGATGTCCATGGGCGGCGGTGATCACTTACCATCAGGTGCACCTCTTGCTCGTTTGCCCCCTCTTCTATAAAAAAAGCTTTTCTGAGTCACAACAACAACATATCTTTACATCAAATCCTTTATATATCTCATAGTCCACACGGACTTACCTTAATTCCTGACTCTTGCACATTTATAACTCTTTTCATACAAACCAGCCAGTTTCGAATCGGTACTCTTGACACCATCTTCGGACAGCACCAGACTTATTTGATCAGGATATGTCAATATTGGTCTGCCCCGGTACCTACATCCATCCACATTCGCATTGCATAACTATCTTTTGCGAGACACGTTGATGTCAAGCACGACACCACAGGACTCCTGCCTACTTTTAGACTTTTTCTAAATAAAAAAATATACATTAATAATTATTAACAAATTTTGCCCAAAGCGGAAATCGAACCCGGAGCACAATGAATCTCTCTGAATCGATCTGAGTAAGTTAGCAGATCGGCTAATAGGCAGACCAAATTATATTTAACGACACCACTCAGACACACTGACAAAAAAATTCCAAACTACAAAATTGATGTTGGTCAGCCATAAAACGCATGTTTATCTCAAAATGTAACAAAAAATTATTTGTATAGACAGACGCTACAGATTTATATAGTAGAATATATAAGAAATTTAATGACCATGACAATATTGGCATTCATAGCAAACAAACCAATAAAATGCTTTAACGAAATTAATTAATAGAAGGCGCCATTAATGTCTTAGCCAAAATTATGTTCAGTATTCGATCCATCCAGCTTCCGAGACGGGAATAGTCACATCCCTGGCCTGGCTGCCGTCCATAAAACACACTCGTCACAAGAGACCTAACCACCCTCACGCTTTCATTGATTCTAATTCTTATTTATTTGCATTAAGGTTTGTAATTGCGTAGGCTGAAACTAAACAGGTCTTCACGTGGCATAGAGGACGGATATATGCCGTGTCTGCGTCGGCCCTTACGTAATTTTTAGCTGACGATGAACTCAATACGTCATGGCGATTCTTCCGGATGACGGATAGTCGATTCCGAACAATTTGTTATCTTACATTGGATAATTAAAGGGACAAGGTTAGTGGAACCTTGATATATGATTACTTGGAGTCTTATAATAGATTGAAGAAAAATGGCGTAAGGTTACAGCTATTGTTTAAAAGATAAAATGTGATAATGGGTTTATAGGTAAAATACTTTGAACGTAGTAAAATGGCAACAACTGACTTTCTACATATACATATATCTCTGAAACCCTAAATCAGATCTTCACCAAATTTACATGGGACCAAATCAGAAATATACTCTCTTAATTAATTTTGCAAATCCGTCTGAGTATGACGGAGTTATGGCCGAACATACAAAAAACAGGTCAAGTGTGAGTTGAACTCGCCTACCGAGGGTTCCGTACAAGCTTCTAGGTAACCTTAGCCGTAAATAAATTTCATGATTTTAGGTCAAAGGGTATACCATAAAATAAGTTAAATATGCGACATAAACGGTCTTATCTTATGGCGTTGGCTCCATTTCTAATGATTTGAGCATAATGGGTTTTATCTAGCCTTCCTATAAAAAATCTATATAACATTAAAACAAACTGAATTGGACTAGTAGAGATCTAGAGTACAAACAAACAATAAAACAAACTCCAAATTTATTATATTAGTATAGGTGGCTAGCACAACCCGACAGTTTTTATTACTGTTTCAAATAAACATTGCGTTGATTTTTTCATGAAAATACTGTTAAAATCTTATGAAAGATCCATTTATTTATTTAACAGTAGAATTAACAGGATGTTATGGACGATAAAGCGAAAGATAAATTATATTGACGAGTTGAAGGAATATTTATTTTTAGTCACAAGTCGAAACATGTGATAATTGTGCGCTGGAAATGTGTCCCACTTATGATTTTTCTTGTCTAGGCGTTTGTGTATGATACATATTTCTAGTAGAGCAAAGTTGGTCCGGAAACCTTATCTATACATATAATAAAATCGTAGGGAAGTCAAAACTGTACATTGAATATTTTTTAAAAGAATACTTGGGTCGTGATCTACAATCGATATCGAAGCCAAAAATATAGTTTTTAGATTATTTGTCTGTTTGTACAGACAAACAGACAAAAAATCTAATAACTATATTATTGTATGTCCGGGGTAAACTCAAAAAGTACTGCATAGATTTACTTCAAATTTTGCATGAATATTACTAACAGGTCGGGTCAACATATAGGCTACATATTATCACGCTATCACCTACGGGGGAGGTGCTGTGCGGAGTAAACGAAGTCCGCGCGGACGAAGTCGCTGGCAACAGCTAGTAGAGAATATACAGAATCTATTTCTACCTAGAGAATCTACTTGGACCGTCATTTTTAGCAATAAGATCTCATTACCTACCCTATATACAGACTGACTGGTGAGTTACCCTCTATACTGCTGGTGAGTACTCAATACTCGATTCTCGTTAAAATGAAATAATAAAATTAGGGGCTCAATTTTGCCCAATAAAAATAAGTGAAATGTGGATATTATACTCTCTTGCACGCGCTAGTCGACATCAAGGACACGCCGCCGCCATCCCCCCGCTATTTTGTGTTGATAGCAGCCTGTGCGACACTTGCGTCCACGCGGTGTCCAACTGCCGCAGTCCGCAGGTAAATACAGGATTCTCGGTGTACCGTTTACTAAGAAGTATTTCAATATTTATTTTTAATGTTATTTTTTCTCATCATATATGATCGCTAGCTATCACGTTCTTACATATTGAAGGTAACTAACCAGTCAGTCTGTAGATTTAGCGTGTTTACAAGATTTATCTTAAAAAATAAAATTAAATAAGAATATGCGTTTAATTATTATGAATAATAATTACGTTATTTTATGTTGATATTATCTTTTTACAATAAATTGGTTTGTACGAATATTTTAACTGATTTTTTTTTCTATATAAAAAAAACGTAGGGCTTCAAAACAATCCAGTAAAAGGATTTTGCACATTAAAGATAAAATAATTTTTTGGTCCTGTAGATTATTTTATACCGTTAAATAGCAAACACATGGCTTTCCTAATGGTAAGAGAAACCAACGCCTATATTCACCAAAGATGTTAATAATGCAGCCTATATTCACCAAAGATGTTAATAATGCGTTGTCATTCGTGTAGCAATGCATAAGTCAACTGGCTACCTTACCCAGGCATTTAGGCAGAAATAAATATAGTTGTTAAACCAAATCAGGACAATACGTTGCAGAACTCTGTAGTCACGATGTTAGTGATATTTTTGGTCATCCTCTTCAAATCAGTCAAGAGTCCATACAGACCGGCGGAGTAATGTTAAATGAAATTCCTATGTGTTATAAAAAAATCCGTAATGTCTATACTCAAATCCATGATTACCACATATGGCAACAGAATTGATTAAAAAAGGAGGCATAGTACGTTTCGCAAGGCTATTATCGTGGGGCTCCTAACCAGGAGTGTCGAATTGCGTCAGCGTCTCGTGATACCTTCATTATGACATTTGTGGCTATTTGCACTTGTGTGACGCTACGTGAGATTTGACAGTTATTATGCTGGCTTTTGAAGCCAAATGTAAATATAATATGAAGAATATTATATTTACATTGGCCTAAATTAAACGCATTAAAACTTCAACAACCAGTTCCCAATATCCTGTACCTAACTCTGGGACCCTTCTTCATAAACTTTATATGGGAACTATATATAGTATGTTACTAGGTGGTAGAGTTCTGCATTGTCTCGACCGGATCTGGTACCACCGCCTCACCTATTCCTGCCGCAATAGCGTCAGTGCTTGTCGCTGTCGTGTTCCGGTTTGTAGGGTAAGGTAGCCGGTAAACTTATGCAGGTGGCATTAGACCTCGCCACAAGATAGCAACGCACCATTAACATCTTTGGTGTCTATAGGCGATGGTTGACTCTTTCCATCAGGAGACCCATCTGTTTGTTTGCTATCTTATGACATTAAAAAAAAATACATTAAGTATGACAATACCTACAAATAAGTAAATTTTAATATAAAAAAATGCCGCGCGAGTCGGATGCTACCGAAAGACACGCAGTGCGTTTTAAAATCTTTTGTAAAAAGTCGAAAAACAAATAGCGCGCCTTCGCGTGGTGTTTGTGCGAAAGCCGTCAAAGCGAAACAATGAAACAAACAGCGACAAGGTGTTGTCATTTTTAAAATATTTGCTTAACTCTAGGGAAATATAAGTAAAAAATACGAATATTAAAAAAACGATATCTTTTTTGTTTTCAGAAATAAAGTTATTTTAATATTTTTTTCAGCAATGCCTTTAACCAACCTATACGCCTCTTTCGGATCGAATAGGGTTTTCTTTACATACAGGGAGGGTCAAAAAATTCCAAATTGTTTAATAAATTACCGAGTACTGAAGTAATAAGTATTAAAATACAGCAGAGCTCTTCTTTTTTGAAAAGCCGGTTGAAAATTCCCTTAAATAGCCTTATAAATACAAAATTATCATTGATTAATTAAACTTATGGCCGCACTTGCGTTTATTGTCCTGAAGTAATATGCGCCGAAGCGTTGTGCGATTTGACATTAAAAAATTATCGCGATAAAATCTGTGGTCATATTTTGCACGATCTATCCAAGATGGCTGAAATCATTTTCAAACGTGTAACTATGGACAACTACTATATTTTCTTTTAACTATTAATTACTGTGTGCTAACAATTAATTACTAAAATGTCTTTTTTTCTGTGACTCTCATTTTAGGATCCCGTATGATGAGCTCAGCTTACCATTACATCGTTCTACTCAATTTTACACAAACAACCCCATACGTCCGAAATGATTGAAAACAACGGCTGAAATGAACAACGCTAGTTTAACCACGCAGCGCGATGTGTTAGCGCGCTAAAACTCTGACGTACCTGACACCCACGCGATAACGTACACGCAGTCCGAATGTTTCTGACGATAGCCGATAATAGCCGGTTTCATCTGCATTTATCGAGTTATTGCACGAAGCTTTGTGACGATAGACGCAAGTGCGGCCGCAGCATTAAAATAACTCGCGACTTGGTTCGTGTGTCCCATAATCATTACCTACTTCCTTTTGTTGGTAAAAATGAGCACTGTAGCTCTTTAATAAAATATTTTTAAGACAGTTCTAGCAGTTTTTGGATTTATTCGTTAGAAACATACATAAATAAAAATGTTTTTAGGGTTCCGTACCTAAAAGATAAAACGGAACCCTATTACTAAGCCTCCACCGTCTGTCTGTCACCAGGCTGTATCTCCTAAACCGTGTTAGTCAGAAAGCTGAATTTTTCACAAATTATGTATTTTCGTTGCCGCTATAACAACAAATACTAAAAATATTAAAAATTAAAATATTAAGGGGTATCCCCATACAAAAAACGTGTTTTTTTTTCGTTTTTTTTTGCTATGATGGTACGGAACCCTTCGTGAGCGAGTTCGACTCACACTTGGGCGGTTTTTTAATTATAAAAACCATTAGATCTCACTGCTGTCAAAAGATGGTGGTAGGAGTCTCCAAAGAGCTTTCAGAGCTGTAAATAGAGGAGAAAGGCAAGTCTCCTGAGTTGTGATATAATATGGCACTAGGCATTTTTGTGTATAACTTACTACCTACACAAGGTATATATGGCAACTTAAAAAAGTATCTTCACGCCCATATCCCCGAAGGGGTAGGCAGAGGTACAATAAGTGCACCCACGATTAGCCGAAGATATTTGGTCCCACGAAGCCTAACCCTATCGGTTGGCAAGCCTATCGCCAACCGGGCACTTTCCAATCCCGGGCATCTTTGTGTTTCTCAGAAAACTGAATAAACACTTTTTTTTAAATGTGCCCGACCCGGGAATCGAACCCGGGACGCCAACGCCAACGCTGGACCACTAGACCACAGAGGCGACTGTGACAACTTAGTTTATTGTTTATAAGACATAACTTCTTCAAAACTATTAAGAAGAGAAAATATAAGGACGCTGGATGAGGACGTAGGGATAGCTTCAGTAGGAATATCATCCAGCAACTAAAAAAATGGGAGATATCATATCCAGATAAAAGCGGGGAACATGGAAGATTAACCATTGCTCCACCGACAGGAGAATAGCTCTTAGGTAGGCTAAGAGATTATATTTTTTAAAGATTAAAATTATGAAAACTGCAACCCAATTCTGGCGACAATTAGATCTCTCTGACAACTCATGGAAACCAGCGTGATAACATTAATTATTATATTAATAAATACACTAAAAGCATAGTAAAAATACCATTAATGTTGTTAATACCAAACAAATGATCAGCTCCTTCAACTCCGTAAGGTAGTGTTTAAAGGTGATGTCATAATCACCATTTTTGTGGCGCTTTGTTTTTGCGTGGGACAGGCCGTTGACTCCAGCCTCGTAAATTGGAGGCAATCCAAAAATAGTAAAATTGAGTTAAACTGAAATTTGCTAATACGTGACTCAGGGGCAACGCACACCAAGAGCAATACGTTTTGAAATGCATTCAATTTTGCACTATACGAAAGAAAAAAAGCTCATTTATTTGCAAGAATAATTTGAAAAGAACAAGTTACATCAGATACTGGATAGCAGACATATTCTAACAAATATTGTGTGCAAAGATATTAAGGAAAAAATACACATTTAGAAAAAACAACAAAACATACTAAAACTCTAGGTTTTCAGAATAAACGTATATGACGTAACGTAATAACGTGTACGTAATAAAAAAATCTTAATTTATTTAGGATTTTTTTAAATTACGTACTGAGAGATTCCTTAGACTACAGTTTTAACTTATCAGTAAATAATTGATTCCTATTACAGTAAGTTCTTTAAAAGCTTTTATTAATAGCTTGTTGCGAAATTGATATAAGACTATCAAGAATATGACTATGAATATTAATTGGAATATAATATGTAATTTTTGTATAAAAATTTTGTGTGAAACTTGAGTTTTTGGCAAGGCACAGGTAGATTTCCCTTGCATCGTTTCTAAAATTTGAGTATTCATATATTTCACGCGTACCGCCAAGATGAACTTAATTGGTAAAAGTTGCAAAAAGTAGTATTTTGAGAGATGTAAATAGTGGTTTGCAAGAATGTAGCTTACAATTGTCATAAAGTTATATGCTGTATGTCAATAGACAATAATATTACTACTTCAGTGTTCGCAGAAAACGCTTTTGTCTGCTCTTAGTGCGCACTGACCCTTAAGCGTCAAATGTATTTAACAGATAAATCCGTATGATTTGAAAACTCTCTTTTGCTATTATTACATACAAAACGCATATTAGTTTAGTGGTTAGCGTATACGGCTAGATTAGTTCGAGGTTCAATACCTGAGTCGGCTTAAAGGGTTATTGAGGTTTTGGCGGGGTTACACCGACCCCTAAATCTGGCAGTCCAGAAGAACCAACGAAACGACGATAAGATTTATCTTTACAGGGAAATCTAATTAAAATTTTTTATCCAACCTGGGATTTATGACCTTTAGTCTAACACACCAATAGACGAACAGAGTTATTATCATAGGAAACGATAAAGCATATAACAATACTACTTGTATTAATAAATACACACTTAAATATCTAATCTATCGCGAGATGAGATACATAAATATGTATTCATATACTTTATCTCGCGTCTGATTAGATAACGTTTGGGCGCATGAAACAAGTGACAAAGGAGATTGATGAGGCCCCATACAAATTTGGCCTAAAACGCAACACATGATGATGGCTGCTTACCGTATTGTAATATATTATTAATTTCTTCTGAAATGTAAATTGTATCACGGACACTTTTTATAATACTAAAATTCACGAAACTCCTTCAAAGATTAATGTTACTTGAATTTACAATTGTTACATTTAATTTTAAGCCACTCACATCGCAATATATCGTCAACACAAATATAATTCATTTTTGTATCACTTATCTTATTTTTTTATTTTGATTTTAATCACTTAAATGTTGAAAAACGATAAAACTTTTGTTTAAATAAAATGTTTATTACTTGCTTACAGCGTAAAAAGATGACCAAAGTAGATGAGTAGACTTGTTTTTTTTTTTGTTTCTTTCGGATGATGCTAAGAGTACTTATTTATACGGCCTTGTATGTTGTAGATTTCGATTATAATAATAAATATTTTAATTTTGTTGCATTTTATACAATAGTTTGTTTAAAATTTTGCGTCTTATCTATCCAACATTTTTATAATTTATTTGGTTGGTCAGTAATAAAAGAAAGTGTTAATTTTATGACAGAAAAGAAAAATCTTTGCTTGAAGTAGAAATAAGAAAAAGCGTTCAAGTTTGATTAGTTTCATGCCTTTCCGACTAAAATCCTTTTAAAATTAATTGCTATTACAAAGTGTCCGTTGAATTCTAATATTTACTTATTGTGAATAAAATTAATAATTTCGGCTGACGCTATATTCTTGTAGTCCATTTAGACCGATCTCATCAGTCTCCTATGAACTAAATATAAACATCTATCTACGCTAATGCATTAAAAGCTGAAGAGTTTTTTTATTTTATTGAAAGTGCTAATACCTAAAAAAAACAGTTTCGAAAATGCATTTTTGTGTTTGATAGCCGCATTTACGAGAAATGCTTTTTTTACCTTATTTATCAGAAAATAGTAATGTTTTTGAGCCACGGAAACGAAATTGTGGCCAACGGCTATTTTAGGATAACAATTTTATTTATTTTAAAGGGTTACTTTTTTTAAATGAATAAATTGAAACAAATATCATAGAGACTTCGAGCTGCTACTGAGATTTCGATTTTCATGGATCGCCCTGAAAATATCCCATTGTTCAACTTAGGAATTTTACCACGGACAATTTGAGACGAATAGTTTGAACCGCTAGACCACGAGTTGACTTTTTAAAAATCATACTATTACAAATAAGCGGATAGATTTCCTCAAGTCACGGATTAAACAAGATACGCCTTTCAAGGCAATTTCACAGGTTGCCAGCAAAGACTTCTATATACTAACATAGTACATCTAACTCTCTTATTGCTACTGTAGTTTGCATTTACTCTGACACACAAAGTTAAAATACTTACCGATGAAATAAAATTAATTCAAAGCTTTTTTAAGTTTAGGCGTCTTATTCGGCATGATAATATAACAAAACATGTCAAATTTCTATTTTTTCACGATATATCTACAAGCCTCTGTTACTTACGAAGCATTTGTTTGGCATGAGCAGCTTCACATTCCGCGCCTAACACCATATCTATTCGTATTTGTATAGTCTGTGGATTTTCTTATGGAAAAATATCTGACGCCTACAGTTCATAAACATGATAATGACACCGTCCCAAGTTCGTCCGAATTCCTTTTAACGTCGGCTTAACGGTTGAGCCTTTTTTATAATGTACAGTTGCGAGAGGCACGAGGATAGATGGGTGTTCTGTACAGCGAAGAGAAAATAGCATTCTGTCTCTTTTACTATCAGACGTAACGCATGCGTAATAAGCCCTTATGTCAACCGGCGTGCGGCACCCATCGACAGCAAAGACGAACAACCAAGAAGAGGTATAGGTGGAGCTAGCACTCGTATTAATCACTTGAAACACATATTTACGTTACATCTCTGTCTGTGAGGTCTCCCCATCTCTTTTTGTACAGCTGTGTTAGAAAGAGAGGGTAAGACCTCAGAAGATGACAGCAGTATTAAAAATTGTGTTTCAAGTAGGCATGGATCATTTAACAGTTAACATATTAAATTTCGTACTACATTTTTTAAACAATTAACAACTGTTATTTATTGTAGCAAATACTGTTAAAATTTTATGCATCACTAAAATTACTAAATATAACTTCATATAGGATAATAATGTTATTAAAATTATTTGAGCTACCTTAATTTATGATAATAATACTGTTAAAATTATAAAACTACTCCAGAGGACCTTTTTTTTGGTTGCTAACTCGACGGCTTTGCGTTTTTGTTGTTTCTAATAATGTTTAAAAAAAGTTTTGAGCTACTTTGATTTATGATAATAATAACTGTTAAAAATTATAAAACTACTCTACTTATTATATAGGCTACTACTGATATAACATATATAAATAACTGTTAAATATTAATTAATTTTAACAACATACCAGTTAACCTAATTTAACAATAATTTCCATGCCTAGTTTCAAGTAGGTATTAGAAGTGCTGCCTCCAGATATAATACAGCTTTATGCGTACAACAACGTGTGGTTGTCACGAAAGAAAAGTTATGACGTAACTCTACTAATCGCTCACCATTGAAATTGAGCTTCGTCGCAAGGCCTACCCCATATTGGTCTACGCCGACTTCCTTTTACGCAGTTTGTTAGAGGCAATCGATTGTTTATACGAGTCAATACCATCGTGGCTACCAGGTGCTAGTTTTTTAACTTCTCATCCGGGTGTATGGTACCACCGTTTCACCTATTCCTGCCGCAATAGCGTCAATGCTTGTCAATGTCTTGTTTCGGTAAATTTATGGATGTGGCACTAAGACCCCACCACAAGGATAGCAACGCACCACTAAAATCTTTAAGGTCTTTAGGCGATGTATCTTTCCATCAGAAGAGCCATCTGCTTGTCTGCTATCTTATGATATAAACCTACGTATAAGACTATGGCTAGTACTACCCGTGTGAAGCCGGGGCAAGTCGCTAGTCACAACTACGATTCAAATCATCTATAACATTAAACACAGGTTCGAAAGACCTGTGCTACGATAATACAGACGTTGACAATAGAATTAGAGATTATTGACATTGTTGTTTAGTCAGTGACCATTGCTTGTTCGACGATAAGCCGAACAGAAACGATAAGATTAAGCCTCCAAAGCACGCCTAGGCAGATAATGTTATCAGAGACAAACAAAGAAAGCAATATTAATGACCCTTTTTACGATATCGCTTAAGAAATATACTGCATACGATTATATCTGAAAATGATCATTAATGTTTATAGAATATTTTAAACTTCCCGCTAAAAAATTGAACATTTTCAAAAATTGGTTAGATAGTTCATGGTTTCTCAATGATTTTCGAAAATCGAATGTTCATAAGATTTGGCCGTTTTGGAATACCAGGAAGCTTTTCTTTTCAGGAATCTTTACGGTGGCGTCAGTATGTGTGCGTGTGCGTGTGTGTGTGCGTGCGTGCGTGCGTGCGTGGGTGTGTGCGTG
Source organism: Apodemia mormo (assembly GCA_036924255.1). Lineage (NCBI taxonomy): Eukaryota > Metazoa > Arthropoda > Insecta > Lepidoptera > Riodinidae > Apodemia > Apodemia mormo. The sequence goes on along the minus strand of JAUPFN010000009.1, from coordinate 3,293,806 downwards.
CATGTGTGTGCGCGTGCATGTGTGCGTGTGCGTGCGTGCGTGTGTGTGTGTGTGTGCATGTGTGCGTTTGTGTGTGCGTGCATGTGTGCGTGCATGTGTGTGTATACCTCTCATAATTTATAACTGCCTGACCAGTCGAAACGCAAATGACTTGCATTCGATTGGGTTTCTCCAAACTGAGATTTCCATCAAAAAATGTATCAATCGGACCCATTGACATATTTAGTAATAATATGTTTTGACATATTTAGTAATAATTGACATATTTAGTAATAATATGTCAATGATAATCGGACCAAACGATTTATAGAAATTTAAATAAAATGATGTTCACTGTTGGACCTTAAACGTTGCACCTACCATGTCGCACGCAGTCTTTCGAAACGGCTCGACTGAAAATGTTTTTTTTTTAATAGGGTTGTTATGGAGCTTCGGTTCCAATTCCAATAACTTCCGAATGTTTTTACACCTCACGATTTCGGTTCCGATAATTTTGAATCGAAAGTTATAACGAATGTTGAAACACAGGGAGCAACCGCAGCCAGAGTGCTGTACCTGTACTTGTGCATAAAAGCATAAAATAAAAATATCTTGGAGAATGACTAATTCTTATAAATCAAAACTATTTCAAAAAATCACAAGGTTTTTCCGAGTAGCTTTGGTGTTAGGATTTTTAAGAGGAGGGTCAACAACATTCTCAGAAGCCGGCATCGCATTGTCAACTAACTTATGACAGTGGTGACTGCTTTCCCTCAGGCATCGAAGAGGTAGTCAAAGGTACAACATGTGCACCCATTATAAGCTGAAGATACTTAGACCCACAGTGTGATAGGTGGCCGAAGATAGGCTGGCCAACCGGGCACTTTTCCCATCCTGGGCAAGGCAACGTAAACAGAAATCACCTGGTGCATTAGTCTGAAAGTTATTTTATAATAATGAAGTGAGTTTGCTGTATACAATAAATAAAACAGTAATATTTGAAAAACTTTAAAAACTTGATTCAATTTTGATTTTAGAAACGGTATTTGATGTAATTTTTTAAGTACCAAAATATTGTAAAAGGTCAAAAAATGATTGGTTAAAAAACTCGAAGTTATGTCAAAAAAACAATTTTTTTAAGTTTTTCGTCAACAAGAACTCCCAAACGGATAAATCGATTTTGATGCAATTTACGCAATGGACAAAAAGCTGCTAGAATCTAATACTTTTAGGAAATTCCTTAAATTGTTTAAAAATATGTAAATATTGTGTATTATAATCATATGTATGTAATTGAGTGATTAAATGGACTGATTACTGTTGCTTTTTTATTATTATTATTTCATTTGATCTGCTTTTAACAATTTACAGTCTTATTCTACTCTTATATATCTTTCTTATTCTACTCGGCTTCCGGTTCCGGTTCCAATCCCGATTCCGGTTCTGATAAATCTAAATTAAAACCTCCAATTCCGACTCCGGTTCCGGTAAACCCCCTTCCGTTACATCCCTAAAGTATACTCATTTCATAACGCTAGATGAGTACAGGCTAGCTCTAAAAAAATTACGAACTTTATTTTCGATTTGGCATCAAAAAAACACCATTTTTTACCATCCTATCTCATTTACCTCACCAAAATATTTAATACAAATCTATACTAATAATATAAATGCGAAAGTAACTCTGTTTGTCCGTCTCTTCTTCATGCCTAAGCCACTGAGCCAATTTGGATTAAATTTGGTACAAAAATAGTTTTAAGCCCGAGAAAGGGCACAGGATAGTTGTTGTCCCGAAAATCCCACAAGAATGGGAACTATGCGAGTAAAACCCCGGGAGTTTTATTTTAGATTTTTTTCGCGCGGGTGAAGTCGCGCGCACAGTTAGTAATTTATATTTTCCTGGCCAGCCAGTAAATAGTAAAAAGCAAATAACCTGAACAAACTATAATAAAAATAAAATTTTCCTTTCAGTGAAGACAAATATTATGGATATTCAAACTTAAACGTTGGTAATTCAATACGACAGAATTACTTAGCCCGAGATGCAAATCATTTGAACGACATAAAATTACACAATCTTGTATATCACAAGGTTTGAGTCAACTTACAGGCAATTATACACCTTACATGAAACACAATAAGACTTATCCATATATGGTGTTTAATAATATGCACTTACATATAGAAGATGAATTGTCTCTATGATACAATCAAGGTCTGTAGTTAACAATATTTCGCAATGTTTAACTTTGTTATACATATTATAATACACGTATGAGAACACATAAATATTAATATCATAACGTTGTTTTTCTTGCAAGGCAGGTAGAGAAAATATTCGCCTGATGTTTCGGACCCCCATTGAAGAATAAAGTTATGTGCCATTCTGCCAAGTTCATAAAAGGCGAACGATTGACTGCAAGTGCTACGTGGAGAGTTCTTTAATGTCTCGCCCGGGTTTTGTCGCAACTGCCTAACATATTCCTGCTGTAATAGCGTTGTGGCGCCGCTGGTCGCTATAGTGGTGATTACATCTAAATGACGTCACAGAAGCACGTGTAAGGGGAAGAGGAAGATCTTCTCAGCCAGGCAAGGCAAAGGCAAGGCCTGGGGACAGAAGTCCATTTGAGAAGCGTTGAAACTTGCATATAGTTTGTACAAGACCAATAACTATGATATTGGGATTCAGGATTTTATTTTTGAATTTTATTATTTTCTATTTTTAAATATTTTTTCTTGTAGCGTTTGTAGATAGCATCAATATTTACGATTAGGAAGGTAAGGTAGCTGCCGCAGCTGGTAACTTATGCATGTGGCATAACCGTCCCGCCACACAGATAGTAACACATCATTAACAGCTTTGGTGTTTATAGGCGATGGGCATCGCTTTCCATCAGAAGAGCCATATGTTTGCTATCTTATAATTTAAAAAAACCGAACTGAAGTAGATGTTTCAGTTCACCAGTTTGCCTGTTACATTGGTGCCACATTATTGTCTGCAGATTCGTGGTGTATTGTTGCGATTAAACTTCGCAGCTGCGCTACGGCAAACTAGATGACCACTTATAGTGATTGACTGGTGAGTTACCTTCAATATTTAAGGACGTGATTGTTGGCGGTAATATATGATGAGAAAAAATAACATTAAAAATAAATATTAAAATACTTCTTAGTAAATTTAGTAAACAGTACACCGAGAATCCTATATATTTACCTTCGGCATGCTTGGACACCGCGCAGACGCACGTGTCGCGTAGAGCGCTGTCAACACAAAATAGTGAGGGGTGTCGGCGGCGTGTCCTTGATGCCGACTAGCGCGTACTAGAGAGTACAATATCCACATTTCATTTATTTTTACAGAAATATTGGTCAAAAATTAAGCCCCTAATTTTATTATTTCATTTTAACGAGAATCGAGTACCGAGTACTCTTCAGAAGTATTGAAGGTCACTCACCAGTCAGTCTGTATATCTCGCTTCAATTTGCTATGCACACTGACAAAAGAGCGAGATGAAGTAGGTCGCGGTTGAAAACTGGCAGAATCCCGAGGATCCGTCATTCAGCAAGGTAGTTGACGATGAAATTACATACATTCGAGTCTGCTATTCACTAAACATATACACTGCTATAATAGACAAGCAAATTAAGGCAAAATTTCCCATCAGCAACATATTTGAGATAACTCAGAGTGCTTAATACATCTGCTGCAAAAGATTGACGTTCACAATTGGGCAGCCCATTTGCCAAGTTCTTAAAATATACATATAGAATATGGGATAGTAGTTCACTGACCTCAGACTTTCAGTAAAACGAAGCAAATATTATTTACCTGAAACAAAGGGAAATATTTAAAAAATTACAATAATAAAAAGCAATAAATCTGCATCCATCGACTTCACTTCTTCAGTTTCTTCGAATTGTTTCGAATTTCAATCCAATTTTCACCATACGATACAATTTTTTATCACATTACTTAAATATATTATTATTAATAATTAATAATATTATAGTTATGTAACATTAAAATAGTAATTGACTGCCTCGTGGTCTAGGGGTAGCCTATTCGGCTCAGACCCTGAGGTCCCGGGTTCAATCCCCGAGTCGAGCAAAAGGATTATTGAGGTTTTTTCTAGGTTTTCTCGAAAATCTAATCCTCAGTAGCAGCTCGGGATGGTGTATTACCACTGCCGTGCCTCAGGTGAGCACGTTAAACTGTCTTCTGTTAATTAAACTGTCTGTGTTCCGGTTATCGCTAGATATAGTCGATAATCTTTAACATCTCAGAAAATGCGGCGATGAGGTTCACCACTTATCTCGCCAACCGACAAACCGGTGAATCGCGGTAAACTGGAAAGTCTATAGACTTTCGGTTTACTCTGCCTACCCCGCAAGGGAACTGGGCGTGATGATACTTTTTTACTAATAATTATATCAGTGCTTTTTCGTGTCCCCGGCGCCCAATTCACGTAGCAAAAGCTTAATTGAATCGAAGTGCTTAAGGCTCTTGCACTCATGAACACGACACAACAACGCGTGTTTCTACGACATGGCGTAATGTGTAAAAATATGTAAAAGCCCTTAAACGCTTCGACTAGATTTGTTTTGTTATATGAATTGGGCCCTAGTTTAAATGGTCAAGTAGCCGGTAAACTTGTGCAAGTGGCTCGTTTGCTATTCTGTGGCATTAATTACTCTAAATTAAGAATTTAAAAAGCCCCCGAAAGTTTCCTTTGTCTAAAGATCTCTTTCCTAACTATGTACATCATTTGCAGAGCAAAACACGAAAAGAGCGGATGATCTCGGAATCGGATTCCTACAACCTCATGTCGAAGACACCATTTTACAAATAACAGAATACCAAATTTCGTAGACAGGTCTATACCTGTTGTTTAATTGTGTGTGGCCGCATTTTTGATCCGGTAGTAGTTTAAAAAAATGTTGACGCGTCAAAATATCTTGTAAAATGTTTTACTGAATAAAGTATTTCTGATTTCTGAATTCCTTTCATTAAGTAGAAAAGAGATAGTATTTTGAAACGTCTAAGCCGATTCTGATAAAACATGTTTTAGAACCACCGCTAGAAAAGCAGCTTTCAAATGGAAAAACCGCATCGAAATCGGCTCAATCGTTTAAGAACTACGACGCCAGACACATACAAACTTATAAAACTCGTTGTTTACAGCGGGGATCAAAAAGAATTAACAAAATGTATTTTTTTAGTGCAGTCGTCTCTTTCCGGTAATCTATTACCCAATATCTGGAGCCGCACTTGCGTCTATAGTCCCGAAGTTATATGCACGCTAACGCTAAGGCAGACGCAGTCCGGAATTTATGCGAAAATAGCCGATAATAGCCGGTCAATTTGCGTTTTATCGTGTCATTGCATGAAGCTTTGTGACGAAGACGCAAGTGTGGCTTCAGCAAAAGAAGAAATTCATGTAGTTTTTCTTATCTCACAATCTAACTCTTATATGTGTTAGTCCGGGCTCCTGTAAAGAATCCATCTGCCATTGTGCCAGTAAACTCGTAAAAGGCGAATGAAATGGCTGTACGTATCACTACCATTGTGACTACTAAACGATAGAGTTTTGCAACGTCTCGCCTAGGCATGGATCATTCAAACAATTAACAACTGTTATTTATATTAGCAAATACTGTTACTAAAATTACCAATAACTTCATATAGGATAATAATGTTATTAAAAATATTTGAGAGATCGTTTTTTTTTTGCTCGCTACCTTGATTTATGATAATAATACCTGTAAAAGTTATAAAACTACTCCAGAGGACTTTTTTTGGTCGCCAACTCGACAGCTTTGCGTTTTTGCTGCTTCATTTATTTCTTCATTGATATTTATTTATTCATTGATATAACATAAATAAATAACTGTTAAATATTAATTAATTTTAACAACATACCAGTTAACCTAATTTAACAATAATTTCCATGCCTAGTCTCGCCCGGTTATTTGTTACCACCTACTTACCTACTCCTGCCGGAATAGCGTCAATGCTTGTCACTGTGATGTTCCGGTTTGGGGGGTAAGGCAGGCGGTAAACTTATGCATGTGGCATTAACACCTCTCCACAAGGATGGCTACGCACCATTAACATATTTGGTGTCTATAGGCGATGTTTGATTATTCCACCATGAGAGCAATCTGCGTGATTGCTATCTTATAGTTACCATTAAAATATGAAATTTGCACCGAAGTGTAAGAAATGGAATAAGCCGGAATAGTTTATTCCATTTCTTACACAGAGGTCAGAGATCATGAGAGTACGCGGATGGTTGATAATCAATTTGATTTCTTTTTTAATACATGTATTTTTATGCTACCTCATTTACCAAAGCTTCAGTCAATCGAAAATCCGTTTTCACTTTTTGAAATCCCAAACGTGGTTTGGTCTACCGCTATTTATAAAACAAACGTGATGTCTCAAGTTCAATAAAACTCAACCGCAAGTGGACACTGGATGAAGGTCGTCCGCGAGAAAGTTAAGGTGCGAGAAGAAAGTGCGTTCACGCAAAAACACGCTCGTCCGCCTCGTTTTGGTATTTAGCACGACGCGACGCTCACATCGTGGGAGACTAGCTGGGGCCCATACACACGTATTACACATATACAATAATTAATAGTATTTTTTATGATATACCTACATCGATGACATAGATACAAGAGCAAAGGCTGTAAACATAATGAATGGAACTTTAAAGCACGATTCTAAGTTGGGGGGCCCGTCTTCTACATAAAGGCCTGCTACAATGGAAACAAATCTGCAAGGACCGTAATATATGGCAATCGTTTCTTTCTACCTACCCCGTAAGAGATCTGGCGTGGGACATTCTAGTGTTGGTTCGGAACCCTGGTTTGCGGTCTACCGTTATGAGAGTATTACGCAAAAACTTTTTTGATACGTAGGTATAATTAATAATATAAGCGAGATAGCAAAAAGCAGTTGATTCTTCCGATGGAAAGGGATAATTATTGCCTAACGACACCAAACATATTAATGAAATGACAAATGCATTAGTTTAATTACAGTAATTAAACGGTCTAAATTAAGCATTTAGACGGTTTAAGTACCTGACCTTCCACACAAGAACACGACAGCAACAAACACCGACGCTATTCTGACAGGAATAGATGAGGCTCTGTCATCTAGTTACTAGCACAGAATACTGGAGAATGTCTCCAGTATTCTGGGTTACTAGTCACGGTGTTAGCCATACAAATCAGCCCTCTCTTATCATTTCTTCATTTCTCAACATATCATCTCATTCTGGAAGAACAACCGAAATGATAAGGAGAAATTAAAAGAAGAAATGAAAAATATTCAATCCTGTGAAATTAGTAAGCACTCTAAAATAACGCGTATTTAGTTGTTATGTGATCCGATCGTCTTTGGCCGAAATTCGACCATAGACTAAACAATACAATATATTTTGAGTTTGACAACAGCAAAAAATATGTAGTATCAATGCGTGTACAATGCTTTGACAAGAGAAAGATAAGGACTTGGCATTAATTTCTATAAACAATCAAAATTATACAATTTCATGCATTCCAACGCTGAACATATTATCTCTGTCTAACAAGTTCGAATTTTCATAATAGACAAAGCTACAAAAATTTTGTCAGTGCTCTAATTTCAATTCATTTAAGAAAATGTCACCTTATTATACAACTTGCGGCCAATACGCCATTACTAAAATACGCTGTCAATGTACGTAAAATGTCAAATAATCCTTTGTTTACGAAATATTAAATTGATCTGAGCATTTATTTGTATTTCTCTATAATTTTAGTGTGTACCTTAAATCTAAAATAAAAACTAATTTTTAAAGCAACATGCCCAATTGCAATATAATTTATCAATTGTTATGTAGACAGTAAACAGCTGTTCTTAAGTCCGCCATTACTCGAGACAAAATTACACGGTTTTCCCTTAGTTATTTCATATCTAAAAGTAGTTTTAGTAGCAGTTTCCTTCAACTAAGGTATAATGTCATGTATGTTATGTGAATGTAGTGTATGTAATGTTTATTTTTATTAATCTATATTAATATTATAACATGCGAAAGTTTAGATGTTTGGATGGATGTTTGTTACTCAATCACGCAAAAACTACTGAACGGATTTGAATGAAATTTGGCACACAGGTAGATAATGATCTGGAATAGCACACAGGCTACTTTTTATCCCGGAAAAATTAGGTGATCCCGCGGGATTCGCCAAAATCTCTTATAATGCAGCGGGCTGCACGCTACAGCTAGTATAATATATTTCTAATGTTTAAAAAGGTTTAGTTTCTACAGCCCTCCACAAATAAACTTTAACTGTACTAAATTTCATATTCCACCGTTCGCCTAATTCTTGTAAAAAGGGGTACAAAATTTTACTTTCACGTATTAATATGTAGATATTCTGATATACAGACTTAAATAGGCTAAAAGTTTTTTATAGATATTTAGTTTAAATGTAACGTGCACAATAATTCTACAGAACATAATCTTGCCCGTTTCTTTCTTTTCGTTTTGAGAGAAACGCAGCAAATAACCAAAAATTAATTAAGATGATGCGCAACAAAATCGAGATTATATCAGCTATTGTGTTCCAAAATCCAAAGTTAAATTATTAACGCGGGTGAAGACACAGGTGTTAACTATTTAATATGATCTAGAAGAAATTTCGATGTACAGTCAAACTATTTTCACTTTTTAAATTCCATTTTATGTTGCACTAGTTGTGGCAATGTTTGTTGTGAAGAATAACCTTTCAAACTCCGTGTACGGTTAAGTAACATTTTATTAGGATTTTTTTTATATCATAAGATAGCAAACAAGCAGATGGATCTCCTGATGGAGAGCCAACCATCGCCTATGGACACCAAAGATGTTAATGGTGCGTTGCTATCTTGTGGCAAGATCTAATGCCACGTGCAAAAGTATACCGGCTAACTTACCCTCCAAACCGGAACACGACAGTGACAAGCACTGACGCTATTGCGGCAGGAATAGGTAAGGCGGTGTTACCAGACCCGGGCGAGACAATGCAGAACTCTACCACCTAGTAGCCCCGATGGTAGCGACTTGTATAGCTAATCGGTCGCCTTTTACGACCTGCCTGGCAGAAGGGCAGTTGGCCTATTCTTCAAAGGAACCTGGGACCAACACGAGGAATGTCATATATACATATAATAAAATCGTAGGAAAGTCAAAACTGTACATTGAATATTTTTTAAAAGAATACTTGGGACGTGATCTACAATCGATACCGAAGCCAAAAATATAGTTTTTAGAATTTTTGTCTGTTTGTCTGTATGTATGTCCGGGGTAAACTTAAAAAGTACTGCATGGATTTACTTCAAATTTTGCATGAATATTACTAACAGGTTGGGTCAACACATAGGCTACATATTATCACGTTATCACCTATGGGGAGGAGCTGTGCGGAGTAAACGAAGGGGGGCGGACGAAGTCGTGGGCAACAGCTAGTAGAAAAATATTTTTAATCATTGTACATGATGAAAAGTAGTTATTACGAAGGCTCAACTACTATTTTAATTATATTATAAAAAAACGTTAAGTATTTAACAGTATACATCTTTACTAGTATCTTCAATAATCCATACTAATATTAGAAATGCGAAAGTCTGTCTGTTTCACTTTCACGACTTAACCAATGAACCGATTTTGATAAATAGTTGAAGATACAGGCTCAAGCATAGGTCAAAAATCAACCCCTATGGGGCTGTAATATGGGATAAATGATTGTACGAATTTTCATAAATTAATGACCTATTGATTTACTTGCGGGCGAAACCGCGCGGATCGGCTAATACTCTATAAGGTCAACATTACTTTTCAGCTTTTAAAATAATATCGCAAGTGAAACAATAGCTAATATTCGACTGTACCAATTGGCAAGCGCGCTAGGAAGTGGGCGGGCGTTGTGACGATATATTTGTAATGTAGTATTAATAAAATCTTAAATCGCATTATAACAGAGGCGTTGGTGATATTCTGCGGATTTTATATAACTCGGCGTTTAATTATTTAGTTAACTCACTCACCTGAACAGGTTCGCCCGCCAAAAACAATTGCTTCTTTAACAAATTTCATAAGATACATGTCAGAAAGAATATAGGCCCTAGCAGTTGGCCTAGAAATGCAGAAAAACTAATGATTCCCAAGCAAATTTACAAGAATTGGGTCAGGCCTTTTTCAAAATTCCGAATTGTTTACCAACCAAGTGTCTACAAACAATCCAATAACATTGTACCAATAACTCATCATCACCAAAAACTGTACATAGTGAGTTTTACATGCCTTTGTTGACATGTAAAACTTACATACTTTCATTCTCTAATTTAGCCGCTTGGGGATCGAATTTTAAAAAAAGTAAGCCTATGTCTGGGACAAAACTTATGCCCTATCAAAAATCGATAAACGCGGCTAAATAAGTGTTACTTCAATAAAATTATTTATCAGGTTTCTCTAAATTATTACTCTATTCTCGTTTTATCCCTATTCGTTACATGTCAGAGTCGTAAATTTGTAGTGGTAAGGCTACAGCCAAACCCGTACGATGATCCGTCAGATAAGGTAAGTGCCCTCTACCCTTATAGTAAATGACTTTTTTGATGGAATTGATAAGAACATACATTTAAAGTCAAGGATGTATAATTTTCATTAGTAGAAAAAGCTAAAGATTAGAATGATGTTAAAGGAGAACGACCGCCTAAAGACCCTGCAAAACCAAAATAAATGATAGAAATTTGGTACACACATTTTTATATCTAAAGGCGTGTCTCCTGCTACTAAAAATAACAAAACATGTTAGCAAAATATTTCAGTCTTCTGCGACTTTTAAACGCAAACATCTAACATTCACTCGATAAAGTTAATTCGGACGAAGATGTACACGATGTTTTAGAAGTTATTTTACATACAACAAGAAGAAACCGATTTCGCGTTCGACCCTATTCACAAGTCGTACTTTTAACTTATTGTCTTTATTCCAATTCATAAAAAAAACAATAAACTATAGCTAGTTACAATAAGAATATACACAAGAAATCAGTAAATACGAAACGCACGACCTCAATGTTGGCAACGATGATATAAAATTACCCCTCCCCTGCAGGCGAACGCGGAAATGTTTTCCGTTCGTCTCGGATAACATGGTTTGAACTAACAAAACAGTTAGGGCACGCCCATATTTTGTTAGATGTTTGATGTTAGGTGTTAGAAAACAAAAAACGGTGTCGCAGGAGACCCGGCTTAAGGTAAACGAACAAACAGATGGCCCTCCTAATATAAAGAGAACACGGTCGTCTAAAGACACTAAAGATATTGATGGTGTGTAACCATTCGTGTAGCATGTTAAGATGCCACATGCATAAGTTTACCGGTTACCTCACCCTCTCAACTGGAACATGACAGTGGTATGCACTGAGGCTCTAACGACAGGAAATAGGTAAGAGGGTGGTATTCTACGTTCCCTTTTTACAAACACTCTGGAATAACAAATAGCCCCTTCAAAAGGGGTCCGGACCAACACGGGCCATTTGTAATCTAGTAAATTTACCATAAGCAAGTATATTTTCCAACGAAATTCCTAAAATCACCTTAAGAATACCATAACATGAAAACAGTACCATGAATGAATATTTTTAAGAAACTGTTCACATGGCATATTAAAAAGCGGCGTGATCTTAAAAAACTGCAAAGAACGCTGTAGCAAGGATATGCTTAATGTTTAATAATTTATATATATATATATATATATATATATATATATATATATATATATATATATATATATATATATATATATATATATATATATATGTATATATATATATTATATAAACTTGGCAAAATAGGTCACATGCAATAGTTTTACAAGGTGGTAGAGTTCTGCATTGGCTCGCCCGGGTCTGGTACCTCCGCCTTACCTATTCCTTCAGCAATAGCATCAGTACTAGTCATTGACGAGTTCCGGTTTGGATTACCCACCAAGTAAGATGCAACGTACCATTAACATTTTTGGTGTCTATAGGCGATGGTTGACTCTTTCCATCGGGAGACCCATCTACTTGTTTGCTATCTTATGATATAAAAAAATAGTCGATGATCATTTAATGGCCGACTTAAAAATAAAATTTGTACTAATAATAAACATTTAATTGTGCCAACATATTCAATTATTACATTATTAATCACTATGGCCAGCGTGCGCCAAACCGGTTGCCAAAAAGATAGTCATTTTTTTCCTACGGCTAATTAAAATAATAAAAAAATAGCTGTGTAGGGAAGATCGCGGAAGCTTTATATTTAGCTCCACCTTAAAGCCCGAATCACGATTAAAGTTTTTTTTTTGTGATAAAAGAAGCCTATATCTTGAGGCTGAAGCTGAACTGTACACAGTTACAAAATTTTATTCTTTTTTATTCCGCCTTTATAGGATAAAAAATGACGAATTTACATTTATTCGACTTCGGCATTCATCGTATTAGTGAAAAAAATAGAATCAAGAAATCTTTACGGAAATCCGTATTACACGAAAGGAATGGAGGTTGAGGAATTGATGTTTAATTTGCAGTTTTCAAAGGATACACATATCTAATTATTACCAGACATTAATAAGCCCGATATCAATAATTACAACAAATAAGCCACGCAAAACTCACACTCTACAAATGTTTTCTTCTCGAGCTCCGGATGTTCGGTGATTTGAACTGATTCTGAACTGTGCTTAACTACAACGAAAGCTTAATTAGTTGTTTTTTTTATATATCATAAGATAGCAAACAAGCAGATGGGTCTCCTGATGGAAAGAGTCAACCATCGCCTGGGTCATTCTTCGATCGTAATATATTTTCAATGATTTGGTGAAAAAAATAAAAACCTCGTGGCACAACAAGTGATCAGTACTAGAACTGTTACTTGATTCAAATCTTTGATATCGGTGTAAGAGGCATCTTTGTATTATTAATATTTAGGGAGATATTCGAAAATTTTAAATATGCTTGCTGAGGACAATGACAACTTTTTGATGATAATGACGATTTAATTAGGATAAATGACTTTTGTTGAGGATAATGATTTTACACCTGTTTTATTGCACTTATCATTGAAATAAAACAAAATATTAAGAATCAACATAATTATATTTAGTCGTAAAATCACGCATTGATAAACACAAACATAAATTCTTGTGTAATTAATATAATTTAACAATATAATGTTAATCAAAAAATTACATATTGATGAACAGAAATATAACTTCTTGTATATAATTAAAATATAACAATATTTTTATTATTTTTCAATTGTTATATCCTGCATCACATTATATTAACTAATAACTATCAGCTCAAAGAAATAAAATCGAAATAGATAACACTTAACATTGTTAAGAGTATAACACTGGTTAAATAGGAAGAAAGGATATTTGTTTTTCTGAGATTTGGATCGCGGCTCTCTTCTTTATGTGTACTAGATAATGAAACGACAGGATTTGGATTAATATTCTCAGTGTACTTACAGTTATTATTTGGGATATGGTTTTTATTATGCCTATGGATATACTTTCCATCGATATTATAATCAAAACAACTAGATTTGATTGTAATATCGATGAAAAGCTCGTCTGCGTTCCTGCGGAGCGTTCCTGCTGAGCGTTTCTGCGCTCCCGAAAAGGAAGCTACGTGAGTTATGTTCTGAAATTGGAAATCTGGTCAAATCTTCTAAAACCAAAAACAAAGCGAATTCCTACAGTTCTACGCTCGAGTTTATTCAGGCCTTCTTCTGTGATATCAAGATAGCAAATATCAGCATAATCTAATAAAGGAAAGATTTATGTTTGCACTAAAATAACTCTAGTCTTAAAAGGAAGAAATCTTTGCAAACGTTTGATAGCATGAAAGGTGGAATGAACTTTTTTGCATACTTCTGATATATAAGCATTCCAAGGGAAATCTTCACTTATAATTTGACCTAAATTTTTAGCTGATTTGCTATACAGTATAACACTGCTGCTATATACGAGATCAGGAACATTAGCATTTGCACTATCTATAATTAAAAACTGTAACTTTTGGGATTTACTAATAAACCAGATGACTCCGCTCATGAGTGAATACGCGACAGATCCTCATATATAGCGCTGATTGCCTCAAGAACATCCGGAGCAGAGAAAGGACGATACGATTGCAGATCATCCGCATATGATCCGCATCCGCATATGATGATGATGAATGAAAACTGGAGGACATGGCATTGGATGTTATGTTGATAAACACGAAAAATAGGAGTGGAGCTAGAACACCCCCCTGTGAAATACCAACTGTTAATTTACTAAAACCTGAGAAAGAATCCTCGAAATGAACACATTGAGAACGATCTCGGAGATATGAGCCAAACCAGGATACAGACTGAGGGGAAAGATTCAGCGAACGAAGAGTACCAAGCAGCACATCAAAGTCCACAGAGATAAAATCGTTACTGAAGTCAAAGAAAACCAATAAAGTAGGTTGTTTATTACCAATAGCATGTCTTATGTCATCAGTGACTTTAACAATAGCAGTAACAGTACTGTGCCCCGAACGGAAACCAGATTGATACGGATTGAACAAATTACTATCCTGCAGGTAAAGGCTAAACTGCGTGTCCAAAATCTTGGACAAATATGGAAGAATTGGTATAGGGCGATATTTAGAGAAATTAGTAGGAGCTGAGACTTTAGAAAAAGGAATGACGTGAGCTGTCTTCTAGGCTTAAGGAAAAGTGCTAGAAAAAAAGGAAAAATTGATAATAATATATGTTAGGACGGGGAACAGTGAAGCCACCATGCGCTAACTGATATTGTCGTTGCCGATGGCATAGGAAGAGATACATTTAATGTGTTTGGCAAGGGCAATTACTCCTAAAGGGTTGGCAATTCTTAAAGATTCGCTTCGGCTGGTCTTTTAGTTTCTTAATTAATCTTTCCATTGTTTTATTTTATAGTAGAGGGGGCCAATGAGCAAAGGTACTGCACCTCATGGTAAAAGCAGTACCTTTGTACATCTGTAATACCAGGGGTCTTGCAGATGCGTTGTCGGCTTTTTAAAAATGAGTAAGCTCGTTTCTTGAAGGTCCCAAGTCGTAACTGATTCCATAAAGGAGTAGTGCGAGGCAAACAGTGCCGACAAAGGCGCACTGTTGTGGTTTTCCAGGCATCGAGGTGGTGAGGATGGAACTTTAAATTTTGACGCGATGTCCGATAGTGGAATTTAACGGCAGGAATTAATCCGAACAATTCGTCGGAACACTCCCCATTATGATTGCGGTAAAAGATGCAGAGCGAACCTACATCTCTGCGCAACGCCAAAGAGTCAAGCCAATTAGAAATAGCCTGGTCGTCGACGATTCGAACCGCTCTACGTTGAATGCAATCAAGAGGAAGAAGCTAGTACTGAGGAGCTCCGGCCCAAAGGTGGGAGCAGTACTCCATGTGAGGTCGAATTTGGATCTTGTAAAGTTGGAGGCGATGGACTGGGATAAAGCTTTACTCTGCTGAGTACACCAAGCTTATTGGGGGCTAAGTTAGCCTCTCCTCCCAAATGACCGCTGAAATGAACGTTGTTCGATATGAGCGAGTCTTATTTTATATATGTTCTTATATAACTAGACGTAACCAAGCAAGCGAAAATCGCGCGGTGCAGCAATACTCGTCAGTTTACGCTTTTCTTTCTTTTTTTATATTCTGTCGCCTTCTCACTTGTTCTAAGGCTAGCAGTTCTAGATCAATAATCATTTGTTGATACCTCCGTTTCTGACACATTTTATATTGGACTTTACGATTCTCATAGGATTCCTTACTTCTAGGCATGCTGATTTTTTTCCCAAAACAACTGCAGAGACATTACGAAAAAAATTAATCAATTGATGTACCAGCTTACTTTATTTTAATGGTTATATATGCTAATAATTGTGTTGACGTCATTATTCTCAACATTTGTCATTGTTCAAAATCCGCAAATCATTATTCTAACCCATACATCATTATTCTCAACAGTCATTTTCAGGATAATGATGTCAGCAATAATGACGAATTCCAGAAAACATCTCGAAATTTGTCTTAAAAGATTAGATACAGCTAATAAATATCTATGGGGAGTTATTTGCAGTTCGATACATAAATAAAGCCATGAATAAAATCAATGAACATATTATTTACCACGATAAAGTTAATAAGGAGAATGATTATAAAGATGACAAATTTCGAAGAACCATATTCAAGCTTACCTTGAGAGAAATATGACCTGTCCAATCCGTTCAAAGTGTGTGGCCTAACCGAAGAGTACCGAGGGGCATCCGGTAGGCACGAAATATGCCCCAAAATTGCAATCATCGTGGAAAAAATTTGAAAACTATTCCTGTTTTTACAATGACGCTTTTTTTGTGACAAACTTTTGAAAGAGTGTTTTACTATTTTAGAATTAAGTTAATACTTTAAATTGTTAAGAAACAGAAACAATAGACCTTTAAATATAATTTTTTACTATAAATAATTTTATTAAGTGGTATTTGAATATTTTAGAAGACCAAATAGCCAAGAACAGGTGATCTGGACACGCGAAATAATGACGTTTTCAGTAGATTTTTGCGTTTTTTTGTTAATTAATTATAAGAAATGTTTTTCTTTTACTTGTTGATAGTTAAAAAAGTAATAATGGAATAGGAAAACATTGTTTTTCTTCATCGTAGTTATAACAGTAAAGAGAAAACTGCCTGGAACCGTATTATCCTCAACATTGAAGAATCACCCGCCTACACACCAAAGGCGTTAATGGTGCGTAGCTATCTTGTGGCGAGGTCTAATGCCACATGCGTAGTTTACCAGCTACCTTACCCTCCAAACCAGAACACGACATTGACAAGCACTGACACTATTGCGGCAGGAATAGGTATGGCGGTGGTACCAGACCCGGGAAAAACAATGCAGAACTCTACCACCTAGTAGCCACGATAGTAGTGACTCGATAGCCAATCGGTCGCCTTTAACGACCTGCCTGGCAGAACAGCAGTTGACCTATTCTTCAAAGGAGCCCGCGGGTTCCAACACGGGGGAATTGTATCGGGTGTTGTATCGGTTTAATTGTGTCAATTGTTATGAAAATTGTAAATTAAGTCAATTCCTTCTTCATAATTTATAAGTATAAAGCTCCAAACACTGAACACCATAGAATTCTGTCAGCTAGCGAAACGGGGGAATTGTATCGGGAGTTGTATCGGTTTAATTGTGTCAATTGTTATGAAAATTGTAAATTAAGTCAATTCCTTCTTCATAATTTATAAGTATAAAGCTCCAAACACTGAACACCATAGAATTCTGTCAGCTAGCGAAATAGTTCGCGATTCGCTTTTAATTAACGAATAAGCTCTTAACGATCGTCAAAATTGCTACTTTAACGGTTATTGCTTATTATTTGTTTGAAAACATTTAAAGTTGGGGATCAAGCCCTTTTCTCTATGTCATATGGGTATAATTATATCGAAAAGGTTAGGAACACTGACCTATATCAAAAAGACGCAAATATTTCTCTGTTAAAATAATAATTAATTAATCATTTCTTTTTTAAATTAAGGTTCAGAGTACTCGCCCGGAAAGGAAGTCTCAGGTCGCATTCCCTCCGGTTTATCGGAAGCCTAATTGCAATAAAGAAAGCCGTAGAGCTATGCATTTTATATGCATTTTACGGTTTATCGACAATATCTAATCCAATAATTGAATATTCATTGAACGCTCTACTAACACAATAGAAACTTGAATTTGTAATGAACATTAACTAGCGTTCTCTACTATGCAGACTTCTGCAACAGCCCGAGTTTGGTAACATCGCTTCATCTTTCCAGTCGTCTTACTACTAGGCATCTCGTAAAATGCAAAAAAAGGCTAACACATGTCTTTAACATTGTGACTACTAATAAGGTGTTAGCGTTCTTCACTATCTCGTCCATGTTTTGGTGCCATCGCTTTACCTATTTCGTCTTCGCTATTCGTTAGCGTATTTCGATTTAGAGTGTAAAGTAGCCGGTAAATTTATGCATGTGGCATTTCAACCCGCTACAGAATGGCAACGTACAATTACACAACAACAATCCGTGTTATTCCGGGGCCCCTTTGAAGAATAGACCAACTGCCGTCCCGACAGGCAGGTCGTAAAAGGCGACCGATTGGCTATATGTGTCACTACCATCGTGACTACTACGTGGTAGAGTTCCGCAACGTCCCAGCCGCGTATTTGGTACCACAGCCTTAACTGTTCCTACCGCAATGCTTGTCATTGTCGTGTTCCGGTTTGGAGGGTAAGATAGCCGGTAGACCTATGCATGTGAAATTAAGATCCTGTCACAAGATTGCGCTATTAACATCTTTGATGATGATGGTATATTGATGGTTTCTCTATCCATCAGTAGAGTCTTCTGCTTGTTTGCTATCTTATGATAAAAAAATGTACGACTTCCGAGGTAACTAACATAAAATAAAAATACAGTAAATCCGGATTGAGAACCTTGTTTTATTGAGATATCAGTTCAAAATGGATTCATCTATGTCTCATTTCCGGGCATTTTCGATTACTGTATTTTCAAACAAGCAGCGCTCGGTGGCCTCGAAGTTAATGGTGCGTTGCTATCTGTGTGGTGATATGGCAGTGGCACATGTATAAGTCTACCGGCTAACTTCCCTTGCAAACCGGAAAACGACAAGCATTGACGCTGTTGTAGCAGGAATAGTTAAGGCGGTGGTACCAGACCCCAGCGAGTTGTGGAACTTTACCATCTAGTAGTCACGATGGTAGTGACACGTATAGCCTATCGTTCGCGTTTTACGAACTGCCTAAAAGGATGGCAGAATGTATATTCTTTAACGAGGGCCCAGACAACACGGGGTAAATTGTCTGGGTGGTGATTTTCTTGAAAAGGGGTACAAAGTTTTTGCTCAACGTATTAATATATAGATAATATAAGGGCCTTATATTTTTTAATCCATTTTCTCTAAGCAAACGTAATTTTCTTCAAGCTCTGCTTAACCCTATGCATGAATATAACGATTTAATTAACATTTAAGCTTTCACGGAATCATTCATTTTGTTAATTCGACACACATAAATTCTCCGTTGACCATGGTGCTTATAATCGAAGAGCCGAAAGACGTGTTTGGGTCGGTATTTAGGGCACGACAAGACAATTCTTTTGTAATTTACTACTTGGTAGATTTCTGCAACCTCTGTCCGGATTTGGCTCCAACCATCATACACATTTTCTGTTGCAAGTGTCAGTGCTTGTCACTGTCGTGTTTTGAAGTGTAAGGTAGTCGATAAACATGTGCACGTGACCGTAATGCTACATGCTTTGCCGGTCCTCCTGTCATACGGATGGCTACACATTATTAACGTCTTTATTGACTATTTACGACGTTTGTCTCTAACCATAAGATGAGCGTGTTAGAGAATTTTTTCATAAAACATGAATTTATTTCAATCGATAAAAGTTACAAATATAAATATTTTTTCCTACACTATTATAATGAGTTTATTGACCATAAAAATACAAAAGTTATAATTAATATTTCTTTTTATTACTAGTAATATAATATAAAATACTTTGCACAGTATATACATACTAGCAGTTATTTACTACACTTATACAGTGTACGTACACTGTATAATTCGTGTCGTAAATAACCGCTACTTTAGTTAAAAAAATTTAAGAGTCGAGTAAGCTCGACAATTGTATGTGGAATTCAAACTTAAATTATTAAAAAGAAAATGGCTGGTGGTGTGTTACCACTCCCGTGCCTCGGATGAGCAGGTAAAGCCGTTGGCCCCGGTTATCGCTAGAAATATTCGATAATCGTTATGAAGTCGGTTAAATACGGCGATGATATCACCACTCATCCCGCCAACCGACAAACCGGTGAACTGGAAAGTTTATAGACGTCCAGTTTTCTCTGTCTACCTCGCAAGGGAATGGGGCGTAGTGATACTTTTTTTAAAATAGAAATAAAATCACAATATCTCTATTATCTATCCAAAAATATATACGAACTCTCCTTCTATTGCAACAGCGTCGACGTAACAGAAAATTATATCAAAAAGCAGTGTTGTATAAACCCGTTATATCTATACAAAATGATCAATAATAATTAGTAATTTATTATTGAATTTCATTTTTTTAAGAGAAACTTTCTCCTCATCACGTTGGCCTAGTTTGTTCCGCTCAGACCATTAAAACCACGGATAAGTTCGATTCCGGCATAGTGCAGAGTTGTTGCAGATTTATAATTAGGAATAATGCCAACCTATCCGATCCCATCACAGCCATCACTTCACAATATACACACCCACGCCAGCGACGTTACCAGCGGCAACTTAGCCCACTGTTTAGAATAAACGAGTCGAAACTCTAACGCCACTTACTCTCCCATTTATCGTCAAGATACTGCCCCAAGCCAAGTTTCTCTAAGCCCACAACTTAAATTCTGGCTGAACACTGCTCGCCAAAAAAGTCCGGTTTCGCAGTAACGGTCATTTGGACCAACCGCTTAAATTAATTTTGAAAAAAACGTCACTAGCAGCCCGGGATATGGCGGTGCTGTGCGAGCATCGTCAAAGCACGTGTAAAGTTGATGGTCTCAGTTGTTGGAAGTAAAAAGTATAAAAGTCGCTTTCCGCTTTCTGTCCCTATGTATGCTGTCCCTATTAGATCTTTAAAATTACGCAACGGATTTTGATGCGATTTTTTTTTAAATGGATAGAGTGATTCAAGAGGAAGGTGTATATGTACAACTTGCTTTGTAGTTTGTACAACTAGTATTTAACAAACCAATTGTTAAATACTAAACGTATTTAACAATTGGTTTGTTAGCGTTAACAGTTGTCTCTATTACTAAGGTCTAAAGTTATACCTATCTACAATCCACATAGGTGTATTAAAAAATATATTTGATCCAATGAATGTTTTATTACTAACTAGCAGTTGTCAGTGACTTCGACCGCGCGGACTTCGTTTACTCCGCACTGCTCCTCCCCCGTAGGTAATAGCGTGATAATATGTAGCCTATATGTTGAGCCGACCTGTTAGTAATATTCATGTAAAATTTGAAGTAAATCCATGCAGTACTTTTTGAGTTTACCCCGGACATACATACAGACAAACAGACATACAGACAAACAGATAAAAATTCTAAAAACTATATTTTTGGCTTCGATATCGATTGTAGATCACGCCCCAAGTATTATTTAAAAAAATATTCAATGTACAGTTTTGACTTTCCTACGATTTTATTATATGTATAGATGACATCCATTATAACGTAGAGAAATACTGTTTATAAATATATTTGAGCTAGTTGCAAATAACAGCTAGTTGCAAATAAAAACAAATAGTCGTCAAAAAAGCGGCAATGTGGATATCGCACCGCCCGTTTCACCAACAAACTGGTGGGTCATGGAGAATTTGACCATGTATTGACTTTTTGGTCATTCTGTGTTTGCTGCAAGAGAATCGGGTTTATTAAATATCAATTTATTTTATTTTACAAAAATAAGACTATGCCATTTACCTTCTTCTCCACGCTATTAAAAGTGAATGATTAACCATATTATATGGGACCATATGATACCAGATTATATGAGATCACACTGGAAGTATATGCTAAGTTTTTTTAATCGGTTAGTAAATGACCAAGTACTGAGGCAGCACACATAAAAAAACTCGCTGTTACTCGTAATTTCGTTCACGTGTCCCATTTCTTCCTTTTTCTCAATCGGGTAGCCTATGTTACGCGTGGATACTAAGTATAGCTTTATAATAAAATATCCATACTAATATTATAAATGCGAAAGTAACTCTGTCTGTCTGTCTGTCTGTCTGTCTGTCTGTCTGTCTGTCTGTCTGTCTGTTACGCTTTCACGGCCAAACCACTAAACCGATTTGGATAAAATTTGGTACAAATATAGTTTGAGACCTAAGAAAGGACATAGGATACTTCTTATCCCGGAAATCCCACGGGAACGGGAACTATGCGGGTTTTTATTTTAGCATTTTTTCCACGCGAACGAAGTCGCGGGCACAGCTAGTTAATATTATAAATGCGAAAGTAACTCTGTCTGTCTGTCTGTCTGTCTGTTACGCTTTCACGGCCAAACCACTGAACCGATTTGGATAGAATTTGGTACAAATATAGTTTGAGGCCCAAGAAAGGACATAGGATAGTTCTTATCCCGGAAATCCCACGGGAACGGGAACTATGCGGGTTTTTATTTTAGAATTTTTTCCACGCGAACGAAGTCGCGGGCACAGCTAGTAGCTTTATAATAGTAAAAGTTTTTAAGATCGGTCCATTAGTTTTTGAGTTTATTCGGTACAAACACACAAAACTACAAAATTCAAAAATGCAAATGTTTTCTTTTTATCATATTATGTATAGAATATAACCGAATAAGAAAAACTACTTCCTTTTAGAAAGTCGGCTAAAAATTATTAAGATTGGACGCGATGAGTATTGAGGTACATAATATTAACATTAATAATAATGCCTATTGTGTAGATTTTCGCGATCAAATGCCTTACCTGTCCCAAAGTGCTTTTATATAAAAAGTTAATTAAGTAATCGTTAACGAAAGTTGTTTCGTAAGCAGTGTAGGCAGCGCGTGGGACTGAGGTGCACCCAGAGATATTCAGGTGGGCGCGCAAGGACACGACCTACGCGGAAAGGCAGTCAGGCAAACTGGTTTAGTTAGATTTCTTTGATAGTTACATAGATTTTGACACCTAAAACGTGTTGTAACAGGAGGATCTTGAAGGATATAAACTGGTAAAATGCGTGTCGGGCTACGCGCAATGTAGCGTTCCGACGTTGCCCATCACAATAATGCGGACTGAGAAGAGGACTTTTATAGTTTCATACTATGAACATTTAAGCTATTCAAAATCAATGACAAATATACATCCGCACAACAAGTTCACCGTCTATAAAAACTTCTGTAAGTACATTTCATAATTTGGCCGACTATTACTCAAAAACTTGTAAAGCCTTCTAAGCCGTGATAGTTTTCCTTTTAACTTCATTATATTTACTACTGTTGTGATTTTTTTCCCATCCCAAAACTAACCATTAAGCCTGCAAAGGGGGGGACACTTGACTAATAAAAATTAGCACTTAAAGGCTTAATATTTTACAAACAAGTACCTTAATCGAAACCTTGTTTTTACAAAATTATAATATTTTTAAGCTATTGCATAGCCTCTATCGCGGGCCTTGAGCGTGGAGACCGAATCCAGAAATTCCGTAACGAAAAAACCTAACACCCCCACTCTGACCGGCACAGCGGTGATACTTTTTAGTTTTTCCATCTATCGATAAATACCAGAACTTTTAATGACTTTTTGAAATATCACGCTTGTCTCTTTAGTTCAGCAACCCGCCTTTAGGTGGCATTGGTTGTATAGGAAAACTACCGTAATCAGCTGTTTGTGAGAAAGTATATAGGTGTATAGGTATTTATAATCTACGTACAACAGTGAATATCTGTACTCGTATAATTTGTGTACAAAGTGTTTTAAATATGAATAAACAAAGAAAAAAGTTGATAAAAAATGCTATGCAATAGCTTTACCGCGGCAGTCTCCGAGTGCCACACGTCTTTTTTAAAAAACTATTTAACGATACCCTACACAATGGGGTACATGTTAAAAAAGTTAACATCCCCACTTTATATCTACGGGGGCTACCTTGAAAAAAATATTTTTCAATATTTTATGTTACCACTTTGTTAACGTGACTAATATGTATATTCGAGAAAAATTACAGCTTTCTAGTAATAAGCATTTCTGAGATATCGTGTGGACGGACAGACGGACGGACATAGCGAAACTACAAGGGTTCTTAGTTTACATGGGAATCCTAAAAAAGGCTTATATAAAGGCTAAATAACTTCCAATTATTATTTTTTGGATTTGTTTTATTTTAAGGGACTTTTATCCAATAATTTTTGAACGCAGTAAAACTGTAGTAACCGACTTCCCATTCTCTATATCTACGGAACTCTGCATCAGATTTCAATAATTAAAATGTGATCACACGGGAAGTATACCCTCCCAAACAAAAAAATTACAAAATCTGTTCACAAATGACCGAGTACCGACGTAACAAACATTAAAAAAACATAGTAATGATAATAAAAAATAATTGAATGTTTCCAATTCAATTATTTTTTATTATAGTTATTAATACTACGTAATTTATTTTTTGTTTGCTGGCTAATTTCTTTTTGCACTTATAGCCAATGTTTTTTTTATAAGATAACAAGAAAGCAGATGGGTCTCCTGATGGAAAGAGTCAACCATCGCCTATAGACACCAAAGGTGTAAATGGTGTGTTGCTATCTTGTGGCGAGGTCTTATGCCACATGCATATGTTTACCGGCTACCTTACCCTCCAAACCAGAACTCAACAGTGATAAGCACTGAGGCCATTGCGGCAGGAATAGGTAAGGCGATGGTACCAGACCCGGGCGAGACAATGCATACCTCTATCACCTAGTAGCCACGATGGTAATGACTCGCATAGCCAATCGGTCGCCTCTTACGACCTGCCTGGCAGAACGGCAGTTGGCCTATTCTCCAAAGGAGCCCGGGACCAACACGGGGGAATCTTTAAATTATACTAGGTGTAGTTGCATAACCGATCGCGAAGATCCCTAAGTCGTATCTGTTCGCAAACAAGCTTGCCGACAGGTCCACAGTGAAGGGAGAAATTGCCTCGAGAATGTTTGTTGATTTCCAGACATTGCTGGTATATATAACCTTTAATTCTGTAGATTTCTAGACATTGACGGTATAACCTTTGACGCGATGTCAAAGGCTGAAATTAATGGGAATGTAAAATAAGTTCAAAATATCCGATTATGAGCGCGTTCATTGATACAAATAATGCAGTCTACTCATTTTAGTTAAGCAAGTAATTTGCACCTTTTATGCTAGTCCGAAATGTTATCAGATCGTTTTATTCCTGATGCTGTTTTATTAAAGTGACATTACGCGAAATCAGCTTGCTCTGTGTTTTTTTTCCCCTTTTTTCTGTACCTTTTATATTTTTTAAGTATCTTTTAAGTTAGTCTCAAATATAAAGCACTTTTATACACAGCATTTAGAAACTCAAAAATTCAAAACAATCTTGGCGATTTCTTGAACTAGGCCATTCGTATGTAAATATTTAAGTGATTTATTCAAATCAAGCATATTTGTTTCGCTAGGATCACTTTCTATGGCCTGCTGCACTACTAGTCATGTGTGAACGAAATTATACCTTCACACAATAGTGTAAAGATTACTGTCGCTGGAAGTGGATAATTCCATCCCGTAATACGTGATAAATGATTGAATCTAACGTGCAATACCGTAAACCGTTATTTTTAAGCGACTGTTCAAAAAGGAGGGTAATGTTATGGGTGTACATATCTATATACGCAAATTTACATTTTATTCTCTACTGCCTAAATTGTAAAATTTTTAGTAGTTAAAAGATATAAATTAATTTTTGTAGGTTATATTATATTGCTTTAAAGCTCAATTTAGAAGTAATACTAACCCACGTGCACGTTGGGATTATACCAATCAATTAATAAAAAAAATTCACAGCATACTTGAGAACCTCTTCCTTTTTGGGAAATCGTTCATTTTCAACGGATTTCCCAAAAAGGAAAAGGTTCTCAATTCTTCAGAATATTTTTTAGGTTTTCGTACCTCATAAAAAATAAACGGAATCCTTTTAGGATTACTTCGTTGTTTTTTCTCAAGAAGGCGTAGAGGTATCATGATGAAATTTATATCAAATACTCGTGTCTACAGTCCCTTGTAGATGTCAAAAAGTCACACTTATAAGTTAACGCAATCAAAAGATATGACTATTTACGTCGCATATTTTGCAAGATAGCAGGTAAGCTTGTGGCATGCATCATGCATGTGGTATAATCATTTCGCAACAGGGATAGCAAGGCAACAGTAATCCTTGGTGTCTATAGTACGAGCTACCTGCCTGTTTGCTATCCTGTGATTTAAACAACAGAAAGTGTTTGTCCCTATCAGTGTCGTAAATTGCTCCATATTAGTATATGGCTACAATACAGTCGCTACCCGGCTTTTTAATCTTTATAAATACGAAATAGTTTCGTTATGTTGTCTTTAGGTCCCACATCTAGAAAACGAACGATGACTCTAGGTCTTAACCTTACCTAAAATTGTGCGTGACATTTCAATAAGACTTGACAGACACTACTTTACGGTACTTTAATCGTGGTGCTAATTTTGTCATAAGGGACGTGCGATACGTATACTTTTTATTGTTCATTTTACAACAGCGATAAATTTTGTGAGTGAGACTTATCGACATTATAAATTTGGCTAAAATAATATTCATCAGCTACTGATAAAGGCTAACCCCTATTACACCCAAGTGCAGTCGGAAGTGGTTGCATGGTTACCAGTCACCAACAAGAACTTTCATTTCCTCAATCACTTTTATTACGCCAGTTTTCTACGCAATACATTTTTATACACGGCTTAATACGTTTTCAATTAAATATGTAATATTGTGTAAAGTTTGGCAACGTGAAATCTAGGTTGGCTTTCTTCAACATCCTACGCGGTTACAGTTGAATGGGCGCCACAGATTGAAAATCAAATGGCCATGTTATACGCGCGTTCACCTGGTTAGCTACTGAGCTATGCTATATGTTTAGTGCGCGCACAATGGCCTGTAGTGTAGCTATGTGCGTTTAGCATGCTTTGATAGATAGATTTAAGAAGATAGCTATTGATTTTTATGAGAGAAATATTTTAGATATATAGCAACTGTTTTTTTATGTACATCATAAGACAGCAAACAAGCAGACGGCTCTCTTAATGGAAAGAGAAAACCATCGCCTATAGACACAAAAGTCGTTAACGGCGCATGGCGAGATCGTATTGCCACATGCATAAGAATACTGGCTACCTTATCCTCCAAGCAATGATAAGCATTGACGCTAGTGTGGCAGGAATAGATAAAGTGATGGTACCATAAAACCGGGCGAGACGTTCCGGAACTCTAGCATCTGGTCACGAAGATGTCACGTATCGTAATCGTTTGCCTTTTACGAACTGTCTGGCGAAATGTTAGTTGGTCTGTTCTATGGTCTGGTACATACACACTGGTCTGATACACAGGCAAAAATATGGAAGATACCAGTATTTAAAAAATAGATGCTAGAATTTGGTTTTATGTTTTTTATGGTATGTACGGAGACTCAACGGATTCAAACGACTGAAAAGACTCAAAAAAACTCATGACTCGCAAAACTAATAGTCTCGAGTCAAAATGACTCAGGCAAAATGACTCGAGTCTCGAATTTAAGACTTAAGGGCTCAAGTCTCTTTCTAATGCACATTATTTTAAATTATTAGGTTCCTACACTACTTCGTAATGTAAACTTTAACTGTGCTAAATTTCATACTTCACCATTCACGTAATTGGCATAAAAAGAAGTTAACATTTTTACATTTTTTTATATCATAAGATAGCAAACAAGCAGATGGGTCTCCTGATGGAATGAGTCAACCATCACCTATAGACACCAAAGATGTTAAGGGTCCGTTGCTATCTTGTGGCGAGATCTAATGCCACATGCATAAGTTTACCGGCTACCTTACCCTCCAAACCGGAACACGAGACAGTGACTAACACTGACGCTATTGCGGCAGGAATAGGTAAGGCAGTGGTACGAGACCCGGTCGAGCCGATGCAGAACTCTACCACCTAGTAGCCACGATGGTAGTAACGTACATAGCCATTCGGTCGCCTTTTACGACCTGCCTGGCAGAAGGGCAGTTGGCCTATTCTTCAAAGGAGCCCGGGACCAACACGGGGAATTATGAACATTATGAATGCATAATAATACTAACATGTATTTAAATATTAACTACCAACATGTCGCTAATATGGAATAATAATATCTAAGGTAACTTCCTAACTCACAACACCTATTGTACCATTCCAAAAACGTGCATACTGAATACTATGGCGGCGTGGTTTAGAAAAAACATTCATTCATGAACGTTCCCATGACACGAGTCGACGGTTAACCCTCATGCGTCGTGTGCGAAATGACATACATAATTCTATTGTGTGACGTACTGTATTGGGCAGGTAAGGGATTATCGTCGTGCTGCTCGCTTGGAATAAACACCCTGTAATATGTCGTGCGCGATAGAAGGAAATGACCAATAAGAACTAATATCTCGCCTTGTTATATCATAAGATAGCAAACAAGCAAATGGCTCTATTGAATTAAAGAGACAACTATCGCTTATAGACACCAAAGATGTTAATGGTGTGTTGTTATCTTTGTGGCGGGGTCTTACTGCTACATGCATTAGTTTACCGGCTGCCTTAAGTCGCTGACCGACGTGCGAGTTTATACCGCGGCTTTTATGGCTTAAGAGCCCTCGACACAAAAAAATTACGGCCAATAGATCAAGACTTTTAAGGTCCTGTTCGACGGGCGACCCTTTACCGCGTTCTTATGGCTCATCGGTAAGGCCCGCCCGTGTATCTTCACAACACTGCGGTTATATGTACTGGCTATAAGTTTGTGTCGATGGCTCTTAGACCATTAAGACCGCGGTATAGGCTCGACCGTCGATCAGCACATTTAGCCTCCAAACCTAAACACATTGACAAGCACTGTCGCTTTTACGGCAAAAATAGGTAAGGTTCCAGACACGGGCGAAACAATGCAAAACTCTACCATCTAAAAGCCACGACGGTACTGTATCTAATATCCAATCGTTCACTTATTACGAACTGCCTGGCAGAACGGCAGATAGTCTATTCCTTAAATGGAGCCCCGACCTTCACAGGGGAAAATTGTTCTAATATGTATTCCACGAGCCACGACAAAGGTTATTTTGAGATAGTAACGAGATATTACTTCTTATTATTCGTTAAATTTCTCTTCTTTAGAGCGCGATGTTTATCCTAAACGGGCAGGTGACGGCATAGCAGCAGACATAGATAAGACGTTAGGTAGGTACCGTTACCGAGTGAGCGTCTGTATAACTCTCCATCATTAGAAGCTTAGAAGACTAAAAGAAGACCAATACAATCATTTAAGGCATACATTATAACCCTTCAGCCGTAGCTGAGTGTATCGTCCCGAAGATATAAGCGCGCTAACGCACACGCAGTAAGAATGTTTGCGACGATAGCCGGTAATAGCCGGTCACATCTGCATGTATTACATCATTGCGCGAAACTTTGTGACGGTAGACGCAAGTGTGGCCGCAGGCTGCGGTAGCGCTTGCGTCTATCGTGCAGCTCGATTATGCCCGCCGCATGAAAGATAATAATTACTCGACATGCGTTGCAAGATAGCAAACAAGCAGATGGGTCTCTTGATAGAAAGAGTCAACCATCGCCTAGAGACACCAAAGATGTTAATGGTGCGTTGCTATCTTGTGGCGAGGTCTAATGCCACATGCATAAGTTTACCGGCTACCTTACCCTCCAAACCGGAACAAACAGTGACAAGCACTGACGCTATTGCGGAAGGAATAGGTAAGGCGGTGGTACCAGACCCGGGCGAGACAATGCAGAACTCTACCACCTAGTAGTCATGACGGTAATGACTTGCATAGCCAATCGATCGCCTTTTACGACCTACCTGGCAGAATAGCAGTTGGTCTATTCTTCAAAGGAGCCCGGAACCAACACGTCTGCTGTGTTTATCAGTTTTTTTGTGAATCCCACGGAATCGTCTCATACTTTCGGGATAAAAACATGATGTCTCGAAGTCTGTCTTTATTATATTTTGCCTATAGTGCAAGAGGACCACCGTGATAATATCCAAATGTTCAGACCAGCACGTTGAGCTCATCGTTATTTATCCTCGTTTAAAAAGTAAATATCTCTGGTCTCTGTGTCCGCGCGCATTAATAGAACTTATCCAGACATATCTAAATTTAAAAGTGGAGCAGTCAACGACTAAAACACGCTTATTTATAATTCAAATTTTCCATCATCTGTCCTCCGCATATAAAATAGTGCCCGCGTGTCTGTTTTACTGTCTATTGCACCACGCTATTGATTTTGGTACGAATTTCATTGCCATTTATATATTTTGCTAAATGGTACAGTTCTGCATTCTCTAGCCTGACATATCCTATAGGTACTGTCTTACCTTTTTCTACGACAATATCGTCAATGCTTGTCGCTGTCGTGCTCCGAAGAAGGTTGGGTAGCCGGTAAACTTATGTATGTGTCATTACAACCACAACTCGTCTGGCATCCCACTGTTAACATATTTGGTATGCGTAGACAATGGTCGCCTCTTTCGGATAGGACAGCCGTCAGCCTGTTATTTATCCTATGATGCAAAAAATTGCAAAAGTTACGTGCTTCTATTATATTATATAACTTTAGAATAATCGAAAATCGATTTTCGTCACAATAATGAACTAGGAAATTGTAGCTCTTCCAAAATTCTCAAATTCGCAATCGTATATTTCTGTATCCAGAGCACGACAATTTTTGCTAAGTGTACGACCCCGATTGGACTTTGATTAGTGCGAGTTTAATGCAGGTGCAGGTAGTATTAAGCAAAAAATACGTGTATACAGCTGTTGATTAGTGCGAGTGAGTAGTAATCAGCGTAGTGAAGTAAATAGACGCTTCTCGTTCTCTGCATTAGTAAACCAGATAAAAAATAGAGGGAGTAAACGCTGTGTCTATCAAGCCGTCCCACTTGTATCCGCACTACACCATACCCGCACTATATTTATTATTTAAATATGAATATCCATAATAATATTATAAATAAAACAGCCTGTCAGCTGTCTGTATGTCATGCTTTCGCTGTTAACCGGTTTTCAATAATCAATCCCTAAGTCTGAAATAAGGGATACAATTTGTATGAAATATTATATTGATGACATGTGCGATGACGAAGCTGTGCGGGTCTGTTAAAATTCCACGGCTAAGCCATTGAATCGATTTTGATGAGAATTGGCAAGAATGGCTAAAGGCTCGTCAATTTCTATCAAACGAAGGTAATTGAAGACCCGGAATTTACACCTTACTGTACTCGCGGGAGAAACTACGTGGGTAACCTAGTATGTATGTAATAGTACACAAATGGCTACAGGAACATCGTTTCTAGCGGATATTGTCCCATGAAATCTCTCGTCCTTATTTATTTGTTGGAAGAACAACAGTTATTTTATTGTCACAGAAACATTTTAATTTTATACGAGCTCAACCCGACCACATTTCATTGTGGCTCAGTTATAAGTCATTCGGGAATGATTAGAATGTTTACATTTCCGTCGGATCTTCGGAATAAAGTCACAAGTTTATCGGCTACCTTACTCTGTAATCTGAGCGACGGGCATTGTTGTATTGCGATGGGAGTAGGTATGGGGCAATGTTTTAATTAAGCTATCTACATATTCGTAATTCTATGATAAAAAAATGTTTATCCAGTGTTTAATTATGTTTATTCTAACTTCGATAAAAACAAACATACAGACATAAACCATTAAAATCGTCAGATTAACCTAATTAATTATTTTCATCGCAACGTTTAACTGATTATGTGACCTGGTTTATGTGATTGACTATGAGTGTATTTCTACATAGAGTGTAAATCCTGATTATAAGTATTTTTTATACAGCGTATGCTTAAATTAAAGGCAGTGGAGAAGAACAACGCATTCGTCGATGTATTCAACATTTACAATTAATTATACTACTATTTTTTACTATTTTATATTTACTAGATGGTAGAGGTACCACCGCCTTACCTATTCCTGTCGCAATATTGTCAGAGCTTATCACTGTCATGTTCTGGTTTAGAGGGTAAGGGAGTCGGTAAACTTGCATTAAGATCCTGCCACAAGGATAGCAACGCACCATTTACTTGTTTGGTGTCTACAGGCGAGTATTGTCTTTTTCCATAAGGAAAGCCATCTGCTTGTTTGCTACCTTATGATATAAAAAGAAACATCACTCAAGTATACAAATTCATGGATGAATCGATGAGATATGCCAGAATATTTGGTTATTTTGACGCTTTTTATTATAAGATAGGAAACCAGTAAGTGGTTCTTCTAATTGAAAGAGACAAACATTCTATATAGATACTAATATCATGGGGAGTCTTCCTATGAATTGTTCGCATAAACTCCTGTCGCTGAATTTAAAATTCCATCCTCACCACCTCGATGTCTGAAAATACACAACCGAGCGTTTTTCTCATCATTTCCTGCCTCGCATAACTCCTTGTGGAATCAATTAGCGGCGGGGGTGTTTCCGAACGGATACGACTTGGGGACCTTCAAGAAAAGACCTTACTCATTTTTAAAAGGCCGGCAACGCAACTGCAAGATGTCAGGTATTACGGATTTTCATGTGCGACGGAGATCACTTATCATCAGGTACACCCTCTGTTCGTTTGACCCCTCTACCATAGAATATATAATAGTACAAGTACCTGTACTATAAAACAACGATGATACCGGTTATACTTTCATAACGTTTCGTAAACTATTGTTTAGCCTGCAATGTGTATATTACATGGGTAAACCGTGAACCTACCTATTCACTTACAGTGATATTCCTAATGCATTTTATTTAGATAACATTCATATCACGCACGGTCAGGATATTGCTAATTGTTTTAATTCATTTTTTCTTTCGGTCTTTGATCCAAACCAAAATACTGTGTATATCAGTAAATGTAGAACCTTCTTTTTTTAGTCGGTAATAAATGTATTGTCATTGTAAATTTTGCGTTATAGTATGTTGAGTGTATACTTACATTAAGTGTGCATACTATATTAAGATATATTGTTATGCAACGAATATCCAATAAAAAAAAAAACACCCTGTTCGTCAAGTTTTATTTGATGGGACTGACATGTTCCTAGAGAATAAAAGTCCCTTAAAACAAAAAAATTAAAAAAAAAGTTTTATTTGAGTGAATGTAGTCTAGGGAGCATTGATATGCGCACACTCTATACTATGAGATTCTCAGAGGTTTTTCTACTATAACGGTAGTTCCACTCGCTGCCTGTCGAGTACCAAATTGCCAATCGAACATCTATTGTTGCTCCGGTCATATTTTTTTTTCTCTTTTATATTGGTTAATACATTGTTGCGAGCACACTTGCTTAATCATGTTCGCCGCTTTAGGCTGGCTAGTCCAATTATATTTGACTAGCCAACCGTCAGCTATAGGAAGAGAATAAATTCAGACATCGCTTAATGTGTAAAACAGTATATTTGAATCATAGATTTAAAAAGTACGAAACATTTAAATGAGGCTCGTTTGAAGCACTATTCGTTATGCTATAATATTCCCCTATATTAGTAAGAGCTAGCTAAAGTATCTTCACGCCCGTATCCCCGAAGGGGGTAGGCAGAGGTACAACAAGTGCACCCACGATTAGCCGAAGATATTTGGTCCCACAAATGTGATAGGTGGCAAGCCTATCGCCAACCGGGCACTTTCCAATCCCGGGCAACTTTGTGTTTATCAGAAAACTGAAAAAACACTTTTTAAGTGCCCGACCCGGGAATCGAACCCGAGACCTCGTGTGGTCAACGCCAACGCTGGACCACTAGACCACAGAGGCGATTAGGCGATAAGAGCTAGCTAGCGAGCTATATCTATCTATATACATATAATAAAATCGTAGGAAAGTCAAAACTGTACATTGAATATGTTATTAAAAGAATACTTGGGGCGTGATCTACAATCGATATCAAAGCCAAAAATATAGTTTTTAGAATTTTCGTCTGTTTGTTTGTTTGTTTGTCAAAGCCAAAAATATAGTTATTAGAATTTTCGTCTGTTTGTTTGTTTGTTTGTCAAAGCCAAAAATATAGTTATTAGAATTTTTGTCTGTTTGTCTGTATGTATGTCCAGGGTAAACTCAAAAAGTACTGCATGGATTTATTACAAATTTTGCATGGATATTACTTATAGGTCGGATCAACATATAGGCTACATATTATCACGCTATCACCTACGGGGGAGGAACTGTACGGAGTACCGCGAGGACGAAGTCGTGGGCAATAGCTAGTATTTAAATAATACGATCTGTTCTTTATTGCCAGACAGCTTAAAAGGCAAAAGCGTATTAGATGAAATTTGGTTCACAGAATATGATGACCTGGAATAGAACATAAGCTACATTTCATCCCGGAAAATGAGTTGTTCCTGTGGAATTCATCAAAAAAAATGTATAATGCAGGGGGCTGCACGATGCGGCTAGTTTGAAATAAACGGCAATAATGAATAATCAGCAGCATCATAGCCTGTCGACAAACAACCAATCAGGTGCGATCGTCTCAGTGAACAAGAGATTCAGCGTGGTATCTATTTATTTTATTATTAGTTAAATGTAAGCATATAGCATTTACTCCGTGCTAGTCCGGGCACCCTTTGGAGTATAGAGCATCTGCCTTTCTGCCAGGCAGTTTGTAAGAGGCAAACGATTGGCTATGCAAGTCACTATAACTACTGACTACTAGATGGGAGAGTTCTGCATTGTCTCGCCCGGGTGTGGTACCACCGCTTTACCTATTTCTGCCGTAAATCCGCTCCGATTTGAAGCGTATGGCAGCTAGTAAACTTTTGCATATGCAATTACAATCCGTGTGTGTGTGTGTGTGTGTGTGTGTGTGTGTGTGGTGTGTGTGTATGTGCGTGTGTATGTGTATGCGTGCATGTGTGTGTATGTGTATATATGTGTATGTGTGTGTGCGCACATTTGCGAAAGCGTGTGCATGTGCTATGTACTTTTTAGAATAGAATAGAATAGAATATTTTATTTAGGTAAATGTATGTATGTTTATTAGGTTGGTTGCTTAGTTTTCATTCGGAAATACCCCCCTGGTAATTTATTTCACAAAGATGTTAGTGTGAGACAAAATGTGCCTAGATTAGCGTGCCTAGATGTGCAGTGATTTTCACACATCGAGGTGGAACTTATAATTTTGATAATACAATTTAGAAATTCTTTGGCATGAAGCAATCCAATAAATTACTCATAACTATCACGATACATGCAATAAACATGCTCAGTGAACATACATCTTGGGGCAATGCTAGAGAATAAAGGCCATTGGAAATAGATTGATTGTCAACAATTCAAATCAATCAGTGTTAAATGAGATTAAGATGGTAACCGAGAGGCTCCAGCCCAGAGATGAGTATTCCGTGTAAGGTGGCCAAATGCTCCATATTTTATGGCTACCCCATTTATTGTGCTATAAAAATTTTGGAACCTATAAAATTCAGAATTATACAGTGTGTAAAAAACCCTGTCCAATCGTCAAAGGCATTATTTGGTAGCTTAATACAATCATATATGTGTAAATATTTTATAGATATTGATAGATACATTTTCAAAATATTTGCTTGATTTATGGGGAAGTTCCTCAAGTTTAGCAAAAAATAAGGCACTTTGAAATACTTTTAATAAATTTTAATTTTTAATTTAAAAAAAAAGTAAAAAGGTATTAACTATTTTATTTTTTTTGATAATGTCATTGGCCTGCCCATGTATCTCCTTACGATTGGACAGGGTTTTTTACACATTGTTTATAGGTTAAACAGAGCTCATAATATTTTTACTAGGTATTTCCTTCGTGGCTGGCCAATGCATCTAAATATCAATGTTTTGTCTGATCTGCCTAGGCTGTTTGACTTTGAGTTTGTTCATTCGTGTGTTCCACATGTAAATATTTGCTTCCCAAAATGAATGTTTTAAGGCTTTTATACTGCTAAAAAATAAAACGAAACAATTTAACAATTTTCAATAACATAATTCCACTTTAATTATCATCATCAAACATCCAAATTTTTGCATTTATAATATTAATATAGATTTATTTAACACTTAATTGCATATAAAAAATTAATAAAAGAAGGCGATTACCAGTAAAGACAGTGCAAAAGGCGAGCTTGTCAATAAAAAGAGATATCTTACAGGTACCCCAAGACAGAAAAAACTTAATATGCAAAGAAATGATGTAAACAGTAACTACAATAATATCTCTTAATTAAAATAATATAAATATCAAGTTGTGAGTTAACAGATGCTAAATTATACCATTATCTTTTAAAAGGACAGAACATTAATTACTTTGATCTGGTGATAAGTCTATGTTCTGTAAAAAAAAGCTAAGCTATATTTTTTTGATGCTGGTAACCCTTAAATCAAAAAATGGCAGGGGCAAATTTGAATACATGAGAGGCCAAAATTGTGATTTATAAAGTTATAGGTGATGGGCCAGTAAGAAGTACAGAAGTTAGACAGCCGCACCGATGGTAAGAAACAAAAGTTTCTTATAGAGACATACTATGACATCATATCACACAAGTTGGATAATACATCAGTAGTAATAGTAACAGGTTATAAGAGAGCTCCATTGGCCAAAAAACTAAGATAACATAAATTACAACATTATATATTACATACTGAAGATGCTTTAAAATGAAAACTGGTCGATTAATATATTAAAAATATATGTGTAAAGGTGAATTTTCTGTACAAGTGCAATTACAAAAGTGTCTAATAACAATGAAATTTCCCCAAGTGTCAACAATTGAAAGTACAAAATATATTAAATTACAACCTAACAAACAAACTTTAAATTTGCATGTAAATATAAAAGTGAATTATTTTAAGAATTACAGTCAGAAGGAGCTATTTGTGTGTTACTGGGCCGACTGCCAGTTTGGGTCAACATCCTATAATAAACCACTCATGGCAAATTGCAGTGTCTGTTTTGTTTTAATTAGTTCAATAATGTGCAATTTAATTTTATTTCACATTATCCTTAACATTAAGTAAAACTTATGTTGTGTATTTTATATTTATATAAAAACTAGCTAACCCTGTAAACATTGTTTTGTCATACATATTAGGAATTAATAGTGGACAAACAATGTGACACGTAATTTATGTAAGTATAAGGGATTATCCTTTCAGGCAGCCGAAAGGTCATTGAACTTTATATAGTGGTTAAATATTCTTAAATTTTCTAATTTTCCGCACAATTTTCTTGATATTTCTTTTTATAAGAACTTTCTCCTGACAATTACAAACATAACAAATAATGAATTAGTGAAATCGGTCCAGCCATTCACATGTGATGTTATGACCATGGAAAGTAGGGATTGATTTTTATATATATAAAGATTAAAAGTATATCTATTCCCTTTCAAGATAAATAGAGTTAAGAGAACTTTGGTACCGAGAATGATTAGGTTCACATTGGATTCACTAATGTATTGAAAAGAAAGCCATGTGCCAATCAAGATTCTACACATAAACAAAATTATCATTGCTTTTTACATGTAGTAATAAATGTAGTATTGTGGAGTACTGTGGACTAAGCTGTGGACTAAGTGCCCAGGGGGTAAATTTTCAGGGGCATTAAAATTTAAGGTTTGGGAAAAAATACTTCACATTATATACAATGCTTAAAAATGCTTACAAGTTACTGAGACTATTTCTCTATCGGAGGTGGCAAATGCTAACAATTAGGTAAACATTCTCCTCGTTTAGTTCCAATTCAATGAAGCAAAAGGAAAGTATTATTTAAATATTTTAATGGGTTGGCATTCATAACAATGCCCCAGGGCAGCACTAAGGGTAAATCTGGTAACAGCTATTTGAGCTTACAGAAGACTAGGTTGTACCAATTTTTTTAACAATGAATATAAGGCTTACAGTAGGAATTAACTGGTAAGATTCATCAATAATAGGCCGGGATCCCAGGAAATCAAATTGGGTAGATAATAAAGTTATGGGACTTTGAAAATTTTGATTCGGTGAAGGAAAAATATTTATCAATAACAATAATTATTTTTTGACTTTAATTGCTTGATTATACACTGGTCATCAAAAAAATCGGCCCACCTGCATTTTCACCGCAAATTATGCGTTTTCATTGGCAAAAGAAAACATATTGTTTAATAACTAAAATGATTTACTAATCATGTTTATTTACACTAATTTAAGTACTTTAAACCTTCAAATTATAAAAAAAATCAATTTAATTAGGATTTGAAGTCAAAATCATTAATTTCACATTTTTTTAGTTAAAATTTCAAACTCACTTATTTTTTTAATCATTAAAGTTATCGTCACCATTTTTTCATCTTAATATTGGGTATTTCCTCCTCTTGCTCGAATAACGGCTTGCATTCGCCGTTTTAAAGATTTAATCAAGGTTTTAATGGTCTCTTGAGGAATTCGTTCCCATTCTTCCTTGATGGCGGTTTCCAGGTCTCCCAATGTGGTAGGGGCTGGATTCCGTGCTCTTACCTTTTGTTTTAAGGTGTCCCACATGTGCTCTATCGGGTTTAGATCAGGGCTTCGGGCGGGCCACTGCATAGCACGAATGCCGACCTCTTCTAAATACTGGGTGACATTGCGCGCTATGTGTGGCCGTGCATTATCATGCATAAGTTGAAAGTTTTCCCCGATGTAGCCAGCATAAGGCACCACATGGTCTTCTAAAACCTCCGTAATGTATCGTGCAGCAGTTAAAGCACCTCTACTTATGAAAACCAGCTCCGTTCGTCCAGTTAAAGATATCCCGCCCCAAAACATTACAGAGCCCCCACCGTAACTGACTGTTTCTCTTATGCAACACTGGGCATAACGTTCACCCGGTCGTCGCATTACATTACGACGTCCGTCAGAACCGTATAAAGTCATTCGACTCTCATCACTAAAAAGAACTGACTCCCATTGACCTATAGTCCAGTTAATGTGATTTTGCGCAAATTGAAGTCTTGCTTGACGATGAGCTGTGGTCAAAAGTGGTCCCGTTGCTGGTTTATGTGGTCTTAAATTCTGCTCTCGAAGTCTCCTTCTAACAGTACTGTCACTTATAGCCACACCCCGATCTTCACGTAAGCGTTGTTGGAGATCGACGCCAGAAAGGTGTCGATTTCTTAAAGCCGATACCACTAAAAAGCGATCGTCCCTTTGAGTTGTCACCCTGTGTCTGCCAGATCCAGATCTTCTTCGATACTGCCCAGTCTCTAGAAACCTTTGGTAAACTCGTCGAACTGCAGAACGGCTGAGATTCAATCTTCTAGCCACGACACGTTGACTTAAGCCCTGTTGCAGTAGAGCCACAACTTGCGCTGCCTCCGCTTCAGTAGTATCCATTATTTTCAGGCAAAATTAATCAAAACTACAGCTTCAGTAAATAAACTTAACGTAAATAACAAGATATCCCGAGAAAAGTTTGTTTCGGACTGGAAACACGAGCTTAATTTGTACCGACGTAAACCGTCAAATCAGCAATTAGCAGTATTTTTGAACAAAAAATAATCAAGTACCGTTAAGTGCCATAGGATTTATGACAAACAGAGTGTCAAACATCTTATCCGACCCTCAAAACAAAAAACAACTGTGAGAAATGGCTTATCTACGAAATAATTGAGAAATAACGAACAAAAACAGGGTGGGCCGATTTTTTTGATGACCAGTTTATTATGAAAAACATGATTATATTATGAAACTTTTATCCTACACATTTGATGTTTTTTCTGGTAAGTCCTCCCTCCAAAGTTCGGAATTATGAGATGTTTAAATTGTTATTAATCAATTTAATAACAACCTTATTTTCTCACAACAGCTTGTTCATTATTCAAGGGTTACATTGTCCTACACATAAAGTAGAAACTTTTCATAGTCCAACACTGTAAAGTTTTTTTTTAATCTATCTTTATTAGCTACCCAATTCGAGATTTTTTTGAAGATAGAAATGATGGTTGTCTCGTCAAAACAAAGCTGTTCTCAAAAATTAATCAAAAAAAAGTTTTTTTTTGTGATCCCGGTCTATAAAGAAAAGCATGTTGCCTCTTTCACACATTTTTCTACTAGCCTAAACTATTTTCCAAATTGCCTGTGGCCAAAACTCAACCATAGACTAAACGATAAAATCTCATTATCATGCCAACAAACTTTTATAAACAGTACAGTATGTCACATGTACTAAGTGTGTGTAATATTTATTTTTATTAATTTAATGTATACCTACCTACCTAATATTATATAAACCTATATAAAAAATATTAGGTTTATGTGGCCCTTGGCAATGTAAACTTTAACTGTTTCAAATTTCATTCCTCACAAATTTGCATACAGAGGGGTGCAAACTTTTTGCTTCACATATTAATATATAGATTATATATGAATATGACAACAATTAAAATCAATCAAATATCAAGTAGTAATAATGAATTATAATGCCGATATTATAGAAATAGCAGAAATTTGAAGTTATGTATGCTAAATTCTTCAAAAAAAAATTAACAGCATTTAATAAAAGACAAAATAAAACATAGATTTTGTATTATAAAATAATAATAGTTTCAGCAAACAAGCAAGAAAAATATAGAGAACATTGATTCAATAAATCAATCAAACAATTTCATTTAATAATCGGATATTTAAACGGTCTTTAATTTTATCAGTAAATTACATAGCAAATAAATTAAATGAGATTCAAAATTTCAGGGAAGAATTAGACTAAACATCATGATATTCAAAAAATGTCAGTGGTATGTACTATTAAATATAAATAGACAAGTTTAAATGACTACTGAACGCAACAGCAAATCTATTTGTCTCCATCTGCTGTTAACTGTAGAGCTGTGTTATTTATAAAATTGGGAGCAGTTCCCTAGAAATACGTCCAGAAAAAGTGTCACAGTTGATGATTTCTTACCGGCATAAATTAAACCGAACTAATACATAGTTGGAAATCTATTAATACAGCACACATACTACACATATTACAATTTTAAGTGTATTCTTATTTTTCGCTTTCTATTTTTAGTTTAGTATTACCCGGGTAAAGATAAGATGAGATTACGCGCGACAAAGTCACTTAACACATGTAATACCAAGTCACGAGTCAGCTGAGTAAACAAAAACCAGGTACAATTTGTGTAAAACTGATTTAAGCAACAGGTCCAAAATTTTAAACTTTGTACCTGTTAACTAAGCCAATTTATGTTCGTATGAATATATACTATTACTTACCTCATAAGTATTAGTTTTAAATTATGCCTGGGATCTAGAAAAAGGTTAGATTGCAAAGATCATGAGTAAAAGTAATAAATAGGAATACCTTTTCCTTTGCACGTCCTGCATGTTTTTGCACTGATTTCGCAATTAACGCACCTTTACTTTCGGCCATTTTATCACTATTTCATTACAAATTGTCTTTTTATATTCCAAAACACTCAAACTACAACTGTACAGTACAGTTGCAATTAAAAACTATCACAATTCACACGTCAAAATCGAGAGCCAAAATCGCACATAAATTGACATGAGCTACCGCTCTAGCGGCTAAAGACAGATAGAATGATAGAATAT
Organism: Apodemia mormo; assembly: GCA_036924255.1. Taxonomy (NCBI): domain Eukaryota; kingdom Metazoa; phylum Arthropoda; class Insecta; order Lepidoptera; family Riodinidae; genus Apodemia; species Apodemia mormo. The sequence continues at coordinate 3,252,308 of JAUPFN010000009.1, read as the reverse complement.
AGAATTTCAAAACCAAATGATGTTTTAAAAGAATGACGCAAGATGGCAGTACTACTTAATTAGATATTATATGGATAGTGTACGAAGCTACGAAAACCAATTAGGTAATTTTATTCAAATTTTAGCAAACCGTTAAAATAAATGCTGGTTATTAACACAAAAGGATTTTTTTATTAACTGTGACAAGAATGCATTACCTATCTGAATGTTAAAAGCAAGGAACTTATATACTATAACTGGAATTGTTACAAAGCAATATTTGAAAAATAAAAATGTACTTTATTTCGTTACTTATAAAGTTGACATTTGTTTCTTACTTAACAGAGGGGAAAAACGTTCTGAGCAAGATAACGACATGAGTGGATGTTGTCCCTTTCTTGCAATTGCCAGTATAAATAAAACTATCTAGATGGTAGATTTTTACATATTCGGTAATCATTAAATACTTTTTATTCATACACGTTGATAAATAAATTAGCATAAAATGTATTGTAATTAACACAGTGAGTCTAAAATGTGCTTATTTTAATTATTACGTAATTACTTATGCAATGCAAAAACTGTTTCTCAAATTAGTAGAATTACTTAGTAGTAATTTGCAAACTACGCATGGTCGCACTTATATATGGCGATTGGCGCTTTATTTAGTAGAAAGCAAGGAAGTTATATTCTACCCGGAATGCTTACACGCGCTTCAAAATCGTTCCGAAGAGTACCACGACATGGGTGGAATGTGTCTCTTTCTACTAAATAAAGCGCCAATCGCCATATATAAGTGCGGCCATGCGTAGTTTGCAAATTACTACTAAGTAATTCTACTAATTTGAGAAACAGTTTTTGCATTGCATAAGTAATTACGTAATAATTAAAATAAGCACATTTTAGACTCACTGTGTTAATTACAATACATTTTATGCTAATTTATTTATCAACGTGTATGAATAAAAAGTATTTAATGATTACTGAATATGTAAAAATCTACCATCTAGATAGTTTTATTTATATTGGCAATTGCAAGAAAGGGACAACATCCACTCATGTCGTTGTCTTGCTCAGAACGTTTTTCCCCTCTGTTAAGTAAGAAACAAATGTCAACTTTATGAGTAACGAAATAAAGTACATTTTTATTTTTCAAATATTGCTTTGTAACAATTCCAGTTATAGTATATAAGTTCCTTGGTAGAAAGAGACACACTCCACTCATGTCGTGGTACTCTTCGGAACGATTTTGAAGCGCGTGTAAGCATTCCGGGTAGAATATAACTTCCTTGGTTAAAAGTTATACCTATTGTCACGTTTTAAAAAAAAAAAAAAATATTGCTTATGGTGTAAAACCACACCAGTGTAGCCGTTTCTAAAAATTAGCTTCATTTTGGTAATTTCAGTAATCATATTTTTTTTAAGAATTCGCCTCAGGTACCCCACAGACCTACAATAATATTGCGCAATATTACGTATTGTGCAATATTATTGACCGTTTAGGGTTAATATTGAAGATTGCACAAAGTTTGAACGAAAGTTTGAGTTTCGTAAATTTAAACAAAATGGCGAGCAACAAATTTTCGTCATTTCGCGGTAATTTTATTCATCTTGTTAATTTAATAGTTCATTACTAGAATGGGACAAAATTTTGACCACTGGCTGGAATTCGACACTCGGTTTTTTCTTCAGAGTTTGGAGCGGCCGCGTTCGGTAGGTTACGGTGTTTGATATAAATATGGTCATGTCGTAATTTTAAGCAAATGGCGAGCAAGAATGCTATAAAAGACAAAGAACGGGAGTTTTTACTTGAGTGTATAGAATTGTAACCTAATGTAGGGTGTATAACGTTTACTTTTATTGATTTAATGTTATTTTAATGTATGATATTTAAAAATATTAGGTTTCTGCAGTCCTCCACAATATAAACTTTAACTGTGGCAAATTGCAGTCTACCGTTGGAGAAATTGTCTTAAAAAGGGGACCAAAGATTTTCCTTCACGAATATGTAGAAAGTACACGGATAGCTATCCGTCTACTTTTTACATATTCGTGAAGGAGGAACGAAAGTTTGAGCGGGTTTAATTTTCGTTGCGCAATATTTTTTTTCTTGCATTGTTTAGGCTTAATCACTCATTAAACACCGTGACTGTCACCGTCACAGTCACATTCACCGTGACTGACCGAACGCGACCGCTCTAAACTCTGAAGTGAGAAATATTGTGCAGTATTAAGCCTACACAGTGCAAGCAAAATATAGCGAAATAAAAATAAAGCCTGTCAAACTTTCGTTCAATCATTGTGTAATCTTCAATATTAAGCCAAAACGGTAAATAATATTGCGCAATACGTAACATTGTGCAATATCATTGTAGGTCTATGGGGCACCGAATAATATATATTTTTATATTTTTTATTTTATTTATTTAATTGAGGAAAAGTTACAGCTAGTTTTACAAACATAATATGACGATATGATTATAAAGGCCAATTAAAAGTTTTCACAAATAAATCAACGAAAATGTTGTGGAAAGAACACAATCCTACATTAAATAAATATCTACACATTAAAAAAGTTTAGGATCAGCTTTCGCTTTGGGTTGCATAGGCACGTTGGTGTTAAATAAGTCTATGTCAAGATTACGAGAGACAATGTTGAGAGACTTGCTCGCTCTTATAAAGAAAAAGTTTGCCCTGTACTTTGTTTTTGCAACTGGTACATGCAGAGGTGCTTGTATTCTGAATAACCGTGGTACCCGGAGCAGGATATTACTCAATAATTCTACTGAATCAATATTAGAATTTAAGATTTTAGATAGGAAAACCAAATCAGCAATTCGTCTCCGTTCATGAAGGGGAAGTAAATGATGTCTTTGACAAGGAACTTATATACAATAACTGGAATTTTACGAAGCAATATTTAAAAAAAATGTGCTTTATTTCGTTACTTACAAAGTTGACATTTGTTTCTTACTTAAAGCGGAAAAACATTATGAGCAAGACAACGAAAAGACTGGATGTTGTCCCTTTCTTGCAATTGCCAGTGTAGATAAAACTATCTGACGGTAGATTTTTATATATTCGGTAATCGTTAAATCCCTTTTATTCATACACGTCGATAAATACATTAGCATAAAATGTATTGTAATTAACACAGTGAGTTCTAAAATGTGCTTACTTCAATTATTACGTAATTACTTATGCAATGCAAAAACTGTTTCTCAAATTAGTGGAATTACTTAGTAGTAATTTGCAAACTACGCATGGCCGCACTATTATTTAGTAGAAAGAGACACACTCCACCAATGTCGTGATACTCTTCGGAACGATTTTGAAGCGTGTGTGAATATTCCGTGTAGAATGTAACTTTCTTGGTCTTCGACATTGATCAACGTAAGTACTGTCAAGTGTCTAAGCATATGAGTTGAGTATGGTCAAATAGTAACAACCACCGCAATTTTATCGATTTACTTTGTGATTAGAAAACTGTCGATAATCCTTACAAAAGATTAAAAAAATAACCTGATTGAAAGCAACCATCAGAAGTATAATGGTTGGTGTGGTCCTGAGCTCCTTTGAAGAATACGCCAACTGCCGTTCTGCCAGGCAGGTCGTAAAAGGCGACCATAGGCTATGTGAGTCACTACCATCGTGGCTACTAGGTGGTAGATTTCTGCATTGTCTCGCCCGGGTCTGGTACCACCGCCTTACCTACTCCTGCTGCAATAGCGTCAGTGCTTGTCGTTATCGTGTTCCAGTTTGGAGGGTAAGGTAGCCGGTAAACTTATACATGTGGCATTAGACCTCGCCATAAGATAGCAACGCACCATTAGGCGATGTTTAACTTTTTCCATCAGGAGTTCTATCTGTTTGTTTGCTATCTTAAGTTATAAAAAAATCAGAATTACAGAAGCAGAACTCAGAAGATAATCGATAGCTTAAATACTGGTACTTTTCAAACAAGTATAGTAAAAAGTTGTAATGTAAAATTAAAATCTTTGTGACATGTGACGAATACTTTATTTCTGGGTTTGGGTGGTTATTAAATATATTGGAGCACTTATATATTATGTATTTCTATGAATTAGCTTCGTTAAAAAACACGCAAATGGGTCTTCGGATGGCTAGAGATAATAATTTAAAATCTTCTATCGTGCGTTGCTATCCATGTAGTGCGTAAGGTATAACTGATTACCGTACTCTCCAAACTAGAATACGACATTGACAAGCATTGACGCTATGGCGCGCAAAAACCGAATAGGTAAGCCCAAACACATGTGAGCTGTGGCAGATCTTTACCACATGGATGGTGAAAACTGAGACAAGAAAGCGGGTTTCTTCCTAAGGTAAAAAAGTGTTTCAAACTTAACTTTACTTTAACACATTTAAACTGGAAATCGAAAAGATTACACCTGGCTCTGACGTTAGTAATGTCAGAGCCAGATGTGATATTTCAATTCAAACTTAGATAGCTTAGGTCATTGGCCATTGCCTTAGAGTTTTAATAGATCACTTGTCTCGGATTGTACATCGAAATCACTCGGCTAGATATATATAATTTTCTATAAATATGTTTTTATATTTATAAATGAGTAGGCTCTTTTCTTGAAGGTCCTGAAGGTCCCCAAGTCATATCCGTTCGGAAACTTCCTCGCCGGTAATTGATTCTGCAAAGGAGTAGTGTGAAGCAGAAAGTGCCGACAAAAGCACACGGGTGTGGATTTCCAGACATCGAAGTAGTGAGGATGGAACTTTAAATTTTGACGCGATGTCCGATGATGGAATTTAGCAACAGGAATTAATACGAACAATTCGTCGACAAACTCTCCATGATAAATGCGGTAAAAAGTGCAGAGTGAACCTACATCTACGCGTAACGCCAAAGAGTCAAGCCGATTAGAAATAGCGTGGTCGTCGAAAATTCGAACCGCTCTGCGTTGGATGCGATCACGCGGAAAAAGTTGGCACTGAGGAGCTCCGGCCCAGAGGTGAGAACAGTGCTCCATGTGAGGGCTAATTTGGGCCTTATAAAGTTGCAGGTGATGAGCTTGCATGAAGTACCGCCTTGCTGTGCTGAGTACACCAAGATTTTTGAGGCTAGTTTAGCCTATCCTACCAAATGACCACGGAACTGAACGTTGTTCGATATGTCGACTACCAGAATTCCAGTACTGACTGAGGCTGTCAGGAGTGTATTCTCAAATCGAGGTGACACGACAAAAGGTGTTTTTTGCGGTGAACGCCCAAATCTGCATCTTCTTGGGGTTAAATGAAAAAAGGTTTTGAGACTCCATTCCGAAACAACGGTAAGTCGATTCTCGATTTCACATACGAGCTTGGTTCAGCTCTCTTCGACGTGTTCCTGAGAAATACTGCTACGGTTGAAATGCCGAGGCAGCAGTTCAAGCTCGATAGCATTCCCGCTTTCGTCGTAAAGCCGCTTTGCAGTTGCGACCAAACCAACCACCAATGGGCACCGCAGAAGACCGAATGAAAAGTTTATTGGCCTGCGGCACCACATCAGCGTTAGAGTCAGCGACAGCAATCGGATCATCCAGCGAGAAGTACAACCCTCCCCCATGGGTAGGATGCAAAGAAAGATCGCGTTCCGTCCCAATCTGCTAACCTATAGTGCTTAACGCGACAACAGCCTGCAAAGGGAGGCCTTGATGGGCGCGTAATCGGCACTTTGCTTCGGATCAGGCAGTGGTCTGACGTACCAAATGGACCGTCCACTGATACCTGATAACAGCCCGGGTGAGAGGTCAGCAGGAGATCCAACAGTGAAGGCGTATGGCCATCCACACTGGGAACTCGCTTCGACAAGGTTACCAGTTGTGTTAGACCATACACCAAGTCTAAATAATGAACAGACCTCCCCGTATGATCAATGATGCGTGAACATAGCCATTCAGCGTGGTGGGCATTAAAATCGCCCAAGATCACAATCTTTGTGGAGGGGTCTGCCCTAACACGGAATTTACAGCCGTTTGTAGGTGCTCATCAAGCCAGTGAACTTCAGTATTCCCGTGTATCCCCTGCGTATTCCCAGAATACGCAGGGCAGCCTGAGCCAAAGAGTAAATAGAAATTTTGTTTTATTTAGCCTGAGCTGTCTAATAACAAGAGTTATAGAGGTAGTAACATATATACTCTCCTATAACTTTTGTTATAGACAAGAAGAAAGAAAGACAATAAACTCTTAACAATAATATTAAGAAAGACAATAAATCAACTATAAAAATATAAATGAACTGATACTGATTACTTGTTCTTGGAAACTGATTTCGTTCGGTAGTCACGTCACACGTAGTTAGTTATACATTGTTTTACTATTGTTACACATTGTTATACTATTGTTATACATTGTTACACATTCTATTATTGTTTTACTTCAACCCCATACTTCAGTATATCACGTTGTGACTTGTAATTATAAGTTCCTTAGGGTGCATTTTTAACTAAGTAATTGCTTTTTTTAAATACTTTGTACAATAGAAATGTTAAATTATATTTTTCAAAATATAACATATCTTTCGATGCAGTACCTATAAAAAAAAAGAAACAGTCACAAGCTAGTCGGATAATATTTCTGTTTTTTAAATAAAATTATTCCTTTATTTTTTGGTCATGTTATCGATCGATCTATCTATATAGGTATAAGATATGGTGATCAACATACTTCATTGTGCAAAAAGAGTCTCTAAAATAATGTTTGTTGGCATAAATACATAAAGAACATAGAGTCGATTATCAAGCACAAAAATCAAGGAATCGACTAGTCGAATTTTATATTGAATAATTTCTGCGTCGAAATTTTTAGCGTATCACTAATGTCTAATCATTAGTTGTACACACGCAAGGAAGTTACATTCTACCCGGAATATTCACACACGCTTCGAAATCGTTCCGAAGAGTACCACGACATGGTTGGAATGTGTCTCTTTCTACTAAATAAAGCACCAATCACCATATATAAGTGCGGCCATGCGTAGTTTGCAAATTACTACTAAGTAATTCTACTAATTTGAGTAACAGTTTTTGCATTGCATGAGTAATTACGTAATAATAAAAGAAGCACATTTTAGAACTCACTGTGTTAATTACAATACATTTTATGCTAATGTATTTATCGACGTGTATTAATAAAAGGGATTTAACAATTACCGAATATATAAAAATCTACCACCAGATAGTTTTATTTACATTGGCAATTGCAAGAAAGGGACAACATTCACTCTTGTCATTGTCTTGCTCAGAACTTTTTTCCCCTCTGTTAAGTAAGAAACAAAAGTCAACTTTATTAGTAAAGAAATAAAGTACATTTTTATTTTTCAAATTTTGCTACGTAACAATTCCAGTTATCAATTGTTAATGAATATTGGAAAGACTGGAATCTTTTTTATACCGATGCATCCAAGTCTGCTGAAAATAATGTAGGATCCGCGGTATGGATGCCTAAATTTAGAGTCATTCTGAGTGTCAAGTCTTCCTTGTATTCTTCAATCTTTACAGCTGAAGCCATAGCTATATTAGAAGCTGTAAATTTTATTGATCTGAATAAATCATTAATTTTTACTGATTCAAAGAGTTGTCTAGAAGCAATTCTATCCAATCAATTTAAATCTAAGACAAACTTTCCTATCATTTTGGATATTAAAAAAGCACTTTATAAACGCTCTTTTAAAAATATTGATGTCAAATTGGTATGGATCCGAGGTCACAATGGCATTCTCGGGAATGAGACTGCTGATTCCCTCGCCAAAGAAGCTTCTCTGTATGGAACCTTTACTTACACCGAATGTTTCTACTATGATTTACTTCCCCTTGCCACAAATGATCTCCAGTCCTCTTGGGAAAAGTTATGGCAGCAATCTTAGATAGTGAAAGGCAAATATTATGCTGACGTTCAAGAATCAATTCCTTCAAAACCTTGGTTCTTCAAATATCGTTCAGCCTCAAAGCATGCTACATCTGTTCTCTGTAAATTAAGACTTGGACATGTTTGTTCTCCTGTTTTTTTACATAAACTTAGGATTAAGGACACTTCTGTCTGTGAATGTGGGTTAGATGAAGGATCAGTTGATCATATATTTTTCAGTTGCCCTAATACCTCTTCTTCACTCCATGATTCTCTTCCGGATGACCTTCCTCGTCCTGTCAACCTAAAATATTTATTGTCAATTGTGTTTAGTCCTGTCGCTAAATTGTTACTTAACTTTATTGATTCTAACAACATTTGGTTGTAGTATTTATATTGTTGTTGTTCTTGTTTTAAGTACCGTATATTTTTGTGTTGTTTTTGTTAAACTTTTATTAGAAGAAGCCTACGATCCAAAAAGAAGCCTCCTTAATTCCATTTCTAGAATGGTTAACACGTGTGACTTCCTAAGTTTACTCGACACTGGCAGAATTCTCTGATAATTTCCATTCGTATAAAGAAGAAGAAGAAGAAGAATTCCAGTTATCGTATATAAGTTCCTTGTACACACGTTACATACTCTTTGGTTATACACAGTTCCGTTGGTTATATTGTTCTGTGGTTATACATAAATAATCTGTGATCATTAGATTTGTTTTTGTTTGTTTGAATTTTGCGTGAAATTTGAAATTGTGTTCTGAAAGATTTTGATTTAACTTTTCTAATTTATTTAGTTATTATACTTTAAAGATTTAAAAATGGTAAGTGGTGATAAATGCTTTTTGAAATATGTAATTAGCTTTGGGCTAACTCAAGGAATTTGTCCAGTGGTCTATAAAAATTACTTAAGTTTGCCCTGGTGTTTGTATGAAGTATAAGTTCAGTACTAGTGGTAGAGATAGTATATGCACACAAATCTTAAGAAATTTAGCATAAATTTTATGCCAAATTCTGTAAGAGTCATGCAGTGAGAGCAGAATGTTGTAATGGTCTAGTAAACGTTGTTGGTACATTTATATCTATAAAAACTAACATTACTTACATGGCTGGCATAATTGCAAAAAGGCCATAAAACTTCATCACAGTAAATACATCTGAATTATATGTTAAGTAGTTCAATCAAGTTATAGTTATGCTTCAAATAAGAACAATGAAGGTTTCATGCGTAATTAAATATTGCATGAAAGTAGAACTGTTAGACTATTAGACATGGGCGTTTTCGTATTTAATTGCAAACCGATAATTAATCGATATTCAATTTTCATATCGATATCGAAAATCGTTTTCAGATATCGATATGTCTAGACAAGTGGTATAAACGCTAGGAGAATAAATTACACGAATTGATCTACCCCAAAGTAAGCAAATTATTTGCTTGGTTGTTAGTCAATGATACTAATACATATAATTACGTATATAAATACAGTTCCATTCATAATAAACACACAAACCCAGAAATACAAACATCTATGCTCATCACACAAATGTTTGTCCCTGTCGGGAATCGAACCCGAACCCCATCGATTCTTAGTTAGGTTCGCTTACCACTCGAACGGCGGGGCGATTAACCTATCTTCGGCTAATCGTGGGTGCACTGATTGTACCTCTGCCTACCGCTTCGTGCATACAGGTGTAAAGATAGTCTTAATCAACTATACATTTAAATCTCATCATGCCCGGTTCCTTTGCATGGCCGGCAGAGTAAAATGAAGGTCTATAGACTTTCCAGTTCACTGCGATTCACCGATTTGTCGCTTGGCGGGACGAGTGGTGATCAACTTCAACGCATTTTACCGACTTGATTTCGACTATTGATTATTTCTAGCAATAAAAGGGACCAAAGGCTTTATGTGTTTCAAAGCACGGGAGAAGTAAGTAACACACCACCCGCCAGACTCCGTGTTGCTACTGAGATTTTGGATTTTCAAGAAAAACCTTGAAAAAACCTCATTATAATTTTGAACGACCTGAAGATAGAATCCAGGCCCTCATGATCTTAGCCGAAGGCTATCCACTAGACCACGAGACAGACTTGAATATAATATATAATATTTACGCTATTATTTGTATTTAGTTAACAGACGGACGCAATCTGATATATAATATCCACTATAGGCATAGTTTGCGTCCTAGTGTGATTAGTGATTATCGACATCTGTACGTTTTTCTACAATCATAATAATGTTGACGCAAATTAATAATTATAATATGCATATTAATAATTTTTTTTTTATTTTATTTATTTACTTGCTTACACAACTACCATTACAGGACATTGCCCAATGCGATAGCGCGGCATTTTTACTAACTAATATACATTTTTAACACAAACAAAAGAACGGTATAAACAAAATTCTACTATTTAAATAATACAAATAAAAATCTACAAATCAAATATTATAACGAAAAAGGACGTTAAAAGCAGAAAAAATTTAACAGTAACTAACAACATATAATATAACTTTCATTAATTCATTCCAATTGCAATTAAAAATATCTATTCTGTCCTGGACCAAATTTATTATGTTTAAGGCTCGAGTCAATGGTGTTTGTGCCATTAAACTAGTTCTAGCCCTGGGTACAGCCAATAGTGGCAGACGGCGTCGCCTCCATACATAGCGGTCAGGTACACGAAGGCTCAATAGCTGAAGTACATACGGATGATGTACCTTATGTACTTCAGCTATTGTAATTATTGTAATTAATTAGCTATTGTAATTAAGCTTGATGTAATTAACAGAACAGGCGAACTTACCCTATCTGATGTCTTTTATTTATTTACACTAACGCAAATGTAATCTGCTTATAGACTGATATTAATTTAAAAGTTTTATACACACTCTAAAAGTTAATGTAATACTCACTAAAAGTTTTATATTTATTTATTTAATTACAATAAGTACCTAAATAAAAACTTTAGAACTAAGAAAGGCAAAGAATTATCGTTAAGTAGGGCACGTGTCACCAAGGTCAAGTGCAACTCAGAACAAAACTGTCTAAAAATATAAATCAAAATTCATTCAATTTTTATACCTACAACATAAATTCAACCTGAAATCTATTCAACGTAAGTCCAGTTTAAAGAATGAATTTCTCCCTGATATCGAGTAGCCGGCGGAAAGCTGCTAACTTATGGACTCTTTGTTGTAACTAAATAAATAGAAACTAGACCTTATTGCTAGCGCGTTAAGATATAGATATAACGCACGCACTATAATTATTAAGCAAATGACCAATCACAAGCTGAATTCACGTAATATTCGCTTCATCACTTTACGCCAGTAAAAAATTAAATGGTAAGACAGAGACATAGCGAATAAAAGCTATCGATATGTCATATCGCTCGTGATGTGAAATTTGCGTTTTGTTCGTTATTCAATATTCGTATATCGATCTCATGTTGTGTTGTTGCATTGCGCTTTGGATAAACCATAACTATTAACTTGATGAAGTTTTTGTGAAATCGGTTATGTATATTTAGATATCGATATGGTATGGTAATAAACACGTATCCGATATAAGTTACGTTTTGATATATCGAAACCATGCTTATAGACTATATTATACAGAGAACTTTTAGAAATCACAGGTGAGTTAGTGTAAATCTCATCACACATGGCTAAGATACTATAATATTTGATCTTAAGATGCCTGAATATAATATATCTTAAAGCAAATTTCAGAAATCGCTCATCATACAAATCATATGAACCATCACACACAACTAAGATAATATATATTTTACATTTAGTATCTTAAGATACAGAAATTTATATTTCATATCTTAAGATATGATCTTAAGATACGAAATATAAAGTGTGTAAAGAAAACCCTGTCCGATCGTCAAAGGCATTATTTGGTAGCTTAATACAATCATATTTGTGCTATTATTTTCAGGATATTGATTGGTAACTTTTCAAAATATTTGCATGATTTAAGGGGAAGTTGCTCAATTTTAGTACTAAAATGAGCCACTTTAAAATGCAATTTTTTTTTGTTTTAATGAAAATTATTATTTTATTATTATATACCTCTTTCGGATCGGACAGGGTTTTTTTACACACCGTATATTTCTTCGCATCTCAATATAAATACATGGATGTTTTTATTTCGGGATATGCGCGATCGCAGTGCCTCAATCTATAATATTATAATGTTATAAATGCGAAAGTTGGGATGTTTGGATGGGTGGATGTTGGATACTCAATCATGCAAAAACTACTGAACGGATTTGAATGTAATTTGGCACATTAGTAGATTATGACCTGGAATAGCACATAGGAATTTTTTTAACCCGAAAAAGCAAGTAATCCCCTGGGATTCACCAAAAAAATTTACAATGTAGCGAGCTGCACGGTCCATCTAGTTTAATATAATAGTTAGTATGTGTTACAACTGAGAATAGGATCACGCTTGTTATTAACTTCATATCACAAATGTGAAATTATGTCAGTAAAAAAACATTTGTTCAAAAAATATTGCCGATTTATTAAAGAACATATGTTTTAATATTTTTACCCTACCCTTTTAACCACCTTGAAAAAAGGAGGTTATCTGTTTGATCTGTATGTATGTAATTTTGTTCGATAATATTATTTGTTTAAACTTCCAAACATTTCTGTTAAATTTGTTTGCAAATTTCTCAGAAAGTATTGAGATGAACCTTTTTGACTTAAATCAGGTATATTCCAAATTAGGGAACAGTCCAAGTTTCATCATAATCAGTACAGAAGTTTTTGAGATATGGATAACTATAGGTGAAAGATAGTGAATTCAGTTTAATTTTTTATTATTAAATTAGCTGTTGCCAGCGACTTCGTCCGCGCGGACTTCGTTTACTCCGCACTGCTCCTCCCCTGTAGGTGATAGCTTGATAATATGTAGCCTATATGTTGATCCGCCCTGTAAGTAATATTCTTGCAAAATTTGAAGTAAATCCATGCAGTACTTTTTGAGTTTACCCCGGACATACATACAGACAAACAGACAAACAAACAGATAAACAGACAAACTGACAAAAATTCTGAAAACTATATTTTTGGCTTCGATATCGATTGTAGATCACGCCGCAAGTATTCTTTTAAAAAAATATTCAATGTACAGTTTTGACTTTCCTATTATTTTATTATATGTATAGATTACTTTTTAGTAATCTCGCACTGAATTTTAAAATTAAAACATCTTTTTAGTAATCTTGCACTGAATTTTAAAATTAAAACATTGAATGTTATGTTTGGACAAAGGCAATTAATCTTCATTGAATGTTAGTATCTAGTCTTCAATTATAGTCTGAATGCAACCCTCTTTTAAAGTGCTGTGTATGGTGTAACCATCACAAACAATGCATATTTTACACTACATGCATTGTTCGTTATTATTTTAATTAGTATAATAAGACATTCTCATACATAAGAAGGCTGCATGTCCTCACTAATCATGACCTATCAAGTGTATCATCAATATTTAATCAAAACATCATTAATATAGTCATTATCAATTATCAATCTAATAGTGTACTACTTATCAAGAACCTGTACATTATTCAATGTGGTCCTTCGAGCCGGATTTGAATCAGCAACTTATCGATCTTTAGTCCATATTACACTGTATTTACTGAACAACAAAAAATTACTTCATGTGTTTAACTCAGAAAATAACCAAGAAATTAACTACTATTTTAGGAAGCAAAAACTGAACTACAAAAGAATGCGATTGCTGAAGTGAGGAGGAAGGAACTGGAAAGTTACCAAAGAGCTTTGGATATCCAGTGGCTGAATAGTAGGATGGAAGATGGCAGGATGGGTCGTTGCCTTGCACTTATACAAAAGGAGGCGGAAATGGAAAAGGATTATCAAGAGGTTATTTTATATAACAGTTTTTCCCCGTGTTGGTCCCGTGCTCCTTTTTAGAATTGGCCACCTGTGGGTTGCCAGGCAGGTCGTAAAAGGCGACCGATTGGCTACGCGTGTCACTACTATTGCGGTTACTAGGTAGAGTTCTGCATTGTCTCGTCCACCTTGTCTGGTACCACCATCTTACCTATTCCTGCCGCAATAGCATCATTGCTTGTCACTGTCGTGTTCCGGTTTGGAGGATAAGGTATTCAGTAAACTTATGCATGTGGCATTAGACTCTGCCACATGATAGCAATGAACCATTATTATTAACATATATCGTGTCTATAGGCGATGGTTCACTATTTCCATCAATAGACCCATCTGCTTGTTTGCTATATTATGATATAAGAAAAATACTATAAAACATTTAGATTTTTTTATATCGTAATATAGCAAACAAAGCTGATGGCTCACTTGGAAAGAGAAACTGTATATAAGCCTATAGACACCAGAAATGTTAACGGTACAGAGTCTACTCAGTAGACTTATGCATTGCAAACCTGTCACATAGATGCACTATTACATTTCAAACGGCAATCAGCGATAGTTATCTTTTCTTTCAGGAGAGCCATCTGCTTATTTGCTTTTCTTTAAATAAAACTTATCATTTTAGAGAACTGATCATGCAGCTATAGTAAATGCAAGAGCCGAGAAAGAAACTAAACTTGGCATAGAAGTAGCAAAAGTAGCCAGAGAAAATGCTTGTGAATTATTGCGGCGTCATTACCTTAGGGAGCGAGATCCTGGTCTGCGGGAGTTGATGAAGAAACTCCAGGCGGGGTATGTCCGGAGGGATCTACAGCAGCAAATACTGCATAATGAGTACAAGCGGCTGCAGGAAAAGGTAATATTTTGGGTTTTTTATTTACACTTCTACTGTTTTAATTAGTAGAGAAGGTTTATATTTTGTAAAAAGTACATATGTTCACGCCTATATCCCCATAGGGTAGGCAGAGGTACAACCAGTGTACCCACAATTAGCCGAAGATACTAGTTAGGATTGTTGCCTATCACATTGTGAAGCATATCAGAAAACTGAAAAAACGCATTTTTGAATTGCCCGACCCAGGAATTGTACCCAGGGACGGGATATATGAACGGACCGGATATATTTTTATGTTTTTGTAATAAATGAATTCCAAAAAATTCTGTATATCAGTAAAATGTTATATTATCGTTATTAAATGATTTTGCTACTTTTTCTAAATATTCCATCATCAGAAAATTTTACATAACTAGCTTCGTCCGAAACAGAATAACATTATTATGACCTTTCACAGAAACTTTCACTTTTTACTATAGAATTATATTCCTTGCCAAAATCATAAATATTGCTTTACATGTTTCATCGATAAAGTGTAACAGATAGTCAAATTCTTCAGATATTTATTTTAGCATTGATATTGTATGTATATAAATATTAAAAATACAAGTAAAATCCAGATCATGGCTTTCATGCCTAAGTATTGCCGCTCTACGGCCATTGTGCGCAAACACTCCCTATTTAGGGCTGTTTCTGTACTAGTATCGCTTAAATTATTCCAGTCGAACACTCATTCAAAACATATTGAAAACAAATATCTTGAGTTTTTAAATGCTTTTAAAACTAGACACAAAAACAATGCCGTAGAAATTGTATCTGACTAGAATGAATACCCTTAGCACCTAAGTTTTGGCTCTTGATGGAAAGAGTCAACCATCGCATAGTTAATGGTGCGTTGCTATCTTGTGGCGAGGTCTAATGCCACATGCATAAGTTTATAGGATACTTTACCATCCACACCGGAACATGACAGTAACAAGCACTGATGCTATTGATTCAGGAAACATAATGTGTCGGAAAGGTATCTACTTTGGAAGTTGCATGTGTTGGTAAGTTACTAAAAACACATTATTTATTTTGATTAAAAACCTTTTAACAAAATCTGTTTCTGTCTCTGCATTCTTTGGAAATTGTGAAATGGTGAGTATTTGTTTTTTAATATCGTAAACAAGTGACAGACAAAGAGATAAATGATTAAAAATCAATGTATTGACATTCTATTGTGACCTATTTCTCTTAGCTCCTTCTTTAATTAAATAAAACTATATATAACTAGCTGCAGCATGTAATCCGCTACATTATAAAACATTTGGTGAATCCTGCGAGTACAACTTATTTTCCCGGGATATAAATTAGCTGGGATATTAATTCCCGGGATATTAATTATTAATTAATAAATAAATTAATTAATTTTTTAATTTAATTTATGAACATACTTTATTTTATTAACATAATATTTATTGAAATCATTTAAATTTCTAGTCGGAGGAAGATAAAGCAAACAGAATACTCCGCAATGCACTATACAATGACAAGGAGGAAAAAGAGAAAGAAGAAAAGATAAAGCTGGAGAAGGAGGCGAAGTACCGCATGGAGATACAACAGCAGCTGGTCAGTAGGCAGAGAGTGAAGCAGTGCGAATATGAGGACAGGCTGATCGAGAAGAAGATGCTGGATGACATCATGAGGACAATAGCGGATGAAGATCAGAGGTTATTTTATTTTTGATATTGTTTATCTATACTTTTATACTTCTATAAAAAATAACAAGAATTTGCCTATAAACTCAGCAGAAGCAAATGGCTTAAGAGGCTGACAAGACCTAGTTTGTTGAAATTGATGTTATTTAAGCAGTTTTTTTAAGAAAAACTATTTGTTATAGCACATCACAAAAATATATGTTAATATTCTTCATATGTCAAAGACTGTGGCCAGACTCTATACATATTTGAACAAAATTGGGTCGATAGAAAAAAAATTGTGAAGATTGATCTTATCAAATCATCATAAACAGTTCTGTATCTTTTTTTTTGACGTATGGGTCTGCAATTAAAAAAGTCATCATATTCATACCTAAACCACTAGCGAATCATATTTGTCAAATAATATACACTTTTTTTTAATTTCAATATTTCAGGACTTCCCAACCAAGGGGCACGCCCTCCTAGGGAGGCGTAGAGAAATTTTAGGGGGGGCATCGTACGTAATATGTAAGATTAAATTTCCAACAAAAAAATACCGAGTAGGTAAATAAGGAGTATAAGGGGGGCATGAAAATATTATTTTTGGCTCGAGGAGGCTCGGCGAAATAAATGTTGGGAAAGCCTGCAATATTTTTTATTATAAGACCTGGCTGCCCAGTTACACTGATAATGCGCTCTCATTTACTCTGATAGTGATAGTAATAAATGGCATTTCACAATTTCACTTCCGACACCAGTTGTTACGTACTTCTGGTTCGTAATTGTAAGAAAACACCACTTATATTAAACCGTGTATTTACAATACAAATACACACAACACAACACAACACAATGTAATAGTTAAATACTCTGAATAACACTAGTCACTCACTGTACTAACGCTAAATTTAACCGATTACACAATAGAACACTCTCTTCGCACTGGTCACTTTAAGTATCGCTCTCGATCGCTTGATAAAAACTTCCCTGTATTTGTCAACACATCTCTATTTATACCCAGGATAAAGTTCTACCTGAATCCAGAAAAATCTAAATGTATCGGGAAACAATGTATCACTTCTTATTACTTCTTATTGTAAACAAGTTATGAGTCATAAATTCTAGTACACGCTACTTTCAACCTTATGCCATATACCACAAAGTCCATTATGGCATAGCTTAGGTCAACTATTTGTTTGTTAATAGGAGTAGCTATCTCTTTTATTTCCAGATCTCTCCAGTGTTCCAATTCTACACGTTTCTAGATTATTCGTAACAATATTATAAATAAATAAAAAAAAGATACCTAAAAAAATATTTTCCTTTGTATGAATAATACGAAAATACTTTTTCCCCGACCTTATATTTAGATATTTAGTTTTAAAAAATAAATCGTAGTAACAAAAAATAAGGACCTATTAAAATAAGGTTATCATCGTTTTTTCCAAGTAAATTTTAACAATATTACTTTACTTTAATGCCTAATGGTTAATAGGTATATCAATTAGTAAATGCTCGTTTACAGAATGATAAAATATTGGTTCATTGTAAGGTAATTAAACATACATCGCGCCGAATGACGTCATGACCGCTGAAAACGCGCGAACGCGCCTTAATTTTGATTTTGATTTTTCTTGAGGGTCGAGCGGTTAAGGCCGCGATCTTAAATCTTGTTATTTTTATGGAAGCTTCTATACTAATGTTTATAAAAATAATTCATTTGTATTTTTAAATTTTTGTACGTTTGTGAAGAATAAACTCAACTACTGGACCGATCTTGAACATTCTTTTTTACCATTAGAAAACTACACTATCCAGGATTGGCATAGGCTACTTTCTTATCCGACTCAGCTAAAGAAAGTATGATTTTGGGTTTCGTGAACGAAGTGAGAGTAACAGCTAGTATATTATAAATAGGTAATATTTGTTTTTAATGGGTTAACTCAAAAGCTACTGGGCCGTCTTTAAAAAATCCTTTACCAATATAAAGCTACACCACTACTGAGTAACAACGGCTACTTTTTACCTGACTGAGTTTTAAAAGGAAGTAATATGTGTGTGGGTTACTCGAATGTTGTCTCTGGGAACAGTTAGTAGTCTATAATCTTAGTTGTTTGCTTAACGCCCATGCCAAAAAGAAAAAAAAAAAAAAAAAATCTTAGTTGTCGGCATTTAGTAAAACTTCTTTATTGGTTTTTCTAAAGCAAAGGTTCCCAAACTTTTTTCTCATAAACCATTTTCAAAATTTTGCTAGTTCCGGTGGACCCCCTGAATCTGAATTTCCACCATACTTCCAAAACTTAAGAAACAAAAAAGTGAGAATCGAATTGATATTTTTACTTTACTTGCGAATTGTGACCCCCATTTTGGTCACGCCAACGTAGACCCCGTCGAATCTCATCTGGACTCCTGGGGGTCCCCCTGAACCACTTTAGGAATCAGTGTTCTAAAGGATCGAGCACACGGAGATGGGCCGCAGTGGGCCAGGGTGGACCACATCGCAACGCAACGGATTTTTGTATTTGTTTCCAAACGTTATTCTCCTTCGTTGATCATCATAATGGTGGATCTTAAAAATCATATAGCTTTTTGTAGTCTTAAACTAAACTTATTAATCGTTCTTCATCTATAATTACGTGATTTAATAAATTAATACTCAAAACAGGAAATAACACGTGCGCGCAATTCCGCTTGCCATCGCACACTGTCACGGGGCGAGGCTGAGCGTATTTCATACACCGCAATCATAGATAAATATGAGTATTACTATAAGTATAGATAGCCAACTTTCTAAATCTATAATGGCGTACTACTGGAGTCATCTATCTTATAGCATGAGAACTATTTTGTTTCGGCAGCTTAATATAGGTACCTACTTTTTTATTGAAATTTTAATAGTAAATAGGAATTTATCAAACACTATACAGCGTGCCATTCAAACAAAATGTAACTTTGACAAGTCCTTTTGCAACTTCGTTTGATTGCCATGCTGTATAATGTTATATATTCAGGATTAAAACATTCATATTATAATTTAAAATTTTATTAACTCACAATAAATAGCACAATATATTAGTTTTGTGTCACGATTAAGCAATCCGGAGAATAAAAGTTCAAACTCAACGAAAATAACACTAAAACACACAAAACAAACTGAATTTCAATAATAAAATGCGCACGAGTATCTACATTTAACACCATGACGACGCCATTTGTAATTGTGTTGTTTTTTGTTTGATAGATTGGCCAAACTTTGTTATTTTGAAAAATAAGCGTATTTACCACAAAACAATATATGTTTATAGTTCAAATAGTTAAAAAATATAATGTAATGTAATATCTTATTTAAAAATATATATTTAAGACATTAAAAGGTTATTTTTAATATTCGTATGTAGTGGCAAAAACCTTGAATCCAGATCATAAGTCTTTAGTAATAAAATCTTTTTCAGTTCGTGTCCTAGATGACGCTATTTTCAATACAATTATCAAATATTTTATAGTACTAAATTACTATAGCATGACCGCAATCCGCCGATGCGGCCCATTGCACTTCGCCGATGCGGCCCATTGCACTTCGCCGTAATGTGTAAAATGCGATCTAGGAGGATTTTTTATGTTATTTTATGTTTTATGTTTATAAAAGATTTATGAACATACTTACTTGTTCTTATTCACTTATATTGTTCCACAATAACATTAATGCATTATACTGTCTTACAATAATGTACACATATTTATTGTTACTAGCGATCGCGCTCTGGTCGAAATTCGACCATAGGCTAAACGGAAACAAGAATAGCTATGCGTGTTCAACGCTAAAAAGACATCCCTTGTTGTATTACCTCGTTTTGGTAGCCTGACAGCCATTGTCGGAATTTTGGAAGTTGACATATCGAATAACGGTCAGTTTCGTTGTTATTTGACAGAAAGGTTTAACTACTAGTCTCCAAAAAGCTCGGTGTGCTCACCAAAGTGAAACAGTACTACTTGCCGGCCCATTGCGTCCAACTTTATAAGGCACAAATTCGTTCACAATGATGGCCTTGTATGAAGGCGCATTATCGCGGTGCCATCTCCAAGAATTTTCTTTCCACAAATCTGGCATTTTTCGTCGAATTTGCTTTCTTAAACGCCGCATAATGCTCAAATAATCTTTACCCTTTGTTCTTCCGGCAAAAATTCCGAATGCACAACACCGCCATAGTCAAGAAAACAGTCAAGATGACTTTGACTTTTGATGACGGTTTCAGTACCACCATTTTACATATTACTGCCGCAATAGCGTCATTGCTTGTCGTTGTCCTGTTCGGGTAAGGTAGCCCGTAAATTTATGCATTTGGCATTCCATTAGCGTCCAGCGAATAGCAATGTACCATTAATATTTCTAGTGTTTATAGACAATGATGATTGCCTCTTTTCATCAGGAGAAGCACCAGCTAGTTTGCTATTCTATAGTATAAAAAAATCCTACACAGCCGTTACATTCAAAATAACTTTAATATTTTTGAACTGATCGATTGTGTATCCAAGTCAATCGATCAATTAAAACTGTTCAAAACAGTATTGAAAGCCATTCAAAAGATTAAAATCTATCATTGTGTTAAAAAATTACAGCTTTTGAAATAATAAAATGGTGTCATTTTCAACAAACGTTAGATGTTTCAGCTTAAGGAACTTAAAAATCATTATAACATTGAATTTTGAGTTCGGAGAGCCCTGGCTCAAACGAGCCTTTCAGGTTCGATCCCCGGGTCAGCTAAAATTTGTTATCGACGTTTTTCTTAAGATTTTCTCGAAATTCCAAATCTAAGTAGGAGATCGAACCTAGTGAATGTTTTTTTTAAAAATTGAATGAATTTGTTAACATTTCTGTGGCTAGAATGGGCACGCAAAGTTGCTGGTCCCAGTTATCCTTAGACATAAGTGGTAATCATTATCAGGTCGGTAAATTGCTTCGATGGGGATAACCACTCATCTTTCCACCATGCTAACCAATGAATCGAGTTGAACCGAAAAGTCTATAGATGCTCAGTTCACTCTGCCATGTCAGTATATGGATGTGATGGTTGGAATGCTTAAGAATGGCCCAAGGTTACGATTGCGTTTAATGTGTGATAGATTGCAGCGTTCTGTATATTTTTATTATCCAGATACTTTGAGACGAAGGAGTTAAACGCATCCATCAGCCGCAAATAAAATTTAGTTTTCGTTGTAAGAGTTATCATTTAAAACTCTGAAAAGAGAAGAGTTAAGTTTTATAAATCACGTTTTAGGGAGTTGCAACAAAAGCGAGATCAAACGGATAAAATGCGGCAAGAGATGATGACGTTCAAGCAGGCCCGTGATGCCTGGAAAGAGAAGCAGAAGAAAATGGTAGTCAAGGAGGAGCAGGAGATAGAGCGGCAGGCCCGCGCTGCCGCAGATCGCAGCAGCGCCGCGTGAGTGTTAGACACACCAGACACACCGGACACACCGGACACACCGGACACACCGGACAAAATAGACACCGGACACACCAGACATCGGAAACATCAGACAAAATAGACACCGGACACATCAGACACACCGGACACATCAGACACACCGGACACATCAGGCAAAACACACCGGATACACCAGACACACCGGACACATCGGACACACCGGACACAGACAAAACAGACACCGGATACACCAGACACAACGGACACATCGGACACACCGGACACAGACAAAACAGACACCGGATACACCAAACACAGCGGACACATCGGACACACCGGACACAGACAAAACAGACACCGGATACACCAGACACAGCGGACACATCGGACACACCGGACACAGACAAAACAGACACCGGATACACCAGACACAGCGGACACATCGGACACACCGGACACAGACAAAACAGACACCGGACACATCAGACACACCGGACACAGACAAAACAGACACCGGACACATCAGACACACCGGACACATCGGACAAAATAGACACCGGACATACCAGACATCGGAAACATCAGACAAAATAGACACCGGACACATCAGACACACCGGACACATCAGATATACCGAACACATCACACACCGGACACATCAGGCAAGACACACCGGATAACCAGCCACACTGGACACATCGGATACACCGGAAACATCGCACAAAACAGACACCGGATACATTAGATACACCGGACACATATCACACATGGGACACATTAGACGAAACAGACACCAGACATACCAGACACACCGGACACATTATTCAAAACAGACACGGACACACCAGACACAACGGACACACCAGACACACCGGACACATCAGACATACCGGACACATCAGATACACCGGACGCATCAGACAAAACTGACATCAGACACACCGGACATAGACAAAACAGACACCAGACACACCAGACACACCGGACATAGACAAAACAGACACCAGACACACCAGCCACACCGGACATAGACAAAACAGACACCAGACGCACCAGACACACCGGACACAACAGACACACCGGAAACATCAGGCAAAACAGACACCGGACACATTAGACACACCAGACACATCAGACACACCAGACACATCAGACACACCAAACACATCAGACACACTGGTCACATCAGACAAAACAGACACCGGACACATCAGACACACCGGACACACAAGACACACCAGGCACACCAGACACACCGGGCACACCAGACACACCGGGCACATCAGACAAAATTTACCATGAAAATTTAAAAAATTAGGCTTAAATTAAAAAAAACTAACATAGTTCATAAGTTTATATGTGTTTCTTTTTAAATATGTTGTAACAATTTCTCTGGATGTTATATCTGTTAAATAAATGAATTATTATTATTATTAAAACAGACACCGGACACACCAGACACACCGGACACATCAGGCACACTGGGCACATCAGACAAAACATACACCGGACCGTGTCTGATGACCGGGATAGCAGGTCGTGCAATTCCGCAGCGCACTTTCCAAAGTGTATCCGATAAAAGACCAAAAGAAAAGAAATGAAATGAATGAAAAGAAAAAAATGAAAAGACTAGCCACTCTACGGCGATGAGCGAGGCTCTGGAGTTTTTTGTCACCCAGATCATTGTCGCTTATGAGCCTCTTGGTACACCTCTATATTGCCTCAAGTGTCTCCAGCTGGTATCCATTCCAGAGGTGAGAGCATTATTCCGTGTATGAAAGGACTTGTGCTTGATAAAGATTGAGCAACTGTCCTGGGCTGAAATATGTCTCACCTTTGCCAGAATATCAAGCTTTTTTGAGGCAACTTGGGTTTTTGATTCGACGTACGAACCAAAGTTGAGAGTAGGCGTTAAAGTGATACCATGGAGCTGGAGGTGGTCAGTTATTGGTACGGACACACCCTGATAAGAAGGAGACAGGTGGAATGGACTCTGTTAATGAAAGAAAATATATGTTTGTAAATAAACGTTATACGTATGCACTATGTCTTTGCAGAATAGAAGAAAGAGCCCGCAAGCTCAGAGAAAGAGAGGAGATTAATCAGAAAATTGCCACCAAGATTCTCGCGGACGAAGTGAGTAGTTGTTTAATCATAGTTAAGCTTTGCCCGCGACTTCTTTTGCATAGCCTTAGATCTTGGTTTTAAGCTATAAATTAATATAAATTCGAAAGTTTGGGTGTATGGATGGATGTGTGTTTGAATGGATGAATGTTTGTTAATCACGCAAAAACCACTGAACGGATTGAATAAAATTTGGCACACAGGTAGATGATGACCTACTACTTTTTATCTCGAAAAAATTAGGTAATCCCGCGGGAAAAATTATAACGCAGCAGACTGCACGCTGCAGATGGATTGATGGTTCGGATATGCTAAAAGAAAGAAAAACAGATATACAGTGCAAATGTGAAAATATATAGGTACCGGGAAAGACTAAGACTGACATGCCATGATCAAATTGATTGGGTGCTGTCCGAAATAGTCCATGTCACGAGTCTCTGAAATCCGCGTGTTTTTATGCCATAAGTCATGAATGTGGTGAAAGCAGTGAAAATCTATTAGGATCGTGATATATGGTACTTGGTTCTCTACGACTACTTTAGTGATTATTATTTGGCGTGAAGACATGTATCTATGTGTGTGTAAGTATTTCGAAAAATTATATTACGTTTTCTATTTTAGGAATTATTTTATAGCAATATGGCTATGTTTCGCACAGACTAATTGCTATAAAATCATTTTTTTTTTAAAGTAAAGTAAGTGATCACCGTCGCCCATGGACATGCGCAACGTACCAGGTCTTGCAGTTGTATTGCCGGTCTTTTAAGAACGAGTAACTCTTTTCTTGAAGGTTCCCAAGTTGTATCCGTTCCACAGAGGAGTAGTGCGGGGAACAAAGTGCCTCGAGAATAGACAATTGTGGATTTCCAGGCGTCAAGATGGTAAGGATGGAATTTTGAATTTTGTTGTGATGTCCGATGGTGAAACTCTGGGACGGGATTAATCCAAACAGTTCCTCAGAACACTCGCCATGATGATCCGATAGAAGATGCAGAGCGAAACTACATCTCTATGTAATGCCAAAGAATCAAGCTGATCAGAAATAGTCCTGTCTTTGACGATTCGAGCCGCTCTGTTGGATGCGGTCAAAAGGAAGGAGCTGGTACTGAGGTGCCCCCGCCCACAAGTGAGAGCAGTACTCCATATGAGGAGGCCGGATTTGCGATTTATAAAGTTGTAAGTGATGGGCTGGTGTGAAGTACTGCCTGGCCATGCTGAGAACATTCAGCTTTTTTGAGACATTGCCTTCCAAGTAACCACGGAATTGAACGTTGCTCAATATGTCAACTCCAAGGATTTCAAGGCCGACTGTGGCTGTTAGGGAAGTATTTTCGAAGCGAAGAGACATGACAAAGGAAGATTTCGTAGTGGAAAACGCGCAAACTAGTGTCTTCTTGGGGTCAAAGTGGACTAGTTTAGTCGACACCATTTTGAGGCCGTGGAAAGTTGTTCTTCGATTTCTAACACAAGTTTGCTCTGTCACTCGTTGACGTGTTGTTAAGAAATCCCGCTGTGGCCGGAGTACAAAGCATCACCCTTATTGTCATTCGCATAGCAATGAATGTTGCTTTGATTGCAATATGTCATTAATATGCAGAAAAAACAGCATAGGTGATTGCACACAGCTCTGAGGAACATCAGCATTGACAGGTTTAAGTTCAGAGCATGCACCTTCAATGACGACTTTGATGCTCCGGTTTGACAAAAACTGATGATCTAATTGCAGAGGTTTACGGGAAGCCAATAAAAAGGGAGCATGGAGAGAAGTGTTTAGTGCCATACCTGATCAAAGGCATTCGCTATGTCCACTGTGGAGAAACAGTCCACAGCCTCCGTCCATCTGTGCGTTAGGTAAACTAAAAGATCACTAGCTGAGAGACCGCGATGAAAACCATTGTGTAATGTTATTTGTGGAAGAATTTTTATAATTAGTCTAGTAGTTAGTAGCTAGTTGAGGTTAACCATCATAAACAAAACAAATTTTGCCTTTTTTATTATATAAATATGTTTTATTGTTAATGGCAGTAGACTGTACGTAGATAATTTTTGATATTCCAGGCTGAAATTCAAGAGCGCACGAACTTGATCAAACTGCTTCAAGAACAAGAGTATCTCGAGAAAAACTTTCAAGATGATATCGCAGAGCAGCAGAAAGTGGAGCGAACCAGAAGCAACACCAAGTCCGCGCTCACCGCGCAGATGGAGCAGAGGAGACTGATGCAGAAGGAGCAGAAGGAGAAGGAGGCCAACTTCAGGAAAACGGTGCAAATGTCCTGCCTCTTTCACACAACTACATACCACTAAAGATTCTGAACTGCTATTGGAATTTTGAGTCTTTTCAGAATTATCCCAATTTTTTTTATATCAAAATAGCAAAAAAGCAGATGGGTCTCCCAATGGAAAAAGTCAACCACCGCTTATAGACACTAAAGATGTTAATGGTATGTTGCTATCTTGTGGCATTAGACCTTCCAAACTGGAATACGACAGTGATAAGTACTGACGCTAATGTAGCAGGGTAGGTAACGTGGTAGTGCCAAACCCGGGCGAGACAATGCAGAACTCTCCACCTTGTAGCCACGACAGCAGTGATTCACATAGCTAAATAGTCCCCTTAACGACATACTTGGCAGAGCGGCAGTTGGCCTATTCCTCAAAGGAGCCTGGAAGCAACACGAGGAAAATTATTGTTTTGTCTATAGTCGAATTTGGACCACAGGGCGACCGCTAGTGTAAAAAGATCTCTATGAATGTGAAATAATGAACACAGCAAGAAAATGATAAAATAGTATATTATAAATGTCATATTAATTAATGTTTCAAATCTTGTTAAGTGAAGTGCTATTCAACACTTCTAAAAATGCGTCAGTTATTAAGTGTAACGTGCTTTGAGAACATTTATACTGTGGATTTTTCCTCAGAGAATTACTATAAGTGAAACATGTTCAGTGAATTTGTTTCATTCTTTCTTATCGTTTTAGAGACACTGCAGAAATTAATTATTGCGTTTCTAATTTATTGATTTCTGCAAAGTAATGCCTGAATCTATAGAATAATATAAAAATACTTCAACATATTATATCAAAACATCTCCGTGCACTCGGCCTATTCATTGTCAAATATTATTGTTTCATAATACGTCCATCAGTAATTAAATACAATAATACTGTTGATAGTTTTTCGAGAAAAACACCGAAGACTAATGTCATGTTTAGAGTTCAGGGTCTTATTTGGTTATGGTATCACGGTCTTAGTTTATTTATTCTTTCCAACCAATGAATAATAGGGTAGCCTAATGGAAATGACTGTTGAAATTGAAATTGAAATTTATTTATTTGCTCAGAATACGGTACAGTTTTATAGGTTAGTTATAATACATCCGCGTATTCTACCAAATTGGCATGCAATTTTTTTTAAACAAATATAATTATACTTAAACAAATATATATTTTTTAAACAAATATAATAATAACTACTAATTTAATATTATTTCGGCACAAAAATTTAAGTATTTGAACCAACAATAAATTAGAATAATCATACAATAGTCATATGCCTGTCATGGTTAATATTTCCAAACTTTTTAAATAACATTATTATTTAGGAATCTAATAATAAACTTAATTTACTCTATTTTATTGATTCAGGCGTTACTTTGCGGAAATCCATTATTAAAAAGGTGAAATTAATAAATTTTGCTATTATTACAGTTCGCGGATAATAGCAAATTTAATTAATTTCACCTTTTTAATCTACTCTATAATTATTAACAAATGTTACGAAATATTTATAGCCTGAAAAGTAAAAATGTAGCAAAATGTCCATCAAATTTCGTGCAACTGATTTAGCATCCATTTAAATAATGCTCATGGATAGTTGTAACATGAGAATAGATGTGTTGTTGAATATTAAGATATGTATCGATTCGCTTCTTAGATAATCCCATGTAACATATTTACATTACAACATATTTAATAGGGATTGACTTAGGAAGAATGTTTCATAATTTGGTAGTGCATACAAAAAAGTTGTAATTGAGTCGTACTGGGTGTTACATTAGCTCAGCGCTCGTTACAGCGAGTATTGAAGTGGTGTAACACCTTTACCTATGAAAACACGTTGTGTTACACCACCTCAATACTCGCTGTGATGAGTATTCATAGAATAGAATAGAATGTTCATTACGTAGCGTAAAAGCATAAAGGTCAAACACGAAATCGAAGCAATGAATATCTAAATGTGTTTAAAAATGTTCACATTCCTAAAAATTTTGATAAAAAATGTCATAGGTGGAAGCAAAAATCGCTGAAGATGATAGGAAGGATCAAGAAAAACAACGCATAAAGAAAGAAAACGCAAAGAAATGCTCACAGGAACTCCTAAAGCAGATACAGGACAATCAGAAAAGGAGAGAGAAGGAGAAAATTATGGAGGCCAATCGAGCCCAGCTCGTTTGGGACGGCTACAAGAAATGGTAAGCTCTGATTTGAGTTACATATTATACGTATTAGTTATTTATTTTTTGTAAACGTACTTTTAAACTAATGTAAAAATTAATCAAAAAGAATCGGAATTTTTAGTGATTTAACCCTAAAAAAATCTTTAATACTGTTACGTACTCGGGTTCGCAATTGTAAGAAAACACCACTTATATTAAATCCGTGTATTTACGATACACACAATACACAAGAAAACACAATGTAATACACTCTACTTGCTAGTCACTCACTATACTATCACTGAACTACACAATAAAACACTTTTCACTTCGCACTGTTCACTTTGAGTATCGCTCTCGATCGCTTGATAAAAACTGCCTTGTGTTTGTCAACATCTCTGTATTTATAGGCAGGGGAAAGTCCTAGCTGGATCCAGAAAAATCTAAATGTATCGGGAAACAATGAATCACTTCTTATCGTAAACATGTTATGAGTCATAAATCCTAGTACACGCTACTTTCAACCTCCCACAAAGTCCATTATGGCATAGCCCAGGTCAACTATTTGTTTGTCAATAGGAGTAGCTATCTCTTTCTTTTATTTCTAGATGGTTACCGCGCGTGCGCTCTGTAGCGGCTCAAAAACAATCACAAACGCTACAAGAAAAAATAATAAAAACTGGACAAAAATCAACAACAAATGGAAAAAATGAAATTCAAAATAAAATCCTGAATCGCGATATCACAATTATTTATCTTGTAACACTATATACAAGTTTCAACGTTTCTCAAATGGACTTCGGTCCCCAGGCAGTATACCTTGCCTGGCTGGGAAGATCTTCCTTTTCCCTTTCCTTGTCTTTGTGTGACGTCATCGACCTCCAAAATTATGACGTCACCTGACAAGCAGCTGGCCCGCTGGTTCCATCACTATATCCCCTCAGCGGTACCGACCAGCGGCGCCACAGCTCCAACTCTACACGCTTCTAGATTATTCGTAACAATCCATACTAATATTATAAATGCGAAAGTAACTCTGTCTGTCTGTCTGTCTGTCTTTTACGCTTTCACGGCCAAACCACTGAACCGATTTGGATAAAATTTGGTACAAATATAGTTTGAGACCCAAGAAAGGACATAGGATAGTTCTTATCCCGGAAATCCCACGGGAACGGGAACTATACGGGTTTTTATTTAGAAATTTTTCCACGTGAACGAAGTCGCGGGCACAGCTAGTACCGTATAATCTTGTGGGAAATTTGTTCCAGTTTCTAACTCTGCTCCTAGATTTTCTATACGATTATTGGTTAAACGGAACATATGTCGAATTTGAGGCTGTAAAAAATGAAAATCATGTTTGGAAATAAGCTCTGTATGAAATTAAAATCCAGAATCTCAGGCGTTTACATTGAGGCAGCTACCATTATAGCAAATTTTGTTAGGTGGCGTTGTATGACATATTTATACCCCCCGTTTGTCGAGTGGTTAGCGACCCTGACTACGCAATTGACGGGACTCGAGTTCGATCCCTGACGGGAACAAGCATTTGTGTGATGAGCATAAATGTTTGTATTTCTGAGTTTGCGTGTTTATTATTAAATATATTCTAGTATTTATATATGTATTTCTATGTGTAAGTATCGTTGACTAACACCCATACACAGGCAAATAATTTGTTTACTTTGGGGTTAGATCAGTAAGTGTAATTTGTCCCTTGAATATTTATTTATATTAAATCAGTAAATATTTTGTTAAAATCAAAATTGTTAAAACTTTTACAAGACATAATACGGCTAAGCTCAAGTCTAGTTGGTATAGGTTCCGACTAGTTTCGGATTTTTATGACGTCGTCTCATGAAGTGAAAAGGTGACCACATAAATCCGAAACTAGTCATCCCACGAAGACATGAGATGACCTCATGTACATCCGAAAGTACTCGTTCTGTTATAAATTAATTATCAATACGGCTAATATCAAGCCTAATTGGTGTAGGATCCGACTAGTTTCCGTCATGACTTTATGAAGTGATGGCCATGGTTATATAGGGCCTCATATAGCACGAATTTCATCCAACTAAACCTCATAAAGGATCATATATATAAGGTATTTCCAAAATAGGTGAACATATTTTAAGACAGCGTTCGATACGTCTAATCAAAGATAGCCAGCTAAAAACAAACTTCATTCAAGGGCTTAATACTTTTTGATTTTTACAAATAAAATAATTTTGTCTCATACACATTTTATGCATTAAATAATGTAAAAAAGGTAACTGTGTTAAAGTTTAAACAAAAAATATGATTGATTCTATCTCTTAGCCACGCCTAATTTGGCGTTGTGATGTTTTCTCAGTTTAAATAATTCGAAATAATTATTGTCTTTAATAACATTTAAACCATAATTGAATTTCGTAAGCTATGATCAAATTAGTAACAAATACATTTATCCTAGGTGTAGAATTCTGTTACGTCTCGCGCGGGTCTGGTACCTCCGTTTTGCCTATTCCTGCCGCAATAATGTAGGTGCTTGTTACTATCGTGTACCAGTTTGGAGGGTAAAGCAGCCAGTAAACTTATGCGTGTGGCATTGTCATCCTGCCACACAGATACGCACAAAATGATTAACATCTTTAGTGTCTAATATTGGCGATGGTTTTTCTTTCCATCAGGAAAGCCACCTGCTTGTGATATAAAAAAATCATAGCTTACTCATTATTTTCAGATGCAGTGATAACATCATAATTCCATTTCAATACCAAATTAGACAGTCCAAGGCCTGGTAAAGTGTGACGCGAAATTAGAATCATTAATAGTCATTAGTAATAACTGTTACAGCTGTCAGCCGGTCAGCTGATAAGGCCGCGTTGGTAGACAAATGACGTAACGCACACGCTCTTATGTTTTTCTTGAGTGAGAGGTTTTAGTAAGTGAGAGGTTGTTTACTTTTTACTACGTGCTTGTCACGTAGTAAAAAGGTAAATAACCTCTCACTCCTACGTTAAAGTGGCTTATTTTATGCAAAAAGGTGTAAAGCATTATCAGACAAAATTATTTTATTTGTAAAAAAAGTTTTAAACCCGAAGTTTGTTTTAGCTGGATATCTTTGGTTAGACGTACCGAATGCTGTGTTACAATGTGTTGATCTATTTTGGAAGGACCTTGATGAAGGACAAATTTGGACGAGTTTTGTTCAACTAAACCTTTTTAAAAGAACTTATATATGAGTTTTGTCCAAGTCACTCTGATGATGGACGTTGTATAGAATGAGTTTTGTCTAATTTCACTATAAGAAACTAAACGTTATGAAGTATCTTAAGTTAACAAAACAGTTATGTAATGCGAAAGGAATAATAAAGGTACTGGGGAAGACCAATACTGGCATACTATGATCAGATTGGTCGGGTAATATCCGAAAGTGGTGTCAAGTATCTCCGCAACTGGCGTGTTTTTATGACGAGAGTTATGAATGTGGAGTAATCAGTAAGGATAGTGACCATATATCACTCGGGTCTCCTTATCTACCCCGTATGGGATTTGGCGTGAAGATATATGTCTGTGTATGTACCTAAATGGTATAAAACTTAATGTAATTTTCAGGGATGAGGAAGTAAAGAATGAACGCAGCAAAATAGTGTCAGAGCACGTGCCTCAGGTGCTGGGCTTCCTGCAGGCCGGAGTGGTCCAGCAGGAAGACCTGTCTGCCCTCAGCGCTGGTGGCCACCAGCTCCTGGATGTACAGGCCCTGGCCCAGCCCACCAGGCCCAAAAGATACTCCAAGTGCAATGCGCAGTGCAGACTCTTGAGACAATTTTAACTTTGCTATTGTATATTTATTTTTTTACGAGTTTTATTGGGAATAAAAATGGTCAAAATCGCAGTCACATGATCTTCAATATGATTTTTTTTATAATGGCAACAATTTCAAGTTATTGCTTATATTAGATCCTTCCAAAATAGGTCATTAAATTTTTATACAGTACTTAGTCCGCCTAACCAAAGATATCAAGCAAAAAACAACGTGATTCATATGACTATTTTTAAATTTTTACGAAAATTTTATAATGGATTTGGCTCCGTTATGCATATACTCATCCAGTTGTTTATGTCGGAGTGATGAATGACTTATAATGTGTTACGTAATTTAATCGAAATCGCGAAGTGAATTATTGCACTGGTACTAATCCAGGAGGAACTGGAGCATGAGTTCCGAAAACTATCCCACCTCAATTTTTTTATGCGATCCTCTTCAACTTACTGATGATATAAATGTATGTTGCCATGGGGCAACCCCGGGCCACATTAATTTAACCGAAATTGTTTAAACATGCGCCGATTCCTCCTAGACTGTACGTATTGTTTAAATGTATTTAACACTTAAATGAAACGTTTTCGTGTTCTGTTTTTAATCAATGTTCCATTGTTTAATCCTATTTGAATTAAAAAATATTTAAAATATTGATACAATATCCATATTTTTTAGATTTAGTCTTGACATTTTGTCAATTGTTGTGTAGACAGCTGTACTTCATTCCGCCATAACTCGTGACGAAATTACACAGTTTTTCCTTAGTTATTTTATATTTAGTAGTTTTCTTAATTTTAGTTAATAACCGATGCTCAAAAAGAGGTAAACATTAATCATATATTAAATAAAAAAGTTTTATTTTGATTTTTGACTTAAGCTAACTAGAAAAATGTACCTGTGATGTAGGTGTTTATAAACGATACTAACGTTTCAATATACATAATTAAATCTATTTATATAATTGATATAAATATTATAAATGCAAAAGTTTGGATGGATGTTTGTTATTCGATCACGCGAAAACTACTGAAAGGAAATGAATGAAACTTTACAGTAATATAGGTTATACATCAGAACACATATGCTACAATTTATAAAGATTTTGTGTAATTTGGCGGTAATATAACGATAAGTATTAAGTAAGTCGAAAAAAGTTTTTGCCTTCTGAGAGCTATCTTGGCGTGCGCTGAGAAAACCGCTGAAGTTACACGAAGCGAATGCATAGTAGGATTGTTTGTCTTAAATAGTTCTAAATAAAAGTCCGCGACAGCATATATCTACATAATAACCAAAATAGTGATCCATAAAAACAAATTATTATACTTTTTCACAAAGCATATTTCGGAGTATTTATTATATTATATACATTTGTCGCTTTTAGCATTTTATGTGGATGAAGTTTGTCTTAACACTAAGAAATTCGGAAGAATGGTTAAAAAGTGATCACGATAAGATTAAACTGTATGTAGCCGCACGTGGCGCGCAACGCGAAACCGTCGGAGGTGAGCGGGCGGCCGGGCCGTGGCACGACACCGCCGCGCGGGCGCCACCCAAATGGAGTTTTTTCCAATTGTCAAAAGCTTAAGGCCTTAAGGTCAAGGGCCGTAACGGCGATATCGTACTAGAGGTCGAGCAGAGTGCTCACAGTTTAAATTTGGGCAATCAACGGCCGCGCTAAGGGTTGTCTCTTGCGAGCCCGGAGCTCGGATTAGTGCGTCGTTTTGATTAAGTATAGGGGGCGGGGAGCAGTAGTGGCGGACCTACTCCGCCACTACTGCTCCCCGCCCCCTATACTATATACGGGCGGCGGCGATGGTGTGGGGGGGGGGGATGTACTGGCTTGGCGGTGACACCCACCATCATGGGATCATCGGGATCGGTTAGTGCATAGCTGCGCGGCCTCCTGTACCTAACAACGGGATCTGCGTCGATAACGTAATCTTCCGCAGCTACTATTAATGGATTGGGATGGGACCCGAATGCGGTCAAGGCCATGAAGACAGACGTTAAAAAGTATTTTAATTATTACAAAAAGCACTTTAATTATTTTATTTAAATACAGTCGTGTTCATTTCGGGTCTTTTCTTATACCTAATTCGATTTTCGGAGCAATTTATTACTCAGTATTATTAGTCCAAAAAATATCACGCCCATATCCCCGAAGATGTAGACAGACATATCCACCACTCTACAACTACGATTAGCCAAAGATACTTAGTCTCAGAATATGATAGGTGGCAAGCATATCGCCAACCGGGCTTTATCCAATCCCGGACTACATTGTTTTTATCCGCTCACTTCACTTTGGTAACTAATGAGACCTCAGAGAAAATTCTGTTAATACACTATGGTCTCTATAGGGAACGCTAACTTCATAAAAAAACAAACAATATTTTCACTATTTACCAGTTTCAATACAATGCTCTATCGTATTTTATTGTTTTCGAACAAAACATTGTACAGAGTAACATCAAATTGGCATTCTTTTCCAAGTACGCTCTTGGGGAAAAATAAAAGAATTTAGTCCGCCATTTTGATTCGTACTGTGTGTTATGCGTTGGTTGCAATTTATGATACAGATTAATTTAAAAGTGTTTTGGCGTATTAATCAACAAGTAAACTTTATTTATAATTAAAATTAGTTCAAGATCTAATAATTTAGATAATAATGTTGTCAAAAAACCGTAAATATCAATTAATAAAACATATTTTTCGTTAACGACCAACTTGATAATACCAGCGCTTTGGGTATGACGGTACCTATTTTATTTATTTTCGTAAATTTCAGTGTTGATATCTATGATCTCAAAAAAATCATATGATGTGAATGTGAAATATCCTAAACGATATTAAAAAAAAATAACATAGCTGTAAAATTGAACAAGAAATGTATTATTTAAAAATTACGAAAAAACTACGTATTAATTATGAAAAAGAAAACAATATTAACTTTTATGTAAATAAATATTTTTGTACTATAATATATGTTGTTTATTTTTATCCATATGTATATGTTTACCAATTATATTAAAAAAATATAAAAAGCATATGTCATCGATTTACTTTTGAATTAAAAATCCTCGAATAACTAGTAGTCATATTTTTCTCAAAGTGTCGTGTTACACCTGTAATTATTTCGTAGCTTAAGCCATTTAAATTAAACAATTCTCACATCAGTATATTGCAGTGCTCAAGACCTCTTAAAAATTATACGCTTTATTATACGCTAATTAATGTATCGGATTCAATCCAAACAACTCATAAATCACGAATACCGATAATAATTTTCGATAGGGGTGTGACCACGGTCTACCGGAACGAACTCGAAACGTGTGCGCGTAACGGTCCGTGCCTTTTTAGAAAAAAATGGGAAAATGGCAGGCGATGTCAGCGGTTATCAGCAAACTGAAAAAATAAGGTTGTGTGGTCAACACGAATACCGGACCAC
Source organism: Apodemia mormo (assembly GCA_036924255.1). NCBI lineage: Eukaryota > Metazoa > Arthropoda > Insecta > Lepidoptera > Riodinidae > Apodemia > Apodemia mormo. The sequence goes on along the minus strand of JAUPFN010000009.1, from coordinate 3,216,766 downwards.
TAGACAACAGAGGTGGTATTGTATATTAATTAGTTGGCATAATTATTGTTTTTATTTCAAGTAAAAATATAAATTACTTTTTATTTTAATTACAGTCTTAGACAATAAAAAAATACTACATACAGTGTGTAAAGAAAACCCTGTCCTATAATTAAAGGTGTTATTTGGTTACGGTACCAAATAACACCTTTACCAAATAACAACACGGTAACATATGTGTGTCTATTCTCCGCTAAACGGAGTCCGTTCCATCTTTATTTTTTTATTTTTTTTTTTATAGTAGAGGGGGCAAACGAGCAGATGGTACACCTGATGGTAAGTGATCACCGCCGCCCATGGACATCCGCAATACCGGGGGTATTGCAGCTGCGTTGCCGGCCTTTTAAGAATGAATAAGCTCGTTTCTTGAAGGTCCCTAAGTCGTATCCATTCGGAAACACCCCCGAGGGTAATAGGTTCCACAAAGGAGTAATGCGAGGCAAAAGGTGTCGACAAAAGCGCACGGTTGTGGATTTCCAGACATCGAGGTGATGAGGATGGAACTTTAAATTTTGACGCGATGTCCGGTGGTGGAATTTAGTGGAATTTAATCTATAACCGTCTCTCCAGAGTATGACCGTGCCGATAACTGACCACCTCGAGATCCTTGGTATCACGTTAACGCCTACTCTCAACTTTGGTTCGTACATCGAATCTAAAGCCCTTGTGCACTACAGCCGAGGGAGCCAGAGGACTGTAGATCTGTTCTTCTTCGACGCCCCACCAGCCGTAGTGCCTTTTGGTGAGCTGGATGCCGCCGGGAGAGAATAAATAGAGACCACAACTATCTCTTTACAAGGGTGCTTTATTGTAACGAAACAAAATTAGCAATAAAGCTAGCACCGTTGCAAATTATCCTATTGTATGGGAGAGAGCCACTATTTTCCCTATCACTGCCCTACTCTAAACCGGTACCCTATATGTATACTAAAGCCCAGGAACTTGTCTGGGAAACTTTTTCTTCGTATTTCTTAAGACGTAACGAAACTGAACTGAAGCGGAACGGAACTGATTGTATGGCTGTGCTCTCCGATATTTATAGTCCGCGGTCAGATCGAGCGGCTTAAGCCCGCAAAGACGGCTGGCGCCATGCGTTGGCGCCACAATGTCTGGGATTTGTTAAATCGCACTTCTCGTAATCTAATCTTAATAATTTCATGTGAGGTAGCTTCTTCTACCTCTAATTAGCTAGTGTGGCCCTCTAGCGAGTGCAACGGTACTATCTTTTTACAAATATAAGCAAAACAAAGTACATAATGCCCTAAGACCTACCGAAAACTAATTACATAGTTTTATTTTTTATCTTTATACAAAGATCTAATGTCTACAAACTTATATAATAACAAATAAGAGTGTTATATACATTATATTTCTTACAGGACCTCGGAAACTCTTACAGTACTAGAGATGTACGCCTTTTCAGGTCGTACTATCCTGTTATCTGTCTTTATATCCTCGAAAAGTGCGTGAACATATGCCTAAGGCTTACTATTTACAATCGAAAAACATTCATTTTCACAAAGAATTTGCACTTTTCGGGGTTTTCTTAAGTCTGAGTTCCCGCATATAAATCCCATCTCGCAAGAGTCGACTCGTAAGTTCGTCGACTACGTGGAACTTTTTCGTAATATGCCTATAGGCAAACAACTTAACTACATAAAGCCTTATTATTTCTATACAACAAAGCTGTATGTAGGTCTTAGAGCGAATAAAAGACGAAAACGAACATTATTTATTATAGAAAACTTACAAACTAAACGCAATATACAATTTATCCTGCCTTACTTAAACTATTTACATTAATATTTTACATCAAATATGTCTGTGCTGCACAGCCCAAGTTGCCTCAAAAAAGCTTGGAATTCTGGCGAAGGTGAGACAGTATTTCAGTCCGGGACAGTTGCTCAACCTTTATAAAGCACAAGTCCGTTCGTGCATGGAATACTGCTTTCACCTCTGGAATGGACCCGCTAAATACCAGCTGGAGACACTTGAGGCAATAGAGAGGCGTGCCAAGAGGCTTATAAACGACGATGATCTGGTAGGCAAAAAACTCCAGAGCCTCGCTAATCGTCGCAGAGTGGCTAGTTTATCGGTTTTTTATCGGATACACTTTGGAGAGTGCGCTGCGGAATTGCACGACTTAATTCCGCCATCCCTTTTTTTTATCGAAGGTCGAGGCGCACAGATTCTAGGCATCGTTATATGGTGGACGTTCCACGTACTCGGACAAAGCGGTTCGACTCAACATTCTTCATTCGAACGCAAAGGACTGGAATATGCTTCTTGGGTCTGTGTTCCCGGGCGAGTACAACCTGGGGATCTTCAAGAGAAGAGTGAACAGGTACCTTCTAGGGAAGCGCGTTCCATCTGAGGCCTCATCTTAGCTTACCATCAGACGAGATCGAGGTCAAGCGCTTACCTATAGATAAAAATATGTGTAATTATTTAATGAATATTAATTACATCTTATATACATACAGTATCTACAGGCGTACGAGCGAATATTGCTCATAGACATTTGCAACACAAAAGGTTAGTTGCTAATGCGATGCCGGCTTATGAACATTTTAATGACCCTCCTGTTAAAAATTCCAATATCAAGGCTGGTCGGAAAAACTGAGTGAGGTAAGCAGATCCAGAGTTTGTCTGTTTGTATAAAGAAGGTACAAACAAGCAAACTAAACTGGGTGTAATCTGTACGGCGTAAGCCAAATTCGGCAAAAGAGTGCGGCAAAAATTATGACGTACCTACGTATTTCCACGTTTACAAAAATTCAAACTCTTAGAGGGTAAAATAGGGGATGAATGTTTTATATAATTTCACAAGAAAAACGCTTAGGGCTAGAAACTTGAAATTTCGCGGTTTTGAAATTTCAATTTTGTGGCTAAGACAACATTTTACGGCTTCAAAAATGAATCATCGTGCTTAAAAGACATGTTTTCAAAAATTAAAATAAAAAGAACAAAAATCTATGCTTAGGTATATTTTTTACTCCTTATTTTTTTCTTACTCAGCGTCAGCGTGATTAATATTTATATCTAAGCTAAATTAAAAAAAAAGTAATATCATCGTGCTAGTCTGCGGACAGACAGACGAACCAACATTTTGAAACTATAAGGCTTCCTTGTTGACTATGGAACTCTAAAAATGAAAAAGTAATAATCTTTTGTTGTTCACGCATATCTCGTGTCGCAGTCGCAGAGTCGTGTCGCGTCGTTCACAAGTCTCAATAATTTCCATTTTTGCCAAGTCTTTAATTAGGTTTAATTAAGCATGGAAAATATCCCGTAATTTACTTTGAAGACTCTCAAGCTGGAGTTCTACAAACATATTTTTTTAACAAATTAATTGCAATTACCTTTTAATGCAGCAAGCGGGCCAGGCAAACAGTAATGGGTGAACCGCGAACCTCCACCGTTCGTTAACAAGATGCAAAACTCAAATAATAATTAGAGCGTACCGCAGAGTCCACTGGAAAATATTTAAACGGAGGGAAATTATTTTCAAATGCGACATCGGAATATTAAAAAGGGTGCATTTTAGGGTGACTATGGCTCTGGGATTATTAATTATGTATTATTTATGATTTTATATAAAAAAAAAATGAAAATCATGCATACAAGAATGTAAACGTCAATTCTTCAAAATTTAACCATACACTCTTGGTCGTCGACTTAGTTGATACGTCTTATACAATATTTTGCCTATTTACAGTAATCTGCTGGCACCAGCTGGCACGTATGTATGGGATAAACTTTGAAACTACTGAATCAATTTTGATCGAATTTCTTTCATATCCGCAATTTGGCCCGACTTACAATATAAGACAGTTTCTATCTCTATTAAATGTTTTATTAAATACTAGCTGTGCCCGCGACTTCGTCAGCGTGGAAAAATTTCTAAAATAAAAGTCAACATTTGTTTAAAACAAATGCTGAAGTATTAGGAAACACATATTTTATAAATAATGATAAGCCAAATATGCCTAGCCAAAGATTTATAAAAAAATGCATATTGTATGACGATTAATATATATACAATAATATTTCTGATAGCCTTAAATCATGACCAATAAATAAATTTCGCAACAAATATTTGATTTACTATAAAACACTATGATATTAGAGAATTTTTACCCGATAAAATAAAATGTTAATAAATCTTTATTAATACTATAAATCTGAAAGTTTGGATGTTTAGACGGATGGATGTTTGTTATTTAATCACGCAAAAACTACTATACGGATTTGAATGAAATTTGGCACACAGGTAGATGATGATACAGGCATATAGGTTACTTTTATCCCGAAAAAATTAGGTTTCCGGTGGTATTCGCCAAAAAATGCATCTGCAGTGCCAATGTAGCGGGTTGCACGCTGCAGCTAGTAGAAATATAAGTTTGTTCAATTCACCTTTAAATTTTAATGTAATTAAAATTGAATAGTAAATTTTGTAGTGTTAAAATATCTTTGTAAATTGCAAATATTTTGACTCGACAAATTTTTGTGATGTGTGAAAAAACCCTTGTTAATGTTGTAATATATAAAATACTAGCTAACCCGCTCAGCTTCGTCCGCGAGTATATTAATAAGTCGTCCAAATAGCTTTTAATGAAAATTTAGTGTCCTATTTCAGCCTTCAAGGGACTGATTTTTGAAAAAAAAATAGCCTATGTTTGACCCCGAATCTTCAATTATATCCATGCCAAAATTCATGCGGTTTAGCCGTGAAAGCGTAACAGACAGACAGACAGACTTTCGCATTTATAATATTAAGTATGGATATATATATATATATATATATATATATATATATATATATATATATATATATATATATATATATATATATATATATATATAATTCATAAAATAGGAAAAAGAGAAGTCCGCTGAGTTCTTCTTCCGTCTCTTTTGGTATGTAGCCGCGTTCCGATCCAGTATCGAGTCACAAAACGTTGATAAAATATGTTGTCAATGATAAAATATGTTGATATTTTTTTATTAAGTTTTAATAACTTGTGACACCCATATTTTTGTGAATATATTTTGCATATAATTTCGTCGTTCGTCTCTTATAAACGGCCTGGCAGAAAGGCAGATTGTCTATTCATCAAAAGGTTTACTATATATATAAAATTAAAAATGCACATTTCCGGATCAATGTGAATTAAATATATACGATAAACTACCTTATAAAATTAAATTGGAAGAAAATGATCGCATATTAATAGAACTTGTAAAACGTCCATCGGCAGAAAAATGTTACTACGCCCAGTGGCGTAGCGTGCCTTAGGGGGTCCGTATAAAAATTTCTTTGGTAGCCTTTATGAAGAGTAGACATTTCTCACAAAAGAAAAATATTTTTTTGCATTAAATTAAAAGAAAAAAATATTCATCGTAATTATCTATCTGTAATTTTTACAAACTATTCAAATTAAATAAACACTCTTTGCCTTTTTTTTTTAAAAGTAATTGCTTTTTTTATTTTCGCCATTTGGGAAGTTTTCATAAGTTTTTGTTTACGCACGTTGGGGCCTCCGTATAATTGATACGGCAGATACGGCGGTAGCTACGCCCCTGACTACGCCATTAATGATTTCTTTAATGACAATCGCATAAAATCATTAAATGGATCGGTCCCATCCTACATTGTAATACTCTTATAGGGTGTATAATTATGTTTATTGCTTTTAATTACTGTAACACCAAATGCAATAATTGTAACATATAAAGCAATAAATTATTGAGTATTAAGTACAAGAACATCGAATTTTTAAATTGTTTCATACAAAATCTATATACATATAATAAAATCGTAGGAAAGTCAAAACTGTACATTAAATATTTTTTTAAAAGAATACTTGGGCATGATCTACAATCAATATCAAAGCCAAAAATATAGTTTTTAGATTTTTTGTCTGTTTGTCTGTTTAACTGTTTGTCTGTATATGTGTCCGGGGTAAACTCAAAAAGTATTGAATGGATTTACTTCAAATTTTGCATGAATATAACTTATAGGTCGGGTCAACATATAGACTACATATTATCACACTATCACCTACGGGGGAGCTGTGCGGAGTAAAAGAAGTCCGCGCGGACGAAGTCGTGGGCAACAGCTAGTATTAAATATATGTGTACATAATCATAGGCGTCCTTTAAAATTAAAACGTGTAGTCACAGTTCGACAGAATCATTTTTTTGTGTAAGTAATAAAGAAGTTAATCTGCCACTTCAGCAGTTCTGTCAACATGCGTAAGCAATTTGACCCCAGATAAAACTGCCAAATATCACCCCTACCCCCAATCCCCATGTAATAGCATTTTACCCGTTTGTAAAGTTACGAGTCGATGCTTGATCTATTTGATTATGTTTATAGGAGAGAGTAAACGTTTATATAATTATTTTTATATGGTTCCCCGGCCATTTTTATTTGTTTGAATGTTGCCTATTTAAATTAATGAACTGCTTTTTAATAAACGCAACAGTAGTGTAAATACTCGTATATACAATATACTAAGGCCACCCTACTCACTGATTATTTATTCAAGACTAGTTGACCCGGCAAACGTTGTTTTGCCTTTTTAACTATTATTTTTTTCTATATTTTCTCGCTTTTTAAACCTTCCCTGGACTTAACAATTAATTCAAAACCAAAATTAGCCAAATCGGTTCAGCCTTTCTCGAGTTTTAGCGAGACGAACGAACAGCAATAGATATTTATATATATATATACATATATATATATATATATATATATATATATATATATATATATATATATATATATATATATATATATATATATATCCAACCGCATACTTTCAAAGTCCAAACTCATCGAAAACAACGGCTGAAATGAATAACGCTAGTCTAACCAGCAGCGCGATATGTTAGCGCGCTAAAATCTTTTGACGTACCGCTGACCGCGCGATTCGGCACACACAGTCCGAATGTTTGCGACGATTGCAGATAATAGTCGGTCACATCTGCATGTATCGTGTCACAAAGCTTCGTGCGAAGCTTTGTGACGATATACGCAAGTGCAGCCGCAGCATTAGGAAAACACGCCGCGTCAGACTCGGGAATCTCCCGAGATTCTGGGAAACCTTATGTGGTCAACACCGATACCGGACTACTAGACCGCAGAGGTATCGGTAAAAATAAACAAATTTTGGATTACTCATCATTTATTTCAAACCAGGTATATTTTTTCTCTTCGTCACTTTTTGCTTCCAATTTTCCAATAAAAGTCTAAATTCTTTTTGTTCATTAATTTTCTTTTGCTCTAATTTTCCACTGGCTGTTTTTCCGAAGTACCAGGCCAAATATTTTTGGAAATTCTAAAACAATATTCATGTTTATTTACAATATCACAAAACTTAATATTCTTTGTGCCTTGATGAGAGAGTTCGTGACTCGGCTCTGAGAATTTCAGATGTATTAAGTATTAACTAGAGTTGTAACGGAGGCATTGTTAGCGGAGGCGGAGGCGGATGCGGAGGAGAAGAGGTTCGCCTCCGCGGAAGCGGAGGTTAACGGAGGCGGAGGTGGAGGTCAAATTTGAAGTAGAAAAAATAAAAATTTATGGTTTATTTAAGTCAAAATATTTATTTCAAATGGGTACATCATATTAATCATGCACTAAATCACTTAAAACAATCACGGCTCAAACACAAAACAACTACGCGGTACCGAACGATTCGACAAGTTAATTCCTGTCATTCTTTCACGCCTCCAGGCTCCACAACCGTCCGCCCGCCCGTGTTCGCGGCACAAGCAAAATATTGACCATTTCACTCGCAAATACCGTACGGATGCGTGTTCCAGCGTCGCTCTTTACGCGTTGTATATTAGCGTAAATAAACTTCCGTTAAAATTCCGAATAAATGTGGTGGAGGCGGATGCGGACGCAGAGCTTTATTTTTTGCGGAAGTTCCGCAGTAACGGAGGCGGAGGCGGAGTTCCGTTACAACCCTAGTATTAACCTACTAGACAAGACATGCGTCACGTCACTTGTGTTCCACTAAGGTGCAGTACATGGACTGCACCTACGTCGAAGCTTATTTAATGAAACGTGTAAGCGCCATGAAATTCACGCCGGTTCTTTTAATCACAAATATATTTTATACTCTACTAGCGACCTGCCTGCGTTTTCACCCGCGTAGCTTTTGTTCCCGTGGGAATATCGGAAATCAATCTATCTATTAAAAAAAACGTATCAATATCCGTTGCGTAGTTTTAAAGATTTAAGTATACATAGACATAGGGATAGACAGAGAAAGCAACTTTGTTTTATACTAAGTAGTATACGTTGCAGCGCTGCTTAATTTTGACTTTAATTAGACGATATATTATGGTATGGGAGCCCACGACACTAAACCTAGTCCCATAAGACTACCGCATGGTATATACATAGTTGGATTCGTCGTTAATTGGAGAATACGAAGCTTTCTAGTATTAAGAGTAAGCTGAGGATGGTCGGACGAACTGACGGATGGACGGTCATATGAAACTATAAGGGTTTCTTGTTTTTTCAGAACCCTATAAATCCCTAAGTAGTACATAAAATTAAAACAATCTAATGGAAACAGCTTTCTAGTACTAAGAATCTCTGAGCTAAGCTGTGGACGAACGCACGGACAGACGGAAGGAAGGTCAAATGAAACTACAAGAGTTGCTTGTTGATTTTAGAACCCTATAAATCCCTAAGTAGTACATAAAATTAAACCAACCTAATGAAAAAGGTTGAAAAATCGAACAATATTACATAAAATATACGATTTCATTCGTCTTAACATTCAGCGATCAGTAAAATTATTCGTATCTGATCCTGGCATGGGTATTCAATCAGTACCAATCGAAAGAAACAACACGATTGCTGACAAAAACGAGTAGAAACGCCGATTTCAACTGTGCAGTGGGAGACCTTCAATTGCTGCAGCAACCACCTCATCCACTATTTCGAAGATGCAGCAGTGGTTTTTCTTACACAGAAATTGATGATCTTTCAGATGAGCTTTGGTTCGTTCGGTAGTCCGATGGTACCACATACCTAGGTACAAGGCGTCACTTATAATGCTGCTGGCACTGATAAGGGCCAGGATGGGGACATGAAGCACCGCATTTTCGTTTAGTCTTAACCCTCCCCTATATCGAGGAACAAACGAAATTCGGTAGTCTTATCGTACTAGAAATCGTTTTTTTTTTCTTTTTTTCCTTTTTTTTAATAGCGCCACCCGGTTTTTCGCATTGCAGCATAGCCATTTCGTATTCTCCAATTAACGACGAATCTAACTATGTATATACCATCCGGTAGTCTTATGGGACTAGGTTTTGTGTCGTGGGCTCTTAAACCATTATTAGCGATCGCCTGTGGCCGAAATTCGACTATAAACTAAACAATAAAATCTCTTTTACGTTTGACAACTGACTTTAGCTGTAAAGAAAATAATTCAGTCTCTATGTGTGTGTTATGTTACGCATGTCACATGAATGTAGTGTGTGTAATGGTTATTTTTATTAATTTAATGTATTTCTGATGCATTTTATTTAAAAATATTTATTTTTTGCGGTCCTCCGCAATGTAAACTAACAGTGCCAAGTTTCATATTCATCGTTCACACAATTGTTTTAAAAAGGGGTGCGAAGTTTTTCCTTTACGTATTATATAGATTTAAGCGCTGCAGCGAGAAAAAAATCAACTACCTTGCTTTTAGGCATCTCACAAAAGATGAAAAAAGACAATTAAGTGGTATCGTAACTGCTAACTAGATAGAAAAGTTCCAAAAAGTCTTGAACGGGTTTCCGTATCACCGCCATACCTATTCCTGCCACAATAGCGTCAGTGCATTATCCTGACGTGTTCCGGTTTGAAGAGTAGTTAGCCGGTAAATTTATGCATGTGGTATTCCAATCCCGCCACTTAACTAGTAATGCACCATTAACATCTTCGATGGTTACAGGCGATGGTTATCTCTTTCTATCAAGAAAACCGTTTCTTGCTTGCTGTCCTATGAAATGAAATAAATAAAATAAAAATGGAACATAAAAAAACAATTATGTCCTACTACTGTCCTACTTGCTGTGTGGATATCTTTATATGTATATTTAACGAGTCCACACAGCAAGCACAATTATGTGTTATGGAGAAGAAATGCAACGAAAGTATTTTACACGGGTATGTAATATACTATTATTTATTCTGTGCTTAAGGTAACTCTAACACGTTAGTCCAGACATGCACGTCTGATTATTGAGATATTAGTCTTCGTCAAATCTCTTGCTTGCGTGTACTGTCATGGATTTAGTTACCGCAATGCTCGGCCCCTTTTAATCTCGTGTTTTTTCTTAAATGAAAGAGGGTGCTAACGAGGTGTAGGTGTATTAAGATTCTGAAAAATCTTAGCTTGTTTATATAGTTATGAGTGTGGAAGAAACAGGGCAATTTATTTATATATATATATATATATATATATATATATATATATATATATATATATATATATATATATATATATATATATATATATATACTCAGTGTTCACTGCCTACTTTGTAAGAGATAATGCGTGAAAATATTGATGTATTTTTAATTACTTATAATAATTAGTAGCGAATTAGAGAATATTTAGAAACGTACCGTATTTTCTGTACTGCCATCTTCTAATATGTAGTTATACACTTCAGAAGGAGATAGACCATACGCTGCAATCCTATAATGACAAAATGATTACTCCAATAATGTGGAATAAGATATTTCATGTAGTAATAATTTCCAGTGATGACTGTACTTCTCCTTATCCCTTTTTAACATCGACCACTCGTGTGGTTCTAGCTTTTTAATAATCTTGTTTTATAAGTGATTCATTAGTGCTCTCCACTTTAACAGTTTTCTTTAAGACTGCCCGATCTACGCTTTACAGATCTTATTGGGGATCCCTGTTTCCATGTTAGCAACACATCAACGAGAAAGGAATTGAGAGGTGGTTATGTTTCATCCAATAGTGCTAAAAGCCAACGATCCCAATGGATCGTTTGTCTGTAGCCTTGTAAAAAAAAGGTTAATCATAGATAGCTACTTACTATATGCTAAATTTAGATTTCTCTTACTACCTATATGCTAAATTCAGATTTCTCTTACTACCTATATGCTAAATTCAAATTTCTCAGGCGTCAGAGTGATGCATAGACACCATTTGTGTTTTAAAAATGTTTGCACTGGAAAAACCAAAATATTAAGTTATGAAACCACTTACCTAATAATTCGATCAGGTGTCAGGAAACTGTTGAGCATTATAACGAGGTATCCATATGGGTATCCTTGGAGAACATGCGCTAGGCTTTGGATATTAAAATCCCAAGGTACGATGCGATTACTGTAAGAGATACTTCTGTTTATAAACTATAACTAGACACGAGGTAAATCAAAAATGTTCATAGAGATGAATGTAATATACACAATATATTTAGTGTCTTTTTTATAACATAAGATAGCAAACAAGCAGATGGGTCTCCTGATGGAATGAGTCAACCATCGCCTATAGACACCAAATATGTTAATAGTGCGTTGCTATCTTGTGGTGAAGTCTAAAGCCACATGCATAAGTTTACCGGCTACCTTACCCTCTAAACCGCAACACGACAGTGAGAAGCACTAACGCTATTGCGGCCGGAATAGGTAAGGCGGTGGTACCAGATCCGTGCGAGACAAGGTTTTTGACAATTATTTGAAAGTATCAATCTTGTAACATTTATACAAACTTTCACTTGTTTTCATTATTTCAATAAAAAAATATAAATTGTTTTGTGCGTTGAGTCGTAAAAATTACTGGGATATGGAGAAAAGTAAGTTACGTGCTGTGATATGATAGTACTGTGCTGTGATAGTACCTGTTCCCGAAAAAAATGACTACAAAGGAGATTTTTCTGGATATTCAGCAGACGTCAGGAGATGGTGCTTTACCCTATTCTACGGTTGCTTTCTGGGGTGCTGAACGTATAAGCAGTAGACCGAGCTGTGACGATGACTCGTTCCGCACGGCCTTCGAATTCACGTTACAGAAGAAAATGTAAAAATAGTCGAGAATCTAGTTTTACAAGACAGAAGAATGACCATAAAATATTTAGCCGAAAACACGGATAGCATTCTATCCATTTTATCGGTTTTATTGGGTTTCAAAAGAAATATCGGCAGATGGCAATCACAAATGTTAACTGACGGAAACAAAGAACGACGATGGACATTTCGACACGCAATCTTAGTTTGCTACAGCGTGATCCTGATGAATTTTATCGCCGCCGTTTTGTCACTATTGCCGAAGTGTGGGTGCACTGTTTTGACCCTGTAACTAAAAAAACAAAGCATATCTTGGAAACGACCATCATCTCTGCTGATGAAGAAATTTTGGGTTTCTCCTTCGCTGGCAAATTATGGCCCCAATAATCTGCAACTGTCAAGGAATATTTTTTATTATTTGCCAAAAGGTCAGAGAATCACTTGACCCTATTATGCAAGTTTGATTCTTAAAGTGCGTGACGCAATCAAAGAGAAACGCGGTGGAAAATTGTCATCGGGCATGTTGTTTCATCAGGATAACGCTCATGCACATCGATCAGAAGTAGCGATCAAAGCAATAACATGAGAGTGTTTTAAATAGCATTAGTATAATATAAAATAAACTTGCTAGATAGTTCGTAAATGATGAATGTTTGATCAGATATGTCACTATCATTGTGACCACTGGATGGTAGAATTCTTGTAAAGTCTTACCCGTATTTGGTACCACAACCTTAACTATTTCCACTACATAGCGTCAATACTTGTCATCGTCGTATTTCTATTTGGCAGATAAAGTACGAAGCTGGTAAATTTAAGGCATTTTATTATTACGCTCCTGCCACACGAATGGGATTATATATTTGATATCTATAAGCGCCGGTGTTCTGTCTAAAGAGCCATCTGCTATAGCAAGCATCAATCCTTAATTTAATAAAATAAAGATTAAACAAAGAAGTGTACTCTAAAACCCAATTGCGCAGAACAAACGAAGTCATTGTGTACGACGTGTTTGGCATCAGAACAACGCCTGGGAATTTTCTTAACATCTGTTTGCTCCTGGTCTGCCAGGGGTTGTGACAAGTGCCTGAAATAAATGAAGCATATTGGGTCTATGTTAGTCCGAGAACCTAACTGATCTTGAAAGACTGTTTCAGCTCTTCTAGGTAGTTCATGAAAGGAGTACGATTGGCTGGTAATTGGTACCACCATGACTACTAGTAAGAATTCTTTAACGTCTCAATATGATTTCGTATAGCACGCCTTACCTTTCTTTAGCAATAGCGCAATGCTTATCCCTATTAAAATCTTTGGTTGGCGATTGTTATTTTCACCACGATAATGACAAGCATTGACGCTATTGCGGCAGGAATAGGTAAGGCGGTGGTACCATATACTCGGACGAGACTTTTGTAAAACTCTACCACCTTGTAGTTATGATCTAACACGTTACGTGCTGTGATATAGTACCTGTGGGTATAGCCAATTAATCGCCTTTTAAAGAACGGTAGTTGGTCTACCCTTCAAACGAGCGGACTGACACGGGGGATAACTTGTGGCATGCATACATGTGGCAAAACAAACCGCCCCAAGAATAGCAACGCACCATTAACATCTTTGGTGTCTATAGGCGATGGTTTTCTTTATTAGGGGACCCATCTGCTTGTTTACAGCATAATATTATAAAAAATTTTTATTTTCGTATTCCGGTTTGGAGAGTAAGGTGACCAGTAAACTTATGCATGTGGCATTACATTCATGAGTACCATTAGATAAGAATGACCGCCCTGTTGGTCGAGTGGTTAGCGACCCTGACTACGCAATCGACAGAGCTCGGGTTCGATCGACAAGTATTTGTGTGATATATATATATATATATATATATATATATATATATATATATATATATATATATATATATATATATATATATATATATATATATAATGCAAGTTTGATTCTTAAAGTGCGTGACGCAATCAAAGAGAAACGCGGTGGAAAATTGTCATCAGGCATTTTGTTTCAGCACATATTTTATATCAATAATCAGCACAAAACTATTTACCTATTATTGTAATCTTTTCCCCTTTCTTGAATTTTTTGAACAATTTCCGAATGAAATAAACTTTAATAAGCTCCATTCTTTGTTTATCCATGTTTGGACGAGTCTGAGAAATAACAATAGAGTTACAAATCGGCACTTCTAATAAAAGAAGAAAGCTGCAACTCTGTTGATACTTTAAGTATCTTAACGTCCCTATCCCTGAAGGTGTAGGTAGAGGTACAACAGGTGCACCCACGAATATCCGAAGATACTTGGTCCTACAAATAATTATGATAGGTGGTAAGCCTGTAGCCAACCAACCGGACACTTTCTAATCCAAGGTAACATTGTTTTTATCAAAAAACTGAAAAACACATTTGTTTTAATTGCCCCACCCGGGAATCGAACCCAGGACTTCATGTGGTCAACGCCAACGCCGAACGACTAGACCACAGAGGCGACAATACTTTTGTATAGAGCCCATAATAACTTAAACGGTAGAATTACCATCTTGCCATACGGATAGTAATACAGAATTAAATTCTTTGTTGTCTATAGGCGATGGTTGTCTGCATCAACAGGTAAGCTATCTGCTTCCTTGCTATCTTATAAAAAAAATGTATCTTGCTATATTCTAGCTGATATCCAGCCATGGAAAAGCTAAGTCTGTAGCTAGGCAGTTTTATTATAAGATAGCAAACAAGCAGATGGGTCTCCTGATGAAAAGAGTCAACCTATAAGAGTACGTTGCTATCTTGAGGCGAGGTCTAATGCCATATGCATAAATTTACTGGCTACCTTACCCTCCAAACTGGAACACGACAACGACAAGCACTGACGCTAATGCGGCAGGTATAGGTAAGGCGGTGGTACCAGACCAATAAGACCACGAAATAAAGAAAACAAGGATAAGACGATATTAGTGACTCGTATATCCAATTGTCGTCTTTTATGATTCGCCTGGCAGACCAGCAGTTTGGTTTATTCTTTAAAGAAGCTCAGACTAACATGGGGAAAAAATTAAACTAATTTTAAAGACATTATTGAACTTGCATAAAAAAGGAGTAGGTTCTCAATTTGTCGGAAACTTTATATGCATGCTCCCCGATTACTCAGACACTTAGACCGATTTGGAAAATCCTTCTCAGAATCGTGGTCCAAATCCATGGTTTTGATTTTCCATAGACCATCCCTTATACCCTGTATACCTATGTATAATAATGCTTCTCATTTCGATGGGTCCTACGTATTCTAGTGCAGGTGCAGTGACATAACTTTACAGGAGGGCGGATTAAACGTTCT
Organism: Apodemia mormo; assembly: GCA_036924255.1. Taxonomy (NCBI): domain Eukaryota; kingdom Metazoa; phylum Arthropoda; class Insecta; order Lepidoptera; family Riodinidae; genus Apodemia; species Apodemia mormo. Next base: position 3,201,320 of record JAUPFN010000009.1, on the reverse strand, counting down.
ATAGCTTGTAATTTTGTCATAAATCAATAGAAGTATTTGAAAATTTGTACGAAAATACAAATTTTCAAATACTTTACTACATTAGGACAAATATAAGGTAATTTTAAGGCTTTTAATGCAAAAAAATGATTTCCGTTATTTTGCGGGTTGCACCAGTATACGTCGATTTGGTCTCACATAAAAGTGATGCAGTTTTCAAAGATACAGAAGATGGGGAGTCGGTTGTTGCAGTTAGGTATACCTACTGCGTTTTAATTATAGATCGAGATCTGTGACATATCACAGATCTATCTATCTGTAGAAATATCAAAAAACTTGTAAGCTTTTTAACTCGTCACTTATTAGCTAGCACCCATCGGGCGCAAATTCAATGACAAAAAAATACGGCCTCTCATTCGCACAATTATAGTACATATTCTCACTGTTTACAAATTTTCATCGTTAACGCCCATGCCAAAACAAAAAAAAAGATCGGTCAAGGAATTATTGAGATATTACAAGACATGTTCTATGACATGACAAGATACGCTCGATGTCATAGACTACAACAGCGGCGCGTAACAATGTACCTAATAATTTTATATTCTCATCTCATTATTGATCTAGATTCTAGGTAATTGTTATTTCTATGATAACCCTTTTTCACATGAAAAAATATCACCAAATCCAAGCTCAGTCGCCCAGCTATGTGCCAAATTTCATCAAGATTGATTAAGCCGTTCTTGAGTTATAACGGAACATACAGACGGCTAAAAAAATTAAAAATGGTTTAAACTAATGTCGATAAAATATATATGGGTCTGTTTTTAAACTTGAGTTACCGCAGCATAGCTATATGTGACGAAAAGCAATGATGTCACTGTACCTTGGTGAAAAAGAACTGGTGAACATGTTTCACATAGATGACAGAAGGCTGTGTCGCCTTGGCACACGCTGACAACTCGTTTATTAAGATGTCCAGATATATTGGTGATAATTTCTCGTCGTCAATTTGGGCAGAATCTAATTCATATAACACTGCATCTGAAATATCCTGTATGTTACCTAGCGACAAATAATGGGTGTGTTCCTGTTAACTTGTCTGACTTAGCCTGTCGGACTGTCTACCAAACTTACTTAAACCTGCCAGGGTAAACAAAATTTATGTAAGCTTAGCCGGTTTCTTTCGGACACATTTTTTATCTTTAAATGTCAAATTCTATAGAAAAACTGTCAAAATTATGCAAAGGCACCTTAACTTACAAAGTAAAAATATGGCGGCATTGGATTATGTCTTACTATCTAAAGGTTGTCCTAACAAAGTCTAAATTAAGTCATCTGTAACTTTGTTAGAAGTCTGACTTTAGATATTCATCAAGAACAAACTGTCTAATCCATATTATAGTTAATATATATTCTTTTACTAGTCAAAGTATTATGGCGTTGGATAAGCTTAGACACAGTTAAAGTATATGCCTTCAAGTAATAACATAGTTTCGGGTAAATATAGTTATACGCACGTTTCTTTTGCGCTGACCTTGACTTGCGCAGAAGTGAATAGTATGACGTCCGTAATACGAATTATTTTACCGTGGGAATCCCCAATCCGCAGCCAAGCGTTTAAGAATTTGCCGGGACATATACTAGTATGTTATTTTTGCTCCGACGCGACGGCTAGTCTAGGTGGGGCATCAACGATAGTGTCTTAAGGGTCGGGAGAATTGAGATATTACAGCTTCCTAAAATACGCTAAGGATCTTGAATTTTATAAATATCATAGGACAATAAACGAACAGATGGTTCTCCTGTACGAAAACTAAAGATTTTCATGATACATTCGCGTTGTTAGTAGTTGGTAGGGATGAAATGCCATATACATAAGTTTATCGGCTACCTTGCTACTTCAATGGCAAACCACAGCGACAATTACGACGCTGTTGCCTCGGAAATAGATAAGCCAGTGTTCCTCAGAGAGTTTAATGTACTAGAGAAATTATGCTAAGCAAAAATCGCGTTTCACTTCGTAAACACTCGCTGCAGCACTGAAAAATTAATAAATCCAAAGTCAAAATTATAGCAGCGCTGCTGACTATAACAGAGTTTAATATACAAGGTGTAAGGGTCAGCTCATCGGAAATAGAAACTATACATTTGGACCATGATTCTGAGTCGGCAACTATTGGAAATTTGTATTTGTTTTTTTGAAGAGTTTTTTAACTTTGCATAATTTTTATTTATTTTGATATTCTACATTTAATGCAGGTGCTTAATATTAAGCCAAAAATACGTGAAGATAGCCGTGGATTAGTGCGAGAGATTCATAATCAGCGTAGTAAAAGTAAATAGATGCTTGTTACTTATCACTCGCACTGATCAACGGTTGTCTTCACATATTCTTATCTTAATTCTAAACACCTGCATTAAACACTCCCACTCGTACTAATCAAAGTAAAAACGGGCGTTTACATAGCAGTACTCTACCACTTCTACCGAAGAACTTGATTCATTTAAAAATCTAAAGAAATCAGTCTTAAAAATAATAGCACGATGTATGTACTATAAATTTGTGAGGATTAGTTAAGTAAAGAAATAAAGATGACTGAATCTTAAATTATTTTAACAGAATGCATACAGTAACAAAAATATCACATATATATTATATACTTAAATTTTGTACCATTCAATGATGCCAAAATGTGTACAAGTGTTGTTTTCCCTGTACTCGGCGGTCCTATCAGCAAGATGCGTTTCAGACCATGAGCCATTTCATAGCATTTCTCCCACCAGAGAGCTCTGGTTTCCGCCCCAAAAGGCAGTGTAGTTCTAAAAATAATACGTTATGAATATTTATTTGTGATTTCGAAATTTTATAGGGTGTTGTGACTGACTACACCGACGTGCAATGACGCTGAAATTATAAATAATTATAGCGATTCGACGGCTTCGCACGGCTAGCAGTAATCTACATTCATATCACATAAAATTACAAAACAAAAAAAAAAACATTCTGTTGATTCGATCACCTCAAAACATTGCAGAAGCGCCCGTAGGACGAATTCAAAGATTCGATGAAAAAATATATAAAGATTTTAGTCATAAAGATTGAAATTGTATTACCGTAAAAGGCATCGAAGTTCACTTCCCGCATAATTTGCATCACCTAAAAAGTTTTTCAGCCTCTTAGAAGGAAACTCTTTTAAAAATCCATTTGAAAGGAGAAACTGAAATGTTTCATAAACATATAAAGTATCATCCACTACCTATTATAATAATATTAAAATTCATTAAGATTAATATCCTCGTATTTCAGTACTCTACTGAATGATTTGGATGTTAAAGTTAATGTTCGCTGAAAAGTATTGTAATTTAATTTTTTTTATATTTATTATAAGAATTATGATATCTTTTACCGTGAGTTTGTCAACTAAGTTATCATCAATTGTGACTGGTTTAATTTTTTTAGAATTCTGTTTCTGTCCTATTTTTCTTTTAATTCTCTCCGGCATTTTTTCTTCAAGCCTTTTGTAATCTGCTTTCAAAGCCTTATCAAGCAACTTAAATTCTGCTCTGAAAAAAATATTTTTTAAGTTTTTAGTTAAAATATTTGATGTTTTTAACCTTTAAATATGTACTTTTTTGTATATCGTGTTTTTTTCATATTTTTCATAATTACATTTTCCTATTTTCAAAATTTCAATTATAACATTAAAATCTCATCAATTAATGCTTAGAATTATCTACCTCATGTCCCCGTCTATTGCGTTAGACATATCTTTCTTAACTTCCTTGCAAGCATTGCTGACATCTAGGTCTTTTACATTTCTTTCTTTAACACCTCGAACTTGTTGGTCATCTAAATCAAGCCAAGCTATGTTATAAATATCGATTTCCTGTAATTAAAGATTTATGTTAAAATTTCAATAAATATTATTGTATTCGTTTACGGCACGGCACTTACGGTAGACAATTAATCAGATAGTTAGTGGTACCGTGCGCTTCCACTAGTTGATAATGTTAAATTAGCAGTTTTATTACAGAATTGAAATTCAAAACTAGTCAGTATAGGTTAACATGTTAATCGTAACTACGTCTTGTGACGAATCGGATAAACAAGTTGTAATCTTGTAGTGAGAACACAACTCTTGACAAAATGTTTATAAGTCGGGTTGACTATCAATGCAGTGGAAACGCACAGCTCGAATCAAACCTGACGTAAATGCTCTATTTTGTTAGATTTTGGATATCGGTAACCAGGATGCATAGACGGGTTCTTTTTGATATTCCTCATTAGGTCAGCCTGCAATTTTAATTGTTGCATTGTTTCTTTTTTTAGTCTCATTTCTTCCTTCTTTGCCTCCTGTTTTTCCCATTTTAACTAAAACAAGCGATGAATGGTAAGCTTTTTTATATTAAAGCTATAATCACATGTTGTTCTGAATCTGTTTTGACAGATACAGATCGGCAGTTTGTCAAAGGCCAACGAGTCACAAACACCATGACTAACTAAGTGGAATAGTTCTAAAATATCTAGTTAGGGTTTGATGTTACCGCCTTACCTATTTCTATTACAATAACGTCCGTCAATATCACTGTCGTATTCAGTTTGCAAGGAAACCTGTTATCTTATACATATTGCGTTATTAATTTGCCACATTTTTTTTTATATAGAAGAGGGGGCAAACGAGCAACGAGGTGTACCTGAAGAGTACCTGATGGTAAGTGATCACCGCCGCCCATGGACATCTGCAATACCAGAGGTCTTGCAGTTGCGTTGCCGGCCTTTTAAGAATGAGTAAGCTCTTTTCTGCCCCTGCCGGTAACTGGTTCCACAACAGAGTAGTGCGGGGTAAAAAGTGTCGGGAGAAACGGACAATTGTGGATTTCCAGACATCGAGATGGTGTGGAATGGAACTTCAAATTTTGACGCGATGTCCGATGGTGGAATTCGGCGGCAGGAATTAATCCAAACAACTCGTCGGAACACTCTCCATGATATATACGATAAAAGACACAGAGAGAACCATGGATGCTTTTGCCTACAGACACTAAAGATGTTATCTTTCAGTTCCAGATTTTCATAAAAAAATAATCTTAGATAGTTTAGAAAATTAAAGGAAAACCAGATTTTAAACAATTTTATTAAAACTAACGTTACATAAATTGTTAATTGATTATAATTTATTACCAGCTAAAAACTGATAAATAAACTTGAGAGGTGTCAAGGGACACCCGGATGGAACGAAGTTCCTTTTATTATTATTTACAAAAAACCTGTATACACTCAACAAAAATAATCGTCGCGACACCACACTGTTCAATGCGAAATAGAAATGAAAATATCTGGCTTGCTTTCTACAAGAGAGAGAGAGAGAGAGAGAGAGAGAGAGAAACATCCGCACGCCGCACAGCTTACTATAGCAAAAATTGTCGTGACAACTTTTCGTAAGAATTTTTTCCGTCTAGCCCCCTTTCGACCCACGGTCGAATTTCGGCACCCGGTCGAATTTCGACTCACGATCGAATTTCAGCACCCGGTCAAATTTCGGAACCCAGTCGAATTTCGGCACCCGATCGAATTTCGACCCGCGGTCGAATTTCGGCACGCGGTCGAAACTCGGCAACCGATCGAAATTTGACACTCGGTCGAATTTCGACACTCGTTCGAAATTCGACTGTCCGTCGAAATTCAACTTTTGGTCGAAATTCGACATTCGGCAGAAATTCTGTATAAATGTCGAACATTTGGCACTAGAAAAAAAGTAAACTCAATCAAATAGTAGATAGACTCTCACTTTCAATGCACGAGCTAAAGGGCAATAGCAAAAAGTGTCGTGACAACTTTTCGTAAGATTTTTTTCCTTCTAGCCCCCTTTCACAACGCGCGATAAGGAACTTCGTTCCAAAAATAAATAAGAACATTGTTTTACTGCAATTACCTGATGAACAGTTTTACCCTTTTTAGTTTCCTTACTCTCAATATATTTTTTATATTCTTCTTGCCATTCTAGGGGTGATGATATTTCTTCGTTTAAAATCAATGAAATTCCACCTACATTTTGCTTAGGAATTTCTTGAATAAACTGAACCTCCGTAAACCTGTACAAAAAGTGATTTGGTTCAATACTACATATATTATAGTTCCATTTTGTTAAAATAATAGCTTTTTTTTTCGGAATGTATCAATTACTGCTGGCCTGATGGGCCGCTACAGCTTCACCGGTCGCGGGGGCAAGCAGAGTGCTCAGCCAGAATTTATAGGTGTATAGGGTGTGCGCCCTAAGGGTGTCTCCTGGGAGACCGAATCTCGGCTTAGGGGGAGGTCGTGATTTGCGATAAGAGGGCTAGTGGCATTGTTTTGTCCGTCGCGCAGCTAAACCTTGCCTTTGGGCTCGGTTCGCCGAAGGGCGAAACTGGGGACCTCGTCGCCGCCGGCGGCGACGGTGTTTCGAAAGTAATAACAGAGACGGTGTAATGTTTTCGTGTGAGCCGTTGGCCAGAGTTATCGGGTCATCGGGATCGGTAAGAAAATATAACAGCACGGTGTGTAACTTTTGGTAACTATGCTCTTTCCGACTCTGGCTTCTTTATTATGTGAATAATTTGGCACTACTACTTCCATTGACCATCTCAGTATAAGTCTATTACTGGAAAAAATACACACTATGGCTCAAGTAGGGACACTGCTTTCTAATCTAACTTGCCAGTACTATTTGGGGGAAATGTGATGAGTCAACGAATATGGCTCCAAGTGGGGTGACCTTGAATGAAACTGACGAGCAAAACTGAATATATTAAATAAATAAAAGAATAAATAAATATCACTAAACAAATTGCACGAATTGATACTGCACGAATTGATAACTGACCAAAGTAAGCAAATTATTTGCTTATGATGTGGGTGTCAGTCAACGATACTAATACATAGAGGTACATATATACATACTCAACACGCGAACCCAGAAATACAAACATCTATGCTCCTCACATAAATGATTGTCCTTGTCGGGAATCGAACCTGAGCCCCATTGATGCGTAGTCAGGTTCGCTTACCACTTGACCAAGGAGGCGGCCAATATTGATACAAGGCTTTTGGTGATATCATGGTTCTACCTGTAAGCTTTTTCGGTTTGGATAGGATTTATATTACTTAGTGTATATTTTTTAATTTCAGCTGATATGTGGATTGGATGTATTGTATTTGATGTATTTAAATTCAACATTACCAAACTCGAAACCATTCCCTCACGTAGTCTCTCATGTCATCGGCGATGTTAGGGCCCATTTTTCGTAAATACTTCTGCTTAAGAGTATCGCATTGTACTCGCCACTGCTCTTCAAACATATGATATTTTTTACTACGTTCTTTAAACATCTATTAAAATTTAAAAATATATATTTTTTGGAATAAAAACGCACAGTACATAAAGAAAAAACAATTGTTTTAAAACTTAAGACCATTACTAAACGTATTCAACAATTGGTTTGTTAGCGTTAACAGTTGTCTCTATTACTAAGGTCTAAAGTTATACCTATCAACAATCTACATAGGTGTATTAAAAATATATTTGATAGCGTGATAATATGTAGCCTATATGTTGACCCGACCTGTTAGTAATATTCATGCAAAATTTGAAGTAAATCCATGCAGTAATTTTTGAGTTTACCCTGGACATACATACAGACAAACAGACAAACAGATATACAGACAAACAGATAAAAATTCTAAAAACTATATTTTTGGCTTCTATATCGATTGTAGATCACGCCCTAAGTATTAGGGTGTCCGTTATTTACCAAGTTGATTTTTTTTTTGCGGACGCCCCCTGGATTTTTAGTTTTTGACCTAAAAAAAAATATCCTACATAAATAAGCTCTTAATTACCGAATTAAACCTTGCCCCAATCGAGTTACATTTCCCATTTAAATAACATGGGAATTTGCAACTTTTTCTTATTAATTTTATTCCTCTGAAAAAAATACCACTACGACTATTATCGATGCATATTCTGATAGGGAATTTAATGCTCTACAAAAAAGCTCTTTTATAATTTTTCGATAAAATCATTCCTTTAAGAGTTATTCGTGGTTTAAGTTGTGTTTATAGTTAATAGGGTGTCCGTTATTTACGAAATTGATTATTTTTGTTGACCAAATCTTGAACTCAAAAAAAAATTATAAGAGAGCTTTTTTGTAGAGCATTAAATTCCCTATCAGAATATGCATCGATAATAGTCGTAGTGGTATTTTTTTCAGAGGAATAAAATTAATAAGAAAAAGTTGCAAATTCCCATGTTATTTAAATGGGAAATGTAACTCGATTGGGGCAAGGTTTAATTCGGTAATTAAGAGCTTATTTATGTAGGATATTTTTTTTTAGGTCAAAAACTAAAAATCCAGGGGGCGTCCGCAAAAAAAAATCAACTTGGTAAATAACGGACACCCTACTAAGTATTCTTTTAAAAAAATATTCAATGTATAGTTTTGACTCTCCTACGATTTTATTATATGTATAGATACTCATATATACATACTCATATGAATATTTATGTACACACGTATATACGTTCATATAATACGTCCGTACGTCCATAAATTCAAATTATATATATACGATCCTATATATACAAATGGTATTAACTTCGACAAGTAATTACCAACTCGTCCTTTGCAATTTCTTTAAAGACAGGTTTATTACATAATCTCAGATTCAGAAGTTCATCACGTTGGCAATCCTGAATTCTTTTTCTCTTCAGTTCAAAGAATATTCTGGAATAATATATACAATACAATATTTTATAATTCCATTTTCATCAATATTGAGCACCACAGCCATCCTGTATATTAAATGACTTTTATTATTTTCAAATTAATATAGGTAGTATTAGCAATTTACAGTCATTATGTAAGCCGAGTATTGCACTCTCTAGTTTTATTTGTGTATGCATCTTTCAATTACATATCTACTCGTAACTCAATGAATGAATTATATAAGTATGTATTTAAGAGATATTCTATTACTATAATCAAACCGCCTAAACACAACAAATTAAGATCGAAGCCTTTTAGATGATACCAAATTCATATTATGCATGACACGATAAAAAAAATTGATGATTTATGATATAGATAATTATGTCTATGATATTATTAAATATTGTAAATTATGCCATGCAAATACATAATTCAATGAATATTAAGAGACTATTTCATAACGATTGTTCAGATACGATTTCATAATGAGCGCTGATGTAATGTCTATCAATGTTATTTCTAAATTAACAACATTTTTGTTTAAATTTATGTTTATTCTTAGACTAGATAGCTATTGGACCATGTATGATAGATGTTAATTAATTTAAATTTTGACGATGATTATAATATCATATTATAAAGTATATTATTCAGTATAAATAGTACCTTGTATGAATAACGATGTAAATTACCTTAAAACACAAAGTAAGTACCTTATTATTTTTTGTATTAATTTCGCACTTTTTTCACGAAGTTCTGCTGGCGCTGGTGGATTAAGAGTACCTTTTAATTCTTTTTCCCACATTTCTCGTTTTAATTTTTGTTTGTTATTAAATAATGTTATTTGTCTAAAAATAACAAAACATTGTCTATCACATAAAAAACTTACATTATTATAATAATAAACACTAATAGTTATATAACATTTGAATTTTAAAATTAAACCGTAGAATATCTCAAAACTACTGAACCGATTATGACGGAACTTGGACTGATCCCTTTGTTGAAATATACCTGATTAAATATAAAAAATGATCTCGATATAGCTTTTAGTGCCTGAGAAATTTGTGAACAAACATACACTTATGAAATCTATTACACGTGGTTGGACACCGAAATAGATAATCATACTCAAATTTTATCCAATTCAAACATTCATTCATTACATACATACACGTCAATTTGATAACCACCTTTTTAACAATAAAAATACCAGTCAATTGCGTGATCAAAATTTTTTAACTTTCACGTAAAGAGCAACATTTTTCGAAATAAAAAAACAACTATGCATTAAATCTAGACGATGCGTTAAATCTGGTTTGGAGGGTAAGGTAGCCGGTAAAGTTATGCATGTGGCATAAGACCTCGCCACAAGATAGTAACGCACCATTAACATCTTTGGTGCCTATAGGCGATGGTTGACTCTTTCTATCAGGAGACTCATCTGCTTGTTTGCTATCTTGTACTATAAAAAAAGACGTAGACGACATGTATTCAAAGTTTTATCTAATTTTCTTTTCGTCCGTATTGGTTTGAGACTTTTAAAGCAGTTCACTAAAGGCGAAATATTGACCATAGGTGTTACTATCATTATGACCACAGGGCGTTAGTTCGACAATAACTTATCTGCTTTACCCCTTGATGCTGTAATAGCATCAGTGCTTGTTACCGTCGTGTTCCGCTTTGGGATAACTTCATATAATAAATAACGCATTATATTATGGCGTCTATAGGCAACAGATCTCCACCGAGAGGACCAGTAAAGACAGGAGAAAAAACTTACATACAAAGTGTCTTATTACAAATTGTTATTGCCTATTCCTACCTCGATTTCTCATGAGCTTGTATCAACGCAATATGTTTTCTTCTCTCTAATGTTTCCTCCGATATTTTCTCTTTCACTGCATAAACTTCTGCTATATCTATTCCCCTCGGACCTGGGTCACTATTTATCTCCTCATTCCACCATTGAGTTTTGGTTTCCGAGGATTCTTCACAAACCTCCCCTTCTACTGCAATGAAATTAATTTTTAGCTTGAGGATTTTTTTTTTCCTAAAACTAGCTGATCCGGCAAAGGTTGTTCTGCAATTATTACTATTTTATAGGCATTATTCTATGTTTTCTCATCTTTTAAACCGTCCATTGACTTCCACAAATATTTCAAAACCAAAATGAACCAAATTGGACTAACCGTTTTTAAGTTTTAGCGAGACTAACGAACGGCAATTGATTTATATACAGTGTGTAAAAAAAGCCTTACGTATCATCAAAGGAATTATTTGGTAGCTTAATACAATCATATCTGTGTCATTATTTTATGGATATTGATAAAAAAAAATACATATTTGCTTGATTTAAGGGGAAGTTGCTCAATTTTAGCACTAAAATTAGGCACTTCAAAATACGATATTTTTTTATTTTCATAAAAAGAATTTTTTTTTGATAATGTCATTGATCTACCTATGTACCTCTTTCGTATCGGACAGGTTTTTTACACACTGTACGGACGGAAGATTAGCTGATAGACACTTAGTACTAAAAATCTGTAATTTGACACGAATATACATATTAGTAGATAGCGTTAGTGTATGTGAAAAATTATATACAGGGTAAGATGGATGCTCGTCTGAAAAAAATTCCTTAACGCTCGATTTACCTTGTTAGGTGTAAAGCATTTTTTCTATATCAGTGTTGTACCTTCTATCCTTGTTTAAAGTACATCCAAGATATTTAAACCCAATAATTCATCACATTCTATTATTTGGGTCCGGTTATTTTTCTTTCAAATACCAGTGCTTTGGTTTTCTTCGCATTTAATTGCAAGCCCACATTTTTACATTCATCTGTCATAAGTCATAACTATAACCAGTGTGCGTATCTCAGATGGATCCCAACAGCTCAGCGTGTGCGTCAAGTAAGCAGTAGGAACATCATTATCATTAAATATTGCCCCTTATTATTATGGGGCAAATTAAAAAGCAGGAGACGGATAAATATTTTACATTACTTCCATTAATGTTATACGCATTTATCCCTATTGGTCCGGCCTCCCTTTGAAGAATAGACCACCTGCCGTTCTGCCAGACAGTTCGTAAGAGGTGAACGAGTGGCTATGCAAGTTACTACCATTCAGCTACTAGGTCTGCATTGCCTCATCCGGGTTTGGCATCACCGCCTTACCTAATCCTGCCACAATAGCGTCATTGCTTGTTACTGTCGTGTTTCAGTTTGGAGGGTAAGGTAGCCGGTAAACTTATGCACGTGGCATTTAAATCCCGCCTCGATTGTAGCAACGCATCTGTAACATCTTTTGCATCTACACTTGACGGTTGTCTCTTTCTATTGGGAGAGCCTGTGATGATCAGGAGTTATATTTGCTTGTTTGCTATTTTTAAAAAGAATATTATAAAATAATAATATTCCAAAAGCGACCATATCAGAATATTTTCTATAAAAATTTGGCACTTTTTCTAAATATACTTCATTTTTGGACAACATGTAATTAATTAAATGCCACACCTTTATCACTTTCTTCTCGTAATTGCTTCACCTTTTGAAAAGCTTCTTCTATAGCGTTGTTAACAACTTCAGACCTATTGCATTTTTCAAGCTCATCAGTGATTTCCACATCATCTGTTGTCAACTTCTGACTGATAATCCCATTTGATAAGTATTGATACTGTCCACCTCCTAGTTTTTTTAATTCGCTTTTGAGTTCCATAATCCTAATAAGAATACAACATTACCTACTGATTTGAGAACTCATAAAGATCAATGAGATATTTGGCTTAGTACAACAGAGAGATAGTTGCATATAAATTTTACTATCTCTCTGCTGTACTAAGCTAATACATTGTAGATATTTAAGTAGGTACTCATATTTTTTCTTTAAAAGGTTCTTAAAGAAGAAAAAACTACTATAAAAAGCTTTACTACCGAAGTTCTACCTCCATTGCTTATAATTTTAATTTAACTTTGAACTTTGAAAATAGGTCTCACCACGATAACGTAGATACAGAATTTTTTTTAGTGTATTAAATACATCGATTACATGCTCGATAATAAAATACTATTCATAAATTTTAAAAAATATGGTGAATTTTTAACACTTCAAAAAATTTAGTCCCATTAAAAGAAATTTAAAAATGACTAACGCATGTCGCATTGCTATAATTCTGGCGAGGTCTTACGCCAGAATTATAGCAACGCACCATTACCACATTTGGTGTTTATAGGCGATGGTTGTCTTCTCCCATCAGGAGAACCATCTACTTGTTTGCTATCCTATGGTATAAAAAAAGATACATTACAATACAATAACTCTTTATTGTGCACCACAATAAATGATAACATATACCTAAGTTACAAAAAATATTACACAAGTACACAAAGCGGTCTTATCACTAATAAAGTGATTTATTTCAGACAACCTTTATAATAAGGATAACAATATACTCGGAAAAGTGGTGCTAACCACAAGAAAAAATTATAGTTTTTATGCTCTTAGATAAAAGTCAATAAATTATAATAAAAATAAAAAAAATAAAATAAAAGTAACGTCCGTACAAACATCAGCAACCAAAACAAAAATCAGCAAATAAAATAGGTGGTAATACCACAGACCATATGATAATCCGTGGGTAATACCTAAAACACATTTGAAAAATTATACAAAACTACTAGGTACATAGAAAGTGACGTTTGATCATACTTTTGAAAGAGTTTAAACTCGGCGCCTTTCTGATATCTTCTGGAAGAGAGTTCCAAAGCGTAGCAGCTTGTGAGGTGAAGGAACGGCTGTAACAAATAGTGTTCTGCTTTGGCACTATCAGGGAACGATTATCAGTCGATATTTGTGCTGGTTGTCACGGAAAATGAATCTTTCTTTCGAATAAGATGGAGAATTCAGATCATACAGAGTGGAGTATAGCTGTAAAAGGATGAGTATTCGACGAAGATGAATAGGCAACCACTTGAGCTTGGCACAAAATTCGGAAACGTGGTCATATTTGCGCAAACCAAATGTGAACCTTATACAAAGATTTTGAAGTCGCTCAAGTTTATTGATCTGGTCTAAAAAAGATTTACACATCGAGTATTTAACCAGAAGAGTGGCTATGTTGTTTGTTTTGTTAGAAAACAAATTCCGCCAAAACACTATGCTATTTATAACGCTGTGATTGGCCGACTCAAGGTTAATGTGATACTGACGCAGCAATAGTAAATGCGTATTGAATAAAATGAGATAGTTGATATAGGTTACACCTAGGCAAGAGCAAGACGCATAAACAAGTGTCCACGTGTTTTGTGTTAATGTCCAGTTTAACTTGAGCCATATTATATGAAAGTAAATTAGAGGATTGCTTCGAACTGCCCTAGTTTGTGTAATTTCTATACTAAACTCAGTGATTCGCTCGGATCTTAAAAGTTTTACATAGTGTTTTCCCACTACTTTATTTGTAAAGTAGCTGGGAAACAGCCAAAGCGGGGACCACCAACTACCCAAGTCTGCTTCGGCGGCTACCCTCATAGCCGCCGATAAGGTCGCGAAAGCAGGACGAGTATAACATTTCTCACTCTTTTTATTTTTCAATGTACCCACGTTGAAAAATAAAAATATTAAGAACATGTCGGGTACTCAAAAACCCGAGCCAGGCTCGTCACAGAGCCAGAAAAAGATGACCTCGCCGGTATCTTCAAGCCGGCCACCCACTCCACGAGCGAGAGCCTGCTCCGACACGGACATCTCTGAGATGTCCGATTGGAAGCAGGTGCCTCCGCGCAAACTGCGATCACCCGCGACCCCAGCGTTGCCGCCTTCGTACTACCTAAAGAAAAGGACGGCAACAGCTGAGAAACCTACCACAAGTAAGTCCCCCGACCTCATAAGGGAGGGTATCATTACGCCAATCTCGCCAAAGGCGGCACAGGTTGCGCAGCCGACGGGGAAGGCGGCCCAAATTGGAGCTCTCTTGTCAAACCACGGTAGCGCGACGGCGACCACCACCACCACCAATCACGATGCCTCTTCGGATGAAGATTTTGTATGGCAACCTGAACCAGTTCCAAGTGCTGTAGGCAAAGAGCTGTCGCCTAAATCAGCCTTGGAGCAAAATTTTATCATCCTGGCTCGCCTTGAAAGAGCCAATCTTCTAGACAAGGAGTTGAGGCAGGCGATGGCTCAACACCTCAATGAAAGAAGTGCTGCACTGGAGGCCCAAGGCCTTAACCAGCCTATCTCCGCAACGGAAGCAGCAGTAATAGAAAGAATGGAGACTACACCCATTCTCCTTCCCCCGCACGCAACCCCTGCGCGCAGGAAGAGAGGAACGGAAAAAGCAAACGGGAGGGATGAGGATCCCAAAAGACAATGCGTGCCTGCGCAACCCTCACCCCCACCTTCATTTGCAGCAGTGACGGCAGCTCAACCATCGCCTGCAGGAAGAACCCTGCCACCACCAAACTCGGATACCCAGATGACAGGCCCGCCCAAACACAGATACCCCCCTAGTGGTAGAATCGCTTCCAAACTGGACGCGCCACTTCAGGGAACTGAAGGCAAAACTGGGTCACGCCCCAAATGCTCGCCCTTTCGACCGTGGAGTGCGGTTCACGCCAAAGACCGAAGACGAGTACAGGGCAGTACAAAAATACCTGACAGAACTGGAGAAGGTGGAGCAGCTCTCCTGGTTCTGCTACTCATTGCCACAGGAGCGCAGCGTTAAGGTGGCAATACGAGGACTACTCGCTGACACGGAACCAGCGGAGATCACCGCAGAACTGGCAGAGCATGGGCACGTCGTGGAGTACGTTCGCCCGATAAGAGCCAGGGCTGGAAGACCCGGCTGCATCTTCATGGCGATAGTCAAGAGACAGCCTGACACGTTGCCAAACATCTATGGCATAACGGAACTTCTATTCATGCCGGGAATCACCATAGAGGCCTGGCGGGGGAAAAAGGGGCCCTCCCAGTGCCACGGCTGCCAACAATTCAGGCACTCTTCCCACAACTGTCACCGACCACAAAAATGCGTGCGATGTGGGGAAGAGCACAAAGTCAGAGATTGCACGAGACCCAGGGAGGACCCCCCGACCTGCGCTAACTGCGGCGGGCCTCACACAGCGAACAACACGAGCTGCCCGGTGTTCCGCAGAGAGGCCCGCAACAAGCGTGCAGGCACGGTTGCCATAACGACTGCACTTCCAACCAGACAACCAGAGAGCGAACCCGGAAAGGTGGCAGAGACTCCCATCCAGCCTACCATCAAGGTTAGGACCCTGGCCCCACCGGCCAACGACCCAAAGCCCAGAACCGCAATCACAACCACTTCTGCCCCGAAGCGGCACTCCAAGAGAGGAAAAAAGAAAAGGCCCGAGCAAAAGGCCAAAACAAACGACGAAGTAGAAACCGAGAATGAATCTTCCCGAATACGCACAGTATAGGAGGCAGCACCAACTGCCCCTCCCCCCAAGAGGGATCTATCCGTGCGAAGAGTGGCTCCAATTGCGTCCCCGGACGAAGGGAAACTTGTAGTGCTTGAGAAGGCAATACAAGTTTTCCAAGATGTGCTGGGGGCGCTTCGCGAAGGGACTGATCCAGTATTAGCAGTCCTCAGAGGCATGACAGACCTCCTCCAACTTTATGGACCATAACAACCTGAGGATGCTATACTGGAATGCCAACGGACTGAAGCGTAAGTCCGTTCCACTCAAAAATCTACTTAGGGAGCAAAACATCGACGTGGCTCTCATAAACGAGACTCATCTGGGCCCTGGAGATAAGCTGAAGATCTCCAGTTACATTACTTACCGGCAGGACGAACACTCGGGGCAAATGGTCTACAGAGGACTAGCAGTACTTGTCCATAGAAGAGTTGTCCACCAGCCTACTCCTAGAATCCAAGCAAACTCGTTGCAAGCCCTAGGGATCGAAACTCTAGTCGCCGGCAACCCTATTAGAATATACGCAGTATACAAACCACCACTACCAAGTCACATACGTGACAAAATCGCGAAGAAACGAAGAATCAGACGGCAATGGCAAAACAGTCGTTGCCCAATCGTAAAACGACAGCTAAACCAGATTACAGCGGAGGTCAAGGCTGACCTAGTGAAAGCAGCAAGCGACAGCTGGGAGGCTCGCCTGGACAATGCCGCAAATGACTGGGCGTCCCTTCACAAGCTGTGCCGCCAACTATCCAGGGCCTCGACACCAGTTCGTCCTCTACTACACCAGGATGGGACTATCAGATACCGCACTGCCGACCGGTCGGAGGTTTTTGCAACCCACCTTGAACACCAGTTCAGCCCGAACAACCTCAGTGACCCCACACTCATCAAAGAAATAGAGGAGTTTCCACCAGACTTCCTGTCTCCAGAGCTGACCACCGACGAACATCCCATCGTCTTCACACCTAACATGGTGAAGAGACAGATCTCTCTGTCCAAACCAAAGAAGGCGCCGGGCGCAGATGCCATCACCAACAGAACACTACTCCATCTCCCGTTCAAGACAATCATGGCCGTCACAAGGCTCTTTAATGGCATCTTGGCCATTTTCCTGAAATCTGGAAGACAGGAATAGTCATCATGATCCCTAAGAAGGGGAAGAACGTCTTAAACCCGGGCAGCTACAGACCCATCACGCTGCTCCCCACACTCTCTAAAATATTCGAGAGACTCCTCTTGCAACATCTCGACGCTCACATCACCCCGCGTGAGGAACAATTCGGTTTTCGGGCTGGACATAGCATACTCCTTCAACTGTCGAGGGTACTGCACATGCTCATTGCAGCAAGGAATAAAAATGAGCAAGCAACAGCAGTACTCCTCGACATGGAGAAGGCCTTCGACCGCGTCTGGCACAATGGGCTGCTATACAAACTGGCTACAGCAGGAACACCACGCAGGCTGGTCAAAATAATAGCCTCTTTCCTGGAGAACAGGAAGTTCAGGGTATCCGTGGAAGATGCCCTCTCATCAGAGCACGAGATCACAGCAGGCGTTCCACAGGGCAGCTGTCTCTCGCCCAAGCTCTATTCCCATTACACCGACGACATCCCGGTGGGAGACGGCTGCTCGTTAGCATTATTTGCCGACGACGCTGCCTTCGTCACCTCGTCAATCACAGCAGCACACGCCATCAAGAAGATGCAAAGGACTTTGAACCTCCTCCCTGACTGGTTTACTAAGTGGCGTCTGGCGGTCAACGTCGGCAAAACTCAAGCACTTCTGCCAAGATCCATGAGGTCCCGGCCACCATCTCCCATGACGCTCAACGGAGAAGACATCAAATGGTCCTCCACGGTAAAATACCTTGGTGTCACTATCGACACGAACCTCAAGATGAGAGCCCACGTGCAGTCTACACTGAACAATACCAGAGCTGCCATGGCCGTTCTTCGGCCGATCCTCGAATCCAAGATTCCAGTCCAAATCAAGCTTGCCATCTATAAGACATACATCAGGTCTCGCCTAACCTACGCTGCTGCCGTATGGTACAATTTGATAGTCGAAGGACTCAGGACAGCTCTGCAGAGCCAACAAAACGTGGCTCTTAGAAGAATCCTCCAAGCCCCCAGGTACGTTACCAGTGAAGTCATAAGACGCGACCTCAAGATGGAGAGTCTTCATGACTTCATAAAGAAGCTAGCGACGAATATGTTTCAGCGCGCTGATGCATCACAAGACGCCCATATCCAAAACATAGCTCCGTGGCACGCGCGTCCACCCGACGCCGTGCCGTATCCTAGAGACATCCTTAATTAACCCAACTCCTCTTCCCCCCTCCCCCGCCAGTCTAATTGCCACTGCGTGTTTAATCCCCCGCGGGGACTCGACCTGCGGGGCGGATTGCACGCAGCAGTGCGTATAAGCGGGGACGGGGTACCCATTCCACCAAATCCTCATCTCTCATCAAACCCTACACCACAGCATTATTCTTCTCCTTAGGGAGCTCACACTATCTACAACAACCCTTTTATCAAACCCAATAATGTAAGGGTTCCTATCCTACACTAAACCCAACGACCCAGCCGTTTTTACGGCTGGCGGTTTATACTATGGTCAGGGGGCCACAAACCCCGAAACCATTTCCCCACTTCCCACACGGGAGGTGTGCGAAGACCAGATTGTGAAAGTAAATTAAAATAAAATTAATGTTTATTGATGCCGATGAAACGTAATTCCGTCTGTTTTATAATTCGACATTTTGCTGCTTTTTCCTTACCATCTAATAGAACAACACATTATGCGGTATAATATACCAAACTTTGAATATTTTCGTGAGTATCGGGGACGTACACACAGGTCACTTGTTGGTGCGGTACTACTGCTTTAGTGCGAGCATGAATTGCTATTTATCAGTGGCAAAACACTGATCAGTTTCGGAATTAGATGGCTCATATTGCTACTCTATTAGGTTACACGCTCGATGGATTTACATAACTAGCGTCAGCATAATCTAAAATAAAAAGAAGTAAGGAATCTGCCAGCATAGTTTTGATAGGAATGGGAATAAGCAAATACCTAAGACGTTTTAATGAACTTCAAGCACAGTAAACTTTTTTACTAAGCCCCTGGATCTGCTTAGTCGACGATAGAGTATTATCTATGTAAATGCCAAGATTTTTGACGTTTTTTTTTATTATCGATAGAGAAGCGCTTGACCACGATCTCGCCTGATGGTAAGCTTAGATGCGGCCTAAGATGGAACGCGCCTCTCTAGAAGTTATCTCTAGAAGTTAAGTTTACTTTTTTCTTGAAGATCCCCAGGTTTACCCGTCGGGGAACACAAACTCAGGAAGTATATTCCAGTCCCTTGCGGTTCCGATCAAGAATGTCGAGTCGAAACGCTTTGTCCGGGTACGTGGCATGTGCACTACAGCCGGGGGAGCCAGCGGACTGTATATCTGGTTCTTCTCTCTTCGACGCCCCACCAGCCGTAGTGCTTGCCGCAAGCCGGATACCGGGAAATCAATTGAGACCACAACTCCCTTGCAAAGGCGCTTTATTGTAACAAAATAGCAATAAAGCTAGCACCGTTGCAAATATTTAACCTATTCTATGGAGAGCCACTACTTGCCCTAACACTTCCCTACTCTAAAGCCGGTACCCTATAGATATATACTAAATCCCAGGAACTTGTCTGGGAAACTTATTGAGTCGTAACGAAATTGTAACTTTACTGGAACGGAACTAAATGTATGGCCGCGCTCTCCGATATTTATAGTGCGCGGCCAGACGGTCGGCGGAAATCTACAAAGACAGACGGCGCCGGGTGTGGCGCCACAATGTCTGGATTTGTTAAAATCCTACTTTTTGCAATCTAATCTTAATAATCTTATCTTAGGTAGCTTCTCCTACCTCTAATTAACTAGTGTGGCCCTCTAGCGAGTGCAACGGTACTACCTTTTTACAAATATATGCAAAACAAAGTACGTAATGCCCTAAGACCTACCGAAAACTAATTACAATGTGTTATTTCTTATTTACATACAAGGATCTAACACAAATAAACTTATATAATAACAAACAAGAGTGTTATATACATTGTACGCTCTTACAGGACCTCGGAAACTCTTACAATCACAGAGTTGTACGCCTTTTCAGGTCGTACTATCCTGTAAACTATCTTTATGGTACCGAAAAGTGTCTAAACATATGCCTAAGGCTTATACTTACATTACACATACTATTTACAATCATAAAACATTTGTTTTAACAAAGAATTTTACACTTTTCGGATTTTCGTAATTGCGAGTTCCCGCATATAAATACTATCTCGCAAGAGTCGACTCGTAATGTCGTCGACTGCGTGGAACTCGCTTTATTCGTAATATGCCTATTAGGCAACGATCATAGCTACATAAAGCCTTATTGTTTCTACACAACAAAGCTGTATGTAGGTCTTAGGGCGAATAAAAGGCGAAAATGAACATTATTTATTACAAAAAACTTACTAACTAAACGAAACATACAATTCTATCCTGCCTTACTTTCTATTTACATTAATATTTACAACAAAACGTGTCTGTGCTGCACATTCTCCCGCCTATAACACGCAGTGTTATACTAAATATGGTGCAGCCAGACTAACTTCTTAACCGGTCTTCGCATGACTCCCGCAGCCGTACGTACGTCAGCCACTCGTACCACGCCGTCTGCTCCAGGGTGTACTGCCTCGATGATCCCCGTTGGCCACGTATTTCTTGGCAGTGCGCCGTCAGCGATGAGGACGATGTCGCCGACGCGCAGCTCTGCTCCTCTTCCGTGAGGCTCCCGCCGCTTTTGGAGTAGCGGAAGCGCTTCTCGTACCCAGCGTGACCAGAAGTGGTTGGCCAGCTGTTGTGAGTGCCGCCAGTGGCGGCGGCCGATGGTATCGCCTTCGGAGAACGCGCCCGGGACAGGCACGCGTGATGGTCCGCCCAGCAGGAAGTGATTGGGCGTCAGTGGTGCCGGGTCTTCTGGTGAAACCGACACGTGAGTGAGAGGTCGGCTGTTGAGCGTGTGCTCGACCTCTACCAGCAGTGTGTGCAGTACTTCTTCTGGTGGATGCCGCTGTTGCAGCACGGCGAACAGTGCTACCTTGACAGAGCGCACCATGCGCTCCCATGCGCCTCCCATGAATGGCGCGCTCGGCGGGATGAACTTCCATTTGATTGCGTAGTTGGCTGCTGCTTCCTTAGTGGCGTCTAGTGCGGCGCGCCTCAGCTCTGCATCAGCGCCGCGCAGGTTGGTGCCGTTGTCGCTCCAAACCTCGGTGGGGCACCCGCGGCGCGACATCATGCGCCGCAGTGCCATTACTGCGGAGTCCGTAGTCAGGTTGGCGGCCATCTCCAGGTGGACCGCCCTTGAAGTAAGGCAGGTGAAAAGCGCCACGTATCTCTTCTCGTGGCGCCGCCCGATGGTCACGCTGTATGGCCCAAGAAAGTCCAGGCCCACGTAAGTGAAGGCTCGCTGATGGTGCGCGACCCGGGATTTCGGCAGGTCGCCTGTAGGCGGCTGTGGCGGGGTAGCGCTTCTTCTTCTGCAAAGCGCGCAGCTCTTTACTATGCCGCGCACGGTGGGGCGAAGCCGTAAAACCCAAAATTTCTGTAATATCTCGCTCGTAGTTGCTTCCACCCCGCTATGGTGAAGACGCCGGTGTTCATGTTCTATGTAGAGGCGGGTGTATGGGTGACGGCCATCTAGTACGGCCGGTTCTCGTAAATCTTCACTTATCTCTTCTGCCGCCGCTATTCGTGACTTTATTTTCAAAATGCCTTCTTGATCGATGAACAATGATAACTGCTTCAACCGGCTGTCTCTTGCTATCGCACTCCCGCCCGTAATAGCTTCTATTTCGCTAGCAAAGCTTTCTTGTTGTGATGACTTTATTAACAATTTCTCGGCGCTAATGATATCAGCGCCATCTATCGGCAGATAACGTCGTTTTTCTTCAGAACTTCGTGGCTTCTTAATTTTCTCTGTTTTCCTCGAGCTTTTCGTATACTTTTTTCCCCAATCTTCATCGTTGGAGGCTTTCGGAGCTGTGCGCTTACGCACACCGGCGACACATTTCTTATTTGGTCTGCAGAGCTCGATGAACTGCAGCACGCGCGCTGTTGCACGCACCAGTCGAAGCCACGACGAAAATCTTGTCACATCCGGAAGTGCTTCTGTAATACATATAATTTTTCTAATGTTATTTACAATATTTACACTATTTACAGCTGCCGACGGTTTTTCTTCGCCTGTTATTTCGCTACTGGTAGCGACATCTTGCGGCCACTTGTCCTCTTCTAAGTATAGGAAGGCCGGACCAACGAACCATCTATGTCGGTCTCCAAATTCTTCCGGGATATGGCGAGTAGCATCATCAGCTACATTGTCGCGAGACGGCACCCATCGCCACTCTGCGACCTTCGTAATATCTTCAATTTCAGCTACTCGATGGGCAACAAACGGCTTGAATGTTCGCGAGCCTGTGCGTAGCCACGATAGAACTGTGCGGCTGTCTGTCCAGTACACCCTGCGGCTTGGCTGATACTCGTACTCCTCCATGACGTGCTGAGCTAGGCGGGCACCTAGTAAAGCTGCTTGAATTTCTAACCTTGGTATGGAGGTAAACTTGAGCGGGCTGACTCTTCCTTTGGCTGCTGCTAGGCTGACGCTGACTTCGCCGTCCTCGTTGACTATGCGCCAGTAGACCGCCGCTGCATAGGCAGACTCACTGGCATCCGTAAAGATGTGCAGCTGCCGATCTCGCGCTCGCGCCAGGTTAGAATGTGCGCGAGGTATTTCCAGATGTTCCATTCTTCTCACATCTTGAAGCCAGCTTCTCCATGTCTTCTCTAAGTCCGCAGGTAAAGGCTCGTCCCATGGTAGTCCGATTCGCCACGTTTCTTGAAGTAGATGTTTCGCGTGAATAGTTACAGGTGTAATTAAACCTAAAGGATCGAAAATAGACATAGCTACCCGTAGCGCGTGTCTCTTCGTAGGTGTTTTATCTTCATCGTACACCGCTTTAACATTGAAACCTAGCTTACGTTGTGAGGTTTCCATTTTAATCCCAAAACCTTCTCGCTTTCTGTGCTTAGTTCCCAATCGCCGCCCAGAGATGGCGCTACTAGTAGCGTTTTAGCTACGGCTGAGTTGTTCGTTTTCCATCCGCGCAGCTGGAAATGCGCCTGTTGATGAATGAGGCTAACCTGCGAGGCTATTCTGATGGCATCTTCCTCACTATCGAAGCTCTGCAGGTAATCGTCCATGTAATGGTTTCTTACCACGGCGGTAGCGGCGTCGGGATAGATGTGGGCGTATTCTTGTGCGTTCTTATTTTTTACGAAGATAGCGGTGCTTGGTGATGACGCAGCTCCAAATACGACGCTGGTCATCCTATACTCACGTGGCGAACCTTTTCTGTCGCTTCCTCGCCATAGGAAACGTAATGCGTCCCGGTCTTCTTGTCGTACACGTATTTGCAGAAACATTTCTTTTATGTCTGCTGTCACGGCGATAGGCAGCTGTCGAAATCTCATTAGCACTCCGGGTAGGTTCTGCAGAAGGTCTGGACCAGCTAATAACATGTCGTTGAGACTTACTCCATTGACCCGCGCAGCTGCGTCGTAAACTATTCGCGGCTTAGGTTTTGCAGGATTCACTACTGCAAAGTGAGGCAGGTACCAGCTGCTTTGGCTAGGTGACTCGTAGGCAGGTTCGGCGTAACCATTATCTAATAAATGTTGTACCTGTTTCTCGTATGCCTCCTTTAGCGCGGGGTCCTTGTCCAGACGTCTCTCTGTATTGTATAATCTTTTCATAGCCAGGCCGCGGCTATCAGGAAACTCGCGGCTATCCTCTTTCCATAATAGCCCTGCCTCGTAGCGCCCGTCAGGTAAACGCTTACACGTATTTTCTAAAATTTGCAGGGCTCGCTGCTCGTTCTGGTTGATGGGCTGGCGCGGAGTGATGCCGACACTGTCCAAATCGAAATAATTTCTTATTACCTTTTCTATGTCTTCATCCTGCTCGGCATAGGCAGCTCTCTGCACTAGGTGGACTCGCTGCTTGTGGCGGTAGTCCACACCATGTAGCACCCAGCCAAGGTGCGTGAGCGATGCTACTGGTTGTCCACGTCTTCCGCTCTTCACAGCCCTCGTCACGATCAGGTGCCAGTTGTCCTGGCCGATGAGCACGGTTGGCACGGCGCGCTCCATGATGACATCTTCTTCTATATCTTCCAGATGTCTGCAGTTGTTGACGATGGATCTACTAACAGACTGTGGCGATAGGTTAAGGTTACCTATAGTTCTTCCTATTATCCGATGTCGCTGATGGTGATGAAGGCCCTTGATGGTGACTGCGATGCGGCGCGATCTCTCTGCGTTGAGTCGCGTGCCGCCAACTGTCTCTATGCGGAACGGCTCTACCGGCCCGCGAGCTCCTATTCGTGCAGCCACCTTCTCTTCTATCAGCGTGACCGTAGAACCTTCATCCAATAGTGCGTATGTGTTCACGCTGCCCCTGGAACCTGTCAGGACAATCGGTACAACTTTAAGGTAGGCGCGTGGTGCGCTTGACTGCGTTGACGTCACCACGGCGTCGCTGTCTTCTGCTTGATCTTCAGATGTCTTCTTCGTATAACTGTTGCGGCTATTGTGTAGCCGCCGATGGTGCGAACTCTTACACCCGTCGATGCCGCACTGCCGAAACTTGCACTCGTGTTTTGGCTTTCTTTTTTGTAGACACCTGAAACATAAATTATTACGTTTTGCCATAGCCCACCTATCGTCAACACTAGCTTTCGTAAACTGTTCACATATAGAGCTAGTATGTGCATCTTGACATATCGCACATTTGTCTCTCTTCACTTGCGGTTCATATTTCTGTGTGTGTGTTCGCTGTGTTTTCTTAAAAAATTGCTGATTTTCTTTTGTAGGTTCATGTGGCACCAACGCAGCACACATCTCGGCTTCTTTCATTAAAAATTCACTTATCATTTGTAGATCGGGTTTTCTATCTTCCCGTCTTGCGTACTGGAACCAACTGTGCTGCAACGTATAATTAAACTTCGCTAACAAACTGTTCACTGCCACCGTATCGTGTAGATAGCTCTCTCTGTTGAGAGCTCGAATCGTAGCGACGATATTGTTCACTTTACTGGCGAACACACACGTTTCCCGCGCACTTTCTTTCACTCGCGGCAATGCCTTGATTTTTTCTAGTTCTGCGGTCACTAGTGCGTCGGGCCGACCAAACTGTATTTCCAAATGGTCGACGATCTCACTTGGGTCGGTTTCCCCGTAAAACATGCAAGCGACGGCTTCTTTGGCGTTTCCACGTAAACATCTTCGAATTCTTGCCCGATTTTCCGCCTTGCTAAAATATTTCTCCGTATCTCGATACGCCGCTTTAAACTGCAACCATTCTTCACCAGCGCCATCGAAACTTGGTAACTCCATACTATAGCGCGGCGCCCCTCGTGATGCTTCTGCCAGGGCGGACGCGAGCGCGGTGATATCTGCGGCTTTCAATGCACCAGACTCTTGTTTTGGTGCCGTATTTTCAGTAGGCGTCGAAATCTTTGCCTTTTCTACGACGGACACATCATCTTCCGCCGGACGTACAGCGCGCGCTGAAATGCCCGCCGACTGCGCGGGCGACGTAGCTTGTGGCGCCTGGGCCACCTCTCGTGGTGCGGGCGACTCATGGCCCGCCGAATCTTCTTGGTGCGGCGCGTGCGCCGCCTCTTCGTATTGCGGCCTAGGTGCCGCCTCTCGTAGTGGGTGTGGCATAAGTGCCACCGAACGGGTGATTGCCAGTGGCTCTGGTGCCGGCTGGCGATCCGTATGGGTTGGCCGAGCGGAGTCCATCCAATCTTCGACCCTCGTAATGGCAGTTGCTTGCCCTTCTTCATAAACAGCGCGCGCGAGTTCCGTCCGTAAGCGCGCCTCTTCTGCTCGTAAGCGCGCTTCCTCTAGTTTGGCGCGTAGGTAAACGATACGCGGCGACTCGACTGCGGATGGTACCGGCTTTTCGCTATTTGCAACGGTGCTCGTTGTGGTCTCGGTCGCCTCGGTGTTCTCTGTTGTAACGCTAGTCTCCGTAGCGGACGTGGTGGTACCGCTCGTTTCCTCCTCGTGACTAGCGGCCTCTTCCTCTCGGCGACTCGACGTACTTCTTGTTTCGATCGGCATGGCTCAGTGATCCGGCTCGAATGCGACCAGAAAATGTGCACTACAGCCGGGGGAGCCAGCGGACTGTAAATCTGGTTCTTCTCTCTTCGATGCCCCACCAGCCGTAGTGCTTTTCTGTTGAGCCGGATGTGTCGGAGAAATAAACGAGACCACAACGATTCTTTGCAAAGGTGCTTTATTGTAACGAAATAAAGCAGCTCCTATTCTATGGAGAGCCACTACTTGCCCTAACACTTCCCTACTCTAAAGCCGGTACCCTATAGATATATACTAAATCCCAGGAACTTGTCTGGGAAACTTATTGAGTCGTAACGAAATTGTAACTTTACTGGAACGGAACTAAATGTATGGCCGCGCTCTCCGATATTTATAGTGCGCGGCCAGACGGTCGGCGGAAATCTACAAAGACAGACGGCGCCGGGTGTGGCGCCACAATGTCTGGATTTGTTAAAATCCTACTTTTTGCAATCTAATCTTAATAATCTTATCTTAGGTAGCTTCTCCTACCTCTAATTAACTAGTGTGGCCCTCTAGCGAGTGCAACGGTACTACCTTTTTACAAATATATGCAAAACAAAGTACGTAATGCCCTAAGACCTACCGAAAACTAATTACAATGTGTTATTTCTTATTTACATACAAGGATCTAACACAAATAAACTTATATAATAACAAACAAGAGTGTTATATACATTGTACGCTCTTACAGGACCTCGGAAACTCTTACAATCACAGAGTTGTACGCCTTTTCAGGTCGTACTATCCTGTAAACTATCTTTATGGTACCGAAAAGTGTCTAAACATATGCCTAAGGCTTATACTTACATTACACATACTATTTACAATCATAAAACATTTGTTTTAACAAAGAATTTTACACTTTTCGGATTTTCGTAATTGCGAGTTCCCGCATATAAATACTATCTCGCAAGAGTCGACTCGTAATGTCGTCGACTGCGTGGAACTCGCTTTATTCGTAATATGCCTATTAGGCAACGATCATAGCTACATAAAGCCTTATTGTTTCTACACAACAAAGCTGTATGTAGGTCTTAGGGCGAATAAAAGGCGAAAATGAACATTATTTATTACAAAAAACTTACTAACTAAACGAAACATACAATTCTATCCTGCCTTACTTTCTATTTACATTAATATTTACAACAAAACGTGTCTGTGCTGCACATGGCACGTTCTAATCGTTGTAGGGAATAGAGACGCCATTACGCTCTACTGCTGGCAAATTAATCCAGTAAATTTTTTTAATTATTAAAATATTACAATATTTCATTTACCTTGGAACAATTGCATTGATAATATTTTTAAGGTAATCAGTTTTTTGCACTTGTAGGTTTTGTTTATAGCAGTCGATCGCATTGTTGTAACAGAAGATGTATCTGGCAAGTATGCTGTTCAATCTTTCGATAGCATCGCACCAATCCTTATCAGTGACTTTTGAATTCTGTGAATTATACAATAGTTATATAAGTGGCATGAGAAAATTTAATCAAAATATCACATTGGATAAATTATACATTCTCATCCATGGTGATAGATAAGTAAGTAAGGCAGTGTCATCACGATGATTCCCTTTCAGGGTAACTACAGTGAGCCGAGCGCGAGCTGGATATAGACTATCCAGTTCACCACGATCAACCGTTATATTCGTTGGCAACACAGGCGTTGATCCCCGTCGACGCCATTCGGCGACCTGATAACGATTGCTACTTATTTGTAGCGATAACCGAGATCGATATGCGTTCATTTTCGAAGCATGTGAATAATAAGTGATAACACACAATTCACTAGACTCCGAGTTACTATTGAAATTTGTATTTTCTAATAAAAAGTCAAAAAATCATTAACACTGTTGCCTGACCCAGTGATCAAAGCTAACGCCTAGACAATGAGGTAGATAGTTATAATTGCGGTTATAGGAATCACTAACCAAAAGAACAGAAAATCACGGTGTTTAAGCTCCAAAACTGTTATATTTTTGTCTATACATTTCCTTTGTTTCAGGTAGGATTTATGTTGTTCGATGATACATCATCATCTCCATTTTTGACTCCATCTTCAAAGGTTGAGTTTGAAATATTACGATCTACCGTAAGGCCTATACAAAGTTTCATTTGCTGTGCCCATTTTGATGTTGCGGCTACATGACCACCTTACGGCGAAGATTCGCGCTGTCCCGATGTGTGGTGTCAACCACATCGCTAAATCATGAATCTTTGCGGTTCTGACAGTTTTAAGCACGGTTAAGTTCATCTCGCTTTTGTATCAGTGTAAATCGCATGTTGAAGCGAGAAAGACTATTGTCAAAGGAGCATATGTTAACACCTAGTTCGTCGTAGCACAAACTATGAAATTTTATCGCCATAACACACCACGAATCTTTGGGCGATAATGTAACCCGACATTATTGTCATTTTTATTTCTTACATTGTAAATGCAGTTGTTGTTCGTATGGTATACATACAGATTATAGAGGAATTTCACAATTTATTTACTATTTACTTTAAATAAATAAATATTCAAAATAAATAAATATTCAAGGGACAAATTACACTAACTGATCTAACCCCAAAGTAAGCAAATTATTTGCTTGTGTTATGGGTGTTAGTCAGCGATACTAATACATAGAAATACATATATAAATACAAGAATATATTTAATATACATACACCCAAACCCGGAAATACAAACATTTATGTTCATCACACAAATGCTTGTCCCCGTCGGGGATCGAACCCGAGCCCCGTCGATCGCGTAGTCAGGATCGCTAACCACTCGACCAACGGGGCGGTAAAATGGTATGCATGTAGAGCAATTTTACTGCTTACTTTATATATGAAATAATTTCACTATTTACCTGGTATTCTAAGTCAAGATCAATCAAGCTATTTAAATCTGCTATTGTTTTTCTCCATTTTTTTAAGAAATAATCACTTGTCATTTCAGTTAGAAAAATTAATAATACAATAAAAATAGCCTACATAATTTCTATGAGTTACTTATTGGTTCACATAAACCAGACGGCCACGTTTTATTAAACGATTTGTAGACATTTTGTCTACGGATGGTTTGAACGCGATATTATAAACATGGGACGTCAGCTTCTTGGAAAATCGTAGTATAAAAGTGTTCGGTGTCAGTCTACTTCAATATGGAATGTCTATCAATCTCATAAATCATCGTTAACTCAGGGATCTTGTTAATTTTTTGGCTTCCTTTAAGTTTTTAATGTTGATCTAAATAAATAAAGTTAAGCCAGAATTCCCGAAGCGGTTGGTAGATAGAGAGAGAGAGAGAGAGAGAGAGAGAGAGAGAGAAGAAAGGGAAAGAGAATGAGTAGTGAGAACACTTTGATCTAACTGTCATGATGTGACAGCTGTCACCTGATAAATTCGGTACATATTCGATAAGTCATTTACTTGGGATTACAGCACCTTTTGGGTCTAGGGAAAAGGTCAAAACGTCTCGCCTTTTGCGAAATAATGATCTGTAGTATTTATACGTCCGCGTCGGTTAACAATTTGATAATTTCATTTCAATCGTATCGCGAGAAGAGATACTCATGTTAGGGCTACATTACCGTGCGGACTCGTAATGTTTTGTCGCGATTAAGTTCGAGATTGTGATACGATGAACTATGTGGCCACGTATACTTGGGCTACAATACTCTGTCTCGTTTCAACTTATTATACACACCAATGCAAAAGCGAGATGAACCTGATTGCCGTAAACAACTAAGAGGTGCCCGTTTTTTTGCGATTCAGAGAGTTGGTTGGCCTTTATACTTTATAAGGTTACGAGTTACAACGAGGACAAATATACCTAAGCCGCTTCAACAAAATTACACGGGATGGTTGGATTATACGCAAATTAATTTGATTTGATGTCACCGCCAAGGATAAAAAAATCCAGCCTGAAAGGAAGATAATGTTTATATAACTCTTTCCAAAAGTATTTTTCTTTCTTCCATGAAAATGTCTTGATAAACGTTTAAAAAATAAAAATACAAAGATCTGACCTACTTGAAGCTGTTAAATGCAATAAAAATACAAACGGTCTCCATTAGGTGTTATCGTTCGTAACGGAAACTCTTATATCATTCTCGACGAGCAAAATAACCTATTCTACTTGAAGGGTGCGACATTTTGCGACTACCCGCGAAAGCGTATCGTTTACTATAACCTCGATTTGGTATGAACTTTATGTAGTACACTCAAGGTTCAAAATTAAGAAAGTCATTGTTTCCTTATTTCAATTTCTTGTAAGATATTTCAGTATCGTAAAACAAATTTAAATATTATACAGCATTGTACCCTGTGTATTAAAGGGTAAGTATCAATGTCGAAAAAATATCATTGAATTTAAAGAGCGTACAACCGACGACAAAGGTTTTTCATTTGCAAAATGTATTCATTATAATATGAATGAATTCATTGATTTTAATTATTTAAGTCGTTTAAAAGTTTAAAAGATTACAGGGCGATAGAAGGGCGAAAAGGGTAATAAAATGGACTAGCCTTCCATTAAAACGCTACATAGGAAGACCGCTACAAGATGCCAAAACGATATTACTAGGACAACTGTGTGTGGCCGCGTTTTCGATTCGGTAGTAACTTAATAAATTATGACGCGTCAAAGTTCCTGTAAAGGGTAATTTGAATTAAATATTTTGACTTTGACTTTGACTCTGACTGGCCATGCCATACCTGTCACCGTGCCTGTTATGCTTTCAGGGCTAAACTGCTGAACCGATTATGATGAAAGAAGGCTGGCCACAATGGACTTTGTTTTGTCTGAGAAAAACAAAGTAATTTTTTAAATATAAACTTACTGTATTGAAATTCTCGAAAGATGTATTAAAAATATTTAAATATATTTTTTGTAAGTCTCCATAGTGTGCAAATTCGACGTATTTACAATAAAAAAATAATTCGGCCATGTTGAACTTTCTGGTTTACACGTGGATTATAGACATAAGGAGGATATGGATAAAAGTGTCCGTGAAAAAACATCAAACGGTGGTCTCGCCACCATTGCAGAGTAATTTTAAAAATAAAGTGGTAAAAGCAATTATAATGTTATTTATGTAATGTTATTTATCAAAATATATTTTGGCTCATTTCCATTTGTCCATTAAGATGTAGCGATTTTTGTGCCAGAGCAAGTTTTTCTTTCATTATTAATACTTGAAATTTTTGTGTGACAACGATAATCTATTATACCTATTACGCTTGAAAACATAGTGCTTACTGATTACAATACTCTTTGATACGCTCATGAACATATAAATGTGGGGAAAGATGATTTGATTTTTTGTTTTTTCATAAGTAGGTATACTTATTGATTTCGATCAGTTTAATTTTTTCAAGCATATAATTCTGACAAACTGGTAATGTGATATTGTTCAAGGAATAAAATATATTTATAATTCAACCGCTTAAATGTTATGATAAGTATAACCGTGTGAATATAAATACGACAACATTAACAACTGATATTGCAAAATGCCAGTTAATTATAAAAGGTCTAAATGTTATTTAATTAACACTTCTATAAAGATCTTTATAAATGAAATTTTGTTTTTAAATGATATAAGAAATATTTTGTCACAAATTTCACTCTAAAGCCGAGTCTCCACCGAACAAAAATTGCTAACTTTTGAGTTGTCAACACGTGTTGGTGACAAAAGTTTCTCTAGTTTCCTTGAGTTGGCAACAAAAATTGTAAACAAATGTTGGAAAACGTGTTTCCATTTTTGGCGGTAAACGTCAAAAGAATACACTTGTTGCAGATATTAATTAGCTTTGTGGAGACACTTAATTGGCAAAAAAAAAGAAACAATCGTGTCCGATGCGTGAACGAACGCATCAATCGAGTTATTAATTGATTTATATTGCATACAAACCGTGATATGGGACTCAACTGATGAAAGCTATAAAAAAATATAAAAAAAGATGCACAGAAAGCTATCAGTGATGTGAACGAAAATTACTTAACGAAGGAAAATTAAAAAATTTCTTTCATACGATGAAAGTTTCCGATTCGTCTATCAATAATGCAACCTGCTAACAATCATCACCATCTTTTCTCAAAGCATTTAATAGTTCAATCCCTCCAAGTTCTTTTCTTCCTTTCAGGCTTGGTCGTACATATGTTTCTTTTTATATCATAAGATAGCAAACAAGCAGATGGGTCTCCTGATGGAAAGAGTCAACCATCGCCTATAGATACCAAAGATGTTAATGGTGCGTTGCTATCTTGTACCAAGGTCTAATGCCACTTGCATAAGTTTACCGGCTACCTTACCCTATAAACCGTTACACGACAGTGACAAACACTGACGCTATTGCGGCAGGAATAGGTAAGGCGGTGGTACCAGACCCGGGTGAGACAATGCAGAACTCTACCACCTACTAGTAAAAAGACGAAGTGCTTCCGTTTCTTTTTGCATAAAATAATACCTAATTACTGCGGCTGCCTGCATAATATCATCGTCGTTCGGATATATTTTACCATGAAGACAGCTGGTTGTCAATTAAAATATTTTTCAAATTGTTGTCAACTCGGTGAAGACACAATGAAAACAAAAGTTGGCGATTTTTTGAAGAGTTGCAAACAGTTGAAAACACTAAAATTGCCAACAATTTTGGTGGAAACGCGCCTTAAGACGTGATATTCGATTTACGAGACTAAAGCGATGTATGAAGCGTGGCCAGTTTTTTTTGGCATGAAGATAATTGAAGATTCTGAGTTAAATACATGGGACACACTAAAAGTTTTGCACTTCTAGCTAATCGGAACTATTTGAATTTCGAATGTTATATTTTCAAAACGTTGCAACCTTATTAGTAATAAAAAAAAACAATTGGCGGGAAATGATTTGTCAATTGTTTTTTTTATCACACATCAAAGTTCTACGTACGCAACGAAAATGGAATTAAGTCGAAAAGATTTTAGAGCGACGATTTTTTATGATTTTAAAAGTTCTCTTTCTCCGCAAGACTGTGGCGCTCGTCTTCAAAATGCTTTTGGGAGAGAAGCACCTTGTTTGAGCACCGTGAGGCGATGGTTTGCTGAATTTGAGAGAGGTCGAGTTTTTTACATGACTAATTTCGTGGAGGGCGGCCTTCAACTGCCGTCAACGAAAATAATGTGGCTACTGTTAAGCGGTTAATTGAAGAAAACCCCCGGATTACCTATGAGACAATTCGAGGACTATTGGGGATTGGTGTGAGCCAAATTCAGAAAATTTTACACGAAGAATTGAAAGTTCGGAAACTTTGTTGTCGTATATATATATATATATATATATATATATATATATATATATATATATATATATATATATATATATATATATATATATATATATATATATATATATATATATATATATATATATATATATATATATATATATATATATATATATATATATATATATATATATATATATATATATATATATATATATATATATATATATATATATATTCAGTACCTTGCCATATTATTAGACCCATGCAAAAATAAATTTTCTAGCTAAAGCTAAAAGGGAACAATTTTGTTGCTGATTAAGCATATTGTGTTTTTGATGTTGAAATTTATGGTTTTGGGTTTTGGTATAGGTATACTCGTATCGTTGATTAATACACATAACCAAGCAAATAATTCGTCACTTTGGATTTAGATCAATTTGTGTAATTTGTACAGCGATATTATTATTATTATTACACATGCAACATAAAATAGTTATCGTGGCACGGCGAAAACCCACTTCCTTCCATAGACTTGCCGACTTCTTGATTTTATGGGCTCACCTGTCATTCAATTCTTCCCTACAAGTTATTTAAATCTAATTCTTTTCCCCGCATAACACTCTCGCTAATTAAAGGGGCAGGTTTCACATAAGCAACACTTGCTCGTCGCAATCTTCCAATATCTCCAAGGGTGTCCTCATAAGATACTAGTTGTAAGCAAATTCCGAGTTAACACGGGCAAAACGTTGCAGAGCTTAAGCCAATCGTCACCTTTTAAGAACTGCCTGGTAGTTAGGCAGATGATCTATCCTTCAACAGGGTATAAATTCGGGATATTGGAAGATCGCGACGAACGAGTGTAAATCTATATTAATATTATAAATGCGAAAGTTTGGATGTTTGGATGGATGTATATTCGTTACTCAATTACGCAAAAACTACTCAACGGATTCGAAAGAAATTTTGCATACGAGTAGATGATGATTTGGAATGGCACATAGGCTACTTTATCTCGGAAAAATTAGGTGATCCCGCGGGATTCGCCAAAAACATATGCTTACGACGGCTGCACTGCAGCGTGCGTAATATAACAATTATCCCGAACAAACACAAGTAAAGAAAGAGCCAGCAGTTTTAAGAATAATAAAGTAGCTATTAGCTAACGCGTGCGGATTTGCTAGCTACTTCGCGAGTAGACTATCAAGTAGGTAATTAATATAAGAATTTTTTTATGTAATAAGACAGCAAACAAACAAATGACTCTTCTGGTGGAAAGAAACACCATTACCTATAGACACCAAAGATGTTAATGCTGAAGATGTTAACGAAAAGAGTTCAGTGGTTTAATAGTGCAAGCGTTACATACAGATAGACTCGTATTTATAATGTTAGTATGGATGGAAAACCTTTTATATTTGTTACTTCTTCGCAGGAATTGTTTACCGATTTATGTCCTAAATCAGCGCGAGTACATCAGGAGCGCTTTCTTAAGCTTTGGTTCTACCTTAACCTCAAAAATATCAGTTTTCTTATCGAGCAAAATTATAAGGGATTTTAATAAATAAACCGGTGTATGGAGGCTTTTTAAAAATATTTCGATGTTGGCCGCTTCCAAGTTTTGTCGCACTCTGCGTCATGTTCAATTTTTTTGCAGTTTTTGCTTAAGGCTAAAACTGCAAAAGCCTTCATATGACCGCGCGGAACTTTCGACCGCCCGGTACAAGATCGAAGTAAACAGTATTGTCTACATTATCGCGCGATACTGCGCGCAGCGGTCCGACCCGCGCGCTAGTTCTAGAACCGCGTGAAGCCACGCGGTACCGCGCGGTTCAAGTGTTACAAATAGTCGTGTGTAGTTCGCGAATGAATCCTTCAAATGGACTACTTCAGTTGCGTTTAGTTCATCCTTCACTAGTTCAGTTTCAATTTAACTATATCTCTAGTTCGCGTAGTTCACCGCGAACGAAACGATTACGAGAGTCGAAGATTGCCGATCACGCGCCGATGGGAGTGATATAGTAGACACAATCTCGGCCCGGCTGAACTTGATACCGGTTAACTATCTCACTCGCACTTTCTTGTACAATATACATAAATACTTGCGAAGAGCGATAAAATGAATTCTTTAATTATAAGCGTTCATTGCTTATTACGCATGAAGGTAGTTTTGATCTTCAATTAGTAGGTATAAACGCAATGCATAAAATGTCAAACTGTTTGAATTTATTTAAAATCAAAAATTACAGTGAAAAATAAAAATTTAGAAAAATCAGCTTAAAGTTAAGGCCATAAGAGACATTTTGCTGTATTTGGCAATTGTAAACACTTTCTAGTAAGAACTTTAATCTTTCATTAGTAAAAGTATCTGATATAGTACGAATAAAAAAATATACTTTATTTTAAAATTGTTTTATTATTTATCTCGTTCGCAGAAATCATAATATTCATTACACACTTCTTAGTTCGATCAAAAAACGAAAGATAATCAATTTACTGAGCTATCATTTATAGCGACTCAAGCCATTGGACTAGATGAACTATTGAACTAAAAGAGTGATATACTTCGCAGTGATCAAAAGATATGTTCATATCTTTTCAATTCAGTGACACATTCTGCGCACCTCTAGTTACAAACCTGTCTGTAGTCTGTACCGACCTGTTCAGTTGATCCGCGCAAGTTGAGACGGATACACGCATAGATTCAGGAAAAAATTACCATTGAAGAAGACGACATTGTATCTATAGATTTGTTTATCGACGAGATTGAAAAACGAGATGCTATCTGGAATATTAACTCCAAGGAATATTCGAATAAAATAATAAAAAGAAGGTCTTGGGAAGAATTAGTTTTAATTTTCTGCTGTAATAATGATTCTGAAGAAAAAATGGTGTAAGTTACAATTGTATTCATTCAGAAGTCCTCAATATAGAGACTCGATGCGGTAATCTGATAGAGAATCTTCAACACAATATGGTTATACAACTAGTTCCTACACTTTACCTCCCACAAAGTTACAAGTAACATCACCCGGGTCACACGAAGATTCTCAAGAACTGGATTTATTCAATCATTATAATTAAAATGTAATTTGCTGGAAAGTCTTATTTATTAAATACTTGATTTATCGTTTTAAAGATTTTTGTTTAGTGTTTGTTTTTTTAATAAAGAATTAACTTACCGTAATGTTACTATGAGTTTTTTATTTGGTGATATACAATATCTAATAGCATCTTCACTGGGTTTTAAATCGTTCTCAACACAATCATATAAAAAATCAAAAGATGTAACCGTCATTCTGAAATAGTTAAAAATTGTTTCTTCATATAGTCTCAGGTCGGGATATAAAGAAATGAATATGCTTGAAGAAAGTCTTTCACTTAATATGGGATGCACCCAGTACCTATCGTCTTGTCTTCTGCGACGTCTTGACCTTCGGTATAAAATCCATAAGCAAATTACCTCCTCCATGTCCATTCTTAAGCAATGTTTATGCCAGACCGCCGCGCCTACGTATACATACAGTCATGTGAATGCTCTTACCGCGCGACTACGCGCGGCTTCGCGCGGTCATATGAACTTAGCCTAAATATAAGTTTTTGAAGCGCTCTCATCTTAGATATGCTCCAAGCGAAACCTTTTATAGAAATCGCTAAAAACTTCTATTTACCGTATTTTTGAAATCGGTTTTAAGCCCTGCTTCTTCATGCTTAATCGGCTGACGGTCTCTATGATTTTTTTCTACATGTACTAAACGAAGCAGACCATTGATCGGGATAATATTAATGCAAATATCATATTGCCAGACACATTTACCTCTTACACGGCAAAAAGATCTATTCTAGAAGAATTAATTTAAAAAGTTTCATCACGAAGCGTACTGCTCAGCGGGTCGAAAATCTGTCGTCAAATCATGCCGATTAAAGCATTTTAACTATGACTCCCAAAAAAATGATAATGAAATATGTATATTCGCAGTAAGCTGTGCGACAGGTTGTATCTCTTGAACGTGTTATATCTCAACGGGGGAGCGCTGCAGTTTCCTGTTGCGCTCAATGAACGCCATCTTGCCACCGGAAGTAGTAAAGCCTTCCGCAGCGCCCTCTGCCTTTCAACGCGTCACCGGTGCTCCGTTTACATATCTCCTTACCGCTATAGTGCGTCTGTAATAAAATTCTCGCTGTCTGCTTCGTGTAGGTCGCTATAAATCATACTCACTGGGAAACACATCTTTAATAAAATATCACTTTTGAACGATTCACAAAGAGGTGGGGTGTCCTAGTTTAACTGTTACGGGCAGTTGCCCTAAGGTCGAAATTTGACATAGCCTAAACAATATACCTAATCTGTTTTAAGTTTGAGCCGGGAGATTATTGTTCAATTATGTATATTATTAATACTTACGCTCAGAAAACGAAGACTGGAAGTTTCTACGACAAGCCCGACAGGCTAAATGGTTTGACCGATTTTACTATATAAGGTACGGTTTAAGTGTTGCAGCCACTAACAAACACAAAATATAGAAAAATATACTAATACTAGGATTGTCACCGTGTACACCCTATAATTTACTAGCTGTTACCTGCGACTTTGTCCGCGCGTACGTCATTTACCTACTCCGCTCCTACTGGTCGTAGCGTGATGGTATATATCCTTGACAATTGGGCCATTTAAAACTTTTAGATTTTTTAAATCTGCACTTATAGTTCCAGAGTTCCAAACAAAAAACTATTTAGTATATATTAAGTATAATTTCACAGAATAATACACGGTAGGTACGTCATATTACTCTAAGTCAGACATATTTTTTAAAAACGAACTGAAATAGAATTAACGATTACTACAATGTGTACTATTGTTAGACAATTGCCGGTGTAATTTTACTACATTTATATGTAAAAACATTTCAAATAATTAATTCTTAGTTTTAACTAAAACAAAATCACTTTAAAAATGAGTTAAAATGAACTTGTTCTTCAATAACACACTTCTTGTTGCTAGTAAAAAATCAAAACAGTATTATGTATACATATAAGTACATATTACATAATTATTATAATACATTTTAGAACTTTCATTTTTTCGAAAAATTTTCCATTTTGGAAAATTTGAACATTGGAATATTTAAATATACATTTTTAAATCTTAGGATAATACACCTACTATGGAAAGAGATAGCCCTCGTTTATAGACATGAATTATGATAATGATGCGTGGGATACTCCAGCGGTTGGGTCCACTAAGGTTTTGGTCCGCGGGCCAAAACCACTGTGATGTTAAATGAATCTGTCGATTGGTAGTTCCCATTGACTTGGTAGCTCCCAATAATTTTGATGAATTTTTTAAAAAGACATATGGAATTTCACATTGCACACGGAATCGTATTTTATCACGATTCGGTAAAATATTGAAAACAGCATTCGAATTGATGTTCACATTCATTTCGTAATTCCGAGTTCAGTTTTCGATTAACTTGGACGTTGCTGGGCCCATCAAAGAACCCAACACAATTCACGATGTTTCTTATGCTTTTCTACAACGTGATTTTTTAAAGAAAATAAATACGTGATACAAGACGTGTCCGTCGATTTTTACGATTCGTGGCGCATGTAAATATAAATTTTTACAAAGGATTGCCGCTGTCAACAAAAATCGTAAAATAAACGTTAAGTACATGAAAAAATAACGTATGATTTTATCCTATATACCACAACTCTGTTTGTAAAATGAATGATAAATTGATAAAATATTCATTTTGTTTCCACTGGCTCAAAACATTCGCAGATTTATAAATACTAGCGATCGCCTGTGTCCGAAATTCGACCAAAGACTAAACAATAAAATGACAACCGACTTTAGTCGTAAATATATTATTATCTTTTAATATTATACACATACATGTATATTATTATACATATATGTATAATTGTATATTACCAGGTATGTCACATAAGTACAGTTTGTGTAATTTTGATTTTTATTAATTTACTAGCTGACCCGGCAAACGTTGTTTTGCCTTTTTAACTACTCATATTTTTTCCATATTTTATCACCTTTTAAACCTTCTCGGACTTCAACAATTAATTCAAAACTAAAATTAGCCAAATCGGTTCAGCCGTTCTCGAGTTTTAGCGAGACTAACGAACAGCATTTTTTTTGATGGCATGACTAACTTGTATAGGTACAAATGCCAAATTACAGCTTTCTAGTATTATGAATCCTGAGCTAAGGCGCGGACGAACGGACGAATAGACGAATGGACGGACGTATGAAACTATAAGGGTTTCCAGTTAACTTCAGAACCCTATAAATCCCTAAGTAGGACATAAAATTAAAACATTCTAGTGAAAACGAATGAAAAATCCAACAATTTCCCATAAAATATGTAATTTCATTTGTTTAAACAGTTAATGACCACTAAAATTATTTGTACCTGATCGTGGCATGGATATTCCATCAGTACCAGACAAAAGAAACCGGGTAATTACCTTCAAAACCGAGCATAAACGCCGATTTAAGCTGTGCAGTGGGCGACCTTCAATCGCTGCAGCAACTACCTCATCCACTGTTTCCAAGATGCAGCAGTGGTTTTTCTTACACAGAAATTGATGATCTTTCAGATAAGCTTTGGTTCGTTCGGTAGTCCGATGGTACTAGATACCTAGGTACAAGGCGTCACTTATAATGCTGCTGCCACTGATAAGGCCAGTCATAGGGACATGCAGCACCGCATTTTCGTAGAGTCCTTCCCCTCCCCTATGTCGAGGAACAAACGAAATTCGGTAGTCTTGTCGTACCAGAAATCGATTTTTTTAATTATTTTTTCTTTTTTTTAATAGCGCCACCCGGTTTTT
The DNA here is from genome assembly GCA_036924255.1 of Apodemia mormo. Lineage (NCBI taxonomy): Eukaryota > Metazoa > Arthropoda > Insecta > Lepidoptera > Riodinidae > Apodemia > Apodemia mormo. The sequence continues at coordinate 3,160,782 of JAUPFN010000009.1, read as the reverse complement.
CGCATTGCAGCATAGCCATTTTGTATTCTCCAATTAACGACGTATCTAACTATGTATATACCATCCGGTAGTCTTATGGGACTAGGATTAGTGTCATGGACTCTTAAACTGTATGCTAACTTCATCATGTCACTTTTTGGCTGTTTTGCGCACCCAACGTACCAAAGTACAAATTTTTCTCTGATATTTTTTTCCAAACGTGCAAAAGAAGTATAATTTCAAGAAACGAAACGTCCGCGTGTGTATGAGTCCTAACAATAACAAAGCGTAACGTTTACTTTATAAAGTGATGTTGGTATATCCAGAACAACAGTTCCCTCACGTCACTCAGCGTCTGCTCAAATGATTTGAATAATTTAAAAACGCGGCAAATCTCCGAGGGGCAGGTAACAGACACCCTAATGGAAGCCTCCGTCATTCATAAGTAGCTATAAAAATACGATACGCCGACGTGCCCTCACCAAAGATCAAGTCAGTTTACATAAATATAATTTTTCAAATAAAAACCGTTTTTATCGTTAGATAACAAGCTATTTACCCAAATTTTCCCCGTGATGTTTTCCCGTGTTGATCCGAAGTCCTTGTTTCTTGAAGAGTAGGACAATCGCCTTACTGCTAGACTTTTTGCAGAAGACAAAGCTAATACTTGTCACTAACACCGTGACTACGAATCCTGTTTATTTTTATATCATAAGATAGCAAATAAGCAGAAGAGTCTCTTGATGGAAAGAGCCAACCAACACCTATAGACACCAAAGATGTTAATGGTGCGTTACTATCTTGTATCCCCCAAACTGCAACACGATAGTGACAAGCACTGACGCTATTGCAGCAGGAATAGGTAAGGCGATGGTACCAGACCCGGGCGAGAGAATGCAGAACCTAATAGCCACGATGGTAGTGACTCGCATAGCCAATCGGTCGCCTCTTACCTGCCTGGCAGAACGGCAGTTAGTCTTACACGGGGACAGGGAACACGGGAGACTCGGGGGAAACGGGGGAGGGGGGAACCATTTGTGGTAGAGTTATGTAAAGTTACGCCCGAGTCTGATACCAGTGCTTTACCTATTTAGCAATAGCGCAACCGCAATAGTGTTGGTGCTTGTGTTTCGGTTATAAGGTAAGCCGCCACACGGATAGCAACGCATCATTGATATCTTTAGTGCCTACAGACTATGGTTATCTCTTTTCATCAGGAGAGTCATCTGCTTGTTTTCTGTTCTATGATATAAAAAAAAAACATATTTTTAGGTAATGTAAATTAAATCTCCAAAATAACGGTTCACTCTTGTCATCTGAGTAATATATTATTCGCGGAAAGCGATATCATTTTGACACCGAATTGTATTAGATTCGATACACTCACATCAATATGTATTTGATAAAGAATATTCGCTGTCGGTTCAACGCAAATTCGATTTAACACAAAGATAGCATTCAGAATTCACTTAAGTTGGGGCTCACTTGAAGGCGGCGCCGGGGGACGTGTGAGGCAATATTATTGAAAGAAGAGAGCATTTTAGTATTACGCTACTAATATTACGAATATTTTGTATGTTAAAACATAATGCCTGCTACAAATTTGGGTTTGCTTAAAAGCAAATTATTATAATTTATTTAAATTACCTTTATTTATTTCATACGTGTTGGTCCCGGGCTCCTTTGAAGAATAGGCCAACTGGCGTTCTGCCAGGCAGGTCGTAAAAGGCGACTGAGTGGCTATTTGCGTCACTACCATTGTGACTATTAGGTGGTAGAGTTATGCATCGGCTCGGCCGGGTCTGGTACCACCGCCTTACATATTCTTGCCGCAATAGCGTCCGTGCTGGTCACTGTCGTGTTCCAGTTTGGAGGGTAAGGTAGCCGGTAAACTTATGCATGTCGCATTAGACCTCGCCACAAGATAGCAACGCACCATTAACATCTTTGGTGTCCATAGGCGATGGTTGACTCTTTCCATCAGGAGACCCATCTGCTTGTCTGCTATCGTATAATATAAAAAAAAAATACGACAGCAAAACAAATGGCCTGATCAACGTTTATAGACGCGAAGGATATTAATGATGCGTTACCATCCGTGCGTTCGTCGGTTACGGGTTGAACGAAATCTGACAGCACAGAATCGTCTTTTTCCGCCGCCTAAGCGAGAATGCTATCGCCTCGAGGATTCCGCAGCATGCTATTTTCTTGCTTGCACGCTCCGCTATCTTTCTCGCTCTAACGAATGGCGGTTTTGAGCGACAGAAAAGGATAGGGCGACGGAAAAATGCGATTCCTTGTTGATAGTACACCTATCCTAACGGTTCAACCCTAATGCTGCGGCCGCACTTGCGACTATCGTCACAAAACTTCGCGCAATGATGCGACATATGCAGATGTGACCGGTTATTATCGGCTATCGTTGCAAACATTCCAACTGCATGTGCCTTAGCGCGCTATCTACGGGACGATACACATAGGTTCGGCTGAAGGGTCACGGTAAAGCAGCAGCGTCAAGCACTAACGTTATTTTGTATTTATATATCCTGCGGGTTTAGACAAGTGGCATAAGCGAGACCATCAAAAAGGGTGACGATCCAGAATAAGAACAAAAATGGACTTATTGCTTTTTGGATATTAGACAATTAATAATCGATCGGTTGCTATAACATGAGATCCTCTTCCTCTATGAAGATAAAGAAAGAGGGTCACTGTAACAAGATAAGCTATCATTAGACTCCTTAAGACTCACTTGAGCTTTCTACACGAGACAAAAGGGAAGCTAAATAAAATATTGTACATCACAAACGTATATTACAGTCTCTAAAAATAGAGGGGTCCAGAACAGCAGGGATAAAATAAATGCATAAGAAAAACCATAGAGTCTAGCTTAGCGTTACGTTAGATTCACTGTATATCCCGCACTGGTAAAGGAAGGTCGGCTCTATGTCGACGGTGCGGCGTCGCCGTCTAGCACTCAACCCGCGCTCAGCGCTGGTTGAGGAAAGGCCGGGTCGGAGTTGCGCCAGGCGTATACCGATCCAGCACACGTCTGGCTGTTGGAAGGTCGGCTTGCTGACAACCAACCAGAGTGAGGCAGTCCGGAGCGTTAGGCAGCGACAACTATAGTTAGTAATAGTATTGAATGCAAAATCTCGGTAACGAAAGAAAAAATAATCGATATCTCAAACTAGCGATACTTTTTCCTTGACCTTAATTTCGGAAACCCATTAGTTATGACCTACCAGAAATTGCCTAAAGAAGTTTTTACTTAAGACATAGAAATGTTTTGTCATCCATCTGCTCTGCTTTATACCGAGTATACTTTAAAGTTCATAGTTTGGGCATAAAACATTCGTAGATACATATTACCATAGAATAATAACGCAATTACTTACACACCTAAGCACGTGTATCGAATCAATTATACTTGTGCTGTTGTTACTATGCTTTTCTTGTAGTTTTTCCAACGTAAATAGAGATTTTTAGGTCATGTAAAGGATAACATAATATAATTTACCATTATGTAAGCTTTTAGCGAAATAATGGGTCATATACAAACCAACGCGTATCACGTTCCGTACGCTTATTAAAACGCTGAATATGCTGAAAAGTTGCTTAAAGAGTATCGCTATAAAGAGGCAGCATAATGCTTATAAACAACCCGAAGACACGTCGTTTCAAATTAACTTTCCTCGTAAATTGGCTCTGCAAACAAGTTTCAAATTGGCCCGTAGAGGCGACGCTTTCGCTAAATACCTATAAAAATGTCTGCCCTCAGTGAAATATAGTCACTAATAATATGGTGCAAGTAATGAACTGTCTGACGTTATTTATTACACAAATTAAGCTATATTTACTCTGTGGAAGGGCATGCTACTAATTCTGCAGGTGCCTTTACTATGATGAACGTTTAAATTGATATTTTTTAAACCATAAGACAGCAAACAAACATAATGTTATGGCCATGGAAATATATTAATGAAGCGTTGCAAGTCCTGTGATAGAAACGCAACGCTACATGCGTAAGATAAACGGCTTACGTTTAATTTTAAACTGGAATACAACAGTGTCAAGCACTGATGTTATTGCGAGAGGGAAAAATAAGGCGGGGATACCAACATGAGTGAAACATCGAAGAACTCTACCACCACATCATATTTATGATGGTTGAGACGTTTCGAAAAGGGAGCGGGACCATCAGGGGGAAAATTCAAAAATTGACTTGGTCTTACATATTTGTTTTATTTATTTTCATGTTTTATATCATAAGATAGCAAACAAGCAGATGGGTTTCCTGATGGAAAGACTTAACCATCGCTTATAGACACCAAAGATGTTAATGGTGCGTTGCTATCTTGTGGCGAGGTCTAATGCCACATGCATAAGTTTACCGGCTACCTTACCCTTCAAACCGGAACACGACAGCGACAAGCACTGACGTTATTGCGGCAGGAATAGGTAAGGCGGTAGTACCAGACCCGGTCGAGTCGATGCAGAACTCTACCACCTAGTAGTCACTATGGTAGTGACGCGCATAGCCACTCAGTCGCCTTTTACGACCTGCCCGGCAGAACGGCAGTTGGCCTATTCTTCAAAGGAGCCCGGGACCAACACGGGTAAGTAATGTAAGTGTGCTCTGCTGCGTATATATTGTAGTGGATGATGATTATCAAGGTGACGTTACCATTATGGTGATTGTTGACACTTGACGTCACACATGGATGTAAAAGGAATGATCTTCCCAGCCAGGGTAAGTGTACTGCCATGAGACCAAAGCCCATCTAAGAAACGTTTAAACTTACATACAGCTTTAAGTATGTATAATAGTTAAAGCGCGATTTAGAATTTTGTTGAACATAAGGTTCTGTGTTGTAACGTCAACAAGCAAAGGTTTATGCTACTCTGTGAATAATAATACACAAAATGATAAATAATACACAATAATACACAAAATGACAGTTAATCATCGCCAACTAATAATCCAATTATCAAAATTCTTTTCAATTGTTTTTCCGGTGAACAACAAAACCTGAACAAAGAAAACTGAACAATTGAGTTCAGTTCTTGCCGAGAATTCTCCATTGTCTTCTACCGAATAAAAATGGGTGCCACGAAGTAGTAATTTGAATTTAGAAACAGGGAAGAAGTAGGCTGGTTAGCGATAAAGCGATTGCTCGATGGTACTTTTTGGGCTTTTGGTCCAAAATTCGTTCAAAATGATAGCCTTGTGTGAAGGCGCATTATCATGGTGCAAAATCCAAGAATTTTATTTTCACAAATCTGGCCTTTTTCGTTGAATTTGCTGTCTTAAATGCGCATAACTCTACTATTTCTTACTGTCACTATTTATTTCAGTTTTGCGAAGTTGACTTTAGTTGAAGAATACTCCCATAAGGTTGTAAGAGAATCCTCTCTCCAAAAATATAATATTAAAGCTATGCCGTCGCGAGTTAACAGTCCAGGACGAACCATTCGTATTTACTAGATTAACTGATACTGTTTTTTTAAAACCCAAGGAAAGAATACAAAATGAACTTTTAAACTAACGCGTTCCACTATCATTTTTAAAAATATAAACGGGTTGTACTGACTCGTGACCACGGACAATGTAATTTGGCCGAAACGTCGAACTTTACAAGTAATTTCTATATATGTACGAGTTTTTGACCCGTTTATATTTTTAAAAATAAAAAATGAGTCATGTTAAGGCTATATAATACATAAGTATTATCTAGCCATAGCTTGATCGGGTGATATTCTTAATACTACAGCTAGATAATTCTAGCATTAACATGGTGATACAGACATTATTAACACGACCTTAGGGATGCAAAGTCTTGGCGATCATTATATCCGCCGCCTGTCGATTGCGGCACACCACAAAGCCTGTATAAATTGTAGCACTTACCGCGTCGAAACGGCACATTTCGGCTGATACCACACTGAGATATACTTTACTGCTTTCAAGATGTGATAAATTGTACTTGGCTGCTCAAAAATTTAACCATGGGTAGAAGTTTTAATTTTTTTTTCATAAGTTTATAAATAAAACAGATGTCTCCTCTAATAGAAAAGCAACGATCGCCCTAAGAAACTAAATACGGTAATAGTGAGATGGTATCCATGTGTCTATTGGTTATGCCACGGAGTTATGCTATGTTACACTTCAAACTGGAACACGATAGTGACAAAGCACTGACGTAACTGCAGGTGTGATTGAAAAATTTAAGTATATCTATGAGAATGTATTAGGTACCTACTACTGTATATTTACTGTGTAATCGTAACTGTGTTAAGAAGTTTCACAAAAGTGTAGCAGTGATTTTAAGCAAAATTTTTGCAAATTTTGGTTTCCCTGACCCCATTTTTCTGACCCCATACCGTCATTATAGTATTCCGATTTAAAGAGTAAGGTGCCTTGTAAACCTTATGAATGTGATAATAAGCCTCGGTACACAGATAGTATTGGTGTCTATTGATGAGTTTTCGCGTTCACGACTATTATTGCTATTGCTACGTGCGGTCGTGTCATAAGTCACTTAGCCACTAGTTGGTTCTAGACTCTAGACCAACTGACACGGGGACGTGACATGAAGGCCGGCATTGTGGTGGCAGAAACAAAAAAGGCAGCGGCACTGTAACACCTCCTTGATGTTGGTCACTTATCATTTTTTTACAAAATCTTCTATACATATAATAAAATCGTAGGAAAGTCAAAACTGTACATTGAATATTTTTATAAAAGAATACTTGGGGCGTGATCTACAATCGATATCGAAGCCAAAAATATAGTTTTTAGAATTTTTGTCTGTTTGTCGGTTTGTCTGTTTGTCTGTATGTATGTCCGGGGTAAACTCAAAAAGTACTGCATCCATATAGACTACATATTATCATGCTATCACCTACGGGAGAGGAGCAGTGCGGAGTAAATGAAGTCCGCGCGGACGAAGTCGCTGGCAACAGCTAGTTTTATAATAAACTAGATGACCCGGCAAACGTTGTTTTGCCTTACATATTAGGAATCCATAGCGGACAAACAAGGTGACACTTAGTTTATATTAGTCTACGGGATTAAACTTTATAATATGGTGCTTAAGTATTCTTAATTTTTTTAATTTTCCGCGCAATTTTCTTAATATTTTCTTTTATAAGAACCTTCTCCTTACAATTATAAACAAAACAAAAAAAATACCGAAATTGGTCCAGCCATTCAGGCGTGATGTCGTGACCAAGGAAAATAGGGATTGATTTTTATATATTGTTATTACGAATAATCTAGAAATGTGTAGAGTTGGAAGGCTGGAGAGATCTAGAAATAAAAGAAAAAAATAGCTACTCTTATTGGCAAACAAATAGTTGATCTAAGCTATACCATAATGAACTTTGTGGTGTAAGGCATAAGGTTGAAAGTAGCGTGTACTCGGGTTGATGAGTCACTTGTTTATCATAAGTTGATTACAATAAGAAGTGATTCATCGTTTCTCGATACATTTAGATTTTTCTGGATCCAGGTAGAACTTTACCCTGGGTATAAATAGAGATGTGTTGAGAAGTACAGCGCAGTTTTTATTAAGCGATCGAGAGCGATACTTGAAGCGTACCGTGCGAATTGAGAAGTGATATTTTGTAGTGTTATAGTCTGTTAGTACAGTGAGTGACTAGTGTTAATCAGAGTATTTAGTATTATACTAGCTGTTGCCAGCGACTTCGTCCGCGCGGACTTCGTTTACTCCGCACAGCACCTGGCCGCTAGGTGATAGCGTGATAATATGTAGCCTATATGTTGACCCGACCTGTTAGTAATATTCATGCAAAATTTGAAGTTAATCCATGCAGTACTTTTTGAGTTTACCCCGGACAGATAGATACAGACAGATAAACAGACAAACAGACAAACATTCTAAATTTTTCGCTTCGATATCGATTGTAGATCACGCCCCAAGTATTTTAAAAAAAAAATATTCCATGTACAGTTTTGACTTTCCTACGATTTTATTATATTTATAGATTGTGTTATCTTGTCTTGTGTGTATTTGTGTTGTAAATACACGGATTTAATATAAGTGGTGTTTTCTTACAATTACGAACCTGAAGTATGTAACAATATATATACATAGATTTCATAGAATGAATTCGAATGTGGAGTCTTGTAAATACTGCGCTGTTAGATGTTCTTATCTATGATATTAAAGTATTATACTTTAATATAAAACAAAGGTTAAATGAAATAAATTTTTATTTCTAAATAACGATAAGTTACTCCGTTACTTCCAATAAATCTCTGAAAGCAGAATGAAATTACTCTAAAGTGGAAGAGGTTTTCGCAGTGCTGTGCTCATGCTTAGTATTTGCTTGCGTATTGTGAAATGCTTTGGAGGGAAAGATGATTACTACTTCAAAATTTATTTTCTGCTAGCTGTTGCCAGCGACTTCGTCCGCGCGGAGTTTGTTTACTCCGCACTGCCCCTCCCCCGTAAGTGGTAGCGTGATAATATGTAGTCTATATGTTGACCCGACCTATTAGTAATATTCGTACAAAATTTGAAGTAAATCCATGCAGTACTTTTTGAGTTTACCCCAGACATACATACAGACAGATAAACAGACAAACAGACAAAAATTCTAAACTTTTCGCTTCGATATCGATTGTAGATCACGCCCCAAGTATTCTTTTAAAAAAATATTCAATGTACAGTTTTGACTTTCCTACGATTTTATTATATGTATAGATTTCTAAAATTTGTAATTAGCTGTTTTATATCTATGTATATGTTTTGTTTTAAAATTTAACTGCAACTTTTCCTTGAATATAAAATAAAATAAATAATCATCCGGACAAACACAGGGGTTTATTTTTAATAGGATAGCAAGCAGATGGTTCTCCAGATGGAAAGAGAGGACACGAGACACGTTGGATGTGACGGGGACTTACATCCACATCTTTCCTGCCAATTATACCCTCCAATTCAAAAACAGCAGTACTGTTGTTATTGCAGCAGAAATATCCACGAGCGAGATTTAGCAGAAATTTTCTACGCTATCATTATTATTTACTAGGTAACTCTCGCAGCTTCACTCATAAGTAGAATTTATTTGGGAAATTTCATACAATATTTTATTCTCTGTTTTAGCCTTTAAGGGGTTGACCTTTAATCGTAAGCTTAGCTATACTTAGCATAGTTTCTCTAGTAGGTACTATCTACGTACTAGGGAAGTTATGCTAAATATAAATCACGTTCAATTTTGTTGATATATATATATATATATATATATATATATATATATATATATATATATATGTATATATATATATATATATATATATATATATATATATATATATATATATATGTAGGAAGTGGGTCAGATACGATAAATAAAATGCGGATGTGGTGATATAACAACTCTTTATATTTTGATCAACTTTCCATTATTAATTACTTGTTCTCGTTAACAATTAATTAACTCGTTAACAAATCATAATTATTCCTTACTATAAATAAGTCATAATTTAAGTAATAGATAGTAAATTATAAATTGTACTTCGACTAATTTATAGTTGACAATAATAATTAATTTGCTTGCACAAATTAATTATCCAAGTGTCAAGGATAAGCTACTAGCAAGATACAACAAGTGTACCGAGCCACGCTAGAGCCTAGACTGGCTTATCGTGTAGATATTCTCTCACCGCCGCAAGGCGATGGGGAAGAAGGTTTCGGGGTTTTGGACCCCCTGACCTTGGTTGCAGCCGCGGACCGTTAATACGGCCCGGTCGTTGGTGATGGGTGTTTCCACCCTTTGGTATTCAGACGAATCTTCTCGGTATTCTTATCCGTTGGTAGTTCCGTGTCGGTCCCCCCCCTCTTCACGCCGTCTCGTGCGATTGGCTCCTTCCTGGTGAGACCCCGTTCGGGGAAGCCTGGTCGGGGCGATCAGCGAACAGAGACAGCGGCTTATGGGGGAGACCCGGTGGACGACGCGATCAAGTCGCGTGGGTATGGACGCGCATCTGGTGGGCGCGCGTGCCAGGGGGCAATGGTCTTCACCTCATGGAAATCAGAAGTTTCGGCTCTCTTGTACATTTGGGTGGTGATGTTGACTATGAAGTCCTTCAGGCTCTCTATTCCCAGGTCCCTCTGAATCACGTCGTTGCGGACGAAGCGGGGGGCCTTGGTGATTTTACGGAGGGCGACATTTTGTTGTTGTTGAAGCATGGTCCTGTTGCCTGGCGCAATGTAGATGTACCAGGCAGAAGCAGCATATGTTAGTCGGCTTCTTATGTAGGTCTTGTAAATTCCCAGCTTCGTCCGCAGGGGGAGCCGGGAATAGAGAATTGGTTTGAGGACGGCTATTGCCTGCCGGGTATTCTTAATAGCAGCTTTGGTTTGCTGCGCGAACTTCAGCTGGTAGTCAATGGTGACGCCCAGGTATTTAACTTGATGCGTCCAAGCTATCGGGTGGCCGCAGAGTTGTAATTGCGGAAGAGTTCCTCTCTTCTTCCTTGGTGTCAGGGCCTGCGTTTTGTCCGCGTTTATGGCTATCCTCCATCTGTCAAGCCAGTCCAGGAGAAGATCCAGACTGGCCTGCATTTTCCTGACGGCTTGGGCAGCATTGATTGAGACAGAGACCAGGGCCGCGTCATCAGCGTACAGCGATAGAACGCAACCTTGTGCCACAGGGAAATCGTCGGTGTAGTGGGAGTATAAAATTGGAGAAAGGCAACTGCCTTGTGGAACTCCGGCTAAAATTGGGCGGGGGGAGGAGGATGAGTTTTCTACTGTAACTATGAACTGACGGTTCATAAGGAAGGAGGCCAACACTCGCACCAGGCGGAGTGGAGTGGGGGTGAGCGATAGTTTGTGGAGGAGACCGGTATGCCAAACACGGTCAAACGCCTTTTCCATATCGAGAAATACTGCTACTGCGGATTCGTTCTTATTGAACGCCGCGGATAGCATGTGCGTCATTCTTGCCAGTTGGAGGGTCGTACTGTGACCGGCACGGAATCCGAACTGTTCAGGCCGGGGAGTGATATATAATGTGAGCTGCTGCAGCAGGAGCTTTTCAAAGATTTTAGAGAGACATGGTAGCAGGGTGATTGGGCGATAAGAATTTGGAAGTAAAGAGTTCTTACCCTGTTTTGGGATCATAATGACTTTCCCTTTTTTCCAGATATCTGGAAATTCGCCCGTGCGCAATATACCATTAAAAAGACGCGTCGCCGCTGCCACTGATCGAAATGGCAGGTGGCGGAGTATTTTATTGGTAATTGCATCCGCACCGGGTGCTTTGTTAAGTTTGGCATTGTTTATCTCCTTCCTAACTTGGTTAGGGGAGAAAACAATGGGATCATCTAGAGGGGAAATAGTCTGTGTCATGTAAGTCTGTAGGTCGTGCTCGACTGCTGCAACGTGACCTTGATTGGCAGTCGGATTTGGTTGGAAAAGGCGTTCAAGGTGTTCGGCATATAATTCAGCCCTATCTTCGGCTCGGTACCGAGGGGTCCCATCGGGGTGGAGTAGAGGTCGGACCGGGTTCGGGGCTTTGGAGAGTTGGCGACAAAGACGGTGGAGAGAGTTCCAGTCATCACTGGCCTCCTCGATTCGTCTGTCCCAGCTCGCTGTCGCTAGATCTTCTAGGTCGCTCTTAACCTCTGATGTTAGACGGTTGAGAGCGGCTTTCTGTGTCGGGCATCGAGTGGCTTGCCACTGACGACGGAGGGCACGTTTCCTCAAAATCTTAGCTCGTATGTGGCCTGGAAGAGGCAGCATAGCTCTAGAGCTGTTGGTGGCTTTAGAGGCTAGTTGGGTGGCCGCTTGGATACTGGCGGTTAGTTCCTCTGCGAGGTGGTTCACGTCCGCGGCGGTAATCACAGGGCGAGTGGGAGTAGTGGCCTCCATTTCCTGTTTGAACTTTTGCCAGTTAATGAGAAGTCGGGGGGGCGGAGGGGTCAGTCTGGTCGGTTGGTCTTGGAGGACTGTGAGCACCGGCAGGTGGTCGGAGCCCATGTCCTCTGGGATTACCTCCGTTATGAGCTGTCGGTTGAGATTTTGGTAGATGGCAAAATCTATTATGGTGGCATTATGGGAGTCTACATAGGGGAAATGAGTGGGGACTTCTGGCGCACAGATTGAGTACTCTCTTACCTCGGCGTCGTTAAAAAGTTGTCTGCCTGCCGTGTTGGCAGAAACGCAGTTCCACGCTGGGTGTTTACAGTTCCAGTCGCCGGCTGCAATTGTGGGGATAGAGGAGTCTAAAAGTCGGTGTACGTCGGTAATGTCAAATTGGGGTTGGGGAGGGCGGTAAATGCTGTAAACACGTAAGGGTCTGCCAGCCACAAAGAGCTCTACACCCAGCGCGTTCATGGTGTTCAGTTGGGTATGGGGAATCGGTTGGTGGATAATCCTACGACGTACCAGGATCATTAGTCCTCGGTACTTTCTGGCGCCAGAGTGTTCGTCTAGTCGGTAGGTATGGTAGTTAGGGAATTTGACAGAGTCCCCAGGTCCAAGGAGTGTTTCGCAGACTAATGCTACGTCCACATCCTTTTCCCTGAGGAGGTTTCTGAACATGACTTTGGGACGGTCTAAGATGCCGTGGGCATTCCATTGGAGAATTCTAAGGGGCCTATCCATTGTTGGAGTGTAGGTTGGCAAGGCCTCTTAGGATAACGGGAACTGGATCTAATCCAGCCCGGATGGTTTTTAAGATCTCCAATAGGAGCTCAATTGTGCTGTCTATTGAGAGTTTAGGGGTACTTTGAACAGTAACTCCCGAAGGTTTGGGGGGAACTAGAGGAGTTTCCCGGGGTTGAGAGGTAGGCTGGACAGCTGCTGCTGTCTGAGTGGGAGCGGCAGTTTGAACTGCAGGTTGGGCAGAAGTTGTAGGGACATCAGATTGACGGGGCTTCTTACCTCTCTTCCTCCTTCTGGAGGTAGTGGTGCCACGTGGAAGCGGGTCGTTCGCTGCTGGCCGAAGCGTAGCCCCGGTCTCCGTTGCTTGCGGTGGAGCTGTTATTGGTTGTTCCGGTTGGGTAGTGGTGGTCATCGAAGCGGTGAGGGCAACTGTTCCTGCCCTTTTATTGCGTAGTTCTTTCTTGAACACGGGGCAAGCAGTGTGGTTCGCCGTGTGCGGTCCTCCACAATTCGCACACGTCGGAGGTTGGTCGCGGGGGCGTGGGCAGTCTTTTGCGAAGTGCTGTTCACCACATCGCACACAACGCTGGGGACGGTGGCAGTTATGGCTGGAGTGGCGAAACTGCTGGCACTTGTGGCACTGTGCCGGCCCTTTCTTGCCTCTCCAAGCCTCTATTTTGACTCCCGGCATACAAAGGAGCTTAGTCACCTCGTAGATGTCCGGGATGGTGTTCTCGGTGCGCTGCAATATAGCCAGGAATATGCAGCCAGGGCGCCCCGCTCGCGCCTTGATCGGGCGTACATATTCCGGGCTGAAGCCCAGATCCCGTAGTTCTTGAAGAATTTCTTCTGGGGGGGTATCTGCTGGGAGCCCCCTGATCGCAACTTTCAAGCTTCTGTCCTGTGGCAGTGAGTAACAAAACCAGGATACCCTCTCCGACTTTTCAAGGTCGGTCAGGTATCTCTGGATAACTCTATACTCCTCTTCGCTGGAGGGGGTGAATCGAACCCCTCTGCCGAAGGGTCTTGCGCTAGGGGCCCTGCCTAGCGTGGTCTTCAATTGTCGGAAGTGATAGGCCCAATTAGGCAGGGTCTCAACCACTAGCGGTGGGTACCTCTGCTTGGAAGATGGTTGGCTGCATTGTGATGGTTGAGATGGTGGTGCTGCGGTGGCAGCCGCTGCGGCGAAAGTCAATGGGGCTTGTGTTGTCACAGTTGCCGTCTGCGTCGATGGCAATGGTGGTGGTGGTGGTACAAGTGGTGGTGGCGTTGCTGGTAGCGGGGGGTTGGGGAGCATCCTACGTAGTCGGGGGTCCCTCTGCGAGAGTGGTGTGTCTGTTAGAGAACAGATTCTTTTGGGGTCATCTTTGGGGTCTGTGTCTTCGGTGCGCTTACGGCGCACTGCTGTGCCAGGTGGGAGGGGGGTGTCACAAATCTGCGACAGTACTCCAATCTCCTCCTCCGGGATGGGCCCTTCTAGCTCTATGGTTCTCTTTTTTATAAATTCATTCATGGCCTTAAGGAGACCAGGGGTTGCACACGCCCCTTCGGCCGCCCTGGCCAGAAAGATAATGTCAGCTTCATGGGACGTTCTTGGTGAGAGACCATGCAATGAGTGGTCGGGATCAGTCGGTGAGATTGAGTGCTGCATCCGCCGAGTTTGGTCTATCACGGCAGCGCGATGCGCGGAGCGATCGCGAGCCCCAACTGGGGCAGGTTGCCGCGGAGTCCATCCGACGGAGGGCTCGTCACCTGTCGTTTGGGAGGCCTGCGGGGCCTCGACCAGTAGGTGTTCCTCGGCCGCAGACATGGTCACCATGTCGTCGCCCGAGGATCGCGTGCGCATTCGGGCGCGTTGGTGGCCTTGAGATGGGCTAGGCGTGTCACTATCGTCAATATCCATTTTTGACTTGATTGAAGAGAATTCGCGGGACAGTGTTAGTCGCGACCCGTCGGCGACTGCTCAGGTGAGCAGCCGCCGGGATTCGTTGGTGATGATTATCCCCTCAGCTGGTATTTCTCATTCGTTTTAAAATTAAAACGGTGAGAAAATAGTTATAAGTTCGGGTCCGAGCGAGTGGACGCAAAGTTCGTTACTGGACAATAGTTGTGCCGAACATGTCTGTGGTCTAATAAAGTTCCGACGAACACGCACTTCACAACACCGCACGAGCAACTAGTCTATGCTTCACAAAGTAACACTGAACACTCCTCCTGGCTTATCGGCGGGCGCTCAGAGCCTTTTATACAGGTAGCAAAACAAGTTGAGTAGTAGGGATATCGAACGATGCGCTTGCCGGCCCAGGCGGTGCATTTGTTGTTTACACTTTACAATATTCTTGCATTTGACGACGCGGACGCCGTCATATATATATATATATATATATATATATATATATATATATATATATATATATATATATATATATATATATATATATTATTATATATTATATTTTTGGCACACATGTAGATGATGAGTGATGACCTGGATGGAATAGCTATTAGGCATAGGCTATTCCAGGTGTGCCGAAAATTTTTATAATGTAGCGGACAGCACGCTGCAGCTAGTCGTCTATTTATATAAATTTTTCCCATGCGTCCGGGATCGCTTAAGTAAAACTTGAATAGAAATAGATCATTGTGTTGCACAGTTTCTCACTAGCCACGGTAATCTTAAACCTGAATTATTCTCGTTTAAATTAGTTCCTTCTCCTTTCTGCGAGTGCTCTACATTAAACTGTAAATATGAACAAACTGCACATCACATTCTTTGGGAGTGTAATCTTTGGCAAAACGAACGTCGCCAAATGCTTGATAGTATCCAATGTATATCCGGTGTAATTTATTACTCCGACCTTGTGGGTACACGTGGGAACTTCCGTATCTTTAAGCGATTTTGTCGTACTTACTACTGGAAGCAAAATTAAGTAGGCCATTCTGGTAGGTCCCTAATTTCCAAACTTCCGTGGTGCAATAGCAATCAGGCTTAACCTGATTGTAAAAGTCTCATGTCGTGGCATTTCTATGCTTTTAACATTTTGCTGTCTCTTGCTAAAAAGGGAGGGAAAAAGGATGTATTTTCCTACTCCTCCTATACACCTACTTCTGATTAATTTCGTTGCGGGATCCAAGACAGCTTAGTTCTTCCCCAGGGCACCCTGAGCTCGCAACTCAGAAGTTATCAGGACAGTTGCCGCTGTTGATTCTGGTTAACGAAGTTACAGTGGTGGGAACGAGAGGTGGGGCCATTGCAGCTAGTCGTCCAATAAAAGTCAAAATAAGCAGCGTTTAATAGAGTATAATTATATATGTATATTCACAACCATAAGGTCGTAATCGTCGTGAATTTCATGGTGCTTACGCGCTTACTTGATCTAACGAGCTCTGACATAGATGCAGTCCATGGACTGCACTTTAGTAGAACACAAGTGCCGTGGCGCATGCCTTGCCTAGTACGTTAGTACATAGAAATAGTCTTTGCGTGTAAGCGTTACAAAAAACACAGCTTCACATTCATGATACATATTAAGCAGCCTTCTTTTGTTTTTGTTCGTGAGCACCCGTTTTTTGTGTACTCAATAGTAAGAACAAAATGCGGGTAGTTCACATACCAAAAAAACGAGCTATCGTTGGTACAACTGCATTAGCGCGTCGGTAAATCCCGTACGTTTAATCGTCGGTGCAATCGTATATTTCTTGATTAAGAGCTCGTAAAAATGTCGTCTCGCTCTGAATTATGGCCGCTGAGCGGGAGAGGAGATTAGCTCGCGGTTTGTTCGCCCGTGATGAATGGTGATGGATTTTGTAAATATCGCGAGGGTCTTGAAAATGGGAATTGTTATAGGAGTTTTTGTGTCTTGTTTTCGAAGGCTGAACTCGTGTCATCGCGATAGCCAGTAGGATTTGCATGGTAATGTGGCTGACTCTTAATATAAACCCCGATAAACTGACTGTGAATGGATAGCTAAATTTTGAAATGGACTGTCACGGATAAAGTGACCACAAATCAAATGCCTTGTTGGTGCGAGCACCTTTTGATGAAAAGACCATATGCCATTCTGCCAGGCAGTTCGTAAAAGGAGAATGATTGGCTATATACTATTTACTATCATCGTGGCTACTTGGAGGTAGACTTCTGCAACATCTCGCTCGAGTCTGGCAACACCGCTTTACCTATTTCTGCTTGATAGCGTCAATGTTTGTCACTCTTGTTTTTCGGTTTATTGGGTAAGGTAGCCGGTAAACTTATGTATGTGGCGTTAACATCCGGCCACACAGATAGAAACGCACCAATAATATCTGGTGTCTATAAGCGGTGGTTGTTTGTTTCTGTTTGAGAGCCATATGCTTGCTATCTAAATAAAAATGTCACGTGTTTTAGCCTACAAGGGACCACGTTCCATAGCTAATTTATAAACTATATAATTTGGTTTGAGCTAATTACGAGTAATAATTGAATAATTGACACATAAAAATATACCTATATAATTTTTAAAGCACAATAAATATTGCAGCAAAGAAAAAATACCTAGGTATCTGTAAAACAAAAAGCATAGATCACATATTCGAACGGCGTAACGCTGTTAATTTACGACACAATAAAAAAACTTGTAGAACATCTGTAAAATAAAACATACAATAAATTTTCCAAAAGAATTGAACATATAAATCCTTGGCGCGCGTCGTCGGACGCTGAAGGCTGCGGAGCTCATACATCACTGCGTCCTACATTGCGATACTGATGTTAAGGACGATGAAGAGTAACTGGGAAACGGAACAGCTACTCCACCTATAGATTTTTATTGTACGGACTTGCATTTGAAAGTGCTATTAATACATTTATACATAAGTGATGTCATATATACAGTTGGTATGTACGTAACATCACTGTTATCTATTTATTAATATCTGAAGCGAAAACTTTTCATCCTTTTAAAGAAAATTTTGTGCACGGACGATTATGCACACAACACACAGATTCTATGGGGAGGAAAGGTAGAAGCTAAAACTTAAATGTGAAATTTTTTGTTTTATTAAACTTTTATAATATACTATCTACTTTTACGATTCAAAGGAGAGTGATGAGATCGGCCTAAAAGGGCTACAAGAATATAGCGTCAGCCGAAATTGTTAAATTAATTTAATTTACAATAAGTCAATATAAGAATTCAACGGACACTTTTTAATAGCAAGTTAACTTTAAAAGGATTTTAGTTGGAAAGTCATGAAACTAATCAAACTTGTACACTATTTTTTATTTCTAAATCAAGCAAAGATTTTTCTTTTCTGCCTTAAAATTAACACTTTCTTTTATTTCTGACCAACCAAAATAAATTATAAACATGTCGGATAGGTAAGACGTAAATATCTAAACAAACTATTGTATAAAATGCAACAAAAATTAAAATATTTATTATTATAGTCGAAACAAGGCAGTATAAACAAGTACTCTTAGTATCATCCGAAAGAAACAAAAAAAAAACAAGTGTCATTTATTTACACTATGAACGAGTAATAAATATATTAATGTAAACAAAAGTTATATCGTTTTTTAACTTATAAGTGGTTAAAATCAAATAATCTTCATGATAAGTAATACAAAAATGAATTATATTTATGTTGACGATATATTGCGATGTGAGTGGCTTAAAATGGAATGTAACAATTGTAAATTCATTATTCAAGTAACATAATCTTTGAAGGAGTTTTGTGAATTTTAGTATTATAAAAAGTGTCCGTGATACAATTTACATTTCAGAAGAAATTAATAATGTATTACAATACGGTAAGCAGCCATCATTATGTGTTGCGTTTTAGGCCAAATTTGTATGGGGCCTCATCAATCTCCTTTGTCAGCTAATACCGGACTGGAAACACGTTTACACGTTGAGATGATTTGGCAGAAAGAGTATTAGGTACATATTTGATTTGATTTTGACTAAAATTGTGTATTACAGAAATTGTGATCGAATTTGGAATTTTAGATAGTCTATAGTTTGAGCGAATGCGCTAATGTTAGATAGTAGTATAGGATGCAATAATGTCCAGAGTTATTCATGAATAAACCTATTTATTTTATATCATATATAAAAGTGACAACCATCGCCTATAGATATCAAAGATGTTAATGTTGTTATTCTGTGTGGCCACATGCATAAATTTATCGGCTACAAGTACTGACGCTATAATAAGAAGAATAGATGATATCAGGATGATAGAAGGCGAAAGTAGCAGACCAAACATTGCAGAACTCTACATTATACATAGTAGTTACTGTAGCATGTAGCAAAACGCCGCTGTCAAGATGACATTTTGACAGTTGTCACCTCACTGTGTAATTTAAGGAACGTCTCCTTGAGATCGAGTTTGTAAAATTGTAACACGACCGCGACGTGGCGAAAATAAAAGAATATTATAATATTCTACTTTATTCGATAATATATTATCAAATAAGTCTTTCATTATATAAATACGAGAACACTACAGTTACGAAGGGACATGTTTAACAATCACTTACCTTTTTAGGAAGCGCCTAGCAGAAAGCCGACTATTCTTTGATATGGTAGGTTTTTTTTTTTTTTTTTTTTTCGGAATGTCACAATTGCTGTTAGCCTTAAGGGCTGTTACAGCTTCATCGGTCGCGTGGGCGAGCAGAGTGCTCAGCCAGAATTTAAAGGTGTAGGGCTGTACGCCCTCCGCCCTAAGGGTGTCTCCTGTGAGACCGAACCTCGGCTTAGGGTGGGGTCGTGATTTGCGATGAGAGGGCTAGTGGCATTGTTTTGTCCGTCCGCCGAACCTTGCCCTTGGGCTCGGTTCGCCGAAGGGCGAAACAGGGGTCCTCGTCGCCGCCGGCGGCGACGGTGTCGCGAATGTAGGTGTGTAGTGTCATCGTGTAAACCGTTTGCCAGAGTTATCGGGTCATCGGGATCGGTAAGAACGTGGCGGGGCCTACGTAGTTTGGGATCGGGATTAAGGTCTGGGATGTAGTCAGCCGCGGCTACCACCAGTGGGTTCGGATGCGAGATGGCACGATCGAAGTATCTTTCGGAGATGTCTTTGAAATGCTTTGCTAAGCTCGGCAATTCAAGATCGTTATGGAGGTCTACGTTGCGCATATACCACGGTGCTCCCGTGGCAATACGCAGGAATTTATTTTGTACCACTTGCAACGGATGCAAGTCCGTACGGGGGAGGTGGGCGAACGCTACGCAAGCGTATGAAAGGATGGGGCGTACGCACGACTTGTAAAGTGTCACCTTGTGTCTAAGTGACATTTTACTGCGTTTATTGATAAGATGATATAACCGACCTACAACGAACTTAGCCTTAACTTTCATTCTTTGTATGTGCGGTTTGAATGACATTTTGCTGTCCAACGTTACCCCGAGGTACTTGACTGTCTTTTCCCACGGAATGACGTTTCCGAACAGGGTAATGTTGCCTAGTTTTCGCAGACCGCGCCTTTGTTGTCGCGGGTGTTTACCGCGGCGAAAGTACACGGCTGCACTTTTTGAGGGATTTATTTCGATACGCCATTTTCTGAACCAATCACCGAGGGCGTTGGCCGCAGCCTGCAGCCGCTTGGTGATTGTTACTTCGGAAAAGTTGGACGTATAGAGGGCGGTGTCGTCGGCGAACAACGCGAGCTCGACGTGCGGCTCGCGTGGTACGTCGCACGTGTAGAGGGAGAATAATACGGGTGACAGTATGGAGCCCTGCGGGACACCTGCTGTAATCGATCTGTGGGTGGAGAAGGCTCCTTCCACGCGGAATTTGAATCGGCGGTTGGTGAGGTACTCTCGTATGATGAGTACGAGTCTGTCGGGCACGCCCATTTGGTATAGCTTGTATATTAAGCCATTGTGCCAGACTTTGTCGAACGCCTTTGCGACGTCGAAAAATAGGGCGCCTGTGGGAATTTGCAGCCCCGGGGCTGCGTTTAACCCGGTTAGGATATATTCGGTGAGACGGTGCACTTGATGAGTGCAAGAGTGAGCCGCTCGGAACCCGAACTGCTCATTTATTAAGAGGCCTTTCTCGTGAACAAATGCCTTAAGGCGAGCGAGAATGATTTTTTCATAGATTTTGCCTAACGTATTTATTAGGCTAATGGGGCGGTAACTACTGACTTTATTGCGGGGTTTACCCGGTTTGTGAATTCCTATGACGGTGGCTTCTTTCCACTCGTCTGGAAACGCGCAGCCGGCTAGTAGTGCATTGAAGATGCACACTAGTAGGCATATTAGGGAGGGGGGGAGGTATTTAATTACCTTATTAGTGATTTTATCGGGCCCCGGGGCCTTTTTATTGTGTAGACCTTTTATTATGTCGCCTACTTCTTCGGGATCGGTGGGTAGAAGCGGGTCACCCTCCATATGGTAGGTAGGTACACGAGGAATTGTTAAATGATAAAAATATTATGTTAACGATGTTACAAGTTACTGCTTAGTCTGTTGCCTATGTTACAATAAAAAAGGGTATTTGTACCATTAAGCCCATATTATGTCACTTTGTATGTTTCGTCGCTATAATATTACGGTACACCACCGACCACACAGCCTATAGACGGCTAATGTTTGATTTTCCGTCTTGAATACATTCTGGCAACTAGCTGAGGTAAGACGAAGTGGGGTTGCAACGCCGTAATTGGCTAACTCAAGGCCACAGTGAAAGATAGTAATGTACAGAGCATCTGATTGGTCGACACTGATTACCCAATCACTACTCATTGGCGCGTGGACATTTACATCGGAACTATAAGTCAGATGTTTTGACACAAGTCATTCGCCTATTATTAGGTGTCTATGGGCTGTGTGGTCGGTGCGGTACACACATGACGCGGCGGCGCGGCGTTATTTTAACGTCATGGAGCACCATATTATAAAATGTAGTGTCGAGTGTGGACTGTATATTCGCTTAAGTTTATTTTTTTGAAAGCTTTTAGAATCGTTGTGATTTCAAACTCGATGAAACGGAAATGCGTCACGATAGAGAAACATACATATTAAAATGTGTAGGAAACATATAGAATTCAAATATTTATATTCAAAGATAGAATTGCCCCCGTGTTGGTCCCGGGCTTCTTTGAAGAATAGGCCAACTACCGTTCTGCCAGGCAGGTCGTAAAAAGCGACTGAGTGGCTATGCGCGTCCCTAACATCGTGGCTACTAGGTGGTAGAGTTCTGCATCGGCTCGACCGGGTCTTGTACCACCGCCTTACCTATTCCTGTTGCAATAGCGTTAGTGCTGGTCACTGTCTTGTTCCGGTTTGAAGGGTAAGGTTTATAGGGTAAGGTAGCCGGTAAACTTATGCAAGTGGCATTAGACCTTGTTACAAGATAGCAACGCACCGTTAACATCTTTGGTGTCTATAGGCGATGGTTGTCTCTTTCCATCAGGAGACCCATCTGCTTGTTTGCTATCTTATGATATAAAAAAACAATATTTTAACTATTATCATCTATTCCAAACCAATCAGATACAAACAGTACAACCAGTTCTACCGCATGTAAGCTTTTTTTATATAATTAAATAGCAAGCAAGCCGATTGCTCTCCTGATGGAAAGGGAATCCATTTCCAATAAACAACAAAGATGTTATTGGTACATCTACCCGTGTTGCTAAATGGCAATGCCACATGCATAAGACTACCGCCTACATTACCCTCCAAATCAAAACATGACATTACTAAGCATTGACACTATTGCGTCAGGAACAGGTAAATCGGTGGAACCAAATACCCAGCCGAGACGTTATGGAACTCTACCATCTAGTAGACACAATGACACATGTAGCCAATCGATTGCCTTTTACGATCTGTCTGACAGAAAGGCAGTCAGTCTGTTTTTGAATGGAAGCCTTGACCAACATGGGAGCTCATACTGTATTTTTTAAAGTAATTACCTTTATAATCTGACGCGGATACTAGTACGAACGAATTTTAAAATTTGCTTCCGATATACGAGTATTCTTCGACACTTTCGTTTTGATGTAAATAACTGGAGGTCATCTTTTACCATAAAGTATATCTGATTGACAGTCCCATGCTATAAGAAGTAACTCAAAATATTATATCGCGTCTCATGTTTGATGAATTAAGTCTCCCCTTCGACCTAAGACCGCTATCTTGTAGATTTACGACTTCCCGAGAAAAAATGTCGAGTCCTCAGAGATTTTGCCGCGACCGAAATATTTTACGGAGGAAATGATTCCGGTGCGATGACTCTCGGATTTACGACTTAGTTTGACGGTTGATAAACATACAAAAACTTATTACATTCTTCATTTTTATTAGTTTTCAAGAAAAATATTTTGACCGTACCATAGGTCGAGTGGTTAGCGACCCAGACTTTGACAATGAGACTCGGGTTCGGTACCCGACGGGAACTAGCATTTGTGTGATCATAAGCTTGCAATTAACCAGATGTCTCTACAAATGATGCTCTTAAACAAGAAGTTGTTCTGATGGTAAAGGAATGTGTTGAAGATTAAATTTATAATTTAGAGTGTTGTATTGGCCTCCTTAGAAGAAATAACCATCTCCCTTGTTGGTCCGCGCTCCCTTTTAAAGAAAAGACCAGGCAGCGTTTAACCAGGTAGGTCGTAAAATGTGACTAATTGGCGAGACGGGTCACTACTGTCGTGATTACTAACTGAGTGCTAAGTGTGAGTTTTTCTTCTGGTTGTACCCTTTGTTGTACCCTCCAAACCAGAACACGACAAATGACAAGCATTGACGCTATTTCCGCAGTAAAAGGTAAGGCGGTGGTAAAAAAGACTCGGGCGAGACGTTACAGAACTCTACCAGAGTGCTAAGTGTGAGTTTTTCTTTTCGCATTCGATCGTGAGCGCGTTTAGAGTTTACTAGGAATTTGTATGTGATTTGTACAGCGCCACCTAGTGGTAAACGTGAGAAACCAGTTTACCACTAGGTGGCGCTGTACAAATCACATACAAATTCCTAGTAAACTCGAAACGCGCTCACGATCGAATGCGAAAAGAAAAACTCACACTTAGCACTCAGGACAGGAAAATGACAATTGACAAGTACCGACGCTGTTACGGCAGAAATTTATCTCGTATTGATCCGGATCTCATTTTGAAGATTAGACCATCTGTCGTTCTGCCAGGCAGGTCGTAAAAGGCTACCAATTAGCTATACGTGTCACTACCATCGTGTGGTAGAGTTTCACAACGTCGCGCCCAGGTTTATGGTACCAACATCTTAACTTCACCCTTCGCAATAGCGTCAATATTTGTCATTATTGTGTTCCAGTTAGGAGGTATGGTAGCCAGTAGACTTATGCATGTGGTATTGCCATCCTGCCACACGGATAGCAATGCACCATTAACATCTTCGATATCCATAAGCGATGGTTTTTCTTTCCATAAGGAGAGCCATCTGATTGTTTGCTATCTAATAATATAGCAAAAAGGAATAGGTAAGGATGTGGTACCAAAACTACTAATGCTTTCGTATATAAAAATTGAATTCAACAAGAATAAGTCGCGTATATAAAACAAATCTACTCCACAAAGACAATGTATTCCAATGTCTTTACAAAAAATAAATAAAATAAGTGAGAAAGTGTCAAGAAAATTTTCTTATTTGATTACACGTACTCAAATATGAATACATTCGGGTTGGAGCAGAATATATTACCAGCGTCGGGAGACGTGTACGCGTCACTGGGATGAAATAGAGCTGCTCTGAGACGACGCTGTGACGGCGCGGCAGCGGCGCGGTAGCGGCACGGCAGCAGCAGCGGGGAGCCTCTGTGTTATATAAGGGACGCGCCACATCACACGATAAATCTTTCGGACACTGCCACTAGAGCTGCTGAGGTACGCGATTTGTGGCTTTCAAAGATTATTTTTGGAGATTTGCATTTGGATATCTTTTTTATTTTAGGGAATTGTTATATATGGTGTATTTATTATTGCATATTGTCTTTTATTAGATTTCTGATTAAAAACAGCGTTGCTCGGGGTTAAATAATTGTCCAGTTGGCGATAGGATTGTCACCTATCACATTATGGGATTGGCTAATCTTGGGTGCACTATTTGCACCTCTGCCTTCGTGTCTGGGGATACGGGCGTGAAAATACGTTTTTTATTGTTACACTAAGGTGGAATGTGCTATCTATCTATACATATAATAAAACTGTAAGAGGTCGATTTCTGTACATTGAAGATATTTTAAAAATTTTTTTTGGAAGATACTCTTTAATCGATACTGAAGCGAAAATGTATTTTTTTTAATTTTTGTCTGTCTGTCTGTATCAAGGCCGCGCATCAAGCCGAATCTACAGAACGGATTCAAATAAAATTTAGCATAATTATAGTTAATACTTCGAAGAAGGTTATAGAATATTTTTTATCCCAAAATTCAGTACAGTTCCCGTGGGATAGGGGATGAAAACAAAAACGTATATTTAGCTTTAATTCATTAACCTGTAGTCCGAAATCCTTTATTATTTTTTGTTCAAAAGTAAATACTACAAAGATTATCCCTTAAAAATTTCAAAGTAATGAGTTTTATAATTTAGAAGTTACAGACATCACAAGTTTCAACGGTTTCGGGTGGACAGTCCAGTTGATCGTGACACCCGGAATGTATACAAAACCTTTGAATGCACGGCTCATTATAAGTTAGCGTTATCATTTCATAGTGTTTGTATAATGCATAGAATAATTACTCTAAGGTATAATGAATATAATCCGAGAGAATCAGTTCTAGAATGTGTACTTTTTATTAAAATGTTATAAATGCAATTTTACTAAATATGTGTAAAATATAAATCTATACATTTTATTTATTTATATAAGAATAATTATAATATATTTGAAAATAAAACAGGTCATTTTTCAGGTTTTTGCTAATATCTCAGAAAATATGCATCTAATGAAATTGAGTATACTAATAGAATTTGTTCTTTATAAATTTAATGTAAGGATAGGCTATTGCAAAAATTCACTATTTTGTTTTTACATTGCATAACGTAAAACAGGGTAAAAAAGTATCTACACGCCTATACGTAGGCAGAGGTACAAGAAGTGTACCCACGATTAGCCGAAAATACTATCTCACACAAAGTGAAAGATGGCAAGCTTATTGCTAACCGGGCCCTTTCCAATCCCGGGCAACGTTGTTTTATCAGAAAACTGAAAAAGCACATTTTGTTTTGTCTGACCCGGAAATCGGATCCAGGACCTTATATGGTCAACGACGACACCGGACCGCCAGACAACACGGTAAATATTTCAAAATTAGATACATCAATCAGGTAACTTTTAAAATTAATGAAACTTCTGCAAAGTGTAGATGTTGAAGTGCCTAAGCTACTTAGTATACTCACTAAAGTCGGACTTCAAAATACTTTAAAAAAATTGTTAAGTAGAATATACGAACATGTACTTATAAGTTCAGTCCAGAATAAGATCACATCTTACAGAAAAACTTTAAACACATATAACTTCATCAAAACAAATTCAATCAAAAGATACTTAACATTCCTTTATTTGTGAGAATAAAAATCAAAAATGTGAAAAAAAAATACGTGGCGTTGTTGTTTTTTATTAAAGTATCATCACGCCCGATTCGCTTGCGGCGTAGGCAGAGTAAACCGACCGTCTATATACTTTCCGGTTCACCGCGATACACCGGTTTGTCGGTTGGTGAGATAAATGGTAATCTTCATCGCCGCATATACTGACACGTTAACGATTATCGACTATTTTAGCGATAACTGGGACCGAAAGTTTTACGTGCTCATCAAGGTACGAGTACAAGGTACAAGGTGGTAATATATAAACCACTCTGCCAGTTTCCGAGTTGCTACTGAGATTTTAGATTTTCGAGAAAATCTTCGAAAATATCTCAATAACACCTTTGCCCGACGCGGGGATCGAACCCGGGACCTCATGATCTGCGCCGAGTAGGCTGTCCCTAGACCACGAGGCAGAGAGTTTGTTATAATAATTAAAAAAAAAACTTGACTCCTTATCTTGGTTATTGAAAATGATACAAATTTACATTAAAAATATCTTTTAGAGAATTAAAATAATATTAAATTTAAGAAAAGTGCAACAAGATTTTTTTTATTGCAAATTGTTTTCAATAATTTTCTTAGTCAAAGGCTTCTTTATTTTATTAATAACAAGCTACAAAGCCATGTGTTAATTAATTAATTTTTAACTTCCTGCTACGAAAATTGCCTTAAGTAAATAAAAATTATTCAAAAAATAAACCTGAATAAATAACTTTTCATCTTTCTAATTAGGTATACTTTTTAACTTCCCGCTACGCATCTAGATAAGGAACTGGTTTTGTCCCGATTTTCGAAAATCGAGAGGTCTCCACGTTTTGAGGACCTAGGAACCTTTTCCGACTATTTTCACGATGACGTGTGTGTGTATGTGCGTGAATGTGTATGTGTGTACGTAAACGTTTCATAACTTTGAACGGCTTGACCGATTGAAACGTGGTTAATGGGTTTCGATTGGATTCCACCCAACTTAGACTTCCTGAAAATTTAACTAATTCAGTCAGTTTTAACTAATTCAAGGAGATTTTGAGAAATTTTGGAAAATTTCACAAAGGTTTTTGGCGAAACAGTATTTTTTTAATAAAATTTCCAGATTAATGAACCGATATAGTACAAAATTTAATCAGCTTTACTTTTCAAAAAAACTGCGTCCAATGCATAAATTGCATCAAAATTTATTTATCCGTTCGGGAGTTATAGTTGACGAAAAATTTTGCAAGCGTGTTTTTTCGATATAATTTCGAATTTTTTTAACTAATCATTTTTAACCTTCTGCATTATTTTAGTAAGTACTTACTAAAAACACTACATTGAATTTCAAAAATCAAAAACGAGTCAAATTACAAAAGTTACAGCTTATCAAACATTAAAATTCGATTTTCTAAAATCGGGGTAAAATCAGTAACTTCTTTATCTACATACGTAGTGGGAAGTTAAAAAATCCCACGAGGACGAAGTCGCGGGTACAGCTAGTAATAAATATATAGGTAATATATTGTATATGCAGCAACTTTAAAGCTAAGTTTAATATGTAAGTATCTTCACGTCCGTATCCCCGAAGAAGAGGCAGAGATTAGTCCTGGATATTCATCCCACAATGTGATAGGTGGCAAGCCCATCGCCAACAGGGTGCTTAACCAATCTCGGGTTACCTACGTTGCTTTTATCACAAATCTAAAAAACACATTTTTGTTTTGCTCAACCTGGAAATCGAACTCGGGACCTCATATGTTCAACACAGATACCGGACCACTAGAATACAGTGGCGATTGAATGAGTGCAGTTCAAAATATTCCTTTTTTATTTTTTTATTTCTTTTTTGCGGTTTTCTACCGCTACTAATTGGGTAGATTTCTGCAATGTCTCGCCTGGGTCAGGCACCGCCATCTTGTCTTACTTATTCTTGCTGCAATAGTGCCAGTGCTTGTAGCTGTCGTATTCCGATTTAGAGAGTAACACAGCCAGAAAACTTATGCCAGAAGCATTCCATTGTAGTCACACGGATGGGAATTTTTATATGGAGAACAAAAATTCCGTTTTTTAAAAAAATGTATTTAATACATATAAATAATACAATGATATAAAGGAAATAGTACGAGTTACTGCGCTCACTTTGTCACGTCTAGTTACCTTGGCTTAAATCCTTGTATTGTTAACTAGTTATATCTTCACGACATACGATATGACACATCGTTGATACATTTTTTGTATATTAAGTAGTTCGCCGTGTTGGTCCCGGCCTCCTTTGAAGAATAGGCCAACTGCCGTTCTACCAGGCAGGTCGTAAAAGGCGACCGATTAGCTATCGAGTCACTACCATCGTGGCTACTAGGTGGTAGAGTTCTGCATTGTCTCGCCCGGGTCTGGTACCACCGCCTTACCTATTCCTGCCGCAATAGCGTCAGTGCTTGTCGCTGTCGTGTTCCGGTTTGGAAGGTAAGGTAGCCGGTAAACTTATGCATGTGGCATTAGACCTCGCCACAAGATAGCAACGCACCATTAACATCTTTGGTGCCTATAGGCGATGGTTGACTCTTTCCATCAGGAGACCCATCTGCTTGTTTGCTATCTTATGACATAAAAAAAAATGATGTTGTTTCATTTATACTCTCCATCGTCAGCACTTGGTAAAACTCCGTCATAATTGTTTTTGATGTGAAACATCTATTGGCGCAGGTGTAAACCGGATCGTTGGCGTGGCGACGCGGCATCCGTGGCGACGGGTCGCCACGCTATAATATTAAGCAATGTGCTATTGCGGCAGGTATAGTTAAGGCGGTGGCACCAGACCCGGGCAAGACTTGCAGAACTCTATCATCTAGTAGTCACGATGGTAGTGACTCGTACAGCCAATCGGTCGTCATTTACGACCTGCCTGGCAGTACGGTTTATGGCCTATTCTTCAAAGGAGCTCGGGACTAATGTGGGATTTATTTTGTATCAGGAGAACCGTCTACTTATTTGTTATTCCACGATATAAAACAAAAGACACAAAAATATAGAATTAAAAGCGTCTGCGTTTGTGCCGGGTAACGCTACCCGGGTGATATATTGCGGGCCGCGGCTGGAAGAATCACAAGCTGACAAATTCATTCCCCACTTGACACTCCGCGCCACCCCGACAGGGGGCGCTAATCTGTTTTACGGACTTTTATACCAACTGGCACTACAAGATCTTTATCACATCATTTCTTTGGAGATTTTATGAGATCTTATCATTTAAATGTGGACGCAAGTACGGTTTGAGGCACATAGAATTATGTCTAACCTGGAAGAGATTTGGCTTAAAGTATATACTTATATAGGTTCCCGGTTTCGACTTTCGATTCCCGGGTCAGCAAATTGAAAAAGTGTTTATTCAGTTTTCTGATAAAAACAACGTGGCCCGGGATTGGAAAAGTGCCCGGTTGGCGATAGGCTTGCCACTTACCATATTGTGGGACTAAGTATCTTCGGCTGATCGTGGGTGCCATTGACTATAGATGTGCTCTATGGTGGGTGCACTAGTTTGTACCTCTGCCTACCTCTACGGGGATACAGGCGTGAATATACTACTTATCTTGTTTGACTTTTTTATACAAGGTTTCTTTTTGGGTTGAAATTAAGCAGTTGGTCCAAATGACCGCTACTACGCAACCGGATGTTATGTACAGGTGATTTGTAAAATACAGATGTTATGTATAGGTGATTGATAAAATACTATACACATGGGCGTACCCAGGTTCTGTGGGCCACGGGGGGGGGGGGGCAACGGTAACATTTGAAGACTATATTTTTATATCATCATATTTTTATTTACAACAATAGATAGTTAATAGAGAGGTAAACAAATTTCAGGGGGGGGGGGGGGGGCAGCTGCCCCTCCCTGCCCTCCCCCCTCCCTCGGTATGCCCATCTTTGACCTGTAAATAGTCCATTCACGTTTTGTTTCAGATAGGGACAGAACCCTTTCTATAGACCGCGTCCTTGCAGCCCCCCAAGACAAGTGGCATCAACGCTAGGAGAATAGAAAAGGAAATGTATGGATTTGACATAAGCTGTTGATACGAGCGTAAACGAATGTGTAATTGGTAGCCAAGTGTCCTTCGTGAAACGCAACGTTATATTGCATCGATCATTTTTGATCATTTTCATACAAAACCTTAGCCAAGTGGCACTTTTGACAAGCAAAATTGTGATTCGATGATCAGCGAACGCTAGAACCCTGTAAATTACGCTAAAAATGGCGGATGATCACTATTATTCAATCAGCTGTTCTAAATCGTGGATATTATCTGTTAGAATTTTTGATAATTTTAAAGTAAAATGAACGCAAATTGTCATAATTTAAGAGCCCTAACCTAACTAAGGGGATTTCAATACATTTTTTTTTCTAAGTCGCAGACGCCTTTGTAATGGATTTCGGTTTTCATCCCCTAACTCCACGGGGAATGAACTCAGAGTAAAGTGACCTTAACAAAAGTTGGTAGAGTTCTGCATTGTCTCGCCCGGGTCTGGTGACACCGCCCTACCTATTCCTGCGCAATAGCGTTAGTGCTTGACACTTGCATTCCAGTTTGGAGAGTATGGTAGCCGGTAAACTTATGCATGTGGCATTAGCCCTCGTTACAAGATAGTAACGCACGATTAACATCTTTGTTGTCTATAGGCGATGGTTAACTCTTTCCATCAGGAGACCCGTCTGCTTTTCCCGTCTTTTCCTTTGCATATTAATATATAGACTAGCTAACAGATTATTTAGAAGACAAAAAAGCCTGGGATTAATTGCTCCTCATACCGATCTCATATATATTTTTTTGTAATATTGTAAAAAAATCAATGATATGAAAAAAAAGACAAGCCCGTTGAGTTTCTTCCGCCGGATCTTCTCAGTGTGTGACCGCGTTTCCGATCCGGTAGTAGTTTTTAAAAAAATATGTTGACGTGTCAAAATAACTTGTAAAAATTTTATTGATAAAGTATTTCTGATTTCTGATTTCTGATTTCTGATTTCTGATTTCTGATTTCTGATTTCTGATTTCTGATTTCTGATTTCTGATTTCTGATTTCTGATTTCTGATTTCTGATTTCTGATTTCTGATTTCTGATTTCTGATTTCTGATTTCTGATTTCTGATTTCTGATTTCTGATTTCTGATTTCTGATTTCTGATTTCTGATTTCTGATTTCTGATTTCTGATTTCTGATTTCTGATTTCTGATTTCTGATTTCTGATTTCTGATTTCTGATTTCTGATTTCTGATTTCTGATTTCTGATTTCTGATTTCTGATTTCTGATTTCTGATTTCTGATTTCTGATTTCTGATTTCTGATTTCTGATTTCTGATTTCTGATTTCTGATTTCTGATTTCTGATTTCTGATTTCTGATTTCTGATTTCTGATTTCTGATTTCTGATTTCTGATTTCTGATTTCTGATTTCTGATTTCTGATTTCTGATTTCTGATTTCTGATTTCTGATTTCTGATTTCTGATTTCTGATTTCTGATTTCTGATTTCTGATTTCTGATTTCTGAACTGCCTATAATCGAAATTCGACCAAATACAAAACAATAAAATCTCTTAAGTTAGACAACATATTTTAGCTGTAAAGAAAGTAGTATACATGTGTGTATAAGTATTATCATGTATGGTGTATGTCACGTGAATGTTTAATGTTTATTTTTTATTAATTTCATGTTTTTCTAATGCATATTGCTTAAAGATATTAGGTTTCTGCAGTCCTCTGTAATGTTAACTTTAAATATGCCAATTTAAATATTGCACCATTCGCGTTAATGTCCAAAGGGGTATAAACTTTTCACTTCACGTGTTAATATATAAAAAGATATACCTATTCCTTGTACATAAATAGGAGCATAAAATATTTATAAATAAGACCTGTGTTAATTCATGATTAGTCCGAAGTCATTGCAAAAAACTCAAAAAAATTGGATCTAATATTTGCCACGGACATCTACAATACATCGGAAACATCACTGCCGGTAATTGATTCCACGGCATAGTAGTGCGAGGCAAAAAGTGTCGAGAGAATCGCACAGTTGTGGATTTCCAGACATCGAGATAGTGAGAGTGGAACTTTAAATTTCTGTGATATCTATAGTTGACGTTTACCCCCTTTCATCATGAGAACTATTTGCTTAAAAAATAACATTAATGATAGCAACCACTCTTGTACGACACCCATAAGCAGAGTCTCCAACTTAACAACATGCGACATTCTTTTCTATAAAAAATACAAAGCCGAAAGGAAACATGGAGTTCGCGTGAGAAGTGATCAGTTAATCACAGAGTGTCCCACATTTAAAGCACAAGGGTCATAAATAGCGCGGAAAAAAAAACAACTTCTTTATCTACGTTTACGGCGACATAAATTGAGCTTATCTTTTCAAATATTCAGATTTTGCTCTATATATTTTAGGCTTACGATATACGGTTTTAATTATAAACAAGTTTGATGAAGTGCATAAGTTAGTGCTGATTCACTTTCGTTCCCTTTCACGTATTGCTACGTTGTACGATGTGATTGAATGAGATGTAAATGGTGTATTGCTATCTGTGTAACAAGGATGGAAAGGAAAATGGTTAAGTTTGACGGCTGCTTTACCCAACTTAACGGAACACGGAAACGGTAGATTGCAAATTTATACTAATTTTGCTAATTCTACTAATTTGAGAAAACAGTTTTTGCTGTGCATAAATAATTAATTAAGTAATAATTAAAATATACACATTTTTGAACTCAATGTGAAACTCACTCAATTAATTACAATACATTTTATGCTAATGTATCTATTAACGCGTATGAATAAAAAGGATATAACGGTTACCGAATATATAAAAATCTACCATTCGATAGTTTTATTTACACTGGTAATTACAAGAAAGGAACAACATCCACCGTTGTCGTAGTCTCGCTCAGAACATTTTTCCCCTTTGTTAAGTAAGAAACAAATGTCAACTTTATTGGTAACGAAATAAAGTACATTTTAATTTTTTAAATATTGCTTCGTAATAATACCAGTTCTCGTATATAAGTTCCTTGGTATAATTGCATGTGTATATTTATATCTCCGGAACCCTGCATCAGATCTTTACCATTTTTAAATGGGACCACACGGAAAGAATATCCTGTGAAACAAAAACAAAAGCAGAATTTTCAAAATCTGTTTATAAATGACTGATTTCTGAAGTTACAAAGATAATAAAAACATACAACCGAATTAATAACCTCCTCCTTTTTTGGGAAGTCGGTTGAAAATGGGCTGCGCAGCAGTCATTTGGAGCCCACATTATCATTGATTTTTATGTAACAAAATTATTTGTTCATAATTGTTTGTATACCTATTAGATAACATTTGACCGCCCCGATGGTCGAGTAGTTGGTGAACATAACTATGAACCAATAAGGTCCGGGTTCGATTCCCGACAGGTACAAACATTTGTGTTACGAGCACAGATGTTTGTATTTCTGGGTTTGGGTGTTTATTGTGTATGTAACAGTATTTATATATGTATTTTTTCGCCGTGTTGGTCCCGGCCTCCTTTGAAGAATAGGCCAACTGCCGTTCTGCCAGGCAGGTCGTAA
Source organism: Apodemia mormo (assembly GCA_036924255.1). Lineage (NCBI taxonomy): Eukaryota > Metazoa > Arthropoda > Insecta > Lepidoptera > Riodinidae > Apodemia > Apodemia mormo. The sequence goes on along the minus strand of JAUPFN010000009.1, from coordinate 3,127,024 downwards.
AAGGCGACCGATTGGCTATCGAGTCACTACCATCGTGGCTACTAGGTGGTAGAGTTCTGCATTGTCTCGCCCGGGTCTGGTACCACCGCCTTACCTATTCCTGCCGCAATAGCGTCAGTGCTTGTCGCTGTCGTGTTCCGGTTTGGAGGGTAAGGTAGCCGGTAAACTTATGCATGTGGCATTAGACCTCGCCACAAGATAGCAACGCACCATTAATATCTTTGGTGTCTATAGGCGATGGTTGACTCTTTCCATCAGGAGACCCATCTGCTTGTTTGCTATCTTATGACATAAAAAAAAAAATAAAAAAAAATTCTATGTATTAGTATCTCGTAAACTAACAACCATAACACAAACAATTTGCTTACTTTAGGGTTGAACGATTTTTGTAATTCGTCCAGCGGTAATATTATTATTATTATTTACAATATAATATCTTTATTTACAATATGTAACCGAGTTATAAATGAAAAGAAGAATGTAATCTTCATATCACTGTATATTTAAACAACATTTTAAATTTGAAATCAAACGTAAATCTCTTTAAATCTCTCACGGAGAGGAAGTGAAATTCACCGTATTAACAAGCCAAGCCAATGTTAGAGTAATTCCTGCTCGCTTGATGCATGGCCGACCCTGCCGCTTTCACCCGATCTAACCCCATAATTCAACCTGAAAAGTAACCCCTCCGAGTATTTTATTACCTGATGAAATGCCGCCACCGTCTCGGTTGATTTAACACAGTTTTCCTGGAAGATTAAGATGTTCTTGTTAAATATAAAATAAATAAATTGAAACATATAGATTATTTGCAAAATATAGGTGTTGCCAAGTTGTTAAAATTAATGTATAGTACCAATATATTCTACCAAATACCTATGGTGTACAAATATTTAAATATTTGACAATTTTACAAATCTACATAACTAATTATGTTTAAAAGAAAAAGTACAATGCATATTAAATTTACTAGGTGGTAGAGTTCTGCATTGTCTCGCCCGGGTCTGGTACCACCGCCTTACCTATTCCTGCCGCAATAGCGTCAGTGCTTGTTGCTGTCGTGTTCCGGTTTGGAGGGTAAGGTAGCCGGTAAACTTATGCATGTGGCATTATACCTCGCCACAAGATAGCAACGCACCATTTACATCTTTGGTGTCTATAGGCGATGGTTGACTCTTTCCATCAGGAGACCCATCTGCTTGTTTGCTATCTTATGACATAAAAAAAAAAAAATTTAATAATATAGTACCTACATTCACGAAAATTACATATGTATATGTTTTGTAGTTATACATTATTATTATATTGAAATGTTTAGGTGTATATATTTTACCTTTACCGTGATTTTGTTTGCGTTTCTACTTTTTAGAATGTTCCAGTATTCTAATATTAGGTTTCTATATTCTAATATGAACATCTTTAGTGTCTATGGGTGATGTCTACCTCTTCACATGAGGAATACTTGCTTGTATACTATTCTATGACATACATACATAGGTACATACATATCTTCACGCCAAATCCTTCACGGTATAGGCGTAGAATTAAGTGGCATACACTGCGATCCACATTAGCCTGGCTTCCTCCACATTCATAATAATAAAAAAAAACTTAATTAGTAAATTTATTTTAGTATGCGTTGCGTACGAAAATATGGGTATTTTACTACATGGCATTATTGAAAGATTAATTAGTCTTTAATAATAGGTAGGTACTATTAATGAAATTGGTGCTTGAATAGTGCGTAAATCCATTGACAGGGTAATATAGTAATTGTTGGAGTGTTTTTATAGGATAGCAAACAAGCAGATGGTTTTCCTCATAGAAGGGATAACGTTCACCGGCCCCCCCGACCCCCCACCGCTATACACCTATGACGTTCACCTATAGACATTAAAGATGTTAAAAGTTATAGAGGAGTGGAGTCTCTTGGCACAAACTCGTCTGTGCTTAAAAGGGGACTTCAACAATATACTTGAAATGTTTGTTAACTTTTTTAGTTCAATAAAGATTATTATTAGTATCTTTTTTTTTATATCATAAGATAGCAACAAACAGATGGGTCTCCTGATGGAAACAGCCAACCATCGCCTATAGACACCAAAGATGTTAATGATGCGTTGCTATCTTGTGGCGAGGTCTAATGCCACGTGCATAAGTTTACCGGCAACCTTACCCTCCAAATCGGAACACGACAGCGACAGACACTGACGCTATTGCGGCAGGAATAAGTAAGGCGGTGGTACCAGACCCGGGCGAGACAATGCAGAACTCTACTACCTAGTAGCCACGATGGTAATGACTCGCATAGCCAATCGGTCGCCTTTTACGACATGCCTGGCGGAACGGCTTTTGGTCTATTCTGCAAAGGAGCCCGGAACTAACACGGGGAATCTCTTTATTTACAATTTTTTTCCTATTTTATATACATTTATAATTATAACATTAAAAAAATACAATATTATAAAAATAAATAGAATCCCCGCCGACGGGAGTCTGGCAGCTAAGCCGCAGGTGGTCAGGGCGAAAAAGAAAGAAATCTCCTCACAAATACAATACGTGCCGTTCCATCACTCTAGTAGCGGGTTCCTCCCAACGTCTATACACCTTTTATTGATCACTTCGGAAAATTCGATTCTGACTATATCTTTTAAATTAACTTTTATTTATTTTCATTAATTATTATTATTATTATGGTGTGTTGGTGCCCGTGTAGCGGAGTTGGAACACCACATGCATAAGTTTACCGGTGCTACCGCTGCAGTGGCGCAGCTACCAGAGGGCAGTGCACCGGGGCCCTCAACGTCAGGGGGCCCTCAATCTCTATGCTACGTGCACTATAAATATTTATAAGCTATGCAAATTGAATAAAAAATATTTAACTTTTATATTGTATTAAAAGAACTTGTACTGTTTTACTTGAATTTTATTCTTGAATTTTAACGCATCATCAGCAGGCCTACTCTTGAAAATAATATAAATCTTAAACCAATATTGATAAAAACAATAAGTTTCGAATTTCGTCAAAAAACGGTACTCTTGAAACCAATATTGCCCACATTGATTCAGTATAGTAACGGCCTAATTATTGGAAATAGATGTCATCGTTACAAGTGGAAATTTTAAGTACCGTTTTAAACAAAATAACGAATAAAAGCAATAATGAGTAGTTCCAAAAAATTTCGAAATCCGTGTTTCGCTATCGCCGAATCCAATAATTGAATATAGTTGTCCAGAGTACAAAATACTTCGAAATTCATTAAATATACATTTAAAATTAAAATCGGTTTTCAAGAGTAGCTCTACAGGACAAACATTAGTATTGTTTACTACAATTGACATTTTGATTCAAATTTGATTTGATCAATTGTAGTTAACAATACTAATGATAGCCCTGGTGATGCGTTAAAACGCGAAACAAATCAAGTAAAACAGTACAAGTGTTTTTAATCTATACATTTATACAAATAAATAAAATTGGAATGTCCTTTCTTGGGTCTTAAACTATCAACGAACCAAATGTCATTCAAAATCGGTTCAGTGGTTAAGGCGTGAAGAAAAGACAGATAGATATACAGAGTTACTTTTACATTTATAATATTATAAATATATAATAATTCAATAATCATGAAATCGATAATGTAAAAACAAATCTATTTTTACTTGCTCCTGTTAAAATTATCAGGCAATCCGTTTATAAAAGATATTGCTACTATTTTACGATAGTCTAAAAAATTTAAAACACAACGATATATGCATTATCGTCACTTTTTATCAAATAAAATTCTATTTAGATTTACCAAATAAGCTACGTGTTTAATCCTGACAAGTACAAGTCAATAATGTAATTTTGTCATCCACTGTAAGCTGTCCACGTCAGCAAATTAAATAATCATTTTTGTGAGAAATATAGCGAGGAACACAAATTACATAGTTGTTTGTGGAAACCCGAGGTTGCTTGATTATAGATACTTCCTGCCCTGTCATTACTGCTAGAGATATTAAATATTTAGTTCTGAAAGTCACGTAGGTGTATATTATGAGGTGGGTCCCACACTCTGTTGTCTGATGAAAGTTTTTCTAAATCTGTCAAGAACGATGCGCTTTTGGATATAAAAATTAGCTTTTCAGTTAAATCTGGACATAAAATACCCATATGTTAAATTTAATTAAAATTTATCCAACCATTTTGGAGGAAGTAACAAACATTCCCGTGTTGGCATAATAGGCGCCCTTTGAAGGATAAACGGCCAGGCAATTCGTATAAGGCGAACGATTGGATATACTCGTTATGACATTTTGCTATTTGAGTTTTTGTTTAAAGGGCCTTTCATTAAGCTCTTCCTAACTCATTTAAAAAAAAGTGTATATGTGTGTGTAAAAAAGACTTTTTTATTCGTTTGAAAGCTTCCCGGTGATATTATGTGTGGAATATAAAATCATTCAAGTATTCATCGCGGCTACCCTCTAGAGTCATAGAAAATAAGACATTTCATATGCGGTGGTGCGCATATGAATTAATGTCTAATTTTCTATGACTCTAGAGTCTAGCTCAATGATCATGAGAATTTGACCGATGATATTGATCTTGATGATTGATTGGCTTTTAGGGCCGCTGTGGTTTATGTCAGTCGCATAGACTTGCGACTTAAGAAAACCCTAAAAGAGAATTATAATTGGGTACGAGCACGTAGCGTTATCCTGTTGAAATAAGATGTCAGTGTCAATATCAATTAATTCAGGCCAAAAAATGTAGTAATCAGCGCCCTCACCGTTAACGGTGACGGCCTGTCCGACATTGTTCTCAAAGAAATAAAGACCGATGACGCTGCCAAAATCCACACCAAACAGTGAAAAATATAGCTCTCACCGTTAACGTTGGCGTCCTATCCTACACTGTTCTCAAAGAAATATCATCAGGCTAGATGATACTCAAAAATCTACCCCAAAAAATGACATTTTGGGGATGTCTTAGACGCTCTAGAATCTTATGTAGATTGGTATTGTCCCAAATTTTCAATTTTGTTTGTTCACGTATTCATCTAGTAATGGGCCTCATTGCTGAAAATGATTTTTCGATGAAAATAAGGGTCAGTTGCCCAATCGTTTCGGAGCCCATTCACCTCTCAGCGAACACCTGTCGTTGTCTATGGTCACTCTCAGCTCCTGGGTCAGTTCAATTTGGACGGGTGCAAGCCTAAGTGAAGACGCAAAAATCGACAAGTGGTTGTCCGTGTAGGGCCGAGTTCTTGTGAGCGACATGAAATCGAGTGCCTCGAATTTCCTGCACACTCTCACGGATAGGGGCAATGTTTTCGACAGATTTTGCGTTCTGTCGCTGGGATGTAAATGCCATTACATCTCAGCCACACGGATAGCAATACAACTTTCAACAACACCTTTAACAATATCTTTGGTGCCTATAAGTGATGACTACCTCTTTCCATACTTTTTTGCTATTCAGTAGAAAAACTGATAACCCACTGGTTACATATTATGACATGTCGTCAGATAAATTACTAGGCACTAATGAATCAATAATAGTAGTTATGATAATTGTCGTGCAAGAATACGGAAACGTCACGTGCTTAGAGTCTTGTTTCTTTGAAATGTCTCATAATTGACTTTTAATAATGCTACAAACAGCATTTATTATAGGGCCGCTTATTGTAGACGCTTTAATTGCTTGATTGATTTGTTATAATTGTTTTTATGAGTTGATTTAATGAAATTGCACTTCGTTAAGGCGTAATTAACGGGTCTCATAACTCATTGACAACTGTATATTTATCCTCTTATCACGTATACAGAAGTCATTATACAAGTAAATGATTGCAACGTGTATTTTTGTTCTGTTATAGCGGTGGTACCAAACACGGGCGAGACAATGCAGAACTCTCACACCTAGTGTAGCTAAGATGGTAGTACCTCGCATAGCTAATCGTTCGCCTCTTACGAACTATCTGGCAGAGTGGTAGATGGTTTATTCTTCAAAAGGAGCTCGGATTAACACGGGGAAAAGAATGTTGGCAGCACAAAATATCGACCAAATAAAATGTCGTCAGACACAGAATCTACAACGTTATAGAGACTGCGGCCGCTGAATCAACACACCTCGTTGTCTTATCCAGGTTAAAATATTCGCTTAATTTATGGGAAATTGGAGGGTAAATAAAACATCACCAAATAACATAATATTTTTATATTGATAAATAGAATCATTTCATTATTATTTTTGAAAATGCCATCAAACTTTACGCCGTGTTGGTCCCGGCCTCCTTTGAAGAATAGGCCAACTGCCGTTCTGCCAGGCAGGTCGTAAAAGGCGACCGATTGGCTATCGAGTCACTACCATTGTGGCTACTAGGTGGTAGAGTTCAGCATTGTCTCGTCCGGGTCTGGTACCACCGCCTTACCTATTCCTGCCGCAATAGTGTCACTGCTTGTCGCTGTCGTGTTCCGGTTTGGAGGGTAAGGTAGCCGGTAAACTTATGCATGTGGCATTAGACCTCGCCACAAGATAGCAACGCACCATTAACATCTTTGGTGTCTATAGGCGATGGTTGACTCTTTCCATCAGGAGACCCATCTGCTTGTTTGCTATCTTATGATATAAAAAAAAAAAACTTCCCATTTACCTACCTTTCGGATCGGACACGATATAAGTTAATTAATGTACACAAAATACCAACATGCGTCCATATGTCATGATCCAAACATACTTGACACTTTTTTTAGGCATTGTTTTGTTGTTTGTTGTGTCGGATAAAAATTAAATTTTGAACTTTTAAATTATTTTTCATTACACATACATATACAAGATTCGTTCGAATTGGTAATATGTTCGATAGATACTATCAATGGAACATAATATCGATTCTGAAAATTTTACCGGACCTTTAAACGTAACCCATATTTGCAAAGTCAAAAGTTTTTTGAAGGACATATGTCATGCTTTTCATATAACAAGTAACAAAGTCAATAGGAAATGGGAATGCTTCTCATCTTATAAAACTTATAAATCTCGATGATTAGAAATATCTAATTACGTTATATTAACTCTACTAAAACCGTGCGCGTGATTATATTTTTTTTACTTATTTTAAGTCGATTATCACCCTAATCCCGTCAGCACAGCCGTGTAATTCAATCCCTGAATCCGTAACGCAACATGCGAATTCAATTCGACGTTTGTTTCCTCTCCATTGACGGCAAGTTGCGGCATGTCGACACGCCGACACTGACAATGGGATAACAAGCTCTCGGCTTACACCGGTCACACAATGGGCTTATCCCGGCCATCCACGGAACTTGCCCTAACACAATTGTGTTGGACACTCCCGTATTAATATTACGTAGGGGCTGTGACATACGAGACGGATGAACTGTCTTTATGGGCTTCAAGGTGTTTTATCTTTAATTTAATATAATAAGATTTTATATGAAAAGAAGAGAATGGAGATTTTATGTGATATTAGTAATCCCACAGCAATAATGTATTTTCTGAAATTGAAAGCACCGTATCATCAGTTAAATCATGAGGGTAGGTAGGTAGTTTTCAACCGACTTCTTGAAAAGTAGGTAAGTAATGTGAACTGAATCAATACCATCCATTCACAATCACCACCATCATCAATCACAAATTTTCAGCGACTGAGATAATTGGTTACCACAATCGACATATTTACCAATTCTCTACCGTCTTTTCAAAAGGATGAGGTTTTAAATTCGACTATTTTTTTCAAATTTATTACTTTAAAACTAGCTCATTCATAAACTGATTTGGAAAATTTTAAGGGGTCCCGGTCCCAAACAAAATAATAATTTTCCAAACCTAATTATTATTTTGTTTGGGATATAATTATAGTCCATTTTTTCCAAATGTGTTCATTTTGGTCCCATATAACTTTTATAAAAATATGATTCAGAGTTCCACAGTTAAGATTTCTTTTTTTATATCATAGGATAAAAATGCAGATGCAGAAAAAAAAAGCAGATGGTTCTCCTGAAAGAGAAATCATCGCATATATGCACCAACGATGGTAATAATCCATTGCTATCCATGAGGGTTGGTAATGCCACATGCTTAAGTATACCGGTTACTATGTTCTCAAAACTGGCCACTTATCATTAAACCAATGCCACCAACCATGCCACGACAGTGGCAAACACTGACGCTGTTGCAGCAGGAATAAATAAGTCGGTGGTACCAGACTAGCCGTTACAGAACTCTACCACCTAGTAGTCACCATGATAGGGATAAGTTTGATCAATCGGTCGCTTTTTACGAACTGCCTGGCAGAATGACAGATAGTTTATTATCTAAAGGGGATTCGCACTAACACGAGGACATTTTTTTCATTTATATATTTAAATTATCCATATTAATTAAAAGTAGAGCGATTTAAAAAGTATTTAGGGGCTCGGGTTCGATTTCCGACAGGGACAAGCATTTGTGTGATGAGCATAAATGTTTGTATTTCCGGGTTTGGGTGTTTATTAAATATATTCCAGTATTTATATATGTATTTCTATGTATTAGTATATATTAGTACCTATCGTACACAAGCAAATAATTTGTTTACTTTGGGGTAAGGTCAGTAAGTGTAATTTGTTTCATGTATATTTATTTATTTACATAGATATGATATGACGATTTTCGTAGTTACATATGTTTTTTTAAACAGTCACATTTAAAGATATTACAATAGTAAAAGTTTTTATTTACTTTTAGTACCTACGTTAAACGTAAAAAATTTTTTTCGAAAATGTATCGAGTTACGTTTCTTCATGATTTATATTTCGGTTTTAACGATTTATGTCGGTTATTTATTACGGGTTATAAATTAAAACAACTAGCGTTATAAATTATTTTATAAATAAATAAAAAAATACAAACACATTAAACACTCAAAAGATAATGATCTGCAGTAAAATATATCAGAAAGCAGAAAAACTTCATTCAATAAAAATTTTTATAAGTTTTTTTTGATTTCTTTTACATTACCATAAACTACACCCGGATCGGAAACGCGGCCGCACACTAAGAAGATACGGCGGAAGAAACTCAGCGAGCTTGTATTTTTTTATGTATAATTTTTTAAGTAGGATATTACATAATGTTTATTTTGTAAGTATGTAATTGTTACGATGATAATAATAATTGCCATTATGAGGAGACAGTTCCATCTTATGATCAACTCTCTACCATCGCGCGTGCTCATTGGTCAATTCAAATAGCGCGTTCTCCCGGCTTTCATTTTCGTCGCATTTTACGAAATCACTCTTACATATTATTTGCAATAAAATGAGATGAAAAATCTTACACATAACTCATTTTAAAAAAATAATCAAAAAACATGATAAAGTTTTTAGACCCTCTTGTAAAGCTAGGATGTTAAAGCTTGTGTTTTTATTTACACCGGAGAGTGGTTTTCGCCCTATATTAAAGTAGCTATGCAATTGTGTGTACTATGTTTATAATCCCTTTCAAATATGACGGATTAGAGGGTCCTATTCTCAAAACTGTATTGTCACAGCAATCGTATTGTAATACGTCGAGTGTTAATTATGCGCGTGAATGGGTGCCTTTTGACGGTTTCAGATTAATATGGGATTTGGTCTACTGATATTTTATAAAGCAAATCAAAAATGATTCTAAAATACAAAGGCACAAGAACCAATTTATATTGGGCTTATTGTTTTATTTTGTTTTTCACTGCTTTAAAAAATTCACCGCCATATTTGTGAAATTGAAAAATTGGTTATTTTGAAATATATAAAATACATTTTTAAACAAGGTATTTTTTTTTGTTTGAAAGTGTATAATCCTGAGGTTTTATTTTCATTAAGTCAAGTACCGTACCTTACTTTACCCTGACATCAGTGTGCCGTCGGTGTTTGTCGCGGTCGTGTTCTGGTTTGAAGGGTAAGGTAGACAATAAACTTTTGCATGTGGTATTCAAATTTCATCACACGGATAGAAACGCATCATTAACATCTTTGATGTCTATAGGTGATGGTTATTTCTTACCGTCGGGAACATCATCTGCTTTTTTACTATCTTATATAAAAATAAAATAAATATATAAATAAGCATGGCCTCCTGAACAAATTATGAAAAAATCTCAAAAATAATATTACGCGTTATTTTTAATGCGAAATATTTAGCGACTCTATCCTTTGACCTGTTTAGGATGGATTCCTGTTGTTCTGAAAAAAGGGAACGTAAGCAACTTTTTTCAGTTTTGATGTTTAAAACAAATATCTTTCAAGACTAACCAGCGGTATTGAATCGAACTTATATTAGTACTTATGTGAACGTGATACGATATGTGATTCATTTATTATTCTGCAGTAGTGTCAGTGCTTGTCACTGTCGTGTATCGGTTAGGAGGATGACTTAGTCAGCAAATATATGTTTGTGGTACTACAATTAATTTACCGATTCACCGATGGCAACGCACCGTTAATATTATTTTTGGTGCATAAGGTCTATAATAGGTGACGGTCGTCTCTTTCTATCAGGAGAGCCATTGCTTGTTTGCTGTCCTATAATAAAAAAGGTATATTATGTTTTTGTTGTAGCTATTCAAAATTAATTATGTTTTAGATATAGCCGTCCAATATTAAGGTAAGTTATGTTTTTGAAATAGCCATCCACTATTAAGTTTTTTTATTTTTTATATCATAAGGTAGCAAAGAAGCAGATGAGTCTCCTGATGGAAAGAGTCAACCATCGACTATAGACACCAAAGATGTTAATGGTGCGTTGCAATCTCGTGGCAAAGTCTAATGCTACATGCATAAGTTTACCGGCTACCTTACCCTCCAAACCGGAACACGACAGCGACAAGCACTGACGCTATTGCGGCAGAAATAGGTAAGTGCTTTCTAATACTAAGGTAAGTTATTTTTTGAAATTACTATTTAATATTAAGGTAAGTTATGTTTTTTAAATAGCCGTCCAATATTAAGATAAGTTACATTTTCATGTTACGTTTTTTAAATTGCCATTCAATATTAAGGTAAGTCGTGTGTCGTGTGTCAAAAAGTTAAGGTGTGTTATATTTATAATATTTCCTACTTTTCCTACTTTTTTCCTATATTTATAATATTTATCTAATATTATGTTTTTGTAATAGCAATTTAAAAAGATTTCTCTGACCGAAGAATTCAATTCAGGATTTCGTGTGTCACCGAATATACCTTTAGGCTAAAAGGCAATTCTTTTTAAATTACATATATTTCAAAATATCCCACTAATATTAGAACTGCGAAATATTGTACGTGTGTATGCTTGTATATATTGATATATTTGTTACTTTTAATTCTGGACATTATGATAGCTCCCTCGATAGAAAGAGATTACCATCGCCTATAAACCACAAATATTTCATGGTGCGTTGCCATCCCCGTGCGAAACTGTAATGTTACTGTAATGCAAAAATTCACCGCGACATTTCCCCCCAAACTGGAACACGATAGTGAAAACCACTGATGCTCAACGAATTCGGAAGAGACGCTGCGACAATATCGTCAGTGTTTGTCACCGTTTTTTTGCGGGTTTGGATAGTAAGGTAGCTGGTAAATTTATGCTTGCGGAACATCGCACCACAAAGGTCTTTGTTATCTATAGGCGATGGCAATTTCTTTTCGTCAATAAAACCATTTGCTTGTTGATATGTTATGATATATAAAAATAATTGGTAACCAATGAATTAAATACATTTTGTAGTATAAATAACTCTAAACTGTAGCAACAGTTAGCGTGCGTGGCCCTTGTAACTGTAGGTTATGGATTAAAACATCGTGAAAACGAGGCTGTAATAAAATAATAAAATGTAGCACTGCCATTTGCCATTGTAATTAAACGGCATAAATTATTATTATACGTAGTTGTTTTGTCTTGGCTCGAGATTTACGACTGGTAATTGTAATAAACTTTTATATTTACTACGAATTTGGCCTGGATTTTATTTTATCGCCTTGTAACGGTTTACGTGCAATTCAGTTATTAAGCGAACGTAATTTCAAATTTACGGGTTTTTGAAATAAAACTTTTACGCGTTTTTAACCTGTAACACTGGTGTTACGAATTGTATAGCTATAAGCTAGTAAATATGAGAGGTTTTAATTTAATTCTTAACATGTGCATAAAATTTAATTTAAATCACGTGATACCTAAGACTATAATCATAATAAATTTTTATTTCAGGTACCAGGCCCATAGATTCCATAATTACGTATGTTTATAATATTAATAATATTTATAATATACTGCTTTATAAAATATATTAATTAATCATAGATAAATAATTGGTCTCGCGGCGCTTGACAAGTGTGCTCTTGGAGCTTGCGTTGTGATTGGTGACTGTACGGTGTTGCCGCATTTGACAAGTATATCGGCGGTATCTAGTCAAGCATAACGAGACCAAATATTTATCTAAGTAATTACTATGTCAAAATTATTTTAAATTATAAAAATTATATGATTAAAAACCATTAATATAAAAAACCCAAGATACACAATCAGTGTGTCAAAAACGTCCTCCAAAAATGAGCGCACAATTTTATATTTTGCACTCATTTCAAATAGACTCACGTCGGCCGCGACACTGTCAATTTTATTTCTTTTCGTACATTGCTTTGTAAAAACAACTATAAGTCTTGCACTTAAGGTTGGATATGCAAAGACATACGTTTTTGCCATATCTATAACTACTTAAATGAAATTGGGGACACTTTTGAGTGTCAGTTTTGTTCGGGACTGTGCATCTAGGGTTTTTTATATCAATGTTAAAAACTATAATATTACAGATATATTTTGTATATCAGATATTAGTTATCCGAAGTTAATTTTTGAGTAATTATGTCATGGTATTTCAGATTTATTTATGTTTATTGCGAAAATAATATAAAAAATATCCGAGGGTTTGCAAATGTCATGTTAAAATTTTAAACATTTGCAAACTATATTGCAACAGTTTATGTTAGTCAATAGATATACTTCATATACATTGTAGGTACTCGAAACATCCAAAATTTCAAAAATAGAGTTTGCATCTTCAGTTTTATCAGTTTTTTAGTAGGTAGTACTTATGCGATATATCTAAAATAACGAAACAAATTATTGAAATTTTTCGTACTTGCAATTAATTTTAATTTCACTTTTTTTACTTGACTGTTATGCATATTAAATATTTAATCATTTACATTAAAGACTATGATATTTTTGGTAATGTAAATCTGATTTTATGATAAACATTTCTACAGATTTTCTATCATAAGATAGCAAACAAGTAGATGGGTCTCCTGATGGAAAGAGTCAACCATCGCCTATAGACACCAAAGATGTTAATGGTGCGTTGCTATCTTGTGGCGAGGTCTAATGCCACATGCTTAAGTTTACCGGCTACCTTACCCTTCAAACCGGAACACGACAGCGACAAGCATTGTCGCTATTGCGGCAGGAATAGGTAAGGCGGTGGTACCAGACCCGGGCGAGACAATGCAGAACTCTACCACCTAGTAGCCACGATGATAGTGACTCGATAGCCAATCGGTCGCCTTTTACGACCTGCCTGGCAGAATGGCAGTTGGCCTATTCTTCAAAGAAGGCCGGGACCAACACGGCGTAAATAATAACTCTGTAGCGGCTGCAATAATTTGTAATTAATATTTATATTTTTGAATTTTTGAGCACTTACATTACAAGATTGTTCCTTTTCAAGTTTAGTGTTTATAATTATAATATACATCGCTATCTTAATAATAAAAGTAGCAGCTGTTCATCAGTAAAAAGTATAGTTTTCTTTGTTACATCTTCATAAGATTTATTATTTATAAAAATTGTTTTCTATTCAAATCTATTGAAATATAAATTATACATCTGATGTTCTTGACTCTATCAACTGCTGATGACGAATCGGGACTACATAAATATATATATTTTTGAAACAATGTCGATTTGGGTCATGTTTTTTCAAGTCGACGAATTGGGATCATGACGAATCGGGATCAATTCATCATCATCATGAAGTCGGCTGCATAATTTTATCTCTTTCCTAAGCAGAATAAAAGAGTTTTCTTAAAATTACGACATTTCAGTAATAATATATGATTTTATGACATTACTCTAATTGAAACTTGATTTTTTCAAAAATTAAAAAATAATTATTAATACAGTGGTATATTTAGCAAAACTTTATAAATAGGTTTTCTAAAACAGTATATTGAAAGAAATGCCAAAATATGTTGTAGATTCATACAGAATTATATCTTCCACTATCTCCATTGAAAATTTCATCAAAATCAGTTCACGTTCAGTGATTGAGTCGTGAATATGAAATATCACGGACAGACGGGTAGATTTTCGTATTGATAATATTAGTATGGATTGTAACCCATACCAACAGACTAATTTCATAAATGAGAAAATTCTGTAGGTACCTATAATCTAACTAAAAACTGGCTTTTAATATTTAAATACTTTAGCAATTGCAAGTAAGATCTACGCAGCAGGAAATTGTATTTAATTCCATGTTCCAATTAATGCGTTCACCATCAACACTTCAAATACTAAAACATAGAGCTGGTTTTACTTATCTTGATTATACTACTGGGTAATAAAACTACCGCTCCAATTAAAAACTAAATAGCTTACAAATTAATCATAAAGTTTATTTCAACATACATTTCAAGATAAGGGTTAACGTTTATAGCTATGAAAATTAATAGTTTTCCTATTTTCATAAATTAGGTTTTTAAAAAAGTGGGTCTTTATTAAAAAAACTAGAAAATATCGGTATGGTATTAGAGGCTTTGCAGTTAAACTTATTAAGAACTATCGCAGTAACAGGACCCAGTGGGTTAAAATTGGTGATGTGGTAAGTGACTGTGATACTGTAGGCTATGGAGTACCACAGGATAGTATATTGGGACCTTAATGACCTTTTCAACTTAAAAATAACAAATGCACATATTTTTTCTTATGCAGACGATACCGCAGTGGTCTTTTAAAACACAACCTGGAGTTTGGTCAGTGGTGATGTGGAGGCTGGGCTGGAGGTAGTAGGGGAGTGGTTAAGCCACAATTTACTTACACTAAATACCCAAAAAGCAAAATTTGTCACTTTCTCACTTTATAATAGGACGCAGCCCGATACTAGCTTAGACATTGCGGTTCACCACTGTTCCAAAACTTTACGTACTTCTGGTTGTATTTGGTGGTCATGTTGGACTATACTTTCGTGGTATGCTCACATTCAGCTGATTGCTTATCGGTTATGTAAGTTGATTTGGATATTCAAAACTATTATTAAAATCATAATTAATCAAATTTACATTGCTTTAGCGAAACCCATTTCAACATACTGCATGGGGTGGCGCAGCAAAAACAAGATTAATTGATGTAGAAAGAGCACGAAAAGCTTTGCTAAAAGAAGCTTATTTTAAAAAACGAGGATTCTCAACTAATACGCTTTACATTCTTAATAATACCGTCTCCATTTGAAGGCTCTTCATACTACATACCATTATAAAAACACATTAAATTACACTATAACCCCATAAATAGTAGTAAAAGGAGAAATCTTAGTGTTGCTAAGATAAGTCAGACACGTACAGAAATTGCACACACAGTTCTATTATCTTTCATCGCATTTGTATAATAAATGTAATAAAATTGTACAAATATGTATATCCCTTGACAGAACGTGAATGCAAGTCAAAAGTAACTGCGTGGCTAAAAACCTTAAATTATGAAGTAACTGAAGGTTTACTTAAGAACTCTTTATAAATATTTGGAAATTTATATGCTTAGTTTTTATACGCAACACGCATACTTACACTCACACACACACAAACACATACACTCACACTCTATCACACACACATATATACAGTCAGAAAAATTGAATGTACATACACATATTATGTTGCACTTGATATAACACTTACCTTATTTTTTTTAACTTAAACCCCCATTTTCCCCGTGTTGGTCCCGGGCTCCTTTAAAGAATAGACCAACTGCCATTCTGCTAGGTATGTCGTAAAAGGCGACCGATTGGCTACGCGAATCACTAGCATCGTGACTACTAAGTGGTAGAGTTCTGCATTGTCTCGCCCGGGTCTTTTACCACCGCCTTACTCACTCCTGCCACAATAGCGTCAGTGCTTGTCACTGTCGTATTCCGGATTGGAGGGTTATATATATATATATATATATATATATATATATATATATATATATATATATATATATATATATATATATATATATATATATATATATATATAATATATATAAACTTATGCATGTGGCGTTAGACCTCGCCACAAGATAGCAACGCACTATTAACACCTTTGGTGTATATAGGCAGTGTTTGACTCTTTCCATCAGGCCACATATACTCATTTTAAATATGTTTGTGTAAAATATTGACAAACAAATACTAATACATACAAATACATATATAAAAACTGTTACATCTATACATATAATAAAATCGTAAGAAAGTCAAAACTGTATATTGAATATTTTTTTAAAAGAATACTTGAGGCGTGATCTACAATCGATATCGAAGCCAAAAATATAGTTTTTAGAATTTTTGTCTGTTTGTCTGTTTGTCTGTATGTATGTCCGGGGTAAACTCAAAAAGTAATACATGGATTTACTTCAAATTTTGCATGAATATTACTAATAGGTCGGGTCAACATATAGGCTACATATTATCACGCTATCACCTACGGGGGAGGAGCTGTGCGGAGTAAACGAAGTTCGCGAGGACGAAGTCGCAGGCAACAGCTAGTACATAATAAATACCCATACCCAGAAATACAAACATCTATGCTCGTCACTCAAATGTTTATCCCTGTCGGGAATCAAAACTGAGCTCCCTCGATTCGCATTTAGGTTTGCTAACCACTCAACCAATGGGGCGGTATATTCTATGTACGATTTGAAAGAAGTCCTATGTCATATCACATACGTCATTTGCCTTACACGCTTGACACGGAACAATGTAAGCAATGTCATAATCTCACTAAGAATAAAATAAAGGGTAACACCGCCCTACAATATTACACAAAATGCTGCCACATATTTATAATAATTTTCTTTATAACTGTACTAATAAATCCCTGACAAAATTGCATCTTACACTTAAGCGGAAAATCCTTATCGCCCCGTCAAATCAGATGACTAACATTGTCAATTATTATTTACCCTACTCCAAAGCATTGTAGGCATTATTTTTTGAGTCTTATGACTTACAGTCGCATAGTACTGTTTAATATGTAACATGTTTCTGTCATGTCAAGTAAACCATGACGGAATAACAGAGGAGTCGAATGACATAATGCCGTACTGAATAGAGAGCTTTGAGAATAGGGTACTTTTTAAAGTATTAGTGCATTCCCTTGACGCCATGAATACATGTTTGTCAGTAGCTGATTATATGTTTGCAGAGCGGGATTCCAGTAAAAGATATAATATGTTAGTACCGGCGCCGGCGTCTTGCTATGACTTGTATTGGTGAAAAAATTGTGTGGTTGAGCGCAGTAAAAGTACTATGATGTATAAAATCTTCATTGACAATTTAGTATATGTATTAATTACATAATAGTAATTTGAAAAATTAAACAGACTTTAAATTTCATCTATCTCATATACCGAAAACTACTAAACCGATTTTGAGAAATGAAACTTCACCGGTTCCCTATGTTGAAATATATGTGATTTGAATCAAGAAGAATTATCTAGACATAGTTTTCGGTTTCGGCGAAATTCGCGGACAAACATACAAACATCCAAATATATAAACATACACTTACAAAATTTAGTATACGCGCTTGGACTTCTAAATAGATCATCATACTCATATAGAAGAAGTATCTTCACGCCCGTATCCCCGAAGTGGTAGGCAGAGGTATAACAAGGGCACTCATGACTAGCCGAAGATACTTGGTCTCACAATGTGACAGGTGGCCAGCCTATCGCCAACCGGGCACTTTCCAATCACGGGCAACGTTGTTTTTATCAGAAAACTGAAAAAATACATTTTTGAATTGCCCGACCAAAGAATCGAACCCGGGACCTCATGTGGTCAACTCCAACACCGGACCATTAGACCAGAGAGGCGATTATACTCCTATATTATCCGATTTCAACAATATTTTATATTACATGTATATGTGTCAAATTGATAGCCTCGTTTTTTCTTCGGTTGAAAAAACGTTAAACATGTTATAGAATATGAATTTCAAGTCCTTTTCTATTAAATTTTTTCAATAATTAGTCCTTTTCTACCTATCTCAATATTTTACATCTATCGACCAATGTTTACATACAAAATATTTATTGCCAATTAAAGTTCTAGCCTTGAAGATGTTGAAACACAGAAAACATATCCGTGTGTAGAACAATGTGAAACAGGTTGGGTATTTAATTACCTAATAACAAATATTTAGCGTGTGAATAATTGTGAAACAGTACAAGTGTTTAAATTTAAAATAATCATTATGATGGACTTTCACCAAGTACCGATGATGGAGACGATGGAGAATATAAATTATGTTAAATTGCATATTCTTTTTACGCGTTACATACAATTGGTAAAATAATTTTACGATCGATAAAATATTTTGCAGAGATTAGCAATAATGATGTTATTTAAAAAAAGTCTTTTATTAATCTCGCGTAAAGGTTATACGCATTCTCCTTTTTTTGTTCCTGGTAATAAATAGACTATTTAATCAAAGAGTTTAAATAGTTGAACATGTACAAATAAAACCATAAAGTTAGGCAAACCTATCCTAACAGTCTGCTAAAAATATTTGACTAGCTGCCCGGCAAACGTTGTTCTGCCTTTTTAACTACCCTTATTTTTTTTCTATATTTTCTCACCTTTTAAATATTCCCTGGACTTCAACAATTAATTCAAAACCAAAATTAGCCAAATCGGTCCAGCCGTTCTCGAGTTTTAGCGAGACTAACAAACAGCAATTGATTTTTATATATGTAGATTGTCATTAACAAATTTAAAAAGGAGATTTAGGATGGATGGTTCCTAAAATAAGCTTACTCGTGTATAATCCTAGGCACTACCGATATTGGAAATATATTTTCTCTCATCGCTACGCAACTTTTACGGTTAAGGACCTTTAACTATTTATATAATTACTTTAATTGTGTCAGTGAAGCATCTGTGTTCTCTTTTGTTGTTGCCAACCTTTAGCTCTGCGGTTTTCATTGACGATAAGCTGTTGTAACTCGAGCAGCGTGTTTGGGAACTGTTTTTGCGGTTTTTTGTGTGTTCTATTTCCGTTAAAATGTGTATAGCCTTGGTTTTTAGTTTATTTGTAGTGTTGGAAATAAGAAATAAAAGTTGTGGCAACCTTTAATGTTTTAGAAACCTCAAGAAGTTGATACTTTAGCTCGAAGACGTTTCCCCGTGTTGATCCTTTTCAATTTCCCTTTTGATAAACACATCTCTCTTAATAAATATAACTGCCTCTCTATAGAATAAGCATCTGAATTTCATTTTTTTCCATTTGTTATTGATTTTTGTCCATTTTTTATTATTTTTTCTTGTAGCGTTTGTGATTGTTGAGCCGCTACAGTACTCTCCCCCAAAACCGAAGGTCGATCTAGTTGAGCCAGTGAAGCGTATGTACCTTGAGTGCTCGAGTCTGCGGAGCATCGAGACGAGCCGAATATGCGCGGTCCTCGGTGAGTCGGGACGAGTGCGCTTCCGCTGTGGTTCGCAATGAGTCGGAACGAGCGGGACAGAGTTGCTGCGTGGAGATCCAGTGAACGTAGGCAGTTCGAAGTGGATTCCGAAAAGCGTAGATGAGGTGTAGCTTGTGAAGCTGGCTGATGCTGTTAGAAGCAGAGGGGGGGTAATTAGGAGCGCTGATGGTCAGAAGGTTGTAGCGTGCTGTTTTTTTTTGTTGATGGTCACCACTGTGGCGTGTCGATAGCTGTTAGTGGTGATGATCACGTCGGGGTCACCACTGTGTCGCCGCTGGTCCGTACCGCTGAAGGGTCATGGTGATGGAACCAGTGGGCCAGCTTCTTGTCAGGTGACGTCATAACTGTGGAGGTTGATGACGTCACGCAAGGACAAGTAATCTCGGAAAAGGCGAAAGAATGCTCAATGTGTCGCTACAATCTTGACTAGTATCTGGGCGACAATGTTTTATAATGCTTTTACGATTGGTACTGTCTTTACAATTTGTAACGACATAAGCACATCAAATCTGCAATATTCATATTTAATTAGTTGGTGAGTGATTTGTGTACTAAGAAAATTTTCTAGAAAATACGATTATATAAACAAAGCTGTCGCCCAGTCATTATATTCAATATTAAAGCTACTGTACTCCAAAATTTTACAACTATATGTAAATTTATTCATGATACTAAATTATATGGCCTATCATTAGGCATAACCATGTTCTCATATAGGTATATAGATACCAATTTTCATCGTTTCCCCGTGTTGGTTCCGGGCTCCTTTGAAGAACAGGTCAAATGCCGTTCTGCCAAGCAGGTCGTAAAAGGCGACCGATTGGCTATACGAATCACTACCATCGTGGCTACTAGGTGGTAGAGTTTTGCAATGTCTCGCCCGAATCTGGTACCACCGCCTTACCTATTCCTGCTGCAATAGCGTCATTGCTTGTCACTGTCGTGTTCCGATTTGCAGAGTAAGGTAACCGGTAGGCTTATGCATGTGGCATTGTCTTTCCACCACATGGATAGCAACGCACTATTAATATCTTCGGTATCTATAGGCGATGGTTTCTGTCTCGGGCGAGACGTTGCGGAACTTTACCACCTAGTAGTCACGATAGTAGTGACTTGTATTACCAATCGGTCGCTTTTACAACCTGCCTGGCATAACGGCAGTTAGCCTATTCTTCAAAGAAGTCCGGACCAATACGGGGGAAAGTTCGCAAAAGACCTTATAAATTTTGAGTCTTGAAATATACGTTTTTTGCAGCATAAACAGCTGTATATTTTTTACGTTAATTTAGAAATTTGATTTTTAAACAGCTTCAAGCGACTTTAAATTTCAATACATAGTTTATTTCAACTCGATATCTCCACGCGTCCCGAGATAAAGCGTAAAGACCCACAGACAGACAAACAAGAGACATTACATTTTCCGCCGTGTTGGTCCCGGCCTCCTTTGTAGAATAGGCCAACTGCCGTTCTGCCAGGCAGGTCGTAAAAGGCGACCGATTGGCTATCGAGTCACTACCATCGTGGCTACTAGGTGGTAGAGTTCTGCATTGTCTCGCCCGGGTCTGGTACCACCGCCTTACCTATTCCTGCCGCAATAGCGTCAGTGTTTGTCGCTGTCGTGTTCCGGTTTGGAGGGTAAGGTAGCCGGTAAACTTATGCATGTGGCATTAGACCTCGCCACAAGATAGCAACGCACCATTAACATCTTTGGTGTCTATAGGCGATGGTTGACTCTTTTCATCAGGAGACCCATCTGCTTGTTTGCTATCTTATGATATAAAAAAAAAAATTACAGAACTCTACCTAATTGTTAGTGATATGTATTAACATTTTCTCCCATTTTACGAGATGCCTAGCCGTCTTTAAACAGGGTCTGAATCGATACGGGGATTCGCTATGCTATTTGCAAAGACAATATATCTCTAGTAGTCAAAAAAATCCCGCCGAGCTGTCGATATTTCATAAAACTCTACAATTTACTTAAGTTGAAAGTAATTACGTTGTATAACTATAATTTAATACCCGCAATAGAGCTCTCCCGTCGCCCTATAATCTCGGGGCTCCAAAATCACCGGCTCCTATGTTATTATTTGTAAACGTCGGACATTAAAGGTTATTATCGTAGGACCAAATAACGCAGACCGTGTAATTGTCAGCTTGGCGTCTAATTATTTATTATTGGAAGGTAACTAGATTTCGTTCCCGTTAACTGTTTTAACTCGATTCTAGTTAAAAGCCTAAATACCTTCTTGTATATTTTTAAATAAGATCATTAAAAGACGATCAAATAAGTATTAAGAAAAACATAAACATTAAATTTTGTGGCATTATTTATAAACATATTTAAACGTAGTTTCGTCCTAGATAAAACAATTTTACTAGGTGGTAGAGTTCTGCATTGTCTCGCCCGGGTCTGGTACCACCGCCTTACCTATTCCTGCCGCAATAGCGTCAGTGCTTGTCGCTGTCGTGTTCCGGTTTGGAGGGTAAGGTAGCCGATAAACTTATGCAAGTGGCATTATACCTCGCCACAAGATAGCAACGCACCATTAACATCTTTGGTGTCTATAGGCGATGGTTGACTCTTTCCATCAGGCCACCAGGAGACCCATCTGCTTGTTTGCTATCTTATGATATAAAAAAAAAAAAAAAAAACAAAGTCGACATGTAGCTAGTACTTAATAATATGGAATAAATTTGGATATATATTATTGTTACTTCTAATTGGTATTTCTTTTCATTAAATCTTTTAATTTTGGATTCGGGGAAACTATGGAAGGTAGAGGAAATGACAGCCTAGATAGCCTAGCATATTTATAAAAATGTCCAATGAAAATTCGTTAAATAGGGTGGTGAAACAGTGGCAAATGGATCAATTATAAAATTAGCGTTCAAAGTTATAAGAAAAGGACAGCGAATTAAACACAAAAAGAGAAGTGCTTAAACCGCTGTTAAAAATTTATAGGCTATTGTTAAGAAAAGGCTAAAAACACTATTAAATTTACTTTTATTCAGCAGACTTCACTCCGTTTAGAACTGCTACATTCACATCAAACTCTCATACATAACACACCAGCGCAAAACTGACTATATCTGGAACTGTTATTTATTGCTCACAGTCGGACATATTTTCAGTTTAAATTTCATACGACTGTTCTCCTTATCTCTACTTTCAATAGAGGAAATTTTATTGTGCATAATTCCGCTAAAATATTTTGGTGCAAATCTATATACTATACGCAAAGCAACAATTTTGTAACCCTTTTTAAGACAGTTACGCGAATGATGGAGAATGAAAATTGACTCACTTAAAGTATACATCGCGTAGGACTGCATAAATCCAATCATCCTTAATGATAAGCAATGAATTTAAATCTTAGTATTTTCCCCGTGTTGGCTCCGGGCTCCTTTGAAGAATAGACCAACTGCCGTTCTGCCAGGCAGGTCGTAAAAGGCGACCGATTGGCTATGTAAGTCACTACTATCGTGGTTACTACTGGGTAACTGGGTAGAGTTCTGCATTGTCTCGCCCTGATGTGGTACCACCGCCTTGCCTATTCCTGCCGCAAAAGCGTCAATGCTTGTCGCTGCCATGTTTCGGTTTGGAGGGTAAGGTAGCCGGTAAACTTATGCATGTGGCATAAGACCTCGCCAAAAGATAGCAAAGCACCATTAACACTTTTGGTGTCTATAGGCGATGGTTGACTCTTTCCATCAGGGGACCCATCTGCTTGTTTGCTATCTTACGATATAAAAAGCCTATGTGCTATTTCAAGTCATCATCTACCTTTGTGCCAAATTTCATTCAAATCCGTTTAGTAGTTTTTGCGTGATTGAGTAATAAACAAACATCCATTCATCCATCCAAACGTCCAAAGTTTTGCTTTTATAACATTATAATGTAATATAATATATAATATTAATATAAATATAGATATTGTTGAAATCCCTACTAATATTACAAATGCGTATGTAAGTTTGTTTGTTACGCTTTCACGCGAAAACTACCTAACCGATCATTATGAAACTTTGTACACATATTCTTAGAAGTATTACAAATAATACAGGATACTTTTTATTAAAAAAAATTGCTTAAATGCGAGCGATGTCGCGGGGCGGTTAAAAGCTAGTGAAAGTATGAAATAAGTTTATATATTTTGATTAAATTACTAGATAGTCACTGCCATCGTGAATTCTAGGTGGCTGAGATATGAAACATTTCGCTCGGGATTGGTATCACCATCTTACATATTCCTACCTCCATAGAATATGCCGCGTTTTTCATTGTTGTGTTGTGATTTATGCCCGCTTGCTATATCAGTAATACGACTCGTTTTAGTTACGAGTAGTAGTAACATTTCTTACGCGGCGTAAGTTAAAACTGTTTCCTTAACGTCAAATTACCAAATGACCAATACTAATGACGGATTATTGATTATATATATATATATATATATATATATATATATATATATATATATATATATATATATATATATATATATATATATATATATATATATATATATATATATATAGCTGTTACCCGCGACTTCGTTTACTTCACACAGCTTCTTCATCTAAATCCATGCATTATTTTTTGAGTTTACCCC
Organism: Apodemia mormo; assembly: GCA_036924255.1. Lineage (NCBI taxonomy): Eukaryota > Metazoa > Arthropoda > Insecta > Lepidoptera > Riodinidae > Apodemia > Apodemia mormo. The sequence continues at coordinate 3,102,658 of JAUPFN010000009.1, read as the reverse complement.
GGACATACATACAGAAAAACAGATAAACAGACAAAAATTCTAAATATGTATTTTTGGCTTCGATATCGATTGTAGATCACGCCCCAAGTATTCTTTTAAAAAAATATTCAATGTACAGTTTTGACTTTCCTATGATTTTATTATATGTAATAACAGACATTACTTTTTCCACAATAACGCTAGTGCTCGTCACTGCTATGTTTCAATATATGCCTGGTTATTTTTGTGTCATAGCACTCACCCCGTGCTTGGGAAACCTTACCTGGAATAACCTTAAAAACAACAAAGAAAAATATCGACACGTGATCGATCGCTAGGTTTTTAACTAGTTATACGTATGTATATCTAGCGATCAGTACAATCGACGTAATCGATCATATAGCAAAGAAGAATTTTTGCCGCCTCGAGCCTGTCGATACTAGCTCAATGGAAGAGCATCCCGCCTTTAGGGAAATGGTCGCAGGTTCAAATCCCGCGTGTCGATATTTTTCCATATACCTGGTTTTTATATTACCTATAATTTTCTTTTTTCTACAAGGCGTAAGCTAAACTGTTAATATTTCGTATACAGACACTAATGGTGCAGTGCTATCCATGTGGCGGGTTTATAATACCACATTGCATACCTTTGCCAGCTACCTTACCCTCCGAAACTTAAATAATAGCCACCTCATAAATAACAACACTTATAAATAAATATAAATGAAAAATATATTTGAAAACCGGTCGTTAAAAAAACCTCTTAATTCAAGGCAATTTTTATATGCAGCCTTAACGACTATTTTACATTTACAAAGGCCAAAAAAATGTACAAATCAAAGAAAACCTTAATGGTGCAGCTGTGCTCGAAGATCTCTGTCCTGTCCAAGTCTACCATGTTCAAGACTTAAATGGTCTGGGCTCAGCATGACGCTGGACGTCCGCAGCACTGATTTTACTGATGTCTGCATGTATTTATGTGCGTATCTCAGTAACAACATCAGGGGGTCCCGTCTGTTCATCTACTGTACTATTAAAAAAGGTTTTGCTAATATTATGTCCAATCAACATTCTTTGAAAAGAGCTTTGATCATAAAATATTGATTTTATGAGCAATATTTAATAGATTTGCTGAATGCTATCGCTAGGGTTGTATTTGATTGACACTTGTGATATTGAAATTCTGACAGCGTTTTTTTATCGTAAAACAGCAAACAAGCGGACGGTTCTCCTGATGTAAAGAGACAACCATCGCATATAGACATAAAGATGTTAATGGTGCGTTGCTAGTCTTGAGGCGGAATTATAATGCCAGATACATAGGTTTATCGGCTACCTTTTTTCTCCGTGTTGGTTCCGAGCTCCTTTGAAGAATAGACCAAATACCGTTCTGCCAGGCAAGTCGTAAGAGGCGACCGATTGGCTATGCGAGTCACTACCATCGTGACTACTAGGTGGTAGAGTTCTGCATTGTCTCACCAGGGACTGGTACCACCGCCTTACCTATTCCTGTTGCAATAGCGTCGGTATTAGTAACTGTCGTGTTCCGGTTTGGAGAGTAAGGCAGCCGGTAAACTTATGCATGTGGCATTAGACCTCGCCTCAAGATAGCAACGCACCATTAACATCTTTAGTGTCTATAGGCGATGGTTGACTCTTTCCATCAGGAAACCCATCTGCTTGTTTGCTATCTTATGATTATATTATTGACTATATTATATACTAGCTGTTGTCCGCGACTTCGTTCGCGTAGACATCGTTTACTCCTTACAGCTACCCTATATGTTGACCCGACCTGTTAGTAATATTCACGCAAAATTTGAAGTAAATCCAGACAGTACTTTTTGAGTTTACCCCGGACATACATTGACTATCCTACGGTTTTATTATGTATATATCTATATATACATATTATGTATATATATTTATTATGTATATATCTATATATATATATATATATATATATATATATATATATATATATATATATATATATATATTAGTGATGGGCCGAATGTGGTTTGAACCGAATTCGAACTTCGGCCGAACATTCGGTGAAAATAAGAAATTCGGCCGAATTTCGGCCGAACTTCGGTTTAATTTTGGGGAGCTTTCTTAAAAGCGACACGTCGTGACTTTTTTACGAATTTGCTTAAAATTTAATTATGTTATACTAGCTATTTACCTATTTTACTATTTACTACTAGCTATTATATTGTCCGCGGCTTCGCTCGCATAAAGTAAAAGAAAAAAGTAACCTATGTCACTCTCTATCCCTTCAACTATCTCTACTGAAAAAATCACGTCAATTCGTCGCTCCGTTTCGCCGTGAAAGACGGACAAACAAACAGATACACTTTCCCATTTATAATTTTAGTATGGACCAGCTGTTGCTCTTGTTGACCAAATCGAGTTTTCACCAGATCTCCACGTTTTGAGGTCCTAGAAATCTTTTCCGACTATTTTCACAATGAGGTCAGCATGTCTGTATATATGTGTATGTGTATGTGTAAACATCTCATAACTTTGTACATAAATAACATACATAAATAAATAACTTTGTATAATCTAAGTAGATAAATGTATAGATTAGCTACAGAATCTAATCAGCTCTATTCCTACAAAAACTGCGTTCAATGCATTAATTGCATCAAAATCGGCATTTCCGCTCAAGAGCTATGGTTGACGAAAAATTTTAGAAAAGTGTTTTTAGACATAACTTAGTAATTTCTCTAACTAATTTTTTTTTGACCTTCCACAATAGTTTAGTGCTTAAAAAACTACGTCAAATTTAGTTTCAAATCGAGTTTTCAAAAGTTACAACTTTTTTAATATTAATATTTTTTTGTTTACAGAAAACTTCTTAATATTTTTATTAAAATAACTTTCCGGCTAATACCCGGCTTGATTTAAAAATCTAACCAGCATTTCTTTCTCAAAATCTACGTCAAATATCGTAAATTGTATCAATACCGGTTTATCTGTTTGGGAGTTATCGTTGACGAAAATTTAGAAAAAAGTAATAAGTATTTACATAAAATAAGAGACTTTTTGACCAAAACTTGTTTGAAGGTCAAACCTTCTACAATATTGTGGTACTTAAAACATGTACGTCAAATGTAGTTTCAAGAATCAAAATCGAATCAAGTTTTCAAAAGTTATAACTTTTGAACAATAAAATTTTGCTGTTTACAGAAAACTTACTTAATATTTTTAAAATAACTCTTAGGCTATACACCGATTCACTTAAAAAATCTAATCAACTTTTCTCTTTAAAAATTGCGTCAAATACCGTCAATTGGGTCAAAATAGGTTTATTAGGATTTATTATAACGAAAATTTTTGAAAACAAATTTTGATATTACTTCGACATATTAGCCTATAGACTCAAAAACATTTTAGAGCTCAAAAATTTCGTTGAATGCCATTTGAAGGATGAAAATCGATCATCGTTTTCAAAATATACATTATACAAAATATACATTATTTCAAAATATATATTTTAGAAATTAAATTGCTGTAATTTTCAGAAGTTTGAAGTCAAAAGTCAGAATTTTTAACCTTGAAAAAAAAAATGCTGAGGTAGTTTTTGTTCCTTTGAGCCTAAAATACCTCAATTTAGCGGGAAGTTTCAAGGATAGCCTGCAGAGTCAACTGACTTACTTATTTTTTTTACCTTTTTTTCGACATTTTTTAACCTACCGATTTTGGAGCTAATAAAACCATTTAAGGTAAAAATTACGTTGAATGTAATTAAAAAGATCTAAATCATCATGTTTTAAAATATATGCATCTTCATCTATATCAAACTTTAGATTTTTAACTTCCCGCTACGTACGGAACATTTTCTGACTATTTTCGCGATGACGTCAGTATGTCTGTATGTATGTATGTATGTGTGTGTGAGAGAGAGTGTATGGTTGTGTGTATGTAAACATTTCATAACTTTTGAACGGCTTGACCGATCGAAACGCGGTTAATGGCATTGAATTAGATTCTGCTCAACTTAGACTTCCAAAAATTTTATCCAATTTGGACTAGAATATTTTGAGAAATTTTGAAAAAATCGCAAAAAAATGACGAAACATATTTTTTTTAATATAACTTCCAGATTAAAATATAAAATTTTAGCAGCTCTTTTTCTTAAAAAACTGCGTCAAATTCATAAATTGTATTATAATCGGTTAATCCGCTCGGAAGTTATCGTTGACAAAAAAATTTGGAAGTGTTTTTTCGACACAAATTCGAAATTTTTTCAAATACAGTTTCAAAAATCAAAATTAAATCAAGTTTTCAAAAGTTACGGCTTTTCAAATATTAATATTTTGTTGTTTACAGCAAACTTAGCATTTTTAAAATGACTTTCAGACTAATATACCGATTGACTTAAAAGTCTAATCAGCTTTTCTTTCTATAAAATGCGTCAAATAAGCAAATTGCATCAAAATCGGTCGATTTATTTGGGATTCAGTAATATCGGAAATTCGAAAAAAAATATTGCTTCGACATTTCTGAGTCTGTAGATCACGTAGTTATAAAAACATTTTAGAGGTCAAAAATTACGTTGAATGCCATTCGAAAGACCAAAATCAATCATCGTTTTTAAAATATATAGCATTTCAAAAATTTTGAAATTACTGTCATTTACAACTACTTCTATGTGCTAACGAATATTTGTAACAAATTTAAGATTTTTGAACTCTGAAAAAATCTGTGATATGCTAAGATATAGATAAAAATCTAGCGGGAAGTCTCAGGGATGACCTGCCGGGTTAACCGTTTTACCTATTTTTTTGAACTCTTCGAACTCAAAAATCTATGCTAAAGTTTTTTCATTTTTGTTTTTGTATTTTTTTAATTTACGTTTTACGGATTATTTTCGAAAGTATAGTATAAGCCTATGTTACTCGGGCATGATTTCATATCTTTCTAATGGTGAAAGATTTTTTCAAATCGGTTTAGTAGTTTTTGAGTTTAAATGATGCAATATATAAAAATATAGAATACAAATCTTTCCTCTTTATAACATTAGCGAAGATTTCAAGCAAAATAGTGCAAGAAGATACTTTTTTCTAGTGCCGAATGTTCGGCATTTAAACCGAATTTCGGCCGAATGTCGAAGTTCGGTTCAAGCTGCCGAAATTCGGTTAAACCGAATGTAAAACGAATTTCGGCCCATCCCTAATATATATATATATATATATATATATATATATATATATATATATATATATATATGTTTAAATAAATGTTCTCTACCTATTTTAATGAAAAACGAAAAGTAACGTCCATTTAATAAAATTAAATACATAAAACAGAAACAATACATAAAAAATGATATGCTATCAAAATTAATTGTTAAACACTGAGTAGCGGTCTGAGGGTGGTTTTTTGCAAGTCAAAATAGGTTAGCTGTTGGCGAATTCAACCCGAATGATTTTATGCTAATATGCGCCGTTTATTATGCAAAGCTGGGAGCGATAGTGGGGGGAAATATTTTATCGATAAACTAACAAAAGTAACACATCACTACATAGTATCAAACAAAGTCGCATTCTTTGTCTGTCCCTATGTCCCTATGTCCCTATATATGCTTAAATCTTTAAAACCACGCAACGGATTATGATGCGGTTTTATTGATAGATAGAGTGGTTAAAGAGGAAGGTTTATATGTATAATAACATTCAATATAGAGTCGAGAAATACTGCAATTTGTGAGATTTCTGTTGTCATGTCGTAAATATTTATATTTTTTTTCGCTTACATTGCAAACGCTGGCTAAACCCTACGAGATTTATCAAAATAATGTACTAAGTATTTGTACACCTTGAAAAGGTCTACAGAAAACTCCGCGATGGTATATGTCTATCTTTTATGGATAACCCACAATAGCATTTTTTTGTCATTTACTTTTTACGAGATATAATGGGTTTTTTCGAAGCAATTTTAAGCAATACAGCACTAATCCTTATCCAATTAAATACCTTAAATATATTGCTGATTTAATATAGAGCAATATTGCCGTTTACAGCATGTAATTTAAATGAATATTTTCGAAGATATTACAGATTTAATTTAAAATGCAGGGGCATAGCGGTTGCGGGGTTACCGGCCGGTCAGCGACGCGCGCGCGGCATGTTCTGAAACCGCTGGGAAACGTGTTAATTTTCGGATAAATAAATCGACGGGTCCCAAGAACAAAATCGTATCTACAAAATTACCAAATTACAATATGTTTGTTTGTGGGAGTACATTGTAGATAAGATGATGTTCACTTGAGTATTTCCACAAAAAAAGACCAATAAATATAAAAAGTATATTGTAGCTTTATGCGTGCTTAATGCGAATTTTATTATAAAACCAATTTAGTCTGATCTTTCCATAAGATTTTGTTCTTGGGACCCGTCGTTAATATAGGACTTCAGCTGAAAATCAAAATTTAGTACATTCTTTTTTTTAACTAAATATCACCATATAAAAATCGTGTGGATGATTAGAAATAGTATTAACAAATTATTTGTTTTAGAGATTTTTAGCCTGTTTTCGGAATGTTATATGATCAAGTACATTCTATCATGTAATAAGTTAGCACATTCCTTAGATAATATCGTCAGGTATATCGTATAATGTTTGTAAAATTGTTATTTAATAACCAATGTTAAAAAACGTGATTTAGCAAACCAGTTTTTAATTTCCCACTACGTATGTAGATAAGGAAGATACTGATTTTACCTCGATTTTCAAAAATCGAGTGTTCACCAGATGTCCACGTTTTGAGGTCCTAGGAATCTTTTCCGACTATTTTCACGATGACGTCAGTATGTATGTATGTACGTATGTGTGTGTGTGTGTGTGTGTGTGTGTGTGTGTGTGTGTGTGTGTGTGTGTAAACATGTCATAACTTTTGAACGGCTACGCGGTTGATGGCATTCGATTGGATACCGCTTAACTTAGATTTCCTAAAAATTTGAACCGATTCGGTCTAGAAGATTTTGAGAAATTTTTAAACACCAAAAGAAACAGTATTTTTTAATATAACTTCCAGATTTATGTAACGAGTACAAAAAACAATCAGCTCTATTCCTCATAAAACTACGTCTAATACATAAATTGCATCAAAATCGGTTTATCCGTTTGGGAGTAATCGTTTACGAAATAATTTGAAAAAAGTGTTTGATCGACATAGTTTCAAAATTTTTCAACCAATAATTTTTTGATGTTCTACGATATTTTAGTACCTACTAAAAAAACTACGTCAAATGCCGTTTCAAAAATCAAAATCGAATCTATTTCTCAAAACTTATAGCTTTTCAAATTTAAAATTACGTTGTTCTTAGCAAACTTACTTAATTTTTTTTTAAATAACTTTCAAGTTAATTTACCGATTGACTTAAAAATATTATTAGCTTTTGTTCTTTAAAAACTGCGTCAAATACCGTTAATTTAATCAAAATCGGTCAATTTGTTTGGGATTTATCAATGAAGAAAATTAAAAATAAAATGTTTTTAGACATAACACCGAAATGTTTCAACCTATCGGTTATTTAGCTAAAACAATATTTTAGATCTCAAAAATTGAGTTGAATGCCATCATCGTTTTCAAATATACAGCTTTTCAAAAATTAATAATTCTGCCATATTTAACAAAATTGAACTGAAAAATCTATGCTTATAGTTTTTACTCTTTTGAGCTTAAAATACCTTTATTTAGTGAGAAGTTTCAGGGATGACCCGCAGGGTCAACCACTTACACATTTTTTCGCCTTAATAAATCGCAGGGTCAAACCTTCAATGTTGCAGGCTTAGATTTGAGCGTTGACTGTTTTTCACATGGTCAACTTATATGACGCTCTTTCAAAAGTAACCTCTAAAGAAAACATGTTTATATTGTCTAATGACAAGAAAGCTGTGAACGTTGTATATAAAGACATTTTGTAGTATATTAATGGAAAAAGTAAAAGAAATAGGTAAAAATGTAAAAACTAAAAATGTAGTACCTATATGAATTTAGATGTTCTAAAAATAGCAGGAAATTTAGATGTTCCAAAGATAGCAGGAAATCTTCATGGTATAGGGAAAGGGGAATTGTTTGCGGGACACGGGCAGTAATGAATAAATCAAAACTACTGCATCGATTTTAATCATTTTTTTACTGTGTGATATAGGCTGTATATTTTTTTTACCTGTGCGAAGCCGGGGCGGGCCGCTAGTATTAAATAAAATAATAAAAAGATTCGCCAAATTAATCGATTCTCTAACATAAGTGACCGTTTCAATAAACGAAAAGTAATCAGAACTAGTTATCTTTATTATGAAATACATAGTCTTAATCTAAAATTAAACTTCATAAGAACTATGACCTAGTTATTGGCTACTTTTAGCCAATTAAAGGAGTTACAGAATCATGCCTAAGGACAAAAGTGACATAATAAATCATATATCTGTAGAGTAGGAGACATATTCGAGTAGAGGCTATATATTATCAGCTCAATCTTCCGAACCGCAGCAAAAATATCCATTCATGTGGAAAGTATCACACACATAAAAAATGCTATTTTCTAAGCACTTAATATCTAATTACAGATTTTAAGTACAAAGTAGTTATAGATATTCAAGAATTTATAATAACTAGTTTTTCCCTGTATTGGTCGGGGCTCCCTTTGAAGAATAGACCACTGCCATTCTGTCAGGTAGTTTCGAAGAGGCGAACAATTAGTTGTGCGAGTCAATATTATCGTGGCTACTAGGCAGTTAGGCAGTAGAATTCTGAATTGTCTCGCCCAGATCTGGTATCACCGCTTTACCTATTTCTGACGCAATAGCATCAGTTCTTGTCACTGCCGTGTATTCCGGTTTAGAGAGCAAGGTAGTCGGCAAATTTATGCAACTTTGGTATCTGTTAGAAATGTTTGTCTCTTTTCATCGGGAGAGCAATCTGCTTGTTTGTTATTTTATGATATAAAAAGACTAGTCCATATAGACCCATATATCTATATACTGATGCGTGAAGGAACATTTTGGATCCCTTTTTAAGACAATTGCGAGAACGATAGAGTATGAAATTTGGCATGGTTGAAGTTTATATTGCGGAGGACTGCAGAAAATTAATATTTTTAAATAAAATGCATTAGAAGTATAATAAATTGATAAAAATAAACATTACATACATTACATTCCTGTGACATGCGCGATAATATACACACATCTATAATATTTTCTTTACGGCTAAAGTCAATTGCCAAACTTAAAAGAGATTTTATTGTTGAGTAGTTATATTCGAATCTCGGCCACAGGCGATCGCTAGTACACATATGCCTATGTAGGTAAAATATGTTTTATTCTCTTCTTATCATTATATATGTAGTTGTTATTTATTTATGTACATTCATTTTATAAATAAAAGTTTTCAGTTTAAAAATGCACACATCGATAGTTCATCCGCATCCCTAAAACCTGCCTTACCTCCGAGGGTCGCGGTCACCAATTTGCGTTTTAATTAACTATATAGCGGGGTTTGTTTTTGTTGCAAATTGTGGCCCGCGCCGATTCTGTGGCTGATTTCAACTACGATTGAGAGCCTAACGTGTTTTGCATACTGTTAATTAATGGCAGTCTACGTATTTTAATTGTGTTAATAAATTAACTTTTGTTTTACTCGGTGTTATTTACTTTAAAAACCAATGTTTCTACATTCATTTTTACAACATTTTTTTAGGAATAATTTGTAGATATGATATAATTGGTGAACCTATAAACACTTAGAAAAAAATGCCAAATACGGCCTAAATCAAATATTACAAATGCGATAATCTGTCTAGTATGTTTTCACCATTAAACCACTGATTTTGATGAAATTTGGTAGGAGATATTGGAAGACCGGGATCAAACTGGATTGGAGGGAGATGGTTTATGCTTCCAGCGATATAGGACGTTGGACATTGGACCGGTTGTTGTACTGCGGAGTGTTATTGCGTTAAAATAATAACTTGGAAAAATGTAACTTCCCGTACGATTCACAAGATTACGGTAGTAGTCGTAACAATAGTGTCTGTCTCATGGCTGTCTCATCATCTACAACGATACGATTCTTGAGATATTTTTAACTCGCACAACTACTACGTAGAACTACCGTCAGCGGTGTAATCCAAGGGATAGCACCTAGGAATTTAAAATAAAAGTGTCATTATCATGGGCGTACCCAGGAGGGCAGCCGTAACATTTTAAGATTATATTTTTATCATATTATATTTTTATCTACAACAATACATAGTTAGTAGAGAGGTAAACGAATTCGGGGGGGGGAGCAGCGGCCCCTCCCTGCCCCCCCCCCCTCGGTACGCCCATGGTTATTATCATTTTGATTGCCAACAAAAAGGCAGGAATTTCCAACACCTCGAACTGTTTCACGATTGCCATCGACTATTTCAGTCGCAGCAGAATCGGGGCTGATAGTTTTTGCATTCTATAAGGAGGGTAAAACAACAGGTGAACTAATTCAAACTTATTACATCTTTGCCATCAGATAAAAACACACAACATCTTAGATGTCTATTTATAGAGATATAGATTACCGCCTTTCGTTAGTTTTTTAAATTTAATTTTAATAAATGTAATGATTAGAGGCTAGCCTATTCGGTGAACCGATTAAGCTAGCCCGGGGATCGAACCCGGAACTTCATGATCGGAAATCATGAAGTTTCGGGTTCGATCCCCGGGTCAAGCAAAGGTGTTATTCAGATTTTTTTGAGGTTTCTATCGAAAATTCAATATCTCAGTAGTTGATCGCTGGCGGGTGGTGTGTGGATCACAACTCATCTCGTCAACCGACAAACCGGTAGTGAACCGAAAATCTTTGTATACGTTCGGTTTACTCTGCTTGCGCCGTAAGGGAAGCGGGCGTGATGATACTGGAATAAGAGTCTTTCTTCTACCTTTTCTTTCCTTCTTTCTATCACCCGATGGAAGATGAAGTTGACATACGACCGTCCAAAAGAAACCTATTCACTTGACTGTTAAAGGTTCTAGAAATGTATTTGTATATAACGAAAAATATAGGATTGTTTCCTATTATTTTTGGACTTAGATCAATTTGTGCATTGGAGTTAGATCAATCCTTGTTTTTTTTAATCCTTGTTTTTTTTTAAAAAAAAAACACATTTTAACAGGATTCAAATCCGAGTTTTTCTGATCTATAGCTTAACAGGCTCTTGGTTGAGAGAGTAAATGGATATATAATATAAATAAACTGTAAGGAACACACAAAGGCGTATCTAAGCCCTTTATTCGATACAAACGGTGACATAAATAATATTTTCCTGGGAAAAATATAAGCTGCCTCATGTACCAGTAGGGTGACCATAAAGACAATTTTAAATTATTTAATATAACATGTTTGTCTTCGCTACTTGGTGAAATTGCATTGATTTTCTTATTGCATGTTCTGGTAAAATTATTGATAATTTTACCAGAATATGAGTCAAGACATTAGACTTTATATTATGTTTAAAAACTCATTAAATATTGTCATTTTAGTTACTGAAAAAAGCATAATCACGACGGTTCCTTTGCGGAGTAGGCCGAGTGGAACAAACATCTATAGAACTTCCTCATGTTCACCACAATTCACCGGTTTGTTGGTTGGCGGAATAGTGATAATCCCCACTGCTGTGTTTTACCAACCTGATAGCGATTATCACATATTTCTCGCGATTACCTATACCTACGGTTTTACGTACTTAATGCTCTTCTGAAGCACGGAGTCACACACACCACCCCTGCCAGCCTCCGAGCTGTTATTGAGGTTTTAAATTTCCGAGAAAAACCTCAAAAAACATATTTGTCTAATCTAGGGAACCTGACCTCTAAATCACGAGGAAGTAAATGTAAAACATGTAAGATATAATTGTATCCGGTTTGAATTTCTGCCTGTCTTATTTAAATTAAGTTAATTATAAATTATTTTTTAACTACTAAGGCTTTGTTAATGATTTCACTTACTTCTTTTATTGATTTATTTTATTTTCCACTTAATAATGAGAAGGGTATGTAAGTGCAAATAGTGGTGATTTGTAGCTTTAATACGCGAAACCAATTAATTTTAATTAATAAATATATAATATAGTAAAACAATAAGTGTTTTTAAACACATATACATACATAGTGGAATGTCAAAAGGTAATATCCCGAAAAATGAGTAAGAAGAGACGCCCTGCACTTCACAGGCGATAAGTTACAAATTTAACGACAAAAAGCTAGGCCATTTAACGTGAAATACTGTTGCTGGGGACAGTTTTCATAAAAGTTAACCTTCATGAAACATTGCTATAAGTAGACTATTTGTTTTTATTTTCACAATCTCAATGGCTGAGTGGTTTACAGAGGTTTTACTGCTCTATACGAATAATCTAGCCGAAAATATTTTAATCTTTATATAACTATAAAAATAAAGTATATATGAATAAATTAAATTTAAAAAATGTCAAGTCGCTTCGGGGTTAACAGGATGAAAAGAACGTTAATATATGCTCCGGTTTTTTATTTCTTAGTATAGCAGAATAGATAGCTCTCTTGATGCAAAGAGGCAACTATCACCTATAGACACCTATACAGGCTACTTTGCCCTTTAAATCTAAATATAAGTGTTTTTTTATATATCATAAGATAGCTAACAAGCAGATGGGTCTCCTGATGGAAAGAGTCAACAATCGCCTGTAGACACCAAAGATGTTAATGGTGCGTTGCTATCTTGTGGCGAGGTCTAATGCCACATGCATAAGTTTACCGGCTACTTTACCCACCAAACCGGAACACGACAGTGACAAGCACTGACGCTATTGCGGCAGGAATAGGTAAGGCGGTGGTACCAGACCCGGTCGAGCCGATGCGGAACTCTACCACCTAGTAGTCACGATGGTAGTGACACGCATAGCCACTCGGTCGCCTTTTACGACCTGCCTGGTAGAACGGCGGTTGGCCTATTCTTCAAAGGAGCCCGGGACCAACACGGGGATATGTGAAGCATTGTAGCAACTGTAGCAGGAATAGATAAAAAGGTGGTACTTAACCCGGGCGAGCCGTTATTGAATTCAACCTGCTAGTGATCGCGATGGTAATTTAAAGTTTAGCTAATCGTTCACTTTTATGAACTGTCAGGCAGAATAGTAAATGTGGCAACTGACAACAAATGATTTCAATAATTGTAAATTAAATGCACAAACATGAAACAAATTTACTTTGCAACGATCCTAATCGATGTATGAACACATACCACTGTTTTAAAGAACGACGGCTTTACTCACGCTTATTGGTGCTGATCAACTAGCAAGTAAAACTGTCGTGTCTAAAAAATTGTGGCAAAATATAGTAAACGCGACGAGCCGCAAGCCAGACTCGTCGTTATATAAGACCATGGTATGTTAATGAGTCGCAAAACCGCGGTTTTACTCGCCCGTCGATCAGGACCTTTAGAAATGGAATAATTTATCGCAGTGTAGTAAATAAGATCCCAGTGGCACAATCACCCACCGCGTCCACCACATTTTACTGACGTGGAACGTGTGATGGACAATTATTGTAATAAGGAATGACCATCGCCAATATTCATCTCAAACCTAATAAAAAGCTCTATTAATAGGTCCCCCGTGTTGGTTCCGGGCTCGTTTGAAGAATAGACCAACTGCCGTTCTGCCAGGCAGGTCGTAAAAGGCGACTGAGTGGCTATGCGCGCCACTACCATCGTGACTACTAGGTGGTAGAGTTCTACATCGGCTCGACCGGGTCTGGTACCACCGCCTTACTTATTTCTGCTGCAATAGCGTCAGTGCTAGTTACCGTCGTGTTCCGGTTTGGAGGGTAAGGTAGCCGGTAAACTTACGCAAGTAGCAATACCATCCTACCTCGCGAATAGCAATACCATTAACATCTTTGGTGTCTATAGGCGATGGTAGTCTCTATTCTGCAAGAAAACCATCTGCTTGTTTACTGTCTTATAATATTAAAAAAACTGGAAGTTGCCATTAGACTAGCCCGACAACTTCATCACAGTCATCCAATAATCATAAAATAAAAATACATTTGTTCATTCACTCATTTGCTAGTGTTTATAGTTTGTCAAATATAAAATTAAAAATAATAAATCAGCGAAAAGATCTTAAAAAACCGACAAGTGTGAATCTAAATCACTTATAAAAGGTTCTGTATCATTATACAACTTATTTGCAAACTAGCTGAGCCCGCGACTTCACCCGCGTGGAATAATTTTGAAAATAAAGTAGCCTAAGTTACTCCTTACCACATCAGCTATCTGCTAGTGAAAGTCATATCAAAATAGGTCAAGCCGTTCCTGAGGTTAACGTGAACAAACCAACAGACAGACAAACAGACAGTCATAAATTGTAAAAATGTTATTTTGGTATATGTACCATGTAATTACATACACTTCACAAATACATCTAATTTGTGAAGTGTGCAACATCCACATAAACCTACAACGAGGTTTAAGGATGTTGAAAAAATTGTAAATTTATGTTATTTTATTTATGACTAGCTGCACCCGCGTCTTTGTCCGCGTGGGATTTTTTTCAAAAAAAAGTAGCTTAAGTTACTCCTTATTACCAGTGAAAGTCCCGTCAAAATCGGTCCACCCGTTCCAGAGATTAGCCGGAACAAACAGACAGACAGATAGACAAAAATCGTAAAAAGTGTTATTTTGGTATATGTACCGTGTATACATCCATATGCATTTAGTTAAAACCGGTTATTTTAATATTACAAACAGACACTCCAATTTTTTTATTTGTATGGATAAATTAAAATAAAATAAAAATAAATAAAATACATTCATATGCGTTTAGTAAAAAGCGGTTATTTTAATATTACAAACAGACACTTTAATTTATTTCTATAGATTAACGTTGAGGTATTAGTATCTATCTATCTAAAAACAGACTATGCTGCAATTAGCTACACAATTTTTGTGCGTAAAAGATATTATATTCCTACCGTCCTCGCTCCATTCAGAGATCCAGTACCTGAGATGGATGCTCAAATAGCTCCTTATATGATACATTCTATTCGAAGAGATATATATATATTTTTTTTATATCATAAGATAGCAAACAAGCAGATGGGTCTCCTGATGGAAAGAGTCAACCATCGCCTATAGACACCAAAGATGTTAATGGTGCGTTGCTATCTTGTGGCGAGATCTAATGCCACATGCATAAGTTTACCGGCTACCTTACCCTCCAAACCGGAACACGACAGCGACAAGCACTGACGCTATTGCGGCAGGAATAGGTAAGGCGGTGGTACCAGACCCGGGCGAGACAATGCAGAACTCTACCACCTAGTAGCCACGATGGTAGTGACTCGATAGCCAATCGGTCGCCTTTTACGACCTGCCTGGCAGAACGGCAGTTGGCCTATTCTACAAAGGAGGCCGGGACCAACACGGCGGCTTAATAGCTCTTAGCTAGATAGCTCTTTAAATTAATATTGTGTTATTACTGTCTTTGAAGAAGGTATTGAATATCCTTGCATTCAAACAGCACGTAGTGAGGAGCTCCATCGTTTCTTAGGCACGCCCTACCTAAGGGACTGTTCGTTAGCCATATGGCCTAATTTTACCCTTAGTAGCTTATATAAAACTTCTTGGTTTCGAATTTTTGGTGATTTTTTTAACAATACTAATCGCGAGAACTTCCATGCCTTCAAGTAATTTTGTCATACTTACTACTGAAAGCAGAACTAATTAGGCCGTTTTGGTAGATCCTCAATCTCTGAACTACCGGGGTGTAATAGCAATCAGGCTTACCTGAATAGTGTCTAATTGTAAAAGTCGCATTTGCTTACATTTTTTATGCTTTTACCATGTTGCTGCCTCTGTCGAAAAGGGTGGAAAACCGGATGTGTTTTCCTACTATATATTTCCAAGTATCTTCACGCCCGTATCCCCGAAAAGATAGGCAGAAGTACAACAAGTACACCCACGGCTAGCCGAAGATACTTAGTCCCATAATGTGATAGTTGGCCAGCCTATCATCAACCGGGCACTTTTTCCAATCCCGGGCAATTTTGTTTTTGTCAGAAAACTGAAAACCACATTTTTGAATTGCCCGACCCCGGAATCGAACCCGAGACCTCCTGTGGTCAACTCCAACACCGGACTACTAGACCACAGATAAGACTGCTCCTATATACTTCTGATTAATTTCTTTGCGGGTTCCAAGCCAGCTTAGCTTTTCTCCAGGGCGCCCTGAACTCACAATTCAGTGGTTATTCGGACTTGCTGTTACAGTGTTACAGTGGTGGGAATGAGAGTTGACCCCTTTAAAAAAAGGACCTAATACCCCTACCATATACCTTCGGACTGATTTTGCATTCTCCTTTCAATATTTTGTCTATATACCATTGATACTGAACTAATCAAACTGATGAATAAATAGCTAGCGATGTCAATGCCTGAACCTTTGTCTTTAGACAAAGGCATGATGACCACCGAGTCTTCGAGTACTCTGTTCCGGTTCTCCAACAAATATTACAAAAGACCCGAAAGAAATAATTTAATTGCTTTTCATTAGAAATATTAATTCTTTCTAGAGGAGCTTTACAGACTAGTTATTTAGCCAACTTAGTAGACCGTGGTCACAGGCAGGTCATAAGAGGCGACCAATTGACTACCTATACGCGTCACTACCATCGTGACTATTAGATGGTAGAATTTTGCATCGTCTTGTCCGGGTATTTGGTACCACCGCCTCACCTATGCCTGCTGCAATAGCATTAGTGCTCGTCATTGTCGTGTTTCAGTTTGGAGGGTAAGGTAGCCGGCAGACTTATGCATGTGGCATTGCCATCCCGCCACAAGGATAGCTACGCACTATTAACATCTTTGGCGATGGATTCTCTTTCCATCAGGAGAGCTATTTGTTTGTTTGCTATCTAATGATATATATAAAATAAAAAATATGAGAACCACCAACCTTTCATAGATAATCAGCTGTCTTTTGGTGAACCGCAGCGTCTAATGATGCTACGCAACGAGCCACTTTGGCTACCTCTCGCGAGAAGAGGGTAGCCAGCAATTCTATCAAAAACACGTTCATATCGTATGTTAAAGGAACCCTAGAAAATAACGTCGAAAACACATTAAAACAGATGTTTTTCCCGCATATATTGAGCTAATAGAAAAAAACAATAAAACAGAAAAGCGAGAAATTTTCACGATATAAAAGATAAGTTCGCCGCAGTTATATCAGCGGAATGTGCGCCATAAATTAGGAATATCGCCGCTAAGAACGGTCCATTAAACATGACTAATGGGAACGACATAGTGATGTAAAAAGGCGGACACGAGTTAAGATATACTGGCCTACTGGACTGTATGGAAATTGTCTTTTTAACTTTATACATACATACAGATATTACCAAATCTCTTACGGGATAAGTGGAGAGAATTAAGCGACATACGTTTTGACAGCTAGTTGTGATAGCTAGCAGATAGTTGAGGCTCCATGGGGATAATTTCGATTCCCGACAGAGACAAACATTTATGTAATGAGCATAGTTAACTGTATTTCTGGGTTAAGAGGTTTATTAAATGTATTTCAGTACGTATTACTATCATTGACGCCCATAACACAAGCAATTAATTTGATTACTTTGGGGTTAGATCAATTCGTATAATTAGTATAGCGATATTTATATTTAAACTAGCTGACCCGGCAAACTTTGTTAGCTGCCTTTTTAATTACTATTATTTTTTTTCTATATTTTCTCCGCTTTTCAACCTTTCTTGGACTTCAACAATTAATTCAAAATCAAAATTAGCCAAATCGGTTCAGCCGTTCTCGAGTTTTAGCGAGACTAACGAACAGCATTTTTATATATATAGATAGATTACGATCCTGGCAGATCTTTCTTTCTTCAAATTCATGATTCTGCTTACTAATAAATAAACAATATTGCTGGAAAAATTACACAAATAGATCTAATCCCAAAGTAAGCAAATTATTTGTTGTGTCGTGAATGTTAGTCAACGTTATTAATACATAGAAATACATATCTAATACCTTTAAACGAGTAATTCTTGTATATATAACTGGAATCTCGGAATCGGCTCCAACGATTTTCATAAAATTTAGTATATGGGGGTTTCGGGGGCGATAAATCGATCTAGCTAGGAATCATTTTTAGAAAATGTCATTTTATTCGTGTTTTAAAGTCCCAATTAAAACTGAAAAATATGACTCTTCCTGACATCTATTGGCGAATAATAATACTATTTTTTGGATTGTAAGTTATTCCAGCAGATGGCGTTGTTAAGTAACACGAAGTCAATGAGTGTTTGCTTTGAGGTTAGACTAAGAAAACCGAGCAAAGTTCGGTCAACCAGATATTATAAATACTGATACATGCAAAGTAAACACCCAAACCCAGAAATACAAACATCTATGTTCATCAAACAAATGTTTATTCCTGTCGGGAATAGAACCCGAGCCCCGTAGATTCGTAATTATGTTCGCTGACCATTCGACCAACGAGGCGGGGAACTAAGAACCAACCAACCAACCCATAACACAAATAAATAAATTATCTTACTTTGGGGTTAGATCAATTTGTGTAATTTGTCCAGCAATATTTATATTTATATCATGATGCTTCAGATCTACCTTCTTTTCTTGACATCCATGACTTTGCATACGAATATACCAGTTAGGCACAGAGACTATTGATAACATCTTCAGTCAGCATACAGTACCAAATCAATATGATAATGGTATTTCAGTTTTGGTTTTACCCACTTTTACCCCGTGTTGGTCCGAGCCCCTTTTAAACAGTAGATCAATTGCCGTTCTGCCAGGCAGGTCGTAAAAGGCGACCGATTGGCTATACACGTCACTACCATTGTGACAACTACGTGGTAGAGTTCAACATGTTTCGTCCGGGGCATCAATGCATGTGATTGTCATGTTCCAGTTTGGCGGGTAAGGTAGCCGGTAAACTTATACATGTGGTATTGCCATCCCGCCACACGGATAGCAACGCACCATTAACATCTTTGGTGTGTATAATGTTGCTTTCTCATTCCATTAAGAGAGGGATTGTGCTATCTAATGACATAAAAAACCCAGCGTCTGTTTCTTTAGTTTGTTTTAAATCCCTTTTATCGGTTGTTTATCTACATGATTTTCTGCTGGGTTGGTCCGGGCTTCCTTTGATAAACACACTATTTTTTATATTTTATAGAATCTGGCGTTACTTTTGTTTTATATATGAGATAGCAAACAAGTAGATGGGTCACCTGATGGAAAGAGTCAACCATTGCCTATAAACACCAAAGATGTTAATGGTGCGTTACTAACTTGTGGCGAGGTCTAATTCCACATGCATAAGTTTACCGGCTACCTTGCTCTCCAAACCGGAACACAACAGTGACAAGCACTGACACGACACGACGACGACGACGACAACACGACACTGACGCTATTGCGGCAGGAACAGGTAAGACGGTGGTACCAGACTCGGGTGACTGCAGGACTCTACCGCTTAGTAACCACGATAGTAGTGACTCGCATAGCCAATCGGTCGCCTTTTACGACCTACCTCGCAGTTGACCTTATCTTTAAAGGAGCCCGGGACCACACAAGTAGTTCTCTCAACTACTTTACGGAAATCCATTATTAAACAAAGAAAACTAGTTATTTTGCAAATCTTTCCGGACTTTTACATGTACCCTTGTGAAGTCTCTGAAAGGGAAAAAAATAAAAAATTGGTGTAAGAAAGACCCAACTCACCGAAGGCGTGCAAAATAATCAAGAACCCAGCGGCACAGTTATCCAAATTCGTCTACCACACTTGACACTACAGTAGCAGCAAGCACAAAACCATACAGTATACGCACTCAGTGCACGTTTCACTTCGCAACCGAAGCATCTATACATACACTACTGCACCACAGAATACGGGAGACTAGTATTCTGCGACTGCACTCAACTAGAGCCGAAGTATTGCTTCGGTTCTAGTTGAGTAGTAGTAGCGAAGTAAAATATGTGTTGGAGCGTATTGTGTGTGCTTACGACGTAAAAGTTCGGGGAATTTTGCAAAATTATAGTTTATCTATTATTTAATTCTATTCATTTAATAGATCATCTGCCGTGCCAGGTAGTTCACAAAAAGGCGAATGATTGGATATACGTATTTCTACGATCCTGATTGCTAGGTGGTAGAGTCCGCAACGTCTCGTCGGGGTATATGGTATATGGTGCTACCGTCGTATACTTAGATTACTGAAATAGCACTTGTCACTGTCGTGTTCCGGTTTAGATAACAATGTAGTTCTGCCCCGCTGGTCGAGAGTTTAGCGACCCTAATTACGGAATCGACGGGGCTCGGTTTCGATCCCCAACGGGGACGAGTATTTGTGTGATGAGCATAAATGTTTTTATTTCCGGGTTTGGGTGTTTATTATATTCTAGTTTTTATACATGTATTTCTATGTATTAGTATCGTTGACTAACACCCACAATACAAGCGAATAATTTTTTTACTTTGGGGTTAAATCAGTAAGTGTAAAATGTCCTGTAAAAATGAAAAATATATTTTTTTTAAATGTATG
Source organism: Apodemia mormo (assembly GCA_036924255.1). NCBI lineage: Eukaryota > Metazoa > Arthropoda > Insecta > Lepidoptera > Riodinidae > Apodemia > Apodemia mormo. The sequence continues at coordinate 3,082,062 of JAUPFN010000009.1, read as the reverse complement.
AACTTTTATACTAACGCGTCCTATTATCATTTTTAAAATTATATAAACGGGTCAAAAACGCGTACATATATAGAACTTACTTGTAAAACTCGACGTTTTGGCCAAGTTACATTGACCGTGGTCACGAGCGGACTGAGTCCGCGGAATATATGTACGCGTTTTTGACCCGTTTATATATTTTTAAAATGTAGTCGGTAAACTTATGCACGTGCTATTTACACGGATTTAAAACGTTATGATTTCGATATATTTGCGTCGTTGTGATTGGTTATGGTATATGTTATTATGACGTTGTCTTCTAGCGCTAGTTGGCGAACCAATCACGAAACAGCATCAAACGCAGGGAACCAATCACGAAACAGCAAAAATATCGAAATTGTAACGTGATAAATCCTTGGCTATTTACCATTCCACAACTCTGATATTAACGCACCATTTACATCTTGGGCGTCTAAACGCAATGTTCTGTTTTTCAATAGGACAGCCAGCTGACGTCTGTGTGTTTCCTATCTAATAATATAAAAAAGCTCTGCACAGAGAACTGTCTGTGCTGCCTACGTTAAGCATGTGTTAATGGTATATGTAAGATATTGCGCACAGGAACATAAACGGTAAAAGCAAACGTAACTAATAGTTGTTATGAAATATCATTAATTGGAGCCCTTATCTACGAGGGCCGTAATGAAATATGTAATTACCATGTCTAACATTATCTAACGATTTATGGATTCGTTCACACGTTTAATGTCCGTAGATTATGTTGATGAAGTCCAGCTATTTTTAGGATTGTTTCTCTATGCCGTATAATTTGTGTTTATATTTTTAACAAAATGTAGTAATCAAGCAGGTTGTTTGAGGAGTTAGAGGCTGCTCTTAAACAAGAAAGAAAATACATTGATTTTTTATATCATAATATAGCAAAGAAGCTTATGCTCTTCTGATGAACGAGACAACCGTCAGCTACAGACACCAAAAATGTAGTACGTTACTATTTTTTTTGGACAAATTACACTTACTGATCTAACCCCGTTACTAATACATAGAAATACATGTATAATAATTTGTACATACATGATAAACACCCAAACCCGAAAATACAAACATTTATGCACATCACACAAAATTCTTGTGCCCGTTGGGGATTGAACCCGAGCCCCGTTGATTGCGTAGTCAGGGTCGCTAACCACTCGACCAACGGGGCGGCTAAACGGTCCGTTACTATATTTTGAATGTGGATTAAGTTTTTATAAGATAAATTGAGGTTATGATAAAGATTTGTTTCCGTGTTGGTCCGTCCCATCTACCAAGCAGAGAGGAAGGCAATGCACTCAAACTGTGCAGGTTTTATTATATTATAAGATATCGAACAAGCAGATGGCTCTCCTGATGGAGAGAGAAACCATCGACTATCGACACCAAAGATGTTAATGATGCGTTGCTATCCGTGTAAAGAGAATTAAATTATCGCCTTTAGACGCCAAATATAATAATGGTACGTTGCTATCCGTGTTGCGGGATGGCAATGCCACATTCATAAATCTACCGACTACCTTACCCTTCAAACCGGAACATGACAATGACCACAATGGCAGCGACTCGCATAGCCAATCATTCGCCTTTAACTAACTGCCTGGCAGGATTTTTTCCCGTGTTGTTCAGAGGAAAATTGTATTTAATTTGAAATCATAATTTGATTTACCTGTTTACTAAATTTCATGTAAATCCATAATCTCGGGATTGAGTAACAAACATCTAGATTTCTTCACAAACATTCATACGAGTACAATATTAGAAACACATTACACACAATATACCATAAATACAACTAAAAACACGTTGGTTAATTTGGTATTAATAATAATAAAAGTGTCAGCTCAAGTACCAAGTGCATATTTATGTTATTCAAACAATGGTATATTGTATTGTAATTAATTTACGAAACTTCATTTTAAATAATCGTATCTACTTAGTAAGGAAAAGTACGAAGATATGTATCAATAGTAATAAATTAATAAATAACGTAAATTGCTTTATAAAAATGTATCTACATAAAGAATCAGTGTAAACTAGATCAAGGCCTGTATTTAAAAAAAATAAAAGCAGTAAATTCCTAATAAGTAACAAACAATAATAATATTTAATTTCAAAATAAAACCTGCTGCAATATTAAAATTACAGACGTTAAAAATAACAGTCTAATTATTATTACGCTTTCGACAAATCGAATAAAATAATTTTCAAAAATAGAATACATTCTTTAAGATACAAAAGTCGTACAACGTTAATTTCACAAAGAGCTTTGATATTCGAAAAATTTAAACGTGAAATCTCATAGTGAAAACATAAAACATCGCGTGCAGAATAAAACCTCTTTTCATAATTAATGCCCGCGATTAATCAGTGTTTATTTCCTCAGAGGGCCGCTTGTTAATTCGTTAGCCAAATGAAAAGTTAAGCTATTAAGCCGAATATTTCTTGTCGGTTTTTTCACGAGGGCTCTTAATCTTGTAACGGCGAAGACAAATTGTTGCCTCTTAGAAATTAATTTGAAAGAATACGGCTCGCAGCTCGTTTTTCATTGTCATAACGTTTTTTTCTCCAAATAACGTTTTGTTAATAACTGTTTGATGTTTTAAAGCAACTGTTTCTAATGACTTCGTTTATGAATGATTGATTGTTGAAAGTTTTGAAAATGTTTTGAATTTAATTTAGCTTTGGAGTTGGATTTAATTATATCCTTTTAATATTGTTTATTAATATTTGAAAACTAACTCCGACGACTAATTAACAAGTATATGAAGTTTTCAATGCTAAAAATATTCTTAACAATATACTCGCCTATCTTTTTGTGTGTGACTGCATGCATTTATGACTTATAGGAACGAAGTTTCTTATCGGATGGTACGGATTTGGTGGCCCCAACTGCCAAGCCCGTGCCGTCTAGTCTGCCGTGCGTCTGCCTAGGCGAACAAAGTATAAGAATTTTCTGCCACGTCACGAGTTTTTTTAGATAGTTAAGAAAATTCTAAATTCATTTAACAAATAATTTTACTGTCGAGATTTTGGTTCGCAATTACATTGGCTTTATTTATTTTTCTTAACGAAAAAACAGATCGATACAATATTGTCATATAAGCTAGAAAATTCTTTTCGATATCTCAAAGACGATGACGAATTTAGATATCGTTTTGCTACGAATGGATGCTATTTTGTTTAAGTCCCCTGACAAGTAAAAGTTATTATTATCGCTAATTTCTGTATTATGTCGAACGGTGGGAAACGATGACAAGTGTAGATAACATCACCAACGATGAAAAAATGGGCTAATTAAATTTTGTCACGCTGTTTATCCAAAGCGGGCTACATCTAAAGTAAAAAATACGATACATTTTCTTAGTGATCTATAAAGGGTAAACCGTAATGATCGTTTCAGACTCACATTAATTTAGCAGCTTCTTTGCCTTTCACTGGGTACGAATCCCAGTCCTCGTGAAGCACAGCCGAACTTTTGTCTCTAGATGAACAAACTAGTCATTATTACATTGATATAAAAAATGACTTGTGTCGAGATCACAAAGATCATTAAATCGCGCGTGATACTATGAACATACGCGCGCCATCTCGAGGCCGCACTGCAAGATATTATTTGATTTAATATTAAATAGACATTCATACTTTTGTATTATATTAAGTCTTACTCTTTCTTTATTCATATCTTCAAATTTGAGAATGTGTTTCCAGTTTACCAACTAACAAGAGATACGTAATTCTAATGCAGCCGCGTATCCTCGCTCAACGAATGTTCTACCTTTGTGGCGCATTCAAGCGATTATTTGCGCTTTAATAACGAGCAAAGAAAGAAAAACACTGCTATAACCGTCAGTGTGAATTGCGTCTTTGCTAGAGCGGGGAAGATGGACAGACGGACGAACATGCTCGCGGGCAAGCCCGCCGGATTTTGCTACTATAGGCCGGACAGCCCGCGTCGGTGATACACTTGACAGACATTGCGCAGACCTACAGTAGCAAATTTGACACCTAAGATGTTAATGGAGCGTTCCTGACTGTGTGGCGGGATGAAAATGCCACAAGCATATATTTACTGACTATCTTATCCTTCAAACTGGAATACAACAGTGACAAGCATTGACGGTACTGCGGCACGAATAGGTAAAGTATTGGTACCAAACTCTTCCATTTATAAATCACAGTGGTTGTGGACATGTTTAGCCAAATGTCGGTTCTGTAGCGTGATAAAAATCATTGTGTGGAATATAACATGGTACATGATTCTGGAGAACAGAGCGTTCTCTACAATTATCATAACAATACAACACAATTATCATAACAATACAACAGGGCAATATAATTATAATTCATCAATTACGTGTTATCTGCGAGCGGCCGACGATTTACAATGGGAGAGACACCTTGTCCTTCCATTTAACGGTTATAACGTTGTAAATTCAACTGTTATTGTTAGCAGTTAAAATTAACGATTATTGTCGCAGAGACATGGCAGCGCTGATAAGTGTCGATAAAAACTGGGAGACGCGAATTGATTGGATGCGGTAATTATCGTCTGAAAAGTCTAAGTGCGTCGAAGCATCACGTTGTAAATTGCGATAAAAAATATAGTTAGTTTAAAAATATTTGCAAACACGAATGGTATAAATAAAGATTTTCTCGTGTTTGATGTGATACCGGGCACATCATACACGTGAAAATTGTTGATCGTTCTAATATATAAAAATCTCGTATCACGGTTGTGGTCGCACTCCTATGATATGTCTTGACCAATTTTTATTAATTTTTTCGGTCCTACCTATTCTCATACTTACCAAATATCGAAAAAAACATATTTTTTTGGATATTAGGTGTAAAAATAGGTAGTAAAGTAATCTTCTTCTTCTTCCCATCAAATAATAAGGATGTCCGTATCTAAAAAAAACATTTATTTTACATTTTTTTAAATTGTTTTGTTTGGATTTTCTAATATACATGTAATCACAAATTTTCACCCTCCTACCTTTACTTTTCACTAGCCCCCATCCCATCAAAATATTCAATACAAATTATTTCAACGGTAGAATAACGTTTGTGTGTCAGCTAGTATAATGTAATTTAAGTAACAAAGAGTGTAGTTAGTATTTTGTCCTGAAGAACTACAACACTGATACAACAGAATTAGTGAGCGAATAGGGAAAGAGAAGAATATTAAGTCAAAATAAAAATAAAAATTGGACTTCTGACACCAGCAATAACGGCGTTTTCTTTAATTATGAAGGAAAAAGTAGTCGCATTACGCTCCACATCTAGTGTGAGCCAAAGATGAAATGTTGTCGCCAAGAATATTGATTTGGTGTAGAATCAGTGTTTGGTATGAAATAAGTTGCAATTGACAACGTTTTGGAATCTTCGTTTGTACATGATGGCGCCTATTGAACCTAAGAGTTTTGGTCGCGTTGGTGACATGACCCACTGTTGCGCAAGATAGGGTAAAAGGCTAATTTGGCAAAGAAGCGTGTGGACAGCTGCTGATTCTAAACAAAAAGAAACACGGTTTTTGTGTCAAGTAAGAAGCATCTTGTATAAGCAAACCCTTCCTCGTTAAATAACCTTAAAAATAAAAGATTTTATTAAATTTGAAACGCAATTTTTATATATCATAGCAGATAACTCTCCTGATGTAAAGAGAAACCATCGTCTATAGAAACCGTAAACCGCATTGGTATTCATGTGGCAGGTTGGCAATGCCACATGCATAAGTCAACTGGCTACCTTACTACCAAACCTAAATATAGCAGCGATAAGAATGAAGCTATTGCGGCAAACTGCCTTTAGACAGAATGGCAGATGGTCTAATCTTCAAAGGGGTTCGGACCAACACGGGGTAAACTCATCATTTAAAACGTGCTATTAATTTAAAACAATACGTTACACTTAGTACACTAAAGTGAGATTTACGACTAACTAAGATTTCGTGTCAATGCGCGCACTCTTGTCTTGTACTTTTCCTAGACGCACCAAAAAACGTACGTATAACTTCAAAAATACATTTATGTATAACAATGGTTTATGGCTTTTAAGCACTATTTACCGTTAGGTTGGATTAATAATCATATCCAATATTTCCTGAATCCACGAGTGAAGATTTATGAAATATTTGTGTAGGATGATTTCAAAGAAAACGGCTGGAGATAGCACTGATTTATGGTTGTTAATATGCCGGTGGAGTTATGTCAGTGTTTTGTTGCTTCGTAACAATAAAACATATGCGATAAAAATAGATGTATTTATTAGTTGTTTATGATGGTACGTACTGTTCTTAGGTATTTTGATAAAATGTCAAGGAATAAAGTCAAAGTCAAAATAGGCTAAGAAATATCGTCACTATAACAATCAAATTCACACTAGTTTTTTTATTTTTTTTATATCATAACATAGCAAACTCGCAGGGGTCTCCTGATGGAAAGAGTCTACCGTCGCCTATAGATACCATAGATGTTAATGGTGCGTTGCTATCTTGTGGCGAGGTCTCATGCCACATGCATAAGTTTACCGGCTACCTTACCTTCCAAGCCGAAACACGACAGCGACAAGCACTGCCGTTATTGCGGCAGAAATAAGTAAGGCGATGGTAACAGACCCGGGCGAGACAATGCAGAACTCTACCGCCTAGTAGCCACGATGGTGGTGACTCGCACAGCCAATTTTGATCCTAAAGGTAAAGTCTACTTTTGAAAAAGTGTTAAATTATTAAACCAAAACTTTTGATTTGATTAACTTTGCACGCCTTAGCGGAACTTTGAGGTAGAGCTCTACTCTCAACAAATCGAGGTCCAGCATTCTTCTGGACTTAAACTGTATCTATTATATTTATATTTCTCAAACCAGATAAAATAGGTACACAGATAAAAATAGTAATAAAAAATATTTGTCAAGTATAATACTTAAAAAAACATTTTTTTTTGTGGACGTCCGGATGTCTGTATGTATGGTTTTGTCATTTGTAAATTAAAAATACATACAGTATGGTTTTGTCATGATTACGCTCAATATACTTAATATGTTGGTACCTTTTTGGGTTCTGTATCTGAAATACAAAACGGGATCTATATAGGATCACTTCGTAGTTCGTTTGTCTATCTGTCAACACCCTTTTTCTCAGGAACGCGTAGAGGTATTAAACAGGAATTTATATCAAATATTGAATTTATATCAAATAATGAATTAATATCAAATAATGAATTTATTTTAAATAATAAATTTATATCAAAAATACGGCCCTTCCCAGCTGTGAAAAAATCAAACGTAAGTAAACGAATTCATAAGATATGACTATTTATGTCGTATATTTTGCGATTTCAAAAGGAAATCAAAACGTTCAGGGTACTCCTCGTTGACCTATAATTATGAAATTTGGCAAAAAGCAATGTCTTACAGCACGTGTAAAAGAAAAATCAGAAACCCGAAAATTTTTAGTTATATCATAAAAAAAATATAAGTTTATATGGAACCCTAGGTAGGCGAGTCTTGACTGGTTTTTTTAACAGCTTCAGTATGTCACGGGATTGAAAATTGAAATTGAAAATTACTGACTAATTCAGTGTCGTTAAATTATAATTTAAATTAAACGAGAGAAATGTGGAATACAAGTGTACAGCTTATTAATTTAGAAGTATACAGTATACAGAAAAAAACGTGTTATAATTTACTTCATATAAGTCTCTTCTGTGGTCCAGTGGTCCGGTGTCGGTGTTGGCCACATGTGGTCGTGGGTTCAATTACATTTTCTTAAAGATTAAGTAAAGAAAGATACTTTCCATCGTTGGTATTTGGTGAAACTGCATTTTGAATTTTTTTTATGTACTTTTCGTGGCTTTGCTCAAAAATAAATGGAAGGAAGATAATACTAAAATACACTTTACACCCTAGTCACTCGCTGTACTATCACTGAACTTAGAACACTACACAATAAAACACTTCTCGCTTCGCACTGGTCACTTGATGTATCGCTCTCGATCGCTTGATAAAAACTGCCTTGTGTTTGTCAACGCCTCTGTATTTATAGGCAGGGGAAAGTCCTAGCTGGATCCAGAAAAATCTAAATGTATCGGGAAACAATGAATCACTTATTGTCGTAAACATGTTATGAACATAAATCCTAGTACACGCTACTTTCAACCTTATGCCATACCCCACAAAGTCCATTATGGCATAGCCCAGGTCAACTATTTGTTTGTCAATAGGAGTAGCTATCTATTTTTTCTATTTCTAGATAGTTACCGCGCGCGCGCTCCAACTCTACACGCTTCTAGATTATTCGTAACAGTATTTATAGGCAGGGGAAAGTCCTAGCTGGATCCAGAAAAATCTAAATGTATCGGGAAACAATGAATCACTTCTTATCGTAAACATGTTATGAGTCATAAATCCTGGTACACGCTACTTTCAACCTTATGCCATATCCCACAAAGTCCATTATGGCATAGCCCAGGTGAACTATTTGTTTGTCAATAGGAGTAGCTATCTCTTTCTTCTATTTCTAGATAGTTACCGCGCGCGCGCTCCAACTCTACACGCTTCTAGATTATTCGTAACACTGCCCCCCTCTTAGTTATGTTCGTCCCGAACATCATTACTTCCATTATAGATGGCTAATCGATCAACATGAACAATCTTCATGGTCCCTCTTGGTTGCTTCTGCACTCGGTAGGTTACGTCATTGATCCGTGTGATTACTTTGTATGGCCCATCCCAACGTCGCTGTAACTTAGGTGATTTTCCTTTTCGTCGAACCGGATTATGTAGCCAAACAATAGATCCTTCCTGAAAACCTCGATGATTGGCGTTTCGGTCGTATCTGGTCTTCATCCGCTGACTTGATTCCAATGCGTTTTCACTTATTAACGAGTGTATATCGCGTAACCTCTCACGAATGTCTTCAACATGTTCCGGTATACTTAATTGGGTTATTGGGCACTGCATTCGGTGGCGTGCCTCCAGTCATTAAGTCTGCTGGTATACGTAACTGTGTGCCGAAGTTGGCATAGGCTGGCGTCACTTTTATGCTTTCGTGTTCCGCTGTTCGGTAAGCCAGTAAGAACAGAGGTATGTATTTATCCCAGTCCTTTTGGTGATCTTCTACCAGCTTGGCTAAGTGTCTTTCCAAAGTTTGGTTAAATCGTTCGACCATTCCATCAGATTGCGGGTGATAAGGTGTAGTTCTTGTTTTGTACACTCCTAATAATTTACACATTTCCTCTATACATTAGATTCAAAGTTTCTGCCTTGGTCTGAATGAATCTCCAGCGGAACGCCAAATCTGCATATAGGTGATATGCAGATTTGACGTTCCGCTGGAGAGAGACATTGACTAATTTCTCAGCAACCGTCGTGGCTTCCTGATTAGGGATTACGAACACCTCCGGCCATTTCGTGAAGTAATCCATCACGACCATAGTAAGAGATGACTTGGATCCATACTCCATACTTATAATCTATATATATATAATAAAATCGTAGGAAAGTCAAAACTGTATTGTTACTGTCAAAACATTGAATATTTTTTTAAAAGAATACTTGGGACGTGATCTATAATTAATACCGAAGCCAAAAATATAGTTTTTAGAATTATTGACTGTTTGTCTGTATGTATGTCCGGGGTAAACTCAAAAAGTACTGCATACTTCAAATTTTGCATGAATATTACTAATAGGTCGGGTCAACACATAGGCTACATATTATCACGCTATCACCTACAGGGCAGGAGCAGTGCGGAGTAAACGAAGTCCGCGCGGACGAAGTCGTGGACAACAGCTAGTATATAATATTATAAATGTGAAATTAACTTTATCTGTCTGTCTGTCTCTTCTTCACGCCTAAACCACTTTTTACCGATCACCGATTTAGATGAAATTTGGTACAAAGATAGTTTAAGACCCGAGAAAGGACATAAGGTAGTTTTTTCTTGGCAATCCCACGGGAACTGCAACTATGCGGGTACAACCCCGGGACAGCTAGTTATTAATAAAAAAAATCAGCGGGCTCTGTATACAGAGTTTAACTATAGTTAAAAACTATAGTTTTTAGGATAATTGAGGTTGAGATAAAGAGTCGGGTAACAATTGCGATTGCTTTCCATGAAGAAAACTGCATATTATATTAACTTAGAACTTTTTTGTCTATATACTATTACTTTAAGCAAATATTTTGTACCCCTTTTCATGACAATTATGCAAATGGAGGAGTTTGAAATTCGACCCAGTTTTCGACACAGTTGCCCCTGTGTCAAAATTCGACAATTTGACACAGGGCTGCAGAAACCTAATATTTAAAAAAATACTGTTGAAATACATTATATTAAAATTAAAAATAAACATTACACACAGTACATTCATTTGACATACAAATGAATGTAGTGTGTGTATATTCATTTGTATGTCAAACGTAGGAAGCCCCGCCTGACATTCTAGAGATGTGTCAAGTTAATGTGACCACGTTGTAAATGATAATATGCAGATTATACACACATACATAATATTTTTTTCTACTCTAAGTTTGTTGTCAGACTTAAAAGAGATTATATTGTTTAGTCTATGGTCTAATTTCGACCACAGGGTGATCGCTAGTAACATATAAAACAACATAGAATAGTATTTAGTATGCTACAGCATGACACTAATTACGTTGAGATATATCCGCAAGGACATTGTTTTGTCATCTCGTATTTATGACAGCGAGCTGCCATTTGTAAAACTCAATTACGCGCTGTCTCCGCGTGCTCCTAATAATGATAATTGATGAGGAAATTCGCGAGCTTTTTGCGGGAGATCCTTTCAGCTATAATTCTTTTTTGTATGCGTTTCCATTGTGACATTTAGAGTTACATAAACAAGATCTTATGTAGTATTAAAATCTCGTTTCGTGGTGGTCAGAGAGAGAAAGTTGGTCGACTTTTTAAAGTAGCGCGAATTAATCTCGTGGTATATACTTAATAAAAAAAATAGGGAAATTGACCTCTTTCTTTTTGGAAATCAATTGAAAAATCCTAATGTGATGATAAAATGTCCGTTTTTGTATGTTTTTTTATATCAGTGCAATGCAAACAAGCAGATTGTCCTCAAAAAAGAGATAACAGTAGTCTAACATGTTGATGGTGCGTTGTTGTTCGTGTGTTAGAGATGGAATGTCACCTGCATAAGATTATTGGCTACTTAACCCCCAATCCGACTCACGACAGTGACATCTAACGAGGCTATTCCGGCAAGAATCGGTAAAGAGGTGCAAACAAACCCAGTCAAGACGTTGCGCAATTCTACCACATGATTTGTGTTGTCACGATATTACTGACACGTATTAGCCTTCATTCGTTTTCAGATGTGTAAATACCGGCTTATTTTTGTCAACACGCCTAAATGTTGTACTTATTTTCACAAGCACGCTTAGTAAACCGCGGTTCACTTAAAAAGCTTTTTGTAGAAAATGCTTTCAATAATGCATACGAGCCAAGCGCACGCACACGAAGTACACACGCTCTGCAGAAGATAACGAAATGCGAAATAAATATTAAAAAGTTGTTACTTGTTGCTTATTAAACGAAAGTTAATCAACCAAATATAGCAGTCTGGATGTGCTTACACCTATAATAGCTAAAAGTACACTTAAATTTAATACTTTTTTATCAGTATCATTTTTTTTCTTTACTCACATTACAATAATGTCACTTTTCAATGGCACTGCAAGAAAGTGTTCGTAAAGCGTACGCTTTTTTGCAGCGCTATTAAAAATTTTAAAACGAAAATTCTTATACTTTTAAGCACGCTTATTGTTTTTGTGGAAAAGCAAACTTTATATCTAGCTTTTCGTTTTAGGTAAGGCAGTTGATCTATTCTTCAAAAACGGCTTGTATCAACATGGGGGAATGGAAACAAGCATTTGCGTTCGACGATATTTCTTCATAACAGGACCCCTGTTAATATATAAATCGCTTCACGACTGATTAAAAACTCTTTTAAAAATTTTACGAGTGGTGCGAAGGAGGCCGTCACTCACATCTCCGCTTTGTGAGAGAAATTAAAAATACTTTTAAAATTGAGTGAATGCTTTTATCGAAAAATCGCGTGCTTTTTATTATTTAGGAAAAGTTAGTCGGCGAGAAGATAGAGTTGTTTGTTTTTACACTCACTTGTCAATAGCGCGTATACTCCCTTTTTAATTAGATGATAAAATTTGACAGCTTTTAGGTCATAATACACAATACACACCCTAACAAACACACGTTAAAACACACTCTAGACCCGAGCTGTCCAAAGCATGCGCATACGCGCGCCGCATGCGGCTCACAGTTTGTGATTGTGCGGCCCGTAAGTGTTTTTAATCTACCGCGACATAAACAAAAATTTACAGTCTTTTTCGTTCGAGGTAGCTGTAAGAAATCTCACAACGAGATAAGTTTGACTTTTTTATTATTATGTTTTATTTCATAATTCCTTAACTGTGTTTGCGTTTTCCTTGGCTGTAGATTTGTCAATTTTCCTTGAACTTTTTTTTATTTTATTCGTTTTTTATTTGGAGGTATGTGAATTGTCTTTGCTGTCCTCCAATCTCTTCGGTAATTCATATTAGCCCACGATGGTATCTATTTTGGACAGCCCTGCTCTAGACGATGGTATTTCCTTTCATCTGGAGAGCTACCTGCTTATGTGGTATCTATTCTATAATATTTAGATATACACTGCGGCTACATATATCGGGCTACGGCGAAGTATCGTGCTAGCACAATGTATCGGTCTATAGCGGAACTGCATTGCGAAGGAGCTTGACGCGTCACCGTAGTGGTATTTGAGCGGCTCACCACAAGGAATAAATGATATAATTACAATTAACAATAATAATAACAGTAAACTACAATTTACCTTCATACATATGTTGAGGTAACTTTATGTATAAGCCGTATTTTGATATTGACCTAGTATATCGACGTATTCTATTTTATTTTGTTCCATGATAGACAAAATAACATAGACGATATGACCTTTCATATTTGTGAAGGAGTATCATAGGTTCTTAATCATTGGGCAAATGAAATATTGTAAACAATAGCATAAAATTAAATAACTGGAGGGACGAATATTAATGACTTAAGAATTTGAGAAGAAAAGAATTTAAGGAATGTTACAATATTCCTATTTGCTTTGTCGTGGGGCGCACAAATATCACCAGTAGATCGCACAAATATTATAACCTACAGGCCGCGGTTTAACGTAATTATGACGTAAGCTATTTACATATTATTTATTAAGCAGCTGCGGCTTACGCCATACTTCGCCGTAGCCCGATATATGTAGCCGCGGGTATACACGAATCCCAAAGCTTCTGAAATGGATAGACTGTTCTTTACAAACTACTTGCGGCGTTAAAGTACAAAAATACATGTGGTTATAAGGTCTACCGATCGATCTTCCTGGCAACTTATTAACTTAAACAGATACAATTAAGAAAAAAACACTCGCATTAAAACCTAACCTATCTCTTAAAATCTTTGCAAGGCCCAAAATTAAGTAACCACAAGTAAGAAATTATATCTAACTCGAGACAATATCTGATAGAACGTCAATTTTCTCCGGACAAATTATAGCAGTCGAAATCATCGTAATGGGCAGTTGAAGTTGGCTCCGGGGGCTCATAAATCTCTTGGTAAGTGATGCAGGAGGCGTAATTCTGGTTATTAGCCGGCTTGACTTTGAGATAACCGCAATATTGTTTATGTTGCTGGCTTGGAACTCTATAATATATCAAGCTTTTGAACAAGGGGACTATATTTTACAATGTTATATGGCTACATTTATATATGCTAGCTTTTATATAGGTTTATAATATTAGTTCATAATTGTGTTTTGTTTGTGTTGGTTCGGGTATCTTTTTATGAATAGATAGAAGCCATGAAAGTGAATGTAGCAATACCATCCCGTCACACGGATAGTTTACGTCCTTATTATATAGTCAGGATGATATACATGTGAGAAAATAATCTTTGTACATAAATTACGTGTCACGTTGTTTGTCCGCGATGAACTCCAAAACTTTTGAACTGACTTCAATAAAATTTTGTAGATATCAATTATACAGCCCCACCAACGTGCGTAAGAAAAAATAACAAAAACTTCCCTAATGACAAAAGTAAAAAAAAGCAATTTCTTTTTTTCTTAAAAAAAGGTAAGAAGGAATTGTTTGTAAAAATTTTGGAAAAAATGACAGGGTTTTGCCCTTTGTTTGGTAATTGACTCTGCCCTTCATAAGGGCCCCCAAACAAATTTTATATACGGGGCCCCGCCAAAGCACGTTACGGCACTGATAAAAACTATTCTATTTTTTAATATGGACCACACAGTAGATATCTTTTTTATAAGATAGCAAACAAGCAGATGGCTCTTCTGATGGAAAGAAAAACCATCGCCTATACACACCAAAGATGATAATGGTGAGTTGCTCTGTGTGTAGCAGGATGGCAGTGCCACATTAATACGTCTACCGACTACCTTGCCCTCGAAACCGGAACACGACAATGACAATAATTGATGATTGACGCTATTGCGGCAGGAATAAGTAACTCGGTGGTACCAAATACCCGGGTGAGAACTCTGCCACCTAGTAGTCATAAAGGTCGTGACATTTATCTATCACTAATCAGTCGCCTTTTATGACCTGCCTGGCACAATGGCAGTTGATCTTTTCTTCCAAGGAGTCCGGACCAACTCCGGGAAAACTTCACAGTGCTATTGAGATTGAGATCCTATTAAAAAAAATCTTACAATACACTTTAGGCTGACCCAGACTTGAGCCGATGGTCATACAATCTATGGTGGAGCACGCCGAAATGTTATTTAAAATGAAGTAATATTTTATTAGACTACTGCTAGCTTTTTTGTTAGCTGTGCCCGCGACTTCGCCCGCTTGTGAAAATTTCTAAAATAAATTTAGCCTAAGTTACTTTTTATTGCATCAGCAGGCTTAAAAGATAGACAGGCCTGGGGTTTTCCCCACATAGTTTCCACTTCCGTGGGATTCCCAGGATAAAAATTATCGTATGTCCTCTCTCGGGTCTCGAACTATCTGTGTACTAAATTTCATCCAAATCGGTTGAGTGGTTTAGGCGCATTTACAATATTTGTATCGATTGGCTAATAAACAAAGAACGAGACGATTTTAAATAAATTATAATGTCAGCGAACTTTAAAAGGACTCAATTGAAATAATATATAATTATGTTATGTACTGTAATCATACTTTATCAGATTATAGAGCGGTTTTATAAGTCTATGACGCATTAAGTCTGGAAAAACGTATCGGAGCGGCGTTTTCTAGATTGAGAGGGCCAAAAGTGCTGCAAATTACAGGTTGTGCTCCTCTGACGTGTGATTACATGTTGCCAGTCGTGCGCTCCGTAACGAGCTCCACCTCGGACGATTGACTTTAGGCTAGCTGTTTTATAGGCTACTGGAAGGAAACGATACGATTTTGTGTAATTCATAAATATCGTAGCCCTGAAGATGCCGTTAAAAGCGAAACTGGTTGGCGATATCTATATATATATATATATATATATATATATATATATATATATATATATATATATATATATATATATATATATATATATATATATATATATATATATAAAATAAATATATATATATATATATATATATATAAAAATCAATGCCACTTCTCGTTGTAATTTTATAACTCATGAATGGGCTCACCTATCCAAACCAAACATTTAGGCTTTGTACGGACTATTTATTAGGTGGTTTATGTGAAGTTTGCACAAAATTGGTAGAGCGGTTCTTCATTTATTACATTTTTGTAACAAATGAATTCAATAGATGGCGATACGTAGCGAAGCACGTAACGGGCCGCTAGTATACAATAAAAAGTGTTTTGTGAAACAGCACGAGTGAATTTTAACATAATTAAATAATAAATACAGCTACTAATAATAATAAAAAATAAATTATAAATACACTACTAATAAATAATCTAGAAACAATTTTTAATTCATTGAATGATCACTAATTTCTGTATTTTGATAGATGAGCCACATACCGAACCTAGCTTTAGTTCAAATAATCCAGTTGATCCAGTATAAATTACGAGAATCTTCAAATGATTAGTTTAAATACGTTTTTAATAATTAATCTGATAAGTAATCCTTTAATATATATTTTTTAATTTTTAGCTTTAATTTTCAGCATCATATTGTTTTCGTATTATTGTTTTATTTTTCTAATCTAAACACAGTATGTTATAAAGTAAAGACCTTCTGTCAATTTGAAATGCCTGTGTAAAAATAGTGTTAAGCTATAATTAAGAGAACGCTGTTATTGCCTATAACTGAGGCACTTAGACCATAATAATCGTAATTTGTCGTTTTGCATGTATTTAGTGTTTGTCTTGTTGGCAGTACTCAATAAATAAATATATTTTAAATTTGTCTACGTTTCATTCAATTACGTTAGTTAGCCTTAACTTATAATACAAATTCAAACTAGATAATGATATGTTATTATTGAGTAAAGCAAAGTGTAAAATAAATTTAATTATAATTATTTTAGTTATTTGTGGAAAGGGACATTTGCTTTAAATAAGTCTTGGAGAACACGATTATGCTATTTCCAATGACGCGAATTGCCAACAGGTAGCGCTGCGATGTATAGACTAAGCTGCTGTTCAAAAGCCATCCAGCAAACCATGAAGCTGTTCAAAAGTTATGAGATATTTAAATACACACTTATTATATACTCACATGACACAAGCACGCAGGTATGCACACACGCGCGCGCGGTCACACACGTAAACATACAGACATACGTTGCGGGAAGTTAAAAATTAAGCATGTAGGTATTACACTACCGTGCGAAGCCGGGGCGGGTTGCTAGTATAATATAAATATAACGAGAGATAAAAAAATACATAAATTTTAACTATTAGGTATTATGTATACATAATAACTTATCTCCGGATATTTCTGCCACAAAAAAAGTAGGTGTTATTAGTAGTTATTAGTAGGTGTTATTAAAAGTAGCTGTTAGGTGTTCATTTTGTATGATTTAATTGGTTTAAAATTGTTTAGAAACGACTTATCGGGCGGTATAAAAACTAGCTTTAAAAATTATTAAGTGCTTCAAATGAGACGAAATTACAAATGTCTGTAGCATTAAAGTCGAAAACGGTTGAGTGGTTTGTACGGCCGCTTGTTAATGAAATACATGACAGCTCGTTAATACCTGCTGGCTATTAGAGCTGCTCATTACACTGTATAAATTAGATACTCATTTGTTACACTCGTATGTATACATTCATGGCAGAACTTTTAGTAACAAATTCGAGAGAAAAGCTTCTCATCTGACTTGAATGGGATGAACAAGTTTTCATTTTATCAGATTCATTTTAGAATTCCGTAAGATACTCGGGATGACCGGGATAACATACTGGACACCTCGGGAGTGCGTAGAGGTATCAAGTTGAAATTTATATCAAATACTCCAGTCTACTGTCTCTTTGAGCAGTGATATTTTTTTATGTCACACAAAGAAAGTGATTTTTTTTATTATTGTTACACCTGTGGCGCCGGTGGTCCGTACCGCTGAAGGGTCATAGTGATGGAACCAGCGGGCCAGCTTCTTGTCACGTGACGTCATAATTGTGGAGGAAGATCTTCCCAGCCAGGCAAGGTGTACTGCCTGGGGACCGAAGCCCATTTGAGAATCGTTAAAACTTGTATATAGTGATACAAGATAAATAATTGTGATACCGCGATTCAGGATTTTATTTTGAATTTCATTTTTTCCATTTGTTATTGATTTTTGTCCATTTTTTATTATTTTTTCTTGCAGCGTTTGTGATTGTTTGAGCCGCTACAGTACTCTCCCCCAAGACCGAAGGTCGATCTGGTTGTGCCAGTGAAGCGTATGTGCCTTGAGTGCTCGAGTCTGCGGTGCATCGAGACGAGCCGAATATGCGCGGTCCTCGGTGAGTCAGGACGAGTGCGCTTCCGCTGTGGTTCGCAATGGGTCGGAACGAGCGGGACAGAGTTGCTGCATGGAGATCCAGTGAACGTAGGCAGTTCGAAGTGGATTCCGGAAAGCGTAGTTGAGGCGTAGCTTGTGAAGCTGGCTGATACTGTTTGAAAGCAGAGGGGAGTATATTAGACGCTAATGGTCAGAAGGCTGATGCGTGTTGTTTTGCCGAGGGTCACCACTGTGGCATGTTGATAGCTGTTAGTGGTGATGATCACGTCGGGATGACGTCATCGCTGTGAAGGTTGATGACGTCACGGATGGACGTGGAAGGATCACGTCGGGATAACCACTGTGGCGCCGCTGGTCCGTACCACCGAAGGGTCATAGTGATGGAACCAGCGAGCCAGCTGCTAGTCAGGTGACGTCATAACTGTGGAGGTTGATGACGTCACACAAGGACAAGTAAGGGGAAAAGGAAGATCTTCCCAGCCAGGCAAGGTGTACTGCCTGGGGACCGAAGTCCACTTGAGAAGCGTTGAAACTTGTATATTATTTTTGAGTATATTTCAAAAGCGCTGGGTGCTATCAATGCCTTTTTATATTTTTTTGACGGAAATGTTATCGTTTTCAAAATAAACAGTTTTTTAAAAATATCAATATTGTCATTTTCAAGAAACTAGATTTTTGAACTATGAAAAAATCTTTGCTTAGGTTCAGATTTTGCTCCTTTAAGCTTGATACATACCTCAATTTAGCGGGCAGTTCCAGGGATGGCCTGCAGTAATACTTCTGCAAGTGCACAATTTCTTCCTTTTGCGCAAGAACCCGTGACAATTTTTAAATTACAGTACTATTCATGTATTAATATTTAAAAAAAAATATATTTGATACGCGGGATTTGAACCTGCGACCTTTTCCCTAAAGCCGGGATATCTATGTCTATGTCGATATTTTTCTTTGTTGTTTTTAAGGTTTTTCCAGATTCCGAGACCGATTGGCTATCGAGTCACTACCATCGTGGCTACTAGGTGGTAGAGTTCTGCATTGACTCGCCCGGGTCTGGTACCACCGCCTTACCTATTCCTGCCGCAATAGCGTCAGTGCTTGTCGCTGTCGTGTTCCGGTTTGGAGGGTAAGGTAGCCGGTAAACTTATGCATGTGGCATTATACCTCGCCACAAGATAGCAACGCACCATTAACATCTTTGGTGTCTATAGGCGATGGTTGACTCTTTCCATCAGGAGACCCATCTGCTTGTTTGCTATCTTATGACATAAAATAAAATAAAATAAAAATAAATATTCCCAAGCACGGGGTGAGTGCTATAACAAAAAAAAATAATTAAAATATTTGATGTTTTTGAATGGACCAAGAGACGATCCTAAGCGACGGCGAATTTTGAAATCCTCAGATGTCCCGCCCCCACGACCGTATTAAAGTTAAACAGTAAAGTGTTATTTGATCCTTCCTCGGATTTGTCTCATTGTCTCTCCATTAGCCTGTCATACGAATTGACGATGTGGCGGCGCGTGTGATGCGGCCGCAGCTTCGAGGGGACCTACAATTGCTTGAATTAGAATGCTCTATATTTGTTATTAGTGTTTTGAGAATCAACTGAAAGAGATTGTTTGTTTATAAAGTTACTTTGATTTCTATAGTAGACGGCATGATTAGATAAGGTATGGATACGGGGTTTTCACCTATTCCGCAACCCGCAATTATCGTAATTTGTTAGTTAATTCAAGACACATAACAGCCTTGTATATTATGGAAGTTGTTGCTGCTTTTATTTGTGTTTTAACACTCACCCTGTGCTTGGCAAAACTTGAAAAACTTTTAAAAACAACAAATAAAAATTCCGGGTTCGAACCTACGACGTTCCCTCAAGCCGTTGTTGCTGCTTGTTTATTTTTGGTGCTGTGACATCGCAAAAAGTGCATCTAGCGACCAGCAAGCACAATTGCCAACGTTGATGACTTTTTTGTTACGTTTCACTTAGAGTCATCGCTAATCGCTGGATGATTGCTAGGTGACACGCCTGTCGATTTGCTATAGTGGTCATATCTTTCATGTTACCGGTCAAATTTCGCTCAATGATTATTTTCCCCGTGTTAGTCCTCAAAGGGGGCCCTTCGTTGACTAATAGATAATCTGTCGTTTTGCCAGGCAGTTCGTGAGAGGCGAAGGACTGGCTATGCGAGTCATTAACATCATGGCTACTAGGTGGTAAAGGTCTGCATTGTCTTGTCTGGGTCTGGAACCATCGCCTTTCCAATTCCTAGTGCAATAGCGTCAGAGCTTATAACTGTCGTGTTCCGGTTTGGAGAGTAATGTAGCCGGTAAACTTATGCAAGTGGCATTGACCCTGGTACCCGCAACATACCATAAATATCTTTGGTGTCTCTCCTTCAAAATTATTATAATGATTATCAGTTAATACAAATAGCGTTAATTTCAAATAGTGCGAGCCAATCGAATTATCGGGATATACTCATGTTTATTTTTCCTGACGTAGCGCACTTACCGATTCCTTCGTATTTAATTGGGTACGGTCCAATCAGGAACATTTTCTATGCCTGCTTGGGTCAACTCTCGAATTAGCTGATTTTTTTCGATAAGTAGGTGCAGAAGTATTACATTTTTTGGGGAATTGCCACCGCTATATCATTAGAGGTTATTGCGCCGTTAGGATTAGGACATTAGGCGTGTGGTCGCTTTACTTCTAGGTTCTATTATCGTACTTAGGTAATGCTGGATTAATTAATAGAGTTTTATAAGTAGTGCATATTCTGTAATGCGCCACACAATTGATTTAAATTCCTAAGATACACAGTGCCTCAAAAATGAGCGCACAATTTAAAATTATGCGCTCATTTCAAATAGACTAATCGTAAAGACGTCAGTTACGTCACTGACAATTTTATTTCTTTTTGTTCATTGCTTTGTAAAAACAACTATAAATCTTGCACTTAAGGTTGGATATGCAAAGACATATGTTTTTGCCATATCTATAAGTATTTAAATGACATTAGGACAATTTTGAGTGTCAGTTTTGTTCAAAACTGTGCATCTTGTGTTTTTTTAAATCAATGCGCCATACACATTAATTAAAAGGTACATAAATTGGTATATATCGCGTGAGGGCGCTCGGACGACTGGCGGCTCACAATGCCTTCACATATAAGGTTTGCGTTAGGGTACCCCATACTGTGTCCCCATAAAATGATGAACCCGAAAGATACCAAACCCAGTCAAGACGTTGTGGAACTCTACTACCTCGTAATCGATGTCTTTTACAAGATGCCTGGCAGAACAGCAGATAGTATATTTTTCAAAAGGGCCCGGATCAAACCGATGTAAAATAAATAATATAAA
This sequence comes from Apodemia mormo, assembly GCA_036924255.1. NCBI lineage: Eukaryota > Metazoa > Arthropoda > Insecta > Lepidoptera > Riodinidae > Apodemia > Apodemia mormo. Next base: position 3,060,661 of record JAUPFN010000009.1, on the reverse strand, counting down.
ACATCTCCCCGTGTTGGTACCGGGCTCCTCTGAAGTATTCTTTATAGGAGAACCGCCGTTCTGCCAGGCAGGTCGTAAAAGGTGGCTATGCGAGTCACTACCATCGTAGCTACTGAATGGTAGAGTTCTGCATGGTATAACCCGGGTCTGGTACCACCGCCTTACCTATCCCTGTCGCAATGGTGTTAGTCACTGTCGTGTTCCAGTTTGCAGGTTAAGGTAGCCGGTAAACTTATGCATGTAGCAGTGGTGGTGAAGTTTACTCACCACAAAATAGCAACGCACCATTAACATCTTTGGTGTCTATAAACGATGGTTGACTCTTTCCATCAGGAAATACATCTGCTTGTTTGCTATGTTATGAGAGGATAGTTTTTATCTCAATTAAATCCCGCCCAAGCCTTTCAACTACCCCACCAGAATATTCAATACAAAAAATAATTTGTATAGCAAAAGCAGTTTTTTTTTATGTCATAAGACTTATGATGACATAGATTAAACATTATATATGATACCGAAAGATAATAAGATCCGCAAGTTTATAAATTTCCGTAGTAATATTATAAACAAACTGCTAACATAACCTAACCAATTTATTAACTACCTAAGTATATTATAATATATTATATAATCTATAGGTATCTTACATATAAAGGTATATTAGTTATTAGTAAAAAAAAACTTTTTACTTTTTATTAGGTATATTAGTAATAAAAAAAACAATTGGCAGGAAATGATTTGTCAATTGTTTTTTATTTGTTTGTAAGTACGCAACGAAAATGGAATTAAGTCAAAAAGATTTTAGAGCGATGTTTTTTTGTCATTTTAAAAGTTCTTTTTCTCCGCAAGACTGCGGCGCTCGTCTTCAGAATGGTTTTGGGAGAGAAGCACCTTGTTTGAGCACCGCGAGGCAATGGTTTGCTGAATTTGAGAGAGGTCGAGTTTCTTTACATGACGAATTTCGTGAACTTCAACTGCCGTCAACGAAAATAATGTGGCTACTGTTAAGCGGTTAATTGAAGAAAACCCCCGGATTACCTATGAGACAATTCGAGGACTATTAGGGATTGGTATGAGCCAAATTCAGAAAATTTTACACGAAGAATTGAAAGTTCGGAAACTTTGTTGTAGTTGGATCCCTTATGAACTGACAGCGGAGCAGAAGCGGGCTCGCGTAGAATGGTGCTCACAGATGCTACTGAAGTACGACCACGGAATTTCTAATGCTGTTTATGACATTGTCACAGGAGGCGAAACGTGGATTTATTGTTTTGAACTCGAAAAAAAAACAGCAATCTTGTGAATGGGTGTTTGAAAATGAGATCAGACCAACAAAAGTGAGACAGGTGAGAAACATTGGTAAAAAAATGATCGCGTTTTTTTCTCAGCTACGGGTCCCATCTGTACAATTCCACTTGAAGATCAAAAGAGTGTTAATGTCGAGTGGTATTCTACCATTTGTTTACCCAGGGTGTTAGAAAAAGTTCGTGAAAGACGACCCGTAAAGCCGCATTCTCCTACACCATGATAACGCTTCTTCACACACGGCCAAAAAAACAGTCATTTTTAGCTTCCGAAAAAGTACATCTCGTCACTCATCCTGCGCATAGCCCCGACCTAGCACCCTGTGATTTCTGTATTTTCCCCAAAATCAAATATTTGATGAGAGGTTTTACTTTTACCAACTCCGAAGAGGCAGTGATGGCATTCAATCAGCACGTAGAAAACATGCCTTCAGATGTGTGGTCCTCATGTTTTAAAAAATGGTTCGATCGCATGAAAAATGTTTAAAATGTAAAGGAGATTATTTTGAAAAGCAATAAACATAATATTTTGGTTATAACATGTTGATTTTTTAAGTTACGCAAAACTTATAGTGTGACCTACGTATATATAAACTAACGGTTTTTACAATTTGACGTCGACATATATATTAAGATGTCGGTATTAATGGTTTTTGAAAGCATTTTCATATAATTTTAAATAAGAATTTCCTCCAGCAAGGAGGTTAACACTGAGGAGGTCGTCAATCGTCAACACTCATAACTCAAAGCTAAACATACATTATTAATGGCGGTTTCTTTGATCCCGGGCCACACACGCCGCCGGAACTGATAGGGATCAGGCAGCACCCTGGGACGCTATTGTATTTACGTGTTACTCATAGATAATGGGCGTCTGATTAAAGAGTGGAATAACATAATATATTAACTTGACAGGTGATTATTTGAAGATTAGAGCGTTGTTTGTTGAGTAATTTATGATGCGAAAATTACTTTTATTCTCTGATGCAAAAGTTTAATGCTGTGTATGATATTAAGGTTAATTATACGAACAAGTGATTGGCCACTGGTCGAAATCCGACCGTAAGTTAGATCATAGACAATACTAAATCTCTTCTTAGTTTGACAATAGACTCACCATAAACGAAAAGTGTAGCCTCTGTGTGAATATCTGTGTGTGTCAAATAACGTTTCAAAACTCTGTGTATGTGACATTGACGTGTATAATATTAACACTGGACAGGTTATCCCATACAAATGACAGCTAATTTTTTTTGCCACTTTGAAATGCTCACGAGGATCTCGGTAACTAATTTTGACGTATGCTGTATATGGTTGCCATGGTAGTCTAAATATTATGAAGCAGTTATGCATTTTAATTAATTTGTTAATGTTTTAGTGAATTTCTAAGTTTATATTTGGTGTACTCTGAAGTTTTGAGACATTAAGAAATGCGTAGGTATATTGCAAACTTACCTATCTAAAGGAGTGTACAACTTCGTTTCACAGGTACGTGCATGTAATCACTGTTTTTAATCAAAAATTGAGTAACATGGTATTTAAAGTATCATTTTTATCTGAAACTCAACGATGTCGACATGTGGGTATCACTAATTTTAGTTCCGTGGACGCACGGAACAGTCTAGAGCGCCAAAATAGCGATATTCAAATAAGCACAAAAATTCTTTGACAGCAGCAAGTCCAGTGGTAATATTATACACGTCATTGGTATGTGATTAAGAGAGAAACGACGTTGCAAAACTCTATCACAAAGTAGTCAAGATGCGGAAAAGACAGATCATTCTCTGTCTTTTCTGCTTTATCGAATTAACCGATTTATTTCGATAAATAAGAGCATAATAGTGAAATGATGAACCCAAAAGAAACCAATTGCGCTCGAGACGTTATGGAACTCAACCACCTCCTAGCCGCAATGGCAGGGACACGTAATAGCCAATCGTTAGCCTTTTACGACCTATCTGGCCGAACAGCGTTTGGCCTATTTATCAGAGGGAGTCCAGACTAACAAGTGGAATATACGGCGATATATCAGCTGACTGCCTCGTGGTCTAGACCCCTAGGGGTAGCCTATTCGGCTCAGACCATGTGGTCCTGGTTTCAATCCTCAGGTCGGGCAAAAGTGTTATTGAGGTTTTTCAAGGTTTTATCTAAAATCCAATACTCAGTAGCAGCTTGGAGTCTGGCGGATTGGTGTATTACCACTCTTGGGCCTCGGATGAACACGTTAAACTGTCGGTCATGAATATCAGCTGTAAAGTGAGCCTTTTCCCTAAACTCTTAACAAAACCCAGTTAATGCAGCAAAGGAACTCAATCGATACAAATTCATCTATATTCCGCTCAAGGTGCATACATTTACAAACGATGCAATATTTACGGACGATAATAGCCACTTGCCATTAGGTGGTCCCGTCTGCTCGGCTGGAAGCAGGCTCTGTAAAAATCCTTTAATATATTAGAGTTGGCTGCGCAAGGTTACAGACGATCATTTCCATACACGTTTTATTACTAACATGAAACAATACATTTTGAAAACAAGGTAAGCTGGAGTTTCCAATGTAACTTTTAGGTTCTGTATACATTTTCTATTCAGAACGTAGAGGTAATCTATACTATTACATAAATCTGTAGTGTATGTGCGTACAATCAATTTATTTACAAATTATATTTATGGTCACAATTTTTACCATTGTGAAAATGTTTGTCTGTCAGCGTGTGTGTCTTGTTTATAACGAGACGAGACATAGCGGGGCGGAGTGCGGCTGAGCAGAGAGGCTACATCGATCCTGATAATGATTATTGGTATATAAAAGAACACCGGATTGAATAAATAATAGGCTACTGTAATCTATAATATTTTATAAATCTAAAGTCTGTCTGTACATATTTTGAGTCATATTTCGTTATAAATATTTTTTTATAACCCGTGCCGTAAAAGTATCCGGTTGGCGGTAGGCTGGCCACCTATCACATTGTGGGACTTACGGCCAGTTTCCAAAACGCTAATAAATTTTAACAAGCATTTAATAATTATCATTATATCAGTAGCATTTGATTGTAAAAATTATGTTAAACACAGATTAATTTTTTGTTAAAGTTTTCGGAAACCGGACGTAAGTATCTTCGGCTAATCGTGGTGCACTTGTAATACCTCTTCCTACCTCTTCGGGAACACGGGTGTGAAGAGACAAGTTTTTATTATAGCCCATACTCGCAGACATCATAGACAGACATATATATATATATATATATATATATATATATATATATATATATATATATATATATATATATATATATATATATATATATATATATATATATATGATGCTGCGATTTACGAAGCAGATATGAGGTAAAGGTGTACAAAATAGCAACCATACATTTTCAATGTGAATTGTAATTTCTTTAATGTTTTTTAAAATAGCATTAGAAATCATTAGAAATTACATCATCAATCAATAGACACAACCCTTATTAATATTCATCTTTAATCATTGAATCGTCTTTTTATTTATTGTATCAATTTCATTTTAAAGCAAACGGAGATTATCAGTTTGTCATATATATGTATTTAATATGGAATTGGATGAAATTGGATTAGTGAAAACGGGACTTAAGGCACACGCAGTTCGGAATGTATGCGAAAATAACCGATAATAGCCGGCCACATCTGCAGTGGCGTAACTATACCATCTGGGGCCCGTGGCAAATACTTTTGATGGGGCCCTATCAGTAAATCTTAACGATTAACTTGAAATTGTATTGTGGTCTTTATCTATTGTCATGCTTTGGATTTTAAGCAGAACATAAAAATATACCTTTCAAATAAAATAAAATACTCAGGTACAATGTAAAAAAATATTTTTAAACTCGCAGCCTCTTGGGCCGGGGCCCTCTTGCGTCGGGGGCCGTGTTATTTTGCCAGCTCTGCCACCCTATTGTTGCGCCACTGCATATCTGCATTGCACGAAGCTTTGTGACGATAGATGCCAGTGTGACTCCAGCATAAGACTTTTTTTTATTTAAGATTATGTAACTTTAAATTACGCTATTATATAAATAATGGATTACCACTGAGAAGTATTTTTAAACCCTTACATTGCAATGTACTTTTTTTACGTTCTACTGGCGAGAGATTATCACCGCCTAATTATCTATATAACGAAAATGATAACGTTGCATTTCCATCCGTGTGATGGGAATGTAATGCCACTTACATTATTTTTACCAACTATCTTTCCTTCAAACCGAAATACGATAATGACGCTGCTGTTGTGGCAGGAATAGGTAAGGCTGTGATACCAAACCTGAGTGAACCTTAGTACCTGGTAGTCACAATCACTTTTTACGGACTTCCTGATAGGTAGGCAGATGGTCTATTCTCCAAATCGGACTAGATCAAAACGGAAAAGAGTTTTTATATTGTATTTATTTTATAAAAAATATTGACACGTAGGATTTGAACCTGCGTCCATCTCCGTAAGTATACCCAGCGATCAGTACAATCGACGGAATCGATCATAATATAGCAAAGAACAATTTCGCCACGTCAAGCTTGTCGATACTAACTCAGCAGTAGAGCGTCTTGGGTTTAGGGAGACGGTCGCAGGTTTCAAATCCTGCGTGTCGATATTTTTCTTTGTTTTTTTTTTAAAGTTTGTAAGGGTTCTATTAATTTTATAAAATGGACGATTATGGCTAATATAACGCAGGGTTCTTTTTATATTCTAAAGGTATTCTAATAACTTTTTATCAATTCAGCGCAATAGCGCACTTGTGTGGAATGCATAGTACTTAGCATTGTTTAAGGATGTCACAACAGAATTGGTGATGCAAAAAACAATTACATTTAAAATTCCGGGTGGCAGCCATGGCTGGTGGTCTGCGATTGATATTCAGGACGGTGCGAGGATGTTAAGTGAATAGATTTATGTGGACGTATGCGATTAGACAGATATTGTTTGATAATATATTTACGATGGACGTGGTAAGTGTGTATTTACTCCGAAATAGGAGAGTCCCTATTTCATGATGATAAAATATGCTTTACAATTTCTTCTTTGGGAGATACAAAAATGAGTGCATGTAACCTTGACTCTCATGACTTTTCAAACGTTTGACAGATCGAAACGCGGTTGCCGTTATTCAAATTTATTCCAGCAAACAATACATCAAACTTAGATTTCTTGAAAATTCGAACCGATTCGGCCTGTAGATTTTAAGAAATTAAAAATAAACTCAAAAATTAGTCGATGAAATATTTTTTTTTTCAAAACTGACAGGTTAATGTACTGATTAAAAAAATCTATTTGGCTCTTTTCCTTTAAAACTCTACCGAACGCCACAAACCACATCAAAACTCTTGATCGGTTTTAAAGTTATCGTTGAGAAAAATAAAATTTTAATCACACAATGTCACACTTCTTCGACCTTCTCCCTCCTTCTTAATGTATGACGTAATTTATGGATGGTCTTTAAGTTAATAAACAATGGAATTGTTAATAAAAAACTTCTTCGACCCCCTTTCTCCCTCTTAACTTAATTTATGGATGGTCTCTAAGTTAATGAACAATGGAATTGTTGAAAAAAATGTTTTTTTCGCTACTTTATTATGATTTTTAGAAAAAAATAATTATCTAAATAATTATTTAAACAATAGAAATTTAAGAAAAATGATTATAAACAATTAAAAATTGTTATTTAGGATTTCTTTAATTATAAAATTAGTAATATAAAGTTGTGAAAAAAAAAAATTGAAATAATCAATTTGTTTATTAACAAATATCAATAAACGGCAGGACATTTTTTTTGCAAATCAATTAATATCTTGTATTAATAAAAAACGATTGTATGATGATTAAGAAAAAAAAAACTTTTTTTTTCTTAATCATCATTTTGTTTAAGTACAAAAATTATGATAAACAAAGTATGAATATTTTTTAACTTTTATGGCGGAATTTAGGCTTAACTAGATTGTCCTAGGCTATACTAGTATATCTTGACACGCTTCGGATGCACCGGTTTGTCCTAGGACAAACTAGTTTAGCCTGAAATCGGGTTTGGCCGGTAACATATATATAAGAAAGGCTCTACGAAGCGAAAAATAATTGTATTTAAACCATTTTTTTCATTTACAATCAAGACGGAAGTACGAGAAAATTTTGTTAGTTAATAATCGTTTTACTTGTTGAAAAATTAACTTTAAGTAAAATTTCCAACGGGAATAAATTATTTATAGTGTTCAGAATACATCATATTTTTTTCAAATTTAAAAAAAGAATATTCAATATCTTAAATAAATTAATTTATTTGTCGTATTCGCTTTTGAAGTCGTGCACGCAACCTAAAAATGTCGCGCGGAAACCCATTTTCAGCTTAAAATTAAAATTATAAATAATGGAGATAGAGTTCCGGATAAAAAATATATGCGTCGAATTAAGAACCTCCTCCGTTTTTCGTTGGTTGATAACAATTGTGTAAGATACAGATTACCAGACAGACGTTGGTTTATTATGTTATATTGTCTCATGTTTCAAAAAATATAAAGTTTAGTTTTGTTCGTATTCTGGATCACCACTCTTTATGACGGCCCCTGCTTAAGCAGGCCATACACGCTAGGATATACCGGATAGATAAGCCTGTATAGTTTAACTGAACAGGTTAACTTGAGCTGAGCAGAGAACAAAACGTGCACAATTGTGTGACATATACACTGTTTACCTTTGAAGCTAAATTGTGTAGGAAACCTGTCGGGTGCACCCTTGCGTATATGGCCTGCTTTAGACAATTTTACATTGGCATTAAATCAAATCTTGTAATTTATACAAATATTATCTATTACTAGCTGCAGCGTGCAGCCCGTTGGATTATAAAAGTTTTTTGTAAATTCCGCGGGATCACCTAATATTTCTGGGATCAAAAAAAAGGGAGCCTATGTACTATCCAGGTCATCATCTACCTGTGTGCCAAATTTCATTTAAATCCGTTAAGTAGTTATTGCGTTATTGAGTAACAAATATCCATCAATCTAACCAACATCCATCTATTCAAACATCCAAACATCCAAACTTTCGCATTTATAATATTAATATAGCAAGATAGATTTAAAGTCGATGAACACATGCGGTGTTAATAATAAATATGTTTTAACGTGTGCATAATTCAGTGCTCATTCTGTTTCGTCCATTACAAGTATGGTTACGTTGTAGTCTATACGATAGAATGAGTATTATGCTACACGCATACTCAAATAGCACCAATGGAAACTTCCCAAACTATTACATAAATTTCTGAGCAAACCATTAAAGAAGAACAAATTGTCCAATTAGCAAAACAAAACAATATGTTTGCACAAAATACTTTGACAATTTGAGTCCTGTATTATATAATGCTGTCGATGTATTCACGCCTATTCGGGAAAAAATGGCCGTGATTTAAAAAAGAGTATTGGAATGGCTTAGTAGATAGATATACCTAAAACTAAGCGAAATACTAATAGTTAGGATAAAATGCTGAATACTTATACATACACATTACATACATAAATCACACACGTATACACACAAACATACACGCACTGCACACATATACGCATACGCACTTTTTCATGCACACAGCCACATACACAAGATAATAAGGAGTGACATAAATTTATTATTATAAATATATTTATTAAATACATTATTATTGTAAGAAATTAACTAGGGGAAGGGCAAAACGTGAAATATTGGGACAATTAAGATTATTTTTATTATTATTATATGTCAAAAAAATTCCGACAAAAAGTTGTTATGACACAAATAGATAGCTATGCTGGTCATTATCATGCTGGAATCAGTTGAACGTTCTATTTAGACAGGAAAAGAAATACAGGAATAATTAAGCATGGATAAGACTCTCAATAGATGAATTAAACTTAATATGAACTAAACCCACATAACACGTTCGTAACTTTCTTAACCGGACTGTCCGATAATCAGCCCGTTACCATTCGGGGGCAGTCCGAGGGGCCCAATAATCGTGTAGGCGAGTCGTTTGGCTGACGTTCGGTGAATTTTTACTGCGAATCTCCGTGACTGTGTCCATCCAAACTGATCACTGAAAACTTGTAGGAGTTAGACATACCATATTATAATAGTTAGTTTAATGAATCAACGAATATTATAATAGTTAGTTTAATGAATCAACGCCAGCGTGGTATGGAGCGCAGCATCCTTGGTGTTAAGCTAACTGACCGCATCAAGAATAGCACACTGCGCTCCAAAACACAGATAAAAGACATGGGCCATAAAGCAGCCGAATTGAAGTGGAACTGGGCAGGCCACATCTGCCGCATGTCAGATGACCTATGGGCCAAACGCACCACCAAGTGGACCCCAAATAAAGAAACACGACGTCGCGGCAGGCCCAGACGAAGATGGCGGGATGAACTGGACTCACACTGCCCCAACTGGACCGAAAAAGGGTTAAATCGTGAGGAATGGAAAAAAGGTAGGGAGGCCTTTGCCCTGCAGTGTGACAGACATGGCTAATAATAATAATAATAAAATGAATCAACGGATAGCACTTCACTCAACATACTCGTACAAATATAAACTGGTATAATGTGGTTCTTTTTTGAGGATAACGTAAGAGATAATATGTGGGGGTTTTAGGGATATGTTGGGTATTTGACGTTACAGCTTAATATCATGGAATTCCTATTGAGTAAAAAAATTGTTTTAAGCAAAGAAAAATGTTGACATGACTAGTACTGAACTGGCGACTATCTTGTCTTCTCACCTCATGTATGATGACGGTGGTGTAATGTAGAGAAGTTCTCTTATGATCTATCGTCGATTCCGTCGATTTTACTGATCGTAGCGACACAATACGTATTTATATACCTAATAGTTAAATGAATTCAGCGTCGCAGATAAAATTTACATTTATAATATTGATCAATACTTTAGAGTTATCCTTAAATTCATGTGAGTTTTAATACTGATTCTGTAATCGAGAAAACTTGAAAACTTTTTTAAATACAGAAAAGTTATGACTCTACTGTTTTTTAATTATAATAATAATATTCGCGGGACAAATTACACTTACTGATCTAACCCCAAATTAAGCAAATTAATTTCTTGTGTTATGGGTGTTAGTCAACGATACTAATACATAGAAATACATATATAAATACTAAAATATATTTAATAAACACCCAAACCCGGAAATAAAACATTTATGCTCATCACACAAATGCTTGTCCCCGTCGGGGATCGAACCCGAGCCCCCTCGATTGCGTAGTCAGGGTCGCTAACCACTCGACCAACAGGGCGGTCTAGCGACTACCTCGCCTTAAAACCGTACAAGATTTTGACCACTGAGTTAATATATACTTTTTCGGTCTCTTAATAAATAGTAGATAAAGTAGCCAATTCTTGGTTAAAATTAGATTATTGATTTAATACTTTTATATCAAATTGAATGACAAGTCTATCACAGTACTTAAATAAACGTCTTTGCTATAAATAGTGTGATGTTTCGAATGTGATTGCAAGTAAAATGTATCCACCTTGTTCTAAGGTGCGAGGATATTTTCGACTAAAAAAAAATTATAATCAATGTATATAAAATATTGACTGGGCTACAATCAGTTTAGTATTGAGCTCTCCGTGTTGATCTGGAATCCAGAGCTTTTTTAAGAATAAATCAGATGCTTTATTGTTAGGTTAGGCATCTCGTAATAAATGAGGGAAGACTAATACGTATCATTAACATCCTGACTACTAAAAAGTAAAGTTCTGTGACGTCTCGCCTGTATTCGGTACTACGACCCTACCTTTTCCTGCTGCAATAGCATCTGTACTTGTTGCTATAGGTAAGGTAGTCGATAAACTTAGGAATGTGGTTTTTGAACTGCGGTGATGGTGGTTGTTTTTACATCAGGGGAAACATCTGCTTGTTTACATATTTATGAAATAAAAAATTAAAAAAAGGCAATGTCCCTTTTAAAGAATATAAGATTTGCTTTTTGTCAGGCAGTTGTTTGTCCAATACAAACGTTTGACCTAACATCACCGCCAAGGTGACTATTAGGTGGGTGAATGCTGAGTGTTGGGTTGAGTTGAGTTGAGTTGAGATGAGTTCTACAACGGCTCGCTCAAGTTAGGTACCACCGTCTTAACTATTCTTGACGCAATATTGTCGGGGCTTGTGATTATCATGCATTTGGCATTATCTGGCACTTCACGGAGAGTAACGCACCAGTAAAATCTTCGATGCCTAAAGGCGAAGTTGTTTTTTGCCACAGGAGAGGCATCTGCTTGATTTCTATCATATGTTATAAAAATCGACCAAGTGCGAAGCGGACTTGCGAACGACGGGTTCCGTACCGTACATATTTAAAAAAAACGGCAAAACATCATGTTTGTTGTATAGGAGCTTCCCTTAAATATTTATTTTACTTTAACTTAATTATTTATTTTTAAAGTGAATTTTTTTTATGAATTGTTCAATTTCTTTTTATTTTTGAGAAGTTGGTTGAAAAATCGCACAAGATGGCTAAAGAAGCTTTCACGACATAATTTTGAAACTCAGTAAAACTATTATAACCGAATTCCCGTTTCCTGTATCTTTTGCACTATGCTCCAGATCCTCACCAAATTTTAATGGGACTACACGAAAAATATTCCCTATTAAGCAAAAAAATATTTTTAAAATGGGTTCATTAATGATTAATTTCTGAGATAACAAATAAGAAAAGAAAAACAATCGAATTGAGTACCTCCTACTCTTCCTTTTTGGGAAACCGTTTTAAAATTCATTTAGGATAAAGGAAATATTGTATTCTTTGTAAAACATTATTTACATAGGTATCGTATCTGGCAATACAGCGGTACACAGGTCGCGTCGTGTTTTCGCATAATTTTCCCATTCAATCAACGTGAAGCCCACTTCTCAATATCGACATATATTCATAGTACGGTCGATTTTTTAGAAGTATCTAGGTACAAACAAACATATCTATGTATATGTAGGTATACGTAGGTCACACTATAAGTTTTGCATAACTTAAGAAAAACATGTTATAACCAAAATATAATGTTTATTGCTTTTTAAAATAATCTACTTTACATTTTTTCATGCGATCGAACTATTTTTTAAAACAGGAGGACCATCGATTTGAAGGCATGTTTTCTACGTGCTGATTGAAGGCTATCACTGCCTCTTCGGAGTTGGTAAAAGTTAAATCCTCTCATCAAATCTTTGATTTTGGGGAAAATACAGAAATCGCAGGGTGCTAGGTCGAGGCTATGCGCAGGATGAGTGACGTGATGTACTTTTTCGGAAGCTAAAAATGACTTTGTTTTGTTGGCCCTGTGTGAAGACGCGTTATCATGGTGTAGGAAAATGCGGCTTTTGGGTCGTCTTTCTCGAACTTTTTCTAGCACCCTGGGTAAATAAATGGTAGAACACCACTTGGCATTAACTCTCTTTTAATATTCAAGTAGAATTGTACAGATGGTACCCGTAGCTGAGAAAAAGACGCGATCTTTTTTTACCAACGTTTCTCGCCTGTCTCACTTTTGTTGGTCTGTTCTCATTTTCAAACACCCATTCACAAGATTGCTGTTTTTTTTCGGGTTCAAAACAATAAATCCACATTTCTTCTCCTATAACAATATCATAAACAGCATTAGAATGTCCGTGGTCGTACTTCAGTAGCATCTGTGAGCACCATTCTTCGCGAGTCCGCTTCTGCTCCGCTGTCAGTTCATGAGGGATCCAACGACAACAAAGTTTCCTGAACATTTAATTCTTCGTGTAAAATTTTCTGAATTTGGCTCATACCAATCCCCAATAGTCCTCAAATTGTCTCATAGGTAATTCAAGGGTTTTCTTCAATTAACCGTTTAACAGTAGCCACATTATTTTCGTTGACGGCAGTTAAAGGCCGCTCTTCACGAAATTCGTCATGTAAAGAAACTCGACCTCTCTCAAATTCAGCAAACCATAGTCTCACGTGTTCAAACAAGGTGCTTCTCTCCAAAAAGCATTTTAAAGATGAGCGGCACAGTCTTGCAGAAAAAGAGAACTTTTAAAATCATAAAAAGTCATCGCTCTAAAATCTTTTCGACTTAATTCCATTTTCGTTGCGTACGAAGAACTTTGATGTGTGACAAAAAACAATTGACAAATCATTTTCCGCGAATTGTTTTCTTTTTATTACTAAGAAGTTTGCAATGTTTTAAAAATATAACATTCGAAATTCAAATAGTTCCGATTAGCTAGAAGTGCAAAACTTTTAGTGTGCCTCATGTATACATATTTTGATAGGCAGTACGTTCTTATATAACACTCACATAAAGTTGCCTGACGACGGTACGGGTCCCCTTTAAAGAACAGAGCATCTGCCATAATAGTAGACAGTTCTTACGAGGCGAATCTCGGATAAATAATAGTTCAATGAGGCGAATGATTGTCTAAACTCGTAACTACCGTCACGACTAATAAATATTGGTACCAAACCCGAGTCGAGATCTTGAAATCTTCAAGGTCTCGCTAAGGTTTGGTACAACCACTTCATCTATTCTTGGCTTAATAGCGTCCATGATTTTCAATGTCATATTCGGGTTTGAAGAGAAGTCACATGGATAGCAACGAAAAATTAAAGTCTTTAGTGTCTATAGTTGGGCCTAATTTAAGCATTTTATAGATAATTAATAGCACTACTTACTTAGGTTATATTTGATATGAATGTTCAGTATGGGCTGATAAAGCTACAATTGGCACGATCCGCCGTAAATTACTTCTAGGTCAGCCTCTGGCGTTAGTATTTTTGTGCAAAGCATATTGCACTGTAAGCTCCGAAGCTTTACTCGTATGATCAGGTATTTTACCATGAGATTTAGAAAATTCGTCGGTCGGTCAATGGGCTATAATAATTCTAAAAATTTTAGTAACCAAAATGTATAAACCCTAAAGATCAAACGAAAATACGTCGCTTATTCCCGTAAATCCTGTGACTACTGTGGTTACTGAGGAATTAATAGATAAATGGCAGTTCTTTTGGTGTTGTTAAACTAAAGGCCATCCTTTAGTTTAACAACATTTTTTTAACATTTTCCATGCATCCGGTAGCGATTAAATAAAACGAGAATAGAGATAGATTATTGTGTTGCATAGTTACTTACTAGTAACGGTAATTTAAAAAAAGCGAATGATTGACTATACGTGTCGCTACCATCGTGAATACTAGGTGGTAGATTTCTGCAACGTCTTGCATGGGTATGGTACCACCACCGCTTATAGATACCAAAATAATGTTAATGATGTTTTGCTGGGAAAGTGATCCCACATGCATAAACTACCTTACCCTCTATACCAGAATACGACAATGATAAGCACTGACGCTATTGTGGCAGGAATATGTAAGCCGGGAACCAAAAAGTCGGGCGACAGGTTGCCATCGATTACGAGTACGATTGTTTCACGATTCCATCTAGTAGCCATGATGGTAGTAACCTGAATAGGTAATCTTTCGCCTTTTATAAACTGCCTGTGGAGGTGGTCTATTCTTCAAAGGGGATCAGGAGCAACATGGTGAAAAAATGTCTATGAATGAAACTGTCACCAAAAAAGTAATGTAAAATCTGGAATTACCTATAGATTTGTAAAGTAGTATAGAAAAATAAAAGCCATGGTATAAAAACGACGTCCGATTCCTGTGTAAAGAAATTAAAAAATTAGAATAGAAAGAAAGAATAGGACTGTCAGCATGATATATTGGTCCGAATTTTGCAAAAACTTTATAAGTGATGAGTAAGGTGTGCAAAAAATTCAAACAAAGAAATACTTTAAAAATATTTTTTTTTTTATCATTGGTATATTTTTTATTTAGATTTCCATCAGGTCATGTTACCATGTATTAAAATAAGGTGTAAAATAACTTACACGACTTTTATATATACATATGTACAGATGAACGGCTAGACTGATATATTTTACTGTTTTTTTATTGATGAATATTATATTTTAATACTTTTTAGCCTATTCTGAACAAATACAACCCAAACCCACAAAAATCGTAACAACATTGACCCCTTCGTTTTTCACTTAAAAGTGAGACTTTTTTATATGTATTTTTAGCGGCAGAAGTGGAATTTTATTTTAAAAAAAAAGATAAAAGTCAGAATGAACGTAAATTTACTTCGAATTACAATTTAATCAAATTAATCGACAATACTCCATTTTACAAATACAAAAATAATCAGCACAACAATTTAAAATGAAAATAATAACGCTTACCGCAGATCGCAACAGGCACAAACCACAACCTCACGCTACCGAGTCCGACGAGCAACTGTCCGGCCCATACAAACTCGGCCGCTTTTATAGTCCGTGGCGTGTGACGTTTGCAAAATGCAACTTAAACAACTATCTTATTCTAACACGGCCTCTCCTGACCGTGCGCCGTCCTCGGCGTGCTCTTCAGCATCTTCACCAGGATGTGCGGATGATGGACCAGGCAACTGCTCTGTACAAACCTCGCCATCATCGTCAGAATCTGTTGAACATCAACATTGGTTAAAATAACAGAAGACGTTTTCGCTAGGCCTGGGGCTTACCGTCAAAATTCATTTGAGGGTGCCCAGGCCATCACGGCGAGATAAAGCAGTCCTGCCGTATGGTACGATTTTTATACGAACAGAATCGCTATGACATGTTATAATTCCTGTTCTCTCATTCTTCACACATTCAAGGCCCTCATTCATGACAAAAAGAGCAAATTAATTCTTTCGCACAGAACTATTTGTCCTACAATGAGTCTGTAACTAACATTCATCACTCTCATTGTCAATACACGTGTTTCGTACATACTGGCTTTACCTACTTGTGCACAAGATAATTACAAAATATCCCCCACTCGAGTATCACGGCATACAGGCAAGTTAATGCCCGATGCGTTTGGTACCACAACAAAGTTGTTTAGTGGAAGTCCGATTCGAACGGGACCTCACCAGCGGGTACACTCCTAGACTGCGCCGCCAGTACGGAAGGCATCTTCAAGGGGAGGGCGTTCGCCCGACACCCACATACCTTAAGACCAGCTCACATGACCCAAGAACTAGGAGTGCACCGCACGCCAAACAACGTACGTATGAACACAAAAACTGCTGCAGCCGGGCTTTACGCCCACTTGGTATCCATGGTCCAGCCTCGCTGTCCAACGCCCAGCCATCTGAGAGCCAGGTTCGATCGATCGCCGCGAGTGCCAAAGACATCTTTAAGCGGGAACCTAGGTTAACCACCCACATGTCTGAGGACTCTTAATGCGGTCGACCAACCAAACCCAACATCTCCGGCTCGGGCAGAGCGCGCAACGTGCACTCGAAACGCGTGGCTTGCTATTTCGCCTTGCGCACACACACTTATGCACAGGCATACACAATCAGAAACCACGGAACTGTAACATATAAAACAGATTAATTCGCAGACTTACATTTAAAGAATGCGAAACAACTTTCAGGACACCACTCTCCATTCCATGGGCCCATAAATTGCGCTGCTGCCTGCGTAGTCTTTCCACGAGTACCGCTGAGAAGTTTTAGCTCGTAACGGTTGTTGGGCAAAACTTCCGTCACACGATAAGGGCCACTCACGCCGGCATCAAGCTTTCCCGTAGACTGTGAGAACTTTATCACAAACGCTTGGTCGTCTACTTGGAAGATTTCGGGAGGGCGTCGCTGACGATTGACGAGGCGTCTTGTTGGTCTTGATTCCGCTTTATTAGACATCTGGCACGACTCCTGCCAAGCTCCCTTGTTGCCTTGACGTTGGAGCTTCGACTTTCCACGGTGACTTCACGGATCAGCGCACGGATAGCAGGAGTGTTCGCATTAGTACCAATTAATAAAGCAGAGTGCTGAGTTAAATCCGATTGGTAAAGGTGGAAGCCTCAAACATACGGCCACGATTTCAAACTAATATTTTGGGTGTACCAAATAGTGAGATGGCACTGTTGAAAATGCGCTTTAGTTCTTTAGTGTCTTGTCTTTGCAGAGGATAGAGCAAACAAAATTTGGTGAACGAGTCTACCAGGAGTAATACGAATTTATAGCCATTTGACTCTGGCAACGGACCTACCACGTCAACGTGTACTGTGCTGAAGGGCATGTCGAGTTTCTCTCATGAAGATGTGGGTTGAAAGGGTGCTCTGGGAACACGCTTCTTTGAAATGCAAGTCAAGCAGTGGGAAGTGTACTTTCGAACAAACGGCTTAAGGCCTCGGAACCAAAAATGCTTGAGGATAAGGTCGAAAGTTTTGTCAGCCCCAATATGGTCATGGTCATCATGGAAAATGCGGAGTAAGCTGAGACAATATCCTTTAGAGACGAAGCATAATAGTCGCTGTTCCTCACCGACAGAGGAATAGCGATAATAGAGGACGACGACCTTACTAATGTAACGACTTAAGTCTAACTGACCATCTCTCAATTTTTGAAGGAGTTCTTGAGTCTCACTGTCAGTGGACTGAGCTACTTGAGCCCAGTTGGTAGACCTGTCAATTTGATTGACCTCCACGGGCCGCTTGACTGGTGGATTCCTGCTCAAATAGTCTCCGTGGCTCATCATCACGCCTTTTCGGTATTCGATAGTAAAATTAAAATCTTGCATGTAAATCCACCGGCGTGCAACCTGAGGAAGCAAATTTTTTTTGCGCTCGGTGGCCTTCAACGCGTTGCAATTAGTTATAATTTTGAAAGTTATGTCAATGAAATAATGTCTGAAATTTTGCAACGCCTTGACGACCGCCAAGGTTTCCAACCCGTAGAAGTGGTATTTGCTTTCAACTCCCTGAGTGATTTCGCTGAAGTATGCGATCACTCGCTTTCCCCCATCGCTATAGGTTTGCATCAGTACGGCCCCGTAGTCAGCGCTGCTTGGATCGGTATGGAGTTCGGTAAGGAGACTTGGGTCGAAAATTGGAAGTATTGGTTCGTTTGTTAGTTGGTCAATTATGTACTGTCGAACGTTTTCTTGTTCAATACCTCATTCAAATTTGACGTCCTTTTTGGTAAGTCACGATATACTTGCAGTTTTCATCGCATAGTCTTTGATGTACCGACGTAAGTACCCAGCAAGTCCCAGGAGTTGGCGTACTTGTTTGACATTTGTCGGAGTCGGGGTGTTTATTAACACTTCGATTTTCTTGGGGCTTGGCCTAACCTGACCATGGCTTATAGTTTGGCCCAGATATTCGACCTCAGAATTTAAAAAGCAGCACTCGCATCTTTACTGACACTACCACAGAGATTAACTTTGCGTTGATCGTTGTTTTGATTTTCTGATCGAGCAAAGCAATCGCTCTATTTATGTCCAATTTTTTTACAAAAAGTGCATACTACCGACGTGGTAACGTTGCGATTTCTACAATTGCTTTGAGAATGGCTAATCTGTCCACAACTGAAACATTTAGGCCTACTGGTATTGCGTTTCTTGACTGCGTTAAACGGTGCCCGAGAATCATGTTTTAAGCGAGCAGGCTTCGCATATGTTGCCAAAAAGGAGACCAAGTTATCTATGGTAAGGTTAGCATTAGCCGCCGCTGTCCGCACCTGAACGTCACTGATGCCTCTTATGACGATAAGCACCCTAAGGTCGCTGCTCAGACCCTGAACTATCTGTAGGCGTAATAGCGACCGCCGCGCGTATTCTGCATAAGTAGGGTACTTATCGGGGACGTATTTATGATCTCGCTAAGTATTTCGGCGTAATCCGTCTTTTGCGGGCAGAGGGACTTGAATTCTTTTATAAAGTTTGTCCAAGAGCGAGCATTAGTAATCCACTCGTTCAACCAGGTTTAAGCGTCTCCTTTGAGGCAAAGCGCCACCCGCGACAAACATTCCGAGTCACTCCAGTTGTTAGCTAACCGCGCTCGCTCCACTTCATCACACCACACCTCAAAGCTATTTATAGTTGGGTCGAAATTCGATACATAATAATTTACAGAGTTTGACAATTTTGTAATACCCTGTAGCGCATCTGCAAGCACTTGAGTTGCTGGCATCGACGCACCATCGCTCTGAGATGTGTTGCGACAAGTAGGTAACGAGGACTGCACACTACCCCTCGAACTCTCCTCTATTGCGTTTAAACGTGACTCTATCGACCCTATCGCTTTCTTGATGGAGTCTTCGTGATGTTTAGGACTACCGATCCGAATACCGATCTATCGGAGTAAGAACTTTTTCGAGAATGATTACGACGCGAACGCGATCTACGTCTACTGTCTTCGGACTCGGACCGGTAATTACTGCGAGAGCGCAAACGGCGTCTTGTATTATTAGACCTAGCGTAACTGTTGCGCGAACGTCGTTTGCGGTCATCACTACCAGATCGCGATCGACGATGACGCGAGCGTGAATGAAGCCTATAATGACGAGACTTAGAGTGACGGTGATCTAAACGAGACCGCGAGCGATAACTACCCTCACGAGATCGCGAACGAGGCTTGTGGTTTTGCTGCCGCGATCTGCTATGCTTCTTTCTTCGACTAGGCGAATCAAAAGACCTTTCACGGTACCGTGATAGTCGTGGCATTTTGAAAAAACAATAAAACAATCAAAATATAGAAATACAAATGATTTGCAAAATGAAGGTGGAATACAAGAAACAAAATCGAATAAAACAAAGCTTAATAAATTTATTTGTGAGCACGGGTGAATCCCACTTCTGATTTTAGCGGCAGAAGTGGAATTTTATTTTAAAAAAAAAGATAAAAGTCAGAATGAACGTAAATTTACTTCGAATTACAATTTAATCAAATTAATCGACAATACTCCATTTTACAAATACAAAAATAATCAGCACAACAATTTAAAATGAAAATAATAACGCTTACCGCAGATCGCAACAGGCACAAACCACAACCTCACGCTACCGAGTCCGACGAGCAACTGTCCGGCCCATACAAACTCGGCCGCTTTTATAGTCCGTGGCGTGTGACGTTTGCAAAATGCAACTTAAACAACTATCTTATTCTAACAGTATAGATGAACAGCTAGACTGAAGTTTTTTACTAATTTTTATTGATAAAAATCACATTATTAAAACGTTATTTGTTCTTCAACAAATCAGCAATATTGTTTGAACAAATAATTTTTTGCTGTCATTAATAATTTCATACTTGTGATATAAAGATAATAACAAGCGCAAACCTATTCCCAGTTGGAACGTATAGTAGTAGTCAATAGACAATTCACTATCATGTGAATTGTGAACGTCGCTGAAATAAAATCATTGACATCACAGACACAATGCGAAGGCTAATTATGAAGGTGAAGGTCTTATGAGCTAAATTAGTTTCTTGTACATAGTGTTAAAAATAATAATAGTGTGAAAGTCAATACGTTTCGCTCGGCCCCTACTCGACATCCAACAGATCACGATGAATCAAAGCATATTTGGACGTTTGGTACATTTTACCCACCCTTCAAGGGAACTAACGTGGAAATATTTTGTTACGAATCGTAACGCGAATAGCTAGAGCTATATGGCGCTGGGCAAGCTAATGTCAGTATTTATAAAGTACTTTGTGTGTCAGATTGACATCTAACGAGACGCTTTTAGCGGTAAAATCGGTTCCAGCGTTCAGAAACGAAAAAACAGAGAGAAAAAAGCTTGTCATTAAAGAAAACATATAATAATTAAATCCTTGAAGTTCTAACAATTTACTTATTTTTATATACGTAGTTGACCTAAATAAGTCTTTATATATTCAATAGAAACGTTGAAACTTTAGTAATGTTAGGCCGCGAATCGTTAATTGTTGCGTTTAGCAGTAATTATCGAATTACCTTGATTGATTAAGCTGTCAATCAAATTATTTACAAAGGATTTTAGCCACCGTTAATTTATGAATTAAAGATAGCACGCAAAGACGTAATTATTAATATTCGACTAGATAATCCCTGTGACTTTTTGCTAATCGCGCCGAAATAAAAAAGTTTTTTTTCTGAATAAATAGTAAAATGAAATCAGGTCATAAATATACAGGATAAATGATTATATATGTCGCCGTGAAATCGTCAATTGTAAGATTATAATCTACGTAGGCTGAAATGTCATTATAATTAATAATTTCCCCTTATGAACTGATTATCAGCTGGTTACACTGTTGTTTAAATTTTTTAAAACCATTTATAGAATGTTTGATGGTTGATCGAGATAGCAGTCTTCTCGAGAGAATACAACTTGCAGACGGTAGAAAAGCTAATAAATACTGTTCAGAAACATTGCAGAGGTCACATATAAGAATCCACGGCAGGCCGCAAATTAAATTAATTTACATTTAAACAACAACTTTAAGAACAATTCTAATGGAAACTTTTTGGACACGTGATATGGAGGTGTCTATTAAAATGATAAGCATTGCTTTACATTATGACTGAATAGAAAAAAACAATTACAATATATATCTTATTTAAAATTCATCGTCGGTAAGACCATCAAACATTAATGCAAACAAAGCACGCACTATAAATACTAGTCTAATCAGGGGATTAAGTTGCGCGCGCGCACTGTCTAGTCACATTTATTACTTTATTTATTCGCAGCCAATAAGGCCTACATTCAAATAGTTCATTAGGCAAAGTAGATATATATCTAGCCCTTTATATGCGACGTTCGTTTGTGTACTTTATTTGACTGCCTGTAGTTTTATAATAACGTGAAACATTGCTTTACCGAGCGGCAAATTGAACTTCGAGCATTTTTATGTTACCTTCGTTATGATGTTATATTCACAGTAAATTAATCTATATTAATATATAAAATGCGAAAGTTTGGATGTTTGGATGTATAAATGTCTGGATGGATGGTGATTATTCAATCACGACAAACTACCGAACGAATTTGGATGAAATCTGACATACAGATAGAATATGATGACTTGGAAATTAGAACATAGGCTACTTTTCATCCCGGGAAAATAGGTGATCCCGCGGGGTTCGCCAATTACTGTTGTTATGAAGCGGGCTGCACGCTGCAGCGAGTATTATAAATACGAAAGTTTGGATGTTTGAATGAATGGGTGGTTTTTACTGAATCACGCAAAACTACTGAATGGATTTGAATGAATTTGGCACACAGGTGATCTGAAATAGAACACAGGCTACTTTTGTCCTGAAAAAATTAGGTGATCTCACGGGATTCGGCAAAGGCTTTTATAACGCAGCGAGCTGCACGCTGCAGCTAGTAACATCAAAAGAGCAATGGCCTCACCTCTAGTTCCCACCATTGTAACTTCTGCTAAGTCTGTGTCTGTACTCTTGTCTGTGTCTGTGTCCTTTTCAGCAAGAGAGAGCAAAATGTTAAAAGACTTTTACAACCAGGTTAAGCCTGATTGCTATTGCACCAAGGAAGTTTGAAATTAGGTACTTACCAAAAATGGCCTACTTAATTTTGCTTCCATTAGTAAGTATGACAAAATCGCTGAACAATACGGGAAATAATATATATTATAGACAAATTAATTTCGTCTTTACAATCATGCACTTCAACATTTTTAACTTCCTGCAACTTATGTTGATAAGGAAGTTACTGATTTTGCACCGATTTTGGAGAATCGAAATTCATCAGATCTCTAGGTTTTGAAGTCCTGAAATATATGATCTTAAAAAACTAGCCGGAAAGGAACCTTTTCCGGCTATTTTAACGATGATGTCAGTATGTCTGTATGTATGTGTGTGGTATGTTGTGTGTTTTTTTATATCATTATTTAATATTTTTGAAACACAAAATCGAATCTAATTAATTAATCATCAAAAGTGACAGTATTTCAAATATAAAAATTACGTTGTTTGTAGTAAATTACTTAATATTTTGAAATAACTTTCAGGCTAATACAGCGATTGACTTAAAAATTTTATCTGCTTTTCTCCTTTAAAAACTGCGTTAAATGCCGTTGATTTGATCAAAATCGGGTAATTTGTTTGGGATTTATCAATGACGAACATTAACAAAAAATGCTTTTTGACATTGTTTCGAAATTTTTGAACCTGTCGATTATTTATTTAGCTAAACTACTATTCTAAATCTCAAAAATTGACTGGAATACCATTCGTAAGATCAAAATCGATCATCGTTTTTAAAATATACTGCTTTTCAAAAATTTTAATACTGCCATTTTTAACAAAATAGATGTTTGAACTAAAAAAATCTATGCTTATATTTTTTTGAGCTTAAAATAACTTAATTTATCGGGAAGTTTCAGGGATGGCCTGCAGTGTCAACCGTTTACATATTTTTGAAATCTATAGCCGATGGTTATGGCTTTTCATCAGGCGAACCATATACTTGTTTGCTATCCCAAGATATATTGTAATGCTCAGTGTCGTAGCCGGCAGTGAGTCCCACGTGTCGGTTCATTGATTGCGTGATGTGGATGGATAAGAACATCTCGCAATGGGAACGGAAAAACATTTTGTACGCAGCTTGTCGACGCCGGTAACGTGAGTTACACTCACACGTGTAACTATTAAAGTTATTACGTAGCTCGCCTGAGTTACTGCAGAGGCTGGGTGATGTGTCTATGTAGTTGTTATTTGCACATGTTTTTATATTGTAGAATTCGAATTGTGTTCGCCGTGTTGGTCCCGGCCTCCTTTGAAGAATAGGCCAACTGTCGTTCTGCCAGGCAGGTCGTAAAAGGTGACCGATTGGCTATCGAGTCACTACCATCGTGGCTACTAGGTGGTAGAGTTCTGCATTGTCTCGCCCGGGTCTGGTACCACCGCCTTACCTATTCCTGCCGCAATAGGGTCAGTGTTTGTCGCTGTCGTGTTCCGGTTTGGAGGGTAAGGTAGCCGGTAAACTTATGCATGTGGCATTAGACCTCGCCACAAGATAGCAACGCACCATTAACAACTTTGGTGTCTATAGGCGATGGTTGACTCTTTCCATCAGGAGACCCATCTGCTTGTTTGCTATCTTATGGTATATAAAATATATATATATATATATATATATATATATATATATATATATATATATATATATATATATATATATATATATATATATATATATATATATATATATATATTATATGTGTAAAAAAGAAAACTGATCTCATGGTCGAAAAAGATAATCATTGCCTAAAGACACCTTTGTTAATTCGATGTTTAAAGATCACAAAGTACAGGCATATGGATTAAACTAAGTGGTTTATTAAGAACGCAACACGGCAGTGACAATCACTGATGTCGCTTTATGTTAAAGTACCTAGTTATTATTGCATTACTGATATTATATGGTATGAATGTAAGAGTAACACCGCAAGCGTAAAATTAACCTTCTTCTTTACCCTCCTAGCTCACGCCTCTTGCCCCACATACATAAATAGCAACACATACATAAATATATTAAAATTAGTTATCTTCTGCGGTATATTCCCTCATGTTGGTCCCGGGCTCCTTTGAAGAATAGGCCAACTGCCGTTTTGCCAGGCAGGTCGTAAAAGGCGATTGATTGGCTATGCGAGTCACTACCATAGTGGCTACTAGGTGGTAGAGTTCTGCATTGTCTCGCCCGGGTCTGGTACCACCGCCTTACCTATTCCTGTCGCAATAGCATCAGTGATTGTCACTTTCGTGTTCAGGTTTGGAGGGTAAGGTAGCCGGTAAACTTAAGCATGTGGCATTAGATCACGCCACAAGATAGCAACGCAGCATAAACATCTTTGGCGTCTATAGGCGATGGTTGACTCATTCCATCAGGAGACCCATCTACTTGTTTGTTATCTTATAATATAAAAAAAGTATAACACGCGTAAGTACTGTTCCCATGGAAAATTGGGATGAATTCTATTTCAGCCAGGAACAATGTAACTTTTCCCTCGTGTTGATCCGGAGCTCCAGGCTTCTTTAAAGAATAAACCATCTGCGAACAAAGGCGAACTATTGGCTATGCGTGTCACTTACATCTTGGTTGTTAAGAAGTAATGTTCTACATTGTCTCGCCTGGGTCAGGTATTACCGCCTTACCCATTCCTACCGCGATAGCGTCAGTGCTTGTCACTATCGTGTTCCGGTTTGGAGAATAAAGTAGCCAGTTAACTTATGCATGTGGTACTATATGACCATGCTACAAAGATAGAAACTCACCATTTTCGGTATCTATAGGCTAAAGTTCTCTTTCCATCAGGAGAGCCATATTATGCTTCTTTGATATCTTATAATATAAAAAATTGGTCAAAAAATTTTTAAAATCAGCTTAGAGGTTTCAGATATTACTAGAACGTGAATTTATAGAAACAAACTCAAAAATTTATTTTTACATCTATTTAATGTTAGTATAGATGAACATCGCTAAGACACAACCCTTTTTTTGTGTTGTGTAAACGGGTAAAAGAACATGCGATTAATTAAAAATTAAATTAAATTTTGTTTAATTTTAAATTTTGGTCTCTGGTAGATTAATAAATTCTGTTTGCGCATAAGTTTAGACAAATAAATTATTCAACTAACTGAACCTGAAAATATTTCCGCGTTGACACCAAAACGTTTTATCGACAAGTTAACGCCAGTGAAAAATATATTGTACTAAATCAGTGTATCGAATGCTGTGTGTCTCGTCACTACGGTGTAGTGATGGGGCGTTTGGCGTTAAAAATAATGTCGATAAATCGAGTCGGAGATCAAAGCGTGAACAAATCTGGTTGGATTTTTACAGATGTACGAATGTTTTGATAAATATGGATACGTTACTTTCGTTTCAATGACACAAATATCACACGCCAGCCCTCTTGTGCTTCGAAACCGATATCACTAAAACATATAATAGAAAGCTGTGTCAAAAGGTTCTGAAACTGAAGTGTTTGTAAGAAGAAAATATAGAAAATATAGAAGAAAATAACACAAAGGCGCGTTTCCACCAAAATTGTTGGCAATTTCAGTGTTTCCAACTGTTTGCAACTCTTCAAAAAATCGCCAACTTTTGTTTCAATTGTGTCTACAGCGAGTTACCAACAATTTGAAAAACATTATAGTTGACAACCACCTGTCTCCAAGGCAAAATGTCTTTTCGAATGATGATAACATTATGCTGGCAACCGCAGCAGTATTTATTAATTTTTTGCAAAAAGAAACGGAAGCATATATATTGGGTACGACCAAGCGTGAAAGGAAGAAAAGAACATGGAGGGATTGAACTATTAAATGCTTTGAGAAGAGAATATGGTGATGATGATTGTTAGCAGGTCGAATTATTGATGGACAAATCAGAGACTTTTATCATATGAAAGAAACATTTTTATATTTCCTTCCTTTTTGCAGCCTCTTAGCATCACTGATAGCTTTCTTTGCATCCTTTTTCGCTAACGATTCGCTTTCGATTGCGTAGTCAGGGTCGTTAACCACTCGACCGCTCCGTTGGTCGAGTGGTTAGCGACCCTGACTACGAAATCGACGGGGCCCGGGTTCGATTACCCGACGGGAATAATAATTTATGATGAGCATAAATGCTTGTATTTCCGGGTTTGGGTGTTTATTTTGTATTTAAAAGTATTTATATATGTATTTCTATGTATTAGAATCATTGACTAACACAAACAAATAATTTGCTTACTTTGGGGTTAGATCAGTAAGTGTAATATGTCCCGTGAATATTATTTATTTTTCATATTTTTTTTTCTTATATTTTTAATCAATTAAGTCCCATAGTACGATTTGTATGCAATATAAATAAACAACTCGATTGATGCGTTCGTTTACGCATCGGACATGATAGTTTCTTTTTGCTGCCAACTAAGCGTCTCCACAGAGCCAGTTAATATCTGCAACAAGTGTATTTTTTTTGACGTTTACCGCCAAAAATGGAAACACGGTTCCCAACATTTGTTTACAATTTTTGTTGCCAACTCAAGGAAATTAGGGAAACTTTTGTCACCAACACGTGTTGACAACACAAAAGTTGGCAATTTTTGTTCGGTGGAGACTCGGCTTAAGAAAAACAAGGTCATATATTGTGATATATCGGACATGGTTGTATCTAGATTTTACACTTTCAATCGTCGGCACTTGGTGAAATTCCATTATATTTAGTTGAAACTAGTTTATTTAAACTAGTTTCAATTCATTAAAATTTAATTAGTAATGACCACACCGTAACATCGTAGTTAACATCGTTGACTTTATTTGACATTTATAATTCTGACATTATTTTGTAAGTAGTTACAGTTAATTTAAAGGAGAACAAAATTGTATACTAGGAAATACCTAGATGTTTAGGGAGAATCGTGTAAGCTGGCAATACAGAAATTGTGTTTATGTTTAAGTTTACCCACTATTATTTTAAAAAAATACTTTGTTTATATTGTATCTAAAACTAAACTGTTAGTAAAGAATATTACTCATGTGAAGTAAGTATAGATAAGCTATGTTTCTCATAGATAGCTGGTAACAAGACGCAAATGGAGACTAAATTTGTTACTAACATTGTAAATATTCGGAAATAGAGATCTGCGATGACGCACAAGGGTAAGGACTTCACGTTTTTGTGCCACCATAACGTGTACTTCATCGCTCCCGACGCATTCCAGAAAATAAACTTTGATTGAAGTAGGAAAGAACGAGAGAGAGAGAGAGAGAAAGAGGGAGCTAAATTGAAGGAGTCAAGAAAAAAGGTTTTTCGTATCTAAAAAGTAAACCATACCACCTTCGCTAGTCTGAGCGAGCAGACGTCTCCGTCCGCCGCTCTGACAAATCCCGATCGGCGTGCCTTTTACTATTGGCGTGCCTTTCACCACGCTGTTTACGCATTCTTTGTTTCTTATCGTGTGCATTCCGATGACCGTATACGCGTATTGTTATAGTTTAAAGTGCAGTTATTTGTTTCGTGCTTGTGCTCACTTGGATTGCAGTGTCTTTGTTTACGGTGCCCTGTGTAAAGTGCTTCTTCTTTTTCCCGGACGACGGTAAAAACCGTAAGTAGAGTGGCAATACACTACTCACACTTAGGTACTCACACATAATTAGGCACACACCCCCGTCTTCGAGGGGGGGCCCTGCCCTTTTTACCCCCGGCGTCCACCATGGACGCCGCAGAACTGGAGGCTTTCTTTAAGGCCAACTACCCTGACGCCCTTAACGACTTCCTGAATAGGAAAAATAAGCCCGCCCCGACCACCTCAGCCTTCCGCTTTGAGGAACCCCCCGCTTCCCCTATGGAAGCCGACAATGACTCCGATGCAAATCGCTCGGGTTCGGATGACGACAATTGCGACGGGTTCGAAACAGTAACCCGGCGCAAGCGAAAGGGGCGAGCTTCCCTCGTAAACATCCCCACCACTAGGGCAACGCCAGCCAAAAAGCAGGCGACTGGGCAATCAAGCCTTAAGCCGGCCCCAGTCCTGACCAATCAGACCAACGAACTGACGATCACCGACGCCTCGGATGACGAATCTGGAGCTCGGCGTGAGAAAGTCCCCCCACCCATCATAATCCGCGACAAAGCGTCGTGGATCATGATCTCAGCTGCCATGAGAGAGCAGCACATCAATTTCACCCACGCCCGCTCCACGGGCGAAGGGATCCGGGTTAAAATCCCCACTTCCAATGATCACCGTCGGCTAACCACCCTACTGCGCGAACGCAAAGTAGGGTACCACACTTATGCCTTGGACGGGGAAAAGCATCTCCGCGTAGTCATTAGAGGAGTACCCAAAGACTTCCCCTTAGAAAAAATTAAGGCCGACCTCAAATCACAAGTCCCCGTGGTAATAGATGTACACCGGATGTACAACCCGAGGTCCCGCGAGCCCTACGACTTAATTCTAGAGGTACTAGAACTAAGCCCGGAGGGCAAGAAGGTGTTCAACGTGAACACCATCTGCGAGACCTCCGGTATCGTAATAGAGACCCCGCGTAACCGCGGAGCAGTTTCACAACTGCCAACTCTATGGGCACTCTGCCCGAAATTGCTACGCCCGACCCAGGTGCGTCAAGTGCCTGGAGGACCACGCCACGGCGGATTGTCCACGCCCTAAGCGCGGACATACCGACGTCCCGACGCCCGCGACGCCGGTGAGCTGCGTCAACTGCGGTGCCCAAGGTCATCCGGCGAATTATCGCAAATGCCCAAAGGCCCCGCACAAACGCAGCCGGGGAAGCAATTCTCAACCGGCACCGACAAATGACAGAAATTCTAATTACAACTATTATAAAAAGGCCCCTAAGGCCAAAACCCCCAGGCAGGGCCAAAGCCGGTATCACACTCTGTGATACCAGCACCCCCGCCAACCGTTAACGCGTGGGTCAAACCATTGTCTCTCATAAGGCCTCCAGGTCCTCCTTCAGGTCCTCCTCCTCCTCCTCCTCCCACTCGCAGGCCAAACAACCCACCGCGCGTTCAACAGGCCAACACAGGTTACGATTTCACTGACCTCGCGTTGGTCATGGAAATATCCCATGCGATTAGCCCGGGTGAGGTAGCGGAGTTCGCTTAGGAACTCCGTACAGCAACACCACAAAATGTGATCAACGTGATCACTAAACACGCAGCCCTGATGGAAACCATCAGGCGCATAACTGGTAGGGTCTCATAATGGATATCAACAATAGCCAGAAGATGAAACCTTATTCCCTAACTGTCGCGTCGTTTAACGCATGCGGCTTAGTCAGGCAAATAGACCAGATTCACGAATTTGTTAAAAATCACGAAATTGATATCCTCATTGTGCAGGAAACCTTATTAAAGCCTTGTAGGCGTAATCCGCGTATAGCCAATTATAATTTAGTCAGAAACGGCCGACCAACGAATCGCCGTGGGGGCACTCTTATCTACTATAAAAGAAGCCTCCACATTGTTCCCCTAGATCCCCCTACTTTGGAATATCTCGAAGTCTCAGTTTGCCAGGTGGGTATGACCGGTCATCAACCAGTCATACTAGCATCAGCCTATCTCGGTCCCGGTAAAAGAGTAACAGAAAGAGATCTTAAATCTCTATTCGACATGGGCAACTCTGTCATAATAGGGGGGATTTCAATGCCAAGCATAGCCTGTGGCATTCCCCCATAAACAACCAAAATGGGTTAGACATCGAACGACTGACGGACAGACTTAACTTCGTAGCAGTAGGCCCGTCAGAGCCCACTAAGAGATACCCGCCAAACGACGTGAAACACAGACCGAGCGTACTCGTTATAGCGCTGATGAGGAACGTAGATTTACAACTGCGTTCAGTATCAGTGTTACACGAACTCGACTCGGACCACCGACCGGTAGTTTTCAAACTAGGTTACCCCACCATGCGCACGCCATCCGCATGAAAAAGATAATCGATTGGAAAAAACTCGATGAGAATTTTCAATCGATACAATCAGAGCACCTCGACCAAATTCCCGGCAACATTAGTACGGTAGAGGAAGCCAAATCCGCCATTAAGTCACTCACTAGCCACATAGAATCGGTAGTCCACATAGCTCCTCGCGGGAAATACCGGACGCCTTTCGGGGCAGATGGGAACTACCGGAAGAGCTACGCGACCTACTGAGACGCAAAAACGCCGCTACGAGGCTCTACGACCGATACATGACCGACGACAATCGCCGTTCGCTACGAGCTTTACAAAGAGAAGTAAAGCGGCGCATCGCAGAGTATCGTAACGAACGGTGGGACAGACTGTTAAGTAAGGTCTCGCCATCGCACACGGCCTACTGGCTGTTGGCGAGGGCCTTTAAAAACGAACCAGTAGTAGAGATGCCTCCACTCATTCGACCTAATCAAACGCCCGCTTTTGATGATGCAGACAAAGCCGAATGCCTGGCCGACAGTATCCAAACACAATGTTCCCCATTAAACCAGCCTACGGACCTAGACCACGTCCATCTTGTGGATAGTGAAATAGAGCGCAGGGCGGCGCTACCACCGGAGGGTGACCCGCTTTTACCCACCGATCCCGAAGAAGTAGGCAACATAATCAAAGGTCTACACAATAAAAAGGCCCCGGGGCCCGATAAAATCACTAATAAGGTAGTTAAATACCTCCCCCCCTCCCTAATATGCTAGTAGTGTGCATATTCAATGCACTACTAGCCGGCTGCGCGTTTCCAGACGAGTGGAAATAAGCCACCGTCATAGGAATTCACAAACCGGTTAAACCCCGTAATATAGTCAGTAGTTACCGCCCCATTAGCCTAATAAATACGTTAGGTAAAATCTATGAAAAAATCATTCTCGCTCACCTTAAGGCATTTGTTCACGAGAAAGGCCTCTTAATAAATGAGCAATTCGGATTCCGAGCAGCTCACTCTTGCACTCATCAAGTGCACCGTCTCACCGAATATATCCTGAACGGGTTAAACGCAGCCCCGGGGCTGCAAATTCCCACAGGCGCCCTATTCTTCGACGTCGCAAAGGCGTTCGACAAAGTCTGGCACAATGGCTTAATATACAAGCTATACCAAATGAGCGTGCCCGACAGACTCGTACTCATCATAAGAGTACCTCACAAATTCCGCGTGGAGGGAGCCTTCTCCACCCACAGATCGATTACAGCAGGTGTACCGCAGGGCTCCATACTGTCACCCGTATTATTCTCCCTGTACACGTGCGACGTACCACGCGAGCCGCACGTCGAGCTCGCGTTGTTCGCCGACGACACCGCCCTCTATACGTCCAACTTTTCCGAAGTAACAATCACCAAGCGGTTGCAGGCTGCGGCCAACGCTCTTGGTGATTGGTTCAGAAAATGGCGTATCGAAATAAATCCCTCAAAAAGTGCAGCCGTGTACTTTCGCCGCGGTAAACACCCGCGACAACAAAGGCGCGGTCTGCGTAAGCTAGGCAACATTACCCTATTCGGAAACGTCATCCCGTGGGAAAAGAAAGTCAAGTACCTCGGGGTAACGTTGGACAGCAAAATGTCAATCAAACCGCACATACAAAGAATGAAAGTTAAGGCTAAGTTCGTTGTAGGTCGGTTATATCATCTTATCAATAAACGCAGTAAAATGTCACTTAGACAAAAGGTGACACTTTACAAGTCGTGCGTACGCCCCATCCTTTTTTACGCTTGCGTAGCGTTTGCCCATCTCCCCCGTACGGACTTGCATCCGTTGCAAGTGGTACAAAATAAATTCCTGCGTATTGCCACGGGAGCACCGTGGTATATGCGCAACGTAGACCTCCATAACGATCTTGAATTGCCGAGCTTAGCAAAGCATTTCAAAGACATCTCCAAAAGATACTTCGATCGTGCCATCTCGCATCCGAACCCACTGGTGGTAGCCGCGGCTGACTACATCCCAGACCCTAATCCCGATCCCAAACTACGTAGGCCCCGCCACGTTCTTACCGATCCCGATGACCCGATTACTCTGGCCAACGGTTTACACGATAACACTACACACCTACATTCGCGACACCGTCGCCGCCGGCGGCGACGAGGACCCCTGTTTCGCCCTTCGGCGAACCGAGCCCAAGGGCAGGGTTCGGCGGACGGACAAAACAATGCCACTAGCCCTCTCATCGCAAATCACGACCCCACCCTAAGCCGAGGTTCGGTCTCACAGGAGACACCCTTAGGGCGGAGGGCGTACAGCCCTACACCTTTAAATTCTGGCTGAGCACTCTGCTCGCCCCCGCGACCGGTGAAGCTGTAACAGCCCATAAGGCTAACAGTAATTAAGACATTCCGAAAAAAAAGTAAATAGCATAGTTTGAACACTGAATATCGTCGGCACTTGGTAAAACTCCATGTTAACTTATATTTATATCGTATTAAAAGCATAAAAGCAAAAGCAAAAGTAAAACAGTACAAGTGCTTTTAATACGATATAAATATAAGTTAAATAGCATAGCTCCTTTTTATAAAAGAATTCAGAAACATTTTTCTGTGTGGGAAGTTGAGTGAAAATGTCGATCTCACATATTTCAATGGTATAGGCTATACTAACTTCATTGAAAAAATTATTACTTACAAAATCGAATAAAGTACCGTATCCATAACCACGTAAGCATCTATTTGACGTGATTTACTCCGTGCGCGGTCCGGGGAGGCAGGGGCGCACTCGACTAATAAAAAACACCCCGACGCCCTCCTGACTGATGCGACAATTAATTTAATCCCATTTCTCTGCGTCTTCCAAGCGTCAGGGCTATCGAGTGTAAACTCCGCAGCTGAGCTGGAATCTATACAGTGGTGCTGGAAATGCTGAGTTTGTTTTGCTCGATTTTAATTTAGTTCACCTCGTTCAGCTCAAGTCATTAAGTACCGGTCATTTATTCTTCTTCTTCTTAGGGTGCCTCTCCAACTAGTGAAGGTTGGCAGTCAGTTCCAAATATTTGGCCCGATCATTTGCAAGGTGAAAAAGTTGGGCAGCACTGGTTATCTGCTATATGGCTGGCTATAGCCCTGTCCACTCTCTGATTTAGTTCTGCTTCATTCACAAACCGATTTAAAAAATTGTTTATTTCTTTGGGAGGACATACAGTTTCCTGTTTTGTCTCATTTTAATTTCGTGAAGATCTGATTCAGGGCTCCAGAAATATGAAACTTGCGACGTCGGTTGGAGTTTTATTGCATTTAAATTATTGTATGTTGAGCGCAAATTCATCGACTTCTCGTGTCAGGAGTTCAGCGTTTACATTTTATCAGGCCAAAACTCCACCACGGCTACGGCAGCATCCTTGGCCTCATTAAAGTCGTCTATCGTGCAGATATTATGGCACACTAGACATGATAGGAGGTATTCCACTGATTGTATAGGGGATAAAAATATGTGTACTCTCAAAATAAATGACTACAAGAAATAAACATATCCAGTTGGCACTCGAACTTCGAGCGTTTCATTTCTCTCCCAACGTATACACATACACTGGTGACTCCGACGTGATGTGAACACGCAACCTTCTGATGTGGAATACACTTACACATTCAATTGTATTGGAGCCGCACAATCACCCCCTGCTCTAAAGAGAAGTCCCACCGACACATATTTTCTTTGCAGCGGCCTACTTGAGTCCGAAGACGGTTGAGTGACTTCCACGTAGCTCACTGCAGTTCCTGTCCTGGGCGGAGATTTTCGTTAGCAGGCACAAATTTTGGGCGATAAGAGAAGTTTCATTTTCCATTTAATAATTTTATCCTTAGCTGAACTACCTATTAAAGCCTGTGTGCTCCGTAAAAGCTTTTCTGGTTTTTGAGGCTTGGTGTTAGGGGAATATGATTATATAGGGGGAATCGATAATAAATAATAGTCTACCATTTGCGCAATTGCGTGTTTTCATTGTATTCAAATTAACATCTAAATTGGCCTAGCCATTTTTGAGTTATAATGGAACATACAGATACACAAACAAAAATATACAAACAGACAAAAAATTGAAAACTGGTGTAATTAATATCATAAACAATGAATACTTCTAACTTATCACCAAAATTGACAAAAAACATGAATGTTCAAACAGAAGCACTCCCGTGTTGTTTAGGGCTCCTTTGAAGAATAGATTGCCGTTCTGCCAGGCAGGTATAAGGCGACCGGTTGGCTATGCAGATCACTGACATCATGGCTACTAGGTGGCAGAGTTTTGCATTGTCTGGCCCGGGTCTGGTACCACCGCTTTATCTATTTCTGCTGCAACAGCGTCAATGCTTGTTATTGTCATGTTCCGGTTTGGAGAGTAAGGTAGCTGGAAGACTTATGCATATAGCATTGCCATCCCGCTACACGGATAGCAACACAACAAATCTTTAATGTCTTGATGGTTTCTCTTTCCATCAGGAGAGCCAGATGGTTGTTTGCTATCAACAAGCAGATGTATGTTTGCTATCTGATGATATAAAAAAATCACTAAAAAAGAAAAGCTACAGATTTATAAAGGTCGAGTGGTAAAATATTGTACATTTTGAAGGACACGATAGTTATATAGATAGGTCGTAGTATAGTATTCCCCGTGTTGGTCCCGAGCTCCTTTGAAGAATAGGCCGAATGCCGTACTGCCAGGAAGGTCATAAAAAGCGACCGATTGGCTATAGGAGTCACTACCATCGTGGCTACTAGGTTGTAGAGTTCTGCATTGTCTCGCCCTGTTCTGGTACCACCGCCTTACCTATTCCTGCCGCAATAGCGTCAGTGCTAGTCACTGTCGTGTTCTAGTTTGGAGGGTAAGGTAGCCCGGTAAACTTATGCATGTGGCATAGACCTCGCCACAAGGTAACGACGCACCATTAACACCTACGATGTCTATAGGAGATGGTTGACTCATTCCATCAGGAGACCCATCTGCTTGTTTGCTAACTTATGATATAAAAAATAATAATTATAAAACAATATAAATAAAATAAAAAAAATATGTTGCTTACCTAACTACATAATAAATCATCTCAGAGAAATTACATACATACATATACATATTTTCACGCCAGATCCCTTACGAGATAGGCAGAGAGAACCGAGTGCCGCACACCAGAATACTTGCAGGCTTGTCGCGCTTCTTTCACATTTATTACTTACTCGCTTCATACACACGCCGGTTGCAATGAGGAAATTAGTGTAAAATATTCAAAAAGTGTGGTCACCGCACGATCTATCAACGAGTCCAGTCGCGATTTCGATATATCGCTGTTTGTAAACAATGAACTTCTAGGCGCCGTGTACGTACCAAATATTTTTATTAAAATTATGTCAAAATTTAAGTACTTCATTTTAATAAATTCGGTATCAGAACTGAGTACTGAACACCTTCTTTCAGAACATAGATACAATCTTTTACCAGTCAGCTTATAAGTTAGGTAATTTTTATTAGAAAACTGGAATCGTAACATTTGCATGTTTTGTTGTGAATCCGTATAATCCGTATTACATATTATGAAACAACTTAACTTGGTTCAAAGATAAAATTTTGCGGAAAGTTGCGAATTAATTGCGTTAATTTTAAAATACGGATTTCCACAAAGTAACGCCTGAATTTATAAAATCGGTTCAACCGTTTTTAGGGTTCCCTCCAAAAAAAACGGAACCCTAGTAGAATCACTATGTTGTCCGTCGGTTTGTCTGCCCGTCCATCTGTTAAGACCTAAAAAAAAGTCTGTTAAAACCATATACCCACTGAGGACTACAGTCCCTTAAAACTGTGAAAATATCAAAACTTCTACGTTAACATAAAAAAGATACGACCGTTTATGTCGTAAAAAACATATATTTTAACTTTTAACACTCTTAAAAAATAAAATGATGTGGTGTCGCGGGACACCAGGTAGGAACGAACTTCCTTCGGCTAAACGGCACTACTCGCTTGTGTACGCGACTGTCGCGCCTGCGCACGTCTCATTTAACACTTTTATTCCACGCATTTTTCTTACGGTTTTACTATCACATTTTTTTCAGTTCGGTCGCGCAGCAAAATCCCTATCCCCTCCAAGCCTGCCGTAAGGAACTTCGTTCCAAAATTTTGTAGGGTAATTACATCGACATAGTAATTAATACCTCAATGTAATTTGCGTTGACCTACAGCTATGGATAAGCAATATCACCGTATAATACAAGTAGGTATTGTAAAAAATCTAAAAACTATACAAATAAGAAAAAAGTATAGCCTATTTTAAGTTTAAACATAGGTTTTGGAAACTGAATTTGGGAAAAAGCTCGGAAAAAATTGCGAGACTCGATTCCTGAACTTATTATATATGTACATACAAATTTGTGCGGAATCCTCGGTTGGTGAGTCCGACTCACACTTTTATTTTTTATATTATTAGATAGCAAACAAGCAAACGACTCTCCTAATTGAAAATAAATCATCGCCTATAGACACCAAAGATGTTAATGGCGCGTTGCTATCCGTGTGGCGGATAGTAATCCCACATACATAAGTCTACCGACTACCCTATTCTAGAAACCGGAAGACTTCAATAACAAGCATTGACGTAAATACGACAGGAATACGTGGTGGTACCTTATACTAGTACCCGGGCGAGACGTTGCGGATCTCTACCACCTAGTAGTCATGATAGTAGTGACACGCGTGATCAATCGTTTGCCTGGTACAACCTGCCTGGTAGACGGCAGATTGTCTATTTTTCAAAGAGAGCTCGGGCCAACATAGGGTTATTAAAATAAACATTAAATTGCCGGTTATTTTGCGGGTTAGTCTGCAATGCAATCAATTGACTTTCGAGTTTCGATTCATAACGATTCACTGGTTTATCGGTTGGCGAGATAGGTGGTGAAATAACAACTATCGCTTATTTCTTGTGATAGCAAAGACGACAGATTTACAAACTCATATCTTTCACGACCCAAAACACAAAAACTCACCGAGTTAATGTTAATTTAACGTCAGCCAATAAAATATACCACAGCGGCTGCCAGTAATTAAATAAAAATAAAATTTCACAACGAATACATCTGAAATGAGCTCCAACACATAAAACCCAATAACATATGTATTCAGTTCAGTTATTTATAGTTTAAAGCAATATTTTGTAAGCGACAACCCTCCGGGTCGCGAGACGCAGACATCAGAGAGGCAGCTATTAAACAAGACTAATTGAGCGATAAATTTCAGACGGGAGACGGAATAAAAAGGAAGGAAAAATCCTAGATGAAGGAATATTGAAAGCGGGCAAGGGAATTGATTACTGTCAATTAGGAGCACCACTCCAGTACGTCGGTGCCAGATGCTAGCTTTGATTAGGTACATACAACGATAAAAAAACAAGGCTATTTATAAAGGAGAGATAGCTACTGCTTATTTATGTATATACTAGCTGTTGCCTGCGACTTCGTTCGCGCGAACTTCGTTTACTCCGCACAGCTCCTCCCCCGTAGGTGACAGCGTGATAATATGTAGCCTATATGTTGACCCGACCTGTTAATAATAATTAATATTCATGCAAAATTTGAAATAAATCCATGTAGTACTTTTTGAGTTTACCCCGGACATACATATAGACAAACATATAAACAGACACAAACAGACAAAAATTCTAAAAACTATACTTTTGGCTTCGAGATCGATTGTAGATCACGCCCCAAGTATTTTTAAAAAAATATATTCAATGACAGTTTTGACTTTCCTACGATTTTATTACATGTATGATATCCCAAGACTAGCTGACCTGGCAAACGTTTTGCCACACACATTATTTTGGTGGTGCCTGAGAGGGGGGAGGGAGTTAATTGAGATAGAATCTATCCTATCTATTAGTTGGACCAATTAGTAGATATCTACAAAATTTCTTTGAAATTGGTTTAGTAGTTTAGGAATCTATACACAAACAACGTGACACGTAATTTATGTGTATTAAGATAACAAGCAGATGAATCTCCTGATGGAAAGAGACAATTATCTCCTATAGTCACCAAAAATGTTAATAGTGTGTTGCTATCTGTGTTGCGGTGTGTTAATGCCACATTTATATCTTACCTTCCAAACCGGAACACGAGACTAATCACTGTATTTGTATTCAGCTGACACATTAGATACAGTGATTTATCAGGCGTTACTGTGCGGAACCTATAGCAAAAATCAGGAGGTACTTTGAAAATAATGCTATTTATATTATATTAATGTACTAACTGTTGCCTGCGACTTCGTCCGCGAGGACTTCGTTAACTCTGTACTGCTCCTCCCCTGTAGGTGATAGCGTGATAATATGTAGCCTATATGTTGACCAGACCTGTCAGTAATATTCATGCAAAATTTGAAGTAAATCCATGTGGTACTTTTTTAACTTTCCCCGGACATACATACAGACAAACAGACAAAAATTCTAAAAACTATATTTTTGGCTTCGATATCGATTGTAGATCACGCCCCAATTACTGTTTTAAAAATATTCAATGTACAGTTTTGATTTTCCTACGATTTTATTATATGTATAGATAACTACTGTATTTGTGTGCAGTTGAAACATTAGATATAGTAATTTCAGAAATCAGAAATTATAAATACTTTATTCAATAAAACTTTTTACAAGTTATTTTGACTCGTCAACATATATTTTTTTTAAACTACTACCGGATCGGAAATGCGGTCACACACACACATTTATTAGGAGTTATTGTATTCTGCTAATCTAGTACTAATATCAGTAGTTATTTTGAGAAATTATATGTACAGCGATAATAAAATAAGTTATTTTATAGAGGAGATATGTAATTTATTAGCAGTTATTGTATGCGGCTAATCTAGCACTAAAACCAAAAGTTATTTTGAGGAATTATATGTACCTACAGTTATAGTAAAATAAGTTTTTTACAGAGAAGATATAACTACCGTATTTTTGTGCAACTGAAACATAAGATATAGTAATTTATCAGGCGTTACTTACTGTACGGAACCTATAACTAAAAACAGAAGTTATTTTTCTGAATTTATTATTTAAAAAACAAATTTGGTTTTTAACACCAAATAACAGCACATTAAGCTGATGGCTTTTCTGATAAAAAGTCACTATCACCACAGATGACAATAAAAACTAAAGATGTTGATAATGTGTTTCCATCCGTGTGGTGGAATGAAATGCCACACTACTAGCTAGCTACTTTACCTTCCAAATTAGAACTCGACATTGACAAGCAATGATGTTATTGCGGTAGGAATAGTTAAGGCGGTATCAAATCCTTTGCCAGTAAATTTTAACCGATACCTCTTTGTCTATAGAGGACGATTATCTTTTATCATCAGAAGATTCACCTGCTTATTAAATAGCAACATAAAATTATATTTTTGTCACTAAAGTATAATTATCACAAAATTAGTGCATATATTTTGTAAAGCGTAACGTCATTTATTTGAGCTGACTGATTGTGAGGCTTGAACTAAGCTAACATAAACATTCACTAATAAAACATGATAATAAAATAATATTTATTATGCATTGCTTGTTTATAATGACATACAAAATTTCAGTTCTTATATAAGCAGCAATGAAAATAATTTTGACGTAATGGTATGCGGTATAGTGGTGTGCTGACAATGTGTCCGGGAGTCATGTCGATTAATAACATTTACAAGATGAAAGCCGTCGGGATGTAAGACGTGATGCGCTCCAGAAATAAAAAGCAGCTTCATTCGATAACTCAGCTGGGGAAATGTAGGGTGACCTTAGAATTATGCAAATCTGGATAAGAAGATGCAAAATTTTTTATCGTTCCGAGCATATTACAATTATTAAACCTGTTACAATGTATAATTACATTGAATTGAATTACATTGAGATGTACCTATCTGACAACCTTGTATACCTTATTCTGGCAAATAAAAAATATTATTATTATTATTATTACATTTAATTCGTACAATATAGGTATGAAAATAGTATTAAGTATCATCGTAATGAAGACAGCATTACATTCGTAATAAGGAAATTAAAGTAAGGTCGATATATATTTATGTAAACTTTATTTTTACATTTAGATAACACTGTACAAAAGAAGAACTTATGCTAGATGCATTCCCTCTCAGTTAACTTAGAGGCTAACAGAAATCTAAGTATGTAAGTAGGACAATGTACCTATATAAAAAAATAAGTAGTAATATAAAAATCACTAATATATAAAACATAATATGTAATACATAATAATTTTCACTAATATAGTATATATAAATAATAACATAGACAAAATAAATAAAATCATAATAGATAAATGTATGTAAAATATACTTACAGTACAAAGAAATATCCATACTTTTACTATATATAAAATAAATGTCATAATTAACTTAGTGCTCACTCTTGTCCACCGTGTAAGTAATCTGACGTGATGATAAATTTAGTGTGTAAAACTTTTATCACTTAACTTGAAATAATTTTATTTAAAGAAGGTTTCAGCGAAGATTAAAGCAAATATAACTTCACTCTAATAGCTAGCATTAAATGTAATAAATCAAAACAATTATGTGTATTCCGTATAATAACTGCACAAACGTGGTCACATTAGTTGTCCGCGTGAAATATACTGTGTGCAACTAATAGGTGGGACGGGCGTTAAGAAGGGCATAAATTAGTGGATGTTGTGACGCCGCGGTACTCGCCGACCATCTGTTTGTCGATATGTCATGTCACTTTACTAAGGAACTATATGGAGTGGTGTATTTGTACGTGAGAAACAAGTATAAATAGATTTACATTCACATTTTATATATTTAATATGGAATACAATTGAACTGTATTAACCTTTTGTAAATAAGCTTTTCATTTAGAAATATGTTTTTTCCTGGTTTTCGGAAAACTTTTTTGTGAAGTGGTGGTGTTATGACATTAGGAGGGTTTCGTAAAACTCTACATTGAAATTCACTAAAAAGTAAAAGATTTTTCTTATTGCCATTGAGCGAATTATTAAATACTAGCGACCCATTCCACTTCGCATAGGTCACATATACAAAAATCCTTAATAAGCTATACACCTAAACCTTCCTCAAGAATTCCTCTACCCATTGGTGAAAACCGCTTAAAAATCTGTTGAGTTATTTTTAAGTATATCGTGAACAGACAGATAGACAGAAACGGCGGGGGACTTTGTTTTATAATATGTATAGGAAATAAATATACTTTAGAAACTAGGAACCTCTGCTATGTTAGCCTGA
This sequence comes from Apodemia mormo, assembly GCA_036924255.1. Classification (NCBI taxonomy): domain Eukaryota; kingdom Metazoa; phylum Arthropoda; class Insecta; order Lepidoptera; family Riodinidae; genus Apodemia; species Apodemia mormo. The sequence continues at coordinate 3,018,777 of JAUPFN010000009.1, read as the reverse complement.
TACTTAATTTTTTTATGATGATGACTGTGTGTTACCGTAATAAAAGCTTTTTTTTTATTTATACCTGATTGGCGCAGCAGCCCACGAATACCGGGCCATTAATCTAAGAAATTTCATACAGCTTTGCAGCTCATAATTTAGCCCCTCATTTTTTGGAAAAAATAACCTATGTGTGACCTCAACCATCAAACAAATTAAAATTAAAAAATATTTAGGAATCGTTTCTAAAATAGTAACCAAAATAAAAATACCAATGATAATTTTAATTATCCGACACAGAGTAAACAAAAAAAACTTAGTGCCAAATATCATAATGCAGATTTGACCCTGTTTTTTTTGTACCTACATCGAAATAATAATTATATTTCGATGTTCTTGCACGTAGGTATATAATTTACTTTGTATACAACGAACTCGATTTCAGAGACCGTTATCATTCACTACCTTTGACACTCACACATATGTTACATATGATAGCCATACCTATTTCACATTTGACAGTGAAATTTTAAACTAAAAATCGGTACACAACAGAACTGTAGGGTTCCCATTTTTATGGTAATTTCTTTTTATCCATGATACGAACTACGAGAATTCCATTTTAATATCAATAGCTGTATTGCTGATAGCGATTATCTTTTACCATTAGCAGTTTTACTTTCTTGTTCCCTTCTTTCTTATGGTTTAAAAAATAATTTTGCCTAAACCATTTTTTGTAATTTTAAGGCAGTCAACCTTTCACTGTTAAGTTGGTTTAATACTCAAAGCAGTCAACATTTTCTTTATATAAATAGCTTAACGTCGTCGTTACTTTACCTTAAAAAAATAATCAGTTCTATATAATTACAAAAAGAAAGCTATAAATTTGCAGCTCCATACAATTTTTTAATGTAAAAGAATCGTTATTTCTGATCCGAAGCTCCCATGCGATGATAGTTCGCGACATTTGTTCGCCTCTCGGTCGTTCGAGATTTTTTCACTCTGTTAATTGCCTCGCATATATCTTAGTGTCTTGGCGGTTAGTTTCGCCTGTTTCATGGGGTAAACATGTTGAAAAAGTCATAGCAGCGCTTTCAATAATAGGCACTTTGAGCCTGAAATATTGTCGGGGGAAGCAATAAAAATGTTGGTTTATATTGAGTTTGGAAGCAACTACTGAGACAGATTTATATATACATTCAAACAATTATACGCCGTCTCTGTTTTAGCATAAGAACGATTATAGTGTGTATGAATTTGGAAAATTTATTAGGCTTAGTCTTGTGTACAACTGGTCAATAAATAAAGATTTCTGAGCTAGGTTAATCGCATTCACAGTCATTTAGACAATATGTTTTTGTCACATAATTTATATAATAGAGGATTAATTCGATTGAGCACTTTATTTTGTAGTAAATGAGCGGTTTATTTCTGATACAATTCTAGAGTATTAATTTATCTTACTGACGTTAAAAAATAAATAAATTTTGTTTATTAGTGTGACGGCCATTGAATTTATAGATGCATTTATTAAATGGTACAATAAAAACAGAAGTTTTGAAATTAAAGCAATGTGAATTAAAAACCATTACTTAAAGTCAATGTCATTGCTTGATAAGACATTCCATTTGTATTTTGGAATTGTGTTATAATTTAAAATAATGGTAATAATTAGGAGCACAAGTTATTTAATGCTTTTAGTGAATATATTACCTACTGGATTATAAATCGGTTCTATTGTTAAATATAATTATTTGTCGGTATTGTTTATACTTATATTTTTATGTAGGTACATGATAGTCATAAAATGTTTTAGACCTAATCATTTATGTATCTGATGCCATCACGGGACAAACGAAGCTCAAGGGCACTTACCTCATCATCATATTTAAGACCTAGGCTCTTGTCTGTGAAGCGATCTCCACTTTTGACTATCAAGGACGAGCTCCTTCAACGCTTTATAAGAGGCTGCGTTGGTTTTGTGTCTGACATGGGTTATGAATTCTATCCTTGGTCTTCCTCTATTTTGTCTTCCCTCCAACTTTCCTTCTATCACTGATTTGAATAGTTCATCGTATCGCAAAAAAGGCCTATCATTTTCCCTCGTCTCTTTTCTAATGTTCTTAACAGCGTTTTTTTCCAACCCTTCTGAGCACTTCCTCGTTTGTTATATTCCCTCCATTCTCCTCCAACACCACATCTCGAATGCCTCCAGTCTCTCTTTTTCTCTGTGATTCAGATTCAGCAAATGTGACAGTGTCATCTGCAAATCGTATGGATAATATTTTATTTCCATTGAACTTTATCCCACCTGATTCATATTCTTTAATTTCTCGTATGGCTTCTTCTATTAACAAATTAAATATAAGTGGTGAAAGTGGACACCACTGTCTAACTCCTTGTCTTATATTTGCCGTTTCCTTTACCTCTCCTATTTCTATAGTGGTGTTTTGTTCCTTATAAAGGTTGTAAATTATTTTTCCATACCTGCAATCTATTTCAGCTATCTTTAAAACTCCCATCATTAGTTTCCAGTCAACCTTGTCAAAAGCCTTTTCTGGGTTGATGAACGCCATGCATATTGTCAACCCTAGATCTAGTCGCCTATCTATCATTGTTTTTAAAATAAGTATCGCTTCTCTCCTTCCTCTATTCTTTCTAAAACCGTATTGAACGTCACCCACCAATTGGTCTGCTTTGTATTTTAGTCGGTTTTGTATAACCTTCAGCAATATCTTGAAGGCATGTAATATTAAACTTAGGGTCCTATTTTTTTACATTTCATTGTGTTTAGTTTCTTTGGTAATAATACAGTTCTACTTGTTTTAAAATCATAAGGTACCTCCCCTTCTAAGTACATTAACTGGGCTACATCAAAAATTTTATCTATTATATATATGTGTTGCATCTGACATACTTTATTAACTCTATGTGTATTCTATCTTCTCCTGGCGCCTTTCCGTTTTGTATATCCTTTAGTGCTTTATCAAATACTTCCCGTAGAATTTGTGGGCCTAAATTGTCTTCTTCTACTTCACTGCATTCTTCGATATTTATTTGAATATTGCCTGCCTCACCTTATACAGCTGTACTTCTTTTCTTATTAGATCTACTGAGTTGCTTAATAAGTTGTAAGCTTTGTTAATTTGGTCTTTGTTAATGAACCTTTCTATTTCATCGAAAGTTTCTGTTAAATCCTTCTTTTTTCTTTTTCTGCGTTATACTGTTTTTGTATTTGTTAATTTTCAGTATTATTCTAAGCTTTGATCGTCATTTTTAGTTTTGTCTTCTTTGGAGTATTAAATCTATTATCTCCGGGTCTAACTATCATTTTTCTGGGCACGAGCTTTTCTTTTCCTAAGCATTCTTAGGCGCTAGATGTTATAATATCTATTTTTACTTGCTGTCTTTGATTATTTTTTACTATTATATAATCTAATTGGCACGTGCGGGTATATATTTGTTATTGGCGTTGAATAGCTTAAATGTTCATAGTATGAAACAATAAAAGCCCTCTTCTTGGTACGTATTATTGTAATGGGCAACTTCGGAACATTGCGCGTGGCCCGAGACCTAAGATAAATCACATAAATCGATCTACCCCTAACATTAGCAAATTCTTTGAATGTCTGTTGGGTGTTATTCAACTATACTAATACACAGAAATACATATATAAATACTGTTGTATACACAATACAATAGTCAGACTAAGAAATACAAACATATATCCTCATCACACAAATGTTTGTCCTCGTCGGGAATCGGACCCAAGCCTCATCGATTCGTAGTTAGGTTCGCTAACCACTCGTCCAACAGGGCAGTCAAAATAAAATCAAGTAGCTGATTCATGAGTTGTTTAAATTAAAAACCGTATCGAATTAATGTTGCAATTGAAAAAAAAGTGGTTTAAATCGAGTTCTAAGAGCATTAATTCATTTGAATCGAGAATAAAACCAAAAACACCCACAACGCTTTGATAATTAGAATTGTAACAAATCACCGATCCATTAGTGAACCGTCGACAAGACGAACGACTCGCCGGGAATAAGGTAACAATTATCCCGGGCGGATATCGGGATACGGAATGTCCCACGGGACTGGGAACGATGGTTGTCCTACGATCGATGTTCCTCTTCGAAATGAAAAATGTGCTCAAGCGTACATCTTTGAAGTGCGTGCTCTGAAAAATTGGTGTATTTGTCTTTATTACAGCGTTGTTTTTTATTAGTCTGATATTTGATGTTTTTTTAATTTAGATGTTTTAATGGTTTGCACTTATGTTGGAAGAGTAATTACCGAGTCATTGTAGCTCACTGAACCTTTTGTATTTTGTTTTTATTTTTTAACCTAAATTTTTAGTCTAACTGACTTCTGATGTTACTATAATTTATATTAAAACACATACATGTGAAATGTTGAGTGTTTTTTTATTTTGTGTCTGTGTTTCAAACCTCAAGTGTCATAGGATAAAAGTGATGCGACAAATAACGAGATGATTTATAATAAAGTTATTTATTGCTCGAGCAGGGGTGTAGTTACCGCTGTATCTGCCGTATCAATGACATGGGGCCTCCGGGCTACAGGGGCCCTGAACATAATACGTTAGAAATATATCGTAAAATATTATCGACATTCTTTTAGGCTTCACTGTTTGCGTTTGGTTAGCGTTGAGTATAATCAACGCTCAATCGTAAAATAATATGGAATTGATTTGTCGAAATGGAAATTAAAGTTACTCAGTCTCTTCCCCCTAGGAAGAGACTGAGTAACTGTTATGTTCGTTGTATAAAGAAGATTATAAGCCCTTATAAAATAACAGATTCTAGATACAAATTAAGGGCTTAAATGAAGAGCTCAACAAATTTTGATACAGGGTTCGTATAAAGCTTGGGACGCACTTGCGCCTATCGTCACGAAGTTATATGCGTGCTAAGGCAGACGCAGTCCGGAATGTATGCGATAATAGCCGGTCACTTCTGCCTTTATCTTGTCATTGCACGAAGCTTTGTCACGATAGACGCAAGTTTGGCTGAGCTATAAGGCACTCTACGCGATTTTGATCTTTCGAACATTATGTGTACCTACTTGTTATAACGGTTATGTTATAAACAGTTGGCACTCGAATTTCGAGCGTTTCATTTCTCTCCGACGTATACACATAAACCTACATCAATGATGAAAATTTTTGAAAAAAATGTTTTTTGATAGTACTTCGAAATTTTTCATTTTTGGATTATGTAGCTAGGAAAACATTTTCAGCTCGAAAATTACATTGCATCCCATTCGAAAAATAATGAAAAAAAAAATAAAAAAAATAAAAGAAATGAAAAAAAAATTGTTTCTAAATTTGCAAAAATCAAATTACTGACATTTTTAACAAAATTTAGATACCTCAATGTTTGCGGGACGTTTTCGGTACGGCCTGCAGCCTGCAACCGCCTTACAGATTTTTTTAATATTATTTATTACCTCAAAACTCGGTCATTTATGAAACAAATGAGGAAATTATTTTTATTTGGAGTGTATAATTCATGTTCAGTTCTGTCAGAATTAAGTGAAGATTTGATTCAGATATCCAGATATAGGAAGGTTGGAAGTATTTCGTTGGAATTTTACTGCGTTTGAATTTTTTTTTTTTTATTTATACCATAAAATGCAAATAAAATATTAATGACCTGAACCAAATTAAGTAAATCAAACAGTAGCCATCTTTTACCAATAAAAAAATCAATTGTATTATATCTTGCCCCTAACCGTGTTTCCCTTCCCATCTTTCGATTTGTCCAGTCTCTTCCCGTTCCGCCTAATACTCTTTTGTTTTATTTTGTAAAAAAACCAGACTGCGTGCAAAAATGTCAACTTTTAAAGCGGTCGGATAAAATGTAGTCGATTGTACTCACAGGATTATTCACATCTACTAAAATTCATATCCATATTAATATTATAAATGCGAAAGTCTGTCTGTCTATCACGCTTTTACCTTAACCGGCAAACCGATTTTGATGAAATTTGGCATGAAGATAGTTAAAGAGTTGTAGTCAAACATATGCTAACTTATTTTCAAAAATCGACCCCTAAGGGGCTGTAATTGGGGATGATAATTTTTATGAAAAACTATATCGAGGACATGTCAATCTACTCACAAGCGAAGCGGTGCGAATCAGTTAGTTTTTAATACTAGTTGACTTGCATGGCACGCCTGACCCCAGATTTTCAACTATCTTCATGCCAAATTGCATTAAAATCGGTTCAGAGGATTAGTCGACAGACACGCAGGCAGACAGACTTTCGCATTTATAATATGCGAAATTTATGCGTTTCATTTTAATTTAAATTTCGCATTTCGCATTGATAGTATCGATATGGATAATCTGGATTAATATTTGTATGAGCTAGTATAGAATGGATAACGTCAATGATGATTTTGATTTATCCTGCGTTTAGACTAACAGTATTAAAATACAATTTAACGCCCACTTACATATAGGTACATGAAAAGTTGAAAACTCGCCTCAATGGTCTAATGTCACCGCCTTCAGTAGATATATTATTAGCGGGTCTAGGACTCTAATCCTGGGACTAAGCTAGTTTTATGTTTTTTTTTAATTTATTTTGTCTTAAGTTCTTATATAATTTATACTCTCCATCGTCGACGCTTGGTAGAACTCCATCATAATGATAACTTTAAGGGAACTTTTAAACTAACGCGTTCTACTATCATTTTTAAAAATATATAAACGGGTCAATAACGCTTACATATATAGAACTTACTTGTAAAGCTCGACGTTTCGGCCAAGTTACTGGAGCAGCGAGTTTCCTCCGTCGTTCACGTCGGGATCGATTTTCATCTACCCCCTTCTGGTCTTGTTTTTTCGAATTTAGCCTACACACAACACTAACCGTATCTTTGACTTTATTTGTTTGCAGGTGCAAAGGCTTTATTCTGCTGAACACTGGATTCCAAGCAGGAGACAACTTAAATCCGTCTTCCCTGTTGAAATTTTTATATTTTCTAATTTCAATAGCTTCCCGTACCATACGGGGAACATAGTGTCGCTCAGTAGAGAGAACCTGAGGTCGGTATTAATATTTTGTAATGTTATGTTATAACCATGTGAATTTTTTTAGTAATGAATAAATTAAAAGATATTACCTTCAACTCGCACTGTATTCTCAAGAGATAAACAAAACAATGTTGACATTTTCCTCATGTTCGCCATTAAATATAAAATAACGTACTGACAGCAAGTATATTAGGGCGGGACATGCCCTAAAACAAAACACCAGAGCGCTGGAGAACGGACACCGACACCTGGGAATTAACAAAAAATAATTAATTGCTCCACTAATGAATACGACTTTTGCAGCGCCGCGTTGAGCTACTACCGTCAGCAAAAGCAGTTTTCATTTAAATTTTTAATATTATTAAGATAATCATCAATATTGATTGGTAATATACTTCTTATTATGAAGGCACAATATTTATTTGTTTTTTTTTGTAATGAATAAACGCTAAAACATACATATATAGACTTACACATTTTTTGTCAATATTATCACTAAGTAATTTTTAATGTCGTAAGATAAAAAACAAGCAAACAGCGCTCCTGATGCAAAAAGAAACCATTGCTAAAAGACATCAAATATGTTGATGTTGCGTTGCTATCCGTGTGGCAAGATGATAGTGCCACTTGTATAAATTTAGCAGCTACCTTTCATTCCGGATCGGAACAAGACAGTGTAAGCACTGACGGTATTGTGGCGAAATAGATGAAACGGTGGTACCAAATCTGGGCAAGACGTTAAGGGACTTTAACGCTTAGTGACTTATAAAAATCGTGAACGGCATAGACTGCAAAATTATTGATTATAGACCAAACTAACTCTTAAAATCAGAATACGAGAGTGACAAACACTGATATTGTTGCTACTGGAATAGGTAAGATGATAGTACGAACACGGGCGAGACTTTGCAGAACTCTACCACCAAGCATTTCATACCATAGTCCCTGTAGCAGTGACGTGTTTAGATAATCTATCCCATTTTACGAGCCTGGTGGGAATGCCAATGTTCTATTTTATTAAATGGGACTGGGATCAACACGAGGAATCATTAAATTTTTATTAGGGATTTTGAAATTTCCATTATTTTTTTCGATCTTTTTTGTGTACCATACTTCACTTCCCTGGGGTGAAGTTAGCCCTGATTTATTCGGATCATTTCCGCCACTCTTGTGGCTGTTTAACCATCTCTCTGCTAAATTAACCGACGGTTCAACACCGCGCTGGCTGTAATAGACGCAATATATTAAAATGTAAAATTATTATGTAAAAGACACCTCTTCGTTACTGCTTTAGTTAATGTCAGAATTTTTGATATTATTATTAAAGCTAACGTTATCTATTACTAATAAATAAAGCAAAACTTTGTACTCCTTTTTAAGATAATTATGCGAACTGTGGAATATGAAAATTGTCACAGTAAAGTTTACATTGCGGAGGATTGCAGAAATATAACATTTTTAAATAAATTGAATTATAAATACAAAATAATGAAAACCGGCCAAGTGCGAATCGCACTCGCGCCCGAAGAGTTCCGTACCATCATAGCAAAAAATACGAAAAATTATTAAATTACTAGCTGCAGCGTGCAGCCCACTGCATTATAAAAGTTTTTTTGCGAATCCCACAGACCACCAAAGTTTTCCGGGATAACAAGTAGCTTATGTGCTATTCCAGGTGATCATCTACCTATGTGCCAAATTTCATTCAAATTCGTTCAGTAGTTTTTGCGCGATTGAGTAACAAACATCCATCCAAACATCCAAACTTTCGCATTTATAATATTAAAAATAGATTGTATGGGAACCCCCTTAATATTTTATTTTTTATTTTTAGTATTTGTTGTCATAGCGGTAACGTAAATACATAATTTGTGAAAATTGCAGCTTTCTAGCTATCACGGTTTATGAGATACAGCCTGGTGACAGACAGACAGACGGACAGACAGACAGCGGAGGCATAGTAATAGGGTTCAATTTTACCTTTTAGATACGAACCCTAAAAATAAACATTACAAACTACATTCAGGTGACATTACTTAAAATATATTTAATTTAGTCTACGGTCGAATTCCGACAACAGTGCGATCGTTATTAATTATTAATTAGTTAACTAACTTATTAATCCATACAAGTCCATACGAATATTATAAATGCGAAAGACTGTCTTTTTGTCTCTTACGCTTTTACTACTAACTCGTTAAACTTTGATTTTGATGAAACTTGGTATGGAGTTGAAGACCCAGGGTCAAACATAGGCTACTTTTTGTTTTCAAAAATCAACCCCTAAGGGAGTAAAATAGGGCATGAAAGTTCGTATGAAATATTATATTGATGGCATTTTACTGTACTTGCGAGAGAAGTTGAGTGAGTCAAATAGTATCTATAAGTACTTATAAATAAAATGATTTAGTCTGTGTTTGGTCGGGCCTTCTTTGAAGATTAAGCCATCTGCCGTTCTGCCAGGCAGGTCGTAAAAGGCCGATTGGCTATACGAGTCACCATCGTGGCTAGGTAGGTAGGTGTTAGAGTTATGTATTGTCTCGCCCGGGGTCTGGTACTATCGCCTTACGTATTCCTGCCGCAATAACTTTAGTGCTTTTTGTTACGGCTTGGAGAGTATTTTTTAAACATAAGTATTTGTTTTTCATAGGTATTAGTTCTTCGTCTTAATTACTACATAGTATAAAACAAAGTCGCTTTCTCTGTCTGTCCCTATGTCCTTATGTCCCTATGTATGCTTAAATCTTTAAAACTACGCAATGGATTTTGATGCGGTTTTTTTAATAGATAGATTTATTCTTGAGGAAGGTTTAAGTATATAAACCTTTCCGATATTTCTAGGGAAACAAAAGCTAAGCGGGTGAAACCGCGGGCAGGTCACTAGTTTATATATATAAAAATCAATGCCACTTTTCGTTGTAATTTTATAACTCAAGAACGGGTTCACCTATCTAAACCAAATGTTTAGGCTTTATTCGGACTATTTAGTAAATGGTTTATGTGAAGTTTGCACAAAATCGGTAGTGCTGTTCTTCATTTACCACATTTTTTGTAACAAATGAATTCAATAAATGGCTATACGTAGCGAAGCACGTAACGGGCCGCTAGTATACAATTTAAAATTAGCATGATATATTCATTTGTTCTTCGTAGGTATTTGTTCTTCATCTTAATAATAAAATAAAAATTAGCATGATATCTTCATTTAATGTTTAACAAAGTTTAACAAACTGCGATTTTTATAACAGACAGTGTTTCCAGAAACAAACTTTTTTTTGATAAATAACAAGCTGAATTTTGTGAACAGCTTCGTTTTGACGAGACAACCGATATTTCTATCTTCATAAAATCTCCAATCGGGTAACTAATAAAGTTGGAGGGCTTCTAACATTTTATTTCGATGAAGGAAAGCGATGGGCGTCTCGTAAAAACGCTGTTCACAAAAATTCAGCTTGTTATTTATCAAAAAAAAAATTGTTCATGGGACCACAGTCTATAAGTTCTCAGGGTTCAGTGAAGTGTGTTAATACAATAATTAATGAATAAAGACGCGGGTACCAACTTGTCTAATATGAAAATCTTATGTCACGGTGTTTGTCGTCGCACTCCTTCAAACGGCTAGACCGATTTTCGTTTTTTTTTCATATATTTTGTAGGTATAAAAATAGGTCGTAGTGTCTGTAACAATTTTTTTTAATATTTTGTGGATTTTTCGTATTTTTTTAACTTGGCATAAAATAATTATAACTTTAATAAAAAAAATTTATCTCCTAACCTCATTATCTTCAACCATACCAAAATATTCACCAGAAATAATTTATATTGCAGATCAACATCTGCCTGGTCAGTATTATATAATACAGAACCATAACATTTTATGTACTTATAAATATCAATATTTATAATTGATTTAATAAAAATACTCACCGGTTCATTAGAGGAACATCAGACAAAAAATATTTCACATAAATTGACCACGCTTCCCTTGTCATTCGGCCACACGACAGCAGTCGACCACTGGGCATTGATTAATATACTGCGTGGGACTGCATATCAAATTGCACATGTTTTTAAAATGCAATCCGTTGTACAAAATTTACTTTATGTTGAATTTACTCCAACTGTCAATACTCAAACATGGTGTTAATTGCCTTTACTAGATTTTGGAATAAAAATAAAAAAAGCATTGCTACATTTAAAAAAAATATTTTATTAAGGGCCAATTTTTTGATACCAGGTTACATTTAAACCTTCAATCAAAACTTATTTAAAATACTAGCTGACCCGCGCAGCTTCGCCCGCGAGTAGATAAATATGTCTTCGAAATAGCTTTTAATACAAATTTCATCCCCTATTTCAGCCCTCCAGAGGTAGATTTTTGAAAAAAAAATTAGCTTATGTTTGACCCCGGATCTTCAACCATTTCCATGCCAAATTGCATGAAAACCGGTCCAGCGGTTAAGTTGTGAAAGCGTAACAGACAGACAGACATTGTACAGGTCTCCTCTATCGCCTCTGTGGTCTAGTGGTCCAGCGTTGGCGTTGACCACATGAGGTCCCGGGTTCGATTCCCGGGTCGGGCACATTAAAAAAAAGTGTTTTTTCAGTTTTCTGAGAAACATAAAGTTGCCCGGGATTGGAAAGTGCCCGGTTGGCGATAGGCTTGCGTTTCCGATCCGGTAGTAACTCAAAAAATGTTGACTCGTCAAAAGTGCCTGTAAAGGATAATTTGAATAAAAATGTTTTGACTTTGACTTTGACCTATCACATTTGTGGGACCAAGTATCTTCGGCTAATCGTGGGTGCTCTTGTTGTACCTCTGCCTACCCCTTCGGGGATATGGGCGTGAAGATACTTTTTTTTTAAGTATTGACAGTTGGAGTAAATTCAACATAAAGTAAATTTTGTACAACGGATTGCATTTTAAAAACATGTGCAATTTGATATGCAGTCCCACGCAGTATATTAATCAATGCCCAGTGGTCGACTGCTGTCGTGTGGCCGAATGACAAGGGAAGCGTGGTCAATTTATGTGAAATATTTTTTGTCTGATGTTCCTCTAATGAACCGGTGGGTATTTTTATTGATTCAATTATAAATATTGATATTTATACATCAAATATTTTTATAGTTCTGTGTTACATAATACTGACCAAGCGGATGTTGATCTGCAATATAAACTGATTATTTGTGGTGAATATTTTCGTAAGGTTGGAGAAAAAGAGGGTTAGGAGGTAAAAATTTGAGGTTATAATTATTTTTAGTTCCCTGATCAACTTAAATTATCAGTTATCAAACCCTTACATAAAAAAAGCATCAAAAAATTGACCCAAACAACTACAGACCAATAGCGCTGCTTTCCACCTCATCTAAAATATTTGAAAAAGCCATGCAAATACGCTTAAATTCCTTTTGTGAAAAATATGATATTTTTCATGACTCGCAAAACGGCTTCCGGAAAAGTCGCTCAACTATACTGGCTACTTATAAATATATAGATAAAATACTAAACATAATAAATGAGAAAAAATACGCCCTCGGTATCTTACTAGACATTTCAAAAGCTTATGACATAGTAAAGTTCGATATATTATTAAAAAAGCTGTATGACGTAGGGATTAGAGGTGTACCTTTGCAATGGTTTACATCATATCTGTACAATCGTAAGCAGCTCGTAGAAGTGGAAAATTATGACTTTAATACCGGGAAAATTAGTATGGTACGATCAGAAATTATATATACCGAAAACTCCATCCCCCAGGGAAGCATCCTCGGATGTATATTATTTCTATTATATATTAATGACCTTCCTAAAATATTAAATAATTATTGTGTATTATTCGCGGATGACATTTCTATCTTGACATCTTATAATAATAATAATATTACTGAAATTTTTTTTGACATCTTTAATAATATAGTTAATTGGATGAATGACCATAATCTCGACATAAATTTTTCAAAAACTAAATTAATGCAATTCAGACCTTATCAAAAAAAGACTCTTGACATAAATTTTAAATATAAAAATAGCACAATAGAATGTGTAAATACATTTACGTTGCTAGGCTTAGATATAGACACTAATATAAGTTGGAAAAATCATGTATCTAAATTAAAAACCAAACTATCAAGCTTTACATATGCACTGAGGGAACTCCGAAAAGCGACCGACCAACATACAGCCTTATCTGTTTACTACGCCTATGCCTATTCGTGGTTAACATACGGCATTATACTATGGAGCAATAGTGTAAACGCAACGGATCTTTTTATATCCCAAAAAAAGTGCATCCGCATTCTTGTTAATATTAAAGAACCAGAAAGCTGTAAACCGTATTTCAAAAAACTAAAAATATTAACGTTTCCTTCAATTTATATATTCGAAATACTAAAATTTGTTAAAAAATATCCCCAGTTCTTTAAAAAACAAACTGAATACCCACGAAAATTTACAACAAGATTCAAACACAACCTAGAATTACCAATCTCATACCTTAAAATGCACAGCTCGGGGCCAAACGTTATTGCTGTAAAAATATTTAATAAATTAATTACTCGAAAATCTTAAATCAGAAGAAAATTGTAAAATATTTCTACGTGATGTTAAGAACCTACTGATAAATAAATGTTACTACACCTTAAGCGAATTTTTAAATGATAAATTTTAATAAGAAACATATTTTAGTCAGAAAAGTGAATCAGTCCGCCTCTGCATTGCTACACCCTATCAGGGTACATATGTTGTTCCTAGAATGTATACTTAACACCTATAAATGTATAACATATGACGCAATAAAGTATTGAGTATTGAGTATTGAATTTTATAGGTCACCAGGCCCGCCCTAACGAAAATCGGTACATATAATATATGAACATTCACAAGTCTATACGTATCCTTAACTACAAAAAATAATATAAAATTGAAAAATTGGTGCTATAGACATGTGCAAGAATATACAAATTATGTTAAGTAGCCTGAGTTTTTTGTGAGTTGTTTGTGTTTGTGTAGCCTGAGTTTATATGTGTGTACGTGTGAATGTATACGGCGTACGTGTGTGTGTGTGTATGTGAGTGGGTAAATGTGTGTATTTATGTGTGTACTTGTGAGCGTGTGGGTATTTACGTGCAGGTGTGTGACTATAAGAACCATCAATTTCTCTGTTTCTTCATAATCTAGAGATATTATCCATTTCGGATTTGCATTTGCCTGATGTCAGGGAATAAATAACAAGAAGGGAGTTAATTTTATTATATAAAAAGCTACCTAAGAAGCAATAGTGCTTATGTGCCAGTTTAGATGAGAAGGCCTCTATGTTACATATGGTATATTATGTAACATACAGGTATGGTATGGTATATTATAAGTGACATTTATTGACACAGTGGGTACACTTTATTCTGTCTGTACTGTACTGGAGTCCACTTTTAGGCAACAATGTGCCTGTTTCAGAAGACTTCGCGCGCGCGCGTTAGGTGCGGATATATTTTCCCCGTGTTGGTCCGGGCTCCTTTGAAGAATAGGCCAGCTGCCGTTCTGCCAGGCAGGTCGTAAAAGCCGACCGATTGGCTATGCGAGTCACTACCACTGTGGCTACTAGGTGTTAGAGTTCTGTATTGTCTCGCCCGGGTCTGGTACCACCGCCTAACCTATTCCTGCCGTAATAGCGTCAGTGCTTGTCACTGTCGTAATCCGATTTGGAGGAGAAGGTAGCAGGTAAACTTATGCACGTGGCATTAGACTTTGCCACAAGATAGCATAATTAACATCTTTGGTGTCTATAGACGATGATTGACGATTTTCATCTAGAATTTGTCGGGGCTTATAGCCGAGCTATATACGTAATATTATCTAATGACGTGATTAGATTCGCAATTTGTCAAACAAAATAACTCGTATATATTTTATATATTTTTTATATCAATGCTCATGAACTATTGCTTTAAAATACGTCGTAAAGCACCTAACAGCAATTCAATCTGGTTTCTTTTTAATTGATAAAACTGATTAAAGATGGTGCAAAATATTGGTCCTTGTATAGGCACAGTTAATGGTTACACGATAAAGGAGTTCAGAAAACTAATATTTTTTTTATAATATGTATTAAAAGCACATTAAATAAATAAAATTATACATCACTCATACATACCATCATTCATTTGACATATATCACAATTTAGATACATTATATACTATTTTGTTTGTGGTTAAAGTCTGTTATCAAACTTAGAATAATTTTTATAGTTAAATTCATGATCTAACGGAGTCATAGAATTATGGTCAAAATAATAAATTTTGTAATTCAGTAATTTTATTTATAAAAATTAGAAACAATAATTTTCTTTAATTCGTTATCACTCACACGGCCGTGAGCGTGTTGATCCATTGAAATGTTCTCACAAATTATATTTGCCACAAATTATATCTATATCATAAAAAAAACTATCATTGACTTTAAATAGGTAAAATGTTCATAGTTTAAAATAATGTAAACGCCCACTTTTTAGTCCGCATTATTGTGATGGGGAATTATGGAACCCTACATTGCGCATGACCCGTCACGCACTTTCCCAATTTGTTATTTGATAGCAAATAAACAGAAGACATTCCCGGTAGGAAGACCACCGCCCAAAGACACCAAAAATGTTAAAAGTAAGTCACAAAGGGAATGACACGTTTGGTTAATCATTAACTGCCTAGCAGATGCAGATGGTATATTCATCAGTGGAGACCGATGTCAAATATTTACAAATAAACAAAAATTATAGTACTAATACAAGGAAATACAAAACAAAACTCCAAATCTTATAAGTAGGCGAATTTCTCAAACAGGATAATCCTCTGACACACATCACGTTTTGATCCCACAAATAAATATTTGAAAGCCAATCCTCCACTAACAAGACTGCAAACAGCCTGTGTAAACATCTCCCGTTGAAATATTGGCTCGTTTTACCGGCCTACCACTAACTACGGCACAAATTATTCGTTTATACCCTAAACTAACACATCATACTAACAAATTTACTACACAAACCGTGTGTTATGTTTTAAACTTTACTCTGATAAAAATAAAGGTGAATTTGTTGGTATTTGTAAATTTGTGCAAAGGATATCCGGTATGGTTTATTGTTATAAGCTTAATCACAAAGGAAGTTTAGATTCACCGAGAACGCTTAGTTTGCAGCGGTTAACTATTTGATATATTTTATTGGTTTTGGGATCTATATGGAAAGTTCTTAGGAGTTTTGTCGGAGATAAAAATGGATTAAGAGATAGTTGAATGTAGAGGATTACATTTGGCGAAAAACCTAACAGTAAGGGAGCCCAAGATGTAAAGTGACTTGAGCGTCGTAGATTAAATTAAAGGAAAAATAAAGGTTATTTAAGGTTTTTCATTTCAATGGTGGAGAAAAAATCTACAGATAAAAAGTGTTAAAAAATGATGACATGAAAACACTAAATCGCGTCAAATTAAGGTATGGTTAGTTAATTGTCACCTAAAATTTAGAAAATCTGCCGATTCAAGTGTAGCGTAAGGGAGTGGGAGGGTCACAAAGTTGTAAAGAAAACGTTGTTTTGACATTCTCGAGCGCGTCTGGATTTTCTTTTATTATATAGGAAATGATGTAAGGATACCGAAAAAAATATAATCTGACAATTTACAGAAGCCGAAGTTATAGGAATTTTGTTTTTTTTCTGCCCTGGTTACCCGCCTTTATATAAAGGGCTTATATTTGGTGGAGAGACTCAACAGTATGCGAGGTACGCCCTCCTATCGTAATCTGACGCGCTCGAGTAAATACAAAAATCCCCTCTAGCGCCCCCTACTATAATAAAAGTGCTGCGATAATACGCTTGAATTTGGCATAGCTTCTTCATATACTTGTGATGTCCAGGGGTTAAAATTTGAGATCAAGTTATATATAAATTTTAACTTCCTGTCCTTCTCCATATAAACGTAAAGTATACGAAATCTTAGTTTTCCGTATGCGCAGTAGAAAAGAAACGTACGTTTTTGCTTCACGTTTTAATATAATAAATTGATAAATAACTTATTGATATTCCGAAATAACAATGATTTCTAAAACTCTAGAAATAACAATATGGTTTTCAAAATGCTACAAAAAACTAAAAAATTGAAGCAAAGAAAAAAAACATTCAAAACATTAATGACATAATCAACTCCAGTTAAGTCCACTATTTTTGCGTCGTATATAGACATCAAAGATGTTAACGTAGCGCTGTCATTCGTCTGGGATATTATGCGACAGAATACCCATTACTTTATCAAATAACAAATCGAAAAAGACTGACGATATTGCGACAGGATGAGGTAATAATTGTACCCGAGTCGATATGCTTTTTGTTGATGATTAACAAAAGTTTGAAACTCTGTAAAAATCTTACTTTTACTTTACTTTACTCAATGACTTTTTCAAAAGTGCCGCGAAACATAATCTCGTGATGACGTCATCGCCAGTTTACTTGCTGCCCTCAGCTGGGTCCTCAGTGAAGAATGGGCCCCCTTTGAAGAGTAGATCAACTGCCATTCTGCCAGGCGGGTCGTTAAAGGCGATCGATTGGCTACTGTCACGTATCACTATCATCTTGACCACTAGGTGGTAGAGTTCCTCAGCGTCTCGCTCGGGTATAATACCACCGCGTTGTCTATTTCTTCCGCAATAGCGTCAATGCTCGTCATTGTCGTGTACCAGGTTTTAAGGTCAAGGTAGGTGGTAAACTTACGATGGTAGCGTTAACACCTAGTCACTAGCAACGCACTAGTAACATCTTTGGTGTCTACAGGCGATAATTGTGATAAAAACATCATGTGACGCATTTGCTTCTTTGCTACGCTATGATATGAAAAAAAAAGACGTGTGGCACTCGGAGACTGCCGCGGTAAAGCTATTGCATAGCATTTTTTATCAACTTATGCAATTACAATTATATATTTATTTTATTTATGCAGTATTTTTTTTCTTTATTTTTTTTCTTTGATATTAATTCAAGTTACATTTTGAGCGTGGTGACCGATAAAAAAACAATTTTTTTCTTTTATTAAATAAATGAGATGTTAATATTGTTCAAAACATTTTTATCTTTCAATACATGTCGGTTCTTCAGGAATATTTAATAAATGCACTTTGTTTATTCATATTTAAAACACTTTGTACACAAATTATACGAGTACAGATATTCACTGTTGTACGTAGATGATAAATACCTATACACCTATATACTTTCTCACAAACAGCTGATTACGGTAGTTTTCCAATACAACCAATGCCATCTAAACTCGGGTTGCTGAACTAAAGAGACAAGCGTGATATTTCAAAAAGTCATTAAAATTTCTGGTATTTATCGATAGATGGAAAAACTAAAAAGTATCACCGCTGTGCCGGTTGGAGTGGGGGGTGTTAGGTTTTTTCGTTACGGAATTTCTGGATTCGGTCTCCACGCTCGCCCGCGATAGAAGCTATGCAATAGCTTAAAAACAAAAAACATAAATCCTTGCAAAAAATAAATCATCAAGCTAGTTTACTTCGAGGATAGGCAGATTGAACGATTAATCACGATTCACCATTCTGTCAGTAGCCTAGATAAGTGGTGATTCCCGTCGCCATTGAGTGACAAATATTGTGCTCGTAATTTTTTTTGAGTTTCATGTTTTTTATGAAAATTCCCTTCTTACTCTAAAACTACTACGCAAATTCTGGTTTCAATCGTGAGCCATCATTTTTGTGTCCATTACATAAATCGAAGTACACATAATAAGTTATTTATGAAGCGGCCCTGGATGTAAAGGGATGACTCTGCAACTTGGTCAAAGCATGAAAAATGATCGCGTTTGCTACAGTCATCTTATCGCTAGTTAAGGGCGCAGATTAGAAAGTTTTAAGTATATTTAGGGATATACTTGTGATATGATGAATAGTGGTGTTTTATATCAAAGGATAGCACACGAGTAGATGGCTCTCCGGTTGATAAGAGATTCTTGCAGCGATATTGATATTGGCATAAAATTATCGTCATAAAATTTCGCCGTGTTGGTCCCGGCCTCCTTTGAAGAATAGGCCAACTGCCGTTCTGCTAGGCAGGTGGTAAAAGGCGACCGATTGGCTATCGAGTCACTACCATCGTGGTTACTAGGTGGTAGAGTTCTGCATTGGCTCGCCCGGGTCTGGTACCACCGCCTTACCTATTCCTGCCGCAATAGCGTCAGTGCTTGTCGCTGTCGTGTTCCGGTTTGGAGGGTAAGGTAGCCGGTAAACTTATGCATGTGGCATTAGACCTCGCCACAAGATAGCAACGCACCTTTAACACCTTTGGTGTCTATAGGCGATGGTTGACTCTTTCCATCAGGAGACCCATCTGCTTGTTTGCTATCTTATGATATATAAAAAAAAAAACCTTCAACCCCAAATCGATACACGTCAGTACAATCGTTGACGATATTGCTGCAGGCATAATCGTTTAACGGTGGTACTAAAGTCGAGTGAACCTCGTGGAACTCTACCACCTGGTCACGATGGTAGTGATATGTTGAGTCAATCGTTCTCCACTTATAAACTGCAAGGCAGAATATCAAATGGTCGTCTTCAAAGAAGGTCGGGACCAATTCTAATTTCGACTGTTTGTCGTGGCTGTTATAGTTTTGATAATAGCGTGACATCCTAAATATACTTCTACTTAGCATGGCTTCTCCAGTAACTAAATAATCTTATATGACCTACTAACTAATGGATCTAATATGTTATGACCTACTATACAAACAAAAGGATCTAATATGTTATGACCTACTATACTAATTAAATGATCTAATATGTTATGACCTCCTGTACTAACTAAAGGATCTAATATGTTATATGACCTACTAACTAAAGGATCTAATATGTTATATGACCTAGTAACTAAAGAATCTAATATGTTATATGACCTACTTAGTAAAGGATCTAATATGTTATATGACCTACTAACTAAAGGATCTAATATTTTATATGACCTACTAAATAAAGGATCTAATATGTTATATGGCCTACTAATTAAGAGATCTAATATGTTATATGACCTACTAACTAAAGGATCTAATATGTTATATGACCTACTAACTAAAGGATCTAATATGTTATATGACCTAGTAACTAAAGGATCTAATATGTTATATGACCTACTTAGTAAAGGATCTAATATGTTATATGACCTACTAACTAAAGGATCTAATATTTTATATGACCTACTAAATAAAGGATCTAATATATTATATGACCTACTAACTAAAGGATCTATAATGTTATATGACCTACTAACTAAAGGATCTAATATGTTATATGACCTAGTAACTAAAGGATCTAATATGTTATATGACCTACTTAGTAAAGGATCTAATATGTTATATGACCTACTAACTAAAGGATCTAATATGTTATATGACCTACTAACTAATGGATCTAATATGTTATGACCTACTATACAAACAAAAGGATCTGGTATGTTATGACCTACTATACTAATTAAATGATCTAATATGTTATGACCTACTATACTAACTAAAGGATCTAATATGTTATATGACCTACTAACTAAAGGATCTAATATGTTATATGACCTAGTAACTAAAGGATCTAATATGTTATATGACCTACTAACTAAAGGATCTAATATGTTTTATGACCTACTAACTAAAGGATCTAATATGTTATATGACCTACTAACTAAAGGATCTAATATGTTTTATGACCTACTAACTAAAGGATCTAATATGTTTTATGACCTACTAACTAAAGGATCTAATATGTTATATAACCTACTAACTAAAGGATCTAATATGTTATATGACCTACTTAGAACTTAAGAATTTAATATGACCTACTAACTAAAGAATCTAATAAACCTCATATTTTTTTAATGTGTGTGTAAAATCAACTAAGAATAAAACCACTGTAGGTACTAATAAATATGACATAATATATTATACACACATATAATATACTATTTTTTTACGGCTAAATTCTGTTGTCCAACGTAAGAGATGTTTACTATTTATCTATGGTCGAATTTCGGCCACAGACAATCGTTAATACTAATAAACATTTCCGAATGGGTACAGCGTCTTCGAATCCATTTATTTATTTAAGTCCATTTTACATTTATTTAAAAACAGTACACCTAGTACTGTTTTTAAATAAATCGCCAAGAGTTTGCATAAAAGTCGCGAGCTAAAAATACTCTTCATTCTCAAGAAAACATTTTAAAGAATCTGTCATTGGGCAATAAATACGTCAGCAAATGACCCTTATTGATCCAGCAGATTCGCAAACCTCAAAACATCCATTCGCAGAAACAATCCGCCAGTTGCCTTATTTATTACTTCCTCGAGGATCTTCAGGAAATCGTCACTTACATTTACAACCTACATATAAACGAAACATTCTTTATACACTCGAGCAATTATACGCTTAAACGTTTATATCTCAGAGTCGATATTAGAGTATATGCATTTCGATAACTGGTCATGTCTTGATTTGATCTTAAGTTGCAATATCCACTTGTGTGTTAGGAAGCCGGTAAAGTTGTTTTTATGTTTGAAGCATATGTTAAAGTGGCGCTTGATGAAGAAGTTTAGTGTTGTTGTAAAAAGTTATGTGTTCTTGGACATCCGCACTATAAATAATTATAACAAATATGTGTAACATGAGATGGTTCATTTATTATACATATAGTACATATTTATTCCTTTACACCAGTGTTTTTCAAAGTGTGTATTACGACGCCCCGGGGGTTGCGGACACTCAACGCGGACGATCGTTAGCGTCCGAACAAATTTAGAAAATACCTGATTATATGTATAAAAAAAAATTAGAAAGGATTTGGTATTTTTATATGGCTTTAAGTTGGCTATTGCCATGTTTTTACATGATGGGGAACGGGCCCTGAAAAAATTAAAAAACTTCTTCTCCTCGTTATTCTCCCCGGGTTAGTCCGGGTTCTTTTGAATAAAGGACAAACTGCCGTTCTGCCAGGCGGGTCGTTAAAGCCGACCGATTGGCAATACGAGTCACTAACATCGTGACTACCAGGTGGTAGAGTTCTGCAACGTCTTGCCGGGTTATAGGTGCCACCGTCTTATCCATTCTGCCGCAATAGCGTCAGTGCTTGTCATTGTCGTGTTCCGGTTTGGAGGGTAAGGTAGCCGGTAGAATGATGAATGAGGCATTGCCATTCCGCCTCCTTCCTATTTCCGTTTGCTATCAAATGATAAAAAAAACACTCTTCTATTTTTTGCTTATGCGTATATTTGCTGTATTATGTATAAAAGAGGCTTTTGATACCTATGTTAGTGTGTGTACCTATATTTTGGTTTAGAGAAGAGAGCTCTAAATCAAATTTATCTTTTTTTATATCATAAGATAGCAAACAAGCAGATGGGTCTCTTGATGGAAAGAGTCAACCATCGCCTATAGACACCAAATATGTTAAAGGTTCATTGCTGTCTTATGGCGAGGTCTAATGCCACATGCATGAGTTTACCAGCTACCTTACTCTCTAAACCGAAACACTACAAGGACAAGCATTGCGGTAGGAATAGGTAAGGCGATGGTACCAGACCCGGGCGAGACAATACAGAACTCTACCACCAAGTAGCCACGATGGTAGTGACTCGTATAGCCAATTGATCGCCTTTTACGACCTGTCTTGCAGAACGTTAGTTAGCCTATTCTTCAAAGGAGCCCGGGACCAACACGGGGAAAATCTATCTTCAATCCAGCAAAATTAAAAAGAAAACATAATCGAACATTAAATAACATCGCGATCTGGTGATTCTTCGGTAAAACTTGGCGGTGTACAGCGGCGTACACAGGATTATGATACTGAGTATGCGGCGGAGTACTCGGCCACAAAAACTTTTTCTTTTATAGATTTCAGCGGCGTGCACATGATTATGACACATTTTATTCATTTACTTATTATTAATTAAAATTATCTAAAACGTACGAACGTTTTATTAAAATATCTGTGAATGGCAAGTAAAGCACTGCTTTTCTGCCTATAAGGAGCGCACGCGCCTGGCGGTGTATCATTGCAGCACTGCCATGTGCCGTTAAGGCTACCAGGCAGGCTTCCATCAGATAAGAAGAGTGTCAACGTACTGTACTATATTTTTTTTTTCTATGAGTGGTTTTACATTACTTACCTTGCCAAGAAAGCCGACTATTTTATTTTTGGAAGTGTATACATGAATGTAGAAAATTGTGTCATATTAGTATATTATGGCTTAAAATAGCCACAAGCTAGCCGCTTCTCAAATTATTACATAAGTACATTCATAGTATAGTTCTTAGGTCCTACAACTAGAAAAAAGAAGCTTTCGATACCTAAAGTTGTGAAGAATGAGAGTGAAATCACACAGTTGTTTGAAATGTAATAAAATTTATTTGTTTAAAACACGGCAGTTACTTTATAGGTGTTAAGATGAGTGTAGGTACAAAGTTAATTGTTTGGATATTCTATCAAGGGGCATGCACAAAAAAATTAGACTAGTTGCCCGCCCAGGCTTCGTAAGGGCAATTTAGAAAAAACCGTATGATTTTTTAACATTTTCTTTTATACAAATCTTGTCTTGGCAATAACATAAGTAATCGTACTTATTGCGTGACAAAAGAATTATCCAATTTGCTGCATTTATTACGATAATATACGCGTACAAACATTTTGGAGATTCTTCTCTTTTTATATAAATTTATAAATTTTAAATTATCAGTTTAATATCTTATAG
This sequence comes from Apodemia mormo, assembly GCA_036924255.1. NCBI lineage: Eukaryota > Metazoa > Arthropoda > Insecta > Lepidoptera > Riodinidae > Apodemia > Apodemia mormo. The sequence continues at coordinate 2,994,952 of JAUPFN010000009.1, read as the reverse complement.
CTATAGTTTAGCCTATCAGAAGAAGAGGTGGTCATTTCTTACCACTTCGCTATTTTGCGTTTGAAGTTTTCGAAGGGTACTTATGAATAAAATATGCAAATTAACAATCAATTTGAAATTAAAATCCTTCGTTTAAAGATAGTGATAGAGTACCACTAGCGGCAATACTTTAGCCTTTACTTTTTTATTATTCAAACGCAACGCAGAAGAAGCAAAAACGCAGTAAGACGCAACAACCGATTTTTAACCTTCTGTTATGTCTAAAGTCTAAAAATATTTTGTCATCAAAGTGATATGGAACAAAACAAAAGTAACAAGTTTTTTCTGATGAATAATGGAGTCTTAAAAAAAGCTTCAGCTGAATTGAGAACCTTTACCTTTTTTGGAAGTCGGTTGATAATAATCATGTAAGTATTCGCAATTCATTGTATCATAGAGTTAGTTTTACATGTAAAAACCTAATTCATATGCATGGATCCAGAACCCGTCACTGTCAATCCCATGTAAATCAACTTAACAACCCGGCCAGTGATGTACCCGTCCGCGGCTGTCACGCCGCTGCTGTCAATTAGCGGTGGGCCGGATAATCCGCCGCTTTGTTATTCATGACGTGTATCGAGAGCTTTTTATGTGTCTGTTGACAAAATATCTTATTAAAATGAATAAAACTAGCCTTTAGCTTCACCTGAGTTTATTAAATAAATAAATAAATATTTAATTTTAAGTTTAAATTAATATATTAAAATAACAAATTTGCATGCTATCTATAGCGAAATTGGCTTGTTCACTAATATAAGTTAAGAGATCTTGTTACCCTATTTCAGGCAAATAAAGAAATTTAATTTCATTTAATTTTATAACATTTTTATATCATAGGATAGTAAACCAGCAGATGGTTCTGGAAATAGAACCATTGCTTATAAACATAAAAGATGTTAATGGTGGTTTTTTTCCATATGGCAAGATTGAAGTACCACATGAGTAAGTTTACCCTTCTATGTATAACCTTATCCTCCAAACCGAAACACGACAGCGACAAGCGTCGATGCTATTGCGGCGGGAATAGGAAAGGCGGTGTTACCAAACAAGGTCTGGACATTGCAGAAATGTACCACCTAGTACTAATTACGATTTAAGACTCTGGCCTTTTTGCGAGATACCTAGCAGTAAGCCTTAGGAAAGGGCCTGGATCAACACGGGTGTAGATTAACACACAACCCACAAGAAGACAGGAGTAAACAACATTAGAAGTAAACTACATACAGTGTGTAAGGGATGATTTAGTGACTTTAGTTTTATTAGTGTTTTAGTAGTTTTTAGTAGTTTTTTTAGTGTCGATATCGAGGAATCCACCTTTTACACTTCGTAACGTGAAATTTTTTATATCATTACATAGAAAACATGCAGATACCTCTCCCGATGGAAAGAGAAACCATCGACGATAGACACCTTAGATGTTAATAGTGCGATGCCATCCATGTGACGGGATAGAAATACCACGAGCAGCTAGTAATACATATGTTTATTCAGCGATCAGTACAATCGACACAATCGATCACAAAGTAAAGGACAATTTCGCTACTTTAAACCACCAACACGTAGTTTAGTTGTTTTTTTTTTTGGTTGTTAGGAGCATTGCTTGGCTTTAGACCAAGGTATATGGTTTTAATCCAATCGTTGAAAATTAATAAAAATCACTATATCTCTAAAGGCTCTAAAGGTACCAGGTAATTTAATGTAATACGTACCTACTAGAAAAGCTATGCTAAGTGAAGTCGTGTTCGATTACGTTAGCAGTCGCTCCGGCACTGAAATAATAATAAATCGTCTAATCAAAGCCAAAATTAAGCAGCGCTGCAGCGTATAATAGAGTATGATATAAATTCCCGACGCAAAGGCCATAATTGTATGAATTTCATGACGCTTACGGGATTCATTAATCAAGCTATGATTTAGGTGCAGTCCATAGACTGCACTTTAGTGGAACACAAGTGGCGTGGCGCATGCCTTGTCTAGTGTGTTTGTACATATAACTTTTTGGCCTATACTGACTTTTAAAGAACGTCGTTTTACTCCCGAGTAGAGAGACCAACGCAACGAATCGAGCGTTGCGTTGGTGCTGTTCGACTAGCGAGTAAAACTATCATGCCCAAAAAATGGTGGAAAAAATATAGCAAACATGTCGAGTCTCGGGCCAGGCATATTGGTTTTATACTACTTATAATTATATACTATACATATAAAAAGAAAATGGTATGTTCACGCTCATATCGCTGAAGTGATAGGCAGAAGTATATATTATATAACCAGTCCACCCACGATTTGCTGAAGATACTTAGTCCTACAACGTGATAGGTGGCAAGCCTATCGCCAACCGGACACTTGTCCAATTTAGGGCAACGTTTTTTTTATCAGAAAACTAAAAAAAACACATTTTTGAATTAACTGATTCGGGAAACGAACCCGAGACCTCATGTGGTCAACACCGACACTAGACCACTAGACTACAGAGGCGATATACTGTATAAAACCACGGTATTGCTATAATACATGTGTGAGCTTTATCGACGAGCCACAAAACCGCGGTTTTACTCACTCGTCGATCAGGGCTTTTAGTGAAATAGAAATAAATGACTGCAATCGATGTGTCAACGCTTCAATCAGTGGAGCGAGTGATCGATGGTCGAGCTGACAGTGCTCCAACGCGCTTACTACACAGAAACAACCTTTATTGTTGCTGTACTATTAATCATGGGATCATATTAGCTTATATGAACGTTTGTTTTACATTATAAGATAGCAAACAAGCAGTCCCCAGTGTTGGTCTGGCTCCTTTTAAGAATAGACCAACTGTGATAGTGCCAGGCAGGTCGTAAAAGGCGACTGAATAGCATTACATGTTAATACCATCGTGAGTAGATTTACGCAACGTCTCGCCCGGGTATTTGGTATCTACGCTTTACCGGTTCCTGCTGCAATATCGTCAATGCTTGTCACTGTCGTATTTCAGTTTGAAGGGTAAGGTAGCTGGTATAGACTTATGCATGTGGCGTTGCCATCCCACCACTCAGATAGCAATGCATGATTAACATCTTTGGTGTCTACAGGGATGATTCCCCTTTCCATCAGGAGATCCATCTGCTTATTGCTATCTTATGATAGAAGTCAGAAATCATCAATTCAATGAAACGGTTAACATTATTTTCAAACTACTATGGCTCTCCTTAAATGCCAAAGATGTTAATGATACGTAAGTATTCATGTGATGAGATGGTAATGCAAGTATGTGGAATCTAGCAGTAGTTTACAGGGTATCGTAATCCCTAAACCAGAAAATTACAGTAATTAGCATTGACGCATTTAATAGTAACATTTACTAAATACGCGAGGTACCACTCGTTTTTACAATTTATTATTTACAATGAACTGATACAGACTATGAATGCTGAAATCTGAAACAATTTACGCAAATCTTCTTGGAAATTCCGAGAAAAAAGAACAATAAATTCAAAGTAATTCCAAATTTACAACTCGAGGGATGTTTTTATGTTTAAAGGGCGCTATTCACAAAATTCACTTTGGACATAACCGTTTTCTCGAGATATAAAAATTTAGCAGCGCAGCGGGGCTGTGTTTATGAAATACGGCGTCACGATCCTTTCACTTTATTCCAATCACTGGTTTTCATGTAAATTTCGTTTCTTTCATGGGAACAATATGAACGGGCTAATAAACTTGTTTCGAAATTTTCCCGTGTTAGTCCGAAATACTTTAAAGAATAAACGATTTGCCATTCGACCAGGCAGTTCGTAAAAAGCAAATGATTGGCCTTAAGAGACACTAACACCGTGACTAGTAGGTGGTAGAGTTCTGCCTGGTCTTGTCTGGTCTGGGTAGCGTCATGTAACGTCTGCTGCGCTGTTTCTGCGTAACGTCAATGCTTGTCACTATAGTGACATTAACACCACGCCGCATAGATAGTAACGTACCATTAACATCTTTGGTGTCTATAGGCGATGATTGTCTCTTTCCAACAGGAGGTTCATCTGCTTGTTTGCTACCTTATGATATAAAAAACACATTCTAACATTCCTGTTCACCAGTTTGTCGTCAGGTAAGACAGGTGGCGTTGCCCATTTCTGCATTAGTCAATGTCAAGGAATATTGGGTTTTATGATGACGGGGACTTACATGTTTCCGTATTCTGCGAGGCCTTGGAATCTTGGTTTCTTTGAAAAACTCTAATAATATTATTCATCGTTACAAGAATTGAACACGAAAATCATAACTTCTATAATACTTAAATGCTAATCCAATGCATAATTCAAACTTGCTTCTTTTAAATCTTTTAAAATCTTAGGATAGCAAAGAAGCAAATTACTTTTAAAAAATCTGAGAGAATAGAGAAGAAATTGTTTATTAGTGGTGTAACCTAGATAGGATTCTGGGACGTATCGCCTGGGTTATGGTACCAATGCCTTACATATTTCTACCACAATAGCGTCGGTGCTCGTCGTTGTCACTGTCTCTAAACCGGAGCAGGCATTCCATCACTGCCACACAGATAGCAACGCGCTATTAACATCCCTGATGTCTATGAGCTATGGTTGTCTGTTGTATTCAAAAGCACCATAAATTTGCTTGCTCATCCTGTGATAAAAAAAACAAAGTTGTTAAAAGTGCGTCCTATCCGCGTGGTTGGGATGCTACTAGCATCAGTAATTTACTTGACAAAACTAAGCACGAGGAAGTCAACTCTCCCATATGCGCGGGATTATATCTCAACATAAAGTAGCCGTCATTGCCCAATACAACCCTAAACAATTACTGCAGCTTCGGCTGTAACATAACATAAAGTGGTAAGTGGTGTATTAATATTGGGAAGGGTCGAGTGCTAATGCCACTTCATACGATTCCGATAAACACAGCGATTTTGTACAGATTACATAGAGTTTGGTATATAATAATTACCTATTGTAATTGAATTTCCTCTTAGAGTGAGAACTTTTAGTATCTCTTTTTTAAAATAAGCTTCATCTTACTACGCCGAAATAAAAAAGGAGGATATGATATGAATTAAAAGATATATAAACTTCCATAAAAGATCCAAATAAAAGTTATCGTAATATATTATTAATTAAAAAAAACTAAGCTTTATAATTAGGTGTTATAGCTTACGTCTTCTAGTATGTTATTGTCTCAATTAAATTGATATTTTAATCATTTTATTTTAACTAAATATATTTTAAACTCAAACAATGGTCAAATAAACCTTTACAGGCACTTTTGATAAGTCAACATTTTTAGAATTATTTTCGCATTGAAACCCTGCTACGTACTGAACTGTACGGCTTTATTCTCTGGATTATCTAAAAACAACAACTCAACGTCCCCCAAGTTGGGCTGAGCACCTCTTATCTTTTCTTATATCAGGCAGTTTGTAAAGAATAAATAAATTGCCAAACATGTGACTTTGCTTACCTAGGCTTGGCTTTAGTTTTGCTTATCGCCGATTTCTGTAGATATAGTATGCCGTTTGGCGTAGTTCAAGTTTATATTCTGTAGGACTGCATAAACGTAATATTTTGTAATAAAAAGCAATTGGAAATACATTAAATTAATAAAAATAAACATTACACACAAGTTACATTCATGTGACATATATTACATTATACACATATGCACAGATACTATTTTCTTTACGGATGTCAGTTGCTACACTTAAAAGAGATTTTAACGTATAGTCTATGGTCGAATTTCAGCCACAGGCGATCGCTAGTAAAAGATAAATTGTTAACAAATGGTATCAATAAGAAATGAAATTTCTCTCGCGTAAAATGAACAGAAACGCCATCAATATGAAGTGTTCTTAATACACCGTAGCATTAACGGCGTATCAGGCGTATTAATAGCGTATCATCGAGATAGCCTGCCGGCGCCCGCACTGCTCGTTTGGCGTTTATGGATTCCCTGTTTAGGAGTTGAGTTGGTGATAAATTTTATATTCACGTTGAACGCTTATCGTTGTTTATTGGGGAATAAAGTTTTCGTATATTGTTTCATATGTCGTAAAGTCGGCTTCAAGTGTAGACGATTTGGTGAAGTTAAGATAATATCATATAATATTTAAAAGCTGATGTAAAATCAATGGGTAAAGTTGCTTCAAATCGTTATAACGATTAATTATTCGTATATTACAAATTAGGACAGTATTAAACTGAATTGTAACATTTGTAAGAAATTATTTAAAAGCATTTCTAATGTGTGAGGATCGAGCACATTGACGGGCCGCAGTGAGCCGGGGCGGGCTGCATCGCAACGAAAAACGTTATGCTATACTATGCTGCGTTACTAAGCAGCATACTATAGCATAGCCTATGCTGCAATGTACTCATTAGGACAGGCCTTTAGCCGTAAAGAAAATAGTATACATGTGTGTATATTACCATGTATCCATACTAATGTTATGAATGCGAAAATAACTCTGTCTGTCAGTCTCTCCTTCACGCCCAAACCACTGAATCGATTTGTATGGAATTTGGCAAAAAGATATTTTGAGATCCAAGAAAGGACATATAATAGTTTTTATCCCAGAAATCCCACGGGGACGAAAACTATGCGGGTTTTTATTTTAGAAAATTTTCCACGCGAATGAAGTCGTGGGCACAGCTAGTATTACAATAAAATGTCGTGTAGATATGTAAAGTTATTTTTAAGTAATTTAATGTATTTCTAATGCATATAATCAGTAAAAATATTAGATTTCTGTATGTGTTCGCGTAATTAACTTAAAAAGGGGTATAAAGTATTTGCTTCCTATATTAATATATCTGTAATGATAATATTTTTAGCAACATTGCATTTAAAATGGACAAGCAACGGTAAAAAATGAACAATTTTAATTGACATTTACCAGTTTTATGTAAATCGGCGCTTGGCGGGTGTCAGAGTGACAGCTAGCTGACACGGTGACAATCTTGACAGGTGACAGGTCGACGTCCGCCGGGCAATTTGCGAGCGGCTGCAGGAATTATTTTTTATTGCTCTTTGTACTTTCAAAATGGATATAAATTGTTATTAAATTTTAATGATGATGTTTTAAAATGTGATTTAAATTGAGGGGATCGTAAGTTTGAAGCCCTTTATTAATATCACGTGTTTTTAACTGACTCCCAAAAAAGGGGGTTATCAATTCGAAAGTACCTATGTACAATTCATCATCATATATTGTACAAATCAGTACCTATGTACAATAAAGTGTAGGCATACATTGTAATATTATATATTGGAAATATGTTATATATAAATTTTAATGATAATCAGCTATATATTAATATGTGAAGAACAATCTTTGGATCCCTTTTCTTAAAAAATCATTACGCAAATGCTGAAGTATGAAATTTAACTCAACTAAAGTTTAAATTGCGGAAGACCGCAGGAATCTAATATATTTAAATACATATATGATATAATGCACTAGAAATACATTTAATTACTTAATGCAAATAAATATTACACACACAACAATCAAGTGACATACATGATGATATACGTACATGTATGCATTGTATACTACTTTCTTCACGGCTAAACTCAGTTGTCAAACTGAACAGAGGTTTTATTAGTCGAATAGTCGAATCTCGGCCACAGGTATTGGTTATATAAAATCATACATACGAGTATATATAATACTAGCTGACCCGGCAAACGTTATTCTGTCAGCTTTGTGTCTACTTTTCTGTTTTTTTTTTTACATTTTTTCACCTTTTAAACCTAACCTGAACCTCCATGAATATTTTAAAACCAAAATTAGCCAAATCGGTCCAGCCGTTCTCGAGTTTTGGCGAGACTAACGAACAGCAATTGATTTTATATATATGTATAGAAGATAAATAATTATATCGATTTGACATGTATGTTCACGCATTTTTAGGTGTTAGTTGAATTGTGATTATCTATATATTAATAAAATAGGTAAGGCCAAAACTTTGTCCCTCTTTTTACGAAAATTGCCCTAACTAAGGAGTATTGAAGTATAGAATTTAATTAAAGTTTATATGTAGAACAAAGTGAATATTTTTATATTGAACATTCATAAACTACCTTTGTTGGTCCAGCTCCTTTTGAAGAATAGACTATTTGCCGTTCTGCCAGGCAGTTCGTAAGAGGCAAACAATTGACTATCCGAATCACTACCATTGTGGCTACTTGTGGTATTGTGGCTTCTGTATTATCTCCCCTGGGTCTGGTACTGCCGTCTCACGTATTCCTGCCGCAATATTTTTTTTTATAACATAAGATAGCAAACAAGCAGATGGGTCTCCTGATGGAAAGAGTCAACCATCGCCTATAGACACCAAAGGTGTTAATGGTGCGTTGCTATCTTGTGGCGAGGTCTAATGCCACATGCATAAGTTTACCGGCTACCCTACCCTCCAAACCGGAACACGACAGCGACAAGCACTGACGCTATTGCGGCAGGAATAGGTAAGGCAGTGGTACCAGACCCGGGCGAGACAATACAGAACTCTACCAACTAGTAGCCACGATGTTAGTGACTCGATAGCCAATCGGACGCCTTTTACGACCTGCCTGGCAGAACGGCAGTTGGCCTATTCTTCAAAGGAGGCCGAGAAAAACACGGCGGATAATATCATCAATTCCGGTCGTGTTTCGGTTTGGAGAGTAAGGTAGCCGGTAAACTTATGCATGTGGCATTCACCCAACCAATCCGTTACACGGATAGCATCTCACTATTAACATCTTTGGTGTCTATAGGTGGTGTTTTGCTACTTTCCATAAGGAGAGCCGTGTGCGTTGCTGTTATGAATTGATTAATTGATAAAAAATCAACTTTTTTAATAATAATTTAAGTTATAATAGAATTTTTGATTCGTCATTCGTTTGTAACTTTTATTAATAGCACAGAGATATCTGGGAATGAGTTTCCAACACCAACATTTTAGGCCATGCTCTTTCTCTTATTGGGACTAATGCCAAGTTGATGACTAATTTACAATCATCCTTAATGTGTCCGAAGTGTAATAACTATTAATTTATTCTATTGTCATTTAAGCGCTCATTAGACGATTAGATTTAATTTTCGTTTTGAATAGTCGTTTCTATGACTATGCCTGATAATCTATTACTGAGCCTCAATGGTTCAATCCCGAATAGATTTGGATTCTGGGTTTAATTTCGAGTCCTTTTTATTTATTTATTTAATATTTTATTGTACACTTATATAATGACAAAAAATTTTTTTAGATTTCTTATTTGGAAAAATGTCAAGAAGTGTGATAAACTTGTTGGTATCTTCACGCCCGTATCCCCTTAGAGGTAGGCAGAGGTACAACAAGTGCACCCACGTTTAACCGAAGATAGGTATTTAGTCTGACAATGTGGCAAGCCTGTCGCTAACCGGGCACTTATCCAATCCACCTGGAATTGGATAAGTGCCCTAGTATACTTTATATAGTCCTTCCTGCGTTATTGTTTAGTGCTTCAGTGGTCTTATTTTGCTCCGTGATGATGCAAACTACTTTGAACTATTATTTTGTTAATATTAAATACGAGTAGTAGCTGATAGGTTATATAAATATCTGTTGTATAATTTGGGTCTTTTACCAGTAGAAAAAATTTGTATAATTTTCCATCTAAAATGATAAAAACTATCCTTAAGAACATTTAAATTATTAAAGAACAATTAAAGAAAACGACTGCTTTAAGTTATGTGCCTAATATCAAATATCTATTTTTAATTGGTTGATATCACTTCATAGATCTTCGGTACCTATCTATAGGTAATTCAGAATTATCTTTTACTATTAGAAATAATAAATATTTGAATTACAATAATAATCGATTTTTTTTTTCGAGATTTTTCTAATAGTACCTAATTAATTCAAGTAATTTAAACTTTGTTTATGATGAAAACAAATGAATTCTACAAAATTTACAGTGTAAAATACGCCTAACGTCAAAAGTCACGTAACATCAAAATCTATTTTCAAAGACGTTAAATTAACAATGCATATGAAATAAACAATAACTGAGAATCTATTATCGATAAATCAGAAGCTAGGAAGCGATTGAGCAATAAATATCAATGAGTTTAATGTTACTATGAAACATGCGATAACTGTCAAGCGCGGACGCCATATTGGACGTCACCGTGATTTACGAGAGATGTTGATGGCCGCCGATAAATGACGAGTTGGAAGGAAACAATATTGTTTAATTAATAACCAAACTAGACCACGTTGTGGAAATATTTGGTATAGGTATGAATATATTACCAAAGCAAAATGCAGATCGATTAAAATATTTATTGAAATGAGATTAGCTAATGATTCTATACTTTCCATCTTCGGCACTTGGTGAAATTCGATTGTTATAAGATGCCATCACTATTGCACTTGTACTTAAATATATTTAAAAGTGAAATTTAAGTAAAAGTGTAATAGTTATAGTGTCTTATAAATTAGCCAATGAACTTATGCATGTAGCATTGCATTTCTTCTACACAGATAACAAATCATCATTAACTTCTTTGGTACCAATTGGCGATAGTTTTCCTTTTATCCTTTCCACCAGCAGAACTATCTGATGATTTGCTCTCCTATACTATATAATATGTAGGTTGCCTGATAAAAAACTATATAACGAAGGAGGATGCTCAGTACTCGCTCCTGATACAGCATATGTAAAAAAATAAGTACCTACTTAAATGTAGACCTAATTATCAAATAAAATATTTATGTATGGACACCCGCGTATGGATATAAAAAAATCATAAAAATTCGGCAGTTTCAGAGGAGTGTAGCCACAAACACCGAGATTTTTACATATCACTCTTAGATTAGCTTTCTACACTTATGTCTATATAAACTTTAACTTTGCCAAATTTCCGTTAAAATAAGTTTTTCTTATATCATAAGATAGCAAATAAGCACCTCTTGTTGATTCCGGACTCCTTTGAAGAATAAACCAACTGCCCTTCTGCCAGGCATGTCGTAAAAGGCGACCGATTTGCTATGCAAGTCACTAACGTCGTGGCTACTACGTGGTAGAGTTCTGCATTGTCTCGCCCGGGTCTGGTACCAACACCTTACCTATTCCTGCCGCAATAGCGTCTGTGCTTGTAAATGTCGTATTCCGGTTAAGAGGGTAAGGTAGCCGGTAAACTTATGCATGTGGTATAAGACCTCGCTACAAGATAGCAACGCACCATTAACACCTTTGGTGTCTATAGGCGATGGTTGACTCTTTCCATCAGGGGATCCATCTGCTTGTTAGCTATCTTTCTATATAAAAAAAGCAGATATATCTCCTAAAGGAAAGAGAAACTATCGTCTATAGACAACAAAAATGTTAATGGTGCGTTGCTATCCATATAGCGGGATGACAATGCCACGGCTAGTCATTTATAATTACGTTATTGTAAAACAAGTGTCCTAATTGATAAATATTGCATTGAAAAAGTGTTCACAAAAAGCAGGCTATGAAAATTGAAAAATAAATTTTATTACGCTGGTAATTTTGGAGAAAGGAGAGTGAATCAACTACCATGATTTATCAGTTTGTCTACTGGCGGGTGGCAATTATCGAAGTAAAATAGGTATCGAAATATAAGCATTTTATATGCTTTTCTTCGTGTCGATTCTACAGCTAGGCATTTCGTAAAAGATTTGAGAAGGCTACCACCTAGTCAGTGCCACCTAAAATCGTGACGAATAACAATTAGGTAGTAGAGTTCTGCAACGTTTCTCCCCGGTTTGGTACCACTGCTTTCCCTATTCCTGTCTTAGCGTCGTTTTTTTTAAATGAACCTAAGCAGATGGCAATATGATTGTTCCTGCGAAACCAGGTTTTATGTGTAAGCAGAGTGCTCAGTCATATTTTAAGTTAAGTTGTCATAGAGCCTACCCTAACAATGTCTCCTGTAAAGCTGAACTTCGGCTTAGAGCAGTATCTGGACGTGGCATGTGGATTTTGACTCGTTAATAACTCTTGAACGGGTCTCGAGCGTTAGCGCACCAATATAGTAGGCCGCGACGCCGCTGGAGGCGACTCTAATGTAGATGTGTAAATTGTAAAGTGTAAACTGTGACATGATCATCATGTTTGGATAGGATTTGACTTAGAGATTGATCGCGACGTAATCGGCCGCGGTTCTCGCCAGTTCGTTTGGGTGTCTCATCGCATTTTTAAAGCGTCGTGGTGACTCTTTAAAGTTTGCTATCGGTGCATCCGCTGTCGTCTTTGCGATTCTGAGAGTGAGTTAGTCGGTAGATGTTTGCTTGTGGCATTCTAAGCCCGCCATATACCAACGCAGCTTTAACATCTTTGGTGTCTATAAGTGATGGTTATCTCGTTACATCAGGAGAACCATCTATTTCTTTGCCACCCTATGAAATACATCATGTGACCATCTGTCATCACCGCATTTACCAACTGATATCGCCCCTTATGAAAATCGCCAGTTTGTAGTGTTGTTCTGAGACAAAGTCTTCAGTTAACTTTTGGGATTTTGTTTCTTGATATAAAAAAAAAAAAACAATTACTTTAGGCCTAAACCAGAATTGAATCTGAGAACTCATTATTACAAAAACAATAGACAATATTTCTGTCCATTTGTTAATAAATAGATCATAAGTCAATAGGATGTTGCGCAAGTCAGAGCGTGATAACGATTCTCTATCAATTGGTAATGACCTCCTTTACTAATAAAGAATCATGGGTATGAACATCTTTTTATGAATCTTGTGTTTTACCCGACTATGACCGAAGGAGTGTTATGTTTTTTGTGTATGTATATTTCTTTGGCGCTTTCTGTAGCCTAAAGGAGAGGGGGATTTTTGGGCCCAAATGTAAAGGGTTGAAGTATGGTTCAAAAAAATGATACTATTTTTCTATTTCAAAGTTCAAAATATGTGCTTAATCCGCTTTCTGAGAAAAAAGAAATCACGAAAATAAGTTTGTGGTACTATAATTGTATAATCGATGTAATTATAATCGATTTATGTAAATAATTTTAATCGAAATATAAGCTCGTAAATATATGTAAAAGTGTATTTTTGATTAACATTTAGTATAATCAACAATAAACACCATCATTATTTCACAAACCATTTATAATACAAAAAGAAAAAATATAATCGATACAATTTATATAATCGATTGTTTACGTTACTTCAAACTTAATACGATTTAGTGTCTGTGGATTTAATACAGCTAAAATTGACAATTACAACTGACATCACTGACGGCTCGCAAGCGGCAAGAGTCGCATTCGCAACTCGCGGACTTCACTCTTCGCTATTTTACGTACCTACCTACAGAGAGGTATCCTGTAATTTGTGTTTTCCAAAAATCTGTTTTAGTATTGTGTCAATTTATAAACATGAAGCATAGTTGCCTGTATTACAAGTATCAGTTGTTTATATAATAGTAAACAGTTACAGTGAGTTAAACTATACCATAGTACCGTAACCTTACTTCTAGTGAATATCTTATATCTCTATTCTCAGATTGATAAAATCTGTAAAATTTTCAGTATTTATATAACGTTAAACTAGCTATTAATTAACATAATATTCATCTTATTACAAGGGGGCCCAAGTTTGTATGCAACGGTATCAGTCTCCTTTGAGGTTTAAGCTTGAGATTCGTTCGTATCATTAGATTTACCTTATAAAATTATGAGAGTGACACCCATCTGCGCTAAAAGGAAGAAGATATTTTTTAATCGGATGGCAGACGTTTTTTAAGGGTTCCGTTAGTCTACAATTATTCCTTACTAGCTGCAGCGTGCAGCCAGTAAGGAATAATATAAAAGTTTTTTTGTAAATCCCGCGGGATTACTAAATTTTTCCGGAATAAAAAGTAGCCTATGTGCTATTTCAGGTTTTTCATCATCTATCTATGTGCCAAATTACATTCAAATCCGTCCTGTAGTTTTTACGTCATTGAGTAACAAATATCCATCCAAACATCAATCCAAACATCCAAACTTTCGCATTTATAATATTAGTATAGATAAATTGTAACGCCCATCTATCGAACTCCATCCATCCATCCCGTCCATCTACAGCTTAGCTTAGAGATTTTGAGTCAGCGAATATAGCATAATATTTAGTATTTTTTTATTTCTGGGTGCGCTATTAGTATTCGCAAATCTAATACCAGCTATAATGCTGGAAGTTACATACATACATACATATCTTCACGCTAAATCCCTTACAGGGTAGACAGAGAGAACCGAGTGCCGTACATCACGATCCTTGCAGGCTTGTCTCGCTTCCTCCACATTCATCACTCTCTTCATACACACACTCTTGACACCACCTTCAGACAGTACTCGATCAATGCTGGAAGTTGCCAAGGACATACATGATTTCTGCAAGATATGCAAACGTTATCGCCTTAGAACGAGGAGTTATCATATAAATAACAATAAAAACAATGAGAACTGGACACAACTGGTACTAAATCTTGTTTATTAGCCATTATTTTTCAAATTATGACTATGTGCATCGCGTAACAATTGTTTTGAGGTAATTTGCGACTGGTCTTTTAGAATAATTTATCGTTTTTATCGTAAGATTTATTTTGCTATTTTTTTATTTGCCCCGTTGTTCAAGTGGTTAGCGACCCAGACTACGAAGCCTATTCTTCAAAGGAGGCCGGGATCAACACGGCGAAACAAAATATTAACTAAGCGATTTTATATCATAAGATGGCAATTATTATTTAAGTAAATGAGAAAAGAATTTTATTCATTTAACCAGCCAATAAATCTTTAAAGTGTGTAACTGTGTTCAGTTTACTCTGCCACTACTAGAAAACCGAAGTAAAAATTATTTATTTGGTGATAATGACAATTATGATAACATTTATGTGTTTTAGCACTGATCTCATGCTAGGAAAATTTTAAAAACTTAATAATTTTAATTGACACGACTTATCTTAAACCCAGACGACGCCCGCCCGCCCCGCTGCTGAGCTACATGTCGGTGGTACAAAGTGACGAAATACTTCTTTGCTTTGTGATTGATTCTGTCGATTGTACTGATCACTAGATATATATTTGATGATAACGATGTTTCTACCCTTACAATATTTATTTTATAAATCTCAGCAATAAAATACGTAAAATATTGTTTATGTAACGAAAACTATTAATAAAATACAGTTTATTTAACAAGTCAAGATTTATATCTGTTTTTCGATCGACTGTCCGCCAAATGCGGCAGCGCATAAAATTATTATTCTCTCTTTGATTGATTGATGACTTTCTAAATAGATTTTATCGGTTCGAGCAAATAAAAGCGATCGTTTAAAGAATTAGGTTGTGTCTATAAAATTATATGTTCGTGTATGATATATTTAATGATTTTATAGCAATTTCGGAAAACGTAATTAAGTCAAGTCTTTCAGGTCGTATCAATCTCTATTAAAATTGAGCTAAAGTCGAATAACTTACAATACTTACAATACAATACAATAATCGCCTCATTGGTCGAGTGATTAGCGACCCTGACTACGTAATCAATGGGGCTCGGATTCGATTCACGACAGAGGCAGGCATGTATGTGATGAATATAGGATTCTATATTTCTGGGTCTGGATGTGTATTATGTATGTAACTGTATTTATATATGTATTTCTATGTATTAATATCGTTGACTAACACCCATATCACAAACAAATAATTTGCTTACTTTGGGTTAAGATCAGTTCGTGTAATATTTTCTGAAGATATTTTTATAATTATTAAAAACACTTAAACAATTGTTGGAAGTAATAAAATCATGGACCATCATCTTCGATAGTAATTACATATTTTATAACTCAAGAACGACTGAATCGATTTTTATGATTTTTGTGTTTTAAAAATGGCTTGTTTTCTTAATATTTCGGTACACCGTTCCTTACACACTATATAGTGGGATATATAAAAACGCTAATCATTGATTTTCCTTAATTAACTATAACTTCTCTGATAACAGAAGCCTTTAGTCTTCGTCTGAGTACTCCATTCATCAAAGTCACCATTATGACTGCGCTATCGCGTAACAATGAGAAAGTTAATAGAAAAACTTTGACAGTGTCAGGACTCTGTGACAGTTAAAAATTTAATATTCATCGTTCCGCAAACAATGACGAGCTGCCGTAATGAGCCTTTAAAATTGCCTTTTCAGGCGCAATCTGATGTCTACCGTGCACCAGAAAAGCATTGTGTACTGTAAAGACGTTGGAGTAAGCCTGTGCTTCATTTAAAGGACCTAGATTATGTGTACACAGTACATACTTTAAGAGTCTCCACATTATTAACTTGCAAAATTTAAATTGATTTTGTACGACTGTAGAAAGAAAGAGGCTAATGTTTTTGAGTGTCTATCGATGTGTATGTCCCACAGGTGTCCATTTCTTTGATGTACTCTACAACTCAAATGTGTTGACGAATTTCATATGGTCTGTATACCACATGAAATTCGTCAACACATTTGAATTTTAAAGATATGAAATTCGTCAATATATTTGAGTTTTAAGGTCCGACCAAATTTCAAAATTAGGAACTAAATATTGAATTCAAAATGCGTTTTAATTATTGTAAAATTGTTACAAGATAATATAAAAATATATGTATAAAATATCCCACTAAAATCATGAATTGGATGCACCGAGTGAATTAACTCTGCAATGCTAGTATTGTGTATTTTACATTAACCTACAATTACGATAATAACTATAAAGTAATCTGTTGCTCTCTAACATTGCCGTGTTGGTCCCGGCCTCCTTTGTAGAATAGGCCAACTGCCGTTCTGCCAGGCAGGTCGTAAAAGGCGACCGATTGGCTATCGAGTCACTACCATCGTGGCTACTAGGTGGTAGAGTTCTGCATTGTCTCGCCCGGGTCTGGTACCACCGCCTTACCTATTCCTGCCGCAATAGCGTCAGTGCTTGTTGCTGTCGTGTTCCGGTTTGGAGGGGAAAGATAGCCGGTAAACTTATGCATGTGGCATTATACCTCGCCACAAGATAGCAACGCACCATTAACATCTTTGGTGTCTATAGGCGATGGCTGACTCTTTCCATCAGGAGACCCATCTGCTTGTTTGCTATCTTATGACATAAAAAAAAACATTGATATAAAAAACCCAAGATGCACGGTTTCGGACAAAACTGACGTTCAAAAGTGTCCCTAATTTCATTTAAATAGTTATAGATATGGCAAAACATATGTCTTTGCATATCCAAACTTAACCGCAAGATTTATAGTTGTTTTTACAAAACAATGTACAGAAAGAAATAAAATTGACAGTGTCGCGACCGACGTGATTCTATTTGAAATGAGCGCATAATTTAAAATTGTGCGCTCATTTTTAGAGGACGTTTTTGAGACACTGATTGTGTTACTTGGGTTTTTATACATCAATGCTCTCTAAGTACATTTTTCATTATCACTTTTAATTGGGTTAAAGGCACAAAAATGTTTTAGTTCGAATTTTTCGTAATTGAAATTATATCCACGAGTTTTGTTTTTTGTGTCGGATAAAAATGAATATCTGCATATTCGTCTTATTTCTCTCGTCTTTGTGATTTAGTGGTCTGGCACCAGACCACATAAGATCCTAGGTTCGATTCCCGGGTCAGGCAGTTAAAAAATGTCTTTTTTTAATTTTTTGATAAAAACAACGATGCCTGGGATTGGATAAGTGTCCAGTTGGTGATATACCTACCATTTATCATATTGTGGGACTAAGTATCTTCGGAAATCGTGGGTGCACTTGTTATACCTCTGCCTTCCTCTTTGGGGGATACTTTTATTTTTGTCTTATTTGTATCAGCGATGCAATTTGCATCACCATCCCGCTACACGGATCTGAACGCACCAGTCACATTTTTGGTCTCTATAAGCATTGGTTGTCTTTTACATCTTCCATGATGGAACTGGATCTTCCAACTGTTCGTTATTTCATGATGTACAAAATCATGTAGAAAGCCGCGAACAATATCAAGCAGTAAATATTTTAAATAGAATTTTTATGATCCTCATAAACAAAGTGTAACGCACCGGAAAAGCCCCCATGTTTTGTTGACATTCATTTAAAAAACAATCGTCCATTTCCAAAACAGAGCTTACACCAGTTCAGTGGTTTATTACTCCCAAACACACAAACAGATTATTTAAATTTATGGTTAAAATAAAAACCCACACACAGTAATAAAAATTTAACCGACCACTGCTCCCTTGCTATCGACTACAGATGTATTATACAACATTCAACATGGTTCATTAAAAAAAATATAACAAGCAATTTTAACATTTACCTTCAGGCGATAAAAGCTTTATTCCTGTGTGATATTAAACGTCGTTGCTGTATTGTTAGTATAAACACATTTTATTAGCGTTTCATTAACTCGATACGTTATTTTATTGTAGTTCAGGGCTGTAGGTACTGGCTGGTACACGTCTATTGACAACTTGATATTGACTATGTTAAAATAACATAAAAAAACGCTGTTTGCATGATATGTAGAGTAAATAAAATTACACAATTTGTGTTTATCTGTCCCCAAATACGGCTATCGGAAAATATGAATACCCGGCGGTTAGAAAGCATTCGCACTAAAGGTACAACTATTAACAAGTGGATTACCACTTCTTAACAGTGGTAATCCACTTGTTAACATTTGTACCACTTCTTACCAGTGGTACTGGATTACCACTTTTTAACAGTGGTACCTCTTGTGCAAATACCTATATCATAAACTTGTATTTACTACATGTATCATAAACTTGTATTTACTACTAGTATCATAAACTTGTATTTACTAAAATTATCATAAACTTGTACTTACTACATGTATCATAAATTTGTATTTACTACATATATTATAAGCTTTAGTTTGGTCGTAAAAAGTTACTATTGGATATACGTGTCATTATTATCGTGACTACTAGGTGCTAGAGTTTCGCAACGCCTCGCCCGAATATTTGGTACCACCTTACCTATTCTTGCTGCAATAGCTTCAATGCTTGTCATTGACGTGTTCCGGTTTGGGAGGTAAGGTAGCCGGTAGACTTATGAATGTGGCATTGCCATCTCACTACATAGATAACAACTTACTATTAACATCTTTGTTGTCTATAGACGATGGTTTATCTTTCGATTAGGAGAGCCATCTGCTTGTTTGCTATCTTATGACAAAAAAACTTGTGTTTACTACACGTATCATAAACTTATATTAACTACATGTATCATAAACTTGTATTAACTGCATGTATTATAAACTTGTATTAACTACATGTATCATAAACCTGTATTTACTACATGTATCATAAACTTGTATTAACTGCATGTATTATAAACTTGTATTAATTACATGTATCATAAACCTGTATTTACTACATGTATCATAAACCTGTATTTACTACATGTATCATAAACTTGTATTTACTGCATGTATCATAAACTTGTAACTATTTACTACATGTATCATAAACTTGTATTAACTGCATGTATTATAAACTTGTATTAACTACATGTATCATAAACCTGTATTTACTACATGTATCATAAACTTGTATTTACTGCATGTATCATAAACTTGTAACTATTTACTACATGTATCATAAACTTGTATTAACTGCATGTATTATAAACTTGTGTTAACTACATGTATCATAAACCTGTATTTACTACATGTATCATAAACTTGTATTTACTGCATGTATCATAAACTTGTAACTATTTAATACATGTATCATAAACTTGTACTAACTACATGTATCATAAACCTGTATTTACTGCATGTATCATAAACCTGTATTAACTAAATGTAATATAAACTTATATTAACTGCATTTATCATAAATTATTTGTTTACTACCTTTCTTATAAAACTAACTAATCCGTGTAAGCAGTTTCTAATTAATTTGTACAATTTAACTTCTCTAAGTATGTATGATCGTTTCACAAGTTGGAAGACTATTATTTGTCACCTTGTAAAGCCTAACTAGCTTGATAATTTCCTCTTTAACATTAACATAATAGGTCTTTTCATGTGAAATTGTTGTTTTGGTGTACTTACTCGTTTGATCTATAGTCAATACGGTATTTTGTGAGGAATTTTAAATTTAGATTTATTTCAATTATGGTTGTTTATGTGTTTCGAATTTAGTGATTTGTTTATTTTAGTGCCATTCGATTTTTTCTTGACATAGTTTTGTTTACAATCTAGAAAACTTAAAATATCACATTATTTACAAATACGAGTTCTACCGAGGTATTACCCACGATACATTTTTGGTTCCACCGTTTGTGTTCTTGAAATATTAAGCTACAAAACAACCCCGTGGACGGCCAGAGAACCGAGGCGACAATGATGAATTATGTGGTCACGGAATCATCACCAATCACATCAGAGTTAATAACAAGTTTCGGTATGAGCGGTAAAACAAGTTTTCACTTGAATCATTTGGAAAAATGAGTTTATCAGATATATAGACAAATAGCCTAAGCGTATAGATTTTGTTAATCGCTCTTCGGATACGAAACCCTAAAAATGACCTTTGGCATGATCCTCAAATTATAATTATCGATTCATGGAGAAAGAAACATTAACAAAATATTTTTACGCTTTAAATAGTTTATAAACTGTGAGTGTTATCTTGACACATTTATTAACAAATGCTTGACATTTTTATGTGTTGTTCAGAAAGTTATGTACATTCTATTCTATTAACGTTTAATTTGATACGTAGTATACTGGAGTCGTCGTTGTTGGCGTTATAACCTCTTTACAAGTGTAGTGTTACGTGTTCGCAATAATAACCGCAGTGCTGGCGATGACAATATTAATACATACACACATTGAAAGTTTTTAAATACCTCGCCCCGCCGGTCTTGATGAAATAAATATAAATCTCTTCTCTTTCTTTCTCTCCATTCCGACAAAATGGTGTATCCTCACTGTCTCTATAAAGTTTGACCGAATATTTGTCGAATGTTTAGTGAACCAATCTAAGCAATCGATGGGGCCCGTGTTTGATTCCCGACAGGGACATAAATGATCCCAATTTTGAGCATAAATATTTGTATTCCTTGTGCTGAATATATTTATTAGTTAACAAATATATTATATAAATATGATTTAATATATTATTAGTAACAAACGCTCACTCGTTTGTTACCTCAGAACTTATATTTGCTTACAGTAGTCGCAAAATATGATTTATATTGCGTAACATCTGACTTCTAATCAAGATTTCCGAAACGTAAGTTAATTTTAATAAGCATCTCTGTGTTTAACGGATCATTTGCTTGTAAAAATTATGTTAAACACAAACTAATTGCTTGTTAAAATTAATTTGCGTTTCGGAAACCAGCCGTAAGTTGATATAATCTAATGGCAAACTCTACCCCGCGCGCACTTATTGGTTAATTCCTGTTATACATTTCCATCGAAATTCACGAAACTAGAGATTCTAAAACGAGAGAAAGTTGTTAGATGTTAAAAATGCAGCTGAATTGAAAAACTCTGTTTTGATAAGTCTGTTGAAAAACTCATGCGGCATTCTTCGATTTCGCCTCGCAGTTACGTAGTCAAGCTGGAGTGAGTGATGCTGACGCCTAACGCGAAACAACGAGCAAATTTTTTCCTCTGTATTAGTCCGAGCTCCTTTGAGGAATAGATCAACTGCCGTTCTGCCAAGCAGGTCGTAAAAAGCGACCGATTGGCTATACCTGTTACTACCATCGTGACTACTAGGTGGTAGAGTTCCGCAACGTCTCGCCCCGGTCTTTGGTACCACCGCCTTATCCATCTGCTTGTTTGTTTTCTAACGATATAAAAAAATCTATTTCTACATCTATATATACATTTTTGAAGTTTTTCAGTATTTAATAAAATAGGGTTTTAAGCTGCTGTTAAGCAGATGTTCCATTGCACAGAATCATCCTTATGGGTGATCAAAAGTGTGTCCCAAAAATCTAGCCTCAATGTAGTATCCAGCAAGCATATCGAATATTCCCCTCAAGGTAATTTTATATATGTGGCAATTGAAACCGCGACACGCGTAACAATGATTGAAATTTTTGATATGTATAGACAATGATCATTTCTTTCCATCAGGGGTCCTCCTGATGGAAATAATCTGCTCGTTAGCGATCCTGTGTTATAAAAATGTTATCAGTAGACGAGTTAAATCGCATCCCGCATGGATATCGCGTCGTTTACACTTTAGTTTCTTCGTAATCGTCCTCTCGCTTAGCAAATGACTGCCACAAATAACATTGATGAACGATTATAGCTTTGAGTTGGGTTGTGGCGTAAGTATTGAAAAATCGCGGGCTTCAATATTTCTGTGAAAATTCGGCATTGATTAAATTGTTACATTGTACATCACACTAAACTTCAAAAAGTTGTTTTCCAAAAAGCCTTTCCTTGGAGATTTATAGTGAAATATACGGTGCAAAAACAAAACAGATTGATTTCCAATTTTTTTAAATTCAACCTGTACTTGCCCCCTATCATTGAATATAATTTTGTTCAATAAATGATAGATAGGAAGAATTACATTTCTGTTTGTAAGCTATACTAATTGTTATAAATTTTTAACAAATAGATGGCTATATATATATGTCGTGGCCAGATAGCAGAATTGCCCACATAATGAAATGCTCGATAATTTTAATGAAATGGTGGCATACCATGAATTTTTTCAGTGTCTAATGACCACTACCTGACGTTGCTTGATCATATCAATTCAATCGTTTATCGATATGGTTAACAAAATGCACGACTACAAACCATACACTGTCTGCTGTTAACAGCACATTCCCACAACGCCTCGGGTCATTTCGATTTTAACAGGCAATTATCGGTGCTTCTAGAATAAGTTTGCTTAACAATAATAATTTTTACGATTATTACTCAAATATGATTAAATTAAGTAAAGTAAAAATTAAGTAAAGTAGCCGATAAAGTTATGCATGTGGCATTAGACCTCGTCACAAGGTAGCAAGGTACCGTTAACATCTTTGGTGTCTATAGGTGATGGTTGACTCTTTCCATCAGAAGACCCATCTGCTTGTTTGCTATCTTAAGATATAAAAATGTAGAATAATGAATGTATTTAGGCTTTACAGCACATGTTCTAAATGTCGCAATTCCGTGTATATTTATCCACAAATTTCTCAGGAGTTATAAGATATAACGAAATACTTTTTTTTAAATTTAAATTAGGTATATTCCAAATTAGGGAACAGTTAAGTTTTTGAGATTTGATATACCTATGTATAGTTGACAGATATTAAAGGCGGTTTATTTTTTAAATTTTCTAAAATAAAGGTAACCTAAGTTACTTCTTATTACTGTGGCTTAAAGAGAGACAATCCCGGGAAGTTCCTGTTCCCGTAGGATTTCAAGGATAAAAACTACCCTATGCTCTTTCTCGATTCTCAAACTATGTTCGTATCAAATCTCATCCAAATCGGGTCAGTGGTTTAAGCGTGAAGAAAAGACAGACAGATAGACACACAGACAGAGCTACTTTCGCATTTATAATATTAGTGTGGATTAACGGTCATTGTGAAAGTAACTCAATTGGCTCTATTTATTGGTTTGTTGTGCTATTACGAACAAATACTTACGATACAATATGATTAAATTAACACGACGATAGTTTGAAGCCTCTAGATGTAGAATAGAATAGAATATAATAAATTTTATTCAAAATAAGTACAACTTATACATTTTTTGAACGTCAATTAAAATAAACTGGAATTACACTTTAAAAACACATACTCTAAAAAATGACGGAATGTGAACAACAGAACAGAGTGCTAAGTGTGAGTTTCTCAAATGCGTTCGAATAACTTTACCATCGCGTTAATCGAATAAACTCTTTACTTAACGAGTATCGAGAAGCTGCGAGTGTGAGTCGCGATTTAGCCAAACCACTCGGTCGGCGTCCACTCATCGTGAATGGCGAACATTTGTTTCGTAATGTTGGTTGTACGTTAGCATCGAATGAATAACCAAACATTTTCAGAAGTACACAATTCTTGAATGTCTATAACTAAAAGAGTAGTGTTTCAAACTTATACGGATTACTACCAAACAAAACATTGTATTTTTTATTCGATTGTGATTGTCTTGAGAATAAATAAATTACATACTCTTTGTTGAAAATCTTGAGATTATTCATAGTGAAAATTAAAAATGAAGATGGGAGCATCAACATTTGGATTAATGGCGTTTATGAAGGAGTAAACATATTTTAGTTGTTTAGCCTTTTAGGTTATATTCTTCTTTGTTGTTTAGCTTAGATTAGCAAGGATTATAATTCTTTGCATAACCATTTATACATCTAACGTCAATAAAGAAACGTGTGAAAAAGATATTTGTGATGGGCAAAGACAAGTAAAAAAGTTATGATGGAAAAAATACATATAAATCGAGAGA
Source organism: Apodemia mormo (assembly GCA_036924255.1). NCBI lineage: Eukaryota > Metazoa > Arthropoda > Insecta > Lepidoptera > Riodinidae > Apodemia > Apodemia mormo. The sequence goes on along the minus strand of JAUPFN010000009.1, from coordinate 2,970,472 downwards.
AATCTTTAAACGCGTTTAAGATCTTTGTGTCAAAACACAAGTTGGAATCAAGCAATTAGCAGGGATTATAGTTCTCTGCATAACCATTTATGCATCTAACGTCAACAAAGAAACGTGTGAAAAAGATATTTGTGATGGGCAAAAACAAGTGAAAATTGTGAGAAATCTTAAAACGCGTTTAAGATCTTCGTGTCAAAACACGAACGAGTTATGGCCAGATGGTATAAATTTCAGGCGTTTTGTACATTTCAGAATGCGTTCAAAAGCAGTGGAGTCTCCAGCTGGGACACGCAGTATGAACAAATACAAACTGATAATGGATCAAACCAAACCCAGTATATTTATTAGCTTTAATTGCAAAAATGTGAAATGCAGTGTTCAGTGTGTCAAAACACTATGTAATATGGTGTATGCAGTGACACTGCAGGAGACCTGGCTTCTGCCCCACGACCTGCCTCTCCTTGGTGCCTTGGTGGCATCGATGCAGCGGTCAGCTACACAGCTGTTGATCTAACAACAGGTGTACTTCACGGTAGATCTCATGGCGGTGTGGCACTATTGTGGCAGAGAAATGTATTTAGTGAAGTTTCAGTGTTAAATTGTAAAAGTGAGCATATAACAACTATAAAAGCAATTACTAGGGACATGTGGAAAATTTTGATTGCATCTGTGTATATGCCTACAGATCAGCCTGATAGTTTGTCAATGTTTGTTCAGTGCCTGGGCCAATTAAATGCAATCATTGAGTGTATATATTAGGGCAGTGTTTCTTAACTTGTGGTCCATGGACCCCTGAGGGTCTGCGAGTATATTTGAATGAATATATAAATGCCAATGTTTTTTTATCAACAGGGCCCTTGATACTGTGCTTGGTTTTCTAGGGGTCAGCGGACTAAAAAAGGTTATGAAACGTTGAATTAGGGGATTACAATGCACACCAAGGTGCATCATTTTGCAATGAGTTATTTAATTTTTGTAATAAGGGCAGTGGCTCTGTGGAGACATGTTAAGGCTTGGTATAGCTTCAGATACTCATACCTAGTTAGTGAGGCTTAGGGGTGTAAAAGGTGGTCGGATCACTGTGTGGTTAATACATCTGCTTGCCACACTATCTTAAATGTACATGTCCTATACAACATACTGATCTGACCACTATCCGATTTTGATAGAATGTAACTTAGATTTAATAAGAAATACAGTAGAATTAAGTGACTATCACTACAAAAATAATGTTATATGGGGTATAAAAAATAATGATGAAATTAATAAATATAGTTAATTAATTATGTAATAACAAATTAACATCGACAGGTTTTCCTTTAGAATTATGTGATTGTGCATATAAAATGTGTAACATGTCAAGTCACAGTTTTGTAATATATAAATTATTATACCAGAATATTATATAATATTCGGGTATAATTAATGTATTACTTATATGCCTGTAATAGATAAGTTATACCAGATATATATAAATATAAATATTTAAGGGACAAATTACACTTACTGTACTAACCCCAAAGTAAGCAAATTATTTGCTTGTGTTATGGGTGTTAGTCAATGGTAAGTACTAATACATAGAAATACATACCTATATCAATATTGGAATATATTTAAAAACACCCAAACCCGGACATACAAATATTTATGTTCATCACACAAATGCTTGTCCCCGCTGAGGATCGAATCCGAGCCCCGTCAATTGCGTAGTCAGGGTCGCTATCAACTCGACCAAAGGAATGGGCAAGATACTATGCAATAACGTATTCAGAGCTCTGTTGCGGCTGCCATGGTGTTGCAGTGCCCCTGGCATGTTTGTAGATGCCCATGTTGAGGATTTCTATGCTATAATGTGGAAGAAACTACAACTAGGTACCATCTCACATTTGCGACAGAGTAACAACAGGATTCTATATATGATAAACAGTAGAATGCTCATCCTTTATGGACAGGTTTATGTGTCTGCATGGGTGCTTATTACTGACACACACACCACAGTAAATTATTTTGAAACACATTTTATATTTAAAGTTTTAATATATGTGATTTTTTTAAATACTATTTACTAACATAGTTTGTAAGAAAATATGTAAATAACATTAAAGGCTTCAAGTGCTTGAAATAAATGATTTTTAATTAATTTTTAGATATTTTTTAAATCTTAAGATAGCAAACAAGCAAATGGGTGCCGTGATGGAGAGTCAACCATCGCCTATAAACACCAAAGATGTTAATAGTGCCTTGTTATCTTGTGGCGGGGTCTAATGCCACATGCATAAGTTTACCGGCTACCTTACCCTCCAAACCGGAACATGACAGCGACAAGCACTGACGCTATTGCGACAGGAATAGGCAAGGCGGTGGTATCAGACCCAGGCGAGACAATGCAGAACTCTACCACCTAATAAATTAATTAAACCTCTCTTATTCTTCTCAAAACATACAAAAATCTATCAATTAAATAATAAACGTACGCTTTCCAATTGCAATGTTTGTCAATTAATTTTCCTAGAAATCAGAATTCAATGAAAACGCTATTGTGTCAGGAATAAATAAGGCGGTGGTACCAGACCCGGGCGAGATAATTCAGAACTCTACCACATAATGATAGTGACTTGTGTAGCCAATCGGTCACCTTTTACGACCTGTCTGACAGAAAGGCAGTTGACCTATTCTTTAAAGGAGCCCGAGATCAACACGGGGATTTATATTTATGCGATAGCCGTCACTGAATTGTTTTTCTGTGAGGTCCAGCACCGCATCAAGTCATGGTCCACTGCTTGCATTGCTCCAATCAGTGCTGGGACATGCAGTGTGAACAAATACTAACTGATAATGGATCAAACCAAACCTAGTATATTTATTAGCTTTAATTGCAAAAACGTGAAACGCAGTGTTCTGTGTGTCAAAACACTATGTAATTTGGTATATGCAGTGGCACTGTAGGAGACCTGACTTCTGCCCCACAACCTGCCTCTCCTTGGTGGCATTGATGCAACGGTCAGCTACACAGGGAAATCAGCTGTCGATCTAACAACAGGTGTACATCACGGTAGATCTCACGGCGGTGTGGCACTATTGTGGCAGAGAAATGTGTTTAGTGAAGTTTCAGTGTTAAATTATGAAAGTGAGCGTATAACAACTTTAAAAGCAATTACTCTAGGGACATGCCAAACATCTTGATTGCATCTGTGTATATGGCTACAGATCAGCCTGATAATTTGTCAAAATTTGTTCAGTGCCTGGGCCAATTAAATGCAATCATTGAAGACAGTGACATTAAAAGAGTGTATATGTTAGGGGATTACAACGCACACCAGGGTGCATCATTTTGCAATGAGTTATTTAATTTTTGTAATAAAGGCAGTGGGTGTGTAGAGACATTTTAAGGCTTGGTTTAGCTTCAGACACTCATACCTATGTTAGTGAGGCTCAGGGGTGTAAAAGTGGTGTGGTTAATACATTTGTTTGGCACACTATCTTAAATGTACATGTCCTATACACATGTTGAGGATTTCTATGCTATGTGGAAGAAAACTGCGACTACCATCTCACATTTGCGACAGTATAACAACAGGTTTCTAAATATGATAAACAGTAGAATGCTTATTCTTTATGGACAGGTTTATGTGTTTGCATGGGTGCTCATTACTGGCACACACACCACAGTAAATTATTTTGAAACACATTTTATATGTAGTTTTAATATATGTGATTTTTTTTTAAAATACTTTTTAGTATTTACTAACATAGTTTAAAAGAAAATATGTTACTAACATTAAAGGCTTCAAGTGCTTGAAATAAATGATTTTTATTTTACTTTTATACATTTTTTTACATCATAAGATAGCAAACAAGCAAATGGGTGTCATGATGGAGAGTCAACTATCGCCTATAAACACCAAAGATGTTAATGGTGCTTTGATATTGTAGCGAGGTCTAATGCCACATGCATAAGTTTACCGGGTACCTTACCCTCCAAATCGGAACACGACAGTGACAAGCATTGACGCTATTGTGTCAGGAATAGATAAGACGGTGGTACCAGACCCGGGCAAGACAATGCAGATCTACCACATAATAGCCCATGATGGTAGGGACTTGTATAGCCAATCGGTCACCTTTTACGACCTGTCTGATAGAACGGCAGTTGACCTTCAAAGGAGCTCGGGATCAACACAGGGATTTTTTATTTATGCGATAGCCGTCACTGAATTGTTTCTCTGTGAGGTCTAGCAGCGCATCAAATGACGGTTGAAAGCTTGCATTGCTCCAACCAGTATAACCTCTGTCTGTGCCACTGCAAACATTGTCTAAGCGAAAAAGAGGCACCAACTATGATTTTTGTCAAATTTATAAATTAAATTTTTTACACATTGTAAAATTTTCTTCTTTTTTTACGTTCTCACTACGATAAACCCAAGTGATAACTTTACTTCGGCGTAAGCGTACCATTCACCAATGTTAGTGACTCGAAACGTCAAAATTGCATCTCACACTAACCTTCCATTTGAACCCACCAATCACATGCGTTAACGCTCTCGCTATCGAATACAAAATGGCCGTCAATGGCCGTATTCGACAGGGAACAAGTAAACATAAATCTCACACTTGCATGTTTTGTTTCTCACGTTTACCACTAGGTGGCGCTGTACAAATCACATACAAATTCCTAGTAAACTCGAAACGCGCTCACGATCGAATGCGAAAAGAAAAACTCACACTTAGAACTCAGAAAAAATGACATGATATACACTAGAAAAATGACAGATGTATAAATACCATCCCTTGGTCGAGGACGAGAGAGCTAGCTAGTGACTTGTAATTAGAATGTCTTAAACCACGCTACGCTCATGATTTGTACCTCAAATCGCAAACGTACGGGGTCAAACGCGCCGTCTTGCAAAACAAACACCGATATATCCTCCTGTAATTGTATTAAACGCGACTTTACTGCTTGCCTAATGTATTTACACGGTTATACGTTTCAAATTGTTCGCGTAAATTGTGTCGTATCTTGTTTATTTAATATGCGAGTCCTGGAACACATAAAATATGAATCAGCTTTATTTGTAGATCAAAAGATTTTATTTTATTTCTTTTATTTTTCAGAGATACATAAAATTATAACAATATAATATATCTTCACGCCAGATCTCTTCCGGAGTAGACAGAAGGGATTGAGTGCCATACATCACGATTTATGATGTTGACAATCCATTTTTTTGCATCGTTCACATTCATGTCTGAATGTATATTGTACAAGAAGTGTTTTATATACCTATACATAGAATATAGTATGTAACGCTGAGTCCCTCGTGGGGTAGGAGTAGACCGAACGTCATCAGTATTTGATGCATGTTAACCTCAGTTTTTTGTGACATAGGGCTATATAATGCATTTATTTTAAATGCATAAATGCGGCTTTATGACAAATTTTACGTTAAATCCTTATTTGATGTATATTTACCTCAAAATTTTGATGGAATGGGGGCTATATAACACATTTGTGTTGAATCAGTATTTGATGTATAATTTCCAAATAATTTTGTGAAATCGGGCTAAACAATATATTTATGTGGGGTCGGTATTTAATCAATTTTTACTTACCTTAAAATTTTGTGGGATAGGACTATACATCACATTTTGTTTTAATCAGTATTTGATACAGATTTACCTCAAAATTTTGTGGAATAATACATTTATGTTAAATCAGCATGTGACCTCAAAAACTTGTGTACCTCAAAAATTGATATGGGGCTATATGACATATTTGTATTGAATCATTAAGTATTTTAAATATGTTTTCTCACAAAAAATAACGAGAGAAACTTGGTTGTACAGCAAGTACCTACTCTCTAAATAAATACTGCATAACTTGCTCATTTTATATAGTTATTTAACTGCTAAACAGGTGTAGTTGTTATACCTTATTCCACCCTGTAAGTCATAGCTATGATCAAAGTTATAATTAGCCATTTTAATCATCTTTGAGTAATGATCGTAAAAATTGTTATTATTGAGCAAGCTTATTCTCGGAGCACCAATAATTGTCTGTTAAAATCGAAATGACCCGAGGCGTTCTGAGAATGTGCTTTTAACAGCAGACAGCGGATAATGGCTGTATTATTATAGTGTATCATATTATTGTAGGTACTTTTTTGTACTTACTGTAGTATAAATACATATACCTTTTATCCTTTGTAAAACTTTAATTATTAAATTAAATCGTTTAATGAAAAGTATGATAAAAAAAATATAAAATCATTCATAAGGAATTTTTATTGGGAACCGACGATAAAAGCTGCGTTTTTTTTTTATGTCATAAGATAGCAAACAAGCAGATGGGTCTCCTGATGGAAAGAGTCAACCATCGCCTATAGCCACCAAAGATGTTAATGGTGCGTTGCTATCTTGTGGCGAGGTCTAATGCCACATGCATAAGTTTACCGGCTACCTTACCCTCCAAACCGGAACACGACAGCGACAAGCACTGACGCTATTGCGGCAGGAATAGGTAAGGCGGTGGTACCAGACCCGGGCGAGACAATGCAGAACTCTACCACCTAGTAGCCACGATGGTAGTGACTCGATAGCCAATCGGTCGCCTTTTACGACCTGCCTGGCAGAACGGCAGTTGGTCTATTCTACAAAGGAGGCCGGAACCAACACGGCGTTTTATTATAATCTTCCTTTGATGGAAGTGATTCTGTTTCGGACCCCTTTTGAAGAAAAGACTATCTGCTAGGCAGTTCGTGAATGAACGATTGGCAAAATGCATCACTACCATAGATACTGCCTACTATGTGGTAGAGCCCTGCAAGCCATCAGACAGTGTCCCTATTCACGGAACAAAACTTAAATTGAATCGAAGCGTTTAGAGCTCACACACACATACACACACACACACACACACACACACACACATACACACACGTGAACATGATACAACGTTGCGTCTCGTGCTAAGACGACGCAACGCGGCATAATGTGCATGGAAATGTGTATGAGCTCTTAATATCTAATTCGATTCGAATAAAGTTTTGTTATGTTAATAGGGCCCCTGGTTTCGTGCATATTTTGTTCTTGCCGCAGTGAAGTGCCGCAGTGAACCGAAATCGAAACCGTTTCGGTTTCGGTTTTGGTGGTAAGGCAGCCGGTAAACTTATGCTTGTAGCACTAGATCCCCAAAACACGTTGTGCAACGCCACATTGACATCTTTCGCGTCTATATGCGACCAGTTTCCAACAGGAGAATATATTATATGGTAAAAAAAATAAACATTTAATGTAAAATAGATAATTATATCCTGCCGCAGTGAAGTCACTGCGTTTTGGGGGTTTCGGTTTCGATTTTTGGTGGTAAGGCAGCCGGTAAACTTATGCTTGTAGCACTAGATCCCCAAGACACAGTGTGCAATGCCACATTGTCATCTTTCGCGTCTTAGGCGACCACTTTCCAACAGAAGAATATATTACATGGTATTAAAAATTAAACATTTAATGTAAAATAGATATTGAAACTAGAAATTGCATACCTAGAGTAGGTAAGTCGATTTTTGTGTAGAAAGAGTAATATAGAAAAAAAAAAACAACTACAAAAGCATAATAACACTACGACGTAACAGTAAAAAATAACTGCTTTAGTAATACTGTCAGAAGGTGGTGTCAACAGTCATCGCAACCGGCATATTTGTATGAAGAGAGTAAAGAATGTGTAGGAGGCGAGTCAAGTCTGCAAGGATCGTGATGTATGGGATCTGACATTAAAATATGTTTACATATATGTGTTACAATATATAGTTTATATACACTAGGTAATATTATTCATCTATTGTTATGATGTTTCGATAACCAGTCCGTGGAGAGGGCACTGGTAACTTGTACTACAGGTATTGCTATACATATTTCAAGGACCAAGCTCTCACTATGAAAGGTTTACAAAAATCGCACTATTATTTAGTTTTTAAAATACATTTTTTAACCATTGTATATAGTGAGACAAATAAATGATTATTATTATTATTATTAAAAAAAAAAAAATTGCTAATTGATGCAATGTCCATTTTACCGGAGGATGCTTTGGTTGCAAAGTGGAACGTGTGTCGAGTACGTATATTGTATGCTTTTGTGTTTGCTATCGACGCAATGGAAAGTGTAGTGAACATGGGTGGCTAACCGGCACATCGTCTGTTTTAAGGAATTCCGGTAAATTTGTTGCCTGTTGGAAAAAATATTCTAAAATTTTTCTTTTTGAGTTATAGTTACACTGATCATACTCGTATAGTTTTTATCTCAAAACGGGATATCAAGTTGATCTAAACTACGTAAGCAATAAATGATAGAAGTAATTTATGTACGATGTATTTATTTTCACAAAGACAACCGAAATTGAATATATCAATGTTAAGTTAGAGATACCAAACTTTTGAATATTTTGAAATAACTGGTTTTCCTTTAAAATATTAGCATTTTTAGCACGATTTTTGTGTTCAGCATCCTATTACATTTTTTAAAACTTCGATTTGACATGAAATCGAATATTCGTCAAATCAAATGAGCTTGCCGATAAATTAGAATAGGTACAATTTAAAACTTTTTATGCCTCCACTTTATGTATTTTTCGAAAAACGGAATTTTCTCTTGGTATTTAATCGCTTCTTATACCACTATGACATAACCATTGTTGTAATTTCAATAAAACCCAGGATCTAGACATACGCATAAATAAAATCAGCATTTACTTTATATCCAATTTTTTCTCAAAGATTTTTTTAGTTTCACAAGTACATACTAAAAATACATCCAGTAAAAACAGATACCATCTCCTTGTCCCTTTCACTCGTCAAAGTAATAAATTAGTTGGAAAGGGGTAACAATAATTCACTCGACGCGATTGCAAGCGCGATATTTTCGTCGTCGCAGTCATAAATGTGTCGCGATGAGCGGCGTTAACGCAACGATCGTGCGACAGATGCGAGCGACAAATGAAGTGTTGGCGTTGATTGTTGGCGAGTCATGTTTGAAATATTGGTGTCAGTTTATTTTTATTGCACTTTTTTATTTATTTTCAAACGTTTGGCAAACGTTGAGCGTTTTGCCAGAAATTATTTCCGTAATTGCTACAACCCTCACGCTGTTCCGAAATCGTTACACTTTCAGCCTTTAATTTTTAAGTTAGTATTACATTTACAGCCTTATTACATTAACCATTATGACAATGAATAAGTTATCCGAGAATTCATCTGGACACAATGTTACCGCCTACTACCTATTTTCAACCGACTTAGTAAAAGAGGAATGTATTAATTCGGATTTATGTTTTTCGGTTTAAAGAATTTTATTTCTCAAAAGAACATTACAATTGTTCACTTAATAGAGAAATTTTAATAAAGCTTATATATAAACATATAAAATATTTTAAAATATAAGTTGGTGCCTATCGGAACTACATGCATTATTTAACAAATATCTACTTGTTCAATTAAGTGTGATTGTAGTTTTAATTTAAAATCATTTAAATTTTGAATATTTTTAATATACTTAGGTAGATTGTTACATATATAACTGTGCTCCCTCGAATTCAACAGTTCTTTTACCATAAAGCGTTCTAATTTTAGGTAGTTCTAAATTATCTTTTTGTCTAGTGAAATATTTATGATTTTTTTTCTTTAAAGTAATTTGCGAATGTATGTTATGTGTTAATACTTTTCTTATTAATAGACATATATTATAAGTATATAATTGTTGTATATTTAATAATTTAGTTTTAAAATAAATTAAGTTGGTAGATGTTAAATAGTTAAAATTAAAAAGTATTTTAATTAATTTGTTCCGTGTGATTTGTATATTTTTCAAATTAGTTTTGGCTGCTTGGCCCCATATTTGTATCAAGTACTCTAGATGCGGCTTAACAAGAACATTATATATAGTATAACGCAGTTTATAGGGAACATATTTTGATACATTGCGTAGCGCTCCAGTCAGAGGAATAATTTTAGATCGTAAGTAATCTATATGTGCTTTAAAAGTTAATCTACTGTCTAATAGTTAAGTTAAGTTAAAATACTTTTCATGATTAGATTTTTGAATTATTTTATTATTTATAGTTAATGGAGTAAAATCAGTAATCTTTTTATTTTTAGCAGAGAAAACAATGTATGAGGTTTTTGCAATATTAATAGTTAATAAGTTTTGAGTTAACCATGTATGTAATATATTAAGATCTTTTTGTGCTTCGCTAATCACACTTTGTATAGAATGTCCAAAATAGAAAAGGCATGTGTCATCTGCGTAAAGTGATGTATATACTGATAGTCCCACGTTACTTATGTCATTAATATATATCAGAAACAAGAGTGGCCCTAAAACTGATCCCTGCGGAACTCCATACATTACCTTTGCAGGTTACTTTAACAACATAACCAGGTATTATAATTTTTACTGAATTTCAAATGAAAGATACATCGGCTAACCCTGTTATAACTTAAATTTCTCCAGGCCAAGGCCACTCGAGTTCTCCGAATCATTCGAGTTGACTCGAGTCACCCGTAATCCGAGTAATCATAAATTTTACTCGAGTCCGAATAGAATAAAAGTCACTCGAATGACTAGAGTGAAACGCGTCTCGAGTCCCATCACTAGTCTAAAGTAGTTTCATGCACTTGTATAGTCAATGAGCCTCAATATTCCGTCATAGAAAATGTTTTTATGACACGTACTATTGAAATCCGTTGTTGAGTCCCGTATCCGCAGCGTTTATATTGGCATTTCCGACTAGCTGCCGGCGACAGGCGTCACTTGTTACTGCGAGCTAACAAGCCTTCGATATGTTTGCTGATAGCACGCGGCGGAAACGGCTTTTTGTCGCTTTCAGATATATCTCGAACCAGAAATACACTGCAATTAACTCTTTATTAAATTAGTATTATATTACGGCTCTAATTGTGATCGAAACAGATAGCAGTCTGATCACTTACAAGACTTAAAAGATAGACTTATTATAAAAATGGGTAATTAGAGTAAACCGAACGTTTATATACTTTTCGGTTCACCACGATTCACTGGTTGTCGGTTGGCGAGATAAGGTGATCCTTATCGCCGCATTTTACCGACATGCTAGCGATTATCGACTATTTCTAGCGATAATCGGCACTGACAGCTTTATGTACCCATCCAAGGCACAGAAGTGGTAATACACCACTTCGCCAGATTCCGTGCTGCTACTGGGATTTTAGATTTTCAAAAAAACCTCAATAACACTTTTGCCCGACTCAAGGATCGAACCCGGGACCTCATAATCTGAGCCGAATAGGCTCATCCCTAGACGACACATAGGTATAAACAGGTAAATCGTACTAGTAACTTGTCTACCTAAGAGTTTGTGATGGGAAAGAAATAGTCTGCCTAACGTCTGCATATTCTATAGGCTTCATACTATCGATGGGTATGGAATTTGTCTATTAACCAAACCAGTAATAATTATAATAATTATTTATATCCATATATAAATATCTATTTTGTTAATGTGTTAGTAGTCTTAAGATACTTATAACTATGTTAGTAAGGGTTATTTGTTATGTGCTATTATTAACCAGTGAAATGTTTAAAAAAAAATCTGGTCTGAAATTTTTTAGGCAGCCCATTTGATATACATCTATTGACATATTTATTTGAATATAATATACTTTTCTTTCATTAACCAGCTTGGTATAGGTCGTTCTATAGTGGAATTTTAAACTATAATGAACAATAACTGAACGCCGCGCCGTGAAATTGCAACAACCGACTTCCAATCATCTGTATCTCTTGAACCCCGAGTAAGATCTACACCATATGTATATGAGTACAAATGGAAAGTGTACTGACTCAAAAAAAATCAAAATCGGTTAATGAATAACCGAGTTTTGTGGTAACAAATATTAAAAAAAACAAAATGAAAATTTACAATTTTAAGTTTGATATATTATTCTACACTAATATTAAGTATATAATATTCTATACTAATCTGTGTCCGTCTAGTTGTCCGCTGTCGGTGTTGACCATATGAGGTCCGGGGTTCGAGTCCCAGCTCGGGCAAATAAAAAATGTATTGCGATTCAGAAACGAGCCATAAGTATTTTCGGCTAATCGTGAGTGCACTTGCTGTTTCTCTGCCTACGGGCGTAAATATACTCTACTAAAACGAGAAAACATTTGTATTTTTATATTTTTGTATGTTTGTAAGGAATAAACTCAAAAACTATTGGATCGATCTCAAAATTTTGCCATTAGAAAGCTACACTAAGATTGATATAGGCTAATTTTTGACCAAAAAGTGAGCAAAACGAAATAACGATTTCGGCCACGCAAAGTTGCAAGTAAAAGCTAGTCGTATATAAAAATCCCCTTCCACAAGAGTGTGCCACTGCCAAGACGCTTGTTACGAAGACGCTCCCGGTTTGCATTCAATCCGCAGCCAGGATCACACTGTCAACATTGCCGTGATCTACGGACCATGTGGACAGAAACACCACTGTAATAGGGAGAGTCCTCCTTGAGAAATGGCGTCTCAAATCAGGTAAAATACGTTATGTTAATGTTTATATGTGTCTTTTATATATTTTTTACTAGCTGCAGCGTGCAGCCCTCTGCATTATAAAAGATTTTGGCGAATCTCTCCCGCGAATCCCGCGAGATCACCTAATTTTTCCGGGATAAAAATTAGCCTATTTGCTATTCTGGGTCATCATCTACCTGTGTGCCAAATTTCATTAAAATCTATTCAATAGTGTTTGAGTAATTGAGTAACAAACATCCATCCAAACATCCAAACTTTCGCATTTATAATATTATTAATTAATTAATTAATTAATTAATAGATAGCAAACAAGCAGATGGCTCTTCTGATGGGAAGAGAAACCATCCCCCATAGACACCAAACATGTTAATGGTGCGTTGCTATCGGAGTGGCAACATGGCAATGCCAGATGCATGAAGTCAACCATCTCAATATTGTGGACTAAGAAGAGGGTTTTTATAGTTTTAAATCATGAACATTTAGGCTATTCAACGTCAATTTGACAAATATATATCCGCGCCACAGGTTCACCGCCTATGAAAGCTTCTTTAAGTACATTTTATAAGTTGGTCGACTATTATTCAAAAACTTGTAAAGCCTTCTAAGTCGTGATTGTCTTCTTATTAACTTCATTATATTAACTACTTCCTACGATTTTTTTTCCATCTCCAAAACCAACCATTAAGCCTTGAAAAGGGGGGAACACCGGGCTCTAACAAAAATTAGTATTTAAAAGCTTAATAATTGACAAACGAGTCAAGATATACTAGTCACCACTTTGTTAACGTGACTAATATTTATATTCCTGCAAAATTACAGCTTTTTAGTAATACGGATACGGATTTAGTAAGACGGACGGACGGACTGACGGACATAGCGAAACTATAAGGGTTTCTACTTGACTTCGGAACCCTAAAAAGACTATATAAAATTTAGATTCATTTGATTAAGAATATCAAAGCTTCTCAGCAGCTCAGCTCAGCTCCTCCATTAGCTATCATCAGTGCTAGGCTGTATACTGCGTAATTTTAAAAGGCTCTGGAAAAAATTAGCGCAATCAGCGATTTAAATAGAAGCCTTTCCAATGTTTCATCATATTAGTAGGTACTGGAAGTGAAATTGTACCTAGTAGCAAAATTATAGCAAAATTATTTTAGTGAGGTTTTTAAATCACAAAAAATCAAAGTAATCTTCGTTAGGCTTCTTTTTCACTTAATGTTAGAGTGGTTAGCAAGCTTAACAATGAATCAATAGGGCTGGGGTCGGATTCTCGACCGGGACAAACATTTGTGAGATGAGCAAGATTTGTCCAACGATATTATTAGATATCATATGACTACCATCCATAACACGAGCTAATAATTTGAATTTACTCCGGAGTTTGTTGAAAGAAAGAAAGAAAGAAAGAAATCATTTATTTGCCAGAATATGGGAGTTATAAGTTATTAAAATTTGATTAAGTTACCAACATATTCTACCATGATATGGTGTGCAAATATTTTAAAATTATAATATTTGTTCAATTCTTATAATTCGTCCAGAGTCGACGAATTGGACTCTCCTCGCGGGCGAGCTGCGTGGGTCAACTAGTTAAAATAATACATGAGTTGACCCGGTCAGCTTCATCCGCGAATAGGTTAACATGTACTCGAAAAAGGTGTCATACAAATACCCATTCAGTACTTGAACCTCTTGATTATTAAAATTTAGCCCATGTTTGATGCCGGGTTTCAACTATCTCCATACCGAATTTCATAAAAATTTGTTCAGGGGTTGAGCATAAAAGCCTGTGAATCCTGCAAGAACAAACTTTTTCTATCATCATCTACTTGTGTGCCAAATTTCATTCAACTTCATTCAGTAGTTTTTACGTGATTGAGTAACAAACTGCCATACATTCAAACATATTAACCCATGGGCGTACCGAGGGGGAGGCAGGGAGGGGCAGCTACCCCCTAGAAATTTGTTTACCTCTCTAAAAACTATCTACTGTTGTAGATAAAATATAATAAGATAAAAATATAGGCTTAAAATTTTACGGTTGTCTCCCCCTGGCCCAGAACCTGGGTACGCCCATGAATTAACCTTTGCATTTACAATACTAGCTGCAACATCTCTCTCGGGAATCTCACGAGAACAACTTATTTTCCCAGGATATAAAGTATTCTATGTGCTATCCTGCGTCAACATCTACCTGTGTGCTAATCTAATTGGTTAAGCCATTTGACGTAATTGAGGAATTCTTCATCTTAACTTTCGCACTTATAATAATGTAGATTATAGTATGTATAACGTGACCAGGGCGGAGAGCCAAAATAAGGGAAGGTCCTTAGGGAAGGGAAGGGAATTTTTTAGCTCTCTGTCCTGGTGTCCACGAGAAAAGCCTTGGGAAGCAAAATTTTCCCGTTTTCCCAAACCACGCGAATATTAGATGGTGGAATGCGTGGACGATCATCAATCGACGAGTACTAGATGTCATGAACTATTTTAAAGTAATTTTCAGTGTTTCGTACCTGAAATGCAAAACGGGACCCTATTACTAAACCTCCGCTGTCTGTCTGTCCGTTTGTCTGTCTGTCACTAGGCTGTATCTCATAAATCGTGATAGCTAGAAAGCTGAAATTTTCACAAATTATGTGTTTTCGTTGCCGCTATAAGAGGCCGTCCATTAATCACGTAAGGCTCGAAAGGGGGGGGGGAGGGGTTCATCAAAAATCACGAAATATCACAAAGGGGGAGGGAGGGGGGTGTAGTAATATATCACGTGTATTTATTTGCAAGATACATATCCAGTTATTGGTCTTGAAGAAAGTCTTGCTAATCCGTGGTCCAAGGACACTGTACATCAACTAATGTTCATGTATTAGTATAAAAAACTTTTCCTTTTTTTTTAATAGCATAAGATAGCAAACGAGCAGATGGGTCTCCTGATGGAAAGAGTCAACCATCGCCTATAGACACCAAAGGTGTTACTTGTGCGTTGCTATCTTGTGGCGAGGTTTAATGCCACATGCATAAGTTTACCGGCTACCTTACCCTCCAAACCGGAACACGACAGTGACAAGCACTGACGCTATTGCGGCAGGAATAGGTAATGCGGTGGTACCAGACCCGGGCGAGACAATGCAGAACTCTACCACCTAGTAGTCACGATGGTAGTGACTTGATAACCAATCGATCGCCTTTTACGACCTGCCTGGCAGAACGGCAGTTGGCCTATTCTTCAAAGGAGGCCGGGACCAACACGGTGAAATGAAAATATTAGGACGGGTCCCCATACAATAAACGTATTTTTTATGCTATGATCGTACGGAACCCTTCGTGCGCGAACCGACTCGCACTTGGCCGATTTTTTCACCTGGTAAACATCCATATATCTCACTAACTCAAATGTATGTTTCCTAGACTAGATTAGACCTACACTTCAATTAATATAAAAAAAAATAATTAATAAAAAAATTTAAAAACAACAAAGAAAAATATCGACACGCTGGATTTGAACCTGCGACCATTTCCCTAAAGCCGGGACGCTCTTCCGCTGAGCTAGTGTCAACAGGCTCCAGGCGGCGAAATTCTTCTTTGCTATATCGATTACGGCGATTGTACTGATCGCTAGCTATACATACGTATAACTAGTTAAATGAGTTCATCGTTACAGATGAAATTCACATTTATAATTTTCATCAGTACTTTCGTATTTCCAATTATTTTTGTGTTAAGCACTCACCCCGTGCTTGGGAAACTGGAAAAACCTTAAAAACAACAAAGAAAAATATCGACACGCGGGATTTGAACCTGCGACCATTTCCCTAAAGCCGGGATTCCAAGCCGGGAGCCGGGAAGTCCAAGATGCACAGTCCCGAACAAAACTGACACTCAAAACTGTCTCTAATTTCACACATGTAGTTATATATATGTATTATATATGGCAAAAATATATGTTTTTGCATATCCAACCTTAAGCGCCAGACATATAGTTGTTTTTACAAAGCAATGTACGAAAAGTAATAAAATTGACAGTATTGCAACCGACGCGATTCTCTTTGAAATGAGCGCACAATTTAAAATATTGCGCTCATGTTTAGAGGACGTTTTTGAGACACTGAATGTAAACTAACTTTTCCTTTCTTCAATCGGCCCTACGTATTGAAGTTAGTATATCGATGTCCCGTAATGAATAGGCAAATAAATTAACTATGAACTGAAATTAATGGTAAAGTTTATGAAACGGAATAAAATAAAACTCTTTAACTTTTCTTTTCAGGGTGGTTAAATCGTAAAACAATGTCTAAAGACAAGTCGGTAAGCGCAGCTGCCGTCGGCGACAGGGGATTTACTAAATTGATGTAAAGTCGGGTGTCACGGCGGTAAACATTGTTAGCTGGATATAGTTTCGCTCTGGGACCGGCTTGTGCAATATTGATTCTCGAATTTTCATTTGAATTTTTATTGGCTTATTTACCTTAGATTGACAATGAAAAATTAAACTTTCCTTTTATTACAATAAAAAAAACCAGCCCAAGTGTGAATCGGATTTACGCCTTCGTGCGTACTAATATTAGAAATGCGAAAGTAACTCTGTCTGTCTGTCTGTCTCTAGTTCACGCCTAAACCGATTTGCATGAAATTTGTACGAAGATAGTTCGAGATCTAAGCAGGTCCTTTCTCGGATCTCGAACTATAGGATAGTTTTTATTTTATTTGACCGTTGGACGGGGCTCGGGTTCGATCCCCGACGGGCAATAATGTGATGAGCAATTATGTTTTATTTATTAATTATTATGTATTTCCAGGTTTGGGTGTTTATTAAATATCTATATTCTTGTGTTTATATATGTATTTCTATTTAGAGGTATTGTTGACTGACACCCATAACACAAGCAAATAATTTGCTTACTTTGGGGTTACATAAGTAAGTGTAATTTGTCCCGTGAATATTTATTTATTTATTTATCTCGAAAGTCCCACGGGAATGGGAACAAAATCTTCATTAATGTTATAAAGGTGTAAGATTTATATATTTGTAATAGACACAATAAAACTACTAGTTTTACCTTCCTGTATCCACCTGGCTCATCTGTAATTCAAGTGTTAGTGCCCTTTTAAAATGTCAATTCAAAAATTTTATCAAATTCTTTTCATGTTCCAGCTGTCAGGTTATGGAATTCACTGCCGCCAAAGGTTGGTGTTAGTCAATATGGGTGTGTTCAGCACAATTGCTAATCTCAAAAATCTAATTTAGATTGACAGAACACTGCGTTAAGATTTTGCCAAGACCGTTTATAGATTCATGGAAATATTCCAATGCCGCCATCTTACTTTGTAAATCAAGGTGAATTGTGTAATTTTGATACTTCTTCTATAAGTTTCGACTGTTAAAGATTGAAAGCGTGTCCATGATTGTTGGTCCCGGCCTCCTTTGAAGAATAGGTCAACTGCCGTTCTGCCAGGCAGGTCGTAAAAGGCGACCGATTGGCTATCGAGTCACTACCATCGTGGCTACTAGGTGGTAGAGTTTCGCATTGTCTCGTCCGGGTCTGGTACCACCGCCTTACCTATTCCTGCCGCAATAGCGTCAGCGCTTGTCGCTGTCGTGTTCCGGTTTGGAGGGTAAGGTAGCCGGTAAACTTATGCATGTGGCATTAGACCTCGCCACAAGATAGCAACGCACCATTAACACCATTGGTGTCTATAGGCGATGGTTGACTCTTTCCATCAGGAGACCTATCTGCTTGTTTGCTATCTTATGATATAAAAAAATGACGTAAGCAGCTAAGCTCAGATATTTAAAATAAAATTGTGTTTGCTCCAACTGGTCTGAGTATCTGACTTAAGATGTCTGGTTAGTAGTTGTTCTGAACACACCCAATCTCTTGCCATTTTCAAGAGAATAGATTTTTTTTTGAAAATGGCAAGAACATTTCCTCACTGCATCTGTTTATTTGATAACTAAATTGTTTGTTTAAACTTAAAGGATTATTTATTTTTGTGTATTTTGTAGAATAGAATAGAATAAGCTTTTATTCAAAAAAAAGTATTCCTATGATATATTTTTTGAATGTCAATCTTAAAAAGAAAATGTAATACAAATATATACAAAAGCTTAGTTAATTAATTATCAGTCACATTACAATTGTCAATAAATATAAATAAAACATTACACATTCTAATCAAAATAACAATTTAAAAATGTACTAATAAACAAATACAAATTAAAATAATTACTGTAAATAATGACAATCATAGTAGCTCAATTTAATGTAACGAAAACATAGTTATTTTCAAATCTAGTTTTATGATTGCTGTGTACCACGTATCTATATTTTATTGTTATGTTAATTGTGTTTTCATTTCTGCAGGTCAGCTGGAAGAAATTTCTTTTACTGGAGATGTCTCGTTTTTACGTTTTTTTCTAAATGTGTACAGTAAAGTATTCAATGAAATAAATAAATCAAAAATTATACCAATTTCAAAAATTCTTTAATCAATATAAAGCTACATTTTTACGGAGTAACCTACTCCACTTATTTTTTGACTTTTTTTATAAGGATGTAAAATGTTTGATCTGCGCGAGCGAAGTCGCGCGTAATAGCAGTTTTTACTCTAAATAATACTCGCATATCAAGCATTAATTATTCAAAACTAATTTAAAGCCGATACTCAGAACTTGA
The DNA here is from genome assembly GCA_036924255.1 of Apodemia mormo. NCBI lineage: Eukaryota > Metazoa > Arthropoda > Insecta > Lepidoptera > Riodinidae > Apodemia > Apodemia mormo. The sequence continues at coordinate 2,951,242 of JAUPFN010000009.1, read as the reverse complement.
CACTCTGAATTTATATTCCTTGATTGAGCATGATAGAATTTACAATAAAATTTACACGTACACAGACCTAACTATCGATAGATCGCATGCCACCTAATCTACGATACTAAAGACAGCTCCGCCATTCCGTGAGATTTACAGCCAGCCTGACGGTTTAACGATAATACGTATTTACGAGTATTTATGTGTATTTACGCATATTTACGGCCGTCGAGAAGGCCCGCCAGTTTAATTGTGAAATAAAATTGAATTTACACTAGTTGATTTACGGCCGTCCGCGTCGGGCGAGCGATACGCCGGCTTTTATGGCGTTTTATGATATACTGCCCAAAGAAATAGGACTCTGCGTTTGTTGGAACAACAGGGTAGAGATCTGAGTACCAGCAACAATCATAATAACATTCTTAAAATTGAAATAAAGATGTGTAAAATGACAGAATTTATTTGTTTTCTCGTTTCTTTGAGTTTTCTTGCATTTTCTTTTATATTGAACGCAAAGAAGGCTATTTGGTTTTTGGTTCGAAAATCTGGAATTTAGATCAATAGAATTTTTCTACTTTAATTAATTCCGGAGAATATAGTGTTTCTGTGAGACGACCTATAAATTCCGTAGGATTTTTTCATGAATAAATAGAAATAAATAAATATAAATAATTATGGTACGAATTACACTTACTGATCTAACTAACCCCAAAGTAAGCATATTATTTGCTTCTGTTATGGGTGTTAGTCAATGATATTAATACATAGAAATACATATATAAATACAATATAGAATACCCAAACCCGGAAATACAAACATTTATGCTCATCACACAAATGCTTGTCCCCGTCGGGGATCGAACCAGAGCCCCGTCGATTGCGTAGTCAGGGTCGCTAACCACTCGAACAACGAGGCGGTCGAGTGTTTTTACTCTTCTCTAATTCCACTTTGATAGCGTAGTAGACTGCAGGCCACAGCTTTAGTATTTACATAAGTTTATATTTATCAGACAAATTATTGAAAAAAATACGTCTGCCATACGTCTCTGGCCTTAACGCCATTCCTTTCCATTTTCCATTCCATTTCCCTTCCTTACTGTCATTATTTGTCACATCATTATTAAAGTGGCCTCAATATAAAGGAATTATGTTCTGGTTTGAAACCCTAGGTTAGGTTATTTATTTTAAATATTCTTTTAAATATTTTAATACACAGTTTCTTTGAGACCAGTGATATGTAAAATGTCATTATTTGAGACTGAAGATTTGCTTGCTCAGAACACATTTTCATAAATATTTGTCTTTTGCTCAAAATTTGCTGTATAAATTTGGAATAACAAAACATTAGCTGCCTGGAATTAGATTGATTTGTTAGTCGTGGTTCTAAGTTGCTTAACCAAGAACAAGAAGCACGATGTTACTTTTACAGTCAATATGAAGTTGATATTTAATGAGGCTATAAATAATATGACCAAGTTTATATGAAATAGAAACTTTATGTGCAGCGTAACGTGGTTTACGAGGGCTTCTGGAGTAATAATTGAAGATATGTGAAAAGTAGGGTTGGCAGCTGTTACATTCAATAAAAATAAGAAAAAGAAATAATACTTTAAATGAAAGCATCACTAAACATAAACAGATAAACATATAACACAAGTAACTGAACCAGCAAACGTTGTTTTGCCATACGAATTACTTGTATTGAATGTTTTGGTGGGTAAAGTGGGAGGGAGTTAATTGAGATAAAAAAATATCCTATCTATTAAGTTGTAACAAACAGTAGAAATCCACAAAATTTAATTGAAATTGGTTCAGTTGTTTCGGAGTCCATCGCGGACAAACAATGTGATACGTAATTTAAACATATTAAAGAAGAAGATAAGGGGTCATCCATAAATTACGTCACACGTTAAGGGGGAGAGAGGGGGTCGACGAAAAGTAACATTGTGTGATAAGGGGTAGGGAGGGGTCCTAAAATTAGTGACATCACTTTTTTTTCAAAATACAATATTTTATGTATAAGTACTACAACAGTAAATTTAAAAATCCACCAGTATAGATAAAAAATAATCCAATGAGATCATTATTACAATGTAAAATTGTAAAATATATGACGTCACACTAGGTAGGGGGGGGTCTCACAAATGTGACCAGCTGTGAAAAGGACGGGGGAGGGGTCAAAAAGTCATGAAATTCGTGTGAAGGAAATTAAAAAAATTAAATGAAATTCTATGGATGGCCCCTAAGAGAAGTCAAAAAGACATTACTTAGCTTACCTAAAACCGTGTTGCATCGGAACCCCTTGAAAAATAGACTATCTACCAAACAGTCCGTAAAAAGCGAACGATCGGCTGTACGAGTCACTACCAAGATTTTTTTTTATATCATAAGAAAGGAAACAAGCAGATTGGTCTCCTAATGGAAAGAGTCAACCATCGCCTATAGACACCAAAGGTGTTAATGGTGCGTTGCTATCTTGTGGCGAGGTCTAATGCCACATGCATAAGTTTACCGGCTTACCTTGCCCTCCAAACCGAAACATGACAGTGACAAGCACTGACGCTATTGCGGCAGAAATAGATAAGGCGGTAGTACTAGACCCGGGCGAGATAATGCAGAATTCTACCACCTTGTAGCCACGATGGTAGTGCCACCAATTACATAAGTAGCCACCAATTTACATTAGACATTGTAGAACTCTCCTATTGAGTACGGAGTAGGCTTAATGATTTGGAATGGAAGAGGAAACTTTTAGCTCCCACGAATTGCTTGACCAACACATGACAAGTTTTCCTTTTATTAGCCTCAATTATTATTTGATGGTTATATATTTCAGAAAAATGTTATTGTTTTTACAATAACAAAAATACTATGATTTGGTCCGAGTCCCATTGCAGATAAGACCATCTGCCATTCTGCCAGACAATTTTTCTTTTTTTATATCATAAGATAGCAAACAAGCAGATGGGTCTCCTGATGGAAAGAGTCAACTGTCGCTTATAGACACCAAACATGTTAATGGCGCTTTGGTGGTATCTTATTGCGAGGTCTAATGCCACATGCATAAGTTTACCTGCTATCTTACTCTCTAAACCGGAACACGACAGCGACAAGCACTGATACTATTGCTGCAGGAATAGATAAGGTGGCAGTACCAGACCTGGGCGAGACAATGCAGAAATCTACCACCTAGTAGGCACAATGGTCCACTCGCCCAGCCAGTCGGTCGCTTTTTACGACCTGCCTGGCAAATCGGCAGTTGGCCTATTCTTCAAAGTAGCCTGGGACCAATACGCAAACAAGTGGATGACTCTTCAAATGAACAGAGACAACCATTGTCTATAGATATTAAAGATGTTAATGGTGCTTTGCTATCTCTACGGAGGGAATGGAATGCCACGTGCATAGTTTCACTGGCCACCTTACCCTCCAAACCGAAACACGATAAAGCAAGCACTGACGCTATTGTGGCAGGAATAGCTGAGGCTATGGGGCCGAACCAGGGCGAGACGTTGCAGAACTCTGTCTACTAAGATACTACAAAGTCACGAGCAAACAATTGGCTAAGCATGACGACAGGTCACGTCGTCATGCTTAGCCAATTGTTTGCTTCTCAGCAACTGCCTGGCAAAACGGCAAATAGTCTATTCTTCTAAAGGAACCCGGACCAACATATTTTTCTGATATCTCGACCCTGTTGAAAACACAATGGTCATGGTTAAGTTGGGGCTGAGTTCGATTCCTGACAAGAACAGGCATTTGTGCAATGAGCATAGATTGGTTGATATTTTTTGGTTTGGATATTTATTTTATTAAATATATTTCACTATTCATACATAGTTACCTAGCACTCTTTTTTCGGATGTTTAGGATCACAGCTGCCGCATTACCATGTATTAGGCGTGTTCGGCTAAACTAAGATTTTATTCTTAATCTAAGTTAGATCGTCAGAATAAAATAAATCTTTCTGAGCGTCTAAACTCAGCCAGTTTCAGCTTGGATACACTCTCTATCTTTTGCTATAAATAAGTGTAGAATTCTACACAAAGAGCGTCAGAATTACACGATGGCACCATGATTTTCCCCCGTGTTGGTTCCGGGCTCCTTTGAAGAATAGACCAACTGCCGTTCTGCCAGGCAGGTCGTAAAAGGCGACCGATTGGCTATTTCAGTCACTACCATCGTGGGTACTAGGTGGTAGAGTTCTGCATTGTCTCGCCCGGGTCTGGTACCACCGCCTTACCTATTCTTGCCGCAATAGCGTCAGTGCTTGTCGCTGTCGTGTTCCGGTTTGGAGGGTAAGGTAGCCGGTAAACTTATGCATGTGGCATTAGACCTCGCCACAAGATAGCAACGCACCATTAACACCTTTGGTGTCTATAGGCGATGATAGACTCTTTCCATCAGGAGACCCATCTGCTTGTTTGCTATCTTATAACATTTAAAAAAAACGCCTACTCATATACTATAAATATTATAAAGATGAAGAATTGTATATTTATACGTAAAAAAGCACTTTGTATCCATTTTTACGAGAATTATGCGAACGGAAGAAATTTGGTACGGTGAAGGAGTGCAGAAGGCTAATATTTTCATAATAATATGTATTAGAATTAATACATTTAAATTAGTTAAAATAAACATTACACACACTACTAATTACGCAAAACTATTTTATTACTGCCTTCATTCTGTTGTTGAAACTTAGATGAAATTTTATTGTTTAATCTATGGTTCTTCAAATTTCGACCACAGGGCGACAGTAATTATTATTTTACTAGCTAAATATACTTAATAATATGTAATACATATTATACATAAAGTAAGCTATTCGACAAAATTCACGAGATACCGAGTTTGATCCCTAATCGGGGATTTTTTTAAATTTATTTATTTAATACTCTATTCTACACAAAAAGCACAATTAAGAGAAAATAAACGTCAACGAAATGGATGAGCTTGTATCTACTTAAAAAGATGACGATTAATGTTGTTTAGGATTAACCTCGAGAATCGAAATTTATGTAGTATTTTTAACATATTTAGTGTCTATAGTGACTATAGGCAATACTTGAATTATTCAACGGGAGAGCCCTAATGTTGATTTAATAAAAGATTTCAACTACAAAGAAATCGTTATTTGCAACGACATACCACACAAATATTATATTGAAACAATCAGATGAATGTGAGATATAATATTACCACCTTCAAATAAAACTACTTAATACACTTTGTCGTTCCCTAGATCTACAACACTTTCTTGTAGTCTCTAGTTTAATCGCGAGATGCAGAGCACGTACATAACAAGATTATCATAATATAAACAGCTCGCTACAGGCCATTACGTTTCCAGAGGCTTTATAGCGGTTATGTTTATAAATGCTAAACGCACCTTAAATGGAGATTGTTGGCCATACATTGTCGTTAGGGCAAAGGAATTGGGAAAAAATTTGGATGTGGTGTATCGTTCTGTCCTCGGTTTTTGTATATTTTTTAATCTCTATCCATCAAACTTCTTAGTGATTCTTTTTAAACGCTCAAGGCTAATTTTAAGTTTAATTTAAATAAGCATTTGTTTATCATTCTAATCATTATATTGCATTAATGAGTAGTTATATTTACATGTAATAAGTTGATCGCCTCTGTAGTTTAGTAGTTCGGTGTTGATCACATGAGATCTAGGGTTCGATTTCCGGGTCAGGCGATTAAAAAATGTGTTTTATTCAGTTTTCTAACAAAAAGACCCTTGCCTGGGATTGGACAGTGCTACGTTGGCGATGGGCTTGCCACCTACCATATTGTGGGACCAAGTATCTTCGGCTAATCGTGGTTGCACTTGTACCTTTGCCTAATTCTTCAAAGATATAGGTGTAAAAATACTTTTATTTAACTTTTTTATTACAAATTTTTCGTGTAAGCTCTGCAGGTCGTTATCGAGGCTTTCAGTGGAACGTTTATAAACGGCCTTCTCACTTTTGATGTAGTATCCAAGAGGTATTATTGTTACGTTAGAGAGATTATGAGAAAATTAGACGTCGCAACAGTATTTACAGTATCTTCAAAAAGCCGGCAACGCAACTGCAAGACCCCTGATATTGTAGATGTCCATGGGTGGTGGTGATCACTTAACATCAGGTGCACCCCCTGCTCGTTTAAAAAGTAAGAAATTACCGCTTCTTACCGCTACCCAGCCAACTCAATAGACCTCTGAGTTCGCTGTTTACATCTAATATTTTAGCAACTACTAAGAATGAAAATCATGATCGTTTCTAACAATTTACATGTATAGCCAATTTATATTATCCTTATTGTATACTATACATATATACCATTCTTATTGTATATCATTGGCCACTTTTTCAATATGAATATTGCTGAACTAATCAAATAAATTGATCTAACCCCAAAGCTAGCAAACTATTACCTAGTCAGGGTCACTAACTATTTGGCTAACAAAAGATAAATGTGGATATAATAATGTATTTTTAAGCTATTGCATAGCTTCTATCGCGGGCCTTGAGCGTGGAGACCGAATCCAGAAATTCCGTAACGAAAAAACCTAACACCCCCCACTCCGACCGGCACAGCGGTGATACTTTTTAGTTTTTCCATCTATCGATAAATACCAGAACTTTTAATGACTTTTTGAAATATCACGCTTGTCTCTTTAGTTCAGCAACCCGCCTTTAGGTGGCATTGGTTGTATTGGAAAACTACCGTAATCAGCTGTTTGTGAGAAAGTATATAGGTGTATAGGTATTTGTCATCTACGTACAACAGTGAATATCTGTACTCGTATAATTTGTGTACAAAGTGTTTTAAATATGAATAAACAAAAAAAAATACTGCATAAATAAAATAAATATATAATTGTAATTTGCATAAGTTGATAAAAAATGCTATGCAATAGCTTTACCGCGACAGTCTCCGAGTGCCACACGTCTTTTTTTATATAATTAGATAACAAAAAAGCACTCAGCTCTTCCTATTGAAACAGATAGTAGTATAACACCAAGGATGTTAACGATTGCTATGTGCGTAGCAGGGTAGTTACACCATAATATGTATAAATTTACCGACTACCTTACCATCTAAATTGGAATGCGACAGTTGTTTTTTTATATATACCTATCATAAGATAGCAAACAAGCAGATGGGTCTCCTGATGGAAAGAGTCAACCATCGCCTATAGACAAGAAAGATGTTAATGGTGTGTTGCTATCTCGTGGCGAGGTCTTATGCCACATGCTTAAGTTTACCGGCTACCTTACCCTTTAAACCGGAACACGACAGAGACAAGCACTGACGCTATTGCTGAAGGAATAAGTAAGGTGGTGGTACCAGACCCGGGCGAGACAATGCAGAACTCTACCACCTAGTAGCCACGATGTTAGTGACCCGCATAGCCAATCGGTCACCTTTTACCTACCTAGTAGAACGGCAGTTGGTCTTTTCCTTGAAACTTTTTTTGAAAAAAATTGAAAAAAAATTGGAGAGGCGATGGTACGAAACCGTAGCGAAGTTGCGAAATCTTACCATCTAGTAATCACAACGGTAGTGAATGATTTTGTAGCATATTGTTCTTCTTTTATGAATTTTCCCCTTATTGGTCCCGGGCTACTTTGAAGAATAGATCAACGGCTATCCTACCAGGCAGGTCGTAAAAGATGACCAATTGGCTATGCGAGCCACTACCATTGTGGCTACTAGGTGGTAGATTTCTGCATTTTCTCACGGGGTCTGGTACCACCGTCTTACCTATTCCTGCAGCAACAGTATCAGTGCTAGTCACTGTCATGTTCCGTTTTAGAAAGTAAGATAGTCGGTAAACTTATGCATGTGGCATTAGACCTCGCTACAAGATATCACTAACGCACCATTAACATCTTTGGTGTCCATAGGCGATGGTTGACTCTTTCCATCAGGACAACCATCTACTTGTTTGCTATCTTATCGTATAAAATAAACAAGAATTGTCTGTCAGAGTGGCAGATGGTCTAATCTGCAATGGGACTCGGACCAAAGTCCGTATCCCTGAAGTGGTAGTCAGAGGTACAACAAGTGCACCCACCACTAGACGAAGATACTTAGTCCCACAATGTGATAGGTGGCAAGTCTATCGCGAGCCAAACGCCAACCTAAAAAATATATTTTTGGATTGCCCGACCTGGAAATCGAACCCGAGTTTTCATGTGATCAACACCGACACCAGACCACTAGACCACAGAGGCGATCAACTTATTACTTGTAAATATATAACGATGAGAATGATGTACAAAAGCTAAATGAGAAAGTGTATGTGTGTGTTTTTGTCCGTCTTTCACAGCAAAACAGAGTGACGAACTGACGTAATTTTTTAAGTGGAGATAGTTGAAGGGATGAAGAGTGATATAGATTACTTTTTGTCTCTTTCTAACCCCTCACTTTCCATTTAACGCGATTGAAGCCACGGGCAAAAACTAGTCTATAATGAAGTTAAAATTAGCATTAAGCGTTTAATAAAGAATCACTAAGAACTTGACGTATAGAAATTGAAAATTAATCAAAAATCGAGAACAGCACGATACACCACATCCAAATTTTTTTCCATAACATGATTTTATTAGCATCGCTTGACAGCATTGATGTTAATAGCTTGTGTTAATACACAAGCTATTAAAGTCATTGCTGTCAAGACTATAGTTATCTCTTTCCAGCAGGAGATCTATCTTCTTGTCTTAACAAACGAGCAGATGGGCCTAGTGGTAAAATAATTAGGATAGCTCCTCCAATGATACACAAAACAGTGTAATAATTCTTTTATTAGTATCATTGTAAGGCACTTAAGATACAAGGCTTATGAGCTATTTCGCTTATAAAAAATGAAAAATAAATAATAGTTAAATAAAACTAAAAAACCACGCTTTTATAAAAACCAAACTAAAAAATTTAATTTAAATTAAGAATAGTATAAATAATAAAAAAAATGTATTCCATTTTAAAAAAGCATGGGGTGCATGGTGTCAATAAATATCTTAAAAAGTACCCCACGCTTTTTTACAATGCAATAATTTTTTTCTTATTTACAGTATTCCTCATTTAAATTGATTTTTAATTTTTTAGATCGGTTTATATAAAAATTTTATAAAGTGTCTTTTTAGTTTATTAACTATTATTTATCGTTTATAGCTTTTGCTTAGCTTCGTCACGTGGAATTAGTAAGCAGGGTATTTTCAACCAACTTCGGAAAAGAAAGAGGTTATCAATTTGGCTGTTTGTGTTTTTGTCAACTCAGAACTTGTTCATTTATGAACTTTTGATTTTTTTTTGTTTGGGAAAGTATAATATTTCACGTGTGTTCCCATAATTTGGTGAAGATCTGATGCCAAGTTCCCTAGATACAGGTAATAAGAATTAAATTGTTGAAGTTTTATAGCGTTTAAAAAAATATCGTACATCCAGGCAATATTAAATTAAAGAGTGGGAATAAGATATTTTTCTGCCATAACATGGAAATTTTATGCAGAAATTTAATTATATATTGCTATACTGCATATTTTTAATTAAACCTCTACCAATACATTCAATACACATGAATACATTCAATACACACATATCCAATACATTCAACACATGAAAACTGCTTTCAATTCAGTTCAAGTAGTTGTTATAACATGATGCGCAGATACCTATAGAAAGATTGACGAAAATTCTAACTTTTTTTTATATAATAAGATAACTCTCCTGACGGACAACAGAGAAATCGTCTATAAACTCCAAATATGTTAATGGTGGGTTGCTATCCGTGTGGTGGAGTGTTAATACCACATGTATGAGTTTAACGGCTACCTTACCCTCCAAACTAGAACACGGAAATGACAAGCATTGACGCTATTGCGGTAGGAGTAGGTAAGATGATGCGGAACTCTGCCATCTAGTAGTTACGATGTTAATGAGACGTATTTTGTCCTACGTAATTTGTCGTAAATTAAAAAAATGCGATTTTTGTTTTATTAATGAAAATGACTTCACTTTTATAGATCTTTTAATAACACGAAGAATATAAATAAAATTTCTGTTAGATAAATCCAGCTTCTAACAGAAATTTCATTTTTGTTGATTTGTTAAAATATCTATAAAATTGGAGTCATTTTCATAAATAAAACAGAAATCGCATTTTTTTAAGTTACGACAACTTACGTAGACCCGTCGATAAATCGAATTATTCACCTCTTACGAACTGCCTGGCAGAATGGCAGATGGTCTATTCTTCAAAGGGGGACCGGATTAATTAACAGGATTGTAATTTTATCCAGATAAATATAAAATATATTTCTTGATCGGATAGCAACGCACCATTAACATCTTTGGTGTATATACACGATGGATTCTCTTTCCATCAGGAGAGCCATCTGATTGTTTGCTATCTTATGATATAAAAACAATTGATCTCAGAACTGTCACAGCTTTTTTTAATATAGTCCAAGAACAAGAGCGCCATTTTGGAGTTCATTAAAACACGCTCTAAGTTAAATCGCTTAATCGTTGAAATTAATAACGCGTATACACGGTTAAATGATGATAATAATGGAAATAATCGTAAATTCATAGATAAGTAGCTCTATTGTGCAAAACTTATAAACATATCAAATGGCGTATAAATTACAGCTGTTATCAAATATAAATTATCATTAAAGAAGCATAATAATTATAATACATTTTGAACTTAGAACTAACTAGTCCTAAACAGTAGTACCTGAACATTTTTCAAGAATAACTAAAATGTAATTTTAATCGCCTCTGTGGTTTAGTGGTCCGGTGTCAGTGTTGACCACATTAGGTCACGGATTCTGTTCTCGGGTCGGGCAATTCAAAATGTGTCTTTAGGCTTCTAATAAAAACAACGTTACCCGGGATGGGATATATAGATGTTTGGCGATAGGCTTGCTACCTACCACATGCTGGGTAGATGGTAAGCCTATCGTAAACAGATGCCTATCGAATACCCATGATTAGCAAAGTATTTTTGGCTAATCGTGTGTGCAATTGTTGTACCTCTGCCTACGTTTTCGAGGATACGAATGTGAAGATACTTTTTTTAATTGTCGTTTAATTGTTTGTTTGTTTCAACCGCCTCTGCGTACCTAGAATTTATAGCTCTCCGTAGTTTTACATTTCGATGTTATATTTACATTTCGATGATATACGTAGGGACAGTCAGCCGATAAGACATTGCCAATATCTTTACACCTATTAAGAAAACCAGTTTGAGAGAGAAGTCATAATCTTTCCCCTCCATCATATCTACATGAGCATTTCCCATATCTGAATGTCCAAGGCCTTACTCACTCATACCTTTCTGGTTTTTAATCTAGGATATTATATAATTACTAGCTGCATTATAAAAGTTTTGGCGAATCCCGCGGGATCACCTAATATTTCCGGAATATAAAGTAGCCTATGTGCTATTCCAGGTTATCATCTTCCTGTGTGCCAAATTTCATTCAAATCCGTACATTAGTTTTTGCGTGATTGAGTAACAAACATCCATCCAAACAACCATCAAAACATCAAAACTTTCGCATTTATAATAATGTGTTTACTACGCTTCGCTATTTGATGCAAATATTTTTTTGTTTCATAGATTGAAGTCTTTAGAGCTGGGAAAAACCGGAATATGATAACGACAAGCATTGTGGTTATTGCGGCAGGAATAAGTAAGATGTTACCATACACCTTGGCGAAACGTTGCTGGTATTCTTCCACTTTGTAGTCAAGATAATAGTGAAGCAAATTGTTCACCTTTTACGAATGGCCTGGCGGAATGGCAGATGGTATATTTTTTAAAAGAAAAAAGTCGAAAAGGCTAACCACGAGACCGCGACCGAGACCGAGGCAATCAACCCGACTAGAAAACATTTGACACATAAATTAAAAGCATTTATGAAATATAAATTACAGTTTTTATATCTCTAACAGTGTATTAAACATAAAATACTATTAACTCATAAATACATATAAAATATGAAGTTATTTTATCCGTCTCGCAGCGTTTGAAGTCGCTACTCGCTACTGGTTTTAAACAGTCGTATCATTAAAAATGACTTGAAAAATGACGTCTCATCGACAACGCACAACTCGAGCGGTGAGATCTAATCTTGGATGGTTATTTATTTTAAGAAGACTTCTTTACGAGCTGCCGACTGCATAATCTGATTGTATCTCTGTTTATTGTCAATGTAATGTGTCATGGCGTATTAATGTGTGGGGTTTTGAGGTACGTGCATACTGGAGACAGTCAGAGATTGTGTTTTATGTGTGGTATTAGGTTTAACTTCGGTTTATTGCTCTTTTTATAGGGTGTCACTACATTTGCTTATAGCGTTTTGGTAAGTTATGAGGAAGATTTTTATTTTCAGAGCAATAAAATTACGTTTTCGGACATTGTGGAACAAACGCTGGATTATGTTTTAACAACCTTTGTATTTAAATTGTCAAACGCTGACTGCAAAAATACGTCCAGCTAGCTTTTATTCTATGATTTTATTTATAGAAGAGCAAACTAAAAAATGGCTTTCCTGATGTATAGAGAAGCCAACGCCGATAAACACTGAATATATTAAAGTTGCGCTGCTGTCCGTGCGACGGGACAAAATGCCACATCCATAAAAGCCAACTTATAATCAGTCAAGCCTAATGGTGATGACATTTTAACGAATAATCGTATACATGCATATGCATAAGTGTACCGGTTACCATACTTCCAAACTGGAATACGACAGTGACAAGCGGTAACACTATTGCGGCATGAATAGGTAAGGGGGTGGTACCAAATACCCGGGCGAGACGTTGCGGAACTCTACCACCTATTAGCCACGATAGTAATGACATGTATATCCAATCGGTCACCTGAATGGTAGAATGGCAGTTGGTCTTATCTTTAAATGAACCCGGATCAACACGATTATATTATTTGAGAGTAGTGTTAAAATTCTTAAGAAATTAGAGGATTACCAAGAAATAAATTTTAATGACAAGGTAGCTGGTAAACTATTTGGGAATACCTGGAAATACCATTCCGTCAAATGGATAGCAACGCACCATTAATATCTTTGGTGTACATAGACAATAGTTATCTCATTCCATTAGAGGAGCCATCTGTTTGTTTCATGCTTATGATATAAAAATTAACTGTAAGTAATAACAAAGGTGCAAAATACATAGATAAAGCACATATCACCCGTGAACTTCCAGACTTCCACAATGATAAAAATTCTATACATAATTTTGTAAGGTAACAAAAACGACTAAAAATACCAAAAAGCAACAAATTATCTTTCGCGTAATACAAGATGTTTAACACTGCTCATAAACAGCGCTTCTTGAAAAAAGCTAAGTAATGGTCTCACTCCAGAGAACGTCTGGACTCGGCACGTTATAATTATCATTTAAATTGTACCCTACCACGTTACGACTTGACAGTTGACAAATGTAATGGCGATGGGGTCCGCTGACATTGCTTTGAGAATTTTTATGTGCTCATATCCAATCTTTTATACGACCGTGTCAACTCCTCCTTAGTGAGCACGCAACTCTATGTTTTCATACGAGTTTGTATTAGTAGTTTTTATTTCAAAATATTAAGGTTGAATTTTGCATGTTTTCTAATTTTAAGCGGTAGGTGTAGCTTTTATTTCTCGGTACAGGAAGACCGATTTATATTACCATTTTGTATGCTGTCATAGTTCTTATTTTATTCTGTTAAGGCTTCTTTTCGCATGAATTTTGTTTTAAGATGTTCAATATAATGTGGAATCGAAGTCAATGTTTTGCTCATAAAACTGAACCGATACCTAATTGCGTTTATAGATGGTGTTCTATTTAATATCCACTTGATTGGTCCGTTTTGTGCTCACTTTGGCATTGAAGTTTTTATTATTATGAATTGTTTGATAGGTTTACGATTTTAGTTCCGTTAATGTATTACAGTCACGAGCAGTTTTTCAATTTGTGTTTTTATAACAAAACAAAATTTGTGTTTTTTATAACAATTAGTTCGTTAACGTGGAATGGTTGACAAAGCTTCGCAATGCAATCATAGGGAAGCAATCAAACAAATGTATCTTCTGATATAGAGATAACCATCGTTTAAAGACACCAAAAATAATAATAGTGTGTTGGTATCCTTATGGCGGGGTCTAAATACTACATGTATAAGTTCACTAGCTATCTTACCTAGGAATAAGTAAGGCGGTAGTACCAGACCCGAGCCGGAGCCGGCCGAGACAGAGGAGGCCGGGACCAACACGGCGAAAAACTAGGGATGTTAAATCACACTAGAAGAATTACTTCACTTCTGGCCATATTTTTTCACCTGATTGAGCAAAATGAGGTAATATTTTTGGGACACGCTATAGAAGTCACGGTTAACGGCTAGTCTCAAGTGAACTAATACTCTGCTTTAGTAAATGTAAGTAATTCCTATTCGTACTACATTCTACCCCAGTATCTATAATCTCCAAAACTATAACATCAGCTTTGATAAGGTTGGTCAGTAAACTCTATCGATAAAAACTGAGCGTATCAGATGCTATCGACGCTCATTTTCTCACAGAAAAAAGTTAGGAAACTATTACGGAGTTTGTCATGTAATCTAACACCTCACTCATTAAGGATTTGGGCACAATGAGTTGAATTATTTTGATTTTAACAAATATTTTATTTTTATTTGATATTTTTTTTATGGCATAAGATAGCAAACAAGCAGATGGATCTCCTGATGGAAAGAGTCAACCATGGTCTATAGACACCAAAGATGTTAATGGTGCGTTGCTATCTTGTGGCGAGGTCTTATGTCACGTGCATAAGTTTACCGGCTACCTTACCCTCCAAACCGGAACACGACAGCGATAAGCGCTGACGCTATTGCGGCAGAAATAGGTAAGGCGGTGGTACAGACCCGGGCGAAACAATGCAGAACTCTACCACCTAGTAGTCACGATGTTAGTGACTCGTATACCCAATCGGTTGCCTTTTACGACCTGCCTGGCACAACGGCAGTTGGCCTATTCTTCAAAGGAGCCCGGGACCAACACGGGGAAAAAGCCGTGAATCTCATAAATTTTAGTATTCTTAGAGAATTATACCCTGGATACAATAGACTTATCTATTATATTACGTGTATTTATATAATATTATATCCATTTATATAGTTTTGCGTTTTAACCCATCATCAGGGTAACAAATCAATACTGTTTATATGTTCTATTCATTGATATAAAAAACCCAAGATACACAGTCAGTGTCTCAAAAACGTCCTCACAAGAAATATATATCACATAAATATGTGCTTGTCAGGTTTTAATTTTATCTAGTTCTATTTAAAAGAATAATTCAAACAAAATCTTAATTACTATTTTTTGAAATTATATATTATGTATTTCAAAAAATAAAATGTAAAGGAATAAATTCTTCACAAATTGTCGTCGGCGCTTGGAGTAGCTCCGTTTTCAATGCAATATTTTATATTGCATTGTAAGGAAATAACTTTCTATTATCTTATAGGCTTAGTGTGTTACTATCCCAACTCTCGGCACAAACAAACCGCTGTCGATAGTAATCGACGGCCGAAGCGCGTAAATATCGAATAGATCGTGTCGATAACCGCTACCACTCGCCTGCATGTTTTATGTTCGAGATTCGATCGCGATATAAAACGATTTATTATCGAGAGTCGCTAGTTGGGATTATGTGGCTACTTCAGATGTTTACCATGCCGTTCCGATATTACATCCTTTGGGTTCTGTATAAAGATTTTTGTCAAATGAAATAGATTTTTATTGCATTGTATAGTCTCGTAATTTAATGTTTAGTAATTCGGCTCAGATCATGAGTTTCTAGGTTCAATCGACCTGAGACCGGGCGATATGTGAAATTGTGATTATTCATATTCTGTGGGATATTAAATTTTTTTTATTAATTGTCAAACGGCTTCCCAAAAGGAGCTGTATATTTTTAGGATTCCGAAGTCAAGTAGGAATCCTTATAGTTTCGCTATGTCCGTCCGTTCGTCGGTCCGCACGATATCTCAGAGATCCTTATTACTAGAAAGCTGTGATTTGGCACGAATAAGCATGTTAGTCACGTCAACAAAGTGGTAACACAAACCTATGGTTTGAATATATGTATATTTGTCATTAAATGTTCATAGTATGAAACTATCAAAGCCCCCTTTTTAGTCCTCATTATTGTGATGGGCAACTTCGGAACCCTACATTGCGCGTGGCCCGAAACGCACTTTGCCAATATATTTTAATTCCCGCTAGGTATGTAGATAAGGAAGTTATTGATTTTGCCCTGATTTTCGAAAATCGAGTTTTCACCTGATGTCATCGTTTTGAGGTCCTAGGAAACTTTTCCGACTATTTTAACGATGAGTGAAATGATCAGTATGTATGTATGTATTTTGTGTGTGTGAGTGTGTATCGGCTTGACCGATTGAGACTTCATGAAAATTTGAACCAATTTGGCCCAGCAGCTTTAGAGAAATTTTGAAAAAACTCAAAAAAAAATTGTGCGAAACAGTATTTTTTTAATCTCATTTCCGATATAAAATCTAATTAGCTCTTTTCCCCAAAAACTCCGTCCAATGCATAAATTGCATCAAAATTAGGTTATCCGTTCGGGAGTTTTAGTTGACGAACATTTTTGAAAAGTGTTTTATCGACATAACTTCAAAATTTTCCAACGCGCGTATAGATATTTTTACTTCAAAAAAGCGGCTAATGGAGACATAAAGTAGGTAATGTTTTTGATTTGATACGTTTGCGGATCCGTGCTGCTGGATTCAGCACGGTTGGCTGAATCCAGCATGTCAAAAAAAGCGTTGGATCTAGCTGGATTGCTGGATGCTGGATCCAGCAAATGCAATCCCTATGCCACATGCATAAGTTGTGGTGAGGCCTAATGCTACATGCATAAGTTTACCGGCTACCTTACCCTCCAAACCGGGAACACGACAGCGACAAGC
This sequence comes from Apodemia mormo, assembly GCA_036924255.1. Classification (NCBI taxonomy): domain Eukaryota; kingdom Metazoa; phylum Arthropoda; class Insecta; order Lepidoptera; family Riodinidae; genus Apodemia; species Apodemia mormo. The sequence continues at coordinate 2,934,249 of JAUPFN010000009.1, read as the reverse complement.
ACTGACGCTTTTGCGGCAGGAATAGGTAAGGCGGTGATACCAGACCCGGGCGAGACAATGCAGAACTCTATCATCACCTAGTGGTAAGTTCTGCACTGTCTTAATTTTTCGATGTCTCGTTCATTTAAAGACGTCGATGGCCTACCAGAACAAGGCAAATCTTCCACCACATCTCGACCACTTTTGAACGCTTCGTGATATCCATAAGCGGGTGTTTGTGATAAAATCAATATAAAAAAATTGAATTTAGAGACATAAATCAATTATCCATTCCCGATACTTCTTTGACTGAATGTGAACCTAACGGTCTGACACGATGCAGCGAGTGATTTGTCGGACACTTTGACCACTTGAGAACATTAATAAATATTAAAGTGTTCAGTATTAAATGATCTATGCATGTATTGATTTCTGTCTCAAACACAAATGCTTAAATGCTGCATTTACGCGCAGGCATACAAACAAGCTTATCGGTTCAATATTTTTGTCGGACAAAAATTTTTTTCAATTACTTATTAAATTATCTTGTAAATACACTTAAAGCAAGTATATATCAATCAAGGGAGAAAAACTTAAAAATTTGGCAAATTTTAATCATGATAATTTGAAAAAAGTAACACTTTCGAAAAAAGTCGTAGATAAAAAGTTAGCCTCGCCAAAAGGAAATCATTTACGGAATTTTTAAGTATACACAAATTAGTGTGATGTCCCGTAGGCTATCAGTTTTATCCTCGAAATAGAAATCTGAGGATCTGATACGCTCGTGTTGATATGTCAAATTGGCACGCAAAACAATGGCAGTCCTTGTCTTCTATCGTTTGATATCACTGAGAACTGAGTTATGTGTGTAATAATCTCGTTCTATATTTTGTATAGAATAAGATTATTAGAAACGTAGCTTAATTGTATAATGCAAAAGCAGCAAATGTTGACAGAAACAGAGACGACCACGACATCAAAGATGCACTGCTGACTCGACGTGGTAATGTCCAGTTCAATTAGACCGTGGTCCCAGGAACATTTTTTATTAATAACAAGCTGAATTTTTGTAACCAGCTTTATTTTGACGAGACTCCGATCTTATCTCTCTTCAAAAATCTCGAATCGGGTAACTAATAAAGTTAGGGGGCTTCAAACATGTTAATATGGTGAAAAAAACAAAGCTCGATTAATAATAATAATTCAGTTTTTTACTTTTGTCCCGCACATTTGATCGTTTTTCTAGCGAGTTCTCCTTCCTAAACATGACGGAATTATGAGATTTTTAAATTGATTTACAAGGTAGTAAGAGGTAATTTTTTCACTATAGCTTGGTAATTATTATTATAATTTAAGGGCAACATTGTTCTACACGTAAAGTGGAAACTTTTATAGTCCAACACTCAAAAGATGTAGTTTTTACTTATGGCTACAATAAAAGGTCGGTGTCTCATCAAAACAACAACAAAAATTCAGGTTCTTATTAATCTACATATAATAAAATCGTAGGAAAGTCAAAACTGTACATTGAATATTTTTTTAAAAGAATACTTGGGGCGTAATCTACAATCGATATCGAAGCTAAAAATACAGTTTTTAGAATTTTTGTCTGTTTGTCTGTATGTATGTCCGGGGTAAACTCAAAAAGTACTGCATAGATTTACTTCAAATTTTGCATGAATATTACTAATAGATCGGGTCAACATATAGGCTACATATTATCACGCTATCACCTACGGGGGAGGAGCAGTGCGGAGTAAACGAAGTCCACGCGGACGAAGTCACTGGCAACAGCTAGTCATAAATAAAAATGCTACTGGGACCATGGCCTAAAAATATGCGCTAAATTTTATAGATAATGAATGGTAAATACGAGAATTTTAGTATTTTACATTTTTATTTTTGTAAATAGAATCATCGGTGATGTTATCAATACCAGACCTTTCGGGTCGAACAAAGCTTTTAATATTCAATGTATAAGTATAAACCAGGTACCCTATAACACCAGCAAAATCTAAAAACTGAAATAACTAAAACAAATTACAAAACAGTCGGTATTTAACATAAAATTCATAAAACCGTAACTGTTAACATCAAATGCAAAAATAATCGTGAAAACAGACCATTCGTTACACAAACAAATCATTTCACTGTACATATATCTTCTGATATGTGCAATTTGTTCATAAAACTTGTGTTTTACGATACACTCGCCTTCGTAAACTGCGTCTTAGTTTATCACAATGTTTTCATTCAACTACTCAATATATTTCATGGTTATTCATAAATTAACGGTTAAATGGTGCCTACGAAAATATCGTGGATCTTGTGTTTTTTGTCTGGTGTGTTATTTAAAGGTTTTGGTACTATGTATTTAAGTTTATTTGACGAAGTTCTGTATTGTGCGTTTCGGGGATAGGAGTTACATGGAAAATGTGTCTGATCGACACTTTTCTCATGGTCATGGGTCATGTGAGGTAAAAATAAAAATTTCAGATAATAAGACAGTTCTATACTGTAAAAAAATCAAATAGAACCGTGTTCCATTTTAAATTATTTGAATAAACCCAGAAGTCACCGGTAAATCACATTTTAAAAACAGTGAGAAATTAAATGTGCCTCACAAAAAAATTAATATTTATAAAAAATGTATATCGCATGTTTATTAATATACATATAGAATATATATATACAATCGTATTCCTGATAGTCTTAAATCGTCGCTTATAAATAAATTTTGTAAAAAAATCCTTGATTTACTATTAGATTAACATGATATTAGAGAAGATTTGCGGAAATAATCAAATGTTAATAAACAAAAATATAACTTTATTAAATTCACATTAAAAATAAAATAATGAAAGTTTATGAATTGCAAAAATAACTTTATTAATCGCAAATATTTTGTAAAGGAGATTGGCGGTTTTCAGCCTGAACTCCTACAAAAATAAAAGTTATACGAAAAAAAGTATATTTTTACTTATAACTATTTTTATCAGTACTTTTCCTATAGAACTTGTCTGAGTGGAGAAAAATAAATTGTAATATTGCATCTGATATGTGAATAATCGATACTTGCATGCATCTTATCGATTTACGGCATTTTACTTTCATCATATGTTTAATAATTGACCTACTTTATGTTTTAATCAGAGTAGATCCTTTACCACTTATATCCCTAAGTATGTAAATACTTATGTATTTATTATAGTAATGAGAAATATATATTTTGTTGAATACACCGATTTTTATAATCGATAACTGAACCAATATTTCACCTATTGTTTTTTTAGGCTGGCAATAAAATAGACTGTCACTAGTCACCTACAAACTGTCAATCATTTTAGACCTAGGTACATTAGAGACATAATCGTAATGTCTTATGTCACATCTATGTTGTCGTTGTTGTTTGTTGCACTAGCGTTTCGTACATTTTTGATTGTGTTTTCGATTACCTTATGATTAATATCTATTTTCAAGACAAGACAAGACAAGTTTATGGAAAAAATGACAATCGTACATAGTTTTCTAATTAATAATACTGTCGGGAAATATTGAACTTAACAATGTAGGTGACCAGGCCCAACGCTCTCAGGAAACACTCCAGTCTCCCTTTTTTTATTATCGATAGGGAAGCGCCTGACCGCGATCTCGCCTGATGGTGAGCTATGTGGCCTAAGATGGAACGCGCTTCCCTAGAAAGTACCTGTTCACTCTTCTCTTAAAGATCCCTAGATTGTACTCGTCGGGGAACACAGACTCAGGAAGCATGTTCCAGTCCCTTGCGGTTCGAATGAAAAATGAGGAGTCGAACCTCTTTGTCCGGTTACGTGGAACGTCCACCATATGGCGATGCCTAGAATCTGAGCGCCTTGATGATCGGTAGAAAAACGGCGATGGCAGAATCAAGACGTGCAATTCTCCTTTTAAATATTTGCATACCATACGATGCTGTTTTATTTTTATTTTTCGTGATAATCTGTAATACCAGTTCTTCTCTTCTTGTAAATGAATAGTCTTTCTTTCTTTCCAAAACAAATGTTGTCAATAACATAATTTTGAAATCAGACCACTCGTTACACAAGCAAATCAATTCTGATATTTGCAATTTGTTCATAAAATTTGTGTTTTACGACACACTCGCCTTCGTAAACTGCATCTCAGCTTATCACTGTGTTTATATTAATTACTCAATATATATTTTCATGGTTATTCGTAAATTAACGGTTAAATGATGACTACTAAAATACCGTGGACCTTATGTGTCCAGTCTACTACGTTATTTAAAGGTTTGAATATTTTTATTAGATAGGATAGCAAACAAGCTCATGGTTTTCTGATTAAATAAATAATAGTTTAAAAAAACTAAAAAACACGCTTTTTATAGAAAACCGAACTAAAAAAATAGAGAATAAATTTTAATAAATTTAAATTAAGAATAGTGTTAAAAATTTCAATAATTATAAATTAATAATAGTGTGAATTAAAAAAATAATTTTATTTGAAAAAAAGCGTGGGGTGCTTTTTAAGATATTACCGAAATGATAATCACTCTACTCATATGTGTCAATAAAATATTTATAACTATTGACACCATGCACCCCACGCTTTTTTTTAAATAAAATTATTTTTTTTATTCACACTATTATTAATTTATAATTATTGAAATTTTTAACACTATTCTTAATTTAAATTTATTAAAATTTATTATCTATTTTTTTAGTTCGGTTTTCTATAAAAAGCGTGTTTTTTAGTTTTTTTAAACTATTATTTATTTTCTACTTTTTAGTTTGGTTTATTTATAATAGCTTGTTTTTTTTAATTTTAAACTATTGCACGACTCATGATGCGAAGCATCAGAGAGTGCTTTACGATCGAATTTTTTTTTCATATATACATATCTTCACGCCAGATCCCTTACGGGGTAGGCAGAGAGAACCGAGTGCCATACATAACGATCCTTGCAGGCTTGACTCGCTTCCTCCACATTCATCACTCATTTCATACACACACGCCGGTTGCGAAGACTCTTGATACCACCTTCGGAAATTTTTTTCGCCTTATTTTGGCAACTATTTTTAGTATTATAGCCTTGTTAGTTAACTAAAATTTTATTTTAATTTTATTTGAAAAAAAGCGTGGGGTGCTTTTTAAGATATTACCGAAATGATAATCACTCTACTCATATGTGTCAATAAAATATTTATAACTATTGACACCATGCACCCCACGCTTTTTTTTAAATAAAATTATTTTTTTTATTCACACTATTATTAATTTATAATTATTGAAATTTTTAACACTATTCTTAATTTAAATTTATTAAAATTTATTCTCTATTTTTTTAGTTCGGTTTTCTATAAAAAGCGTGTTTTTTAGTTTTTTTAAACTATTATTTATTTTCTACTTTTTAGTTTGGTTTATTTATAATAGCTTGTTTTTTTTAATTTTAAACTATTGCACGACTCATGATGCGAAGCATCAGAGAGTGCTTTACGATCGAATTTTTTTTTCATATATACATATCTTCACGCCAGATCCCTTACGGGGTAGGCAGAGAGAACCGAGTGCCATACATAACGATCCTTGCAGGCTTGACTCGCTTCCTCCACATTCATCACTCATTTCATACACACACGCCGGTTGCGAAGACTCTTGATACCACCTTCGGAAATTTTTTTCGCCTTATTTTGGCAACTATTTTTAGTATTATAGCCTTGTTAGTTAACGGAATCAAGATATTTTGCATACTATTGTCGAGATAATTTAATGGAGATTAATTCTATACTTGCTAAAAATTAATTTAGTGCAATAGAAACGGAAAAAAATATGAAAATAGGTCAAAAAATTTTCATGTCCGTCACGTATGAAACTTCGGAAACACTGTAACTTATGAAAAAATCAATTATTTGAGTTATTTTTTTTTATTCTAATCGGCAATTGTAGATCATCGAATGCGAATGGCTAATAAATTCAGTGTCGTTTAATTACAATTAATAAAAAACGAAAACTACAAGACTGTATATCTATATATATATCCATGTCAAATTAACATGGTTGGTGATATATCTATATCTATAAATATTATGTACATTTATTTTGTTTTTTTTTTGTTTTTTTATTCAGTCAATTAAACTCAGTCACAGAGACGGCGGCGAACTCTTCGTGGCTCGTGAAATCTAAGTTATATGCGCAGACACTGTTGCAAACTCTGTGTGTGTGTGTGTGTAAGTGTGCAAGGCGTTCCTGTCGTACTCCCATACAGGACAATACGACGGGGCCAGATATGGGCCATGCTTGGCGCAATGCTGTCTATCTCTGGCCCATGCTTGTAAACCCGCTTTGGCCCAGCCTTGGTAGAAGTAGACTCGGTAAGATCCAAGAGCGTCTAGGGAATGAGTCTTTTGAGCAGAGAGCTATTAGAGTTGTTCTCATTTTTGAGCGAACTTGCGAACTAGCGACTAGCGAGAGAACTACTAGCGAACGAGTCTGCCGAGCAGAAGGCTCATAGAATTGGTCTCATTGAGGAGCGTTTAGCTAAGGAGTCCGCCGAGCAGAGAGCTCGTGGATTAGTAGTGATACGAAACCGTACAGCAATTGAGTCTGCTCAGTCACGTGAGAACCGCCTAGCGGTAGCTCGTCAGACGTCACAAAGACTTCGTTCAATTACTGAGCGTAATTTTATAACCACCATAAATCAATATGCTGAAGTACCATGTACAATCTGTAAGAAATTATTATATCCAAAGCAACAGACGTCATTAGTTAAAGCACGTTTTGATATTTTTTTTGCTCGACTACCATAAAAAAAAGAAAAGTTCCTTCTCAGGCCCACTGGAACAACATGGAAGTTATATCTTTACCTCTTGAACTGACCGACTTGACAGACGTAGAACAAAGACTTTTGTTAAGAGTAGTTCCTTTTACAACTAGTTTCCACCCGCACCAAAGTGCTCGTCAACACCAATCAAACGAGCCCAAACTCGATAGAGTTGCGTTATTTAATTGCTGATCTCCTATGGTCACCTTCTGGCTTTATCGTCGAACCCTGCAGGATCCTAGTTAGCACCAAGCACCAAAGTGCTCGTCAACACTAATCAAATGAGCCCAAATTCGATAGAGTTGTGTCATTTAATTGCTGAGCTCCTATGACCATCTTCTAGCTACATCATCGGACCCTGCAGGATCCTAGTCACTACCAAGCACCAAAGTGATCATCAACATGAATCAAATTAGTCCAAACGCAATAGTCTTGTTATTAACCGATTTTTAACCATTTAATTATTAAGTTCCTGTGGTCACCTTCCGATTCAGATTCATCAGATCAGCTCCATGTCATAATAAGGTTTCATTGTCATTCAATTAACATACGTATACAAAATTTCAGCTCAATCGGTAACCGGGAAGTGGATCAAATTTACTTGCGAGATTTGATTTCAGACATCGAGATAGGTACAATAAATAAAAAAATGCTCATAAAACAAAAACTACTAGGCCTACCTGAATCAAATTTTTATGGGACCAATTCGAAACTATTCCGCATCAAACAAAAAAGAATCACGTAATTCGGTTCAGAAACCTCGGAGAAATCGGTGTACATACATAAAAAAAAATATACCAGCCGAATTGAGAACCTCCTCCTTTTTTTGAAGTCGGTTAAAAATGGAATAATTTTATCAAATTAGTGTATTGTCATCGGTCCTCAATAAATCTACAAAGTTTGACCGAAATCTGGCCGTTTAAAGTGGGTCAAAATCGCGCCCAAAGAAGTCGGTTACAAACAAACATACAAACATACAAACATACAGGTGAAGCTAATAAAAAGCGTGTAAAAACACCATCGCGTAAAGACAACAAAGATATTCATGTAGCGGGGTGGTCCGAGTCACTGGAAGAAAAAAATTGAATCAATCCGGCAACTGGGACCGCGGTTCCAATTAATATGGTCCGAGTCGCCGGAAACCTCATTAAAACTCCCCATGTAGAAGTTTACGCCTACAACACTGAACGCCATTGCGGCAGAAATAAGTTAGGCGGTGACACCAAACTCAGGCGAGATGAACCTCCTATCTCCTCCCACCTAGTAGTCTCGATGGTAGTAACACGTACATGACAATATGTAATAGAATGGAATGGAATGGAAGACGGTTTTTTCTTCATACTCAAATTAAGGAAAAAAGATTACCGTCTAAAACTAATGATGCTTTGCTAAACGTGCTAATGATGCTTTACTAAACTTTATACACATCTCAGAAAATAACGAGGAATAAAAATGATTCTATTCTACAAAAGTAATCTGAATGGGTCTCTCAAAATCACTAAAGAATGAGGAGCACAATTTGCTTAGATTTACAATTTCACGATACACTATCCTTTCATTCCAGTGATATAAATAGTCCCGAATCAGAGCAAACAAGACGATCATTGATGGGCACTTTTTACAAACACAAACCTTTCATCCATCAAGACTCCATTAGCACATTAAAACGTTGATTTAACACGTATGTCTGTCATTAATAGCAAATAAACGTCCGCCGTCCGTCAATCACACGCCGAGTGGGAACTGAAACAGATACGATGTGTTTTAATGACGCCTCATACGTTGTCAGTCATCATTTTTGGCTCTGTAGCAGCTGGCAGACCAATCATTTTTGGCTCTGTATCAGATAGGCTATGAGGCTAAATATTTTGGTTCTTTGTTAGCTTATTGTCTGACAATCCCTAGTGAATAAGGCGTTTGTTACCTAAGTGCGCTTTATAAACGTATAAAGAATGTGAGGCATACTTAAAATGCATATAAAAGGTAAGACACACCTAAAACGTCATAAAAAGGTAAAAAATCTTAAACACCATATATACTCAAAGCACCATGTAAAGGAGGTAAAAAACACAACTTTAAGCTTAGTATATTTGAATAAATATTATATTCTGGTAATTAAATTAATTCAATTTTTAAAATGTTAATGTAATTAATATAATTAATATTTCTATTCGATTTTGTAATTATCTGTACACCAAAACGGCAGGCCGTAGCGTCCTTATTAACATTATGTATATTCATATCTAACTCCTTCACCTATCTAAAACTTTACATAAATATGGTAAAAAATACCTAAAACGCCAAATAAATAAGGTAAGATATACCTAAAATGAATATAGAAAAGGTAAAACACACCTAAAACGTAATATAAGGAAAGTAAGACACACCTTAAACATCATATAAGTAAGACAACTTCAACGCCATATAAAGAAGGTGATATATAATTTAAACGCCAAATAAAGAAAGTAACATAATTTATTTATAAGACAAGCCTAAAACGCCATTTAAATAAGGTAAATCGTACCTAAAATACCATATAAAGAGGGTAAGACATACCTATGTCAAAAGTCAGCTCGTATTCACGTATGTAACTGTCGTGGTTTTTTAACCATCATGAGTCATTTTATGATTTTGTGTGGTCCGGTCCCCTTTTAAAGAATATATAAATTCCCGTTCTGCCGGGCAGATTGAAAAAGGCGACTAATTTATCAAACATGTGACTTTCAATATGTGTACTAGATGGTAGATCTTTGAATCGTCTCGATCGGGTTGGGAACCACCGCCTTACCTATTCCTGTCGTAATAGCTTGTCAGTCAGACTTAAGGTACCCTGAAACTTATACAGATGACATACAACTCGCTACACTGATGGTAATGCATCTATGCCCCTACAGATGATGTTTTTAAAGTTTTTCCTAGCACGGGACTGGTGCTAAAACACATGTGTTTATTTAAATTTTTTAAATTAAATTTATTTAAATTTAAGTTTATTTAAAGAATATATGTATATATTCTTTTATTTCGTCTGAACTACCATTCAGATAGACACGACATATGCCCGATTATTATATCTGAAAAACAACTTGTTTTAATTAAAAATAACTAGCGTAACCCCGCGGCTACATATATCGACCTACGGCGAAGGTTCGCGCTAGCACGATGTTATTACGAACTACATCGCGACAACTGCTTACCTCATAATGACGTATTATTACTACCGCCGTCATCAAACCGCAGCCGGCAGGTTATATTTGTGCGGCCCACGATCAAGCAAACAAGAATATTGTAACATTTCTTAAAATTTCTTCTTCTCAAATTCTTAATTCATGAACATTCGTTCCTTAAATTCTTTATGATACAGCTTCATAAACATAAAAGGTCATATCGTAGTATGTTATTTTATTTTTACCCTTGAACAAAATAAAATAGGATACGTCGATACATAGTGGCAGTATAAAATACGACGTATACATGAAATTACCTAAACATATGTATGCGGATAAAATTATAGTTTGTTATTATTATTATTATTGTTTATAATAATTATATTACAATTTCTTTGTCGTGAGTCGCACAAATATCACCTGCGAATCGCAATTTGACGCCCACTGCAGTGACGCGTCAAGACTCTTCTTCTTCTTCTCGTGGGCGGGTCTCCGCAACTCGACGACTAGCGCCTTTTTTGCGTTGCGTTGCGTGGTTAGGATGGTTCTACTCTTGCCATCCCAACTCAAGCGTCAAGACTCTTCGCGATGCACTTCCGCGATAGGCCGATACATCGGGCTAGCGCGAACTTTTGCCATAGCCCGATATGTATAGCCGCGTCATTAGCTAAAACTTTTATAAATGTCAAATTACCAAATGTCCATACATCTTGTAAAACGCCTTGTCATTAGCTAATGGTTGCTGCTACGAATGACGGATAGTTCATAACAGAAACGCGAAAATAGACTAAAAAGCCTGGATCATATTGTAAACAATTTTACCATAAAGTTATTTAAATTATTCTTATTAAGATTTAGAAGGAATTTCACACACTAATTTGAATCGCTCTGGCATGCGGTTTTAATAAATTTTTCACTTAATATTGGGTCCTCACTCACAGTATCAAAAACATCCTAAACATAACAAGCGGTAGAACATAATCCATATATTAGTACAAACCCGTCAACGCATCATATGTTTACGATTATCGTTAAAAGAGGGCATATTTCGTCAACACTCCGCCCGCGACTGAATGTGGGCCATAGAATAAACAATACAGATACCAAAAATATAGCTTTTAAGATTTTTCAGAAGATTTATTTGTTTTATTATTTTTTTTATATCATAAGATAGCAAACAAGCAGATGGGTCTCCTGATGGAAAGAGTCAACCATCGCCTATAGACACCAAATATGTTAATGGTGCGTTGCTATCTCGTGGCGAGGTCTAATGCCACATGCATAAGTTTACCGGCTACCTTACCCTCCAAATCGGAACATGACAGCGACAAGCACTGACGCTATTGCGGCAGGAATAGGTAAGGCGGTGGTACCAGACCCGAGCGAGACAATGCAGAACTCTACCGTCTTAGTATTTAATTCACAGTCATCTCAAATTTAATAGTAGTACGTATGTTATACACACTCATTTTACTCAATTTATGTGATAATTATAGATAGTTATCTGAGGAAGGATACGTCAATGAATCTCACTAGTTATAGTATTTTTTTATCATGATATAGCAAACAAGCAGATGGGTCTCCTGATGGAAAAAGTCAACCATCGCCTATAGACACCAACGGTGTTAATGGTGCGTTGCTATCTTGTGGTAAAGTCTAATGCCACATGCATAAATTTACCGGCTACCTTACCCTCTAAACCGGAACACGTCAGTGACTGACAGTGACAAGCTACTCAGTACATAGAAAATGACGGTTAACCATATTTTTGAAAGAACTAAGGCTCTGTGCTTTCCTTATCTCTTCTGGAATGGAGTTCCAAAGCGTAACAGCTTTAGCGATGAAGGACCGACTGTTATCATTTGTGTTTTGTGCTGGCACCAATAGAAAAAGGTTATCTACCGATCTTAGATATTTGAGCTGGTTGGCACGGAACGTGAATCTTTCGTTCAAATATCCTATCCGTCGTACGTCTATATATTTATATATATCCCCTCTTATTTGAAAGAAAGATTCAGTGAATATGTATAAAACATATTTTTTGTTTAAGGGACTCGTTTGTAAAATATGAAACTTTAAAGTGTTAATTAGAGTCAAGTGTCCTCCCCCTGTTGCCAGTTAAATGGCTGGTTTTGGGGGTGAGAAAAAATCACGGTAGTAGTAAATGTGATGAAATTAAAAGGAAAACTATTACGGCGCAAAAGACTTTATAAAAGTTTGAGTAATAATCAAGCAACTTATGAAATGTATTTGGACAAATTTTATAGGCGGTAAACGTGTGGTGCGGATATATCCGCCATTGATATTAAATGATCATAGTATAAACATTTAATGTCAGCAAGTAAATAAATATCGCTAGATAAATTTCACAAATTGATCTAACCCCAAAATAAACAAATTATTTGCTTGTGATAACGATACTTATACAAATATATACATATGTAAAAACCCAAAAATACAAACATCTATGCTCATCACACAAACGTTTATTTTGTCCCTGTCGGGAATCAAACCCAAGACCGATCGATTCCTAGTTATTTCGTTCTTTCATGTCAGGACAAATAAGATGTTAGTTGACTTATCAGATTAATAGGACATTAGTTGACATGTCAGGGTAAATGAGATATTAGTTGACATGTGAGGGTAAATGAGATATTAGTTGACATGTGAGGGTAAATGAGATATTAGTTGACATGTGAGGGTAAATGAGATATTAGTTGACATGTCAGGGTAAATGAGATATTAGTTGACATGTCAGGGTAAATGAGATATTAGTTGACATGTGAGGGTAAATGAGATATTAGTTGACATGTGAGGGTAAATGAGATATTAGTTGACATGTCAGGGTAAATGAGATATTAGTTGACATGTGAGGGTAAATGAGATATTAGTTGACATGTTAGGGTCCATGAGATATTAGTTGACATACTAGGATGAATGAGATATTATTTGACATATCAGGGTAAACGAAATGTTGGTTAACATTTACATTAATATTATAAATGCGAAAGTTTGAATGTATGGATGTTTGTTACTCAATCACGCAAAAATGTCAAGACTACTGGATGAAATTTGACACACAGGTAGATAATAACCTAAAATAGCACATAAAATGCTCTTTATATTAGATAAATAAGTTGTTCCCGGAGAATTCGCCAAAAATGTTAATAATGCAGCGGGCTGCAAGTTGCTGTAGTGATAAAAATATCAAGTGAAAAATTTGTTTAAGTCCATCATCAAGGCGGTTTACATAACCACACCTAGTATATTATATTACAAGGTTAGAAAATTCTATTCAGAGTAGGCCAATTAAGATAAGTTGCAAATTTGAATTTGTATATTTTTATTGACCAATTTATTTATTTATTAAAATATGTAAATGTTCTAAGAATTGAAATAATTATTTAAAAAAACTAATTTTACAAGTTTTAAGGATATTATATTAAAACATTGTAAAAACATCAATAAAGATAAGCTTTTATAGCTTATTTTATTGATTTAGGTTCATAAAAATGAATAGTTATTCCTTTTTAAGTAGAAATATTGCGTAAGTGTAATGGAAATAGTTTGCTTATTCAACAAAGAGTTATTTTAAGTTTAAACTCGAACTTATACTTTTATTATACCCCACAATATCAAATACAATAGATTATGTTAAGATAATAGAAATCTCTTTTGTTAGTTATAAGCGCACCTATAGTACTTTTTTTATATCTTATCTTAGCTAGTGAGGTACAATGTCGTGTTGTTAAAACCATTGTCAGAAATCATTGAGATACTTTTATTATAACTTAAGATTAGAACACAACTATTTATTTTTCATTTGAGAATTTAATCTTTTTTATGAGATAAAAATCGTAAACAAGCGGAGAGATTATCTTATAGAAGTGTAAAACACGATGATATCTATAACACCAATGGTGGTTATCTGGTTGGGACCTTTCTGTTTTGACCTACAACAGTAGTATGAACTCGCTTAAGCTGAACTTAGCTAACAGAAGTAAGAATTTCTTGGAAAAAGTTAAGTAATTACTAAGTCATTGCATCTTAAAATTATAATATGGTATTTGAAACAATAAAACAATAAAAACTGTTTTTCGGCAAATACACAATTTACACATATGCATATACCAATTTTAAAATAGTCTCATATTTAATGAGACTAATGTATAACACTAGATTTCTATATAATATAGTGTCCTATTGTTAAACAGTCATTTTGTATATAGGTATATATATATGCAACTAGCTGACCCTGAAAACGTTGTTTGGCCATATAAATTATTAATATCGCTATTAAATATGGGGGTGGATGGTAAAAGGATGAAAATTTAGGATTATATTATGTACTTTTAATGCTATGTTATAAGAAAATAAAAATAATGTCCAAAAAAATTGGGTGGACCACCCTTATCAATTATGGGCATAAAAATTAGATAAATATCTATTCTCAGACCACTGAATATACATATAAAATTTCATCAAAATTGGTCTAGCCATTTCATGGTAACAAACACCGCGGCACGAGAATTTTGTATATTAGATTACATTATTTTTTTAAATTTTTATATAATATGATAGCAAACAAGCAGATGGGTCTCCTGATGGAAAGAGTCAACCATCGCCTATAGACGCAAAAAATGCAAATGATGCGTTGCTATCCTTGTGGCGGAGTCTTATTGTCACATGCATACGTTTACCGGCTACCTTACGCTCCAAATCGGAACGCGACGGTGACGAGCACTGACGCTATTCCGGCAGGAATAAAAACTATATTAACATTGTGTTGCATTAAATTTTCGTTTTTTAGATATAATAATGTCATAGTATTTTTTTTTAATTAATCTCAGGACTATAATTATATAATCATTTATTCCAGTATTCGTCAGGTAATCTCTACTTTCATCGTTGCATTATAATACTTACGGCCGGTTTCCGAAACGCAAATCAATTTTAACAAGCAACTAATCTGTGTTTAACAGATCATTTGCTTGTAAAAATTATGTTAAACACAAATTAATCCCTTGTTAAAATTAATTTGTTAAATTAACTTGTTAAAATTAAGTCTTGATAATATAGCAAACAAGCTGATGACTTTCCTGACGGAAAGAGACAACTATTGTTTATAGACAACAAATATGATAACGGTTCGTTGTTATTTATGTAATGAGGTGATAATGCTACTTGCATAAGTATAAAGCTACCTTACCCTCTAAAGAAAGTATTGACTAATAACAGGAATAAGTAAGGCTGTGATATCAAATACAAGGGCGAGATGCTGCAGAAATGTACCACCTAGTAATCACGACGTCAGTAATAGCAATTGTTCGCATTCTATGAACCGCCTGGCATAATGGCAGATTCTTCAAAGGGAGCCCAGACGATTACGGGGTAGGGTGTCCGGACTATTATGAGGTAAAGGAATGAATGACTTATCGCCGATCGAGCTCTTATTGGAACACTATATTGCCCAAAAGCCGCAACTCAGAATGTGACGTTCGTCTGGTATAGAACTCGAGACAAAATGGCAGAATGCCAGTGAATGTACTCTTTTAGGCACAGACTATTCATTTTTCATTCATTGTGTGAAATTGAATGACGCCGAGTGTCAATATCAAATATTGTTAGATCGATTCATTAGTAAATTCATTTGGCATTCTTTTTTCTTTCTATATTTAGATATTTCATTTCGAGTGAAAGACACCAATTGAAATGAATCCATTTTAAAATATCAAACTAGCTTTTGCCAGAGGCTTCGCTCGCGTTAAATTCATTTTAGGAATGTGGTGGTTAAAAAGAGACAAAAAGTAGCCTATGTGACTCTCCATCTCTTCAACTATCTCCAATTAAAAGATCACGTCAATTCGTCGCTCCGTTTTGCCGTAAAAAACGGAAAAACAAACACTTTTTATTAGTATGGATCCCTCAAATCTTCACAATATAGCAATCAAGGTAACTGATAAAGAGAAATAATCATATTCGATGGACACCGAAGATGTTAAGGATATTTTATCATTATTGTGGCATACATCGGTGTAGTTAATATATATATAGTGGAACACGGTTGTAACAAACAATTAGCCATTGTGGCAGAAATAGCTATCTCGAGTAAAATGTTACAAAATTATACCACCTTTTAGTCACCTAGCAACGATGGCCTTAGTTTGCCTTTTGTTCGTCTGACTAATGCGAGGACTTGTTCAAAAACTTTGTTAAGACATACATATTATTGTCTTTTACATAACCTACAATGAAAGATCACAATAATAAAATAAACAAAGAGATGGAAAGGCACAATCATCAGCTGTAGACACAGTTAAAATGTCAAGAGTGATAAGCTATTGCGGCAGGAATAGGTTATCTACCATCTAGTAGTTCCGATGACTGTGTAATGTTAGGTATCCCGATAACTAATACATTTTAGGCCAATTAATTATACACCATTTATGAACTGCGTAGCAGATAGGATGGTAGTCAAAAAATATATTTTTGCTACAATGTTATACATTTTTTTAAATAAATAATATTGTAAGCTTCGAAGGTAATCAATAAAACATAGCAAAGTAATTTTCTAACTACCGGTCGTTTAAGTGTAATTAACCAATAAAAATAATGCAAATAATAGAAGCAACAATTACATTATTTTGTTTAACAAATGGTTATGTCTAAAAAATGTTAATGACAGTATAGGCATTAAACATCTGCATCCTGTCGTGTCTGTTTCTAATAAGTCTATATTCTAAGCATAAAGTCGGGCAAGTGTTTATTTTACGTACAATGTTTATGGAACCAATTAGGAGGCTAGCTTATTGACTGGAGTAAAACTCACAAATTACGACCGCAGAGGGGTTTATTCATTTGTTTTGAGTACAATTTTGTGACGTGTATTTTTAAAGAGGGTAATTAGTTAGCGTTAATTTAATAGTGCGACTCGCAGCTTTAAGCAACTCAAAATAACTAAAAGCGGTAACTTTGAGTAAGTTATTGATTAACAGACATCTACAACTTCAACGTAGTAAATTATGCGCTGCTCTTATGAAAAAAATCCTTTAATCTTTTCCGTTCTACTTCATGATTCCTCTTAAATAAAAATGAGTCCACTTTTTCACTCTAAGCGTACGGAACCCTAAAAATGACTTGATAAATGAAACATCCGAAACCTTGCTTCAAGTATATAAAATAAGTTTTAATATGGTCAAATTATATTAACTCATAAGTTAACTGAAACAAAGCTATTTATTTAATTTTAGACGTACAGTCATAAAATTATGAATTACTAGCTGACCCGGCAAACGTTGCTCTGCCTTTTTAACTACTCTTATTTTTTCTATATTTTCTCACCTTTTAAACCTTCCCTGGACTTCAAAAATTAATTCAAAACCAAAATTAGCCAAATCGGTTCAGCCGTTCTCGAGTTTTAGCGAGACTAACGAACAGCAATTGATTTTTATATATATACTAGCTGACCTGGCAAACGTTGTTCTGCCTTTTTAACTATTCTTTTTTTATATATATTTTCTTACCTTTTAAATATAGATATAAGATAATTTATAATATATTTTTGATTTATGTACTGACTTTTTAGAAATTTGACAAACATTGTAAATCAAACAAGCAGATAGTTCTCACCATATAAAGGAATAATTATTGCCTATAAACACTAGAGGTATGATAATGGCGCGTTGTTGTTCGTGTGGCGGGGTTAAAATACCACACGTCTCCAAACTGGATGAGTATTGACCTTTTACAGCAGGAATAGGTTAGGTGATGGTACCAAAACTCGGTCCAGATGTTGCAAAACTGTACCGCGTCATTAATAATCACGATTTTAGTGACACGTATTCTTCTCTCGTCTTTTACGAGATGCCTATTCTTCAAAAACGGGCCTGAATCACCACGGGAATAATAAAAATATAACAGCACTACCCATACACATTGCTGTATTACAAAAATGAAAAAATGTAGCTGTATTGCAAAAATGCAAAACTATTGAAAAAATATTGGTCAAAAATATTTTGCTGTAATTCAGAAATGCAAAAATATTGGTCAATAATACATTGACATATTGCAAAAATGCAAAACTGTTACAAAAATGTTAGTCTCACGCTTTTCGCATGTAGCTCCTATCCACCAAACACACGAAAAGGGAGTCCAAAAACCTCAAACACGTAATCAACACGAGAAAAATCTTGTCTAATATAAGACGTAAGAAACCTAAAAATCACCCTATTAGCGTATCAAGAATATGTTTTATCTACTTTACAGTATGGAATTCCTATTTGAGGAAACTTACTTGAATTTATATTAATTTCAGAGATCAAAAAATATATACCAGCCCAATATGTGGGCCCAATAAACCAGCTACGTTTTTAAACTAATAACAAGTTTTTTTTTTTATAAAATAAGATACAAACAAGCAGATGGGTCTCCTGATGAAAAGAGTCAACCATCGCATGTTAATGGTGCGTTGCTATCTTGTGGCGAGGTCTCATGCCAGGACAATGACAGACACTGACGCTAATGCGGCAGGAATAGGTAAGGCGGTGTTACGAGACCCTGGCGAGACAATGCAGAACTCTACCACCTAGTAGTCACGATGCCCATACCACATATATTTTGTATTATGGATGTCAACGTCATTATAAAAAAACATCAATATTATTTTAAACACCTTTTGTGTCTATAGGCGTTGGTTGACTCTTTTCATCAGGAGACCCATCTGTTTGTTTGTATCTTATTTTATTTATTTTGTTTATTCAATAAAGCTGCTGCAAGCTGCTGTAGTGATAGGGCAATTCAATAAAGCCCGATCGATTCCTAGTTAGTTCGTTCTTTTATGTCAGGACAAATAAGATGTTAGTTGACTTATCAGATTAATAGGACATTAGTTGACATGTCAGGGTAAATTAGATATTAGTTGACATGTGAGGGTAAATGAGATATTAGTTGAATTGTTAGAGTAAATGAGATATTGGTGGCCTTGTCAGAATAAATGAGATATTAGTTGACATGTTAGGGTCCATGAGATATTAGTTGACATGTGAGGGTAAATGAGATATTATTTGAATTGTCAGAGTAAATGAGATATTGGTGGCCTTGTCAGAATAAATGAGATATTAGTTGACATACTAGGATAAATGAGATATTATTTGACATATCAGGGTAAACGAAATGTTGGTTAACATTTACATTAATATTATAAATGCGAAAGTTTGAATGTATGGATGTTTGTTACTCAATCACGCAAAAATGTCAAGACTAATTTGGATGAAATTTGGCACACAGGTAGATAATAACCTAAAATAGCACATAAAATGCTCTTTATATTAGATAAATAAGTTGTTCCCGGAGAATTCACACAAAAATGTTAATAATGCAGCGGGCTGCAAGCTGCTGTAGTGATAAAAATATCAAGTGAAAAATTTGTTTAAGTCCATCATCAAGGCGGTTTACATAACCACACCTAGTATATTATATTACAAGGTTAGAAAATTCTATTCAGAGTAGGCCAATTAAGATAAGTTGCAAATTTGAATTTGTATATTTTTATTGACCAATTTATTTATTTATTAAAATATGTAAATGTTCTAAGAATTGAAATAATTATTTAAAAAAACTAATTTTACAAGTTTTAAGGATATTATATTAAAACATTGTAAAAACATCAATAAACATAAGCTTTTATAGCTTATTTTATTGATTTAGGTTCATAAAAATGAATAGTTATTCCTTTTTAAGTAGAAATATTGCGTAAGTGTAATGGAAATAGTTTGCTTATTCAACAAAGAGTTATTTTAAGTTTAAACTCGAACTTATACTTTTATTATACCCCACAATATCAAATACAATAGATTATGTTAAGATAATAGAAATCTCTTTTGTTAGTTATAAGCGCACCTATAGTACTTTTTTTATATCTTATCTTAGCTAGTGAGGTACAATGTCGTGTTGTTAAAACCATTGTCAGAAATCATTGAGATACTTTTATTATAACTTAAGATTAGAACACAACTATTTATTTTTCATTTGAGAATTTAATCTTTTTTATGAGATAAAAATCGTAAACAAGCGGAGAGATTATCTTATAGAAGTGTAAAACACGATGATATCTATAACACCAATGGTGGTTATCTGGTTGAGACCTTTCTATTTTGACTACAACAGTAGTATGAACTCGCTTAAGCTGAACTTAGCTAACAGAAATAAGAATTCCTTGGAAAAAGTTAAGTAATTACTAAGTCATTGCATCTTAAAATTATAATATGGTATTTGAAACAATAAAACAATAAAAACTGTTTTTCGGCAAATACACAATTTACACATATGCATATACCAATTTTAAAATTTAAAATTTTAAAATAGTCTCATATTTAATGAGACTAATGTATAACACTAGATTTCTATATAATATAGTGTCCTATTGTTAAACAGTCATTTTGTATATAGGTATATATATATGCAACTAGCTGACCCTGAAAGCGTTGTTTGGCCATATAAATTATTAATATCGCTATTAAATATGGGGTGGATGGTAAAAGGATGAAAATTTAGGATTATATTATGTACTTTTAATGCTATGTTATAAGAAAATAAAATAATGTCCAAAAAAATTGGGTGGACCACCCTTATCAATTATGGGCATAAAAATTAGATAAATATCTATTCTCAGACCACTGAATATACATATAAAATTTCATCAAAATTGGTCTAGTCATTTCATGGTAACATGGTAACATGATTACATTATTTTTTTTATTTTTATATCATATGATAGCAAACAAGCAGATGGGTCTCCTGATGGAAAGAGTCAACCATCGCCTATAGACGCAAAAAATGCGAATGATGCGTTGCTATCCTTGTGGCGGAGTCTTATTGTCACATGCATACGTTTACCGGCTACCTTACGCTCCAAATCGGAACGCGACAGTGACGAGTACTGACGCTATTCCGGCAGGAATAAAAACTATATTAACATTGTGTTGCATTAAATTTTCGTTTTTTTTAGATATAATAATGTCATAGTATTTTTTTAAATTAATCTTAGGACTATAATTATATAATCATTTATTCCAGTATTCGTCTAAAGAAAGTATTGACTAATAACAGGAATAGGTAAGGCTGTGATATCAAATACAAGGGCGAGATGCTGCAGAAATGTAGGTACCACCTAGTAATCACGACGTCAGTAAAAGCAATTGTTCGCATTCTATGAATCGCCTGGCATAATGGCAGATTCTTCAAAGGGAGCCCAGACGATTACGGGTTAGGATGTCCGGACTATTGTGAGGTAAAAGAATGAATGACTTATCGCCGATCGAGCTCTTATTGGAACACTATTTTGCCCAAAAGCCGCAACTCAGAATGTGACGTTCGTCTGGTATAGAACTCGAGACAAAATGGCAAAATGCCAGTGAATGTACTCTTTTAGGCACAGACTATTCATTTTTCATTCATTGTGTGAAATTGAATGACGCCGAGTGTCAATATCAAATATTGTTAGATCGATTCATTAGTAAATTCATTTGGCATTCTTTTTTCTTTCTATATTTAGATATTCCATTTCGAGTGAAAGACACCGATTGAAATGAATCCATTTAATATATCAAACTAGCTTTTGCCAGAGGCTTCACTAGCGTTAAATTTATTTTAGGAATGTGGGGGGTTAGAAAGATACAAAAAGTAGCCTGTGTGACTCTCCATATCTTCAACTATCTCCAATTAAAAAATCACGTCAATTCGTTGCTCCGTTTTGCCGTAAAAGAGGGAAAAACAAACACACTTTATTAGTATGGATCCCTCAAATCTTCACAATATAGCAATCAAAGTAACTGATAAAAAGAAATAATCACATTCGATGGACACCGAAGATGTTAAGGATATTTTATCATTATTGTGGCATACATCGGTGTAGTGTCTATATCTACTGGAACACGGTTGTAACAAACAATTAGCCATTGTGGCAGAAATAGCTATCTCGAGTAAAATGTTACAAAATTATACCACCTTTTAGTCACCTAGCAACGATGGCCTTCGTTTGCCTTTTGTTCGCCTGACTAATGCGAGGACTTGTTCAAAAACATTGTTAAGACATACATATTATTGTCTTTTACATAACCTACAATGAAAGATCACAATAATAAAATAAACAAAGAGATGGAAAGGCACAATCATCAGCTGTAGACACAGTTAAAATGTCAAGAGTGATAAGCTATTGCGGCAGGAACAGGTTATCTACCATCTAGTAGTTCCGATGACTGTGTAATGTTAGGTATCCCGATAACTAATACATTTTAGGCCAATTAATTATACACCATTTATGAACTGCGTAGCAGATAGGATGGTAGTCAAAAAAATATATTTTTGCTACAATGTTATACATTTTTTAAAATAAATAATATTGTAAGCTTCGAAGGTAATCAATAAAACATAGCAAAGTAATTTTCTAACTACCGGTCGTTTAAGTGTAATTAACCAATAAAAATAATGCAAATAATAGAAGCAACAATTACATTACTTTGTTTAACAAATGGTTATGTCTAAAAAATGTTAATGACAGTATAGGCATTAAACATCTGCATCCTGTCGTGTCTGTTTCTAATAAGTCTATATTCTAAGCGTAAAGTCGGGCAAGTGTTTATTTTACGTACAATGTTTATGGAACCAATTAGGAGGCTAGCTTATTGACTGGAGTAAAACTCACAAATTACGACCGCAGAGGGGTTTATTCATTTGTTTTGAGTACAATTTTGTGACGTGTATTTTTAAAGAGGGTAATTAGTTAGCGTTAATTTAATAGTGCGACTCGCAGCTTTAAGCAACTCAAAATAACTAAAAGCGGTAACTTTGAGTAAGTTATTGATTAACAGACATCTACAACTTCAACACAGTAAATTATGCGTTGCTCTTATGAAAAAAATCCTTTAATCTTTTCCGTTCTACTTCATGATTCCTCTTAAATAAAAAGGAGTCGACTTTTTCACTCTAAACGTAAGAAACCCTAAAAATGAATTGATAAATGAAACATTTAAAACCTTACTTCAAGTATATAAAATACGTTTTAATATGGTCAAATTATATTAACTCATAAGTTAACTGAAACAAAGCTATTTATTTAATTTTAGACGTACAGTCATAAAATTATGAATTACTAGCTGACCCGGCAAACGTTGCTTTGCCTTTTTAACTACTCTTATTTTTTCTATATTTTCTCACCTTTTAAACCTTCCCTGGACTTCAAAAATTAATTCAAAACCAAAATTAGCCAAATCGGTTCAGCCGTTCTCGAGTTTTAGCGAGACTAACGAACAGCAATTGATTTTTATATATATACTAGCTGATCTGGCAAACGTTGTTCTGCCTTTTTAACTATTCTTTTTTTTCTATATTTTCTTACCTTTTAAATATAGATATAAGATAATTTATAATATATTTTTGATTTATGTACTGACTTTTTAGAAATTTGACAAACATTGTAAATCAAATAAGCAGATGGTTCTCACGATATAAAGGAATAATTATTGCCTATAAACACCAGAGGTATGATAATGGCGCGTTGTTGTTCGTGTGGCGGGGTTAAAATACCACACGTCTTCAAACTGGATGAGTATTGACCTTTTGCAGCAGGAATAGGTTAGGTGATGGTACCAAAACTCGGTCCAGATGTTGCAAAACTGTACCGCGTCATTAATAATCACGATTTTAGTGACACGTATTCTTCTCTCGTCTTTTACGAGATGCCTATTCTTCAAAAACGGGCCTGAATCACCACGGGAATAATAAAAATATAAATAACAGCACTACCCATACACATTGCTGTATTACAAAAATGCAAAAATGTAGCTGTATTGCAAAAATGCAAAACTATTGCAAAAATATTGGCCAAAAATATTTTGCTGTAATTCAGAAATGCAAAAATATTGGTCAAAAATACATTGACATATTGCAAAAATGCAAAACTGTTACAAAAATGTTAGTCTCACGCTTTTTGCATGTAGCTCCTATCCACCAAACACACGAGAAGGGAGTCCAAAAACCTCAGACACGTAATCAACACGAGAAAAATCTTGTCTAATATAAGACGTAAGAAACCTAAAAATCACCCTATTAGCGTATCAAGAATATGTTTTATCTACTTTACAGTATGGAATTCCTATTTGAGGAAACTTACTTGAATTTATATTAATTTCAGAGATCAAAAAATATATACCAGCCCAATACGTGGTATAAACCAGCTATGTTTTTTAAACTACTTATAAGTTTTTTTTTATAAAATAAGATACAAACAAGCAGATGGGTCTCCTGATGAAAAGAGTCAACCATCGCCTATAGACACCAAAGATGTTAATGGTGCGTTGCTATCTTGTGGCGAGGTCTAATGCCAGGACAATGACAGACACTGACGCTAATGCGGCAGGAATAGGTAAGGCGGTGTTACGAGACCCGGGCGAGACAATGCAGAACTCTACCACCTAGTAGTCACGATGGTAGTGAATCGATTAGCCAATCGGTCGTCTTTTACGACCTGCCTGGCTGAACAGCAGTTGGCCTATTCTTCAAGGAGCCCGGGACCAACACGGGGAAATCATAAAGCCATTAATCATACTGCCCATACCATATATTATGTGTATTATGGATGTCAACGTAATTATAAAAAAAACATCAATATTATTTTAAACACCTTTTGTGTATAGACAGAGTATATGCTAATACGTTAGAGATATTTGCAATATGATACATAAATATAAAAATAACAGGTAATATTTTGACGACGACAATTTCTAGTAAAATGTCATTCAAATGTAAAATAGAAGTGATATATTCACATTTCACATACGTGAGTAGAGAGGCACTATAACCACAATAGAATAATAACGCAGTAGAACAACTCCATTCAGGGCGCCCGAATCGCCGCACGCACACAGACGTATCGTTTACACGGCCGCTAACCAATCTTGGCCGGACAAGATAGGTTAGCGGCCGTGTACTAACCGTCTGTGTGCGTGCGGCGATTCGGGCGCCTTGAATGGAGTTGATCTACTGCGTTATTATTCTACTGTGCTATAACATCACGTGTTGAAAGGTCTGCAACGATAATACGGTTTTGCTGTCTACCATTGAACTAGTAAGTTTCAATGATAATTCCCATTTTTGTAGTGGTGTATAATCACTCAAGCAGTCTATAGTTAGGTGTGTGTCAGACTGCACTGACGAGACCAATACACACACCGAGGTCGAAACTGCTAATTTATAACTTGGAAAGATACTTACATCCAACTACTACTATTCAAATGTTTTTTTTTATATCATACGATAGCAAACAAGCAGATGAGTCTCCTGATGGAAAGAGTCAACCATCGCCTATAGACACCAAATATGTTAATGGTGCGTTGCTATCTTGTGGCGAGGTCTAATACCACATGCATAAGTTTACCGGCTACCTTACCCTCCAAACCGGAACACGACAGCGACGAGCACTGATGCTATTGCGGCAGGAATAGGTAAGGCGGTGGTACCTGACCCGGGCGAGACAATGCAGAACTCTACCACCTAGTAGCCACGATGGTAGTGACTCGATAGCCAATCGGTCGCCTTTTACGACCTGCCTGGCAGAACGGCAGTTGGCCTATTCTTCAAAGGAGGCCGGGACCAACATTAGATCTTTGATCAAAAGATAATACCGTCTTTACTCTTAGTGACTATGTCATTTCCATTTTAAACTTGAATGATAAATATATAACAAGAATTTAAAACGCTTTGGCGCTAATCAAAAACAAAATAAATATAACTTTGATAAATTCCCAAGTATCATTTATGTATATTTCTTGTACAAAAATAAAACTTAGAATTTTCTTAAAAATATTGTCTTCTTTTTCTTTGATTTAAGAGTCCTGCTCTTGTCGGTGGAGGAGTAATCATAGAAGATAAAGTACAAGGGAAGAGAGGATAGGAAGACTCAGACTTTGATCAAATCAAGGACAAAGTAAATGTAGTGTCGCATCAGAAAGTCAAAACCATGTCTATGGATAAATATTGCAAATAACAATAAATTCAAAAATTTATTATTATTAAATTTGCATAACAAAATATTTGCACAAAATATTATGGTATACTATGTTAGGATCTTTGAATTATTAGTATTAGTCAATGGTATTAGTAGCTTGCAACAATCAATATTCTTGCAAATTAAGACTCTTTCGTTGCAAAATCAAAGGCTTTCATGCATGTATATATGTGTATTTGTGTGTGATTTTATGTTTGTTGTCTATTCTTGACATGTGCATGTTCACTTATCAAAATACTGCCGTACCTTCAAAAGCTAGAAAAAAAATAATTTAAGAAAAAAAAAATAATTTAAGCTAGAAACAAAACGTAAGCCTACATGTTTTCGTCTTCCAGTCACCCGTAAATTACAATATTTTCCTTTAAAAACCTTAACCCCTAAGATAGATCATCTTTGCTCGCTATAAAGGATGTACCTTATCAGTGTGTTAGTCGTAAACAGTCATGTTTATGGTACTTCCGACTTCCTTTGAACCTCACCCTGTGTGAAGCTTTGTTGTACATTATTCCCCCTTTAGCTGGAAATGACTTGTGCTCCCGACATCTATAAATAAATAATGTAATGCCCTGACATTTATGCAGAGGATCATTTACCATACTAAAGATTAGTTAATGAGAATTACTTTACTTACAAATACAACGACAATTATCTAAATATAAAAAAATTACGTGACAAATTGTTTGTCCACGATGAACTCCGAAACTACTGAATCGATTTCAATAAAATTTTGCAGATATCTACTGTTTGGTCCAAATTAAAATATAGGAAAGTTTTTATATCAATTAACTTCCCGTCTCTCAAGTACCACACCAAAATGTTAAATATATGTAATTTGTATGACAAAACAACATTTATCGGGTCATCTAGTAGTAATTTAAAATAGACACTTTTACCAGACCCACAACAGTCAGTAATAATCAGTTAAGTATATTACATCCTGAAGATGCTTTAAAAGTGAAACCGGTCGATTAATATATTAAAAATATAAGTGTAAAAGTGAAATTTATGTACAAGTGCAGTTATAAGTGTCTAGCGACAATGGAATTTCACCAAGTGTCGACGATGGAAAATATAGAATATAGTAATTTAAAATTTAAATTTTTAAATTTTTCGAATCAACTATACTACTCATATCTCAAAAACTACTGAACCCAGATTTTATCGAAACTTGTACTGTTCTCTTAGTTGAAATATACTTAATATAAGTCGAAAACAATTATCTCGATTTGGCTTTAAATTCCAGAGGGATTCGTGGATCATGCATACACTTATGACGTTTAGTCCCCTAAATAGATTATCATACTCAAACATTATCCAATTCCAACAAAATTATATACGTATATGTCAAACTGGTAACCTCCTTTTTTTCGTCGGTTGAAAGCTAAAACTGTGTTGTAGAATTCTGTATTGTTTTCCCGTGTTTGGAACCACCACATTCCCTATTCCTGCTGCAATGGTAACAATGTTTGTTACTGTCATGTTCCGGTTTAAGGTTGCCATGGGCTGTCCCAATAATGGGCATTGGGTTTTTTGAAAAGAAACGAACATTTTTATTTGTGCAAATATAATGTAAAAAAATTGCAAGATTTAAAAAGCCGGGGGATTCTTTTTATCTTCAGCTGGAGACGAGCTGGGTATACTGCCGTGTCAAGGAGTTAGCTCTTGGGGATCTAGTCGGTGTCTAATTATCGGACGGGTCATTCGTCGACGTGGGCCAAAAGGTAGTTTTATTTAAATGCTGATGCCCTGCTGCTTTCATTGAAGCAGGAACTTTTAAACGTAGGTGACTGCAAACAAACATTAATGATACTCATATCGTGCAATGATTTTTGGAACGAAGTTCCTTACGGCAGGCTTGGAGGGGATAGGGATTTTACTGCGCGACCGAACTGAAAAAAATGTGATAGTAAAACCGTAAGAAAAATGCGTGGAATAAAAGCGTTAAATGAGACGTGCGCAGGCGCGACAGTCGCGTACACAAGCGAGTAGTGCCGTTTAGCCGAAGGAGGTTCGTTCCTACCTGGTGTCCCGCGACACCACATCATTTAAATATTTTTTTGAGTTCGCGCCTTCGTGATTGCATGCGTCTTACATTGGTATCAACATTGATATAAAAAACCCAAGACGCACAGTCTCAAACAAAACTGACACTCAAAAGTGTCCCTAATTTCATTTAAATAGTTATAGATATGGCAAAAACACATGTCTTTGCATATGCAATCTTAAGCGCAAGACTTATAGTTGTTTTTACAAAGCAATGTACGAAAAGAAATAAAATTGACAGTGACGCGACCGACGCGATTCTATTTGAAATGAGCGCACAATTTGAAATTGTGCGCTCATTTTTGGAGGACGTTTTTGAGACACTGAATATGTATCTTGGGTTTTTTATATCAATGGGTATCAAGGATTTATAACGTTATACTCGTAATATTGATACGATATATCTAGTAACTAGCGCTAGAAGACAACGTCATATTATGACGTTGTCTTCTAGCGCTAGTTGGCCAACCAATCACGAAACAGCATGAAACGCGGCGAACAAATCAAGAAACAGCAAAAATATCGAAATTATAACGTTTTAAATCCTTGGTTGGTATACTTATTTAGAACTATTTTACGTAGTAATGTAATTGCTATTAAACATTAATTGATTTAAATAATTTACTTTAAAATCATTATTAATATATTGTTCTATATAGATATTACATTCAAAGGACAAAAGGGTACTTGTGTCCTGTAGCGAAAGAGCAGAATTTGGTTATAGATGATGCCGTCGTCGAAATCATCAATCCTGTTGTCTTTAAAGGTAGGCAAACGAAGCTGAACTTGAGAAGACGTTCAGATATATGTGAATTTTTCTCGCCCTCTATGAGGTAGATGTCATTTGACACCTATAAGGATGTTGATCCATTTTTCAAAAAAATAATGACTAACAACAAACTAAAACTCAACCAAACTAAATAAAACCGGCCAAGTACGAGTTGGACTCGTGCACTAAGGGTTCCGTACCATCATCTATAAAAAACGGCAAAAAATCACTTTTGTTGTATGGGAGCCCCTCTTTGATATTTATTTTGTTTTAATTATTTATTTGTTTTTAAAGTAAATAAATATTCTGTGAATATTTCAAGCGTTTACCAGTTGTCGTTATAAGATCGAGAAAAAAATTGCAAAAAAATCACGTTTATTCTTAAATATTAGTTTTATTCTATTTTAAGTAGTTGCTATTGCGGCAACAGAAATAAATCATCTGTAAAGTTTCAACTGTCTACCTATGACGGTTTTTTAGATATAGCCTAGTAACAGATGGACAGACAGACAGACAGACGGACGGACAGCGGTCTTAGTAATAGAGTCCCGTTTTACCCTTTGAGTACGGAACCTTAAAAATACAACTTAAGTTTATTCCTTGCATTGATCTAGGTCCTTTGTGGTGATAGGGATTAGCACCCATTTGCCAACCGATAAACCCGTAAATCTTGGTGAGTCGGAACGTCTATTAATCCAAACATCAGTTCGATTCGGTCGTCCCTGCAAGGGAACAGACGCAATGATATTTTCATCCTTATCTTCGTTACTAAGTACTGGTTTGATCATTTAAACTCATGTCCTTCCGCCGGATAAACTGACGATCACATTTTTAAACAAAATTCCGTTTTCCATGAAAAAGTACCAGATGTTTGTTAGTGGTCATTGCTGGCAATCGCGTTACTGACGAGTTTGTTTGTCAATCTGTCCGTCCGCGGTAAAGGCAGTCTTCATCTAATGGATTTGGGTATATTTACACAATAACTCACAGTTCTTTGAAACGTGAAGTAAGAAATTTCCGGAGGTCTTTGTGTTTAAAAATCGATTGCGATACAAAAAATAAATACTTGTAAAACTACAAAGTGAGTTTGTCTTTTGTTTCAATAGTATTATTTCTAAAATTACTAATTGTATTTGTACAGTCTTTGCTAATGCTTACTTTTTAAATTAAATAGTTTTTTTCATGTTCGTCCGTTCCTCTGTCTGCAGTTTAGCTCAGAGATTTTAAGAAATAATATTTTTTAACATAGTAAATCTGCAGCAACTGACATCCCATTTCCTGTACCTCCAGAACCCTTCATCTGATCTTCACCAAATTAAAATGGGACAACACGGGAAAGTGTACCCGCCCAAACTAAAATATTTTAGTTATATTTATTTCAGTTATAGTTAAATCTTTTAAATATTGCCTCAATGAAACAGATTTTTTTAATTTTTTAAATGTTCTCCGAAATCAAGTTTCGACAATTACGCAAGGAAGCTATTTTTCTAAAATGTATTGCTACTGCTAGAATCAACAAACTTAATTAGAAAAAATACTAAATTACCAGAAATATCCAACAATTGTGCCTAAGTGGATTACTTTTTTACTAAAAGATCTATAACTATATCTAATTAATTAAACAAATATGCCTATTTCAACGGAAATTAATGAAACGTTAACTGGGTTTTTTGTTATCAATTACTGACATTTTCCTATAGAAATTGGAATAGAATAAAACTATATTCTATGCTTATGCAAAAACAAGTCACATAAATAATATTCATTTATTTTTTATTTCAAAAATAAATAAAAAGGGAATAGTATAAAATCTGCTACGTCGGTGTGCCAAAATTAGTACCGCGTTGTAATAATTAAAATATTAAAAGTATCTATACTATTTTAATTTTACCAGCACTAGGTGCACTACATATACGGACGACGACGTCCAGCTCTCGCATCGATTAGAAAATATCTAAATTTCAGGTGGGCGATTTTGTGAAATTGGCTCTTAAGGGAAGTTTGTTAAAAACTGTAGTTTGGCATTAATATCCTTATTGGTAACGCTAACAAAATGGTAAAAATGATACACGTAAATTGGATATGGCTATTTTTTTTACGCGTATGCCACGGCGCGGCGCGGGGTGTTGTTGGATAGGTTTTTTAAAACATTGCGGGTTACGACGGTACAATTTTTCTAATAATTAATCTGTTTGTGAATTATTTGTTTCCCCATTTTGGTCCGAGCTCCTTTGAAGAATAGGCCAAATGACATTCTGTCAGGCAGATCGTAAAAGGCGACCATTTGGCTATGCGAGTCACTAACTATGCATTTGATCATGTGATGACCTTTAGTAAAGTTGTTGTGCTAGAGCCCACGAAGGTTTCTGAGTTGGTAATGTAATGTCTTTCCTCCAAATTTATTTTAGTTGATGGCGTAGCAACGCGCACAGGTACAGCAAGTTATATGACGAAGTAATTTTTGATAAACTTTCAAAATGTACTTGGAAAAGTAAACGCGGATACATTTGTCATTGGTGTTAAAAATATTAAATTTATACAGTATACACTACTAGGTGGTAGAGTTCCGCAACGTCTCGCCCAGGTATTTGGTACCACCGCCTTATCTATTATTACTGCAACGATGCTTGTCATTGTCGAGTTTCGATTTGGACACTTTGGTGTCTATGGGTGATGGTCTCTATTTCCATCTGATGATTCATCTGCTTGTTTGCTATTTAATGTTATAAAAAAAAGTATAATACAACGAAAAAGCCTCTCTTACTCGCATTATTGTAATGGGTAACTACGAAACCTTCCACTGTTCGTGGTCCGACATGCACTAGGCCGGTTTTATATTTTTTACCCATCTACCATTCATTTGGATGTTGTGTACTGCCTAAAGTGATGACGCTTCATTTATTCTTACTGCAATACCATTAGTGCTTGCCACTTTGATGTTTCGGCTGAAGGGGAACTCGTAAGATAACCTTTATGACTCTTCTTGACAATGGGCTATGACACATCAAATGATCGTCCAGCATCGTCGCCATGATCGGGCAACTCTCCACACAATCCTGAACGCGCTTTACTAACTATCTACTGCTATGCTATGACGTCTATCGAAAGTGTATGAAAATGGATAGCGAGGTGATCGCGGCTCCAGAAATAATTTTACTTAGCTCTGGTAATCATTTACTTAATGTCTACACCGTCTAGAATGTACCAGAGATGATCAAAGAGTATACAATCACTACATTTGAGACAATTATGTACTAATTAATCGGCGATTGTGTGGACGCGCACGCAATCATGGGCCATCATTATTTTGGTGTACCGACACTATGGCGATTGCGTTCGATCATACCCGATGTTAGCGCATCACAGACATTTAAGCCCTCTACATTAACGTGCATGCTTTTAGTCGACCATCTTGGCCCATTGTGAAAAATTGTGAAGCAGTTTGCAATGCACCATTAACATCTTTGGTGTCAGTTGGCAATGTGTCTCTTTCCATTGCGGAACTATTTGCTTCTATGATATCCTATTATTTTTAATCCTTAAAAGATTTTACAAATGTTTATATTTATTCAGTGTTTTTTTATAGTAGAGGGGACAAACGAGCAGGGGGTGCACCTGAAGGTAAGTGTTCACCGCCCCCATAAATATTTGCCATATCAGAGGGCTTGCAGTTGTGTTGCTGGCCTTTTAAAAATGAGTACGCTCTTTTCTTGGAGATCCCCAAGTCATATCCATTTGGAAACTCCCCCGCAGGTAATTGATTCCACAAAGGAGTAGTAGGAGGCAGAAAGTGCCAAGAAAAGCGCACGGTTCTGGATTTCGAGACAATTAGGCAGTGAGGATAGAACTTTAAATTTTGACGAGATGTCCGTTAGCGTCAGGAATTAATCCGATCAGCTCTTCGGAACACTCCCCATGATAAATACGATAAAAGATGCAAAGCGAACTACAAATGTTATTTATATCTAAGTATATTTAGAAAAACACATGTTTTTCCAAAAAGAAAATCTGTAAACGGTTGACCCTGCAGGCCATCCCTGAAACTTCCCGCTAAATTAAGGTATTTTGAGCTCAAAAGAGTAAAAAATATTATTAGTACTCAAAAGAGTAAAACTAGCATTGATTATTTCAGTTTAAACATTTTACAAAAATGATCGATAATTGATTTTGATCTTCCGAATGGTGTGCAACTAAATTTTTGAGAGCTAAAATATTGCTTTAGTTATTTCAAAAATATTAAGTAAGTTTGCTAAAAACAACGTAATTTTAATATTTGAAAAGCTGTAGCTTTTGAAAAAACACTTTTTCAAAATTTTTCGTCAACGATTACACCCAAATGGATAAACCGATTTTAACGCAATTTATGAATCAGATGTAGTTTTGTGAGAAATAGAGCTGATTAGTTTTTGTACTTAATCAAACAGTTTTTTTTTAATATAACTTCCAGATATAAATCTGAAAGTTATATTTGAAAAATACTGTTTCGCCAAAAAAATTTATGTTTTTACAAAATTTCTCAAAATATTCTGGGCCGATTTGTTTTAAATTTTTAGAAAGTCTAAGTTGAGTGGAATCCAATCGAATGCCACCAACCGCGTTTCGATCGGTCGAACCGTTCAAAAGTTATGAGATGTTTACATACACACACATACATACATACATACAGACATACTGACGTCATCGTGAAAAGTCGGAAAGGGTTCCTAAGACCTCAAAACGTCGACATCTGGTGAAAACTCAATTTTAGAAAATCGGGGTAAAATCTGTAACTTCCTTATCTACTTACGTAGCGGGAAGTCAAAAATGCATAGTGCAAATGTAATTAAAGAATAAAAGCTCTGTCGCCCAGGCTCTTTAAAAAAAGAGGTACGAAATTAAAACTGTCATACATACGATACACATTCGTACTCATTGTTCAGTTATTATTTACATAGTAATATCTCTGTTTGTACCACGAGAGGAACTTCTTATAAGAAAAATAAAACGCAACCGTCACCCGGTGGCAGACAGCAGACGCTAATGCTGGCTGACGCGTGCACGGCGGCTTCAAAGCGGCGCGGCGCGAGGAGCCAGCGTTAATCACTCTTCCACTCGACTGTTCGATGCTTATCTACACATCGCCTTGACTTACACACGGAAATATATTGCATCTAACTTATTTTTAACCGATTTACCGAAAAGGCGGAAGTCTTCAATTAGGATATTTATGTCTGAAATAAGAACTTCTTATCAAAATAGTAATAACTAGCTGTTGCCTGCGACTTCGTCCGCGCGGACTTCGTTTACTACACACTGCCCCTCCCCTGTAAGTGATAGCGTGATAATATGTAGCCTATATGTTGACCTGTTATTAATATTCATGCAAAATTTGAAGTAAATCCATGCAGTACTTTTTGAGTTTACTCCGGACATACATACAGACAGACAGACAAAAATTCTAAAAAATATATATTTTTGGCTTCGATATCGATTGTAAATCACGCCCAAAGTATTCTTTTAAAAAAATATTCGATGTACAGTTTTGACTTTCCTACGATTTTATTATATGTATAGATAATAAATATCCTGGACAATTTTACACGAATTGATCTAACCCCAAAGTAAGCAAATTATCGGCTTGTGATGTGGGTGTTAGTCGTCGATATTAATACATAGAAACACATATATAAATACTGAAATATATTTAATTAACACCCATACCCAGGAATACAAACATCTATGTTCATCACATAAATGCCTGCGCCTGTTAGGAATCGAACCCGAGCCCCATTGATTGTGCAGTTAGGGTTGCTAACCACTTGACTAACGGGGTGGTCAAAAATGAATATCACAAAAAAAATACGTAAATTGATCTAATCCAAATTATGTGACTGTAATATATCAGACTACGACATTAATACATAGAAATACATATATCAATACCAATTTAATTTAATAAACACCTAGACCCAGAAATACAGACATCAATTACTTATTACACAAATGTTTGTCCTTGCCGGGAATCGAACCGGAGCTTATATTACAGTTAGTTTCGCTAACTACTCGACCAACGGGGCGCAAATCGTATGGGTTCGCGTCAGCGTCACCAACATGCTAATGTTTAAGGTATGTATATGCATAAGTAGACAAACATAACTGTGCTCGTAAAATAGTGTATAACAAACCCAGTAGATGTCACCAATCTCAGCTTTTAAATATAGTTTAAGTTCTCACTTCAGTCGGAATTCACCATGAATTTTTTCATGTTTGTTCGCACTCATATGTAGAATTAATTAATTTTATCAAGTAATTGACTGTTCTTGAGCTAATTCAGTTATAAAAGCGTGTTCGTTTTTAAATTCTATTTTTATATAAAACTAGCTGTTGCCCGCGACTTCGTCGGCGTGGACTTCGTTTACTCCGCACTGCCCCTCCCCCGTAGGTGATAGCGTGATAGTATGTAGCCTATATGTTGACCCGACCTAACTTATTAGTAATATTCATGCAAAGTTTGAAGTAAATCCATTCAGTACTTTTTGAGTTTACCCCGGACATACATACAGACAAACAGATAAACAGACAAACAGACAAAAATTCTAAAAACTATATTTTTGGCTTCGATATCGATTGTAGATCACGCCCCAAGTATTCTTTTAAAAAATATTCAATGTACAGTTTTGACTTTCCTACGATTTTATTATATGTATAGATATTTTATTTCAAAAAATTATTTGTTCCTCTAATATTATAAATGCAAAAGTGTGTATGCTTGTTTATTTGTTTGAACGTTTGCTACTCCATCAAGCAAAAAGTACTGGGTTGATTAGGGTATTATTTGACACACAGGTTACAATAGTAACTAATAATCTGTGACACGGGTAGAATATGACCTGTAAGAAGACATGGGATACTTTTTATTCCGCGAAAAATTAATCCATGTTTAAAAGAAGTTAAGATAAATTTGCTGACATTTTTTTTAATTTAAATGTCATATTTGTGGTGTACCCAAAATAGTAAAAGTGGCAGCCCTCATGTTGTTGAACTCATCAGTGACCTCGATACTATTACTAATAACAAGCATATGTTCCATTTACTGCCACTATGCGGTATCCTTTATCGTTAGGAGAATTGCTTGCACTATACTCGTAGAAATCCTAGGAAATATTCTTGTTATCCCAATCCCTCATAAAGAGTAGACTATTTGCCTACCTATCAAGAAGACTTTGAAGGATGAATGACCAGTAAAAAGGCCCCCTCTAGAACTTAGAGTCTAGGCAGAAGAGTTCTATAACATCTCACCTGAGACTGCTACCTCCACCTTATATATTCCTGCTGCAACAGCGTCAATAATAATACATAAGTTAAGCAAGTGGCATTAACAACTCGCCACACGGATAACAACGTTTTTTTTTTATCAGGAAAGCCATTTTTGTTTGCTATCTTTTAGCATAAAAAACACAAGCTTGATAATGTTTACCTGTAGATCGGGTGTAAAAGAAGCCCGTGAGTACCCTATTCACCGCTGCCATGTTTCAAATTATATTGACTTTGACACGGCCCGTATATTATTACATCGAGCTCCAAACAAAAACCAAAGCGAAAGGGTTATGGTTGGCTGGGTGTAATGAATCAACTTGTGGCCGCTATTATTTGTACTATAATCGACGTTCAATAAACTATTTGGCCACGTTTAGAATATCGTGTTATGAAAAATCTTGGACCAGGTTTATATTACTGAAGTGAGAGAGATGTTAGATCTGAAGGACAGTTTTGGTATAAAAATGAAAAAGGGCGTGCTCGGATGCTTCGAACATATAGAAAGAATGACAGATGAAAGGTTGAAACAGATATGATATAATGCAATTATAGAAGCATGTGGATACCGTACAAGACCAAGATTGAGATATCGGGGTAATATTAATTGGGTGCTGTCCAAAGGTGTTGTCGAGAGTCTTTGTAACCGGAGTAGAGTAATGAATGTGGAGCAAACATGAAAAATACAGCAAGGGTGGTGACATATAGCACCCAGTTCTCTCTTACTATTCAGTAAGGGTTCTAGGTGAAGATATGTATGTATGTATGTATGTATGTATGTATGAATGTATGTAGATTACTTTTTAAAGCAAATTAAAACCTTACACATTTCATTTAGTTTCGTGTTATTTTATTTTGTTTTTATTTATTTGAGGTATCCATCGAAGGCAACAAACAATCGTGCAATAAGAATTAAGAACTTAATATAACATATACCTTCAATAAACAATTGAACAACTCAAACTATTATCCACATTATTATGTTACTAACACACATTATTAACACTGAAGATAGTGCGTTACTGTCCGTGTGGCGGGATGTCAATATTGCAACGGGTATAGGTAAGGTGGTGGTACTAATTACCCGGACAAGACGTTTCGGAATTACTTCCTAGTGGTTACGATGTTAGTGACTCGCATTGCCAATAGTTCGCCTTTTGCGAACTGCCTGGCAGTATGGCAGATGGCCTATTCTATAAAGGAGGCTTGCTTCTGTTTCAAGATGAAGCGTGGTACTCTTTAGTACGCTTTTTTCTGTTCAGCTGAAACAGCAGTGGATGTTGGTTGGTTGGTATTATATTAGGTTGCTGGAGTTTTCTTTGAGTTTCGGGTCACCGCTGAATTTGTTCCGTTTGGTACCTTAAGTAGTATAATGGCATACATATTTGAAATTAATTTTGTTTAAAATTTCAAATTGCCCAATTCTTTGACTTGCTGATCTTTTCTCTGATCTGCTTATCTGCTAATTTTTATTTTTGTTCTTATTTTTTTACAGTTCAATTGTGTAAATGGAGCAGGTAGGCTAAGTTTACATCATAGTTTTTAGTATCATGTACACTTTGGTTTTTCACACTTTGCTCCGCATGTGCGATCATTTTTTGCCTAGAAATTTTATGAAGTGCGATATGGACACAAATATTCTGAGATTACGTTGTATAGTAATTAACATAAATTTTAAGAAAAGAAGAAGACATTTTAAAGGACAACACTGGATCCATCTCTTTATTTCGAATCTATTATTAAATGGATATTTTGATGAGAAACACACTCAACTAAAACAATAACCAAAAAATTTTTCAAATATTCTAAATGGTCGGTTGGGATATTTGATGAGCTGCTGTTAATTATAAAACCGGCTATAAGTTATTCTGACACAATGATTAGGATGTGCATTGGTCCAGAAGAAAGACTGTCAGTAACTTTTTTTATACCATAAGATAACAAACAAGCAGATGGGTCTCCTGATGGAAAGAGTCAACCATTGCTTATAGACACCAATGATATTAACGGTGCGTTGCTACCTTGTGGTGAGGTCTAATGCCACGTGCATAAGTTTACCGGCTACCTTACCCTCGAAACCGGAACACGACAGCGACGAGCACTGACGTTGTTACGGCAGGAGGCGGTGGTACCAGACCCGGGCGAGACAATGCAGAACTCTACCACCTAGTAGCCACGATGGTAGTGACTCGCGTAGCCAATCAGTCGCCTTTCACGACCTGCCTGGTAGAACGGCAGTTGTTCTATTCTTCAAAGGAGCCCGAATCCAACACGAGGAGATTTTTGTATATCACTCTTGAGCGCTCAACGCAGACTCAAGTTCCCTGTGCGATATGCGTGTTGCTGCTCCTATTCACATTCATTCTATTTTTCTAGAAAGACCGGACTAAAGAAAGGTACGGAGACTCCCCTGCACTTTTCTCCAGTCCGGTCTTTCGGCGCCCTTGGGGGACTTTTGAGACAGGGTACTTTTAGTCCACTGTGTGCGTTATTCGATACAGGTTGTAAGAGATCTATATTGGTGGATAAAAAAGTGGTCCTTATATAGTCCCTCGTTTGCGCAGGCCTTAAGAAATCTCTTTTGTAGCTATTTCAAATTTTATTTTTACCTAAAATACGTAAAATACTGTACGTCGAACATGAAAACGCATTTACATTACTTATTTCATATATTTACTTAAAAAATCTGATAGCTAGCCCAGCCTAGTCATTATCATTTAGTAGCAATAAATCCTGGTAGGATCAATATTAACTAAACAGAAACACATTCACATCCTAGTCCCACACGCGAGGCTCCTCGACATCTGAGCGGGCGACACTTCAAACGAGCCGCCGCTTTGTGCGCCGCCGCCGTGCTGCACGACATACAGTACAGTCGCGCAGAGCAGGGCATTTTGGTAACAATATTTTTTGACGTAGGCTTTTCTTTCAGTGTGGCAAAATTTGAGATTGATTGTTCTTGATATGAAACATATATTGTGATGCTTCTGCACTAAAATCGGCTTGTATGCTATGTCGTCCATCCATCCTCGTAGACGTTCGGTTTACACTGCCTACCCAAGAGATCCGCTTGTGATAATACTTTTTATTTAAACAGCTTTTGCTCGTGACTTCAACGACGTGACTCGAAAACAATACTTTGTTTTGTTTATTCGAGTAAAAGCCTCGAAAAAAAGAAGAGCCTACGCTTCTTCGGAATAATGTAGTTTTCCGTTGGTGACATATTTTTTTAAATCCGTTGTAATGTTTTTGACTTTATCCATTACAAACTTACATTCAATTTCTTATATCATAAGATAGCTGACAAACTGATGGCTCTTCTGATGGAAATATGTTAATGGTGAGTTGCTATTCATGTAGCGGGAGGGTAAGTAACCGTCTACTGTACCGTCCAACCCGGAACAGGATAGTGACAAGTGATGACGTTATTGCGGCAGGAATATTTTTTTTTTATAGAAAAGGGGACAAACGGATAGAAGGCTACCTGATGGTAAGTGATCACCGCTGCCCATGGACAACCACACTATCAGAAGATTTGCAATTACGTTGCCGGCCTTTTAAGAAAGAGTAGGCTCTTTTCTTGAAGGTCCCTAAGTCGTATCCGCTTGGAAAAACCTCTGCCGGTAATTGGTTCCACAGAGGAGTAGTGCGGGGAAAAAAGTGCCTCGAGAATCGCGTAGTTGTGGATTTTCAGACATCGAGATGGTGAGGATGAAATTTTGAATTTTGTCGCGATGTCCGATGGTGAAATTCTGCGGCAAGAATTAATCAAAACAGTTTCAAACAGAATGTTTAAAGCGGTGGTACTGAAGAATAATATTAATCTACATAAGGTACTTGTTCATTTATTTTACTGTAGGCACTTAGTATGTCATGTGTTTGTTTCGAAGTTACTTTAGATAGGGAAATCTGTTAAATTGTGTACGAAAATGTGTTAGTGAAGTAAGAGTACAAGTGCTTTACCATTACTGTATCCACACTTTGCCATTTGAGCGATTGTACGTAGCTTGTCAAATTATTTGAATCTTTCTTGTTCCCTATCTGGTAGAGTCCTGATGGATTAATGCTCATAACAACACGTAAAACAATCCAATTAATACTCAGAACGCGTTATAGCTTTTCTTCATAGCCACAACGCTTTGAGGTTGAATAGAATGACAGCCTAGACACTAATTTTGCTAGGTGGCCTTTCTGTGATTGCTAAAACGCGTAATGGATGAAAATGAGGATGTTTTACTGTGACCACAACGCGTTGTGAGCTATTTTTTTTGCTCAATGAGTGTTTTCGATCTTTGAGCGTAACACATATTTATAAGATACATTGAGCACAAAATATTTTCATTGCGACCGTGCTGTAAGTAAAGAGAACATGACGAGTCAGAGGCAGTTGCTTGTCTTACATTCCATACCCAATATACTTTCAGGTAGATTACCTTAACGTCTGAACTCCAGCCAAAACCCATAAAGTTTATCCATCAATCAGCCTTATAAGACAGGCGTAAATCAATGCCAATAGATGTTAACGATATTAAGGCGTCAACAAATACCTCTGCATTGAACACTGCTCATAATATTTCAACACTAGCAAATGCACCGCAGAGCATGATGTATGGTGATAGACGGACAGATAAATTGCTTATAATTTATAGTAGTGGAAGCCGGTCCTAATTACGGGCGTTGCAAGTTGCTGTGTTGACTCATACGAGAAAAATGACTTGTAATTATCTGACTGTTGCTTATTTCTTAGTTCTTTAGCGAGGATAAGATAAAAGCTGTTTTAATTGTTGTTGATATTGATAAGATGTATTTTTTTTGAAGAAATGTTGGGTCTAATAGTAACTTATCCGATATCATAGCTGCCATCAACACAAAGGATTTTTTATACTACTTATCTAACAACCGCCTGCTACACTGGGTGTAAAATTAATAATTGTTCCCGCCACTTTGTTCACCTGACCTGCACAGAGTGCACACATTACTTCTTTTCACTTAATCGAGTAAACAACTAGCTTGTGTTACTCAGTGATAATCTAGCTTTATATTGGTAAAAGAATTTTTAAAATTGGCCCAGTAGTTTATTAGTTAGATTAGATATTATCGGCCTTACATTATATTAAATAAGCAGATGGCTCTCCTGTGCAAAGAGAAACCAACGCCTATGATACCGAAGATGTTAATGGTACATTACTGTCCGTGTGGTGGGATGGCAATGCCACGAGCATAAATATACCGGCTACCTTACCCTCTAACCTGGAACACGACAATGAAAAGCATTGACATTATTACGCTAGAAATAGGTAAGGCGGTGGGATGGTACAAACAAACAAATCTCACCTGTTTTTAATATTAAGGTATAGATTACCTAACACCCGCCCACCTTGCTAGGTGTAAATTATATATTAACAACAAAAATCAAATGGTCTATCATTTTTGCAATCACGTTTTTCATTTTTTATTTTCGCCGTGTTGGTCCCGGCCTCCTTTGTAGAATAGGCCAACTGCCGTTCTGCCAGGCAGGTCGTAAAAGGCGACCGATTGGCTATTGAGTCACTACCATCGTGGCTACTAGGTGGTAGAGTTCTGCATTGTCTCGCCCGGGTCTGGTACCATCGCCTTACCTATTCCTGCCGTAATAGCGTCAGTGCTTGTCGCTGTCGTGTTCCGGTTTGGAGGGTAAGGTAGCCGGTAAACTTATGCATGTGGCATTAGACCTCGCCACAAGATAGCAACGCACCATTAACATCTTTGGTGTCTATAGGCGATGGTTGACTCTTTCCATCAGGAGACCCATCTGCTTCTTTGCTATCTTATGATATAATAAAAAAAAAAATATATATATATATATATATATATATATATATATATATATATATATATATATATATATATATATATATA
This sequence comes from Apodemia mormo, assembly GCA_036924255.1. Classification (NCBI taxonomy): domain Eukaryota; kingdom Metazoa; phylum Arthropoda; class Insecta; order Lepidoptera; family Riodinidae; genus Apodemia; species Apodemia mormo. Next base: position 2,892,223 of record JAUPFN010000009.1, on the reverse strand, counting down.
TATATATATATATATATATATATATATATAACTGCTAACACACACTGGGTGACTGCTAAAACACAAATATATATATATATATATAACTGCTAACACACACGGGGTGACTGCTAAAACACAAATATATATATATATATATATATATATATATATATATATATATATATATATATATATATATATATATATATATATATATATATATATATATATATATATATATATATATATATATATATATATATATATATTGTGTTTTAGCAGTCACCCCGTGCTTGGGAAAACTAGAAAAACTTTAAAATTACATATATTAAAAAAATAAAGCGTCCCCACTTGGGGGTACGCCAACAGGCAACCTTGTTTTTTACCACAAAACTGAAAAAAAATTTTTTGAATTGCCCGACCTAAAAATTGAACTCGAGGCCCCATGTGGTCAATACCGACACCAGCCACTAGACCACAGAGGCGATAAATAGAGAATTCAATATCCCTATTTATAGCTACACTGGTAGAATTGTGTTGAATTAATAGTGCTGAATTAATGTTAAATAAAATGTTTAATGCAAACTTTTCCCATAAAATTAGCTGTTTCTTGCACAAAACACTTTGCGGAATATACATTCAATTATTATTTGAATAATATAAATAATAATATAACATTATAACTACTAAGAAATAAATGCACTAGAGAAGTTGATTTAACAAGTCTTGAATATTCTTTCTCGACAAAGATTAAATTAAAAGTAAATTCATCCTCAAAGTCTGTCAAATTGACATATACTGGGATTAATGTTCGAACTTTATTTTTCATCGATTCAAGTTTTTTATTTTAATTTATGATTATTAATAAGATACAATTTATTTACTATCTATGCTTATCACCGCACTATGATTAATTATAATTTTAAAATCGTGATTTTTTTACAGATAGAATATCTATTTATTATTATAATAGGTATATATTAATTGGAACGAAGTTCCTTACGGCAGGCTTGGAGGGGATAGGGATTTTGCTGCGCGCCCGAACTGAAAAACATGTGATAGTAAAACCGTAAGAAAAATGCGTGGAATAAAAGCGTTAAATGAGACGTGCGCAGGCGCGACAGTCGCGTACACAAGCGAGTAGTGCCGTTTAGCCGAAGGAAGTTCGTTCCTACCTGGTGTCCCGCGACACCACATCATTTTTAATATTATAAAAATTGTGAAAGTTTGAATGGATGGGTGTTACACAATCACGTAAAAAGGGCTAAACTGATTTGGATGAAATTTGGCAAACGTATAGATGATAACCTGGAATAGCACATAGATTACTTTTATCCCGGAAAAATGAATTTTACTAGCGGTATTCACAAAAAATACATCGGGCTGCACAGCAGCTAGTAAACTCCTATTTTTTTATTGTAAAGGAACAACCAAACTGGTCCTTATGTAGTAAGTAAATCGTTAGAGAAATTATTCATCTTTCTGCAGATTTTATAATGATATATTACTAAACAATTTTTTTTTATATCATAAGATATCAAACAAGCCATACAACACAGGACCAACGCTTCCATTCTAAAACAACTTGGAGTAAAGACCAGACAGTTTAACTCAAGTCTAGTCTAACATCATTTTTCCGTTTCTTGAGAGAGGCAGAGAAATGAAAGAACACAATACTTGTGATTCAGTTGATCCAGGGTTTGCCAACACAGTTTGAAAATTGCCCGCATTGTATTTTGCAAGATTGAGTTTTTTCATTGCTGCCTTTCTTCCAGTAGTCAAAAGTGTAGGATATCTTCATATCTATCACAAATTTCGCAATTCGGAGATGATATTTTCCTCATCATAAATCCAAAGGAGTTTAATGGAACATGTCCGGAACGAAACCTTATGGCTAAAATAGTTTTGAATCTGTTTTTTACTCGCGGAGGCTCACGTTGCATCTTTCTGTACCAGATTCTTTTTTCTTTGGATATCTTATCAACATATTTCTTCCAATAATCATAGCACTTTTTGTTATACTTGCAAAAATTTTCGGAATATAAAGGTAGTGTGTCTAACTCTGCCCCTTTTATGATTCCTTCTGTTGCAAGTCTGTCAGTTACCATGAAGACCAATATGAGAAAGAATCCATTGCAATCTATCTTCTCTTTCTTAGCGGAATAGATAAGAAATATATTATCTATTCCGCTAAGAAACGTTGCCCGGGCGAGACGTTGCAGAACTCTATCACAGTAGTCATGATGGCAGTAGCACGTGTAGCCAGTCGTTTGCCGTTTATGAACTGCCTGGTAGAATAGCAGACTGACGGTCTATTCTTCAAAAGGAGCCCGGACCAACACGGGGTAAAATAAGGGGTGGAGGGGATAATAATGGAAGCAAATTTTGGAAGGGTCACAATCATCGTAATAACAATAGCTTTACCATTCGTCCAAGTTCGATGTGCCCATCGCCTTACCTATTCTTGCTACCATGAATTCAGTGGTAACGTCACGGACAATCGATAAACTAGTGCAATGACCTTATGTCGCAGATAGCAATATATAGGTACACCATAGTCTAGATTCGTATTCGTTTATATTTCTGTCCGTCTGTCTATCTTTTGTTAACTTTTAGTCCAGAAAAACACATTAGTGTTGAATCATCATTTATTACATTGATTCTTATATATAATATCCTCCATTTACATGCGATTATTCTCAATTCTCATTTTAAGTAGTTTTCGATATTTTCAACATAATCACATATTCTTATCCATTGCATTACATTACATTTAACATAACGACTTAATATTTCGATAAGTATCAAAAATAGAACCGTTCTCGTGGACTGTCCGATATAGAATGGTAAAAATGAATGCCTTACCCCCGCCAAAAGGCGGGATTCTAATCACGCCACCAACAGGTGACAACTGGCGCGGTTTAGTTTAAATTTCAAAGGGTTTTCCGTTAAAATTTAAACATCTGTTATTAAAATATTAGTTAATATCTTTACATAATAAATCATACGCATTTACCCACAGTTAGTAAAAATATCCTAACACTTTACATTCCGTTACAACTGGAGAACGGCTTAATTGATTTTGATTATAACTGCTACGTAGTCAGATTTACGCAATCACGTGGTTTTTTTTTATTATAAGAATGCAAGCAAGCAGATAGCTCTTCTGGGACAGTATTACAAAGTACTCTGTGGTAAAAACCGTCATTTGCAGATAAATAAATAAATATTCACGGGACAAATTACACTTACTGATCTAACCCCAAAGTAAGCAAATTATTTGCTTGTGTTATGGGTGTTAGTCAACGATAGTTAGTTAATACATAGAAATACATATATAAATACTAGAATATATTTAATAAACACCCAAACCCGGAAATACAAATGTTTATGCTCATCACACACATGCTTGTCCCCGTCGAGGATCGAACCCGAGCCCCGTAGATTGAGCAGTCAGGATCACTAACCACTCGACCAACGGGGCGGTCAAAAACGGGGCGGATATCAAAGATGTTAATGATGCGTTGCTCTTTCTGTGTTAGTCTCGGCTACTTTATCCTCTAAATTGGAACGCGACAATGCAGACAAGCAATTAAGTTATCACTGCAGGTTTAGGTTAAAGGCGGTGGTACCAAATACGCGGGTCAGACGCTGCGGAATTTTATCATGGTAGTGACACGTATATCATTCGCCTTTTACGATCTGCCTAAAAGAATTGTAGATGGTCTATTTTCAAAGGAGGCTCGGACCAACATGGGGAGGAATAATAAGTTTAATTGTAAATTTTAATCGCCTCTGGTCTAGTAGTCCGGTATCGATGTTGACTATATGAGGGTGCCCGGGTTTTTCATTTTACTGATAAAAACAACGTTGTCCGGGGTGTAAAGATTTTCTTTTAAATTAACATCAAGTCTTATTCCATTGTATTATAAAGTAGATATTGTTAAGGTTTTATACATTTTTATCGAACAGCGTCCTTCTTGCATGCTATTGTAGAATGGTGGAAATTTGTACTTAAGTTTTAATATTAGTATTTTTGATTATATTATGTTTAAAGCAGTATATGAAGAAATCTATGTTGATATTATATTGATATTATAAATGCGAAAGTTTGGATGTTTGGATGAATGTTTGGATGGAAGTTTGGATGGATGTTTGTTACTCAATCACGCAAAAACTACTGAACGAATTTGAATGAAATTTGGCACACAGATAGGTAATGACATAGTTTTTATCCGGGAAAAAGTAGGTGATCCCGCGGGATTCACAAAAAACTGTTATATGCAGCGGGCTGCACGCTGTGGCTAGTAAAATAAATAAATAAATAGCTTTTTGTTGTGCGGGCCGGCGATGGTTAGTTAGTTTCAAAATTTTTACTGAGAAGTGAAGCTATTTTAAAAGTTTTTAAGCTATGCAGCAGCTTTTATGTTTTACCATTAATAAGTTGACTGAATTGTATAATTCCTTTATTTATCAAAGGTAAATTCGTAAATTAAATCACATTAAATGATTATAAAATTCTATTTTTCAAAATCAAATATCCGTTATACATTGTAACGAAAACATAAATTGGTTAAATAAATCACATTAAATGATTATTAAATTCTATTTTTCAAAATCAAATATCCTTTTTTAATTGTTCCGAAAACTTAAATTGGTTAATTGAATCACATTAAATGATTATAAAATTCTATATTCCGAAATCAAATATCCTTTATCCATTGTAACGAAAACATAAATTTGTTAATTAAATTACATTAAATGATTGTAAAATTCTATTTTCCGAAATCAAATATCCTTCACTTAGGTATTCGTTAATCAAATTATATTAAATGATTGTAAAATTCTATTTTCTTTAATCAAATATTCTTTATTCATTGTTATGAAAACATAAATTAATTTTTCAAAATTAGATGCACTTTATTCAATTTGTCATATCACAAGATTTACAAGTTATTTTGAAGCGTCAACAATTTTTCACTAATCGCAACGGAATCACGGCTAATGTGGCTTGTTTTTTACGAAGTTCACTCTAACTATGATATATAGTACCGTACTATATTTTAGTCCGTTGTATTATATATTGTTGATAAATAATATAATACGAAAAATACTACATTTTTGTCACTAATTCAACTGTTGTGATTGTTTTATTTACTGTGACTGAAACTAACCCAGCTACGTAGCATACTTAATTTACAGTCAAAGTTAAGCTAAAACGAAAACTAAAAATAAATACACAGAATAAACATATATTAAAAACTAGGTGACAGCGTGATAATATGTAGCATATATATTGACCCGACCTGCAAGTAATACTCATGCAAAATTTGAAGTAAATCTATGCAGTACTTTTTGAGTTTACCCCGGACATACATACAGACAAACAGATTAAAATTTTAAAAACTATATTTTTGGCTTCGATATCAAGTGTAGATTACGCCCCAAGTATTCTTTTAAAAAAATATTCAATGTACAGTTATGACTTTCCTACGATTTTATTATATGTACTTATAGAAGATACTGCTAATTTGTTTTCTCAAATTCCAATATTTTTTACATGAGAAAAAAAAATACTTTATTTGGTCTTATTAAGTTTAAAAAATTTGGAAAAAAACCTATATATATATATATAGACACCAAAGGTGTTACATGTGCGTTGCTATCTTGTAGCGAGGTCTAATGCCACATGCATAAGTTCACCGGCTACCTTACCCTCCAAACCGGAAATCGACAGCGGCAAGCACTGACGCTATTGTGGCAAGAATAGGTAAGGCGGTAGTACCAGACCCGGTCGAGACAATGCAGTACTCTACCACCTAGTAAATAGTTAAATCAGGTTGTTTAAAAAATATGATTTTTACTGTAAAAAATGACCATATATAAATACTAAATTGTATCTGATTACAAGCTGATTGGTCTCAGATGGAAAGACACGAGTGGTATTATTACCGACGTTATTGCGCTAGGAATAGGGCGGCGGTGGTACCAAAACCCGGCCGGCGTTTTACGGGCTGCTAAGCAGTAAGACAGTTGATCTATTTTTCATGAAAGGGGCATAGTACAACATGGGAAAATTAAAACAAGATATCAAATTAAATAATTACGTATATTTTTCATTATAAGATCTTAACAAGTCTTTGTCAACAGATATTGATAGCTATTACAGATTAAAAATCTATCACACCATATAGTCCATATAACTGATGGTTTTGCAACATTGAGATTTGCGTATATTGAAACTACTAGCAACACGCTTTAATAATTTTGAAACATTTGCCATTTTTGACTTTTATATTATTATTAACAATAATTAGTTTTGCTGAAAAAAGTTCCAAAATTATAAAAGCAGTATCGATTAATAAGATAACTGTTTTATTTAGATGATAGAACAGTGACAAATTTTATATGATAATTATTTCACAATAACATTTTTAATCGAGATTATTTTTAAATAACACACTGATAAAGTAAGTAAATGACATAATCATTGTAGTGGAATTTTTTGACTTACTTAATCACTAAGGAAACTTCATTTAATATGAACAGTTATGGTATGGTATATGGTACCATATGTTTATGGTATATCAAGTATCTAAATTAAAATAAAAGCAGCTTTTTCTCAAATAACGATTTGTGTTTGATATGTTGATTATATTATTTCGGGAATATGGACAAAATGCATATAATTAATCTGAACACAATAATTACATCTTCGTTATATAATTTATTAGAGTAATAATTGTAAAAATTCTATTTATATAACTAATTTAGCTGACAATTTAATTAAATAAAGATTGATAATTACATTAATTGCAACAGTTTTTGTTATATCAGCAAAGCGGTAAATAAACTTTCATTATAGAAACATAAGATGTCGTTAATGAAATTTAATCATTAACGATTACATCTCATGTTTTCTTATGGAAAGTTTATTTACAACTATGCTAATGTGCACGTATCATGCAAATGAAACTATTTATATTATTTGCTATAGCTCCCAATTAAAATATTGAAAATGGAAAAGACCAACCGCGTTTTTTTTAATAAAAATAAGAAAATAACATACTTTTATAAATTTGTAATAAAAGTAAAAATAAAGAAAAAAGTTATAATATGTAGTTCGAATTATAGATACTTATCTTACTTTAGATACCTGGTTCATATTCTCGATCAAAAATATTTTTGTGCTTGTTAGCTTTTAAAATTATTTTAGTGTCATTGGCCATAAAATCAAATAATAATGAAATATAAAAAATACAAACACAATTATTAACAATCCTCACTTAATATACAACAACGTAAAAGCTATTTAATTTACTTTACTATAGTTTTGGTACATAAAATTTCGTTATTCTAACTAGAAAATAAAGCCCGCGTCCGGGATCAAGCGATAGGGAGCTTGTACTCAGTGCACTATATCATTATGAATATTACAAGTTAGAGATCACAGCTGTTGCACCCCGCAAGGGTTCGCATCTATCGATGATATGAGCAGACTGGAAACTAGAAGAACACTAAACTATATATACACATTCTTCTGTTCCGAATGTCCTTTGGGCGTTAATGATCGGCGCCCCCCTTTTTATGTGCGTGGAGCGCCGATGGTCCTCAAGGATGCCTTGGCCCAAACAGTGGATATGAAGGGAAATAAGCTGCAAGGGACGGATGAGGTGGTAGTGGAAAAGGTAATGGCGGTGATGGCACCAAATGTGAGGGTTTGCTATATGGATGGAATCTTGGGGTCAAAGGCGAGAGAGGGGGAGTTGGATAAGTTCTTTGTAGAAGAGGATGGGTTGCGCTTAACATTGAAAGACTGGGACTGGAATCACCACTAGCTGTGTGCGATCTAAGGTGTTGAAGGAGTTCTTCAGACGAAGAAAACCTTTTACCGCAATATGCGGAATCCCCAGCCATCCAACTGCATACAAATGGTAATTGAGAAGCAGCAGCTAATGCAGCGAGTTGAGCGTGAGCATATGCAGCAGCTGCTGGATGACTAGTAGGTAAAGGAAAGGGTGTTTTAGCATGATCACACTGGGAACAACCGGCTGGGCATACAGCAGATTTTAATAAATGTGAGCTCAAGGAACATCCAGTACAATACGGGTCTCTACATATTCCTATATCACTACCAGGAGCTTTCATTCTTGCGTAAGCGAGATATGGGTTAAGACCATTTTTTAGAGCGTGATGTTGAGCCGCCATAAGACTGCTAGTCATTAAATCCATTGGGAGAGAAAATCCAGATGGAGGCAATCCACTCAAGAAGGCTGACGAAGTAACAGGTACACTAGGTTTGAAACTCGAATGTTCTTTGGTATCTGAATTGGACGGTAAAGAGCTAGGTGTATAAGGTAACTTGGAACTGCTTGAATCAGAACTTGATTTAGTCTGAGCAGGTGAACATAGTGGACTGGATCTCTCATCGGACTTCTCTGATGGTGTTTTACGGTGAGTCGGTGGCGATGTTCTTTGAGATGACGAGCTTTGGTTGCTATTACATCGCGCTTGAACTGGTGTTGTGGATGCGCTTCCTTTTGAAGAAGGAGTTTTCGAATGAGCATTCACTGAAGCTCTATCTTCGGGTGTTCTAGTCTTTTCTCTTGTTGTTAGGCACGATTCGTAAGGCTTGAAACTTGGTTTGTTATCAACGTGGTTTGGTTTTTCATCATATTTCTTGCTAGCTTTTTCAGCGGCGGAGATGAGTTTCGGATTCGGACTGTCAGCGCCGATTGCGCTACAGGTCTGCGCCAGTAGTGCCAGCGGGCTCTTTTTTGCGTCGAGCTGTAACAAAGAAGTTTATGAAATGAAATGTCGAGTTGCGAGTGACGGCACAAAGGGAGAAAGGGTGGAGGAGGCTTGTAGGGGGAGGGTGTCCAATCACGCGGCCGACGCGCCATTATCCGCGCGTCTGGCAGCCGTCGGCCCCGCTTGACATTTCACTCGGCTCCCGCATGATGTAATCTCGCAGTGAAAAGGCCAATTTGTGCCGCTGAATTTGCGGCGCGCCTGTACTTGCCGCACTGTCACGTCTATTATCACGGGGTTGCGTTAGTTTGAGAGAGTATTTTGAGGGAGAATTTGTTTTATGTCTCCGGTATGGTAATTTTACGCGCTGTTACATGGGCGATTCCTAGGCTTCGTTTACTTTCGCGTATGGTGTTATTTTTTATAGAAATATATGAATATGTTACATCGCCTCGTTTATTTATTTTGCATTGACAGTATTGCACATTATTGTTACTGTTTTATTCTATTTACAAGTCATCATTTTACTAGCAAACAGTGAAATAATCGACATTGATATACTTAGAAATATTATGAATATGTTGAAAGTTTAGGTTTAAATTTCGATAAATATTTAAATAGATAAATTTATTCGATTCGATAAATACGCTTGATCTAAAAATATTTAATTTTAAGGAATAAATCATTCCTAACTACTACTATTTAATTAAATATTTAATTTTAAGGAATAAATCATTCCTAACAACTAAAAATCATTTTGAATAAAGCCATTAATATGGGTATTAAGCACATATTTGTTTATAATTAAGTTTTAATTGATCCATGTATGTTTAATTACCAGTCCATTATTTCTGTTACTAGTCCGCACGAATGTAATTAATATAATAGTTCTACCACCAAAATGGCTGTTTGGACCTCATTACTTTTGATTTATTAGAATTCTTGTTTTCAAACTTAATTCTATAACGTTTGATATCCGTTAAAAATTAATCGCCTCGTTATGACTTATAACAAATTATGTTAAGCCTAGTAGGTGCGCATTCTTAGAAAATATTTCTATAGCTTCGATTTTTGTTATTTTTATTTTCTAGTTGTAAGCAAACCAGATAATCTCACATATTATAAGCGAAAATATATTTTATTCTGAACGTTGCAGATTAAAAAATTAGGTTTTATTTCCTTAAATAAGTTATGACTTAACTAACAAATTTAAAATATACCTAACCTAATTGAATACTTATTTAGTGGAGCTAAGTTTTTTGATAATGTTATCACAATCATCAGAATACAGACAAAATGAAACATGAACTTTATATGAGTAACACAAAACTAAATCTGTAGTCTTAAATTATTATTTTTTTATTATTATGCATATATAAGAAAGTTTAAGCCCGTTTCTAGCAATTATCTGGTTTTTGTATAATAAATATATCGACAAGTCTTCAAATATGTTATCAATTTATTTTACCAAAATGGACGTAACATTCAATTAAGAAGACACGAATTGTTACTCAATTAAAAATAAATTGATAGCGTGTCTTAAATTATATTTAAATTAATACAGACTTGTCTAATGCAATATAATAAAATTACCTAATAAATAACATGTCAAAAAGTATACTCAATTTATGGTTATGGGAAGAATAACATTTTAGACTCAACTTCGTTGAACATTTGCGCGATCAATCACTTTAATGGAATGTCTTATTTGATATAATGTTGTTTATTTGACTATGATTAGTTGTAAACATAAATTTTATGCCATGAATAATTCAAGGAACTATAATTACTAGTTTTATTTTTTCTCATCGTGTTATGTAATGTGCGAAATGAATTACGCCGAGAATTTCTCAAATATTTATGAAAATTATTATAATATCAAAAGTTTAAGTGCTGGTCGTAATGGAATATATTTTATGTCAACAAAAATTTTATTTGACTTTTGAATAATATTATTAAATTCTACTTTTATTACATTATTGCATATTCGTTTCATACATATTTAAAAGGTAGCGGGCAAGAGATAGCATTTTTTGCAGTTTTCGCTTACATATCTAACAGTCATCTAGTTGATCTAATTGATGTAGTTTTTTTGCTGTATATTTTTTAGTTGAACCCCAGAACATTAGAAATGTACGCGATGCAGTGCGATATTGATGAGAAAGTTGTCATCGATTAAACTTCATATCTATACCTACTAACATCATAAATATGAAGTTTGGAATGGATAGAAGTTTGTTACTTAATCACGCAAAAACTTCTGAACGGTTATAAATGAAATTTGGCACATGGGTAGGTGATGACCTGGAATAGCAATAGTTTACTTTTTATCCCGGAAAAATGAGTTGTTGCGGGATTCAGTAAAAAAATTTAAAATACAGCAGGCTGCCCGTTGCAGCTAGTTTTTTACAATAAGTTTACTTCTTTACTATACTTCTATACTTTTATATAATTACTGTAAATAAAAAGTATCTTCACGCCCGTATCCCCGAAAGGGTAGGCAGAGGTACAACAAGTGCACCCAGGATTAGCCGAAGATACTTGGTCCCACTATGTGATAGGTGGCAAGCCTATCGCCAACCGGGCACTTTCCAATCCCGGGCAATGTTGTTTTTATCAGAAAACTGAAAAAACACATTTCTGAATTGCCCGACCCAGGAATCGAACCCAGGACCTCTGTGGTCAACTCCGACACCGGACCACTACACCACAGAGGCGATAATTACTGTAAATAAAAAGAAAAATGAATTTGAATTGTAAGAATAATGTATTTGAATAATTGTATTAGGAAAATATATATATATATATATATATATATATATATATATATATATATATATATATATTTTTTTTTTATGTATATATTTAGGTTTTTTAGGTTAAGACCCGCTTTATATTTAAAATATTTCTATGCCGGGAACGGCATACGGGAACTAGAATAAGAAATTTAAAAATCAACTATATGTACCATATTCTGAGAAATAAATAATTCTATTCTATCCTATTGTAATTATTACATCATTTTTGGTATCATTCATCAAAAACCGAGAAGCTGCTTAGAGTTTATAATACTAGCTTGACAAGAATCACAAACAAATAACCAAACAAAATAAAATCTTTTTCGATTCTGAACAAGGAAACATTTAGGTAATTTAGTTTACAAATATGGGTCAAATTATACAAAACATTACGAAATTATGACGTAAAATGTTTACCAATATAAAATCTCTATAAATAATATTTATTCTTAATTTCAGCAAATTATTTGGTTTTTATCTAGAATAATCTTAGTAGCTGACAATAGTCTAGTGATGCAGTTTTAACAGCCTCGTGCCTAGGAAAATAATGAGAAATCTATGGTTCATGTTATCGCAACAAGCGACAATCGATACCTATGTGGCAAATGCAGCCATGGTGATCACTATGCCAAGCTAGTCGACAAACAGGTAAATGGAGTGGTTCTCCATCCATCGGTGGTAGCATCTTGGGATGTCCAGTTCACTCTTCAACTCGCAAGGGAGATAGCATAATGTTTTTAATTTATTTTTCGTCAGAATGTAACAGAAATGAGTTTTCCTTGAAAAACCTTAAAAACAACAAAGAAAAATATCGACACGCAAGGATTGAACCTGCGACCGTCTCCCTAAAGCCGGGACGCTTTACCACTTAACTAGTGCCGCACTAGACGTGGCGAAATTCTTCTTTGCTATATGATCGATTACGTCAATTTTTCGATATTTTTCTCTGGCGTGTCGATATTTGTCTTTGTTGTATTTAAAGTTTTTAATTTTTTTGAAAAAAGTTTTTTAAAAAAAAAATTTTTAATTATTCTTTGAAGTTGTATAGTAAAAGTAATGTACAAAGTTTTTTTTAGTTACAGTTCAGTTAAAGTCACTGCTGGACAAAATTCGACTGCAACTTATTGATAAGTAGGTAGGTATATTTGGTTTTTAAATTTCTACTTGAAATTTTAACTAGCCAAATATAAGGCAAAAAATTTAACCGTATGAATTTTCTATAGAACTAAAGAATAATGTTAACATGTAAAATTAAGTAATAAAAGTAAGCAAACCGTGAGTGTTCATTTTCAAACGTCAACTTTTGATAAAGATAAAAGTTTTGTTTCAATTAACTATTTCAAGTTTGAAATTTTAAGTTTGTACATTAACAAAACATGTAGGATACATATTTTGCCTTAGTGTTGGAAGTTGATACGATTAACAAATATAAAACATTTGTATAGCAAACATAATTTATTAGAACTTTAGTAGATATAATTTGTTAGAAATTAAATATACACATGTGTATCTGAAGGTATTTTTCCATAATTTCAACTAAAGTTGTGGTAAAAGGTACTTTTCCATAATTTCAACTAAAGTGTTGTTCAGTTTGTTGTGTTGTTCAGTTGTTCAGTTAAAACTAAACTTGTAGACATATCATTTCTGAACATTTAATGATATTTTTTTTAATAAAAATAACTCTACATGTATACAATACGAATTTGATTCATTTAAATGCGCAAGTTAAGAAATTTAACAAAAATATTATTTTACGTTATAATTTTCTTGACTCAAATTTCAAGTGGCAAAAAATGGCACTAACTTGGTCAAAACTAGTACTTCTGCTAAAGTTGTAGATCAACATAATCAGAAATATTGAAAAACCGGAAAATCATTTGAAGGATGTTAGTTGGTTAGTGATATAATTTAAAAAAATCATCTTACCGTAGTAGGTAACGGAGACAAATAATCCGGCCGTAAATATTGATTGCTAGACGTGAGCATGTTGCTCCACACCAAATTATCCTTCTCCAGCTTAATCACAATCACTTCACGATCCAAATGCTAACATATCACACACAAGTCACAAATCGCGGACAAATTTTGTTTAAAAGACACGTGCACCATTGACGAAGTTTGGTAGTCAACTGAGCGTTTGCCTTCGCTTCGCCCCCCTCTCTTGACACGTTGTCACTCGTCACCGCGCCATTTTTGCATTTTGTGTACTTTGCGGGAGCTTTGCCGATTGCCGTCTTATCCCCACCGCTGTTTGACACCCCGTAAAGGCGTCTCGCTCGCGCGCGGGAAAAATTACTAGGGCGCCTGCTGCGTTTTGATGAAAGGATTTATAAAATATGCAGAGGACGGTCAAAGGCGATGCGACGACAGAGATGCATAGTACGGGAAATTGAATAGCCACGAGGCGAGTAAACGGTGGCCGAGTAATAACTTAGTTTTGTCGTCGTCTAAGTGACAGTTTAGTCTAAGGCCGCCAAACTTTTTGCGCTTAGTATCTATACATATAATAAAATCGTAGGAAGACAAAACTGTGCATTGAATATTTTTTTAAAAGAATACTTGGGGCGTGATCTACAATCGAAATCGAAGCCAAAAATATAGTTTTTAGAATTTTTGTCTGTTTCTCTTTTTGTCTGTTTGTCTGTATGTATGTCCGGGGTAAACTCAAAAAGTACTGCATGGATTTACTTCAAATTTTGCATGAATATTACTAACAGGTCGGGTCAATATAGGCGACATATTATTACGCTATCACCTACGGGGGAGAAGCTGTGCGGAGTAAACGAAGTCCGCGCGGACGAAGTCGCGGGCAACAGCTAGTCATTAATAAATCCTTTATATTTTATTACACTATTAAACTGCAACCCAAGTGTTGTGTCCTTTTGTAACTGGATGCTAAGCGGATGTAATTTTTAGGATTTTTTACATGTTTTTTGTCAGTTTCACTACAATGTTTCCTTAGCCTCTACCACGGTAATGTTATCTACTCTGCCGTGATCGCTCATACTTGTGTAGTTACACATCCAGTCTCAAATAGTATTTGTATGGGCATGTAAGTAGTGAGAAATAACATTCCTTTATTATATACGACTACTTCTTTTATTATAGATTAGGTACGACGTCTAAGATTTACTTATGTACATTTACATTTACATTATGTTTTAATTAACTATTTAATATCTAATTAAAATTTTTGTTCCTAACATTTAAATACTAAATATTTAAAAATTCTAATTTAACTCCAGAAAAGTATATTTAACAAATATTACAATCTGTATTATTCAACTTACCTATGCAAAGAAATAAAATCTTATAGTAAATTCTATATCTTTATTATTATGTAAATATTATGGCTTGGAAACTCAATGTTGGCTGTCAGCATTTTATAATATTTATATAAAAATGATAAGAGATGGCGTCACTGTAAACTTATATTGTATACATATGTATATTTATAAGCTTTAGTTTAAGATATTGTATAGATTTATTAAATGATAGTAAATAGCATACCTACGTAACTTTATACTTGATAGTGGATTAAATTAACTATTTATGTATTAGGTAGTTGGCTCGCGCAGTTTTGTCCCCAAGTAAATTAGCATACTTTCATCGATTTTTCATAGAAACTTTCATCGCATTTTAGTATAAACTTTCATCCCCTATTTTAGTCCTTAACAAATGGATTTTTGAAAAAAAAGTACAGAAAGCCTTTATTATAGCCTTTAGGTATGGAGATAATTGTAGACCCCAGGTCTACAATTATCTCCATACCAAAATTTATCAAAATTGATTCAGCAGTTTAGCTGTAAAATATTAACCGAGACAGAGAGACAGACATATTGATTATAACTTCTTTAATATTAGAATGGATCTTTTATACATTTAAAAATATTATTTCAGAAATTTAGAAAAAAATCGTACATGTACCTTAATATATTTCAAAAACTTTTTTAAAATCTTTAAAATAAATTGACATAGCGTAAATTAATATAAAAAATAAACAGTTTCATAGCTTTTTTTACCATTAAACACAAATGTTTACAACACACACATTCTCAAAATATAAACACAGATCAGTAAATAACTAAGTTCAAAATATAGTCACAAATAATATATTACAAGTATAACAAAGTATAATGCAAATATTTATTTTATATAATTTGACAGCTAATAATAATTGACGACTAGAAAAAATAATATGGTACGACAATATAACGTATGGGTAATCTACAATTTAGTTAAATTTCTACCGTTGGCTTTATAAGTAAATGGAAAATTAAATAATGTAACCAAAAACAAATCATATTTTTATTATACTCTATTTATTAAGCGTTTAATTTTCGTATTTAAAATTAAAATATCTGGTTGACCGAGGTTTGCTCGGTTTTTCACATATTTTTGGAAGCGATGTTTTTTTGGACCTTGAACCTTGATAAATCGATTCCTATAGAATACATAATTTTCTTTTTTTTTCTGTACCTGGTTGACCGAGCTTTGCTCGGTTTTTCACATACCCATATCTTGGGCATCGAGTTTTTCTTGGACCTGGAACCTTGATAAATCGATTCCTTGACCCGAAAAACCCCTAATTTGTGACTTTCATGAAAATCGTTAGAGCCGATTCCGATATTCCAATTATATATATATATATATATACAAAGATTGCTCGTTTAAAGGTATTAGATATTATGTAGAGCACAATAAAGCAGTAATTGATTATTTTTTTTTATATCATAAGATAACAAACAAGCAGAGGGGTCTTCTGATGGAAAGAGTCAACCATCGCCTATAGACACAAAAGGTGTTAATGGTGCGTTGCTATCTTGTGGCGAGGTCTAATGCCACATGCATAAGTTTACCGGCTACCTTACCCTCCAAACCGGAACATGACAGCGACAAGCACTGACGCTATTGCGGCAGGAATAGGTAAGGCGGTGGTACCAGACCCGGGCGAGACAATGCAGAACTCTACCACCTAGTACCCACGATGGTAGTGACTCGCATAGCCATAGCCAATCGGTCGCCTTTTACGACCTGCCTGGCAGAACGGCAGTTGGTCTATTCTTCAAAGGAGCCCGGAACTAACACGGGGAAAGACTTAGGTCCTAATAATCTTGCTTAATTTAAAATGATAATAATTTAAGTATGTGCTTAAATAAAGGATACATTTATAAAATTTTTTTTTCAAAGCTTAACTTTTAGTTTCCTAATACAGAGTATGGTAAACTTTTAAGTCGAAAGAGTCAAAAATTACCATTTTACAAAATTTCAAAGTTGTAAAAAAGCCAATAAAAAAATTCTTGCCGAAAATAAATAGTACTTGCATAAATAAAGTTTTCTTTATAAAAAAAAACAATGTATTCATTCATAAGAAAAACGTCTATTTATTCATATATAAGTATCTAATCTAATAATAAATAATCACTTACTATTTAAGTAAAAATTTAAACAATTAAACATTTATTTACAATACTAACATGTACTTTAATACAATTGAGCAAATAAATTCTATGGGAGCGATGGTTTTGCATGGTTACTCAAGTAGATTTTTTTTATAAAGTAATTATTTGCGCATGAAACTAAAGGGCCGCAGCGTCACATCCAAAGATCCGCATTTGGCTCGCGAACCGCAGGTTGGCGACCCCTAGACTATACCTATCTCTGCAGCTTTCAGGACTTTACTAAATTATCAAATGGGACCAAATAGGAAGTATTCTTTCCTAGATAAAAAAATCCAAGTTGATTAATTAAATGATTTATGTGGTAACAAATACTTAAAAGAAGTATCTTCTCGCTCGTATCCTCGAAGAGGTAGCCAATGCATGCACGATTATCCGAAGGTACTTAGTCTTACAATATAATAGGTGGTAAGCCTATCGCTAACCGGGCACTTATCCAATCTCAGGAAATGTAATTTTTATCAGAAAATTGAATAAAACACATTTTTGAATTACCCGACCTGGCATGGTACCTGGGACCTCATGTAGTCAACACCGATACCGAACCAATAGATCACAAGGCGAACCTTTAAAAGAATACAGTTGAATTGAGAAACTCCCCATTTTCTGGAAGTCGATTGAAAATAGTTTCGAAGTACCGGTATAATCGGCTTTTCCTTATTAAAAAGCTTGTAAAATTCAAATCTTGGTACATAATAAGTCAGCTAAGTGGCTTACTTTTAATAACTTGCCAGTTCCATCTCGCGTGTATTTGTTCTGAGTAAATTCTGTTTACCCCATAATTATCGAGAATTAGGGACTCTAGACCACCGGTACAGTTAGGGTTAAAAATGCTTCATCATTGTTTGTATGATGAATGGGATGTTGGATTTAGTAAGTATTTAATATTTGATTTTTTGATAGGAAGGTTCTTTGATATATGTATATATTTACTATTACGCATTTTTTAAACGTTTGATTCGAAAAAGTTACTTTTATTGAAGTTTTACAAAGTAAATATTTTAGGAATAATGTTGTTCATACCAAAAGAGAATTTGGATTAAAACCAGATAAAAAAGGACCTAATTGTCCTCGAACTCTACCACTATTACAATATACAAACAGATAGCTCTCCTGATGGAAAGAGATCACCATCGCCTATACACACCAAAATGTTAATGGTGCCTTGTTATCCTTGTGGCGGGATCTTATTACCTCATGCATAAGTTTACTGGCTACCTTACCCTCCAAACCAGAACAACACAGTGATAAACACTGACGTTAATGCAACAGGAATAAATAATTGAAAGAAGCAGATGTTGTATATTGTAGTTCCCCAGGTTGGTCCTCTTTCGAAGAATAGATCATTTGCCCTTCTACCAGTGAAGTTTAAAAGGCGTACAATTGGCTAATTGCGTCATTACCATCATGATTAATAGGTGGTAGAGTTACGCAACGTCTCGCCCGGGTTTTTGGTACCACCTTTTTCGTTATTCCTGCTGCAATAGCCTCAGTTTCTGTTACTGCCGTGTTCCGGTTTGTAAATAGCCGACGGATTAGCCATTCGGGAAACTTCGGCTGCCGCTCGGGGGCTTGGTTTATAACCGACGTGTCGTGACGACTCGTCTGCTATTTACTACATGTCAATCAGTGTTGTTTCAACTCTCTACTGTTATAAAGCAAAAAATCAATATGAGGGATAAAGGATTATGAGTATAGGTAAAAATGTTGTCACCAACAATGACCACTGTATTTTGACTAAATTTAATCAAAAGAAGATATAGAAGTCAAAGATCATTTTAAGGTTTTTAACAGCTTTTTCACGCGACAAAATTACAGTATCGAAAATAAAAGAAGTTAGGTACCTAGAACCTGAAAAAAATGAAGCCGAGGATGTCGGACGAGGAATCGGAGATCATGGGTTCGATTCCTGCGCGGACCAACAAATATTTGTATTATAGTTTTAGCTTAGTAGTTCTAGTTTATTCTTACTATCTATTATTTGAACGCCCTGTTGGTCGAGTGGTTAGTGACCCTGACTACGCAATCGACAGGGCTCGGGTTCGATCCCTGACGGGGACAAGCATTTGTGTGATGAGCATAAATGTTTGTATTCCGGGTTTGGGTGTTTATTATATATATTCTGGTATATATATATATGTATTTCTATGTATTAGTATCGTTGACTAGCACCCATAACACAAACAAATAATTTGCTTACTTTGGGGTTAGATCAGTAAGTGTAATTTTGTCTCGTGAATAGTTATTTATTTATTTAATATTATAATAAACATTTTAATTATCTGCTTTATATTTCATTATTTTCCTCTTTTAATTACATTGAGTAAGTGTAATTTGTCCCGTGAATGTTTATTATTATTATTATTATTATTATTTATTTCATTATAGTGGTAATAAGATAACTGACGTGCTAGTCAGATGTCTGCTATTTAGAAAGAACTTCGGGCATCTTATGCGTCGGGTATTTACGAATGTGCATTCCGGTTTGGAGGGTAAGGTAGCCGGTATACTTATGAATGTGGCATTACCACCCCGCTACACGATTACGAACGCACCATTAACATTATTGATATTTCATATTATCAAAAGAGTCTGTTTTGTCGTTTGTTTAAAAAAGTATTATAAAATTATTACATAAAGACATATCCTTATACGAAATCCTTTTCTGGTCAGTAAAGAGAATCGGGTGATATTATCACTATCTCATCTATTGCGGCAGAAACTTACAAGTTTTGTAGTCAACATACATAACTAGTATGATAAACTTATAAACATAATGTCTCTTAATCAAATGTAGCATGGTCCGGTAGAATTTACCATCGCGAGGCTCGTTTCACGCCGGTTATAAATGCCGACAAAGCAACATTAGGGTTGCGTCCTTCGTTACGTATATACAGGTTGTTTGGAGAAATATTGTAGTATACGGAAGTTAACGGTCACATGTAACCAATAAAAATATAACAAAATGAAGAATTATTATTTTAAATTTTACACTCGTTCGGTTTCATAATTCACAAACTATGTATATTTGTTTTGAATTAATTAAAAACAATTATATTATTAATGCGAATATTATTAATGCGAAAGCGACTATGCCGATGTCACTAAACCGATTTGTATGAAATTTGGTACAAAGATAGAATAATATAACAACATGAAGAATTATTATTTTAAATTTTACACTAGTGCTATTTCATAATTCATAAACTATGTATATATGTATTTATTTAATTAATATATGTAATGTTTACTCTGCTCCTACTAGTCGTAGCAAGATGTTATATAGCCTATAACCTTCCACGATAAACAGGCTATCCAATTCAAAAAGAATTATTTAAATCGATTCAGCAGTTTTCGAGATTACCGCGTACAACCAAACAAACAAACAAACTCTACAATTTTATAATATTAGTATAGATATAAAAGTGAATATTTACGTCTGTCGGTTTGTCTCTTCTTCACGCCTAAACCACTAAATCGATTTGTATGAAATTTGGTACAAAGGTAGATTGAGAACCGAAAAATGATTAGATAGTTTTTATCCCAGAATACCACGAAAACGGTAACTCTAGGAAAATCTCTTTTCTATCCTTGTGTGATGTCGTCAACCTCAACAATGATGTTGTCACCTTATTTTTTAACATTATTTAAGTTAATTAACTGAGAGTAACATCTTCTTTTTTCAATTAATTAAATTAATTACGTGGTAGAGTTCTGCATTGTCTCACCTGAAACTGTCATCCCTTTACCTAATCCTGTTGCAATAGCGATACAGCCTATCGCTGTTTTGTTCCTTTGGAGGGTAAGGTAGCCGGTAAACTGATACATGTGGCATTATCGTCCCTCCACACGGATACCAGCGCACCATTAACATCTTTGGTGTTTGTAGGCGATAGTTGTCCCTTTTCCATCAGCTTGTTTGTTCTTATGATATAAAAATAAAGACAATCTGCATATAAATAAATAAATATTTGGTTCCTAAACTTATTTGATCTATAATTCATCTAGATGTTGAGTTTATATTGACAGCTGCTGAGTTTAATGTATGTTGATATTAAATTAAATTTTTTGCCATAAACTCTTATATCCTTAAAAGGAGACTTCAACAACAATAAACTGTTTATTTAATCTTATGAAAACAAATATTATTATTACGTAAAAATAATCTTAATAAACAAAAATATATTAAAAATTAAAGCTCGGTTCGTTGGATCAAATCAACCTTTCCATCCATAATAAATTGAAAGTTGAAGGAAATGATGGTAGTTAAATAAGCGATAATTGTCATCAAGTTGGTAAAATGAGATTATGAGAATCACTTACAATCTCGTCAACCGACTAGCCGATAAATCGTGATAAACCAGAAAGACTACTGATGACCAGTTCACTCTGCTTGCCCAAGAGAACCGCCGAGATGATACTGAATTACAATAAAACCATTATTATTCGAAAATATCTCCTTTAAAATGTTGGTTAATAAACATCTTCAGTTGAAGGTTTAAAATTAACAATTTTGATGTACTCTAAAGTATTTAACAAGTAGATAATAAAAACACAAAAGATAAGCTTATCTCAAATAAAGACATATAAGCTGACCTACTCTAAAAAGATTAATAAGATATCTTTTTTTAACAATAGTTGGTAGATTTTGTCCATACAAAGACAAAGTAAACTTAATTATTTTTGTTCTGTGAACAAGATGTAATCTTTTAAAGGTAAAGTTACAAAGAATTTATATTGTCATTAACCGCTCCGGTGGTCGAGTGGACTACGCAATCGACGGGGCTCGGGTTCGATTCTCGACGGGGACAAGCATTTGTATGATGAGCATAAATGTTTATATTTCCGAGTTTGGGTGTTTATTAAATATATTCCAGTATTTATATATGTATTTCTATGTTTTAGCATCGTTGACTAACACCCATAACACAAGCAAATAATTTGCTTACTTTGGGATTAGATCAGTAAGTAATTTGTCACGTGAATATTTATTTATTTAGATTTGGAAGTGTAGCGATAAATACACTTCTAATAAATCTTAAACTAATAAAACATTTTTTTATATCATAGATAGCAAAAAAGCAGATGGCTCTCCTGATTGAAAAAGAAACCATCGCCTATAGAAACCAAAGATTTCAATGGTGCGTTGCTATCCGTGTGGCGGGATGATAATGCCACATGAAAAAGTCTACCGATTACATTGCCCTCCAACTCGGAACACGACAATACAAGCGTTGACGCGATTGCGGCAGGAATAGGCAAGGCGGTGGTACCAAATACTTGGGCGAGTCGTTGCAGAACTCTACCACCTAGTGGTCACGATGGTAGTGACACGTATAGCCAATCGGTCGCCTTTTTACGACCTGCTTGGTAGAACGGCAGCGTGTCTATTCTTCCAAGGAGCTCAAACCAACACAAGGAGAGACAACTGAAATCCTAAAATAACAGAAAATAGTATTATCTATAATCTATAGGATTTCTTTCATTGACATTTGAGACATACTGTTTTAAGCATTTGAAAAAAGACAGTTCAAAAATAAACCATTTTATACAGCAGGAATGTATTTTAGGGATGAGCCCTTACATCCAGGCTCATGTTAAAAGCTTTTTAAAGTGTTAAATAAATAATGTTAAATAAAATAAAAAAAATACTGTCTTAAGCATTTGAAAAAAAATCAGTTCAAAAATAAACCATTTGATACAACAGGAATGGAAAGATCTCCTGATGGAAAGAGTCAACCATCCTATAAACACCAAAGATGTTAATGGTGCGTTGCTATCTTGTGGCGAGGTCTAATGCCACATGCATAAGTTTACTGGCTACCTTACCCTTCAAACCGGAACACGACAGTGACACGCACTGACGCTATTGCGGCAGGAATAGGTTAGGCGGTGGTACCAGACCCGGGCGATACAATGCAGAACTCTACCACCTAGTAGTCACGATGGTAGTGACTCGCATAGCAAATCGGTCGCCTTTTATGACCTGCCTGGCAGAACAACAGTTGGTCTATTCTTCTAATGAGCCCAGAACCTACACGGGGGAAAGCTGGATTAAAAGTTCATATTGCAAAGCTCTATAAATTATATTAAATCATTGACCTTAAAAACTTAATTTTCAAATTCTTGCCATTTAACATTTTAAAGAGCTTTTGAAAATTTAGTACTTACTAAATTATACATTTAAGCAAATGACATGGCCAAAAATTTACAAAGCATTCAAAATAATCAATTTAGATACTTTACTAGGTGGCAGAGTTCCGTGACGTCTTGCCCGGGTCTTTGGTACCATTATCTTACCTATTCCTGCCGCAATAGCGTCAATGCTTGACACTGACATGTTGGCGTTTGGAGGGTAAGTTAGACAGTAAAGTTATGCATATGGCATTACCATCTTGCCACGGATAGCAACGCATTATTAACATTTTTGGTGTCTATACGCGATGTTTTCCTTTTTCATCAGGAGACCCATCTGCTTTTTTGCTAATGATTTAAAAAAGACAGGCATTGTGGCACTTTCGGACCTGAAAATAGGATCGAAGTGTGAAATTTCGCTGCCGGGTTGGAAAAAAATTCGTTTTTCTTGTGTCAACCCTAAAACATCAAACGCGCCGCTGTCGAAGGCCCTGTCACGCTCGTCGGCTACCGTCAGGCCAGGGGGCCACAATGAGATACGCTTTTTAATTTGCTCTGTCATGTTCCTTGTTAAAAGTTTCTATACGATTGATTTTGGATTTCATCCAATGTTGGATTTGTACCAAATTGCTTAATTCTGTACTAGTGTATTAAAAGAAATTATATATCCATATATAATTTCTTTTAATACATATACATACTGCCTATTTACATATACATACTAACTATTTATCTATCTATTGATATGTGCGTTACGTGCGTGGACGTGTTGGTGCGTAATAATTATGAATTTTATAAATAATTAGGTTAAAATTTAAGGGTATGTTTTAATTGTTATTTATTTGGAATGAGAACCAGTCACCTTATTACCTCCTTCAAGGTTTAGGTCGAATTACCTAAGTCGCAGTATATATATATATATATATATATATATATATATATATATATACATCGTGCCAAGTCCGGTACGGACATATTACAAACGTCCGGACCGTCTTGAAAAAAAATTTTAATCAGTTATTTTTAACACTTAAATATAAAAAATGCCTTTAAAAAATATTAAATGTTTTAAAGTAAATGTTTATTATTAACATACATGTATTCATATTATATATATATATATATATATATATATATATATATATATATATATATATATATATATATATGTATGAGAATCGGCCACTACTTGTTTTCCATACCCCTAGGTGTCCACCCCTAACATTTTTTTTTGGACATTTTTTATTTTATTTTTTGATAATATGGCATAAAAAATACAACAAACCCTAAATGTTCATCCTTCTATTACCAACCCATATTGTTTAACAGCAATATCAGTAATTTAATAATTTGTATGACAAAACGTTTACGGGGTCAGCTAGTGTCCATATAATATAGGAGTGTTCTAGTATAGATGCTGGTTTTAATGACATAGAATGTGGACAACATTCATTCTTTTTTATCCTATTAAAGTATCTTCACGCCCATATCCCCGAAGGGGTAGGCAGAGGTACAACAAGTGCACCCACGATTAGCCGAAGATACTTGGTCCCACAAATGTGATAGGTGGCAAGCCTATCGCCAAAAGGGCACTTTCCAATCCCGGGCAACTTTGTGTTTCTCAGAAAACTGAAAAAACACTTTTTTTAGTTTATCCTATTATATCTAGTTTTTATCTTTTTTATCATAGTATAGCAAATAATCTGATAGCTCTCCTGATGGAAAGAGGCAACCATCGTTTCTAGATACGTGAGATATTAATAACACGTTGTTGTTGGTAAACAGGTGTAGAATGCCAAATGTATAAAACCGGCTACCTTACCCTTCAAACCCGAACACGTTAGTGACAAACTGCAACTACAGCAGGAATAGGTAAAGCGTTGCCACCAAAGCGAGACGTTGCCGAACTCTACTACCAAGTTATTAGTCACAATATTAGTGATAAGTTTTAGCCTTTTCTGGCCCTTAATAAGGTGCCTAGTAATCAGGCAGTAGATTTATTCTTCGAAAGGAGCCCAGATAAACACGGGATGAATAGCTTATAAAAGAGGACATCGCAAAGCAGATTAGGCCCTTATAATCCTCGCTCAATAACCCTAATGCCACCAACTTTAATAGCAAAACAGCACTCGTAAATATCATTTTGTAGATTTCTATTGAACATTATTGTCATTGTTAATTTTACCAAACTAAAAAAGAAACTTTAGTAGAAGACTCGTATAATCCCTTAACATCCACAATAAACAAACAAGCACTCTGCTTTGAATGCATCGCGTATCGGCGAACTGCTAATCCAACTTTCGAGGTAACGCCACACTAGCACCTAGTGACAGAACGTACGCGCTTCTAAATTTGCATATAAGAAAAAAGTATTTTCACGTCCGTATCCCCGAACAGGTAGGCAAAGGTACAAACATGGGTGCATGGTTTTACCTCTGCCTATCTCTGCCTAGAGGTACAACTGAGACACTTACTTCCACAATATGATATTTGCCACCTGGCAAGCCTATCGCCAACCAGGCACTTTTCAACGTTGTTTTATCAGAAAACTGAAAAAAACATTTTTTAATTATCCGATCCGGGAATCGAACCCGAGATCTCATGTGGTTTAAACTGACACCGGACCAATAGACCACAGAGATGATTAAATAAACTTGGATATTATGTTTTTAATGAATTAAATTTATTTCAATACAAAAATGAAGATATGATTTTTCTAATGAAAATTGATAACCACAGCCAATAGACACCCAAAATAATGCCTTTTTATCATGTACAGGGTATGTACAAAACATATACGCCATATGGATATCAGGGAAAATGGATAATATTTATATAGTATTAAAAGCACTTGTACTGTTTTACTTGACTTTTTATTTATTAAAACCAACCGGTTTCGCGTTTTAACGCATCATCAGGGCAAAAGTTATTATTATTGTTTAGTACAATTGACAATTTGACTAAACAATAAATTGTCAAATTGTCAATTGTACTAAACAATAAGAATTGTCAAATTGTCAATTGCACTAAACAATAATAACTTTTGCCCTGATGATGCGTTAAAACACGAAACCGGTTGGTTTTAATAAATAACAAGTCAAGTAAAACAATACAAGTGCTTTTAATACGATATAAATATAAGTTAACATGGAGTTTTACCAAGTGCCGACGATATTCAGTGTTCAAAGAAAATGGATAAGTTTGGATAAGTTTAGGATTTATCGCAAACCTATTATTCAAACAAGTACAAGGCAACGACAACCACTGACATTATTTTGATAATAAAAACCTAAAACCTTGTAGTTGAGACGGGAGTGACACGTCTGTTCAATTATTAGCGTTTTACAAAAATCGGGCTTGAATTTTTATTCTTATTTCATAGGATAGAAAACAAAAAGATAAAAAGAAATAACTATTGCCTATAGACACTAACGATGTTAATGGTGTTTTGATATGCTTGACAAGAAGTTTGAACGCTATTTGCGTGAGTTAACCGGCTACCGGATTAGTCTCGCTCGGGCTGGTACCACCGCCTCACCTATTCCTGCCGCTAGCGTCAGTGCTTGTCACTCGTGTTCCGGATTGGAGGGTAAGGTAGTCGGTAAACGTATGCATGTGGCATTAGACCCCACCACTCAAACGGAACACGAGAGCAATATGAACTGACGCTAAGGCATTGCAGAACTCTACCGGCTAACTAGTACTAACGATATACTAGTACTTACTACCTACTACTATTATTAACTAGCAACACGTATTAGCCTTTTCTCGCCTTTTACAATATGCCTAGCAGTTAGGCAATTGATCTATTCGTTAAAATGGGGTCGGTATCAATAAGGACCTATAATCAAAATTAGTACTGACTAATACAGAGGAAATATGAAAATAAATAAATAATAAAAAAAATATTCACGAGACAAATTACACTTACTGACCTAACCCCAAAGTAAGCAAATTATTTGCTTGTGTTGTGGGTGTTAGTCAACGGTACGGTACGGTATGAATACTAGAATATATTTAATAAACACCCAAACACAGAAATACAAACATTTATGCTCATCACAAAAATGCTTGTCCCCGTCGGAAATCAAACCTGAATCCCGTCGAGTGCATAGTCAGGATCGCTAACCACTCGACCAACGGGGCGGTCTAAATTTGTAGGAACTATATGTTATATAATACTTCCTACAAACGTAGCAGTAAATCTTTTATAAAAAAATATATTGTTATGTTAAGCCAGGTTGTTAATTATCTGCGTACCAAAATTTATTCAAACACACAAACTTTCACATTTATTTTATTTATTTTAATTAGCATGATAACTTTTCGGTTATTAATACTTAACAATTTAATATACTGCTTTAAATTTATTATTTAAAATGTAATTAAAGTTTATGTTCGACACAAAATTATCACTATAATTCTCTCATGTCCGTCAAATCAGAACAATTGAACAATAAACAATTAATGATATATAACACGGTAAATATTGTGAAACTTAATATTAACCACTAAAAATAACAAATGTTTGAAAAGGTCTTTGTTTATTACTAGACTCGTATTAAATTTCATGAAAATAAAACACCTTGCAAATATTGCGTCTCAAATTGGGAAGATATAAATCGGTTAACATAGTTTAGGATTTCTAGTAAGAAACATTTTTTCTGTAAAGCAATTTGAAAGAGGCGTGCAAAGATCGAACAGTATCCAGCCAAGAGCATCCACCACGATAACAGTCGACCAAGACCATGGTCATGTCGCTGCAGAGTTGGGGTGATTGTCAAACCAAAGTAATCGAACATCTAGGGAAGTATTCGGGGATCTTCAAAAGAAGGATGAACAGGAACCTTCTAGAGAAGTGCGTTCCAACTTAGGCCGCATCTAAGCTTACCATCAGGCGAGATCGTGGTCAAGCGCTTCCCTATCGATAATAAAAAAAAATTAGTATCCATTTTTTTATATCACAAAATAGCAAGCAAGCAGATGCATATGAATAAGGTTACCATTTACTTTACTCTTAAAACCAAAACGCGATAGAGTCAAACATGAATATTATTGCGGCAGGAATAGATAAAGTAAGTAGTTGCCAAACCTGGGCGAGATTATAAACACTTAACCAACGGGGACCGCTCCATTGGTCAAGTGGTTAGCAACCCAGACTACGCAATCGACGGGATTCGGGTCCGATTCCCGACAGGGACAAGCATTTGTGTTGTGAGCATAAATGTTTATATTCCTGGATTTGGGTGTTTGTTAAATATATTCTGGTATTTATATATGTACTAGCTGATCCGGCAAACGTTGTTTCGCTATATAAATGATTGAATTAAAAATAGGGGTTGGAAGGGTGAAAATTAAGGGTTGTATGTATTTTGATTGCCACATTATAAAAGATTAAAAATTTTGTCCAAAAAATAAAAATAAATGTTAGGCATGGACAACCCTTATCACTTAGGGGCATGGAAAATAGATAGTGGCTGATTCTCAGACTTACTGAATATGCATATAAAATTTCATAAAAATTGGTCAAGCCGTTTCGGAGGAGTATGGTAACTAACATTGTGACACGAAAATTTTATATATAAGATTTCTATGTATTAGTATCGTTGACTAACACCCATAACACAAGAAAATAAGTTGCTTACTTTGGGGTTAGATCAGTACGTGTAATTTGTCCCGTGAATATTTATTTATTTATTATGAGGAACTCTGCCATCCTAGTAGTTATTATGGTAGGTTGTGCAATCGTTACCCTTCTACAAACGGCCTAGCAGAATGGCACGTAGCATATTCTTCAAAGTTTTGACCTACAGAGCTTTTTATATTTCTTTATATCTAATGTTATATATCACTAGCTTGTCTCGCGACTTAATTTGCGTGACTTACCTACATTACTTCCATTTACTCATTCAGGTAAAAATAACTTAGCTCACGTTACTCAGTGATAATGAATGGTAAATGAATTTTGAAAATCAGTATAGTAGTTTTCGAGTTTATCTATTACATACAAACAAATCCTAGGTACCTCTTTATAATATTTAGATTAAAATGTTGCAGCACCCTAACAACTACTTTTGGCAAGCTTTATGCATGTGATTCTGTCTCGTATCAGCTAATCCGAAACTGTTGAAGATAAGGATGCCAACACAACAGCTCAGCTTACGTTTGTCTTTCTTAATGATTTGAATATTTTATGGAAACTGTTTTATCTTTCAGTATAATGTCCGATTTTAACAAGGAATATATACTAATACTAGCTGGGCTTGATAGAAGAGTCCACGAAATTAATACATTTTTAAATAATTGTATTTAATGTTTTCAGACTTGATGTAGATTACCTGTTTACCAAATTTTATATTATTTCGTTTTGTTATTAACATTTGCATAAAATAAATTAAATCAACATTATTTATGCGTTAGTGTTAGTGTCGAATTTCTAGCAGCGATCAATATCATGAAAGAATATAATAAGAATAACGAATCTTCTTTCGTTTATTATGTAGTTACTTATTTTATAACAAAGATTCTAAGTACACTTGCCAGTTTCACGGTCAAGTATTAAAATAAAGACATTTTTTACTGATAACGTAAATTATTATTTGTAGCCTTATTAAATTTCTTTGAATTAACTCCTGAATGACTTACATTTGTCATTACTATAAATTAACTGAACTTTTTAGTTGTATACCTGGATGCCGTATACTATCACTATTTTATTATATAAGGTTGCTGAATTCTATCATTACATTTCGATGTATGGATATATCACTAAGATGCAGATTTTAAATTTTACATAGAATAACTACCATGTATACATAATATTTTAAACAAATCCTCTACAATTTTGATACAGAAATACAACATTTGTCATCATCAGATGACACAATCTTAAAAGCTAAATAACAAAGAGCGTCTCTATAAAGTAATCAAGGCTTTGTCTCACGTACAGTACCTGAGACAATCAAATAACCGTGTATTCGTCAGGTGTATATAACACATTAATAATACGAGCACATATCACGGGCTGCGACTGAGTGCATCCAAGCCGTTCGTGTCAACCGAGTACTCGTATCTACGGAAGTCACACGGTGACTTGCTTTCAGCGATCTCTTACTGTTTACAGTGTTGAGAATGTGTAGAAAGGACATATTATGTCGTATTAAAAAAAAATAATGGGTCGATTTTATTACTGTGAAAAGTCAGAGCAAATTTTTTTACCATTATAAATTTTTCCATTTCAAAAATTTAAAATTGGCCGTTATGATTTTATGCAATCTATTAATATATTATATAAAATCATTATAAGTATGTAGTTATTAGTTTTTAGTAATATATTAAGTTTTACGATGATAATATTTAGATAATGTTACATTTTAATGATTGAAGAAAGCGTTCTTTTCTTGTACCATTCGACTGATAGCGAATACTTTGGTGCAAATAATAATTATTACTACCGTGTAAGCATATAATACTCACGCTCTCTCTGAGTTTCTCAAAGGCAGCACCAATTCTACGGTTCTAGTTTTCTAAATTAGCAAAAAGTTAAAAAAAAAATTGTCTGATTGCTACTATTTTCCACACTGAATTATTCATTAGGTTTATGTAAATATTATCTAAAAGAATATTCAAAATTACTCCACTCCTTTCAAAATCCGTAGAGAATATCGATTTTTATAGATATAAATGATACCATACTAATTTTTGAAATATTCCCAAAAAATCATTATGTTTTAAGAATTATTCGACTCTTGTTGTTATTAGGTCACATCAAGGAGGTGATAGATTTTTGTATGACAGTCCCCCTTGTAGCACAGGCTATCTACTATTCTGTCTGTCAGTTCGTACAAGGCGAATAATTTGCCAAACATGTCACTACCGTGGTGACACCTAGGTGGTTGTAGTTCTGCCATGTCTCGTCCAGGTTACTTAACATCGCATTACTTATTCCTTCTGCAATAGCGTTAATATTCGTAATTATCGTGTTAAAGGGTAATATAGCTAGAAAATTTATGGAATGTATCGTTATAAATAAAACGCGTAGATATATAGAACTAGACTAAAAATGTTAGTAGAACGCGTTAATTTAAAAGTTCATATGTATCATTATCATTTTCCCATGTGGATACGAACGTTTTATTAATATAAATCGTGATGGTGGTTTCTTTCTATCAGAAGAAGATGATAAGTAGTTGTTATCTTATGATATAAAATAAAACATTGAACTGTTACTTTTAGTTTCATTATTATTGAAAATGTAACATGTACAGTTAAATATGCTAAAAATATCTAATGACACTATACCTACAATAACAATGTGTGGCCTTTCTATATATTTCTAAGTTGTAATCATGTAGAAGGCGACGAGTACAATGTAGCCACTAAGTGGTTGTCGGACGTCGCCCGTTTGAATCGCTTTTGCTATGTATTTGCTATTTACAGTGATTCCCAAACAATATAAAACCGGACCTACAAACCTAGATTTTTGTGTGATAATCTTTACTTCAACATTAAATTTACTCTAGCAGTTGATCGGTTTTACTTGATCCTAATTTCAAGTATATAAATTGTTTTAAATTGGGATCACGTCTCAATAAACATAAAAAAGATAAAACCAAACTCAATATTGAGTTTAAAAGTAAGTAATAATGTTTAATTTGAAATTTAAGGATCGTGATAGTTTTGTACAGTAACAATTAATAAATATTAAAGACGAAGAAAACTAGTTATTTTGCAATTTTCCGCGCATTTCTTACACCGCTTTTATATATTTTCTTTTTCAGTAACATCGCAAAGGTATACTTAAAAGTTCGCGGAAAATTGCAAAATAACTAGTTTTCTTCGTCTGAACAATGGATTTTCGCAAAGTAACGCCTGAATCTACAAAATATTAAAGATTTTAATGAAGAAAATTTTGAATATTTTTTTTCAAAAATGTTATAATAAATTTCATTGAAAATAAAAATATAAATGTCGTCTGTAAAATAGGAATTATTTAGAGAAATTAAGTTCTTCTCACCACAGAATTTTTTAATAAAGCTTTTCATTCATTGGGGATTCATTGAATGAAAAACAGATTCATTAGGGATGACCGTGATTGTTTTTAACGTATGGCGTATGACACAGGAGTCATGTCATTTTTAAAACGATTATATCTTTCTCAAATTGCATTTTAAAAGGTTCTACCCTGAACAAATCCTTTATAATTTTCCACGTAAATCAAGCCTGTAGGCTTCGTTTCTGAATATTTTGAAAAATTTAGGGATAGTCAACCTTTTTTAAGCTGCATTAATATTAACAGCCGTGTCACGAAATATTTGTACGCCGCCACTACTAAAAGTTTTAAAAAATATGCGCCGCAACGAATTGGTTAAATATATTTAATACCTTATCAACTTGTCACTTATTGAAAGGTTTTAAATAAAATTGCATATTTAAAAGGACGATTCTAAAGTTTGAGAGCCGCTGTTCTACCGGAACGTCTAGATAGCGTGTCGCTGATGTCAGCCTGAAACTGTTTGCTTTGCTCCAGATAGAATAATTCTCCACAGCTCCTTTAGCAGATTGCGAGACGTGTGCAGTCAAGACGCTTTCATGCCGTGTTATCTGTGTCAGCGGAAATGCATATCTGTCCTCCTGTAATGTCTGAGTACCTTCATTTGGGAAGAAAATAAAACTTTGTGTACAATATGGTTGTTATCTCATGGGATAGCAAAAACAATTAGATGACTCGCTCTGATGAATATAGATAACCATTGCCTATAGATACTACGGATGATAGCGGTGTGTTGTTATAAGTATGACAGGAAAGTAATTGTATTGCAAATGTTAACTATGATAGCGAGCAAAATAACAATATTCTTATTTATATCATATGATAGCAAAGGAGTGGATGACTGTCCTAATTGAAAGAGATAAACATCGCTTACTGAGATCAAAAATGTTAATGATGCATTGCTACACATGTGATGCTGTTGCTTTGAGAAGAGAAGATATTTTCTTCATCCAAGCGCTGTTGTAATGCCACAATAAGTGTACGGGCAGTTATATAATAGTAAATAGTAGTTTCACCCTATTAACTGAAATATAACAGTGAAAAGCATTGGTACAACTATGACAGGTAAACGTAGTGTTATCAACCGCGCTTGACGACAACTACTAGCCGGCCAGATGTGCGGCACACCTGTGTTGTGACGTCATAATAAAATAGATAACGAATGGTATAAATAAGCGAGGACATCATGTTTTCGATTCATTGTAATTCTATCGCTTGTTGAGGGCATTACTCTGCCCAAAATTATACTGTGCGTGTAAAAGTGACTAAAGTGTTTTATTCGGCTAAACTGCTACACGTTAATAGTAGCGATATTATCAAACATAGATGTAGAGGTTTATTACTCAAAGGTACCAAATCTAAATTTCAGAATTCTCTAATCTACTAAGTACCTAAGTTTGAAAGTTTTTTTAACTTTAACAACATTGAACAAATAACTGATGGAACGGCTTAACAATGCTACTCAATAAAAATATTAAGTAGAGAACATTTTTTTATATTATAAGACTATAGACACCAAAGATGTTAATGGTGCGTTTCTATCATGTGGCGAGGTCTAATGCCACATGCATAAGTTTACCGGTTACCGATACCGGTTACGGTAAGGCGGTGGTACCAGACCCGGGTGAGACAATGCAGAACTCTACCACCTAATAGCCACGATGTTAGTGACTCGATAGCCAATCAGTCGCCTTTTACGACCTGCCTGGCAGAACGGCAGTTGGCCTATTCTGCAAAGAAGGCCGGGACCAACACGGCGAAAATTTTTTTTTCACGAAAAAAATTTTACACGAATCGATCTAACCCCAAAGTAAGCAAAATATTAGCTTGTAGTATGGGTGTTAGCCAACGATATTATTACATAGAAATACATATATATAAATGCTCAAATTATTTTAATAAATACCCAAACCCAGAAATACAAACATCTATCTCATCATATAAATGTCTGCCCCCTTCGGGAACCGACCCTAACCCCAATGACGGCGTAGTCAGGGTCGCTAACCACTCGACCAACAGGGCGGTCATGTGGTCAGTACCGACACCGGACCACTAGATCACAGCGGTGATTATATTAAATTATACTATTTTTAACCGAACGCAGTGAGGGGTTACTATTATAAACGCCTACATGAATAAGGACGTCATCAAATTGTGATTCGCGAGACTAGCTCAATACCCACACGGTTAGTAACACTTCCTGGTGACTGGATGATGGATTGCCGCGAGTGATTTATTTTAGCCATCAGCCTGGCCCTATTTATGCACTTATTGTGGAGGAAAAGCGATCATAATTCATAATGTCAGTGGTTAAAGTGAAAGGCGATGGCGGGCTTTTTACAAGTCATCATTAATGAATTGTATTACGAGTTCCGTGAAGTTAATGGCAATGAAAAGAGTAACAAATTTCATATATATACGAATTATATAAGAGATATATATATAGTATATATCGTATATACATAGATGCATATATATACGATATATACTACTACTAATATACTTTACATGTTTCTGTTAGAATTAGGATGTTGCGGATTGCGGAAATTTCTGCTAGTCATAGCATTTTATGACTTGACAAACGTCTCTTTTATAAGCAAATAATTTTTGATGTTGCACTGCAATGCTTAAAAATGTCTTTAAAATCATCCGTTCTTAGACATTATTATTGTATTTTTAATGTCGAATACATATGATTATTAATTATGTAAGATATTAAAATACCGTGCATGATAAAAAATGTAAGACATTAAAAGCCCGCCGTGTTGATCCCGGCCTCCTTTGAAGAATAGGCCAACTGCCGTTCTGCCAGGCAGCTCGTAAAAGGCGACCGATTGGCTATCGAGTCACTACCATCGTGGCTACTAGGTGGTACAGTTCTGCATTGTCTCGCTCGGGTCTGGTACCACCGCCTTACTTATTTCTGCCGCAATAGCGTCAGTGCTTGTCGTTGTCGTGTTCCGGTTTGGAGGGTAAGGTAGTCGGTAAACTTATGCATGTGGCATTAGACCTCGCCACAAGATAGCAACGCACCATTAATATCCTTGGTGTCTATAGGCGATGGTTGACACTTTCCATCAGGAGACCCATCTGCTTGTTTGCTATCTTATGATATAAAAAAAATACGAATAAAACATTTTAAAATAATCACGTCGTTACACGGAGCCAATAAGTAGGTACTATTAATATAACAAATTTTTATAACGTACTATACTTATATATTATGATAACATACTTGTTAAGAAAGTTCTTAATGTATGTTTATTAAGAACCTTTTTAACATAACAGACACAATTTACTTCTAAGTGGTAAAGTTCTGCAACTTCTTGCTCGGATATTTGGTACCACCGATTTACCTATTCCTGCCGCGTAACCTTAATACGTTTTACTGTCGTTTTGCGGTTAAGAGGCTGAGGTCATCAGGTTGCCATCCCGTCATAAGAAAATATGCAATTTTTGTCATAGTGGCAATTTTTTGTATGGTAAATATAACATTTGCGTTTCATGTTTTTTTTTTAATTATTTTCACGTCACGGAATAAAAACCTATATTGAACGACCAGTCGGAACTGGTCATTCTCGTAGAACTCTAGAATCAGACGTTTATTTTGCGCGCTATATGGCACGTAATTGATTGTTTATTTGGTCTATTTTCTTAAATTTTACTATTTTCTAAGAATAGCCACTGTAGAATATTAAAATAAATCAACTTATACAAAAAAAAAAAAACATAAAAAAATTAATAAAATCTTACACAAATTTCCAACGGGTTTCGTATCGGAATCATTGTCTAAAACCATAGTTTCGATTTTCGATATCATCCCTTACTCGCAGTGTATATTTACAAGTATCACAACGTAATGTTAAATATTAAAATAATTCAAAATTCAAAATCGCAAAAACATGATTAATATATCTTGTAACTTAGACCATTTCAATAAGATGGGCCGGGGGCTCATTAGGCCGGAGATAATCAATCACGGAGAATTAACGCGGCCAGCTGCTGAAAGGTTGCCCGCACTTGGTATATTTACAATTTCAAAGCTTACACTATATTTACTATTCAAATAATTCAATATTTTTTTCTTATACTACATCTCTACAGAAGGTGTTGGGTAGGTGTTGCTAGCTCATAAAATATTTTTGACAAATCGAAGATTTTTTTTATATCATAAGATAGCAAACAAGCAGATGGGTCTCCTGATGAAAAGAGTCAACCGTTGCCTATAGACACCAAATATGTTAATGGTGCGTTGCTATCTTGTGGCGAGGTCTAATGCCACATGCATAAGTTTACCGGCTACCTTACCCTCCAAACCGGAACATGATAGTGACTAGCACTGACGCTATTGGGGCAGGAATAGGTAAGGCGGTGGTACCAGACCCGGACGAGATAATGCAGAACTCTACCACCTAGTAGTCACGATGGTAGTGACGCGCATAGCCACTCGGTTGCCTTTTACGACCTGCCTGGCAGAACGTGGCAATCATTCGGTTCTTATGAACTGCCTGGCAGAACAACATGGTCATAACAGATGGTCATCATGGAAATCAATTGTTCAAAGCAAGTCCGGCCCAACACGGGGAAATATTTTTTATTAGCTGAAGAGTCCGCTGTATTACAAATGTTTTTGGTAAATCCCGCGGGAACAACTTACTCTTTCGAGATAATAAGTAGCCTATGTGTTATTCCCTTAGATAAAGGAAACTACTACTAGATATGAAATAACGAAGGGAAAATCGTGTCATTTCGTCCCTAACAATGGCGGACTAAAAGAACAGCTGTTTAGTATCTACATAACAATTGATAAATTATATTATTGCAATTGGGCATGTTATTTTGACAATTAGTTTTTATTTTAGATTTAAGGTACACACTAAAATTATAGCAAAATACAAATAAACGCTTAAATCAATTTAATATTTTGTGATCAAAGGGTTATTTGACATTAAATTTTAACTTACCTACATTGATAGCGTATTTTAGTAATGGCGTTTTGGCCGCAAGCGTATTAAGGTGACGTTAATTTTCTTAAATGATTTGAAATTAGAATACTGACACAATTGTTGCAGCTTTGTCTATTATGAAAATTCTAACTTGTTAGACAGAGATAAAGCCATTTTTGTTTGTTCAGCGTTGGAATGCATGCAATTGTATAATTTCGATTGTTTATGGAAATTAATGCCAAGTCCTTATCTTTCTCTTGTCAAAAGTTATTCCAGATCATCTACAAGTGGGTTACATTTCATCCAAATTGGTTCGGCCGTTTTTGCGTGTTTGAATAACAAACATCCATCCATTCATTCACACATCCAATCTTTCGCAATTATAATATTAATAATAATAATAACATTTAATATGGATTATATTACACAATTTTAGTTATATAACTGTATTGTTATATACTTCAGTAGAAAGTAGCAACGATCTTGCTTGTGATGTAATACTTGGGAAGATCCAGACTTAATTTTGACGTCTTAGAAACACAAAAACGATTCCTTACCGAACTGGCCTTAACTTAATATGAGCGCGCTTATTTTTCCAGCTGTAGGAATCTGAATTAGTAACTGACCATGTAATAAGCAATTACGGGAGAAGGAAAATGGGACAGGGCCATTGTGTACACATTTGGTGGCGTAATGAGACGAAGAAGGGGGATAACGAAACAAACTGTGAATCCTTGCCGAATAACATGTGTACTTAATTGCGGTTACATAGATCTATTACATGTCGTGATACCATTTCCTTAGGTAAACCTATTTTCTTATAGAGTTTGATGTAATATAAGCCTATACGGCAATTAAAATATGTGATGCATTAAAAACTGTCCGCTTCGTTGGTCGAGAGGTTGGCAACCATGCCTACGTGATCAATGGAGCTTAAGTTTGATTCCCGACAAGGACAGGCATTTGTGTCAAAAGATAGATGTTCGTTTTTCTAGTTTTGGATGTTTACGAAATATATTTCAGTATGTATACATGGGGCATACTAAAAGTTTTGCACTTCTAGCTAATCGGAACTATTTGAATTTCGAATGTTATATTTTTAAAACGTTGCAACCTTCTTACTAATAAAAAAACAATTGACGGGAAA
The DNA here is from genome assembly GCA_036924255.1 of Apodemia mormo. Taxonomy (NCBI): domain Eukaryota; kingdom Metazoa; phylum Arthropoda; class Insecta; order Lepidoptera; family Riodinidae; genus Apodemia; species Apodemia mormo. Next base: position 2,853,953 of record JAUPFN010000009.1, on the reverse strand, counting down.
TGATTTGTTAATTGTCTTTTTTATCACACATCAAAGTTCTACGTACGCAACGAAAATGGAATTAAGTCGAAAAGATTTTAGAGCGATGATTTTTTATGATTTTAAAAGTTCTCTTTCTCCGCAAGACTGTGCCGCACGTCTTCAAAATGCTTTTGGGAGAGCAGCACCTTGTTTGAGCACCGTGAGGCGATGGTTTGCTGAATTTGAGAGAGTTTCTTTACATGACGAATTTCGTGAAGGGCGGCCTTCAACTGCTATCAACGAAAATAATGTGGCTACTATGAGACAATTCGAGGGCTATTGGGGATTGGTATGAGCCAAATTCAGAAAATTTTACACGAAGAATTGAAAGCTCAGAAACTTTGTTGTCGTTGGATCCCTCATAAACTGACAGCGAAGCAGAAGTGGGCTCGCGTGGAATGGTGCTCACAGATGCTACTGAAGTACGACCACGGACATTCTAATGCTGTTTATGACATTGTCACAGGAGACGAAACGTGGATTTATTGTTTTGAACCCGAAAAATACAGCAATCTTGTGAATGGGTGTTTGAAAATGAGAACAGGCCAACAAAAGTGAGACACGCGAGAAACTTTGGTAAAAAAATGATCGTGTTTTTTTTCTCAGCTACGGGTCTACCATTTGTTTACCCAGGGTGTTGGAAAAAGTTCGCGAAAGACGACCCAAAACCTGCATTCTCCTACACCATAATAACGCTTTTTCACACACGGCCAACAAAACAAAGTCATTTTTAGCTTCCGAAAAAGTACATCTCGTCACTCATCCTGCACATAGCCCCGACCTAGCACCCTGTGATTTTGATATTTTCCCCAAAATCAAAGATTTGACGAGAGGTTTTACTTTTACCAACTCCGAAGAGGCAGTGACAGCGTTCAATCAGGACGTAGAAAACATGCCTTCAGATCTGTGGTCCTCCTGTTTTAAAAAATAGTTCGATCGCATGAAAAAATGTTTAAAAAATGTAAAGGAGATTATTTTGAAAAGCAATAAACATAATATTTTGGTTATAACATGTTGTTTTTTTAAGTTACGCAAAACTTATAGCGTGACCTACGTATATTTTGTATTTCTATGTATTAATACCGTTGACTGGCACCCATATCATAAGCAAATAAATTGCTTACTTTAGGGTTAGGTAAGAAATGCGAAAGTATGTCTGTCTGTTACGCTTTCATTCATTCTCTAAATTAATTTTGATGAAATTTGACAAGAAGATAGAAAAAAGTCCCCGGTCAAATATAGGCTCCTTTTAAAAACTCTCCTCTTATCGGCTAAAATAGAGGATGAAAAGGAGAATGATGTGGCTCCATACAACTTTGGCCTAAAACGCAACACATGATGATAGCTGCTTACCTTAATGTAATACATTAATGATTTCTTCTGAAATGTAAATTGTATCACGGACACTTTTTACAATACTAAAATTCACGAAACTCCTTCAGAGATTAATATTACCTGAATTTACAATTGTTTCATTCCATTTTAAGCCACCCACATCGCAATATATCGTCAACATAAATATAATTCATTTTTGTATCTCTCATCATGAAGATTATTTGATTTTAACCACTTATGAGTTAAAAAACGACATAACTTTTGTTTACATTAAAATATTTATCACTCGTTCACAGTGTAAATAGATGACACTTGTTTTGTTTTTTATTTCTTTCGGATGATACTATGAGTACTTGTTTATACAGCCTTCTATGTTGTAAGTGTCGACTATAATAATATATATTTTAAGTTTTGTCGCATTTTATACAATAGTTTGTTTAAAATTTTAAGTCTGACCTATCCGATATGTTTATAATTGATTTTGGCTGGTCAGAAATAAAAGAAAGTGTTTATTTTAAGGCAGAAAAAAAAAATTTGCTCGATTTAGAAATAAGAAATAGCGTACAAGTTTGTTTAATTTCATGACTATCCAACTAAAATCCTTTTAAAATTAACTTGCTATTAAAAAAGTGTCCGTTGAATTCTAATATTGAGTTATTGTAAATTATATTAATTTAATAATTTCGGGTGACGCTATATTCTTGTAGCCCTTATTGTAAAAAGACGAGAATTAGAGAGCAAATAACTGATGTCAAATATTTGCGGGTGTGTTGACACATTTTGAAATTTCAAACTTTATGAAAAAATGTAAGTTTATTGCATTAAAATAATTAAGTATGTTTTTTACACTCCCTACGTGTAAGAGATTTGACATAAATATAGTACCTATATAAGAATGTATGCATATGAATGTACGTGTTTTAAACATTTTTTATTGGAGAAATTAAAAGAGAATTGGAATTATTTGTCTGACGCAATAACTTCAATGATTGGAACAATGGTTTTTCGGGTTTCAGAGTAAAGTAACCAGTTAATTTATGCTTGTGGTATTAATATCCCGCCATGTGGATACTAATGCGTTATTAACATATTTGGTATCTATAGGTGATGTCGTCTCTTTCTCTCAGCAAAGTAACTGCTTGTTTGCTATCTTATGATATATATAAAAAAGTAAAAAACGAAAAAAAACGTAAACACAGTTATAAGATATCCATAAGCGTATCCAGTTATTAGCTTATAATGGATTTTAAAAGGAAACAACGGTTCCGCGTTGTTAGGTTTTATTACGTTAAGTCAAAATCAAATTATAATAATTTTCTTTAGCGTTGCACATAACAGCTTATAACAGCATTTCACATACAATAATAGAAACATTAGTACATTAAAATGGCTTTAAATTTATGTAATATATAACTGGATAATGCTATACATTTTTAAGCAATACTGCATATTTATTTGATATAACAGCAAAATAAATTAAAAAAGATTTTTAATTATTTATTTTTATATTTAATAAACTGACATTTCTATTTATACTATAAAAGATTATAGTGATGTAAGACATTATATTAAAAGAACATAAATCAATCATCTATACGTATATTTAAATGAGGGATGGACTGAATGTGGTTTGAACCGAATAGGTGCAAACTTCAGACAATCGTTTGATAAAAATTCAAAATTCGGCCGAACTTCGCCTTTTTTCAGAGTGCTTTATAGTGCAGAAAGTATTTATAGTAAAAAGTGTAAGGTAATAAATATTGTAATATTAGTATTATATTCAGGAGAAAGGAAGGTTTTTACTAACATCGGCACAACTACATTATTTTCCTTTCTATACCTATTTATAATGAAATTTTAGATAAATATGAGTAATTTAATTTTAGAAAAAGATTAAAATAAAGAGTTAAGTAGACCACTATTACAAACAACTATTAGATGACTATAATTACGAAGGTTTCTTTCTTTTTTTAGCCAAAATATTTGAGTAATTCCAAAATTTTCTTAAACCGAATGTTCGCTATTTGAATCAAATGTCAGTTTAATGCCGAAATTTGGTCCATGCGCATTCCAATTTCAGCGCATTCCTAATATAAATGTGTTTTTGTAATTAATGTGGTCCTGTCATAGAACATATCTGATTATAGTAAGATCGGCTTTTATATTTGATTAAATATTGCCTGTAGCATATTATGTTGCCTTAGATACGTAGGTACCCAGTTTATTGATTAGCAGCCTAATACATCACGGAATTGAACACATTTAGTTAATCGTAGCTTTGAATATAATTTTTAATTATTATCATCAATTCCTATGGCAATATCCACACGTAGTATGTGCTTTACGTAGAAAATGTTATCACGTAAGTTGATACAAGATATAACTTACTGAAATTAAAAGGATAGCCTTTGTCAGAGCGAAATAAGGTCTTTGCGGTCGACACAGGAGTTCGGGATTCTTTGCAATTCTTAAAACTACTTACAAAAGAGAAAAAAAGTTAAGGTTGATATTGGAAGGAGTTAATAAATTTATAAGAATGAAAACGACATATTTATACAATATGAAAGAGAACTATTTGTACAATATGATAGACATCGTTTTACGCCAATTTCTTTGCGTAGCAAGCAGAGTGCAGTGCTAACAGATAAGTAAGATCATAGATGTATTACACGACTGGATTGATAATTGGGCGATAAAAAGTATTCCCATTAAAATTCTACTAAATTTGGTAGACTTGGGTGATACGTCAGATAGTCATTTTAACAATTATAGCAGAACGAGCTGAAGGAAAAAAAAAAAATATGCCGGTTTGTAATGACACAATGTTGTCGCAATTATCTTGAAAAATCTTATAATGATAGCTAGAACATGTTTCATGAGCTATTCTTGTTCTACAATTACAATTATATATGAAAAAATCGAGTTTTTAGTCCGATTAATCAGTGCTGCCGGTTTATTATTGGGGTAATTTTCCAAAATAATGGGAAACACATTCCATATAAGTACTTCTTGGTAAATCATAATAAAATTGTGCAATAACGTATATATATATATATATATATATATATATATATATATATATATATATATATATATATATATATATATATATATATATATATATATATATATATATATATATATATATATATATATATATATATATATATATATATATATATATATAATATCTATGGGCCTGACGCTAAGCCATCAGTTGTGTTAAGAACGTGTACTCCCAGCTGGTTTCGGTGTTGATGTGACTTTTCCGGCTCTTTTATAATTCAGGTGTTGTATCAAAGCCATGGAAGACAGCTTTAGCTTTAGAGAAAAAAAGAAAGAATTGGTGGTGAATTCTCTTTGTCATCCAAAGTCAAGTTCTCTTTTGTAGTGTGGGCCAAAACGCCACAATATTTGTGCAAGAAAGGAAGGAAAGGCTTACAATTTTTCCAAAACAGCATTGGCGAGGGATCAGAATGCACGTGTTTCCGGGGGAATGTGTACTAAATTCTCGCCAACTCTGTTAATTTGCTCCGTCTTTACCTTAGCAATGGCTCTTTTGAAGGACTTAGCCGCAAAATTGTACTGCAAAATAATTTTTACATTAAAAGCTGCTAATGCACTTGCCCAGGATTAGTAGTACTCTTATGACGTAAAGTCAGTTTTTAGCAACTAAACCAGTGCTGAGACTTGCCGCAGAGGACGAAATAAAAAGTTCATTGTAGCCCTGTAGCACCACTTTAGCGACAGATTTATGCGACAGCACTTGATTATCCAAGATGCACATCTGCGCTTACGGGTAGGATGCAAAAAAGGACTGCATCTCGTCCCAATATGATGATCTGTAGTGTCACATGCGTGTATGCAAACGAGACCTTACATATTACACATTTGGCACTATGCTATGGACGAAACAGCGGTCCGACGAACCAAGCGGGTCTTTGACGACTGGTAATCATCCGAGTGAGTGATTAGCAGTAGGTCCAAAAATATGCACTTTATTTGTAATATATATATATATATATATAGGTGTTAATAAAATGACATTATTGGTCAATACAATTTAAACAATGAAAAAAAAATTACCGCTGTTGGGCGTAGTTCGGGTGACCAAAATATGTACTTCATACAAGTTGAATTTATTAGCAATTTAGCCATTTTCTTTATATCGGAGTCGTATAAAGAAAACGGCTAAATTGATAGTTTGATCTCGAATAACTTTTGAACGAGTTGAGATGAGAAAAATGAGTAAAATACCAGATCTTTTTTGTAGAGCGTTCAATCTTCTACAGAAATCTTTGATGGAAATTTACTGCGCTTTTTCTACTTTTAATTTTGTGTACTTATGAAATCTTGATTAAAATTAAAACAAAGATCAGGTTATTTATTTTTATTTGTTGTTGTATTGTGTTGTGTAACTGGATAAAATGATATAAATAATAGAATAAGAACATAATAAATACACATGTATGTACTCTCTACGGCTTGCTTTAACAAATTCAAAGCAGATTTTAAACTCCATACTAATTTCAAGTACGTAGAGGAGTGAATGAGTCCACCATTATAGAATAACTTCTATCCTTATATTATTATTATTAAGAACAATCAGGGACGCTTTGTCAATCGCAAATAATTATTTCCGCAAACAATCATCTGTAATGTCAAAAAACTTACAGTTGCGACGCATCAGACGCATCTCTTTAAAATAATTATGAAAGCTTTTAGAATAATTAATCAAATATACTATAATTGTAAAATTTCAAATAAATGCTGACCCTAGCTAAAGAAGTATAATAATACGTGTAATCCATCAACAGAGCTCAATGCTTGTAATTTGTTTGAGAAACATATCATTTTACGGTCGGCTTGCTACGAATAGGCAATAACTTGTTTACAAATACGTTAATCGTGAATGCCAATTATAAAGCAACATGTGGAATCAATTGCAACCACGTAGATCATTGTAACAATGATAATATGTTATGACTGAACGCCATCCATTGTACTTAAAAAGTTTGTTTAAATATTTGTAAATTGAATTACGCTGCAGCAGCTGATTAGAGTTGCAAGGGTGTATAGATGGATTTTGCTCTAACATAGAAAAAATTAATATAAACCTTACATCGATATGAATATTTTGCGATTCACTGATCTGTATAGAAATTAACTTCACGATATCCCAATATTAATTCCTTGACTGTAAAACACTCTTTTTATATTGAATTTTGTTTTTGGTATTCAAACGATCTTAAAGGTTTTACATTTTTATTAAACCACTAACTTTGAGCACTGAATATCGTCGGCACTTGGTAAAACTGCACGTTAACTTGGATTTATATTGTATTAAAAGCACTTGTACTGTTTTACTTGTTTTTTTTTTAACACCAACCGGTTTTGCATTCTAACGCATCATCGGGGCAAAAATCAACAATGTTGTTATGTAATTGTCAAGTGTAGTAGACGATATTGTTGATTTTTGCCCTGATGATGCGATAGAAAGTAAAACCGGTTGATGTTAGCTAAAAACCTATGAATCTTATTTTGCAGTTTGAGTATAGAATATTAACCTATGAACCTTGCTATTTAGATGAAAATAATGTGACAGCATGTCACTAAAGACTGTCCTTAGCTCAGACAAGGTTAGTGCAATTAGCCATTAGTCTTTAGAGTCTTAAGATATACGTATATGGGTAAAGTGTATCTGGACTTACTACTTAAGTTTAAAAACGAAAGGATATATATTTTCATCGGGACAACCAGCTTCTTTTTGTTTTTCTATTACAGATATCCCATAAAAAATATATTTTTAATTTGTTACTAAATTAGTAGCCTCCAATATGCCGGTGGATACCTTTATTTTTACCATTCATAGCTTTCTTGTAAGCAGCACATGTTTGAAAACTCCTGACAAGTTCCCGCGTGTCCCGTTTCATCGCGATAAATATAATCCAGGGGATTGTGGGGAAAACACGGAGGCTTTTTTTCCGCTTTTCATACTGATTTTTGTATAATCGTTGATGTAAATTTTACTAATTAGTATCAGAAACATTATACGCGTTATACACGTATACAGCGTGAAAATAGAAAATCGAAAGCATAGGTTTGCACCAAGATTAGGAATTGAAAACCGTTGAAAACTTGTGTGTTAAATTTTTGATTTTTTTGACGATATTTTTACCTTAATTTTGTATAACTTGATTAAATGTAATATTCTATAGTGCTGTTTCTAAAAAAAGTATTTTTTAAGAAGATACAAAAAATAAGCCACACGCAGCGCTTAATAAACAGCTGGTTTATGAGTTCTGAGGGCGCAACGAGTAGGAGCAATGCCTTACATTGCTCGCCGTGAAAACCATAAAACGTAAATATTGCATTTCTCACAAAAAGTATTTGCTATCATGACTAGAATGTAAAAATGGTATGTTTTCTTAATTTTTCGGTAGACTTTCCCTTACACACTGTATATTGCAGTCAGTTTGTATGTTTCGTTGATATAGAAATGGCTTCATCATTTTATAAATATCTACTTTTAGCATGAATTACCAAAAGTAGATTTTCTATGAATTTAATTTCATTAATGTACTAGTCAGGAAGCAATGTAGTCTGCGGAGCCGTGCGCTTTTTTTGGGTGTAGGACTTAAAAATAACCTTACAAACCTACCTCATATTCATGCCAGATATTGTGTGGTTAAATGTTTTAAATGACTGGCATGTCTTAGTTTTAAATCTCATTTATGCAACAAGAAATTCGGACACTATGCCGTGACAAGTAGTTAACGACGGTGTTCATACAAAAAAAATGGCCAAGTGCAAGTTATGCTCAGCACGAAGTGTTCCGTACCATCGTCAAAAATACGTTTATTGTATGGGAGCCCCTTGTGAACATTTATTTATCATATATATTATTTCTAAAAGGTGTGTTTTTTTCTGGGGTGGCTGGATCTCTTCTACTGCTTCACAAAAAAAAAATACCCAGTTTACACTTTCGTTTTCTACTTTGGGCAAAAATTTGAAAAAAATATTATTAATAAAAATTAAATAAATATAATTTTTATAACAATCGATCGGAGCGCCATCTGTCGGTGATACATCAAACATCTTAATAGAGTTTTATACTTGGAAACGCTAGATGGCGCCGTGCGAAGTCTTCGCACGGGTCAACTAGTTTATTTTTAAAGGAAATAATATATAAATAAATATTCTGTGAATATTTCAAGCAACTACCAGTTGTCGTTTTAAAAATCGAGAAAAGTTTTTATATTATTTATGATTTTATATCAACTTTTTTTATCATTGATCACCTTGCTGGTCAAGTGGTTAGCGAACCTGACTACGCATCAATAGGGCTCGGATTCTATTCCTGATAGGGACAAACATTTGTGTGATGAACATAGATGTTTGTATTTCTGGGTTTGGGTATTTAATAAATATATTTGGGTGTTTATAATTTATGTATTTCTTTGTATTAGCATCGTTGACTCACGCCCACATTACAAGGAAATAATTTACTTATCTTAGGGTTAGATTTATTGGTGATTCTAAATCGTGTAATTTGTCCACTGATATTTATTTATTAGCTGCAGTGTGCAGCTCGCTGCATTATAAAAGCTTTTGACGAATCCCGCGGGATCACCTTATTTTTTCGGGTTAGAAAGTAGCCTATGTGCTAATCCAAGTCATCATCTACGTGTGTACGAATTCCATTGAAATCCGTTCAGTAGTTTTTGCCTCATTGAGCAACTCTACTGACGGAAAGATCTTTCTTTCAATAAAGAGTGCCATCTCATTTTAATAATTTATATTAATATTATAAATGCGAAAGTTTAGATGTTTGGATGGATGTTTGTTGCTCAATCGTGCAAAAACTACGTAACGGATCTGAATGAAATTTGGTACACAGGTAGACCAGGTAGACCTGGTATAGCATATAGGCTACTTGTAATTCCAGAAAAATTAGGTGATCCCGCGGGATTTGCCAAAAACTTATATATTTCTGCACGCTGCAGCTAGTACAAAAATAAATCCCAAAAGAACACGGGCGAGACTTCATACATCGTTTTTCTTAGTAATTACCTTAAAGTTTAATATATTCTGTAAGATTCTATATTAACTCCTTAACTTATACGCATTTAATAAATATTTTTTAAACTTGGGGAATAGTAACTAAATAAAGTTGGAATTTAGGTAAGATTAACCTAAATATTCAGTTTTCTTCTTAGTAGTCTGTAGTTAGGTATTTATCTTGTCATTGGGTGTCCTTTGCACAACTGAAATCTCAGAAACCTAAGTTAGATTGATAAAATTCTGAGCTAAGATTTTTCCAAGACTTTTATGGATACTAATAATAACAAAAAAGAAATTAGCTTTAAACTATTCTTTAGTAGAAAAACAAGAGAATTTTTATTTGGTACTTATAATGAATATTATATTGTCATATATAAACTTTTTACTGTCTTAATACAAATTTAATTAAAATTTTGTACAATGGTAACATTTAAATATGGTAATAGAAATAAATCAAGTTAAAATCTCAATATTTTTATACGATTATTCCTAGCCATATATTTTAATTAATTAACTAGCTGTTGCTCGCGACTTCGTCCGCGCGGATTACGTTTACTCCGCACAGCTTCTCTCCCGTAGGTGATAGTTTGATAAAATGTAGCCAATATTTTGACCCGACCTGTTAGTAATATTCATACAAAATTTGAAGTAAATCCATGCAGTACTTTTTGAGTATACCCCGAACATACATACAGACAAACATACAAACAAAAAAAAAACAGACAAACATTCTAAAAACTATATTTTTGGCTTCGATATCGATTGTAGATCACGCCCCAAGTATTCTTTTAAAAAAAATATTCAATGTACAGTTTTGACTTTCCTACAATTTTATTATATGTATAGATTAAAAACAACGTAATAATTATTCTACTTTATCTAATATTAATCACTTCGAAAGACACACAAGGGATGTACAAAACCAAAACCGCCTGTGTTATTTGTGTGTTTTAATTTGTCCTAAATGCAGACTCTTTGCGCTGAGATGCGATCAGTAATATTAACACTTAACTTCATCGCACTGTACTTTGGTCCAAACAACCCCATGGTATTGCAATTCATAAACACTCTGAAATTGAGTCGTGCATGTGCCTCAGGCTACGCAAAAGCCGAGATGCCCTGTAGGATGCCAGGAATAATTTTTGGGGCTCACAGGGAGCACTGGAAAGCAATTTCCGAGCCCCGGGCTATTGTTGCCTCGCCGCCGTTATTAGTGGGCGTATTGTATTAAAAACTGGTGTTCGGGCTAAACTCATTTTCGACATCAACGTTTAACACTGAATTGAAAATTAATTTAAACGTAGCATGGTAACTCTGCAAAATAGTGTCGAATATTTTGATAGTTAAAAAATGTCTATCTCTCTAAACCAAATTGTTAAAAGAAGAAAATACTAGTTTATTGTAATTTATACTTTCCATCGTCGGCACTTGGTGAAACTGCATCATATTGATTTTGTCAAACAATTGTATTATTTCACAAATATTTCACAACTAACCTTTAATTGTTGTGAAGCCAACCGGTTTCGCCTATTACAGCATCATCAGGGCTTTTAGTTTATAAATTCTTTGAACATGACAAACACACACGCAAGACAACCTATATGCTATACCAGGTCATCGTCTACCTGTGTGCCAAATTTCATTCAGATCAGTTACGTAGTTTTTGCACGATTGAGTAACAAACATCCATCTAAACATCTAAACTTTCGCATTTATAATATTAATATAAATTATTAAAATGAGATGGTACTCTTTATTGAAAGAAAGATCTTTCTTTCAATAAAGAATATTTGTGTAATAGTACAAGTGTTTAACAAAATCAATTAGTTTATTGAATATATTTAAACGTCATTTTTGTGTTCTAGTGGTCCAGTGTCGGTGTTGACCACATGACATTAACCACCTAACATTTGCAATCCGCCAGCGATCAGCGATGACTCTTAAGAGGCCGACAAGACATAATTTGTTGAAATTGATGTTATTTAAGCAGTTTTTTAAGAAAAACTATTTGTTATAGCACATCGCAAATAATATATTTTAATATTCATTAAATGTCAAAGACCGTAGCCGGACTCGATACATAACTGAACAAAATTGGGTCGATAGAAAATAATTGCGAAGATTGGTATAAAATCATCATTAAGGGTTCTATATCTTTATTTTTTTGACGTATAGGTCTGCAATTAAAAACATGAAGTCATCATGTTCATACCTAAACCGTTAGCGAAATATAGTTGACAAATAATCTCCATATTTTTTTTTATTTCAATATTTATTCACCTGGCTGACCAGTTTCACTGATAGTGGGTTCTCTTTTACTGCGATACAAATAGACAGAGTGCGCGTTTTTGGTGTTGATAGCACCTTAATAAGCGTACCGAAAAAATCAACAAAAAGTCGCCAATTGCTTGCTGACCACTGAATGCGCCTCTTAGGACGTCACAGCACCAAAAATATTCAAGCAGTAACGACTGACACTAACGTATAAAGCTATTATATGTCTTGCATTAATTACACAATTACGATAATTGCGAGATTCGCGATAGCCCCGCGGGTTTGATTTCCGGCTCGAGTAAATCAAAAGTGTGTTTTTTCAGTTTTCTGATAAAAGCAACGTTACTCGGGATGCCCTTTTCCAAGTGCGCAGTTGACAATAGCCTTGCTACCTTGCTACCTTGCTACATATGGCTAAGTATCTTCGGCTAAGCGTGGGTGTACTAGTCATGGATCATTTAACAATAAAAATATTAAATTTCGCACTAAATTTTTTTAACAATTAACAACTTTTAATATTATAATACTGTTAAAAGTTATTTTTATGTATCACTAAAACTACCAACTAAAAATATCATTAAGTGCGAGAGAACGTCTTTTTTATCGCTAGCTTGACAGTTTCGCATTTTAACTGCTTATACTACTTATTAAATATAGGCTATTGATATAATAATACGTAAATAAATAACTGTTAAATATCAATTACATTTAACAACATAACAATTAATATAGTTAAACAATAATTTCCATGCCCAGGATGTACTGGTTGTAACCTCTGTTTACTTATTTGGAAATTTGGGCGTGAAGACAATATTTTAAATGTAAATAAATGTCATTATGTTGTTTTTTTTGTGGTCATAAACATAATCAGCTTTCGAGCGCAGTCGAATCAAAATTATACAGCCTATGCAAGCACAATTAAAACGAATCTAATGACACCCCTGATATATTGAGTCCGGGTCCCCGTTGAAGAATAAACCATCTGCCGATCTGCCAGGCAGTTCGTAAGAGGCGAACGATGGGCTACGCGGGTCACTACCATCGTGGCAGCTATCGTACAATGTGGCAAATAATCAAAAACTAACAAAAAAAAATCAAACTGACGAAAAAACTGAAAAACTATAAAATCAGCGAGTAAAAAACCAATTTTACCCTATTTGTTGGAATTTGTTTTCAAAAATTATATAGGGCTAACTTCAGCTTATACCTTATCCAATAAAAAAATAGCAAAATCGGACTACCATGTAAAAAGTTATGCGTGGTCTAACCTAAAAAACAAATATACGCATCGAATTAAGAGCCTCTTCTGTTTTTCGTTGGTTGATAAAACTTTCGTCAAGACATAATGTCGGCTACGTATTTAGAAATTTATTTTCACAAAACTGAATATTAAACTGTTTAACATCATATTCGTATTAGTTACCAAATTATAATTTTATTCAATAAAAATCCACTCCCGAAATGTTTTACAAATTTTGTGACATATCAATGAGAAAATAAGGAATTTATTAATAAAATAATCGTTAATTATGCAAATCTGTTCGCATCAAGATAACAGAAAAACATAGCACTAAGATTAATTTTTGATATTTTTTAGTGCCAGATTTCTATATTTAATGATCTGTCGTTCTTAGCAGTAACCATTGGAAACTAATTTTATATAATGACACCTCTGACATTGAGTTCGTTCCATAAATTGTTTGGACATTTGGTTAGGAACAGTTTTAGTTTACGTCTCATAGAAAATGCTGCTAATCGTAAATAAAACGAGTCGTTTTCTTGATGTAAGAACTGGACTCGTTCTGTAAACCAGAATACACAGCATAAAAAATGACAGGAAATGAGAATTCATCATTAACTAAGAAGCCTTAAGGTTAATTAAAAATAATTATAAATTATCGAACAAGTGCGAATCGGACTCACCAGCCGAGGGTTACGTACAAATTTGTAAGTACGTATTATAAAAAAATAAAATGATGTGGTGTCGCGGGACACCAGGTAGGAACGAACTTCCTTCGGCTAAACGGCACTACTCGCTTGTGTACGCGACTGTCGCGCCTGCGCACGTTTAACGCTTTTATTCCACGCATTTTTCTTACGGTTTTACTATCACATTTTTTTCAGTTCGGTCGCGCAGTAAAATCCCTATCCCCTCCAAGCCTGCCGTAAGGAACTTCGTTCCAAAAATGATGTGGTGTCGCGGGACACCAGGTAGGAACGAACTTCCTTCGGCTAAACGGCACTATTCGCTTGTGTACGCGACTGTCGCGCCTGCGCACGTCTCATTTAACGCTTTTATTCCACGCATTTTTCTTACGGTTTTACTATCACATTTTTTTCAGTTCGGTCGCGCAGCAAAATCCCTATCCCCTCCAAGCCTGCCGTAAGGAACTTCGTTCCAATAAATAGATTAGGAATCGAGTCTCGCAGTTGTTTTCTAAGCTTTTCCTGAGATTCAGTTTCCAATCCCTATGTTATTTAAGTAAAGACTATATATTTTTATGACCTAATAACTTTATACTTTTCAGATTTTTATTCTTTTAGTATCAAGCAATGTTACTCGCTAAATTCCATAGTTGCAAGCATACAATTTCTATTGTATTTGAGAGGCGGAGGCCAGGAGATTTGTTTCAGTTTGGACAATTCAGTTTGGACTCCTGTCTCCCCAAACAATCCTATCCTATTGAATGTATAGTTGTAAAAATGGGAAAGTACGTTTTTTGCTATGCTACATAAACGACCGTATCGTTTTTACGTTAACTTAGATGCTTGATATTTTCACAACTTTAAAGGACTTGTAAACCTGAGTGTATACATGTTGATTGGTAAAAGACTGTACGATGTCCAGTACTCGATTCTGATATTGAATATGTAAAAATATAAGTGCTTGATATGTTAACTAAGTATCAAAAATAAAAAAATAAAAAATGCAAACACCCGCGTATAGATATCGAAGTTCATTGTTTATAAAAAGCGATTTGCCGGCACGATACGTATCAGCTAAACCACGCGCCGATTGCCTGCGCGGTGAACAAATTTTTTAATATTAACTACATTAATTTCGTTGAGGTTTACTAAGTTAAGCAATATTCTCTTTGAATATATTTTTATTGGTTACATAAGTATGACCATGAACTGTAGTGTCCCTTATTATGTACATTATTTTAACAGTCAATCCATTTTCAGCTCGATAACTTCATGAGTTCCCGAAATAAAAGGTCTTGACGGACACAAGGACAACAAAGTGATCTCAGAAGGGTTTTCTTTTTAATTTTTAGGCACGGAACCTTAAAAACATGTTGAATTTATTATTATTAAAAAGTGATTTGTAGTTTTAATGAAGCATTAAAATGCAAAACTGCTTGGTGTTAAAAATATATGTAGGTAGTCAAACTGCGTAATTGTTTTAAGAATATATAATACGATCAAAGATATAATATGATCAAAGGTATAATAAACGACGATCAAAGATATAATCTGATTAAAACTAGATATTAAGATTTTTTTGGTTGGATAATTACGGAGGGTTTTAGTTTGGTTCAAACGTCAAGGTTTAGAACGAACTACCTGGATCTATTTTTCTAACAAATACCGTTCTGGAACCTTTAGAAGTGGAGTGAACATATTTCTTTTGAATATGCATCTACTACCTTCGTCTTTATCGACACTTTTCATCAGGTTAAATGGAAGACAAACGTCAATTCCAATTTAAACTAAAAAAATGCTGCATACATTGGAATTAATAGAGATTTAAAAAAAGAACGAAAAATCCCAATAAATAGTTTTCGTAACCTTTGATATACAAATTTTAAACATTATTGTTTAATCACAAATTGCTCAATTTTACATAAATACAACTAATAATTACATAAATTTTATAGCAATGTAATAAATTGCTTAGAAATAATTACGTTGTACGCAAACAACTGCATGAATTTTACAATAAAATAAATTGCATATAAACAATTGCGTTGTTTTTAATTATGTTCATTACTACCTTTAATTTATTGATACTGTGAATAAAGTATTCTAAAATCTCTCACGTACACTGGTATCCGTCTTAGTGTTTGCTAATTTTCCCATACCTGTATTAAAAGAATTTTCAACACTCGGTTTAGATATCAGATTCTTTTTATTCAATTAAAATTTTCCCAAGTTTTTACGTATCAACCACTTTTAACCACTTCTACCTGTTTAAAAAACACAGAAAAACACATAGAAATTCCGACGGAAGAAATTCAACAGGTTTGTTTATCTGTCATATTTAGCGCTCCGAAGTGATAACCCTTAAACTATTAACCCTTATAGTTTCGCTATGTCCATCTGTCCGTTCGTAGTCTAGCTTAGAGATCCTTAGTACTAGAAAACTGTATATTTTTCATGAGTATACATAGTAATAATGGCAACATAGTGGAACATAAAATTTTGATTTTTTTTAGGGTAGCTACATGTAAAGTGGGGAACATCCCAACTTTACATGTAACTACCCTAAAAAAAAATTTTTCTCGTTTACCTCCCAGTGAGAGTATCATTACATAGGCTTAAAAAGTATTTGGTGTTTTGAAAAACCATTTTTCCATCAAGGGACTCGTTTGCTTAGTATATCAAAGAGCTTAATATATTAAAGCTTAAAATTGCTAATTGTTAGAGTTAAGTTCCCCCCCCCCCCACCTAAAAAATTGGTTTTGGGATTGTAAAAAAATCATGGTCGTAGTAAATATAATGAAACTTAAAGAAAAACTATCACGGCTCAGAAGGCTATGCAAGTTTATGAGTATAATAGTGGACCAACTTATAAAATGTACCTACTTGAAGAAGTTATAGTTATAGTCCCGATATATCCGTCATTGACGTTTAATTGGTTAAATGTTTATAGTATAAAACAATAAAAACCCTCTTTTTTAGTCCGCATTATTGTGCTGGGCAACTTCGGAACTCTACATTTTACATTTGCGTGATGAGCATAAATGTTTGTATTTCCGGATTTTGTGTTGATTTGTTTATTAAATATATTCTAGTATTTATATATGTATTTCTATGTATTAGCATCGATGACTAACACCCATAACACAAGCAAATAATTTGCTTACTTTGGGGTTAGATCAGTAAGTGTAATTTGTCCCTTTATTAAATTTTTATATCATAAGATAGCAAACAAGTAGATGGGTCTCCTGATGCAAAGAGTCAACCATCGTCTATAGACACCAATTATGTTAATGGTGCGTTGCAATCTTGTGGCGAGGTCTAATGCCACATGCATAAGTTTACCGGCTACCTTACCCTTCAAACCCTTGCGGCAGGAATAGGCGGTGGTACTAACCCGGATGAGACAATGCTGAACTTTACCACCTAGTTATTTATTTATCATTATTTATTTATGTTTAATTTGGTTACAATCACGCTATAATGTTTTAACGCAGTAAGACTGCAGCAATCGGCTTCCTTTTCCTATATCTCCACAACCCTGCATTACGTCTTCACCAAATTAAAATGAAAATATACGTACACGGGAAGTTTATTCTCCCAAACAATAAACAATTTTCAAAATCGATTCATAAATGACGGAGTTCTGAAGTAACAAACATAAAAAATGATAACCTCCTTCTTTTGGGAAGTCGGTTGAAAATAGTTATAAGAGTTTGGTATGCAGTTAAAATAAATAAATATTGCTGGACAAGTTATACAAATTGATCTAGCCCCAAAGCAAGCAAATTATTTGCTTGTGTTATGGGTGTTTATGAACGATAATAATATATAGAAATACATATATAAATAGGTACTGTAAAAATGTATCATAAATACCCAAACCCAGAAATACAAACATTTATGCTCTTTACATAAATGTTTACCTCTGTCGGGAATTGAACCCGATCCCCGTCGATTGCGTAGGTAGTCATGGTTGCTAACCATTCGACTAACGGGGTTATTAAAAAATGACCCATCTATGTTCCATTTTATATCCATTCCATTTTACTCTTATTTTTACATCCTTTGGACCAAACATACCAGCTACAATATCCGACAAAGCCATTTCACCGTGGGTGATTAGGGCAAAAACCCCTTTAGTTAATTAATATTGAAATAAGTACACATCAAACCAGTGTCGTGTTTCTAACATTATCATTATAAAACACAAAGGGTCGTTTCAACTCACACGTTTAACTGTCTGCTCACGAATTTAAAAATAACCCTTTAGGAGCAAAAATTCTCATAGAGGCCGCTGCGACCCGAGTAATGATCTCACGTCCCGCGTGCGTGTTCCGATAAAGGGTTAAGTACACACTAACAACCTGACGTGAGTCACAAATCCACTATTATTATGTTATTGTGGGAGCCGTGTCGTTGTGGCCCCACATTTACATACAATTTAACATGAAATGTGGGCAATAATTCATGACGGCTGTTACGTTATTATTTCTATTATAAAGTGTTCAACTCGACATTTACTTGTATGTTTTCTTTAAACGCTTTTGAATTCTTTTAACTGGTTTATGGCGATGGAGTTTTTGCAGTCGTTACTTTATTAATACGTAAAGATGGTATACTTTTTAAATCAGTTGGCATTTGT
The DNA here is from genome assembly GCA_036924255.1 of Apodemia mormo. Taxonomy (NCBI): domain Eukaryota; kingdom Metazoa; phylum Arthropoda; class Insecta; order Lepidoptera; family Riodinidae; genus Apodemia; species Apodemia mormo. The sequence continues at coordinate 2,835,691 of JAUPFN010000009.1, read as the reverse complement.
AGTTTGTCTTTTCACTGATCAGCTTCATAAGAAAATGTGTCATATTTTTATCTTTTTTGATTTTTTAATTTTCATAGATTTATTAGGAAACTATTTTTTAATAAATTTCGTTATGTTATGGTGTATAATTTTTATAAATGTTGATATTTATTTCAGACATGTTATAATATCTGCTATAAGTTATTTTAATAGGCAAATGTAACGAATGGGGAAAAGCAAAAGAAACCTAGTCAACAGTTCTAATAAAGGTTCATTTCATGAAATTTTGCTGCATTTTTTCTTTATGTTTATAACACATGGCGAAAACTGATAAAATGGCAGAAATAGATGGTCTATGGAAGCTGTTATTAATATGCCAAAATTTGGGCACAAGGATTTAGTTAGCTTCAATACAGACATACTGTGTCTTTTTAAATTATAGGATAGAAAACAAGCATTAGTGCTTTTTTAATGAAAAATATAACCATCGCCTATAGACACCAAATATATTAATGGTACGTTGCTATTTTTGTAGTGGGTTTAAATGCTTCATGTATAAGTTAACCGGCTACCCTACCCTACAGACTGGAAGACAGTGACAAGCATTGATTTGCTGTAGTAAGCACTGATTTGTTGTAGTAAATTTCATACTAATTGAATATAGATGTCTTATATTGCTTGAGGTAACATTAAAATTAAATATAGAGGTAATATTCAATCATCATTCTTTGAACAAAATATAAATACCAATAAGTTTACGTAAATATCAACATAACACAAATTTTACAAGATGGTGCTAATAGAAAGTAAATCTTTATTATGTAAAATTATCTCTACAATATATTAGTTGAAAATGGTGCAAATTTATTTTTAGGGGTTAACTGATTTCAGTTTTTCCACAAATATTATGATGGCCTAGTATTAGCACGACTAATTTAATTACTTTTACTCTACTGACAATTATACCACAATTATGTTTAATCATAACATTTTTTTTTACCTTCTTTTCATAGTTAATAAAAAAAAATCACGGCAATTCAAATTTATAATTATTCGTTTTTATGTCGTTAGAAAAAAATGTGGCATAACAAACTCAGCGGTAGCTTTTTCAATAATTTTATTCAAATTCAATTGATTTTAAATTATAATACCTCGATTGATTCGTATTTACTGAACTAAATAATCGTTGAATAACAATACAACAAAACCCGTTCATAGACGACACGTCGCGACTCGCGGCATAACATTATCTATGCGTCGTTAAACACGAATTCAAATGAAGGCATTCGTTTATGATTTTAATCGATATGAGAAGCTTATTGAATATTTTTACCACGATTTATGTCCAATTAGCAGCCGGTGCGTGAATTGAATTGTTTGTACCCGAAATCTGAATAAATACCACAATATTTACGATAATGTCCGGCCTTTTGAATAGGTGGGTCTTTAAGCACCGCGGGAGATGCGCAGTTAGGGTTTATTATGTAGCGGCGAAGGGTTAACTCTTTATATGACGGTTTCATGTTAATTTACACTCTGGCTGACAAGGTGGTCTTTGAGGCCGGGCGGGCATTAACGACAGATTTAAAAAATGATATTTTAGTGTTAATATCACTGTTAAATGGGATCCTCTGTCCAAATTGTTCGTATTAAGTTTTATTTAAGAGCTTCAAACTGGTTATTAAATAATATAATATAATGAAATCTTAGGGTGACTGCGCATCGGGGAATCTTTATAGGCAGATGTCTTTTATTAAAAATAATATTTCTATTTACTTGAATTTTTTCAACCGACGAAAAAACGGAGGTTATCGGTTTGACATAATATATGTATGTAATACAGTTGGAATTGGATAATATTTGAATATGATGATATGTTTAGGTGTCCGTGTATGTGTCACTAAATTTTATTAATATACGTATATTTGTATATTTGTCCACGAATTTGTGACGATCCTTTCCTAATATGTGTAATGACCGTAATTTGGTTTTGAATATAAATTCTGCAAGGTCTTACTCAGGATCAGTAGGTATTCCTGCTGTAATAAAGTTAATAATTTTCACTGAAATGTTCCGGTTTGGAGGTAAAGCTATAACATGAATATAATTTATATTTTCCATCATTGGCACTTGGTGAAATTGCATCATCTTGATTTTGTCAAACACTTGTACTATTTCACAAATAAATATTTCACAATTACCTTACATTTAATTATGTAAGGCCAACCGGTTTCGCCTATTATAGCATCATCAGGGCTTTTAGTTTATTTATATATACTAGCTGTTGCTAGCGACTTCGTCCATGCGGACTTCGTTTACTCCGCACAGCACCTGGCCGCTAGGTGATAGCGTGATAATATGTAGCCTATATGTTGACCCGACCTGTTAGTAATATTCATGCAAAATTTGAAGTAAATCCATGCAGTACTTTTTGAGTTTATCCCGACATACATGCAGACAAACAGATAAACAGACAAACAGACAAAAATTCTAAAAACTATATTTTTGGCTTTAATATCGATTGTAGATCACGCCCCCAGTATTCTTTTAAAAAAATATTAAATGTACAGTTTTTACTTTCGTACGATTTTATTATATGTATTAGCTGTTGCCAGCGACTTCGTCCGCGCGGAGTTATAATTTATTTGTGAAATAGTAGGTACAAGTGTTTAACAAAATCACTATAACATGAATGTTAACACACTATTAATAATTTCGATTTCTATAAGCGATAAATGGTTTTTTCACTACAAAGCCAAATATTTGTATACTATGGTAGTGTATCATTTTTATACAAAAGATTCGTCATTCGTTTCGAAACGTAATGAATTCCATACAACTTGGTTTCTGAAACTTGGATAAATAAAAGAAATGATTTTCGGACTGATTATCTGTAACGTTTGGCCCTGTTTGGCTGGGTGACTGTATCGATACATCTACGGAAAAAAGGGATGTTCCAGATAGGAGGTAAAGTTATGCAACGTCTCAACTGATGTTTAAAACTACTGCTGTACCTCACTCGAATCGAAGAGCAACTCGAATCGTCAATGACGAGAATATTTCAAATCTATTGTCTATGGGCGGTGGTATTCATTTACCATCAGGTGAGCCTCCTGTCCGTTTGCCCCCTCTTCTATAAAAAAACCCTCTTCCTTTTACAGTAGTGTCGGCGTTTTTAATAATAGCGATAAGGTTGGCGATAAAGTTATGCTTGTGGTATTTGAACTCTGTCAAACGGACAGCATCGCACGATTATCATCTTTAGTATCTAAAGGTGATGATTGCCTTTTTCTAACTAAAGAGAATGGCTCTTCAGTTAGAAAAAAGCAATCATCGCCTTGCTTGTTTGCCATCTTACGATACCTAATAAATTTCTTTTAAGGCATTGGGTTATATACTCTTAAATATTAGTACAAAATAAAACGACTACGAACGAAAATGATGAAATATTTTTCTTATTTCAATCACATTTTAACACTTACATGTGATGTAATATTGTGACATTTTAGCACGAAATTTATTTATACTATCTATCCTTGGATTACACATCTTCAGACAAATTTTATTTCATAGAATAGCACCTTAAAAGAAATATGATAGTGACAGGCATTGCTTATAAGTAACAAGAGTCAAGCCACAGGCTACCAATAGGCCTTTTCATCATCAGATGAGCGCATGCGTAGCCGCCATGTTGAAACGGCGGTAATTCAAAAAATTCGTACTGTTTTAATCAACAATGGCTGGACAAGGACTATTATCTCCACAAAGAAATAAATTATTGGAAAAAACCATCGATGGTGCTTCACTTATTTATGATTCAGTTGAAGCTCATAATTGTGAACAATTGAAAAGGTGGCTAAAATTGATTTTAGCCACCTTTTCAATTAATTGATTATTATTTGATTTGTTTGAAAAACAAAAAACCTTATTAATTGATTTATCAATATGTTGAAACTCTTGATAACTTAAAGGATCAGGGTTTTGTTCAGTTGGACCACTTTCTCCAAGAAAATGTAGTGAGCAAATATAAGTATCCTTAGTAACATTATCAATAGATCTAAAACCTCGGTCACTTCTGCCACATTTTTTCACCCATAACTCACATTTCGCACATTTTACACATGCTTTAATGTGTAATTTACTTGATGATTTGATTATTTTTTTTCGATATTCAAGACAAGGCTTTGGAAAATTTATAAAATAGAATCTATTGGTTTTAAATGATTTGTATCGTGTATCACTTTTACATAATCCATAACAACACCGTTTTGTTGTTCCTTTTCGTACAGACAACATAATTATAATGGAGTACAAAAATTTTTTTCCGATTATTTTGACTTACTACTTATTTTTTTTTTTCACTTTTTTTACAATTAATCAACTTTGATTTATATTTTAATTTTTGATACACGGATAGCGGACAATTTAGCATGGTTGTTTACAAAAAACAGTACGAAAAAGATGGCTGATTCTGACGCATGCGCACAAAAAATTTTTGTGATGAAAAGGCCTATTGCAGAATATAAGACATTCTGCCGGGTTCCTATGATCAATCATCCGTCATTCGTAACAGTAATTATTAGCAACCAATTTAATAATACTTAACGAGGCGAGGCGTAATTCAAATATTTCAAGGAACATTTGGTAATTTGACATTTAACGGAACAGTTTTAGGTTAGGTATGCCTCGTAGAAAATGTTAGTACTCGTGACTAAAACGAGTCGTTTTATTGATATAGGAACCGCAAAATGGTGGTGGGGATACAGCTCTACATTGCTCATCTATATCTCGCGATGTCTTTCAGGTTTAGATTATAAACAACAACCTTTATGATTGATTCTATATTCACACCTTAAAAAAATGTGTTTTTTTTATAAGAAGAAACAGACAGAAAGAATTACTTTTTTTCATAGGATAGCAAACAAGCAGATGGGTCTCCTGATGGAAAGAATCAATCATCGCCTATAGACACCAAAGATGTTAGTAGTGCGATGCTATCTTGTGTCGAGGTCTAATACCACATGCATAAGTTTACCGGCTACCTTACCCTCCAAACCGGAACACGACAGCGACAAGCACTGACGCTATTGCGGAAGGAATAGGTAAGGCAGTGGTACCAGACCCGGGCGAGACAATGCAGAACTCTAGCACCTAGTAGTCACGATCGTAGTGACTCGCGTAGCCAATGGGTCGCCTTTTACGACCTGCCTAGCAATACGGCAGTTGGTCTTCAAAGAAATCCCGATCCAACATGGGAAAAAACGTTTTTTTTAGTTTTCTGATAATAACAACGTTGCCCGGGATGGGATGAGCGCCCGTTTGGCTGTAGGCTTGTCATCTATTAAATTGTGGCATTAATTGCCAGTTTCCAAAACGCAAATTAATTTTAAAAAGCAAATAATCTCTAACAGATTATTTGCTAATTATTTGTAAATATTGCTTGTTATAATTAATTTGCGTTTCGGAAACCGGCCGTAAGTATCCTTGGCTAATCGTGGGAGCATTAGAAGTACCTCTGCATAGTTAGTTTTTGGGAATGCGGGCGTGAAGATATTTTTTTCTATATTCATATTAACAAAATGTAGTTTAAGCAGGGGGATTAAGAAATTTGGCAGACAAAACTGGGCTCACATGTACCATAAACCCAGAATAAATAACAGTTTGTGTATCCATACCTCAGTCCTAGGTACCTAAACTACGAAGTGTGTAAACACCTTTAGGTGATATTTAAGTCCGTTAGCAGGAATAGAATTTGATGTTATCACCTTATCAATATTTATGGCAGTGAAAACCTTGGTTTTTATGGACGGCCATTTGAAATAGACCTAATAAATGTCACAATATTACATTACAAATTAGTGTAAAAATGTAATTTAGATAAAAAATATTTCATCATCGTCGTTCATGGCCGTTTTATTTTGTTTTAATAGTTTATAGCCCAATGCCCAAAATAAAATTTATTAGGTACATAATTTAACTTAATTAGTAAAAACACAAGTCTAAGATAAATTTAATTATAAGATATACAGACTGACTAGTAAAATACTGTATATTATATAGAAGGATACAATTATTAATAGTTATCTATACATATAATAAAATCGTAGGAAAGTCAAAACTGTACATTGAATATTTTTTTTAAAAGAATACTTGGGGCGTGATCTACAATCGATATCGAAGCCAAAAATATAGTTTTTAGAATTTTTGTCTGTTTGTCTGTTTGTCTGTATGTATGTCCGGGGTAAACTCAAAAAGTACTGCATGGATTTACTTCAAATTTTGTATAAATATTACTAATAGATCGGGTCAACATATAGGCTACATATTATCATGCTATCACCTACGGGGGAGGGGCAGTGCAGAGAAAACGAACTCCGCGCGAAGTCGCTGGCAACAGCTAGTATGTAATAAAGTCACGCCCGTATCCCCGAAGAGGTAAATAGAGTTACAACCATTGCACCCACGATTAGCCACGATAAAATACTTAGTCTTAGCGATAGGCTTGTCACCTATCACATTATAGTAAATCCTATAATGTGATAGGTGACAAGTCTTTCGCTTCCCGGGCACTTACCCAATACGGGGCAACTTTGTTTTTATCAGAAAAATAAAAAAAAAAACACATTTTACATTGCCCATCCCAGAAATCAATCCATGGACCTTATGTGAACAACACAGAGACTAAATTGTTCTATTGTAACGTAAAATCAATAAAAAAAGATTATTGCTTAACTTCATAGTAAACTTCAACGAAATAAGTGTAGTAAATTAAGAAAGTATGGTTACCGCGGGCATTACGCATGCTCTTTGACATGCTGCGGCAAATCGATGTTTGTAAACAATAAAATTCTATGTATGGGTGATTCCGTTCTAACTGTGATATTCAATGTCCTGTATTGTTTGTTCTCACAGGTCGTTAATTAATAATTAATTTATGAAATTTTTGTACTTATTGGAAAATAATAAACATATTTCAACATTATTTTCATATAATATAACTTGCCACTTACAGAAAACTTACAATATATCACTTAAATGTCAATACCGTGTCATGTCCATTTCTAGAATTTATTTATAAATTGTTAGTTTTTTTGTCGTAATAAATGATTTAAACTAATTACCTCATAAATTCTAATGTTTACGACAAAAAAAACTAACAATTTATAAATAAATTCTAAAAATAGACATGACACGGTACTGACATTATATCACAGTTAGAACGGAATCACCCGTATATGCGTATTTTTATTGGATAATACTATGTAGTTTAGCAATAATTCCCGGGCGATCCTACTTGTGTTTCGCCGCTTCAGCGTTTGCCGCACACAACCACGGCAACCGCAGGGATTGCGAGAGCCGCATACTGTCTCAACCGCAAACAAAAAAAAATAGCTTATGCGGATTTATCTACAATTTTATATTCTACGCAAATAGGCTAGTTGACTAAATTTGAAAAACTGTTTAATGCTTTACCTTATTAGCTATATTAACCAAAAAAATTGGTCATTTTTCTAATATCGTATATTTATAACTAAAATTTCGCGTTTCACAATAAATTTTAAAAGTGTCACGAAAATGCTCTGGACTGTCATGGTGTCTAATGCAGTGCTAGATTTACCTATAGGCCCGTGAGGCTCGGGCCTAGGGCGGCATAATTATAGGGGCGGCAAAAATGACAAAATTTGAAAGGCGAAAGAAGCTAAGGGCAATACAAATTTAGAAATCATGTATGAAATTGTTTTTGATAAACTAATTTTAAAATACTTTCACCTAATGGATATATACATTATTTCGGGGTATCATAGGCAGCTTTCTACCGGCAACAGCTAGTATTTATTGAATTATAAGTTAGAAAAAGTATTTTCACGCCCATATCCCCGAAAGGGTAGACAGAGGTACAAGTGCACCCAAGATTAGCCGAAGATACTTGGTCCCACAATGTGATAGGTGGCAAGCCTATCGCCAACCGGGCATTTCCAATCCCGGGCAAATTTGTGTTCCTCAGAAAACTGAAAAAACACTTTTTTTATGTGCCCGACCCGGGAATCGAACCCGGGACCTCATGTGGTCAACGCTAACGCTGGACCACTGGACCACAGAGGCGACTTTATTTATAAGTTAACTAATAATTACATGCATAATTTTAATAATCACTCCCTTACAACGCAAAAAAGCGGTATATTAGTCGGGCGGGGCCTAGGGCGGCATTAAGCGTAAATACGCCATTGGTCTAATGACATCATACCGTGGTTTCTATGAAAATGTTAAAAAAAAATATGACGTTTTACTATGGTGTGACGTTACACTTTCAGATTTGCGATTTCTGTCACGTGCCTTAATGTTTACTTTTGCCGAAATTATATTTTAAAAATATTATTAATCCTTATCTTTTAAATAAAAAAAATTAGTTGTTTGTTACTTCTTATTATCATAATTAATCGTTTGATACTATAATATACAACTGATACATTATTAGTGGAATAAGTTTATTGCGGTGCCGCTACCGTGGCAGGCGCTGTTACAAACTAGTGATGGGACTCACGTGTCTTTTTTTTCACTCGACTGAAGAATATGGTTCGAGTTTCTAGGGTAAAGGTGTGATTTTTTATCTATATACATATAATAAAATCGTTGGAAAGTCAATGTATGTCCGGGGTAAACTCAAAAAGTACTGCATGGATTTGCTTCAAATTTTGCATGAATATTACAAACAGGTCAGGTCAACATATAGGCTACATATTATCACGCTATCACCTACGGGGGAGGAGCTTTGTGAAGTAAACGAAGTCCGCGCGGACGAAGTCGCGGGCAACAGCTAGTAGTAAATAAAATACAAGAATAAGTAAAATATTATTAATCAATCAAATCTTTAATTTTTCTATCTTCTGTGGCTTTGAGTCGCTATATATATATTATTATATTATATCATAATTATATTATTTAATAAATTTAAAATACACAATCTATACTAGATACCTATTTTTAACATAAATTCTTTTTAGGTTTTTGCATTACTTTAACAACATAATATCAGGTATTATAAAATGAAATAAAATATTTTACTATATAAGTCATAGTCTGTACTGAATTTTAAGTGGAAGATACATCGGCTAAGCCTATCATAAACTGATTTTCTCACTCGAGTTGGTATAGGCCACTTGAGTGGTTCGAGTCCGAGTTCGAGTAAAATAAAAGCTATTCGAGTGACGAGTGAAACAGGGCTCGAGTCCCAACACTGTTACAAACCGCTCCGTAAGTTCTTAACGTAAAATGGTAGGAAAATGGTTTTGGCGTGTTAAGCCTCTTGATCATAGTGTCAGTAAATCCATATTATAAATGCGAAAGTAACCCTGTCGGTCTTTCACTTATTCACGCTTAACCCACTGAACCGATTTGGATGAAATTTGGTATGAAGATGGTTTGAGACCCGAGAAAGGACAAAAAATAGTTTTTACCCCGGAAATCCCACAGCAATGGGAACTATGCGGGTAAAATCCCAGGAGTTTTAGAATTTTTTTCACGCGGAGGAAGTCGAGGGCACAGCTAGTCAACAATAAAGCCTGGTAATTGGTAGTAAGTCTTGCCAATTTTTATTTTATTTTTTTTTTATAGAAGAGGGGGCAAACGAGCAAGAGGTGCACCTGATGGTAAGTGATCAACGCCGCCCATGGACATCTGCAATAAATTGTTTTGTATTGTTTTGTAATTTTTGTCAGTATTGAGTTTTATATCCGGCATTGATTAAATAGAACGTGATCGATCAATTTGACTCGTTAGTTTTAAAAATACGATAACCACAGTATGTAGTATAATCACGCCCGGTTCCCTTGCGGGGTAGGCAGAGTAAACCGAATGTCTATAGACTTTCCGGTTCACCACGATACAGCGGTTTGTCGGTTGTCGAGATAAGTGGTAATCCACATCGTCTCATTTTACGATAACGATTATCGACTATTTATAACGATTATAGACCGACGGTTTCATGTTCTTATTCGAGGGACAGAAGTGGTGACACACCACTGGCCAGACCCTGAGCTGCTACTGTGGTTTCGAGAAAAACCTAGAAAAAATTTCAATAACATATTTGTTCGACCCGTAGATCAAACCCGGTACCTCATGATCTAAGCTGGACAAGCTGTCCCACAGATTAAGAGGCAGAGTAGAATTGCTATAGGTACTACTCTGATTATTCACAATCATATCTATACAGAATTTTCTTATAATTTTTCAACTAACTAGCACAATAAAATAGAAATTGACACTCTCAGCATAGCTTCAAAACCATTTATTTGACCGCCCCGTTGGTTGAGTGGTTAGCAAACCTAACTACGAATCGATGGGGCTCGGGTTCGATTCCCGACAAGGACAAACATTTGTGTGATAAGCACGGTTGTTTGTATTTCTGGGTTTGGGTGTTTATTATGTATGTTACAACATTTATATATGTATTTCTATGTATTAGTATCGTTGACTAACATCCATAACACAAGTAAAACAATTTGCTTATTTTGGGGTTAGATTAATTCATGTGATTTATTCAGCGACATTTATATATTAGTTTATTTATTTATGAAGAGTGAAGCATTAATGGAAAGCAACGTAATTTAATACTATTTTAAAAATTTATTAATTTCTTTTTGAAATATAGATTTCCGCAAAGTAACGCCTAAATCACAGATTACTAAATAGTTACTTCGTAACCTACATCTGTTAAATATCTTAAAAACATGGTACATTTTCTAGGTATGGTACATTTTCATGGTACATCTCTAAGATACAGGTTCACTGGTAATAGGTTGTACACATTGTAGAATACCATCCTTAATGTTCATATATCTATATATACATGTATAAAAATACGTGTTAGTAAGAACGGCTGGATCAATTATTTAAATTTTTGTTTGTCTTTGTATGGAGTACATTAATAACTATTTTAATATACAAAAATAACCAATAAAATTTATCTTGCCGACACGTAATTAAAATACTTAATTTTCATAATTTATATTTTATTTATATTTATTGTCCTAATGAAAAGTTTTGTATTAATTCAGCTGGTGAATAATAAAAATATAATGAAAAGAGAATATTGTTTAACCACATCGTAAACCTCGATGAATTTAGTGTAGTTATATTTAAAAGATATCCGTACTTATAATTTTTATCGGATAACTAGCTGTTGCCAGCGACTTCGTCACGCGGACTTCGTTTACTCCGCACAGTACCCTGCCGCTAGGTGATAGCGTGATAATATGTAGCCTATATAGACCTGTTAGTAATATTCATGCGAAATTTGAAGTAAATCCATGCAGTACTTTTTGAGTTTATCCCGGACATATATACAGACAAACAGATAAACAGACAAAAATTCTAAAAACTGTATTTTTTCCTTTTAATTTAAGCATAATCTTTTTTTTTGCGAAATGTGTTTTAAGCATAACAATCTATTGTACTACATTTAATTCGACTATTGATGATACGCATAATAGTCTTTAGACATTTTATTATTTTTCCTAATGTTATCTTACCATAACAACACATGGCATATGTTATATAAAAATGAAGCTCAATTTAAATGTTTTTTTAATATTACTTATAATGTGATACGCAAGCTACACCTGAACTCTCTGAACACTCTTGAACCTGTAAAAATGGAGTTATATTCAATATTTTCTAGTTACACCATGATTATACCTTAATATATACTAAAAATATGTATGGAAATGCTGAAAAAATAACCTTAAACAACATAAATACTCCGGGGGGATCGAGGGGCGAAGCCCCCCGCTACAAAGAAACAAAGCTATCCAATGCTACAGTTGAAGTAGGTTAGTTAGGTTCTCTTTAGATCCCATACCCAGAAATAGGAGCCCCGTGTATCGGGGCTTCGTCGACTTGGTCCGACCCCACTTGTTACGGGAATAGTATGCTGCTACAATAGTCTGCTATTTGGTCTTGCTATTTAGTTAGGGGTTAGGGGCATTACAAATAATAAATATTGTTGTCATAGTATCTACCCGCATTTTACGCTCTCACGTATTTTATTTAAGCAATGCTGCTACAGTCTGCTATCCACCTATTTCTTGCATTTTAATTAGGACTTTTAAGTGTATGCCGTTGATCATTATGTTTATGTATTGTTATGCTTTCCGCAATGTGTGCCTTTAAACATTATGCTATGTTATCTTTATGCTACATAGGGTTATGCTAGTAAAAATTATGCGAAAACAGTTATGCGTTTAGTTGTTATGGTACAGTATCTATATATAAGTTGTAAAAACGTGATGCCTACTTAAAATAGTACAAAAATTGTCATGCCACTAAATATAGACCCGATATCGATTGTAGATCACGCCCCAAGTATTATTTTAAAATAATATTCAATGTACAGTTTTGACTTTCCTACGATTTTATTATATGTATAGATTAGGTCATAATTTAAGTATTCAGTATTAGAAACAAATAATGAACGTCCTTCGTTAGTATGTACAATGTTTTACCAGTAAATCTGTTGGTGTTTAATATAACGCATAGCACCATATTACCGCGGTACGTATATATAACATAAACACATACAGAGTACATAAGGCGGTGGTACTAGACCCGGGCGAGATAATGCAGAACTTCACCACCTACTTGTCACGATAGTAGTGACTCGCATAGGCAATCATTCGCCATTTACGACCTGCCTGGCAGAACGGCAACTGGCCTATTCTTCAAAGGAGTCCTGACCAACACGGGGATAAAAAATCTTGATTTCCTACAAACACGACTTTTTTTATCGGTCTATTTAAGTATTTCCATATGGTTTAACGTTTCATAAATGCTCATTATTAACCTTAATTAATTACGATTAACAGTAGCATTGGTTCAGCTCACTTGGCTTAATTACTTTGAAATGATGCCGGCCTCTGATCAAAGCTTTGTAAAGATCATTGAAACATAAATTATATACCCAAATAAATGCCACAGGCTAATTTATATCCCTGGGACTTTTCCTGCATTCGCTGCTTAAAACTCTCTTGGTAGACAAGCACTTTTTTTTCTCTGTGGCTACGAAACTATATTTTCATACCAGCGTAATGAATAATTGCAATAAATATGTCATCGTCCTTTGATTCGGTATACATTAATAAGGGAAGGCGTAAGATATGAATTATTGCTTGTGAAAATAGATGGGTTGAACTAGTGATGTTATGGAGTACGACTATCGAATTTTTTTGTTAATGTTCTAGAACAAAACATTTAAACTAAAAAGCATAGAAGCCATAACGTGAAAATTATTTTATTAAACAATAAATATTAACAAGAAAATATTAAAGAAACAAATGATGGAAAGTGTTAATTAAGATACATGTGACTTTTTATAGATATTGACGATATATGAGCAAATGAGCTTGATGGAAAGCAGTTATCGCTGCAAATGGACATCAGGTAAAAATGGGGTCATCGGTAAACGTCTTCATGTCTAAGTTTCTTGAAAACACCGTGTGAGGAGTGTACTTAACATTTAACAGCTCTAATCTAGCAGCTTAGAAAATATATAAAATTTGATGTGCATCTTTTTAAACTTAAGTTTACCGGCTACCTTACCCTCCAAACCGAAACACGACAGCGACAAGCACTGACGCTATTACGGCAGGAATAGGCAAGGTGGTGGTACCTGACCCGGGCGAGACAATGCACTCTACCACCTAGTAGCCACGATGGTAGTGACTTACATAGCCAATCGGTCGCCTTTTATGACTTGCCTGGCAGAACGGCAGTTGGTCTATTCTTCAAAGGAGCTGGAACCAACACGGGAAAAATGTTATTATTATTGTAATATTCACTTGCAATTACAATAATTTGCTTTATAGCGTAAAGGCAGTATGAAAATTTGAAAGGTGGTTCAAACATACGGGTCATTTTTTATATCACATGATAACAAACAAGAAGATGGTTCTCCTGTTGGAAAGATACTATCGCCTTTGGACACCAAAAATATTAATATTGCGTTGCCCATTATTTGACGGGGACCTAATGCTATGGGCAAAAGTGTAACACATTTAATGCTTGTACTGACGCTACTGTGACAAAGGGAAAGGGAAATGATTCCGGACTCGGGCAAGACATTGCAAAACTTCCTAATAGTCACAATAATGGTGACACATTTGACCAATAGTTCGCCCTTTGTAAACTGCTGAACTGAAAGACAGCCTATTATTCAAAAAGAAACCAAACTAACAAAATATATATTTGAGATTCAAGCGTGGATGTCATTTCTTTCTTTAAAACTATCGATAAATTTAAAACACCTATTACAACACTACTTCAGCCTGCACCTGTCCCTCATAAAGCATTTCTGTATAAATATAAAAGGACTAAAATAACTCCCCCCTTTAATCTTCGCTTACCATTCGGCTCGTCTGCTAACGGCTCAAATTTAATTGACAAATAAATATCTTGAAAACTTCAAACAGTATTGATCAATTTATGCTGGGTTCGTCAGTTTACGTTTGCTAGTCTGATCATTATAACGGATGTCTTACTGTAACTGTTTGGAGAGATACGGCAAAACTTGTGAAATCGAATGTTCTAAATATCAATTGGTAATTTAAAAAACTTTGTTTTTTACATTTAAACTTAAATAGTAGTATTAAAAAAACCACAAAGGCTTATATTGGGCGATACTACATATTAATTTTAAAATAACATTATATACATTTAAGACACGGATATAATAATAAAATAGGTATACTTTCATTCAAAACTTATATCACACTTCTTTTTTTTATATATCATAAGATAGTAAACAGGCAGATCCTCCTGATAGAAAGAGTCAACCATCGCCTATAAACATCAAAGGTGTTAATGGTGCGTTGCTATCTTGTGGCGAAGTCTAATGCCACATGCATAAGTTTACCGGCTACCACACCCTCCAAACCGGAACACGACAGCGGCAAGTACTGACGTTATTGTGCCAGGGATAGGTAAGGCGGTGGTACCAGACCCGAGCGAGACAATGCAGAACTCTACCACCTAGTAGCCACGATAGTAGTGACACGCATAGCCAATCGATCGCCTCTTACGACCTGCCTGGCAGAACGGCAGTTGGTCTATTCTTCAAAGGAGCCCGGAACCAATACGGGGTAAATTTCTTCGGGGGGGATTTCTTGAAAACTCTAAGTTGTTCAAACTGTAGAAGATTATAAGTCTAATCAACCATGCTAGCGGTTCGTCAAATTACCTCAGGTTACATGGATTCGGGTTGGATTCCCAGGTCGAGAAAGTATTACGAAAGGTTTTTCGTTAAAAAAATCAAATCTTAGTATCTGTTTGGTTCTAGTGGTAGCGTGTTATTATGTACTCCTGTGTTCTGAATAAAGAACGTGATACTTACGGCATTGGTAATTGCAAGAAGGAATATGTAGGGATCATCACGCAGCAAGTGTAGTGCCAAATCGGTGAATCGCGTTGAAACAAAATATATTTTGACGTTCGGTTTGACATTGGTTAATGTAACAGGGCGTTTACCATCTAGAAATTGGACGCATCTATTCGGCAAGTAAGCTAGAAAGAAAAGAAAATATTTAAACCGATTGCCCGACCCAGAAATTACAAAAATAATCAAATAATTAATATCTCAAATTAATAAAATTTACGACAGGCATTATTAACTGAACAATTAAAACGGCTAATTTTTTTTTTTATATTATAAGATAGCAAACAAGCAGATGGGTCTCCTGATGAAAAGAGTCAACCATCGCCTATAGACACCAAAGATGTTAATAGTGCGTTGCTATCTTGTAGCTAAGTTTACCGGCTACCTTACCCTCCAAACCGGAACACGACAGTGATTAGCACTGACTTTATTGAGGCAGGAATAGGTAAGGCGGTGGTACCAGACCCGGTCGAGCCGATGCAGAACTCTACCACCTAGTAGTCACGATGGTAGTGACGCGCATAGCCACTCGGTCGGCTTTTACGACCTCCCTGGCGGAACGACAGTTGGCCTATACTTCAAAGAAGCCCGGAACCAACACGGGGAATTGGTGAATATTCCGTCTAGATTCAGAAATATATGAGGTCCTTATATCATGGTGGTCAAGTTGTCTATATTACTATACAAATCTGTACCGTCTCTGATTATATTTCATTTTTTTTTTGTCAAATTTCGTGATAAATAATCGTACATTGACATCAATATTACCATTTTTTAAATTTTTGTATTCCCGTTATAACTGAAGAACGGTTCCAATCTGGATAAAAATTAGTATACAAAGAGATCATTGCCCATTAGTCGAGTGGTTAGCGAACCTAATCACGAATTAATATGGCTCGGGTTCTATTCCCGACGGGAGCAAACGAATGTGTGATGAGTATAGATGTTTTTATTTCTGGGTTTGGGCATTTATTATGTACTAGCTGTTGCCAGCGACTTCGTCCGCGCGGACTTCGTTTACTCCACACAGCTCCTCTCCCGTAGGTGATAGCGTGATAATATATAGCCTATATGTTGACCCGACCTGTTAGTAATATTCATGCAAAATTTGAAGTAAATCCATGTAGTACTTTTTGAGTTTACCCCGGACATACATACAGATAAACAGACAAACAGACAAAAATTCTAAAAACTATATTTTAGGCTTCGATTTCGATTGTAGATCGTGCCCCAAGTATTCTTTTAAAAAAATATTCAATGTACAGTTTTAAATTTCCTACGATTTTATCATATGTATATAGATCTTACAGTTATCTTTGACTAATACCCGTAACACAAGCAAATAATTTGCTTGCTTTAGGCTTATATCAATTCATGTTATTTGGCCACCAATATTATTATTATTATTTGATTACGCAAAGGCTATATAACTATTTTCTGTCTACATGTAACTTAATAGCAGCTTGAATAAACATATGCATTTTTTATAAGTGTAAACTAGGTACTAAATAAGTAACGCAAACATATTATCTTTTCTAATAAATGTAGCTTAAGATAAAGTAAATTATTTTCTCCCACATGTGTGTTATCTCCATTACGACTCATGTAAGATAGATGAACAGACGTACTTAACACATATTACTTGATATATCCTCGCGTGTCTGTCTAAAATAAATCAAACGCCAGTTCTAATGGATAACCAGATATAAATCTATTTATGCAAAGTTTTCAATGCACATTTCGCATGTTAGCCAACCATTCGCGTACTCAAAACGAGTTATAAATATCTATCGCGCTGACTACAATCGCTTATTACGAGAAAATTGTTATCTATTGCTTACTGTTGGCGTATGTAGCTTTTTAATTAATTTTATGGAACATCCAAACGTTGGACGTTCATGATATTGAAGCCTTGTTGCAGGAAATCTGTTATTTTTGTATTTGTAATAGTAAATCAATCTCATTAACTGACGTGATTGATATCTCTAATATGTAATATATCTACATTTTTGAAAAAAAAATATGTTTTCTATAAAACTCTGTATAATACGAAAATTTAGTAAATTAGATGGCGATTAAAATAACAAATGCCGTTCCAAATTTAAGGTTCAATTTAAGCCTTATTTTATTAAGTAGGAGGAAATATTGATCTGGGTACCTTTGAAGAATAGACCAACTGACATTCTGCTAGGCCGGTCGTAAAAGCGACTGATTAGCTATTCGTGTCAATACTATAATGATTGGTAGAGTTCCGCTACGTCTAGCTCGAGTACATGGCACGATTTCCTTATTCTAATCGTAGTAGCGTCAATGCTTGTCATTGTCGTGTTCCGGTTTGGAGGGTAAGGTAGCCAGTAGATCTATGCAAATGACATTGCCATCCTGCCACACAGCACATACCATTAAGATCTTCAGTGTGTACAGGCGATGGTTTCTATTTTCATCAAAAAAGCCATCTGCTTGTTTGCTATCTTATCTAACATTCACCATTTTGAAATATTTTGTCTGTCTGTAAGTCTGTTATGTCTCGCCATAACTCAAGAACGGCTAGACCGATTGGACATCATGGAAATTAGTATACAGCGAGAACACGTGACTACGCAAATGATACCAATACAATTGTTGGTTTTTTACTGCTTGTATATCCTGTTATATTTCAAGAATGGCTTAACCACTTTTGATGGAAATTATAAGACACATTTAATTGCACACACGATAAGACGTATAATGTTTCCCATCTACATGTCTGCATGCATGTTCTATTTTAAATCAAGGTCAGCTGAACTGATCTTGATGGAAATTGGTAAAAAGTAAGTATAGGTGATGCGTTATGAATTTGGTTTCCCATTTGTATGTCCCTTTACAACCCAAGTATGGCTTGACTGATATTAATAAAAATTTGTTTTTCATGAGGCGGGCTGGTGATAGCTAATCTATATATATAAAAGAAAGTCGTGTTAGTTACTCCACTTATAACTCAAGAACGGCTCAACCGATTTAGCTGAAAATTGGCAGGGAGGTAGTTTAGAGCAAGGAGAAGGACATAGGATATTTTAGAATTTTTTCCACGCGAATGAAGTCGCGGGCACAGCTAGTTTTTAAATAAATTCGTGGTTTGGATAGGTGGTAATTTTTGTAAAAAAGGGTTTTAATTTTACTTTATCCCAAAAAAATTTTACAAAATGTCTTCTTGTCTGGGTTCCGTACTACCTACGTACCTATTCCTGTCCTAAAAACTTTAGTACTTGTCACTCTTGTGTACCAAACCGTTAACGTAATACACATGTTTCACTAGCAGGAGAATTATTTGTTTGCTATACTATTGAATAGAAAGTATCCACTTTATGACAGTTAGGTAACAGATGATATCACAAGAAGACTTATTTGTTACAGAACTTAAAACCGGTTTTAAAAGTACCAGATAATAGAGACTCCTTGGGGTTTTGTTAAAGGTTTCACTTGGAGCGTATCAAAAATAGGAGCGAGCGTTTCATAAATCGAAAAAAACTGGTTTTAGTCAAAACTACAAATAATACGTCGCATACAGTGTGGGCTAAATTTGGGAGGGGTGAATATCAAAGAGAAATCTGAGTCTTTGTTCTACGACGAGTATAATCTGGGGATCTTCAAGAGAAGAGTGAACAGGTACCTTCTAGGGAAGCGTGTTCCGACTTAGGCCTCAACTTAGCTTACCATCAGGCGAGATCGAGGTCAAGCGCTTACCTATCGATAATAAAAAAAATCTTCTTCATTTGAACCGCAAAGGACTGGAACATGCTTCCTGAGTCGGTGTTCCCGAGGAGTACAATCTGGGGATCTGCAAGAAAAGAGAGAACAGTTACCTTCTAGGGAAGCGCGTTCCATCTTAGACCGCACGTGCGGTCTAAGATGGAACGTGCTTACCTAGAATCTCAGCTGATGGTAAGCTAAGGTGCGCGCACCTTAGCTTACTATCAGCCGACATCGTGGTCAAGCCCTTCCCTATCGACACTAAAAAAAGAAATCTAGTATAAATTTTTATAAACCAGTTTATTGATACAAATCCTTGTAATTTTGCTCCATAAGGAACCGGTATTTTTGTGGTTAAAGTAGAATCAAACTTTAACAAAATGCTCCTAATATATTTGTGCTGATTTAGGTTTGAAAATTAATGGGTTATCAAGCCCTAATTTTTTATGCTGCTATATAAAATATGAAAATCTGGAACAAAAGTTAATACATATTTAATTTGCCAGCCATAACCCGGTACAATAGTAAAACACGAAATGTACTAAACGAGCTCGCGTGTCACACAGTCATCTCCGTGTTCCCAGCCAGCAATAATCATATCAAAGAGACATCATTCCACCCATCATAACGACACAGGGTAACATGCGACGTCAACAAACCGCCTTTTGATTGAATTATCGACTATCCAATAAGCTTGAATTCAATTTAAAGCTATGATAGACTGTAAAATTATTTTATATCCGTCAGCCATGTCATGAGAAATATGTGAAAACGATATGATATTTTAAGTATAACTGAATATTAAATAATTGCGCGATTGCAGTAGAATTAGTATCTCGATAATGTGATCAAATGTGAAGATTTACCTAGACAACTTAAATTTACACTTTTAAGGTTTTTAGGGTTCCGTAGCTAAAAGGTAAAATGGGACTATATTACTAAGCCTCCGCTGTCTGTCTGTCACCATGCTGTATCTCATAAACCCTGATAGCTAGAAAGCTGAAATTTTCACAAATTATGTATTTCCGTTGCCGCTATAGCAAGAAATACTAAAAATAAAATAAAAAAATATATAGGGGTGTCCACATACTAGGATTGTTGCGAATATCAGCATCAGCATCGGCATCCGCGGATCATCAGCATTGATTTTAATATCAGCATCAGCATCTGCATCAGCAACGATCGATGCTGATGTTTGAATGCTGATATTCAAGTCGGAACATGTTTATTGGAGGACCTGCCTAGTGATTTTTTTTTGTAGTTTTAACATTACGTATTACTGATTATAATTGCCATGTTCATAGATATATTAAATGTCTATAAACTCAAAGGTCATGTTATAAAAATTGTCATGATTATCTTCTTCTTTATAAATAGAAACGATAACTTGAATCGTTGTTTAATTTATTATTATAAAATATAAAGTAAAGTATAACTTGTGTTTTGTTGAAAGTAACATAACATATTTGCAAATAATTACAAAGTTGGATGTATTTATGTCAGTGATTTATTAATATCAGCATTAGCATTAACATCAGCATCCTCTGATATTGATTTAAAAAATCAGCATCGGCATCCGCTGATACAGTAAAAACCTGCATCAGCAACTGCCCCATACAAAAACGTGTTTTTTGTATTTTTTAAAGATGGTACGGAACCCTACGTGCGCAAATCCGACTCGCACTTGGCCGGTTTTTATATATTATTCGATAGCAAAAAGCAGATGACTCTCCTGACAGAAAGGAACTATCACCACATACAGTTACCATTGAAGTTGTCACTATACCGTTTGTGTAGTGTGATGTTATGCCGTAAAAACAAGATAATTTATGGAAAAATTAAGTTATTGTTGTATGCAACTTTTCGCCGTTATACTTGTTATAACAATAGTGCCATCAAATTATTTACATGTTTTATTACATTACGTGGAACTTTTAACTAGGTTTAGGAACTTTTTTACATTTTATTACACTTTAGGAAGATATAATTTAGTTATAACTTAGTATAGTTGACAAGAAGGTACAATTTTCGCCTTATGTTGATAGTATACATGTTACAATTGATTGCACAGACATGATAGCGCAAAAATATACCCAACTAGCTGACCCGGCAAACGTTGTTTTGCCATTCATATTAGGAATCCATAGCGGACAAACAACGTGACACGTAATTTATATAAGTCTACACCCTACGGGATTGTCCTTCCACGCAGCCAAAATGGCATTAAACTTTATATGGTGGTTAAGTATTCTTAAATTTTCTATTTTTCCGCGCAATTTTCTTAATATTTTCTTTTATAAGAACCTTCTCCTTACAATTACAAACACAACAAAAAAAATTACCGAAATTGGTCCAGCCATTCAGGCGTGATGTCGTGACCAAGGAAAATAGAGATTGATTTTTATATATATAGATAGATTACCTCAAATGGTTACCTTACTTATGCCTGTCGCTTGTCAACTTATGCTTGTCAATGTCGTGTTCCGGTTTGAAATGTAAGATAGCCGGTAGATTTATGTATGTGCCATTGCCATTCTATCACACGGATAGCAACGCAACATGGACAAATTTGGTGTCCATATGATCAATAAGCATAAAAAAATGTAGGGATTACCTACGTTATGATAGAGATGATAGTTGCTGATAGATGCTGATGCTGATAGGGTACAAAATGATAGACCCAATGTAGGGGGTTTTCCCTACTAATGATATAACTGATATAAACTGATATCTGATAGGCTGATAGGTGAGTGATCCTGCCGCTGATTATATATGATATACGGGGGGAAAATGATACCCGTTTGACTGTTTATTGATCACTTATAAGGAGGGTGATGATTTTTCTTTCAACCAGGAGAACCATTTGCTTCTGATATCTAGTAATATTTAAAAAACCAGTCCTTAAATTTAAGGTCATCAGTAAGTTCGTTCCAATTTATAAAATATAGTTTTTTTTTTAATTTGAAAATAGTATTAATAAGTACTGTCTTCGAAAATTAAACAAAAATGGCAGCCTTATGCCTTATTAATATTATAGACGTTATAGAAA
The DNA here is from genome assembly GCA_036924255.1 of Apodemia mormo. NCBI lineage: Eukaryota > Metazoa > Arthropoda > Insecta > Lepidoptera > Riodinidae > Apodemia > Apodemia mormo. The sequence continues at coordinate 2,813,510 of JAUPFN010000009.1, read as the reverse complement.
ACTAATCGTTTTTAAGATTTCGGGGGACAATTGGGGATAAGCCTGTGTTACTCAGAAATAATGTAGCTTTCTACAGGTAAAATAATTTTCCAAATTGGTCCACTAATAAATCCAGAGATTACCAATTAGAAACAAAATCATTACAAACTTTACCTCTTCATGATATTGAGTACAGGTTAAAGAATATTTAGTGAACAAGTTAATTTCAGCTTATACTTTCAGTCGTCGGCACTTGGTAAAATTTTATTATTATAACCAGTTTATAACACACTTGTACTTTTATTTTACTATATCACTTATAGTGAAATAAAAGTACCTACAAGTGTGTTATAAACTGATTTCAACTAAGAACAAGTTATTTTTTTATGATATTGATTAGCAAGCAAATGTATGGTTCTTCTGTTGGAAATAGAAAACCATTGCCTATAGGCAATATCTTATACTGCCATCCAAGTGGCGAATTGAAATGCTGCATATTGTTACGAATAATCTAGAAACGTGTAGAGTTGGAACGCTGGAGAGATCTAGAAATAAAAGAAAGGGATAGCTACTCCTATTGACAAACAAATAGTTGACCTGGGCTATGCCATAATGGACTTTGTGGGATATGGCATAAGGTTGAAACTAGCGTGTACTAGGATTTATGACTCATAACATGTTTACGATAAGAAGTGATTCATTGTTTCCCGATACATTTAGATTTTTCTGGATCCAGGTAGAAATTTACTCTGGCTGTAAATAGAGATATGTTGACAAATACAAAGCAGTTTATATCAAGCGATCGAGAGCGATACTTAAAGTGAACAGTGCGAAGCGAGAAGTATTTTATTGTGTAGTTCAGTGATAGTACAGTGAGTGACTAGTGTGTAAAGTGTATTTTAGTATAACATCGTGTTGTCCTATGTATTTAAATACTAAATACACGGATTTAATATAAGTGGTGTTTTCTTACAATTACGAACCCGAGTACGTAACAATATATAAGTTTATTGGTTACCTTACTCTATAAATCGGACACAATATTCACAACCACCGACGTTATTGCGGCAGGAATAGGTAAAGTGATAGCATGAAACGCGGGCTAGACTTTTTTAACTTTTTAACTTTGTCATACCGACCATATTTAAATCTACCTTCATTTACGTATTGCTGTTGAGTGTATATAACCTGTATTTATAAGTATCAATGACATGAAAAAGTAACAAACATATTCGCTTTAGCATCTATATTATTAGTTAGGAATATTTGTTTAAGGCGAGGCATCGCGACAAACGGGAAAAAACTGTTTTGTTTAATCACGTTTTTTTTTGTATTGATTGTTAAATAACAATTTTACAAAAATTACATGATATACTTGAAGATATTATCTATGGAATGTGCTAACTTATTACGTGATAGAATGTACTTGATCATATAAAATTCCGAAAACAGGCTAAAAAATCTCTAAAACAAATCATTTGTTAATCATATTTCTAATCTTCCACTTGATTTTTATATGGTGATATTTAGTTGTAAAATAAAGTTGTAAATAGAATGTGCTAAATTTTGGTTTTCAGGTGATATCCTATATTTATTTATTCGAAAATTAACACGATTCTCAGCGATTTCAGAACATACCGCGCCACCCATTTCCTATAGAATTGACGCGCGTCGAAATACCTCGCCTTAAACAAGGACATTGTAAATTCTAACTAACAATCAGCTAGATTCGTAGATTCGTTTCCATTCCAAACAGAGTATCACTACGGTAGACATGTTCAATCAACCTTCACTTCACAGGCACGCCGCAGACGTCTCGATACAATCGGAACTGCAACTGCATTTCAGCCTTTGATACGTCCATCGCTTGTCTGTCCAAACGACTTCGCCAAACGACCACTCTAACTAGACCCCACATTCTATTCAATTTTCCTCCTTAACGATAGCCCATCAAAGTCGAGCGAGGGGCGCGGTAGATCAATATAATTTAGTCATGTCACATGCCTTTGAATTCAGGAACCGTCATTTCAATTGTCAAGGCTCACTCGTAAACAGGGGTGATAAATTAATGTCCCAGTACATTAGACCGTGATAATAAAACACACATTAAAACGTAATTGCTGACAACCCTCCCACACACAAAGTCTTTTTTCATATACTAGGTATCCAACTCACATTGTTATAACAGGACTGAAATTTGCTCCCAAAATTAAGCAGCAATGGTTAACGTTAAAGTCGAGAAATACATTTTAGTAATAGGGTAGAAGAACGTAATGTAAGGTATCTAACAGCGAAACTCACTCTCGGGGGTAATCGTGCACGAAAGCGTCTAGTAATAAAAGTGGTCGTAAAATTGTAACGTTACGACCCGTAAGACGGGAGAGTGCTCTCGACGGCACACTGATATGCTTTTTTAGGTTCGGTTGCTTCTACGCGATATACAATTGATTTATTTATACCCTAACTTGATAAGTACAAAACAGAGCGTCCGATATTTCCTTCGAGTATTTTGTGTTTATATTTCAAATTTAAAATATCGGTATGTATGAATTTTAATAATGACGCGGCTACATCCATATCGGGCTACGGCGAAGATTTGCGCTAGCACAACGTACCGGTCTATCATGTATAAGCCTTAGTGTATAGTAATTTTATGTATAAGCCTTATTGTATTGACGTATGCTATTTTATTTTGTTCCACGGTAGAAAAAAAATAACATACGACGATATGACCTTTCATATTTATGAAGCCGTATCATATTAAGTTCTTAATCTTTGGGCGAATTACTGTATTTCATTCGCTACAGTAGTATAAATTAAAAGAATTTGAGAAGAAAATATTTTAAAGAATGTTACAATCTTTTTGTTTGTTTTGTCGTGGGCCGCATCAGTAGGCCGCACAAATATAACATTGTGCTAGCGCGAACTTTCGCCGTAGGCCGATATATGTAGCCGCGGGGTAAGACTATTTCCTCTTATGATCATGTGTAATTTCTTGAATTGGAAAAAATCTAATTAGGAAAATTTTAGTAACAGTCCGAAGTCTGTTAAATAGTAGAAGTGGTACTTTGCGGAAACTCATAATAAAAAAGTTATTAAATTGATTTGATTTGTGAGAATTTTCCACAGATTTTATGAGTGCCATTCGAATATAAAAGTACCGCAACAATACTGTGATGCCTTTCAACGATTGTAGTCATTTTATTGAATGTCTGAAAGTTATAAATACTTGCAAATTGACCAATTTCCTATTTTTAATCACAGAAGGTAAAAAACGGCTTGACACTTTGTATTGCGCAGAGATATTGGTTCACTCTGCGTCTTCTATCGTATTTTTCAAGGGGAATGTTCCGACGAGTTGTTTGGATTAATTCCTGCCGCCGAATTCCATCATCGGACATCGCGTCAAATTTTGAAAATCCACCCTCACTATCTCGATGTATGGAAATCCACAACTGTGCATTTCTCTAGGCAGTTTTTGCCCCGCAGTACTCTGTTGTGGAATCAATTACCGGCAGGGGTGTTTCCAAATGGATACGATTTGGGGGTCTTCAAGAAAAGAGCTTACTCATTCTTAAAAGGCCGGCAACGCAACAGCAAGACCTCTGGTATTGCGGATGTCTACGGACGGCGGTGATCATTTACCATCACTTGCACCTCCTGTTCGTTTGCCCCCTCTTCTATAAAAAAAAGGTCCTTAAAAATATACATATACTCGAAATTTCGTGTTTGTCTTTTCTTTGATGTACTAATGATGTTTGGTGTTTAAATACAGTCGAACTACATTGCAAATCATGTAATATTTGAGATTTTATTAATAGTACCATAGGATTATAATAAATATATAGGTGAATATTTGATAAGGGGTTTGCAAAAATAGGAAAAAATTATTGTAGTTTCATTATATTCAATGATTGTGTCCAGTAACTTTATATTACTTACGAAATTTGTAAATATAATATTAACTAAGAGATCTTTATAAGTAATAACTGATAAGGTGGTTTGTTTCAGAGGGTTTGTTAAGCATTAAATTCATCATCAGGGCATCTGTGAGGCACTTTGTGATGTTATCCTGGCAGCTTTTGTTCGTATATGTACTTTACCGAGAATATTATAAAATAAATTATTATTTTCATTGTTTATTAGACGTCCATTGTATTATTATCTTATAATTTCAAACTTCTGATAAGTAAATTTAATAAATTGCGAGATGAAAAAATGCTTAAATCAAATATATAATAATTATAAAATAAGTAAATTAGACTTCGTTCATCATCATCTATATACATAAAAATCAATTGCTATTCGTTAGTCTCGCTAAAACTCGAGAACGACTGAACCGATTTGGCTAATTTTGGTTTTGAATTAATTGTTGAAGTCCAGGGAAGGTTTAAAAGGTGAGAAAATATATAAAAAAATAAGAGTAGTTAAAAAGGCAGAGCAACCTTTGCCGGGTCAGCTAGTCATATATAAAAATAAAAAAATTGTTAATGAACTCTATACATATTGGTGAAAACCGACTTAACTGTTAAAAAATAAGCCTAAAACTTTTCCAAGGTCAGTAGAGTAAGCCGGCTGTAATTACTCGACATGCCTGTTTGTCGTTTTGCAAAATGTAGGGTGATGTTTATCGCTATGTGTGAAAAAGATAATACTTAAAAATAAATAAAATATATTCTTAGAAAAATTGATACCCATTAGCATTGAAAAATATAAAAATGATTGTATTGATGTTATAGTGTTAAGTCTAGTTTGTAAAAACATAAAAATACACATTTATACAGAAATACAAATGCTTGTCTGTCTGGAATCGAATACGAACCCGATTTATTGCATAATTAAAGTTGCTAACCAATCGACCAACAAGGAGAGCAACTACGGAATGCGAACGAAAACTTTGCTTTTGGTTATAAAAAATATGTAATAGGAAATGTTTTAAAAAAATTATAAAAGTAGAGGAAAATCGTAGAGGTGTTTTGAAGATGGAAAAGAATTGATTGGCCGGCTTGATGTTATAGCAATTGCTGTTAGAGTGACGGCAATGTGTCTTTCAATCATGAATAAGTTTTTCAAAAACGTTTAGATTCAATATTTATTTCATTGTGTGATCTAAGCATAAGTCTATTCAGTTTCGATCATGAAGTCTGAGTTTGATCCCCGGATCGCGCTATTTTTTTTATATTGGTTTAATCAAGTTTTTTCTCAAAAACCAAAAGCTCAACAGCAGCTTGTTGTAATGGTTTGACCATGGTTGACCAATAAGGATATCGGTGTCCGTGATCGCTAGATGTAATGGTAATCATATAATGATTACCATTACATCTAGCACATATATATATATATATATATATATATATATATATATATATATATATATATATATATATATATATATATATATATATATATATATATATATATATATATAATTTAAAAGTGAATAATGAAATGTAAGTTAAATTTAAACAAATAAATGTAAAATAAGTTTAATCATACAAAGGAATAACATTGTAATGTAATATTTATTGATAAGAAATAAAATTTGCACACCTTAAAAGAGTAGAATAAGTAGAACTAATAATATTATAATGTATCTGATAACCTTACATATCTTATTCTGGCAAATAAAAAATATATTATTTTTATTATAAGTAACGTTTAATTTATTTTATAATACTTTTAACTATTGTAACGCAAAAATAGAACTCTATTTTATTACGTGACAGTCTATTTCAAGTCTCCACGTGAAGTGTTCACGCGGAGTGACCGTTGACGTGTCATTTGGTATATGAATGTGAATTGTGTGACCCTTTCATATAATGTTATTGAGAGTAAGCTTGAAGCGGAGAGGTAATGGCGCGGAAAAGATTGATCGGCCCGACCTCGGAGTGACGAAATTATACTTGTGACTAAACGTGGTGACAGTTTTTAAATATTTGATTTTGGACGTTGGCATAGATTGATATGGTAGCAGCTGGGACATATCAATACAATGCAATTCATCCATACTAATATTATAAATGCGAAAGTAACTGTCTGTCTGTATATAATGTTATCACGGCTAAAACGCAGGACGAATATGATAAAATATTATGCGGCGATACTTTAAAGTGTTATTACGAATGTAACGTGTAACGATAGAACACACTTACACTTATCTTATCGCGCCATCGTTATCACATTGTATCACACAGCATCCACGTGAATTTGTAGTATATAATATTAGTGTGAAACCCAGTTTAATTACAGTTTAATAAACACATTTATTAACCGATGTGTGACTGTTATTTAGTCGACGTAATAATGAATATAGGCTACTTTTTACAATTTTTTTACTTTTTTAACATGCTTATGTCATAAATACGAGCCTCTCTATCTGTTAGTCTTTCACGCTAAACCTCTGAACAGATTTTGATAAAATTTGGCATGGAGATATTTGAAGTCCAGGTTGTAACATTGGCTAATTTTTTTGAAAAATTCAAATCCTAAGTGTGCGAAAGTTTATATTAAAAGCTATATATCAACGACATGATAATCGGGGGTCAGCTATTACTTAATATAAATGCAAAAGTCTGTCTATCCGTCACACAGTCTGTTTTAATTTGCTAACTGTTATTTGGGCGAAGCTGAGTAAGGCAGCTAATATTTTTTAAGCTTAACCACAATACTTCTACTGTTTCATTATATTTATCTTTCCCCCGTATTGAAGTGGATCCTTTTCGAAGAACAGATCAACTGTTTCCCAACTAAATATTTAACAAAGGCTAGAAATTTTTTATCGATTCAGGCGTTACTTTGTGGAAATCAAATCTAATTTAATTAATTTCATCTTTTTTACATTATTTAAAAAGATGAAATTAATTAAATTTGATGGAATTAATAGTTAGCAAATTTATTTAATTTTATCTTTTTTCAGACATGAAATGATTAAGCGTAAAGAATAATACATCCTACAGATGCTTTAAAGAGCGACACCGGTCGATTAATTTACAATAACTTTGTGTATACGTATCTATACATATAATAAAGCGTAGGAAAGTCAAAACTGTACATTGAATATTTTTTTTAAAGAATACTTGGGGCGTGATCTCCAATCGATGTCGAAGCCAAAAATATAGTTTTTAGAATTTTTGTCTGTTTGTATGTTTGTCTGTATGTATGTCCGGGGTAAACTCAAAAAGTACTGCATGGATTTACTTCAAATTTTGTATAAATATTACTAATAGGTCCGGTCAACATATAGGCTACATATTATCACGCTATTACCTACGGGGGTGAGGCTGTGCGGAGTAAACGAAGTCCGCGCGGACGAAGTCGCTGGCAACAGCTAGTAGTAAAATAAAAGTACGAATTCATTTTTTAATAGTTTTAACTCATGAAAAAAGATTAATAACTGTCACTAGTATTGGGACTATTACCTAGGTAGTACAGTCCTGTAACGTCCCGTCTAGGTTTTGTTACAATCGCCTTATCTATTTCTGCCGCAATAGCGTCGGTGCTAGTCGCTATCTTGGTCCGGTTTGGAGGATAAGGTAGTCAGTGAAATTATGCATTTGACATTCCGTCTCTGCCACACGGATAGCAACGCGCCATTAACATCTTATGTGTCTATAGGCGATGGTTGTATTTTTCAACGAGGTCAACTGTTACCTCTTCTGCTATCTTATGTTTTTACTAGCTGTTGCCAGCGACTTCGTCCGCGCGGACTTCGTTTACTTCGCACAGTTCATCCCTCGTAGGTGATAGCGTGATAATATGTAGCCTATATGTTGACCCGACCTGTTAGTAATATTCATGCAAAATTTGAAGTAAATCCATGCTGTACTTTTTGAGTTTACCCCGGACATACATTGACTTTCCTACGATTTTATTATATGTAATAGATTATTTTTATGTTATTGATTTCGTTGAAACAATCCAGACGTTCTTAATGTTTTGTATTCAGATTTTTTCTATTAAAATTGATGTAGGTAAATGTCATTTCCAAGGTAATCCATTTTCATAATATGGTATATACATATATTTATATTAATAGCTCGATTAGGTTTAGTAAGTAATTTACAAAACCTAATATTTAATTTATTAATTAGTTTAATTTACCCGAACAAAACTCGGTTAATCAGCTGGTGTATATATTCGATATATTAATAGGTGAAGCCCTTTTTAAGACAATTACGCAAACGATAAATAATAAAATTTGGCACAGATAAAGTTTCTATTGCGGAGGCCTGCAGAACCTAATATTTTTAAATAATTACAGGACACATACATGAAATTAATAAAATTACACATAACACACGCTACATTCATGTAGCATACATCATTATATACATACTACTTTTTTCCCCGCGCTACTCTTTTGCGGAATCAATTCCCGACAGGGTGGTTTCCGAACGGATACGACTTAGGGACTTTCAAGAAAAGAGCTTGCTCATTCTTCAAAGGCCAGCAACGCAACTGCAAGACCTCTGGTATTGCGGATGTCCATGGGCAGCGGTGGTTACTTATCATTAGGTGCACCTCCTACTCGTTTGCCCCCTCTTCTATAAAAAATATGCTTTATTTTATGGCTAACGTTTTTTTGAAACTTAAAAGATTTTTATATTAAGTCTGTGGTCGAATTTCGACCACAGGGCAGTCGCTAGTATGACTAAATAAGAGACGTACGGGTGCATATAAAAATACTCGTAGCTATAAGAGTCAGGAAGCAGTCATACTTTGACACAGTTTTTAAATTTATGTTATGCCGTAAATAATCGCGGTGATGTACCTTGCCAAAGTAACTCATAACGTATGGCGTATATATTAGTTTTACTGTCTCATAAATCCTGGCTAGGTTGACTGTTTACAAATTGTATTGTGAGTCGATTCTGTCACGAGATGTTTATAGTTCTACATAAAGGCGAAGCGAATCGTACATTATTTACAATGAGACTGTTTAGGTACTTACATATATGAATTCCCGCTATAAGCGTCATACCTCTTCTGTATTGATTTTAAGGTGAAGTGATTTTCACATAATTGTTGAAAAATAAGATATTTCAATCTTTTGATGAAACACTTTTTATCATCGGCACTTGGTGAAACTCCATTTTAATACAATAATTATTAATTAATAACACTTGTACTGTTTCACAAAAAGGTAATTATATTTAATTTTCGACCGATTTCGCTTACACAAGCATCCTCAGGGTAATTACAGTTGATAGCTCCATCCATGTAGAGTTAGCAATTTTAAATACCCTAAGGATACTTGTGTAAGCGAAACCAGTCGGAAATTAAATATAATTACCTTTTTGTGAAACAGTACAAGTGTTAATAATTAATAATTATTATGCTTTTGATGAAAATCAATAATTATGCAGTGCAAATGGTAGCTCGTGTATCGAGAACATAATGATATATGCATAAATTTACCGACTATTTTACCCTTCATGCTGGAACTGTAATCAAAATATGTCTCCACGCTGGATCCTTTATGATGTAGGCAAAGAGAATCAACCAAACTTAAATTCTGGCTGGGAGCAATCTATCCACCAGTGTTGTTTTGGTTTGGAAGTTCTTTGAAGAATTGACCATCTGCCAATTAGCCAGGCAGTTCATAAAATGCAAACGGTTGGCTATGCGAGTTACTAACGTCATGACTACTAGATGGTTGAATTTTACAACTTCTCACCCTACAGCCTTAGCTCTTCTTTCCGCAAGTGTCAATGCTTTTCACTGCCGTGTTCCGGTTTGAAGGACAAGGAGTTAGTGAACTCTTGTATGTGTCATTACATACAATATCCTTCCACACGGATAGCAAAGCACAACGAACATGTATATTTTATTTATAATGTATACGGATGATGTTGGTCTATTTCCATGAGGAAAGCCATCTGCTTGTTTGATATTTTATGATAAATAAATAAATATTCACGGGACAAATTACACTTACTGATCTAACCCCAAAGTAAGCGCTTGTGTTAGTCACGATACTAGTACATAGAAATACATATATAAATACTACTAGAATATATATATATATATATATATATATATATATATATATATATATATATATATATATATATATATATATATATGTAAACACCCAAACCCGGAAATACAAACATTTATGCTCATCACACAAATGCACAAATGCTTGTTCCCGTCGGGGATCGAACCCGAGCCCCGTTGATTGCGTAGTCAGGGTCACTAACCACTCGACCAAAGGATATAATAAAATATTATAATTATTTATATAATTTGTCTAATACGTACGTCTAAAACGTAGCACTGTTGTAGCAGATCACTACGCCAAATGCCAATGATAAATAAGGACGCATTCCTAATATGATAGAAATTATAGTCAAAAGTAGGAAAATACTGAGTATTTATTTAATGACTTATAAAAGAATCTATTAAGCACATAGCAAAGCCTACCTGCAACTAAAAGTTCTTTTGTGTGTGACATTTATAAATCAAAACCTTAAACGATTTTTTTATTATATAAAGATCACATTATGTTCTATAACGAGACTGCATTATTCCTCGACTCAATGTTTCATATATTATGACTATGAACTACTGTCTAAAAAGTTTTGTACTTTGTGCCTGATAGATGAACAATTATCTTAACACTAATACTATGTATTTTTTTAATTGTTGGCTAAAACTAAATAACGAGAAATAAAAGTATGGGTTAATAGTTTTAATAAAATCTACCTTAAGATTCTTATGTAAGTTCCAGTATATTGTACGATTTTATAAACAAACATTTTCAAAAATGCCAGGTATTCCACTTTTAACCAAGCGGCTATTTTAAAGTGCTTCAAATTAGTCATAATATAAATAACCAAGATTTTTAAAAAATACCCTAAAAGCCTATTAAGGTTATTTATGAAAGGGAAAAAGCGGGATAATTGTCAACAATTTGATAAAGTCTACAGTAGGGTGACTAAAATTGTTTTCGAATGGGGGATATAAAATAACATACTTTCCATTGTAAAGCAAGTAGAGTCAACTATAATTCAGTAGACGCTTAAGTTTGCTAAGATTCAACAGTTATCGGCTTACAAGTTGGGTGGTAATCCTCATTGTCGCATTTTTTGTGATGACTAAATCCGAAAGCTTTATGTACTCGTCCAAAGTAAGTTACACACGTGTTAGCACCCAGTTAACATGGATCCTAATTTCAGAATCAAACCCAGGATCTTATAATCTAAACCAAATAGTAAATCAACAGACTATCAGAAAATCGATTGAGACATGTATTTTATAGTAAAATTATGTTATATTTCAAAGAGAAGTTCTTATGGCAAAGGATAACTACTTTGTTAAAAATAGTACAAAATGCCATACGAAATATTAATAATTTAGTATTATCCTTGCTTATTAAAAAATAAATTCACTATTGTTGTTAGATTGACATTTGTTAGAGTGTATTGAGAATTAATTTTTCAGAGTACAGTCATCACGATAATGTATTTAACTGCCGAATTTCAATATGAATGGTAAGATAATCAGTAAACTATATTATCAGCCAGTAAACTATGTAATATATCTATCTTAGTAACGCGTCAGTACCTAAATTAAACTCTATAAGCTGCGTTATCTAAAAAGGCGACCGATTGGCTATTGAGTCACTACCATCGTGGCTACTAGGTGGTAGAGTTCTGCATTGTCTCGCCCGGGTCTGGTACCACCGCATTACCTATTCCTGCCGCAATAGCGTCAGTGCTTGTCGCTGTCGTGTTCCGGTTTGGAGGGTAAGGTAGCCGGTAAACTTATGCATGTGGCATTAGACCTCGCCACAAGATAGCAACGCACCATTAACATCTTTGGTGTCTATAGGCGATGGTTGACTCTTTCCATCAGGAGACCCATCTGCTTGTTTGCTATCTTATGATATAAAAAAAAAAAGAATATTTTTTATAATACACTTTTCCAATTTATTTTTTTCCCTTTATCTGTTATGGGCTAATTAAAAATAGATGTCTCAGGCCATACATAAAACATTGCAATGTTTGTACAATTAGTTGATGAATATTCACATATTTTATTGGAATGAATTTGAAATTTCATACATATAATCTGAATTTATACAAGCGTTTCCATATATTAACTTTACTGTGCAAGCGAAGAAGCAAACAATACAAAATAAAAAAACAAATATGCGAGTATGTCCCATGTCTCGAGTGTGTCCCGTAATTACAATTTGTTTGGTTACACCAGTTTAGAGGCACGTCCGTCATTCTCGCCGGGCCGGCGATTACTCGGCGACATCTTGACGCGTCATAATTACGCTCTTGGCTCGTTAACACATCAGTTTTTGCGTAAAACTCGACATCACTGTAGAAGCGAGCTAAGGCTAGCGCAAATTAACGACAATAATGGCATTTGAGATTTAATTTGTAAGGAAATGTTCGGAAAAATTAAATATTACTTATATTAGAATACTAATAGACAGTGCTACGACAGAATTTTATTGTAAGTTAAAACAAATATATGTTATTCATATAAAAAATATGCATTCAAAGTCAAAGTCAAAACATTTTTATTCAAATTATCCTTTACAGGCACTTTTGACGAGTCAACATTTTTTGAGTTACTACCGGATCGGAAACGCGGCCACACACTGAGAAGATCCGGCGGAAGAAACTCAGCGGGCTTGTCTTTTTTTGTGCATATACATTTTTTTAAACAATGTTTTTACAATTACAATTACAATGTATTTATGAATAATATATTATAATTATTATGAGACTGCTATGAGGAGCAATTAATCCCATGCCTTATTATCATCCAAATATTCAGATATTTTATAGTAACCTTTTTTACAAAGTTTAGATTTGATACATTTTTAAATTTGTGTATTGGTAGATCTTTAATAGCATTTGGAAGTTTATTGTAAAAGCGTATAGATTGCCCCATAAAAGAGTTACTTATTCTGTGGAGACGTGATACATGCAGAGCAAGATTGTTTTTGTTCCTTGTGTTTACATTATGTACATCACTATTTTTCTTAAATGAAGAAATATTTTTACGAATATACATCAAGTTTTCAAATATAAACTGTGATGGTACGGTTAAAATATTAATTTCTTTAAATTTTTCTTTTAGGGAAACTCGTGGACTGAGATTGTAAATAGCTCTTACAGCTCTTTTTTGTAAAACAAAGATTGTATTTATATCAGTGGAATTTCCCCATAGTAGAATCCCATAAGACATAATACTATGAAAATAACTAAAATACACAATTTTCGCAGTGTCTACGTCACTAATCTGTCTCATTTTTTTAACTGCAAATGCCGCTGAACTCAGTCTACTCGTTAATTTGTCGATATGTGGTCCCCACTGTAGTTTTTTATCTATCATAATCCCTAAAAAGACAGTAGAGTCCACAAGATCCAATTTGTCCCCGTTAAGTTGTACATTGGTATCTATATGCCTTACATTAGGACGTTTCATTTTATTAAGGAGAACGTTTGCAACTGTTTAAGATTTAGTTATTTTAGTTCTGATTTAAGTTAAGTTCTGATTTAATCAAAGCCACTTCCAAAATATATTTAAAGAAATTGCGTATAATTTATCATTAATTTTAATAAATTCTCGGTGTTAGAATTTTCGTAGAATGTACAGTCAGTTATCAGGCAGTTTGAGAAAGATTAAGGATTGTCGTTAGTTCTAGGCTGCCATCTAGTTAGTTTTTGTCATTAGTCTAGTTATTGTCAGGTTTAGTATCACTACGTTAGTTTTTTCTGCCACAGTAACGTCAGTGCTTGTCACTTTTGTCACTTTGGTATTCTGGTTTGGTAGGTAGATCAGCTAATAGGATTATGCTTATGGCATTTAATCCGCACGCTGCATTAACTTTGATGTATATAAACAATGATCACATATAGTAAATATAAACAATGATGACATAACTTTGATGTCTATAAACAATGATGATCACTTTTAAAAGAAGAGTCGCTTTTTTGCTGTCTCATTTTATTTATAATGCTAAAATATAAAAACATAAGACATAATTGATTTGACCGCCCCGTTAGTTAAGGGGTTACCGAACCTGACTAAAGAAGGGGCTCGGGTTTATACTATCACACCATCACACCCGACATTAAATTCCACAAACATCGATTCAAAGAACCACATTATATACCTATAATTAAAATATATTATTTAAAATTTGATAAATAATTATTTAATTTCTTTTTATTAAGTTTATACGGAAACACTAGATAATAATTATTTAATGTTTCCGTAGAAACAGACAAAAGTGCAAGCATCAAATATTTAGTTAGTTTATATTTATATCGACAAACAAACAATAATTAATTAGACTGTATAGCCATCACGTCGATTTAACCAGTTTAGTGCAAGTGACCTTAAGTTCCGAGTGCACTAAGGTACAGAATACCGGCTCTGATATTCTGTTACGGAGGTAGGCCTCAACGGGCCAGGCCATTTCGTAAAAATCTGTGCAGATCACTTTCATACATTTTATATATAGTATCGAATACTAAGGTAAGGTGCAGCGGGCTGCGGAGGATTTTTGCTCGGTGGATTTCGGTGAAAATCACGTAAATATGGATGAAGAACAATTAATATTTTTAGTTTAAGACTACAAGAGCTATATGATTTACAAGATCCACGTTATCAAGGCTAGTAAAGGAGAATAATATCAGTAAATAATACTCCGATCCATCGTGGCCCGTCTTAATATGCAATGCTGCATTTTTCACTGCGATGCGGCCCACACCAGCCCGCTACATTCCATCTCAGCTTGCTCAATCCTTTACTATATTTCATTTACAATTTTGATGAATGTCTCACACCAGAGGGATAAATATTTAGCTGTTTCTTTTCTTTGCTACAAAAAATAATAGTGAAGTTCTTTCGTTATACATATATTATGTGATTACGTGCAATTTTCGTTTGTTATATGTGCTAGGTCCTTAGTGTTCGTGTCCTCAGTATGTGATTAAGATCGATTTATTTACAGTGTAAAATAGTGATTACATTGCACAAGTAGTCTTTAGCTGTTGCAACTGTCGTGTGCTTGTCAGGTTGTGTTTTGTATCTGTACAACGCAAATGTATTTAGCAATAAATCGTCAGCCTCATAAACCAGTTTAAATTATTACTATGTCTTTATTTTATTTCTAAGGTTCTTGTAAAGTTTGAAAGGTTATTTCTCATGTGGTAACACGTATAGTGACTTGTTTCTTTAAACAATGAGAAATATTTATTAGGGTGGATCGAAAAATTTTTTTTTCTTAGCATGGGGGTAGAATTTGTAGCTTATAAAAAAAGAAAATTTTTCAAAAAAAAAAAAATTTTTTTTCGCAACATTTGGAGATAGCCCACTCGTTTTTTAATAAAATAATGGATCAAATGGACTAAAAAATTTTAAAATATTTAAACGATGTTTTAGAATCTGTGGAATGTCTTTTTAAAAGCCAAATGGAAATCAGAAGTCAAAAAAAATTTTTTCCTATTATTTTTGTAACTTAAGCGAAAAATAAAGAATTAAGCAGCCCTTTTATCTGTATTAAAGTAAAAGGTAAGTGAAAAAAAAATCATATGCAATTATTTTTTCATGTTTTCCACGATTTTTGACGGAAAAAAAATTTTTTCGCTAGAATAAGTCCATTTGATCCATTAATTTATTAAAAAACGAGTGGGCTATCTCTAAATGTTGCGAAAAAAAATTTTTTTTTTTTGAAAAACATTCTTTTTTTATAAGCTACAAATTCTACCCCCATGCTAAGAAGAAAAAAAAAATTTTTTTTTTCGATCCACCCTAATATTTATCTTCGCGTGTTTCTTTTATTACTAATTATTTGCAACATTCATTAACGAAATCGATAAATAGTTGAACATCACATTGCATAACCTTAAGCAAATTTATAAGAAAATACATATTTCTCTTTTTTGTACATTTGAAAGAAAAAAAAAACACTTTAATCGTACAATACTATTTGTTAAGTAGATGTTGGTGATCTCAAAGTTAAACCTATTTTTAATATTCAGATTGAATAGTTTCATCAACAATTGGATTTTCAGTAAGATTTTTAAATTTTTTAAGTGATTATGCCATGAGGTAGGCTTAATAACCTAATTTTTATGGCAGATACGGAGAAAAGAAATTTATTGAATGTCATTTACATTGATTAATACTTTATTGCTTATAAAAGTTTTATGCATAAGATAAATATATTAAAAAGAGTGCTAAAATTACTTTACCGAATTTAATTTTATATTTAACTAGAATGTAACATTATATATATATAAGTTATTTAAATAACTTCATATCATAGACTGCCTCCTGGTCTAGGGGTAGCCTATTCGTCTCAGACTATAAGGTCCCGGGTTCGATCCCCGGGTCGGGCAAAATGTTATTGAGGTTTTCTCGAAAATCTAACCCTCAGTAGCAGCTCAAAGTCTGGCGGAATGGTGTTTTACCACTCCCGTGCCTCGGATGAGCACGTTAAACTTTCGGTTCCGGTTATTGCTTGAAATTGTAGATAATCGTTAACATCTCGGAAAACGCGGCGATGAGGATCACCACTTATCTCGCCAAACGACAAACCGGTGAATCGCAGTGAACTAGAAAATCTATAGAAGTTCAATTTGCTCTGCCTACCTTGCAACGGAACCTGGCGTGATGATACTTTTTTTCATAAATTATTAAAAAAGATTTACATAACCTAAAACAAGTAATAGTAAGATGTCAAGATGGACGCTTTTATAACTACCGTTTGATAAGATATTGATTATAATGTAGGGTATATCCAAATAATTAATCCTCATTATGTTTATACGATTAATATCTGTTAACATAGAATAAAATGCATGCCATTTGTATTAATATTTAAATTGTATTGCACACCAAGGCCGAATATTTGTACCTGTTTATAATAATAATGTAATATCTACAATATTTGATGCAATAAAAATTTGTTTGATTGATTGATGTGGGTTTTAGTTTGGTGTCTGGAGAATTTTTTCATCTTTTTGACCCGCCTACAATGTTTCTTATCACTTAAATCATCAGCATCTTTCCACTGATACTTCTTCTATTTTAATTAATTTTAACAAAAGCATTAGTAATAAACACACAATTATAAATCAAAATAGTTTTTTAAATCGCTGAATCTAAAATAATTTTTATGATAATGACCTTTACATAAATTATGTTAGAACAAGCAATAAAAATGAATTATACAGGAAAATGCTTGGGAAAAATAAAAATAACTCGATTAATCTGAAGAAGCTTGCCAATAAATTAACTCCCACGTTATTTGCCACATATCAAAAGATTTCAACGTTAGATATTTGATGACAGTATTTGAATATAAAACGTGTTATGGGTTCGTAAATAAGAATATGAGAATTATGTGGAATAAAATTTATTGATGAATAGATAACGCGCACTAGTATAAAACATATGAAAATATTATTGCATAAGGAACTCCATCGTTTTAGAACGAAGTTTCAAATTGCGTGTTTAATGCGGGACTTAGGAAAACTACACGGACTGTACTTTTACTATAGCATGTAATTAATTGTGTGTGATACAATTTTATCATCATTTCTTTTTTGTGCTTGTCATATATAAATAATATATATAACAAAAAATGTATCATCATACCGGTTTCCTTGCGGAATAGACAGAGTAAACCAAACGTTTATAAACTTTCTGGTTCGCCATGCTTCACCGGTTTGCCTGTTAGCGAGATCATCAAATTTTATCGATCTGGTAATAATTATCATATGACTGTATGAAAATTGTTGGTTACAAGAATTGATAAGATTGGTTATTATATTATATGGGTTATAACCTGAAAAGTGGAGGTTTTATATTCCAGAGATTTTTTTTGGAAAAATTTCTGCTTGTTGAATTTTTCTTTTATTCTCAATTTTATTCTCAATTCTGATTATTCCCTCTCCTCATTGTACAAAAGGGGATCTGTTCTCAGGCCATCTGGGTTACACTTAGGTTGTTTGTAAAAGGCGATCGACTGGCCACTACTATTATGACAACTACGAATAGGTGGTAGAGGTCTGAAATGTCTCACCCGCCTTTGGCACCCTTTTTCTTATTTCATCCTGCTGCCAGTGCTTGACATTGTCATATTCGTATATGGAGGTTAAGGTAGGTAATAATATATTTCAAATGTAATTACTTGTACTTATAGACATCTTTATCAATATTTTTATACCTATACTCACTTCTTACAGTATTATCAATATTCAAATGCAAGTTACGAGTAACACATTACGAGTACTATGTTTCGTAAATAGCTGGTAAACGTATGTATGTTGTCCATTGGTCTACATACATAACGGATGATATAATATACATAATGAATAAACGCGGATGGATACATATCATTTACATCTTCACAATAAACGACGAAGCAAGTGTCGGTATAACAATGAGAAAGGACAGGCTCAATTGATTCTGACATGTAGAAAAATTTTAGATGAAATGTTCACATAACAGACATTCAATGCGCATGTAGAGGGATGTGGGTACCGGAGAAAACCATGGCTGACATACCATGATCAGATTAGTCGGGTACTGACCAAGATTATTCGAAACTGGCGTGTTAGTATGAAGAGAGTTATGAATGCGTTGGAAACAAAACAAATCTGCAAGATCTGGCGTGATATATGTTGTTACAGTTATTGTTGTATATATCTGGTATCTACTAGCGATGGTTGTCGCTGTCAACTGGAAAAGCCATTTGATTTTTTGCTTTAATATTATATGTTTACGCCGTGTTGGTCCCGGCCTTCTTTGTAGAATAGGCCAACTGCCGTTCTGCCAGGCAGGTCGTAAAAGGCGACCGATTGGCTATCGAGTCACTGCCATCGTGGCTACTAGGTGGTAGAGTTCTGCATTGTTTCGCCCGGGTCTGGTACCACCGCCTTACCTATTCCTGCCGCAATAGCGTCAGTGCTTGTTGCTGTCGTGTTCCGGTTTGGAGGGTAAGGTAGTCGGTAAACTTATGCACGTGGCATTAGACCTCGCCACAAGATAGCAACGCACCATTAACACCTTTGGTGTCTATAGGCGATGGTTGACTCTTTCCATCAGGAGACCCATCTGCTTGTTTGCTATCTTATGATATAAAAAAAAAATGTGAAAACAGCAATATGGTGTAAAATATCGAGAAAAACAAGATAATAAATAATGATTAAGATTTACATAATAGGCCGATGCCTATCATAATAGAATATTTCGATGATAATAAAAGGGAATCATCAGCATTGAGCATATGCATTTAATTTAAACGTGATGGTCTCGTTTAAATTAAATATATGTGCTCAATTCTGATGATTCCTTCGTCTGACTGTGCAAATACTAGTGAATCAAGGTTTGTCTGTTTAAATAACAAATGAAAAGTAATTAGTCAACTCCTGGTAAATATTGTCGACACTTAGATTTCGTAATATGTTGTAATTTATGTATAAAGAACAGCGGTGGAATACATATATTCTGGTAGAGAAAATATACTTTGGAATATCTTTTTTGTAACAGAAATTTAAAAAAAAAAAACACTTTCAACCTTTACAGTTTTCTTTATACAAACTATCTATACTAGTATCTATATAAATATTATAATGTGAAAATTTTTGTATGTTTGTAATGAATTATCTATTTTACCATTAGAAAGCTACACTATCCGAGTGAGTTTTGAAGCAGCGAAATAGTTTTGATTTCGTCTTTAGTACAGATAAAACTGTAATCAATCGCAGTTTTGTATAACTGCTTTATTTATACTTTTTTTCAATCGATTGTTTGAAAACCTTTTTTTTTTTTTTTATAGAAGAGGGGGCAAACGAGCAAGAGGTGCACCTGATGGTAAGTGATCACCGCCGCCCATGGACATCTGCAATACCAGAGGTCTTGCAGTTGCGTTGCCGGCCTTTTAAGAATGAGTAAGCTCTTTTCTTGAAGGTCCCTATGTCGTATCCGTTCGGAAATACCCCTGCCGGTAATTGGTTCCATAACAGAGTAGTGCGAGGTAAAAAGTGTCGGGAGAAACGCACAGTTGTGGATTTCCAGACATCGAGATGGTGAGGATGGAACTTCAAGTTTTGACACGATGTCCGATGGTGGAATTCGGCGGCAGGAATTAATCCAAACAACTCGTCGGAACACTCTCCATGATATATACGATAAAAGACACAGACAGAACCTACATCTCTGCGCAATGCCAAAGAGTCAAGCTGTTTCGAAATGGCCTGGTCGTCAACGATTCGAACCGCTCTACGCTGAATGCGATCAAGAGGAAGAATCTGGTACTGAGGAGCTCCGGCCCAGAGATGCGAACAGTACTCTATGTGAGGCCGAACCTGTGCCTTATAAAGTTGAAGGCGATGGACCGGCAAAAAGCACTGTTTCGCTCTGCTGAGCACACTGAGCTTTTTGGAGGCTAGTTTAGCCTTGCCTTCCAAATGACCGCGAAACTGAACGTAATTCGATATGTCAACTCCCAGGATTCCGACACTAGCTGAAGCTGTCAGTAGAGTATCCTCAAATCGAGGTGATACGACAAAGGGTGTCTTTTTTGCAGTGAACACGCAAAGCTGTGTCTTCTTGGGGTTAAAAGTAACCAGGTTTTGGCGACCCCATTCCGAGACATCGGTAAGTCGATTCTCGACTTCAGACACAAGCTTATTTCGGCACTCTTCGACGTGTTCCCGAGAAATACTGCTACGGCCGGAGTATGTAGCATCACCGGTACTGTCATCCGCATAGCAATGTATGTTGCTAATTCGCATCATATCATTGATATGCAGAAGGAACAGTGACAACGACCTTGATGCTCCGGTCAGCCAAAAAACTGGTGATCCACTCGCATAATTTCTCAGGAAGCCCATAGGAATGCAGCTTCGCGAGAAGCGCTTTGTGCCATACCCGATCAAAGGCCTTCACTATGTCCAAACTAACTGCCAATGCCTCCCCCTTGGACTCAACTGCTTCCGCCCATCGATGAGTTAGGTATACTAGAAGGTCACCAGCTGAGCGGCCGCGACGGAAACCGTACTGACGGTCGCTAATCAGCTGGTGCTCTTCTAAATACTTGAGGAGCTGAGAGTTGATGAATGTCTCCATAATTTTGGAGAACAAGGAGGTTATGGCTATGGGCCGATAGTTAGACGGGTTAGAGCGATCTCCTTTTTTAGGGATGGGATGCACCAAAGCTGTCTTCCACGAATTCGGTACCACGCCGAGTGAATAGGAGAGCCGGAATAGGCGTGTTAATACTGGTGCCAACTCTGGAGCACACATTTTTAGCACAATCGGAGGGATGCCATCCGGCCCACTCGACTTATGGATGTCCAAGGAAAGTAGTGCTTTACGCACAGATGATTGCCGAAATTGTAGTTCTGGCATACAACTATCACACTGCGGGATGGTAGGCGGTGCATTTCCTTGGTCATCCAGAGTCGAGTTGGCCGCAAAGAAGGAGCCCAGGAGATCGGCCTTCTCCTTTGCGGTATGGGCCAGAGAGTCATCGTCTCCGTGCAAGGATGGAAGAGAGGGATGTGAGAAATTCCCTAAGACAGCCTTGGCGAGAGACCAGAACGCACGAGTGCCCGAAGGTAGGCGAACTAATTTCTCACCAATTCTGCCAATGTGTTCCGATTATTATACCTTTATCCTATACATAAAATCAATTGATCAGCGTCTAAGCGTCTCTACTCATCCTATGTTCAACTTGCTTTACCTTCGCTCATGGTTCGACAGTACTAGTGTAAAGTGTACGCTACCAATATTTTATGTTAGTTCTCTTTATTAGTGAGCACTGGACTTGTCCGCTACTTTATTTGTTCTTTTGTTTTGAAATTTGTTATTGCAAATAAATTAAAAACAGTAAAACAACATAAATTAAAATAAATAGCAAAATATTACAAAAAAGCTATTATTATAAAACTGTAATTGGTAATTAAATAATAATAAATTATATTACAAAGAATCATATTATAACTAGCATTTTACTCGCGGCTTCGCTTGCATTTAAGTCATTAAGTATGAATTTTTGTAATAAAAAGTATCCAATATTACTTCTAATACCTCTAAAAGTTTGTGTGCAAAGTTTCATAATGAGTGGTTAGTTTTCGCGAGAAATAGTAACAAACAAACTTACATTCGAATTAATAATATTATCAGGGAAGCTGACCCACCTTCGGCCTAGCGTAGATTAACATGTCTTTGATATTATAAGTTTTCATAAAACAAATCATTCTCTATTTCAGCCCTTCAGGGGTAGATTTTCGAAAAACGTTAGCCTATGTGGTACCCCAGATTTTCAACTATCTTTATTGCAGATTTCATAAAAATCAGTCTAGGTTTACTCAACGTAAGAAACAAACTCACTTTCGCATTTGTAATATTAGTATGGATAGGGGCAGATACATAGAACAATAAAGTAAAACGAAATATAAAAGCTGTAAAAGGGAAAATCATCGTACAATCATCATACGGAATCGATTTTACAGCTAATCTAAAGTGAAATATTGACCTTAAAGATTAAAAGTCTAAATGTGTATTATACCACCAATGTTCAAAAACATATTATTATGTAATGTAAACAATAAACATATTACTCTTAATTAACATCACCCACATTGTAATTTGTCTTAATTAGGCATAAGAGAAGAAAAAATTAATGATAGAATGATATTGTAAAAGTTGTAAGAAAAATTAGTTACTCAAAAAATATATAACGAAACTTTCCAACAGCCCTGTTTTATATGAAAATACTATTTAGGATTACTTTTGTTTATTGGGAAAACTAATTAATTAACATTCATAAAATAAGTACACATATGTAACCGTATTATGGTACCAAATAACCCCTTTAATTATCCGGCATGGTTTTCTTTACACACTGTATACTTTAATAACTTGTGTGTTCAATTTATCTCAATTTTAATCAATCAGTCAATATATAATATTTCATCTTGCCGTTTAAGACTTAGAAGTAACAAACACAAACATCCACATACTTTCGCCTTTATAGAAGTAGTAGAATATACAAATATATAACTCTAAATTGAAAATTAATTATGCTTCATATGCATCATTTATAGATCAACAAAACCTCTCTACAGCCCAAACACCACAAATTTTCTGTAAGTGATCGAGAAGTCGAAGCGTCAATAGATACCTGATTGTATTAGGTTGTTAGATCGACCCTAAGACACATTCCTTTTTAATAAGCTTTCGATTAAAAAAATACACTCAAAAACGTTCTATCTATTACGGCGTTATGCAATATGTTTCCTTATTAACGATTTTTTCGTCAAAATGTAATTTTTTTAGAGAAAGAACTTTTTTAAGTGCTATAATGCCAGAGACAAACAAATATACAGAAATGCATTTAAAACTTACAGAATATGTATTGCATCTGGGGTTAAAAAGTGGGAAGATTAAATTGAAAAACTTACAGAGACACCCGGGCGTTTAATGGTATCATTAATAATCTGATAATGGGCCACCCACTGATGTGAATCACACATAATTACAGAAATAAGTTACTTTAAAGTAAAATTGCTATTGTCTCAGAAAATATAACAAATGACGAACCAAATATGTTTGTACCTCACATTTCAAATATTGGTATTATGTGTTATACGACAAAATCTTGTACAAAAATTATAATGTATTATTTTATATATCATAGTAAATAGACAGATGGTTCTCTTGAGCGAAAGAGAAAATATCGCCTGTGTAGACACCGAAGATGTTAATGGCGGTTGGTTATAAGTGTGGCAGGATAACAATGCCACATGCGTAAGTCTATCAGCTACCTTACCCTCCAAACTGGAACACGACCATAACAAGCATGACGCTATTGCAGTAGGAATAAGTAGAGCGGTGGTACCAAATACCCGGGCAAGACAAATTGCGGAACTTTACTACGTAGTACGATGTAGTAGTCACGATGGAAGTGATGAGTATATGTGTACTGGTTGTGTGTAATGGTTGTACCTCTGCCTACCTCTTCGGAAATGTGAGCGTAAAGATGCTTTTACTTATAAAAAATGTCTACATTTTTCAAAAGAAAAGGTCATTCATAACGAAACAGATTGTTTGACGCAGTAATTCAAACTTATTTTTATGCATATAACAGAAGATCCATTACGGCATAGCTATTCGAGTATCGGTCTACTATTTGTTTATCAATAGAAGTAGTTATCTCTTTCTTTTATTTCTAAATCTCTTCAGCGTCCCATCTCTTTACGTTTCTAGATTATTCGCAACAATATGTTTAAGTAATATTACTTCAATATGGCAGATCTAAAATACATAAAATTTTTCATGACTTTTTCCTGTGTTTACTCACTAACGATTTCAATATTTTAATTTATTGGACATGTTATATAAAATAGCGAAGATTTTCTTAGTAACTAATGTAAAATACAGAAATACATAATATAAATAACAATATAAAAGAGAAAAGATAAAAGAGAAACGTTCACAGACGATTATTAACACCTCAGCGTTGAATGGCATAATTCATAACGCGGTAACAGCCCTCGAGCAAAGCCGCCCACTGACGCGCGTCACACGTAATCGCACAAATAAATCAGCTATTATCTCGCCTCTCGAAGGCAACAGAACAAAACGGCGACACCAACAAATGACCGCCATTTTTCTCGGGCATCCGTAACCGAGGACTCTGTCAATATATCTGTGGAGTAAGTGGTTTAATGCATAGATGTAGCGATGGAATTTATTTGTATTTTTTCTTCATTAGAAATAAGAGAGTCAGAACACCTGTAAAAATCTGTGCACAGATTGTATATTTTTTAGTGAAAGCTAAAACTAAGACTATGATCAATTATAAAACTTGATAACTCAGGGGACCACAGGCATAGCATAATAAATCAGATATGATTCAATCTTTTTTATACGATACGATTTATATTTGTATAACATACATGCAAACTTTTTGTTTGGTTGGATTCGAAATAATTATAATAAAATATAACACAACCAATTAAAACTTAACTCAAAATTAGCAAAGAATGTGTTCGTATATAAATGCTAGTCGGCTATACTAATACAAAGGAAAAAATGAAGTAACGAAATATTTTTTGACAAGTAATGCTAGAAGTGCCGGAGGAATATAAAGGTATTTTATAAAACCTACTTCATATTTATCTGAAAATAGGGTAGTGACTTACTTGTATCTACTTCAAGTCAGACAAAACTTCGATTACGGCATTATAACTGATAGAGAAAAATCCCACTATAAAAACTTTGTTTTCTATTTTTTTAAACGGTTTTTATTTTTAATTATTCATTTTAAATCCTTTTAAATTAAAAA
The DNA here is from genome assembly GCA_036924255.1 of Apodemia mormo. Taxonomy (NCBI): domain Eukaryota; kingdom Metazoa; phylum Arthropoda; class Insecta; order Lepidoptera; family Riodinidae; genus Apodemia; species Apodemia mormo. The sequence goes on along the minus strand of JAUPFN010000009.1, from coordinate 2,788,192 downwards.
TTACTATTACTAAAAATTACTAAAAAAAGTATTCGTTTTGCTATTTATGACTTTTGTTAAATTTCAAATAAGGTAAAACGATAATTAATATTTTAAAATGTAAATGATTGAACGAATGAATATGAGGGAGCGCGAACACTATGTTTACGCAAACAAAAGTATTAAAAACGCTGCGCTTTTACAACTTGAACCATATCACTTGCCCCATCTGCCGCCCCTAACCACTGTTATATTTTATTTGCGCCATAAATTACATTTTATTACACATATTTTGCCGTGTTGTAATAACTAATGTACCCACTCACAAATCGCATGTAACGCTGCGATATGCGTTTTTTTATTTATCCACAATTCATCTCCCATATAAATTATTTCATAAGTTGAAATTTTAAGGGACATTGGTGATTAACAGATCATAGATAATAAATTTTTATGATTAACATTCTTATTGATATGATTTCCTTATAATGTTATTTTAGCGCAACTGATTTATAAACAGTGAATATTATAGGGCCAAATTTTAAAATTAGGAAATAAATATTGAAACGAAAGTGCTTTTTAATTATTACCGTAAAATTATTAGTTTAAAAATATACCACTAAATTCATGAATTGCATGCACTGAGTCTTGTAAATAAACTCTGTAAAGCTAGCAGTTAATCATTTTACATTTACCTATAATTATTTACAGTAACTATTATGTAATTTGTCACTCTGAACAAAATGTTTTGGTTCGAATTTTGCGTAATTAAAATTCTATTCGTTTTCCCCGGTTGGTTCCGGGGTCCTTTGAAGGATAGAGCAACTGTCGTTCTGCCAGGAAGGTCGCAAAAGGCAACCGATTAGCTATGCAAGTATCACCGTGGCTACTAGGTGGTAGAGTTCTGCATGGCCTCGCCCGGGTCTGGTACCACCACCTTACCTATTCCTGCCGCAATAGCGATGTCGATGTCGTTGCCTTACCTAATCCTGCCGCAGTGCTTGTCGATGTCGTGTTCTGGTTTGGAGGGTAAGGTAGCCGGTAAACTTATGCATGAGGCATTAGATCTTGCCACAAAATAGCATCGCACCATTAACATCTCTGATGTCTATAGGCGATGGTTGACTCATTCCATCGGGAGACCAACCTGCTTGTTTGCTATCTTATGATATAAAAAAGCGTTTTGTTTTTGTGTCGGATAAAAATGAAATTTTGAATTTTTTTTTTTATACATAAATCGAAAATGTCATCGATTCTGAATAGCATCTGACAATTTAACTGGAACTTTAAAAGTAAATCTGTATTATTCATATATCATATTTTATGGTTTATTGATACTTGTAAGTAATCATACCAAAATACATAACGTGTTACAGGATTGAAAAGTGAAAGGCGTAAGATAACTCTTTAATACTCTCTAAGCTGGAATACGACAGTGACATGCAATGGAAATCTATAAGTAGAAATCAGTCAGGAGATGTATGTGAACAAACCGTCTTAAAACTGTATCACCGTATTGCTACATACCATTACCTATATACATATAAACAATAAAAAACAATTGGTGATTTTTATTAGGTGAATAAACGAAGAGAATACGATATAATAACGTTGCCCGCGAGATCCAAAACAATTACTTCCTTTTCCTTTGTCGGATAGAATAGAATAGAATAGAATAGAATAAGCTTTTATTCAAAATAAGTATTTCTATGATACATTTTTCGAATGTCAATCTTAAAAACAAATATACATAAAAGCTTAGGTAACTATCAGTCATAGTACAATTATCAATAAATATAAATGTACGTACATTATACATTTTAATCAAAGTAACAATTTAAAAACGGACAAATAAAGAGCTATATATTAAAATAATTACTGTAAATAATGTCAATCATAATATCAATTAAGAAAAATATGTCAAATTACTAAAACGTAATATAAGTCAATAATTATCATTTAAAATATGAATGCATAAATTTTACGTAGAAGTAAAATAACTCGAAACTTTAATATCAAAATAAAGTAAAATTAAGCAAACAATGAATTATGTTAACCAAACATTGGTATCGTTGAAATATTTATTTATGTCATAATATGCTTTTTTGTAAAGAACGTTTTTTATGTGCACTTTAAACTTTTTTTCAGACAACTCCAAAATCTCGTCAGGAATCTTATTATATATATTTACACTACAACCGATAAAACATTTAGTCGATTTGGCTAGTCTAAATTTTTATACGGATATTTTATTCTTATTTCTAGTATTAATGTTATGTCGATCTTTATTTTTTTCAAATAAGTGAATATTTTTGCGAACGTGCAGTATATTTTCATAAATGTACAAGCTAGGTACTGTCATGATATTAATTTTCTTAAAATGTTCTCTGAGAGATTCTCTACTATTCATATTATAAATAGCCCGTATAGCTCTCTTTTGTAAAATAAATACAGTTTCTACATCAGCTCCGTGCCCCCATAATAAAATTCCGTATGAAAGAATACTATGGAAGTTACTAAAATAAGTGAGTCTTGCCGTTTGAATATCAGTCAGTTGTCTTATTTTTCTCACTGCATAGACGGCTGAACTAAGTCTTTTGGCTAAATTTGTGATATGAGGACCCCATTGCAATTTAGAGTCTATTGTAAGACCTAAAAACACTGTATTGTCGACATATTCTAAAGTTTCATTTTTAAATTTAATAACATCTTGAATGGGTTTTACGTTCGGTAGAACAAATTGGATACATTTAGTTTTTTTTGTATTTATAGCTAAATTGTTTGCATTGAACCAGTCTAAAATTAGTGAAAGAGCATTATTTATTGTTTGTAGGTCTGGATTACGTCTGCTGATATTAAAAATTAAGGATGTGTCATCTGCAAATAAGATAATGTCACATATGTTTTTTACTATTAGTGGTAAATCGTTAATATAAACTAAAAGCAGAAATGGTCCCAAAATTGAGCCTTGCGGTACACCCATTGTTATATTTGCACCTTTAGATTGGGTCCCATTTATTTGAACCTTTTGTGTTCTTGAACTTAAATAAGATTTTATTAATTGTAAGGATTTATGATTAATCCCGTAATATTTTAGCTTAGTCAGTAAAGTTTCATGATTAACGCAGTCAAAGGCCTTTGACAAGTCACAAAAAATACCAATAGCATTATGCGATTCTTCCCACGCTTTTGTTATTCGAGTTATTAGGTCTATTGCTGCATCAGTCGTTGATCGCCCTTTAGTAAAGCCATATTGCTGAGTATGAAACAATTTATTTATACTAAAATAGGCAACCATCTGATTATATAGAATTTTTTCAAAGATCTTGCTTAAGACAGGTAATATTGATACAGGTCTATAATTATTTTGATTTGTTCTATCTCCTGATTTAAAAAGAGGAATGACTTTACTGATCTTCATTATGTCGGGAAAAATTCCTTCATCTATACAATTATTAAATAGATCAGAAAGGTACGGTGCTATAATATTTATGATAGAATCAATAAACTTTACTGACATTCCCCAAATATCTTCAGTACCCTTTAGTTTTAAGGATTTAAAGGTTTTTGTAATTTCATTTGAATTTACATGTCTAAATATGAATGTTGAATTACTGGCCACCATGTTATTTTTTAAAAAAGTTTCTGCTAAGTTCGGGTCTGAATTTAAATATTGGGTGGTTTTGATTGGGATATTAGCGAAAAAAGAATCAAATTCATTGGCAACATCATCATTTGAGACTAAGAGTCCACGATTTGTAAGAATTTCATAATGGAATTCCCGGGCTTTCATTTTTCCCGTTTCTCTATTAATAATTTTCCATGCTGTTTTTTGTTTGTTAACCGAGTTGTTAATAGTCGATCTAATATGTAATGCTTTTGCTCTAATACAAACTTTCTTAAATAACTTGGAACAATTTTTAACGTAGGTTATAAAATCTTTGTCATGGTTAAATGCTTTTTGAGCATATAACTCATAAAGTGTATCTCTACTTTTTCTAATTCCAAGAGTTGCCCAGTCTCTAAATTTGGCCTGTGTTTTTATAGGAAAAGTTTCAATCTTAAAAAAATTTTGAAATTCTGTATTTAAAATATTAAAAAATTGCTCATAATATAAATTAGAGTCATAGACATTAAAATTAAAATTTATAAGTGTATTTGCGATATTTTTCTTATATTTTTCTAAACGTGCTTTAGTGATAGTTCTTTTTTGTATTACCATGTTACACTTTTCTTTCACATTAGGGAAACTGATGCTTTGGCCACTGTGATCAGACCTTATACAGTTTATAATAGCCTTTTCAAACAAATTGCAGTTACAGAAGATATTGTCAATGCATGTCGCTGTGTTAGCCGTAATACGTGTAGGTTCATTAGAGATAGAAATTAAGTTATAACATTTAAATAGATTGACAAGCTTGGATGAAAATAAATTATTTTCTAGTAAGTTAATGTTAAAATCTCCGCAAACAATTAAAAGTTTCTTGGTTTTACATAGCAGTTTTAAGACATCCTCCATCACAGATTCAAATAAATCAAAGTTTTCTTTCATATTTTTATCCTTAGGAGGTCTATAGACACAAACAATAATATAATATGTCAATTCAATACATGATAATTCAATAGTTCTTTCAATAGAAAATGCGACAATATCTTTTCTTTCTCTATATTTTACATTATTTCTACACAAAATTAGTGATCCACCTCTTTTGCTTATTTTCCTTTTAAAAATACTAGCTAATGAAAAGTCATTAAAAGAAAATATAATACTTTGTTCTGTCAACCAATGTTCAGTTACACATAATAAATCAATTTTAAATTTATCCATAAAAAGTTCTAATTCAAACTCCTTGCCGGCAAAACCTTGTATATTTTGATGAACAAGCTTAATTAAATTTGATTTTGCCTTTGTCGTTGTGTTTAGTTTAAATCGGGATTGAGCAACTTGTAGTCAGTAACCTGAAAGGGCACTGAACTTGCATGATTTTGTTCTAAATTACTAATACTAAAAGTTGCTGTCTCCGTCGTACAATTAAACTCACCATAAATAATATCAATATTATAAACCAGTAATTTAGCTATTTTACTTTTTTACTTATTGTGTAAGTACATTGATTTATTTGTCAAAACAAAGTTAGAAATAAATTTGTTAGTGTCAAAAAATTGTAATGTGTCACTGTGACGACAAGTCAGATTGTAAATAAATTGATTAATGTAATAAATATGTCTGTTTTTAGAATTTGAGTATGATGTAGAGTAAGGAAAGGCACACAGTATCGTTTTTCTAACATTTTTTAATAATAAGTTGTTTATACATTGGATTATATGCGATTTCTTTAAGTTTTCACTATCACCGAGCAAAAGTATGATGGTTGTGTCTTCGTTTGCATTGACATTTTTAATTTTTTCTGTTATGTTAGAAAATGTAGCATGTGGAAAACAATAATTTATTGCATTTTGTTTGGTAAAATTACAAAACTGCGAGCTCAATCCAATACCTATACCATCAGAAAAGAGTAAAATATTTGGCATATTATCGTCAGATAATTTGGGGCAATTAATATTTTCTTTCAACTTGATATCATGGTAGGAATCACATAGCAAAGATATATTTTTTGCATTATTATCCTTAACAGTAGAGCCTAAATTACAGTCACATGCATGCTTATTTATAAGGGATAAAACATCAGCTTGTGCTTATTTTAAAATTATGTAACTTTCCGTGAGTGAACGATTAAAAATCAATCCAGTAATTATCGAGTTTTTTTTTTATAGAAGAGGGGGCAAATGAGCAAGAGGTGCACCTGATGGTACGTGATCACCGCCGCCCATGGACATCTGCAATACCAGAGGTCTTGCAGTTGCGTTGCCGGCCTTTTAAGAATGAGTAAGCTCTTTTCTGGAAGGTCCCTATATCGTATCCGTTCGGAAATACCCCTGCCGGTAATTGGTTCCACAACAGAATAGTGCGAGGTAAAAAGTGTCAGGAGAAACGCACAGTTGTGGATTTCCAGACATCGAGATGGTGAGGATGGAACTTCAAGTTTTGACGCGATGTCCGATGGTGGAATTCCGCGGCAGGAATTAATCCAAACAACTCGTCGGAACACTCTTCATGATATATACGATAAAAGACACAGAGAGAACCTACATCTCTGCGCAATGCCAAAGAGTCAAGCTGTTTCGAAATGGCCTGGTTGTCAACGATTCGAACCGCTCTACGCTCAATATGATCAAGAGGAAGAAGCTGGTACTGAGGAGCTCCGGCCCAGAGATGCGAACAGTACTCTATGTGAGGCCGAACCTGTGCCTTATAAAGTTGAAGGCGATGGACCGGCAAAAAGTACTGTTTCGCTCTGCTGAGCACACTGAGCTTTTTGGAGGCTAGTTTAGCCTTGTCTTCCAAATGACTGCGAAACTGAACGTAATTCGATATGTCAACTCCCAGGAATCCGACACTAGCTGAGGCTGTCAGGAGAGTATCCTCAAATCGAGGTGATACGACAAAGGGCGTCTTTTTTGCGGTGAACACGCAAAGCTGTGTCTTCTTGGGGTTAAAAGTAACCAGGTTTTGGCGACCCCATTCCGAGACAACGGTAAGTCGATTCTCGACTTCAGACACAAGCTTGTTTCGGCACTCTTCGACGTGTTTCCGAGAAATACTGCTTCGGCCGGAGTATGTAGCATCACCAGTACTGTCATCTGCATAGCAATGTATGTTGCTAATTCGCATCATGTCATTGATATGCAGAAGGAACAGTGTCGGTGATAGCACGCAGCCTTGGGGAACACCAGCATTGACAGATTTAAGGTCGGAGCACGCACCGTCGACAACGACCTTGATGCTCCGGTCAGCCAAAAACTGGTGATCCACTCGCATAATTTCTCAGGAAGCCCATAGGAAGGCAGCTTCGCGAGAAGCGCTTTGTGCCATACCCGATCAAAGGCCTTCGCTATGTCCAAACTAACTGTCAATGCCTCCCCCTTGGACTCAACTGCTTCTGCCCATCGATGAGTTAGGTATATTTCTATTACAAGTAAACAAATATTTTTTCTTTATAAATTCATACCCTATTATGATTTTCCTAAAGGCGTGATTAGTGTTCCTAAACTGTTGCAAAAAGTTTATTTGATCGATACCTAACAAATTTCACACGATCAATCAAAAGGTTTTCTAAAAGTTTCCTCAAAATCGGTTCAGCCATTTCTAAATTTATAGAAAACAAACATACATACATTAATCGACTTTTATAACTTTAGATAGGTGAAGTTAATAATGCGCTATATTTTTTTTTTATGGAATAGGGGGCAAACGGACAAGAGGGTCACCTGATGGTAAGTGATCACCGCCGCCCATGAACAGCTGCAGCACCGGAGGTACTGCAGGTGCGTTGCCGGCCTTTAAGGAATGAATACGCTCTTTTCTTGAAGGCCCCTAAGTCGTATCGGTTCGGAAACACATCCGCTGGTAATTGATTCCACAGAGCAGTCGTGCGGGGCAAAAAATGCCTCGAAAATCGCACTGTAGTGGACTTGCAGACATCCAAATGGTGAGGGTGGAATTTAGAATTTTGGCGTGATGTCCGATGGTGGAAATCAGCGGGTGGTATTAAGCCGAACAACTCCTCGGAACACTCCCCGTGGTAGTAGCGATAGAAGATGCAGAGGGAACCAACATCTCTTCGCAACGCCAAAGGATCAAGCCGATCGGAAAGAGCCCGGTCATCGATAATACGAGATGCTCTACGCTGTATGCGGTCAAGAGGAAGGAGCTGGTAGTTAGGAGCCCCTGCCCAAAGATGAGAACAGTACTCCATATGAGGCCTGACTTGCGACTTGTATAGTCGCAAACGGTCGGCTGGTGTGAAGTACTGTTTCGCCCTGTTCAGAACTCCAATTTTTTTGGACGCCAGTTTTGCTTTACCTTCCAAATGACCACGAAACTGGACGTAACTCGATATGTCGATACCAAGAATTCCAATATTGGCTGAGGCAATCAAAGGAGTATTCTCAAAACGAGGGGATACGGCAAAAGGTGTTTTCTTGGCGGTAAACGTACAAACTTGTGTCTTCCTTGGGTTGTATTGGACTAAATTTAGTCGACCCCATTCCGAGACTTTGTTCAATAAATCCTCGACTTCAGACACAAGTTTTTTCCGGCACTCGTCAACATGTTCCCGAGAAATGTTAGCACGGCCGGAATATACAGCATCTCCTGTACTGTCATCTGCATAACAATGAATGCCGCTAATTTGCAGCATATCATTGATATGCAGAAGAAACAAAGTAGGAGATAGCACGCAGCCTTGGGGAACACCAGCATTGACCGATTTTAGGTCTGAGCATACACCGTCGACAACAACCTTAATACTACGATCTGTCAAAAAACTGGTGATCCAGTTGCATAATTTGTCGGGAAGTCCATAAGATGGAAGTTTCGCAAGAAGTGCTTTGTGCCACACCCTATCAAAGGCTTTCGTTATGTCCAAACTAACAGCTAGTGCTTCCCCCTTGGTCTCAACTGCCTTCGCCCATCTATGAATAAGGTAGACCAAAAGGTCACCTGCCGAACGACCGCGACGGAAACCATACTGACGGTCACTTATTAGCAGATGATCTTCTAGGTACCTTAAGAGCTGGCAGTTGACAATGGATTCCATTATCTTTGAGAACAAGGAGGTGATAGCTATGGGCCGGTAATTGGACGGATCTGAACAATCACCTTTCTTGGGTATTGGGTGCACTAAAGCTGTCTTCCAGGAATTTGGTACAACGCCTGAATTATATGAGAGCCGGAAAAGTCGCGTCAACACCGGAGCCAACTCGGGAGCACACGTTCTTAACACGATTGGTGGAATAGCGTCAGGCCCACTCGAATCAACATTTGTTTGTTTGTATTAAATGCACTGCAATCCGATTATGATGAAATATCGTGGATTCATTTTTTGCTTATCCTATTGAGAAATTTATATTATAATACAAGAGACTACGAATTGTCTTGACAGTAGGTGGTGACCGTGTCATACCGTAGATGTATTTTTTGCGGCGACAACACGTCAACAATTAACACAAATATTTATTAGACAAAATATAGGATGAACAATATCTTAGTTTCATCATAGACTAAACGTCTAAACAACAACACACTTCAACACAGTTCTTACACAAACTCTTCAACAATCTTTAATTATATACAAAATTGTATACATATATGTGTATCAAACTCATGTCTCATGTTTTTTTTGTTAATTTTGTATATTTCTAATGCATATTATATAAATATATTAGTTTTCAGCACTTCTTTCTCATATAAACTTTAAATGTGCCAAAGTTTATACTTCAAAAGATATTATTAAAGATTTTAAGTCACGAATTAATATATAAATATAGCTACATATTTGTTTGATGCAAGTCGTATTAATAAAATAATAAAAATGGAAAAATACACAGCTCAACGAATTACGAATTTGTAAACAGGTAATCACACGTACAAAGTCCAACTGTCTGCCAAATTAAATGAAAATATATGGACCGTGGAAGCAATTACGTAAATTGATAATGTTTTCAATGCTGTAAGATTTATCACTGTCTAACTAAAGGGTAGGTGTCCTCCGTGCGGAAAATAAATTGAAATGATGCTAGCTCCGGCAGATCGTCTGGTTACAATGATTTGTGTGGCGTACCGATTTAATGGGGGCCATACATCTTGGAAACGATGGGGGTACCGACGATTTTTCATCGCGCCACCCCGGGCGCGGAAAAACAAACTAATATGCAGTTGCTTTTATATTACACAAGCCGTAACTTAGAACTTGTGGAAGTGATTTTACAATTGTTGCAAATGTGATAAATCATTCAACAACTTTTAATATTGTTTCTAGGGTTCCGTACCTCATAAGGAAAAACCAAAACCCTTAAAGGATTACTTCGTTGTCCGTCTGCCCGTCTGTCCATCTGTCAAGAAGTAGAGTATAGAAGCGTAAAGACTGTAGACTGGTACAGGTACCAAATTGAAATTTGTAACAAATATTTGAGTCTAAAGTTTCTTTTAGGTAAAAAAAATAAACTTGTAAGCTAACGTGATCGAAACATAGATTTATGTAGCATATTTTGCGATCATTTGGGATTTCAAAAGGAAATTAAAACCTATAGGATAAATCCAGTGGACTTAAAATTATGAAATTTGGCAAAAAACAATGTTTTACAGCACATGTAAAGGAAAAATTGGAAAACCGTACAATTTTCGTTACACATATTTTATTATATACGAAAAGAGTTTATGACACATATTTTGCGATTTTCCGAGGGAATCTAAACCTATAGGGAACTACTCTCCGTTTACCTAGAATCTAAACCTATAGGGCACTACACTCCGTTTACCTAGAATCTAAACCTATAGGGTGCTACTCTCCTATTTACCTAGAATCTAAACCTATAGGGCACTACTCTCCGTTTACTTAGAATCTAAAGCTGTAGGGCACTACTCTCCGTTTACCTAGAATCTTAACCTATAGGGTACTACTCTTCGTTTACCTAGAATCTAAACCTATAGGGCACTACTCTCCGTTTACCTAGAATCTAAACCTATAGGGTACTACTTTTCGTTTACCTAGAATCTAAACCTATAGGGTACTACTCTCCGTTTACCTAGAATCTAAACCTATAGGGTACTACTCTCCGTTTACCTAGAATCTAAACCTATAAGGTACTACTCTCCGTTTACCTAGAATCTAAACCTATAGGGTACTACTCTCCGCTTACCTAGAATCTAAACCTATATGGTACTACTCTCCGTTTACCTAGAATCTAAACCTATAGAGTACTACTCTCCGCTTACCTAGAATCTAAACCTATAGGATACTACTCTCCGTTTACCTAGAATCTAAACCTGTAGGGTACTACTCTCCGTTTACCTAGAATCTAAACCTATAGGGTACTACTCTCCGTTTACCTAGAATCTAAACCTATAAGGTACTACTCTCCGTTTACCTAGAATCTAAATCTATAGGGTATTACTCTCCGCTTACCTAGAATCTAAACCTATAGGATACTACTCTCCGTTTACCTAGAATCTAAACCTGTAGGGCACTACTCTCCGTTTACCTAGAATCTAAACCTATAGGGTACTACTCTCCGTTTACCTAGAATCCGAACCTATAAGGTACTACTCTCTGTTTACCTAGAATCTAAGCCTACAGGGTACTACTCTCCGTTTACCTAGAATCATTGAATATATGTGTAGCTAAGGTTACCTATTTCGTTTGGAACCTTCGACATGCAAGTCAAACTCGCACCTGACTGTTTTTATTAGCTTAACAAAAAATGCATTTGCAATATTATTCCATTGACGTGTAACTTATCTGACTAAATTCTTATTACAGACGTAAAAATATATTTTTTATTATAAAATTAAGATATATGAAATGAAGAATAAATCTGAAAGTATTTTTATATTGAGGGAGATATAATAAGCAGATTCATTGATTGATTTTTTTTATTAGTTTAAAAAAAAATGCACTTGTAATATTATTCCACTGATGTGTAACTTATCCGACTAAACTCTTATTACAGACGTTCAAAATATAATTTTTATTTTGTGACCCTAAACTTAAGATATGAACAGAAGATTAAATCTGAAAGTATATTTATTATCGTAGGAAAGTTAATAAGCAGACTGACTGATTGTTTTTTTATTAGTGTACAAAAAATGAACTTGTGATATTATCCCATGGACTGTTAGGTTGGGTCTTCGAGCACTTCTAAAAAAAGAGCACTTTTTGGACACAAGTGATTTATTTCACTTTCTACAATTATTTAAGGGTTTATTAACTAAGTGGACTTTTACTACTAACACAAACTTGGATCACACTTCGCGATGCCCTGATGAAGGGCGGTTTCAACGCTTAGTATATTTAACTAGTTTCTTTGCTGAAGGCCAGCCGGCAGGCAGAAGCCGGGTTCGTAGCTGGGTAGCAATTAGACTAGCAAATATCTGACTGGAAGAATTTAGGGATACGGCGAATATTTATACACATATATTGCTGACTAGCTAGCTTACATGTACTTCAGCATTATTGTATTGAAAATAGGGATGCAACCGGATGTATAACTTATCCGACTAAACTCTTAATAATGATGTTCAAAATATTATTTTTATTTTATGACCTAAACTAAAGATTAAACTTAAGATTGAATCTGAAAGTCTTTTTATATCGTAAGGGAGTTAGTAAGCAGTTTGATTGATCGGTTTTCTATTAGTTTATCAAAAAATGCACTTGCAGTATTATTCCACTGACGTGTAACTTATCTGACTAAACTCTTATTTAAGACATTCAAAAAATCATTTTTATTTTATGACCTTAAACTTAAGGTACATGAACTGAAGATTAAATCTGAAAGTCTTTTTTACTATCGTAGGAAAGTTAATAAGCAGATTGACTGATTGATTTGACGGAAAAAGATAAACATCAATTATAAAAACCAAAGGAATTAATCTGCCTTACCTATTATATTCCTTTAGAGTCATCAGTCCATCAAATAAACCAATGATGCTCTTTCTGTTTTCTATATAGACATTTTCTTTTAATCACTACCTTCAGAATTTAAAAATATCAAGTCCATAAATGCTCTAACCATGTACTAAACTATTTACATCCAAATGTCTTAAAATAAAAAATCTATAAAAAATCTCTTATAACATTTTTGGAATAACGTAACACTTCTTTGTCGGTAAAAATATTTTTTTACATTTACAGGTTATCTGGAAAAATGTTAGGGTGGAGGGTGTTCAGTAATTGATTCTGATGCCAAATTTGGAAAAAAGTGGACCTTAACTTTTGATCTAACTATCCAACAAAAACATTTATTAGGGACATCCGTGTATAAATATCAAAGTTAAAAACAGCGATTTTGCGATTTTTGGTCTTGAATCCCGCGCGTTGACCATACTTTTTGAATATTACTACATTAATTTCGTTGAGGTTTATTATGTAGTTAACCGATATTCTTTTTTATTTTTGTTCTATTGGTTCCATACGACCATTAACTGTCATATCTTTTTAAATGTTTCTTACCAGTCAATCGGTACAGCCTTTTTCACTTTTGATTAAAACGATTCTAATGACGGCTCTGAAGCTTTAACCAACCGAGCCTATGGAGCGTGAATAAAAATAAGTATATACAGCGTTTTCGTAGATACAATCGAAACAATAGCACTCATTTTAATGCAGTCGGTTAAAAAGTTAATAAGCATAAGTCATACATTCCATTATATTGATAATCCACTCAAACTATTGCGTCAAAATCCGTAACTAAACATCTAATGGAAAGCATCCATTTACGTATGAGCAAAAGAGCATAAAAACTAAGTTATAAATAAAAGCGTGTCCAATCAATTTATAGAAAAAACACAATAGCACCCGTACAACTCCATTGTTAGGGGATTAAAAATATCGTAAATCATACTATAATAACAGTCATGGAGTACGCGCCATTAAAGCTGACAAAGCATACACACATAAACATAAATTCGCCAGATTTGAGCCTCGCTGTGATAAATATCGGTAATGGCTGATATAAGAATAACCGTTTGTAATGCGGAATGGATGGGGGCGTGTGGGGTAAGTCTGTCGGGGTAATAAACTAAATGTGTGGATCTGTCTATTACTTTCACGTTGTGGGCAAATATTTTATATCAAAGTATAGGAAACAAGAAGATGGCTCTCCTGGTGGAAATATAGGACCGTCGTTTAAAGTAACCAAAGACATTAATGAAATGTTATAATCCGTGTGGCATGATAGTAATACCATACACATAATTTTACTGGCTACCATAAGGTAGTACACCATTGAATCGCTTATTTTTACCATATTTGTATTGCAGAAAAGAGCTATTAGGGCAATTTACAATCTTAGCCCGAGGGTGATGTACACTCAATAAATACAAGGAACAAAAATTGTGTAAAAAAGGGTATTATAAAATCTCAGATTATTTAGAAGACAAACAAGCCTAGGATTAATTGCTCCATGAGGAGCTCCATGAGGATATGAATCAACCCTAAATATGTTTTTATAATTATGTAATATTGTGAAAAAAAATATGTGAAAAAAAAGACAAGCCCGCTGAGTTTCTTTTGCTGGATCTTCTCAGTGTGTGGCCGCGTTTCAGATCCGGTAATAGTTTTAAAAAATGTTGACGTATCAAAATAACTTGTAAAAAGTTTTATTGAATAAAGTTCTTCTGATTTCTGATTTCTGAGCGCATGAACGTTAATATATGCTGAAGTTGTGTTACGGCAGAGGATAGTCCTCTGCTGTAGAAATAGACGAAACGGTGGTACCAATATAGGAGGAGTTGCTGTGGAATTCTACCACCTAGTAAGAGACACAGAGTAGAGTTTTGTAGGCTCTTTTGATGGAAAGATACAAACTTCGCCTTTGGATTGTTTTTACTATGCGCTTTTTGATAGGACTCCGCTGTCTGGCTGCCAGTCACAAGGCTTTATCTTTTGAACAAAAATAGATAGAGATCTGAATATTTCATTGAATGCATGTAATTGTAGCCACTATCACAACAAATAATAAAGCTTAATAACTTCAATCCTAGCCAGTGTTTAAAATTTTCTTTTTTAAAATATTTTAAATCTTAAAGTAGTCACTTCTTAGTACATGTAAACTCAAACGAAATATGCTCTATGCTTAGTTTTGTAATAAAAGAAAAAGATAAAACATTTTAAACATGTAAATTAAAACATTACCAAATTACTTTTTAACACGTTAACCTAACAAATACTTACGAAACGTGTTAGCTTCGAATTAAGTATATTAGATATGAAAATTAATGAAGTCATTCTAGCTATTCTGTTTTGTTTATCATTGTAGTTGGCAATGAAAATGTAATTTATATTCAAAAATGTCTGCAACAATAAATTCCTGACGTATAATTTCAAACGCAACTGTCGTAAAGATAACCTAATTTCTAATCCGCGTCGCTACATTAAATATGAAATGGTAGGGTGACGTGATGGATGGAGCAGACATAATTGGCCGTCCCCCCACATGTTAATGAATCGTGCGTAATGAAAAATGATTGTGCCGCTGTGACAGGACTCGTCCGGTGTTTTGTGATGTATGGTTACACTATTTCGTGTAACAAATGGCCGAGCAAATGGTCGTTGTATTGTTTGTACGTTTGACGGGTTTTGATGCGTATTTTGCTACGATAACTGCTTTTGTGATAAATTGTTTGAGATTGAATAAATATGACTGGCTGATATGATTAAGTGCTTCTTTCATTAATCACTTTCATCATCGATTAACGAGATTAATAACACAAGTGATAACAGCACTCATATTGATTATATTCGATGAATGTTTCTTCACGTATTGTATTATGTGGGTTACTGTAAACAGTAGTTTTACGATGACTCACTCGATTGTTATCTTTAATTGTACGTATTTCTGTCAATATATATAAACATATATCTGCCGTGGCAACATATTTTGTGTTGACTTACTACTTATATTACCTAGAAGTGCCGATATGGTTATTCCTAAACGGTAACGCACCATTAACATTTTCGGCGACCATAGGTACCTAACTGTTATTCCTATTTATCAGCAGATCTTTCTGCTTGTTTATTACCAAACAAATTTGTTTTGCAAACTGACTGACGGGTATAGTGACGTAGTGAGCAACACTGGTTATAATATACCTAATAGAAATAGCTGCACCCTGCAGCCCGTTGAATTATAAAAGTTTTTGGTGAATCCCATGGGAACAACTTATCTTTTCAAGTTATCATCTACATTTTTTGCTAAATTTCATACAAATCGATTCTTCCGTTTTTGCGTGATTGATTAACTAATATCTATCCGTACATCCAAACATCCAAACTTTCGCATTTATAATATTAATATATACGAAAATAATATACGAAGCGTCAATTGCGGAAGACTTCAACATGTTTAATCTTAAATGGTCACCACTAACTTTTATGGTGTCTATAAACGATTGCTTTCTCTTTTCTTCAGCAGACCTCTCTCCTTGTTAATATATAGAAACTTAATTTCATTATTATGTTTAGCGTCCATCTCGATTTTAATCGATTGTTATAGTGGGGTCATTCCATGTCAAATCGACCAATAGTTAGAATCGACCCCTTTCGATTTGGATGAATTTTGGTCAGAAGTTTTCTTTTATCATAAAACGAAGTTATGCCAAAGGAAAAAAATAAAAAAAATGTTTTCGAAAGATATACAAATTCGAAATTTCGCGATTTTTCCAGTTTTTCAATTTTGTTTTTTGCAATATCTCGAATGCTATTATAGATACAGGAATGGGCTTTCATTTGTTAAAAAGAGGACACTTGGGGCTATAGAAAAAAAAAATTTTGGAAAAAATTTTTAAAAATGCTAAATTTGTAAAATTTTGAATATTTGAAAATCGTCAAAAATGAAGCCCACCATGAAAATTTTGGCTTAATTTTTTTTGTATGATACCTTGTAATGATCTTAAAAGATCCTGAAATTTTTGGATAGGGGTTTTTTTATTTCAAAAATATGAATTTTTGAATTTAAACTTGAATTGTTATTAAAGTAAATTTGAATGTAAAATTGAATTTTTGATTTGTAAGTACTCAAAATTTCAATATTATGTATCTGCATAGCTTTAACTTGTATAGAAGTTGCAAAAAACAAAAATATTTTTTTTTGAAATTAAATTTTTTTTTTAAATTCAAAAATTAATATTTTTTAAATAAAAAAAAACCCCTATCCAAAAATTTCAGGATCTTTTAAGATCATTACAAGGTATCATACAAAAAAAATTGAGCCAAAATTTTCATGGCGGTCTTCATTTTTGACGATTTTCAAAAATTCAAAATTTTACAAATTTAGCATTTTTCAAAATTTTTTTCCAAAATATTTTTTATCAGTAGCCCCAAGTGTCAACTTTTAAACAAACGAAAGCCCATTCAAGTATCTATAATAGCATTCGAGATATTGCAAAAACAAAATTGAACAACTGGAAAAATCGCAAAATTTTGAATTTGCATATCTTTCAAAAAAAAAAAAAATTTTTCCTTTGGCAGAACTTCGTTTTATGATAAAAGAAAACTTCTGACCAAAATTCATCCAAATCGAAAACTATTGGTCGATTTGACATGGAATGACCCAGTGGGAATGTGATCGATTCTAAAAACATTACTATTAAAACATGATTATTTCTACGACGTTTCGGCTTTAGATTGAGCCTTCGTCAGGCAACCTAATGCATACACAACACCAGAACAATGTCAGTCATATAAATTTATTAAAACATCTGATATTATGTTTGTTTTATTTTACAACAGAAAATTACATTTAATTTTCGAGTCGAAACGGCGCAGAATTAATCAAATATCAATAGTAACGTTTTAAGAAAAATCATCCATATTCCCGCTGTAACATATTTGCTTACTTTTATTTTTATTGCATTAGTTATTATAAAGAATAAGTAATTTGTTTTCCAAACTGAATGACGAATATAACGTCATATAACTCAATTTTTATGGAAAATTTTGGCAGAAATAAATTCAGTATGATTTCGCATGGCAACCCCAGCCTGGAGAGAAGATAAGCGCTGTCGAAATGACCGCAGCGTATATAAAACTGCTGGCCGATGACAAAGCACCGCTCATAACGACTCACCCCTTCGTATTTTTACGTTAAAATGCACTTACCACCCTCTTCACAGCCATATCTATGCTAATAAAATGAAATACGTCCGTGTACCTCGGATACCCTTTTGAATCTAGTTTAAAGGTCCGGAGTTTGATGGGTTTGGGGAATCTATTTTGCATGGACATTTACAATAACTCTTCAATTCGTCTTTCTGTCGACTGATGTTCGCCTTTTCAACCAACTTATCAAAAAGGGAAGGTTCTCAATTCTTTTTTTCATATTATATGGCTCTCTGGTGGAAAGAGATAACCATCGTTAGACCGCCTCGTTGGTCAACGATCAATGGGGCTCGGGTTCGATCCCGGACGGGGACAAGCATTTGTGTGATGAGCATAGTGTGTGGGTTTTGGTGATTATTAAATATATTATGGTATTTATATATATATATATATATATATATATATATATATATATATATATATATATATATATATATATATATATATATATATATATATATATATATATATATATATATATATATTTATGTATTAGTATCGTTGACTAACACCCATAACACAAGCAAATAATTTGCTTACTTTGGGGTTAGATCAGTAAGTGTTATTTGTCCCGTGAATATTTATTATTTATTATTATTATTATTATCGTCTATATACATCAAAGATTTTAATGGTGCGTTGCTATCCGTGTGCAGGGTCTTAATGTCACATGCATAAGTGTACCTTTTACCTTACCCTGCAAACTGGAACACGACAAAAGTACCAGATCCGGGCGAAACGATGCAAAATTCCACCTAGTAAAAATATAAAAAGTAAAAATACCAATATTCACCTTTTTAAATCTAGTTATCAAAAAGGGTTTTCAACTTGACGCTATAACTTTGGGTTTTGAAGTAAACTAGAAATCCTTATAGTTTCGCTATGTCCTTCCATCTGTCCTTTCGTCCGTGCGCACTCTAGTACAGAAATCTTTAGTACTAGAAAGCTACAATTTTGCATGAAAGTTTGAAAAAATAAACGCCCCATTCTTAGTCCACGTTATTGTGATAGGCAACTTCGGAACCCTACATTGCACGTGGCCTGACGTGCGTGTCGGGCTACTTGCAATGTAGTAATTTTACCAATTTTAATGTTTTTTTAACTTCTGAACTCGGTCATTTATTAATCGATTTGGAAAATTCTTTTCTATTTGGCAGGGTTCTACATCTCATTTGATTAAGATCTAAAATCCAGCGTTCCAGAGATACAAGGATTGAAAGTCACTTGTTGCATGTTTATCAATTTAAATTTACATTACATACTCGTAGGTTAGCTAATAATGTGACTGATATGTTGGTGGTATCAGATGGTCGTGTATGGAAACAGCAACGATGTAATCAATGAGATGAAAAAAGAAAAGAAAAGAAAAAAAGAAAAAATAAAGGCCTTCAAGAAAAAAGCGTATTCATTCCTTAAAGGCCGGCAACGCACCTACAGTACCTCTGGTGTTGCAGCTGTTCATGGGCGGCGGTGATCACCTACCATCAGGTGAGCCTCTTGCCCGTTTGCCCCTATTCCATAAAAAAAAAACGTAATTTGACTGGCGACTTTTCACGTATAGTGATAATTAGACATTGATAATTACATAGTCATAATATTTTTATAATTGATTGATTGAATGTAGATACGCGTGCAGCCCGCTGCATTACAAAAGTTTTATCCCGCGGGATCACCAGTCCGCACGCGGACCATAACCTATAAGCTATTCCAGGTTATCTTCTACCTGTCTGCCAAATTTTATCCAAATTTCTTCATTAGTTTTACGTGATTAATTAACAAACATACATCCATTTATCCAAACTACTATGATTTTATCCGATGAAATGTAGTGACAATAAAAACAAGTTAGAAGAAATCGGTGAAGACGGTGTTTATTATTTACAGTAAAAAAAATTAACAAACAGTTAATTTTTTAACAGTCAATAATAAACACCGTTCGAAAACACTTTAGATTATTCAATTTTTTATTTATATCCAAATAGATTGATTTTAATTAAATTTCTACATAAATCGCGAATAAAATTAAATTTCTACATAAATAATATCAATGTATTATTTATTCCATTTCGAGATTCGAATAATTTAAAACTCGTATAAATAAAATAGAGTACCTACAACACAATTCCTTCATCAGGCCAATAAATTGTCTGCGATGAAATCTAATTTATATATCGATTCGCAACATCGATGCAATAAATTGGTACGCTCGATTAATTTCAATCGATGTTTTCGCCAGTTCGCCGATGATTAACTGTTTAGGCCATCTGTTGTCTAGCTGACAACGTGTTATTTGTGTGTATTGAATTTGACGTTCAAGTTTACCGATTGGGGGGTGATATAGATATAACTTAAAATAGCTTTAAGTTTTTACGTTAAGAGGGGATTTAACTGAAACTTGTATCATGATAAGTAAAAAACTATTAATAAGGGCAAAATAACAAGTTCCGTTATTTCTAAATGCTACCGGTCTTAAATTTAGTTGAAGTTAAAAATGTGGTCATTTATTTAAGTCTGGATTAGGTGCAGTTATTTAGGCTTTATATTAGGATTTTTTGAGGCTTTTCTCGAACATTCAAATTTCACAAGCAGTTTGGAGTCTGAAGATGGTGTTTTATCATCTTTGCGCCTCAGATTAATGCATAAAGTTCGCAGTATCGGTTATCACTAGAAATAAGTGGTAATCTTATCATGCCAACCGACAAATCGGTGAATTGCTGTGAACTGGAAAGTATATAGACGTGCGTCTTACTCTGCCTACCACGCAAGGGAAAAGAGGAAAGGGGCGTAATGATTCTTATAAGTAGTAATCTTTATCAAGCCAGTAAAATCCAGCTACGGGGAGCAACGCCCACTTCACCAACCAGAAACTTGGTGTATCGGGGTGTACGAGAAAGTCTAAACGTATCGTTCACGGACAAGCAATTTAATGATAAACTGCGATGTTTTTACAGTTTACAATATTTATCAACTGACTTTTTTTAAGGGCAATAGGCCCACCTCTTGTCGCCACCACTAAAACTTCTGTAAACCAAAATCAACAGCGGCAGCTGCCCTGGGGAAAAGTTAATCTGTCTTGGGACCCACATCGATATTTTTAAAAAAAATGCTAAGAAATGAGACAGTTACAATCAGGTTAAGCCTGATTGCTATTGCACCCGACTAGTTCAGGTATTTGAGGACCTACCAAAATGGCACACTTAATTCTGCTTCCAGTAGTAAGTACGAAATAATCGTTTGAAGGCACGGAATTTATCAACTGACTATGAAAACAAGAGCAGGTTTTAAGTTCGACGGAATATTTTTTTATTAGTGATCCTTGAACATTCGAGGACGGCTGAACCAACTTTCCTCGTATTTCAAGAATTTGATAGCAAATCAGAAGATGGTAGAGTTCTGCAGTATCTCCCTTGGGTTGATCCACCTGTCCCTGTCATAATAGCGTCCATGCTTGTCGTTGCATTAAATTCTCGTCTCACAGTTGGTAACGTACCATTAACATCTTTGTCTCTATCTGTTAAGAGGTTTATTTGATTGTTTGTTATCTGTGATAGACTCAGAAGTTTGATACTATCGAAGAAATCTCCGATATAAATAGCATGTGATACGAAAGAATCGAAAAGTACTTATTACAAGTTTACTATACTTATGATACAGCGAAATTTAAAGAAACTTATTTCCCTTACATTGGTCCAGCTCCCAGTATAGAATGAACCATCTGCCGTTATGTCAGGCAGCTTGTAAGAGGCAAACTATTTACTATACATGTCACTACTATCGTGGCCATGAGATTGTAGAGTTCTGTATTGTTCCCCAGTCCGGTACACCGCGCTACCTAATCACGTCGCAATAGCGTCAGTGTTTGTCAATGTCGTATTCCGGTTTGGACGGTAAGGTAGTCGATAGACTTATGCATGTGACATTACCATTTGACTAGTTGAATAATAACGCGCTATCAATATCTTTGGTGTCTATAGGCGATTATCTCTTCATCAGGAGAGTCAACATATTTTTTGTCATCTTATGACATAAAAAAGTTACACAAGTAATTTAAAGATACAAATCATAAACTATCTTCATCTCACTCTGACTCACCTAAGTGAATTACTCAACTTTTCATAGGAGAGAGAAAGCGATTATTATATTTGACAAGGTAATTTGGCGACAGAGGCAGTGACACGCCAATCTTATTAAGGATGTAAATGAATATGGAATGAATCCATTATTTCACAAACAAGACCCGGCCTGGGGTGATAATATTGTAGGGAATAGGCGGTCTAATTTAAACAGGATATAATTTAGAGCTGCTAAACTTACAGATAAATTATAAATAAAAAAAAACAAAATATTTTCACGCCGGTTTTCTTCCGAGACAGATCAGATAATCCTTAAATGTAATTAAATACGAATCATTGGCTAAATTGGCTGAAAAACTTAATAAAACAAAGCTTTTATTTTACAAAAAAATAATAATATAATGTATACAGTCAAACGCCAAGTTGCTAGTATGTTTGCTATTCTATGAAATACAAGAGGTATTTTTAACTGTAATTTCAAGAAATTCATATTAATAAGTAAAAAATATATAGAATATGATATAAAATGTACTTTTTGTATATTTTTATAAAATGTATTTTTTGTATTCTAATGTAACCTCAGCTCAATATTTTATATAAAAAAAATACATTTTATATTCTTATTTCTCTTTTTATTCTTATATCTTTTCTTCGCAACCGAATGCAACTGAAACGTACATTGTGTGCATATAAGTATATTGTTTGCTTTTGTGCTTGTTACTGTCGTGGTGTAGTATGGTGCCGTGGTTCCGTTTCTTACACCGCTTTTTTATTTTTAACTTGCAGTGGCATCGCAAGGGCACACGTTAAGGTTCGCGGAAATTTGCAAATGATCTAGTTTTCTTCGTTGAGTTACAGATTTTCGCAAAGTAATACCTATCTATATATAGTATCCATAAAATATTAACATTTTTGTTGTCTATGAGCAACGGTTTCTCTTTTTATTAAGAGAGTCTCTTGGACAGATTTGCTTGTTTGATCTGATATATAAACAGTTTATATGTAATTTTGGTAACATAACCTTAAAAATAGGATGAAAGAGACAGTAAAAGTGAAATTTAATTTTCACAACTGCTATAAAGTTTAGTAGAGTGCTCCACAAGGTAGTCAACTTTTAAATGTTTGAATTGAAAACTTCTTTAGTCTCGTTGAGCAATTTTTGGCACACAAAACTTATGGTTTTACCTGTGTTAGACTGTCACGGAAGTGACGTAATCCAAATTCATACTAACATTACAAACGCGACACGTTTTCCGCTTTTAATGTTTGGCTACCAAGTACAGTGGGCATGTCTTTTTTGTTTCGCGTATCCCTGGGGTGGGGTATCGTTGGATACTTCGATCAAATTGATGAAAGGTTGAATAGCTCTTTAAAAATACTGTGAGTTTCTAATTACAAGTTCTCTATTCAGGGATCCGTTTAACATATATCACGCTTTAAAATGCAAATTTAATTATAGTAAAAATATCTACACCTCTGAAAAACCTAATGGTTATTTCTGGATGAGCTGGAAAAAATGACAGCAGCAACAAATACAACGAAGTTAAAAAGAAAAATATCATAACTAAGGTTTTAAAAGTTTGCGAGTAATAATAGACAAAGTTATAAAATGTGTGTTTTAAATTTAGACTTCTTTTTTCGGAATGTCTGCTGGCCTTATGGGTATTTACAGCTTCACCGGGTGCAAAAGATTCGTTTAGAATAAAAATAGCCAGCTCTATATAATTCCTCATCAACCAAGCCCCCATTAAGCCGTGCTATAATAAATGCGTCACCATATTTTCGTCTGTATTACACAGGGTGTTATTTATTGGCTTAAAATTGTAGTCATCGCATACATTATGTATACTGCCGGAGGTAATTACCTTAGGCGTTCTTCTTGTACACGTTCATTCAATAGGGATGTGCTGACGCGTCACAGAATAAATAAACATAAGTACGTTGAATTTTAGGACACATTTTAAATGGAATCAGAATAGAAGATTTGGATTAAGGATTCTGTACATCAAAACAGGATAAAGGGACTTTAATAGGATCACTCATCTCCATCTGTCTGTCACAGCCAAATTGCTCCGAAACTACTGGAAAAAGGGAGTTAAAATTTGGCGCGCATATGTAAATTATTGAGCCAAACACGGACTTGCAGTGTATTTTTTAGTTTTATATGATAACAAACAAATAGTTCTCCTGATGGCAAGATAACATTGACTACATAATCCAAAGATGTTAACGGTACGTTGTTATCCATACGGTGAGATTAGAATGTCACATGCATAAATTCACGGGCTACTTTACTCTCCAAGCCGGAATACGGCAGCGGCAAGAACCAAAGCTTTTGCTGCAGGAATATGGACGGTGGTACCAAATTCGGACAAGACGTTACAGAACTTGTTATCATGAGGTTAGTGACTTATATTAGCTTTCCCACGCCGTTTTACGAGATAACCAGCAGTTGATAAATTCTTCAAAACGGGGCTTGTATAAACAGGGGACACTGTAAGACTAGTTTTAAAAAGAATCTGACCAAAAAAATTCATTTTAATAAACTGTCGATTGTAAATGACTACTTTCGCCTATTGGTGTTAAAAGTGCTTTGTTTTATACACAGCAGGGACGTGAGGCACTATGAGTGATATTCACCAGGTTGCCTACTCTATAAGCTGAAAACAAAATATTATGGCCACGGAATCAGGTAAAGTTTTAAATAACATCTTCTTTAGCCTTTTAAGATGCCGGTTGTCGTTGTCTTCTTTAAGGAATAGGCCATTTGCGATTCTGTCAACCTGTTCTTAAAAGGTGAACGATTGACCAAATCTTTCCCTACAAACGTTGTAACGGACGCTAGTTACCAAAGTAGTCACTGACGATACGTTGGAATGTAACGGCAAAAAGTACTTCTGGAATCACACAGTTGTAGATTTCCAGACATCGAGACAGTGATAACTGCTTGTTACCAGTTTTATGATATATGGTACGATGGTCTACAAAAAGAAAGGATTTTTATATCATAAAACTGGTAACAAGCAGTTATCACTGTCTCGATGTCTGGAAATCTACAACTGTGTGATTCCAGAAGCACTTTTTGCCGTTACATTCCAACGTATTGTCAGTGACTACTTTGGTAACTAGCGTCCGTTACAACGTTTGTAGGGAAAGATTTGGTCAATCGTTCACCTTTTAAGAACAGGTTGACAGAATCGCAAATGGCCTATTCCTTAAAGAAGACCCAAACCAACATGAGGAAAAGTTACAGTTCATTATTTGGCCACATAAAGACTAGTTTTTTAGAAAAAAAATTAATTTGTTTAGTCTGTGGCGTACCGCGGGTGTGGTGTTTTAATGTTGTACAACGTCCCGGCGCGGCGTATCGAACTCCATGACACTTCACTTTGTTGACGGCCAGATGATTAATTCACTTTCGAGGGGAAACGTCGATCAGGATATTTTGATGCTTATCAATTGTTAGTGGGCTTGGAGTTCGATGACCTGGGCGGATAATTGATGTTACTGTCAGTTGTGAGCGTAAAATGTGGATTTATACACTTGATAGATCTTTACTAGCTCTCGAAAAGTGTATTCAGACGCTCGCATGCTTGTATATATATATATACATATATATATATATATATATATATATATATATATATATATATATATATATATATATATATATATATATATATATATATACATATACATATATATATATATATATACAAGCATTCTATTATAACAAACAGAGGTCTCCCCTGATGAATAGAGACCTATAGGACGGCAATGCCATTTACACCGGCTACCTTACGCTCCAGATCGGAAAACGACAATGCGACAGAAATAAGTAAGTCTGTGATACCATATGGTCGAGACGTTACGGGCCTCTTCCATCTAGTAGTCACGATGGTAGTGATACATATACGTTTAGTCTATCGTTCCTCTTTTACGAACTGCCTGGCACAATGGCAGGCGGTCTATTCTTCAAATGGGCCCTGGACCAACATGAGGAAATCATTAAGCACTAAGGATTTTAGCTGGTTGGATGAGTGATAATCATCATTCCTGCATTTTATAGATCTAAGATGACTATCACTTGGTCCTTATGATAAGTTAGGCCGGTGACGTATATATACTGATACGGGGCACGGCCATTTTAATACACCAACAATAGCAAGATTGCTTGACTAGAGAAACAAACCAGAAACATCATGATCTGAGTCGAATATGCTGACCTTTAGACCATTGAGCAGTCCTAAATGGTAAAACGGGACCCTATTACTAAGCCTCCGCTATCTGTCTGTCCGTCTGTCTGTCTGTTACCAGGCTATATCTCATAAACCGTGATAGCTAGAAAGCTGAAATTTTCACAAATTATGTATTTCCGTTGCCGCTATAACAACAAATACTATCAATAAAAAAATAAGGGGGGTCCACATACAATAAACGGCTTTTTCGTATTTTTTTAAAAATTATGGTACGGAACCCTTCGTGCGAGAGTCTGACTCGCACTTGGCCGTTTTTTTATGGTACCTGCAGGTATACGAGCGAATGCGCATCTGACGGAAAGCAGTCACTACTGCCCTTGGTTATTTGCAACACAAAAAGTTAATTGCCAAAATTTAAACGGCACGGCAGAGACAAGCGCTTATACATTGCGGCAGAAATGGGCAAGGTGATGGTACCAGACTCAAAAACCCAAGCGTGAAGTTTCGAAGCTCATCCACCTAGTAGTCACTAAGGTAGTAAGACGATTCATTCGCCTTTTATGAACATCCAACATCAAATTTTTATTGCAATTAACATAATTATATAATTAATTAGTGAGGTATCCATGAACTTAGCGCCTAGTTATGAGTTTATAGTGCACGCACAAGGTTAAATTTAAAGCAAATCATAAGATAGCAAACAAGCAGATGGCTCTCCTGATGGAATGATGAGTTGGAATTTTACACACCCACTAAGTTTACAGTTATAAAAATGAAAATGTAACACCATTTACATTTTTACAGCAGCAGGTAGCTTTATAATTAATGATTTTAGGTGTAGCCAAGATATAGTTTTAAGAATAGCTATGACCAAAAAGAGCTTTGAACAATAAAAACATCTTTTGAAGGCTAAAGTATTAAAAAAGGCTTATAAAGAAACGACTTATAAAGGTTTACATCTGAAGCATAGCTTTATACAGGTGTAAGACGTGGAAAGTGACAAAAAGATAGAACAAGACTAGAAACTTTCAAAATGTGGTGTTGGAGGAGAATGAAAAGAATCAATTGGACGGAAAATAGAACAAATGAAGAAGTGCTAGAGCTAGTGAAAAAGAAGAGAAGCTTGTTAAAAACTATAGAGAACAGGAGAGGAAAAATGTTGGGCATCTGATACGATACGGCAATTTTATAGGAAACATCATAAAAGGTAAAGTACAAGGAAAAAGAGAGAGAGGATAGGAAGACCTAGACGCTCCTACCTTGATCAAATCAAGAACAAAGTAAATGTGTCGTATTAGGAGGTCAAAACCATATCTCTGTATAAAAAAGAATGGCGATTACTCTACCGAAAGAGCAGGACTCCTCCAATCAAAGAGGAAGAAGACTAAGTTTACCAGCTATATTACGCTCCAAAAAGAAACATGAGGGCCACAAACACTGACACTCTATAGCAGCAGAAATATGTAAGATGGTGGTATTACACCTGGTCGAGACGTTCTAGAACTCTACCCCTTGGTAAAAAAAATATACAGTTTATATAACAAATGCGTAACATGTTTAGAATATTAAAGTTTTCTTAGGATTTAATTAATAGAGGCACGACGAAATCCTTAATGAAAAAAAAATTGTGTGTGTCAGTTCCGACGCACGACTGGAGTTTATTCCTTAAGTACGATTGTCAAAACAGACGCAAAAAAAACGCACGATCTAGCTGCACTGCTCACACCAAATTAGAAAGTTGCTCGCGATAGGTTGCTTGCACACCAAAAACGTAACCAGGTCATTCGTTCAGTAGATTTTACTCCTCACATTTTTCTCATACCGGGCGCCTTATATAAAAAAACCGATTCTTAAGGAGTAAACTCCCAAAAAAAAATACAAATAGAGTATTATGTCATTCAGTTCAAAGATTTTTTCAAATCGCTCCGGCGGTTTTACGTTTTTTCATAACAAACAACCATTTAAAAATACACTTCCATCCTAATTATATCAATATCGTGGCTACGCTACGTCCAATCCAATCCTGATGATTTTATCACAGCTTACACATTATAGTTTAAACACAAACGTCAGCGTCGCCGCCTAATTGCCCGTGCGCCCGACCCGCAACTACACAAGACCTAGGTCAAGAGTTAATAACGAGCTGAAATCCTGATGTCATTTACTTCCCAAATTTCCTAAGGGTGAGCTCAAAACCCAACTTAAATTCTGGCTGAGCACTCTGCTTAAAAAAAACGGTTTTGCACTAACAGCCATACAGATCGCCTGCCGCTGGTCTGGGCCCCGTTTTAAAAACCATCTGTCATTCTGCCAGGCAGTTCGTAAAAGGTGAATGATTGACTATACGAGTCATTACCGTCATGACTACTGGACGGTTGTCTCGCAACGTCTCACTCGGATGAATGATACCACAGCTTTTTTTTAATAAACATTACTGGACAAATTACACGAATTGATCTAACCCCAAAGTAAGCAAATTATATGCTTGTGTTATGGGTGTCAGTCAACGATACTAATATATAGAAATACATATATAAATATTAGAATATATTTAATAAACACCCAAACCCAGAAATACAAACAGCTGTGCTCATCACACAAATGCCTGTCCCTGCCGGGAATCGAACTCGGATCCCATTGATTGCGTATTCAGGGTTGCTAACCACTAGACCAACGGGGCGGCTTTACCTATTTCGTAGAAATAGCGACAATTCTTCTCATTTTCGAAACAATTTCAAAACGACTTTCTCCCGTGTTGGTCCGAGTTTTTTTGAAGAAGATACTAACTGCCGTTCTGTCAGGCAGTTCGTAAGAGATGATCGATTGGCTATGCGAGTCACTACCATCGTGGCTACTAAGTGGTAGAGTAAGTAGTAGTGCATTGTCTCACCCGGGTCAGGTACCACCGTCTTAGCTATTCCTGCCGCAATGGCGACAGTGCTACTCACTGACATGTTCCGGTTTCGAGGGTAAGGAAGCCGATAAATTTGTGCATATGGCATTAGATCTCGCCACAAGATAGCAACGCACCATTAACATATTTGCTGTCTATAGGCGATGATTGACTCTTCCCATCAGGAGACCCATCTGCTTGTTTGCTATCTTATGATACATAAAATAAAAAATCAGCATAAATAAATAAAAAGATTGATTCCAGTGGGAAATGTAAGAAAATTTAATTGGGCAGCCCGCAGCGGTCTGCAGTGTACCTACAGGATTATTTAGGTTGGAAACTCGAATTCAATTGTCTAGATTCCTTTTTCATTTATCTGCTCCTGGATAGTCTAAATTGCGATCATAAAATTACACTAAATCTTACTTAAACGTACTAAACTACCCAACAAAAACAATAGCCATCGTACTAACTGGCTCGGGTTACCGCAAGGCGACGAGCTACACGGAGGAAGAAGGGTAGAAATATGAAGATAAATGGGGAAGAAAGAGATGGTTGGTTAATTGTTTCAAAGATACGAAAGGTTAATATTGTCGGGGTACTTTCTTTTAATGGTGGTGCTATTTGTTTCCTTTATTCCTAGCTAGCTGTGGTTTTCGGCGTTAAATGTTAACAACGTTTTTTGTGTTATAAAATGACTCGTTTTGCAATAAACTGTTGTTCTGTTACCAATAACAACTCTTCTGTTACCAACGCACCTCCCGCCAGACTCTATTAGATGCCTTCGTTCTTGGAAGGTTGCATGTAAAGCTGACGGGCTTGCCTATAGCTTAAAAAAGTCAATAATCCCTATCAGATCGGTAAAAAACCGACAGACGATGCGTCTATAAGACGCCAGGTTCAAAGAGGAACCGAAATGAAAATAATCTTCACGCCCATATCCCCGAAAAGGTACAACAAGTGCCTCCATGGGCCATGATCAGCCGAGGATACTTACGGCCGGTTTCCGAAACGCAAATTACTTTTGACAAGCAATTAATCTGTGTTCAACAGATCCTTTGCTTGAAAAAATGTTAAATACAGATTAATTGCTTGTTAAAATTAATTTGCGTTTCAGAAATCGGCCGTTAGTCCCACACAATGTGATAGGTGGCAATCCAATCGCCCAGGCATTTATCCAATTCCGGGCAACGTTGTTTTTATCAGAAAACTGAGAAAAACACATTTTTGATTTGCCCTATGCGGGAATCGATAAAATAACAATAAAAATGCGAAATGCTGTCAGTGAGTAAAGTCACTAAAATTTTAACAAGTGTCCTTGAAAAATAAAAAAACGACGCAGGTTTTCAACTGACGAAAAAATGGACGAGTTTCTTAATTCGACTGGTATTATATATTCTTTTGTATTAGACCACGTCCCACATTGTGGGACGAAGATACTTAGTAACACAATGTGATAGGTGGCCAGCCTATCGCCAACGGGGCACTTTTCCAATCTCTGGCAACGTTGTTTTTATCAGAAAACTGAAAAAACACGTTTTTGAATTGCCCGACTCGGAAATCGAACTCGAGATCTCATGTGGTCAACTCCCACTCTGGACCAATAGACCACAGAGGCGATATAGATCATTAATTAATTAATTTTGATGTTTGACCACGCATAACTTTTCATTGATTTATTTTTTTGTTAAAAATATATTATGTACTTATTACAAACTAGCTGTTGCCCACGACTTCATTTACTCCGCACAGCTCCTCCCCCGAAGGTGATAGCGTGATAATATGTAGCCTGCATGTTGTCTCGACTTATTAGTAATATTTATGCAAACTTTGAAATAAATCCATGCAGTACTTTTTGAGTTTATTCCGGACACACATACAGACAAACAGACAAACAGACAAAAATTCTAAAAACTATATTTTTGGCTTTGATATCGATTGTAGATCACGCTCCAAGTATTTTTTAAAAAAAAATATTTAATGTAGAGTTTTGACTTTCCTATGATTTTATTATATGTATAGATATAAATATAAAAGAATTATTTTCTTCGTGAAACCTCAAAATCGCTAGAAGACTACTTGAGCTTATACTGTACTAGCTGCAGCGTGCAGCTCGCTTCATTATAAAATTTTTAGTGAGTCCCGCGGGATTACCTAATTTTTCCGGGATCAAAAGTAGCCGATGTGCTATTTCATGTCATTCAGTAGTTTTTGCGTGATTGAGTAACAAACATGTATCCATCCATCCAAACATCCAAACTTTCGCATTTATAATATTAATATAGATAAAATAGTTTCATCGCCAACTTGTAATTATATTCAATTTACGAAATATAATATGATCAAACGGATATTTCTATGTGATTATCTAATTTGTCTGCTTTTTTTCTTACATATATCTTTCTTTTCCTTGTTATTTTGGTCTGAGGCTTTTTTGATATGTGCACTATCTTATTTTCTGTCAGGAAATTCATAAAAGTTAAACGATTGTCCAAACATGTCACTAGCATCGTGATTATTCGGTAGGTGAATCTTGCAACGTTTCACCCGGGCTTGGTATCACCAACTTATTTGTTTTTACCACAAGGGCAGTGATTGATATAACCGCTAAACTGTTGAATGTGGCGTTATATATTCACAGCCTTTTGCATCTTTGGTGACTTTGAGGGATTGTTATCTCTACATCAAGAAGACTGCTTATTTACTTTACTATGACATAAAAAATTACTATCACAGCCATCTTGTCATCCTAAAATATGTTATATTAGAGAGATATTTTCCTGAAGTAAAATAATCAACGTCCTTTCTATTCCTTGGTTACATTTGCGACAAAACCCTGAATTTAAAGAAAAGAAGTTGTCAATGAAAATGAAACCTAAAGTTTTCAAATATAAGAACTGCATTTGCTTGGTGTTACCAACCTGACCAGAAGATTTACTGTTTTAATAGTTGGCAATATGGCAATGGTCAGAGGCTGCGATTTATCAGCTGGGATCGACGACGAGTAAATTAAAGGCTTTAGTCTGTAATAAAAGCATTCCCGCCGCATTGCGTGGGATTGAGGGATTATGTTTCATTGGAGGGTTAAGATTATTATACAAACTACCAGACATTTGTTTTATTGTATTAAAAAGATGATTAAAGTTTTGCTTTTGTTAAGTCAAGAAAATTATGACAGTGAATTCTTATATCGCGTGCACAGCGACACCGAATTTGCAGCGTTAAATTAGTCACAAATCTTTCAGTGTTTGAAATGATATCTACATATTTTTACGGTCGAGACCACCTAGTAGTTGCAAGTACGCAACTGAAATGAAATACAAAGTCATGAGAAATATTAATTGCTCCTGCCAACAAAACACATGAGCCCAAACTTCATTGTCTTAATAATTTGCATCTGAAATTGAAATGAAAGTGAAATTCAAGTTCAGCTTCAGATCCAAAAGGACTCCTAATAACGAAACAAAGAACCATTAAGTAGTAAGTATATATATATATATATATATATATATATATATATATATATATATATATATATATATATATATATATATATATATATATATATATATATATATATATATATATATAATACCGCCTTTATATTACTACTAATATAGAAATTAATTTAATTAACTGTATTTTTAAATTATGTTCCAATAGGACTCTGCCTGCTCCATCTTTTATACTATATACTATATTTATATTTATACTTCAGTCTTTATTCAATAACACGTTTTACAAGTTGTTTTTTAAAACGCGACAACGCACTCCAACAACAATATCTATGAGCCCAATCACGGCTATTTTAGCCCTTTGCATCTGAAAGCCCTAAGTCCGACATCTAGGCTACATCGTAAAATCAAGTCTATGATATTATCATGTTGCAGTCTCACCTAACTTGCATAGGTAAGTATTTCAGATCAATCGGATATCAGAAAGTGGTAAAAAAATTGAAAAATGGGTTCACATGCGAACATTCTAAGTTAAAAAAGCTTATAAAACACGTTAATGTAGAAATGTCCTCTCATTATAGGCAAACAATAGTGTAAAAGACAAGAAAATCTAAGACAAGACAGTTAACTCGTAAAGCCGCTGGTAAATCTCCCTTGCCCCGATTCTCATTGTCCGGGACGAAGTCAATCCCCCGCAAGCCGCAATATCCGGGGTCGCATTATTCTGTTAACTGTGTTACACCTAGTTTTATTGTGATTAACGACCTTGTCAGAATACTAGTCTGTTTCTTAATATACAATGAATTTGAAGAGCGCTTTATCTGTAATCTGCATGCAAAAACTTATGCATCTAGTATTTCAACGAACGAATTTCAAAAATGTATTAATGATGACTATCGTCTATAGACCATGGTCATCTTTTTCCATCAAAAGAACTATTTAATTGTTTGCAATCGGGTTTTAATATAAGATAGCAAAAAAGAATATGCTTTTCCTAATAGAAAAAAAACATTTGGAAGAATATGTCTTTTATATCGAGTAACTTAAAAAAAAACTATTAATAGGGGATAGCCTATTCGGCTCAGATTATGAGATCCCGGGTTTGATCCCCGAGTCAGCCAAAAGTGTTATTGAGGTTTTTTCGACGTTTTTCTCAAAACTTCAAAATCTCAGTAACAGGTTGGATTCTGGCGAGTTACGACTACGGCCTCGGATGCCACATAAAGCCGTTGGTCCCGGATATTTCTAGAAATAGTTGATTATCGTTATCAGGTCGGCAAAATGCGGCGATGGGGATAAGGAACCTTGCTAATCGACAAACCGGTGAATCGCGGTGAACTAAAAAGTCTATAAACGTTCGCTTCTGCCACTAAGCAAGAGAACCTGGCGTGATGATACATTTTTTAAATGTGTTTAATTTTAAGGTAGCAAGCAAGCAGATAGAACAATTGTCTATAGTCAAATGGATCCAAACAATTATGTTCGAATTTCAACCAGAGGTATATTACTAGTAAATAGAATTAATTCATAATTATTTTTGATAACCTATATTAATTTTATAAATGCGAAAGTTTGGATGTTTGGATGAATGAATCATGGATGTTTATTACTCAATCACGCAAAAACTACAGAATGAATTTGGATAAAATTTGGCACACAGATAGATGATGATCCGAAACGGCACATAAGCTACTGTTTATCCTGGAAAAATTAAGTGATCCCGCGGTGTTTGTCACAAACTTTTACAATGCAGCGGGCTGCACGTTGCAGCTAGTATCATATATTTCCTGTTGGTGTAGGTCATATTTGAAGAATTTATCATCTGCCATTCGTTTCGTTAATGGCGAACTATGTGCCGCACGACACCTGCCATCACCATCGTAATTCAAGAGATCAAGAGATCTGCCATTCTGCCAGGCAGTTTGTTACAGGTTAGCAACTAGCCAAACATGTGATTATTATATGGTAGAGGTCTTTAACGTTTCGTCCGGATTTAGTACCACCGCTTTCCCTATTCCAGCTACAATAGCATCAGTTTTTGTTAGCGTCGTGTTTCTGTATCGAGGGTAAGATAGCCGGTAAATTTATGTAAATGGCATTACCATCTCGTCACATGGATAACAACGCAATAGCATTTGCTGTTTATAGTAGTGGAGGCCAAGAGGGAATTTCGGAATTTACTCAAGCGCAATTAACATGGAGGGAGGGGGGGGGTACCTCGCGTACTGTTGAGCCTTCCCACTAATATAGAGGAAACTAGGGCAGTAAAAAAAAACAAAATTAAGATACTTTTTTTTTACGCGTTTCAGTGTTTCAATGTCACTGATCTTTTAAAGATTTTGTATATATGAAGATTTTTTCCGCACCATTGAAATGAAAAACATTTTAATATAAGCTTTTATTTTTCCTATATTTTAATCTACAAAATCCAATAGGTCCCTACGATGCTCGAGTAACTACCCATTAACCATCTTGGGTGGCTCTACTATAATTAAAAGCGATGACAATCTTTTTAAACCAGGAAAACCATCTGCTTGTTAGTTCTTCTATAAATATATGCCCTTTTCGATTCGGGTAGTATTTATTTATATCATTAAATAGCAACGAACCAGATGGCTCTCGTGTTGGAAAGAGAAAACATACCCTATAATTAGTGGAGGATTGGTGAAGGATTTCAATGCCACATGCATAAGTTTACTGGTGACCTTACCCTCCAAAACGGAACACGGCAATGACGAGTATTGACGCAATTACAGCAGGAATAGATAAATTTCTTCTGTATACTTCTGTTATTCTAGTAAAAGACGTCAACCTGTTTCAGCACTGATAGTATTGGATTTCCATAAAACCTGTGTTCCTTAAGGATTACTTTACTAAAAGTTTCAGGAAATGGGGTCAGTAAAAATGTGTCGTGAAAGCAGTTTCTATGTAAATTTTATTGGGGCATCAGTTTAATCCGGCTTAACCGGCTCCAACGAGCGTGTATCTGGTTTAAACTGGATTAGGGTTGCCACAATACAATGTTGCGAAATTGCGTTTGTGGAAACAGGGGCTGTTAAGTCTAGCATTATACTTAAAAATGTATGTATGAATGAAGATTAATCAACTTCTCTTTATATGTAGATCTTTTATTTCTTTTTAATTTTGCTAATACTTATTTAACCTATATTATTTATTTTATTACGTTTTCTGAAAAATAATAAAAGTCTATTATATTATATAAATAGGCACTTGGTCTCTTGTGCTCTTACTTACGAGATAAAATCGGTAAAGTACGAGTCGGATTTGCGCACGAGGGGTACCATCATAGCAAAAAAATGCGAAAAATTATTAAATTACTAACTGTTGCCAGCAACTTCGTCCACGCGGACTTCATTTACTCCGCACAGCACCTCCCCATGGGTGATAGCGTAATAATATGTAGCTTATATGTTGACCCGACCTGTTAGTTAATATTCATGCAAAATTTGAAGTAAATCCATGCAGTACTTTTTGAGTTTACCCCGGACATACATACAGACAAACAGACAAAAATTCTAAAAACCATATTTTTGGCTTCGATATCGATTGTAGATCACGCCCCAAGTATTCTTTTAATAAAATATTCAATGTACAGTTTTGACGTTCCTACGATTTTATTATATGTAATAGATTGAGTGGGGACCCACTTCATATATATTTTTTTAATTTTTAGTATTTGTTGTTATAGCGGCAACGGCAATACACTTTGTGAAAATAACTTGGTGAAAATTTCAGGTTTCTAGTTATCACGGCTTATGAGATACAGTCTGGTGACAGACTGACAGACGGACAGACAGATAGCGGAGGCTTAGTAATAGGGTCCCGTTTTACCTTTTAGGTACGGAACCCAAAAAACTGTCAACTATATCCTCTAAACACATAAAAAAGTGTTTTTTCAGTTTTCAATTTACTCAAGCGCAATTAACATGGAGGGAGGGGGGGGGTACCTCGCGTACTGTTGAGCCTTCCCACTAATATAGAGGAAACTAGGGCAGTAAAAAAAAAACAAAATTAAGATACTTTTTTTTTACGCGTTTCAGTGTTTCAATGTCACTGATCTTTTAAAGATTTTGTATATATGAAGATTTTTTCCGCACCATTGAAATGAAAAACATTTTAATATAAGCTTTTATTTTTCCTATATTTTAATCTACAAAATCCAATAGGTCCCTACGATGCTCGAGTAACTACCCATTAACCATCTTGGGTGGCTCTACTATAATTAAAAGCGATGACAATCTTTTTAAACCAGGAAAACCATCTGCTTGTTAGTTCTTCTATAAATATATGCCCTTTTCGATTCGGGTAGTATTTATTTATATCATTAAATAGCAACGAACCAGATGGCTCTCGTGTTGGAAAGAGAAAACATACCCTATAATTAGTGGAGGATTGGTGAAGGATTTCAATGCCACATGCATAAGTTTACTGGTGACCTTACCCTCCAAAACGGAACACGGCAATGACGAGTATTGACGCAATTACAGCAGGAATAGATAAATTTCTTCTGTATACTTCTGTTATTCTAGTAAAAGACGTCAACCTGTTTCAGCACTGATAGTATTGGATTTCCATAAAACCTGTGTTCCTTAAGGATTACTTTACTAAAAGTTTCAGGAAATGGGGTCAGTAAAAATGTGTCGTGAAAGCAGTTTCTATGTAAATTTTATTGGGGCATCAGTTTAATCCGGCTTAACCGGCTCCAACGAGCGTGTATCTGGTTTAAACTGGATTAGGGTTGCCACAATACAATGTTGCGAAATTGCGTTTGTGGAAACAGGGGCTGTTAAGTCTAGCATTATACTTAAAAATGTATGTATGAATGAAGATTAATCAACTTCTCTTTATATGTAGATCTTTTATTTCTTTTTAATTTTGCTAATACTTATTTAACCTATATTATTTATTTTATTACGTTTTCTGAAAAATAATAAAAGTCTATTATATTATATAAATAGGCACTTGGTCTCTTGTGCTCTTACTTACGAGATAAAATCGGTAAAGTACGAGTCGGATTTGCGCACGAGGGGTACCATCATAGCAAAAAAATGCGAAAAATTATTAAATTACTAACTGTTGCCAGCAACTTCGTCCACGCGGACTTCATTTACTCCGCACAGCACCTCCCCATGGGTGATAGCGTAATAATATGTAGCTTATATGTTGACCCGACCTGTTAGTTAATATTCATGCAAAATTTGAAGTAAATCCATGCAGTACTTTTTGAGTTTACCCCGGACATACATACAGACAAACAGACAAAAATTCTAAAAACCATATTTTTGGCTTCGATATCGATTGTAGATCACGCCCCAA
Source organism: Apodemia mormo (assembly GCA_036924255.1). NCBI lineage: Eukaryota > Metazoa > Arthropoda > Insecta > Lepidoptera > Riodinidae > Apodemia > Apodemia mormo. Next base: position 2,750,536 of record JAUPFN010000009.1, on the reverse strand, counting down.
GTATTCTTTTAATAAAATATTCAATGTACAGTTTTGACGTTCCTACGATTTTATTATATGTAATAGATTGAGTGGGGACCCACTTCATATATATTTTTTTAATTTTTAGTATTTGTTGTTATAGCGGCAACGGCAATACACTTTGTGAAAATAACTTGGTGAAAATTTCAGGTTTCTAGTTATCACGGCTTATGAGATACAGTCTGGTGACAGACTGACAGACGGACAGACAGATAGCGGAGGCTTAGTAATAGGGTCCCGTTTTACCTTTTAGGTACGGAACCCAAAAAACTGTCAACTATATCCTCTAAACACATAAAAAAGTGTTTTTTCAGTTTTTTGATAAACACAAAGTTGCCCGGGATTGGAAAGTGCCCGGTTGGCGATAGGCTTGCCACCTATCACATTTGTGGGACCAAGTATCTTCGGCTAATCGTGGGTGGAGGTACAACAACCTCTGCCTTTTCTAATATTCTCTAAAAGGCCATTAATACGGCCACTGTACTTTTAGAGAATATTGTTGACAGTTTTCTTACCCATACTAGGCTGCCTGATGGCTCACAGCGGGAATGAAAAGAATTGCGAAATTTTGCATTTTTTTTCTCAAATAACTAATATCAGTCATTGTCTTGGATTAGTAGTTTTTTTTACAAAATGCTTGATTTGTTGATATCACACAAATTTATGTTAAATTTGTAAGATTTTATCCATTTGTTTTAAACTAGGAATGAAAAAGTAAATAAGCACAAACAAATGAAAATCGAGCATGTAACCATGGATCCATTTTTTTTGTTTGTACATATTTACTTTTTCCTGTAACAATGTAATATTGTGTGCCGTAACACAGTTCTTCATATCATGTGAATTTAAAAAAATCTCCAATTGTTTTTTGGTTATGTTTGCACCAAATTTTTATCGCACATAACGCTAAATGAACGCGCGGTTATGATAAAATAGCAATCTTTAAATTTACTTTAACCAAAAAAACAGGAGTACAATAAAAAGATAAAGCATTATTTATTTGCGTGATGTGATTAATATGATGAATGCTTTTAATTAATTTTATTTAAAATCTTTTGTCTAAATGAAATTCTTGCATGTCATTATTTGTCTTTTTTAGCCTTTAATGTGAATGTAGTAATCTGAGAATAGAGTTGTTGACCGCCTTATTAAATAGTTTGTATTTTCTATATGTAATTTATGCTGTTATCTATAATAATATATATAATCTATAATTTATGCTGTTTACTGTTCCAAAAAAAAAAAAAATTAAAATAGAACATTTTTTCACGCATTTGTCACTGAAATTCTCTTTTCTACCAATAAGTTTTGGCGACGGTGAAACATTTTGAAAATGACAACTGTCTCATCATGACCGCCTTAGTGTTTGTCAATCTGTGTTAGAATATTATTGAAATAATAGATAGACACAGAGATAGATACACAATGTAACATTATGCCTCCCCTGAAACGTTTTACCCCACCTTACCCTAAACATTGCATTTAACCAAATTATTATAATTTTGAATTAAAAACTAACGCAAGTGTATGTAATACCTAAGAATAATATAGACAACCTAAATGTAAACACGTCAACGCAATAAAATAGCTTAGTATAAAATAGCAAAGCATCTGTAAACATTTAATTTACAATAAACTCCATCGGAGAGCAGATCTAACTCTTTGGGCAAAACTTAAAAAAAAAACTGAGCCGTCACGGCCTGGCAGATGTAAAACATCGGGGTCGCGTAGTTGGTTGCCATGGCGACACGTCGCCATACCGTACACGCTACTAAATATGGACTGTATACTTCGCTGTATAGGGTATACAGCGAAGTATACAGTACCTTAGTACATAATATTATAGCGTGGCGACCCGTCGCCACGGATGCCGCATCGCCACGCCAACGATTCGGTTTACACCTGCGGCAATAGATGTTTCACATCAAAAAGATATTGTGATTGATGGTTGTAAAGTTCCGCAATGTCTCAACTGGATTTGGTACCACCGCTTTACCTATATCTACCTTAATAGGATTGTCACTGTCATGTTTCAGTTCTAAGAGTTATGAAGCTGGTAAACTTATTCATATACTATTGTTTTCCGTCACACGGATGAAAACATACCATTAGTATCATTGGTGTCTATAAGCGATAGTTGCTTCTTTTGAGAGGAGCCATCTTGTTTGCTACTTGTTTGCTATCTTATCTATATATATAAAAATCAATTGCTGTTCGTTACTTTCATTAAAACTCGAGAACGGCTGAACCGATTTGGCTAATTGTGGTTTTGTATTAATTGTTGAAGTCCAGGGAAGGTTTAAAAGGTGAGAAAATATAAAAAAAATAAGAGTGGTTAAAAAGACATAACAACGTTTGCCGGGCCAGGTAGTGCTAGATAAAAGTTGTGTTAAGATTTTAAAAATGCGTTGATAGGTATCACCACCCATTATGCCAACTGACGTAGTTTAAACATTAAGTTCACTTAGATTTACAAAATACTTAGCTGGCCCGCGACTATGTCTGCAAGTAGAATAACATTTCACAATATAATCTTGAAATCGGAGATGGAATTTGTATGAAAGCCCTTTAGGGTTTGATTAATGAAATTTTCTTTATATTAGACTCGGGTTTTCACCTATTCCCTCCCCAAATTTCATTACAATCGGTTGAGAGCTTTAGCCGTGAAAACGTAACAAACAGACAAACTTTTATATTTATAATATTAGTAATTATAACATATAATCATTTTTTGACACTAAAATTCAATGAAATCGCTCATAGGTAAGTGATAGAATATTTAAGTGTATCATTTCAAAGGTGTTCTCACCAGTCTTACACATGGAACCCTAACCAAACAAAACAATGTTTACTGCCCAACAATAAACAATTACTATATATGAGATCTTTATTGCTGTATCCAAGTTACTGTCCATTCTGAGCTCGATAAACGATCGGTCTGTTAATTTAAAAAGCCCCCTATGGAATATCACTTCAACAATCGACGATTTATTCAATACTAACGATTTCAATTTTATCTACCATCTTATATCGGTTCTAAATAGCGAGATACCGACGGCTTGAATTCTAAATGACCTCCGTTCAATATGACATGGTTTCAAGATGTTATTAAGGTGATTTTACACTTGTTTTCTACCTTTTCAACCACTAAGTACTAAGCAATATATTATGTGCTTGTGATATATTGAAATGTATCTAATAAACACCCCATATATACAAACATAAAATCTTTTAACCTGTCATAAAATCGAGTTCAAGACTAATAAATAAAATAAATAAATTTAATTTCATCAAAAAAATGCTGTCCCTGTCGGGCGTAAAACCTTAACCTCATAAATTACGCATTGCGTATTGTTTGTTGCATTTAATTTTTTTGTTTGTGAAAACAAATAAGCAAATGGCTCTGCTGATGAAAAAACAACGTCGCCTATAGACACCAAAGATTAATGGTTAATTTCTATCCGTGTCGCGGAATGGAAATACCACATGCAAAAGTTTACCGGCTACCTAATCCTCCCAAGTGAAACACGACAGTGAAAACACTGACGCTATTACGGCAGAAATTGGTAAAGCGATGGTACCAAACCTCAGCGAGAATTTGCGGAACTCTACTACCTAAAACTTAAAAGCCAGTGTTGGTTAAAGTTAATCATTCGCATTCGCAGATTGTGTTTCGCATGTATAGCGATCAAGTAATCTATAACGCTACCATACATAAAAAAATGCGCTAAAACAATTATTGTTTATCTTGTAACAACACTTCACATAATATATAGACGTTTAAACGCTTCTAAGATGGTTTTATTTTTTTATGATATTTTATAGATTCAGGCGTTACTTTGCGGAAATCCATTGTTCAGACGAAGAAAACTAGTTACTTTGCGAATTTACGTGAACTTTTAAGTGTAATTTTGCGATGTCACTGAAAAGGAAAACATATAAAAGCGATGTAGGAAATGGAACAAACTTAACGTATTTTTGAAAAATAATGAAGACCCCAGCGGCACAGTTACCTTCGACCGCTACACTTTACACCACACTTTATACCACGACAGCACCAAACACAAAAGCACACAATTTACGCACTCAACGCACGTTTCACTTTGCAACCGAAGCATCTTCATGAGACACGAGCACTACTACACTCAACGAGAGCCGCAGTAGTACTCTACTGGGTTCTTTATTATTTTTCAGACCTACGGTGAGTTTCTGCAATTTCTTACACCGCTTTTATGTTTTCCCTTTCAGTGACATCGCAAAGGTACACTTAAAATTTCGCGGAAATTTGCAAAATTACAATCTTTTTTCGTCTGCTTCTCAGATGGATTTCGTTCCCCAGTCAGTATACTTTGCCTGATCTAATGGCAGAACACCTTGCTTTACTGAAAAAAATATTGAGCGCAGATCGGTCGCCCTAGTTCTAAGTAATAAAACATAAAACTTTTTTGATAGAGATCGACATTAAGTTATAATATAAAACTCATATTTCAAAATGTCAGAAATACTTATATAATTAACTGAAAGTAAATTATGTGTTATGTAGAAATACATTAACTACAGGTGGTAGGTGATAAGACAATAAACCAGTTAAAGTGTTAAATTAATAAAATGTGGATTATCTATTCACTATCCGCGACGCAATTAATCTTTCGCTCGACTACCGATAAATGTATAAATTAATGTAGAAAGCCACTCAACAAAGCAGCGGTCATTCTCTAGGTGGCCTTGTTATTATAATTTAAAGTGGTTGTTCCAACCGACTGCCCTCTTATTAATTTATTCAGTTTGTAAAATATTTTTGGCTCTGTTTATGTTAAACATTCAACTTTTTTATAAAATGTAAAAGATTGAATAATTTAAAAAAAATTGCTAATATAACGCTTTTTATTACAGAAATACTAGTTTTTATCTATGATTTTCGTCACTTTAACATATTTTCTTACATTTTCTTTGAGCCTGACGACAATTTCTTAATAATTGGTTAAGTAGTTAAAACATGAAATCGTAATAAATACATTATATTTTACGTAAATATCTGGACCCTCTTTATAGGATAGTCCATCTGCCATCCTGTCAAGAAGTTCGTGAAATACGAACAGTTGGGTATACGAGTCTCTACCATTAAGAGGTAGGGTTCCGCAAAATCTTGCCTGGCTATATCATGCCACCGTTTTACCTATCCCTGCCGTAATAGCATCTATGATTGTCATTGTCGTGTTCTGGTTTGTGTGGTAAGGTAGCTGGTAGACTTATTCAAGTGGAACCCCAAGGATAACAACGCACAATTAGCATCTTTAGTGTTTGTAAGCAATTGTTTTCTTTTCCATCAGAAGAACCATCGTCACAACTAAACTTTAATTTTTAAAACCGCTTACACTACAGAGCATGCTGAATTGAATATACACTTGAAAACATAACTCTCGTCCTACCACAGTCTGGTAAAAAAGGTCCAAAATTTTTACTTAACGCTTAAGTTAGAGAGTACTTCCTCAAATAAATATCAAATAAAATAATTTACTGGATGGGTTTTATATCGGAAAATGCCAATAATCTATTTTAATTAATATTATAAATGCGAAAGTTTGGATGTTTGGATGGATGGATGGATGTTTGTTACACATTCACGCAAAAACTACTGAACAATTTGAATGAAATTTGCTAGACAGGTTGATGATGACCTGGAATAGTACATAAGTTACTTTTTATCCCGAAAAAAGGAAGTGATCCCGCGGGATTCGCCAAAAACTTATAATGCAGCGGGCTGCACGCTGCAACTAGTAAGTTTATAATATATCTGACTACAAAATGTAGACGCCTAACTTTGAGACTTTATAATTAGTGGGCTAAATTAGTTGGTTATACAAAACGTACTCGGATGTGTCGCTAAAGACTTTATCCATCAGAAATGCATTGTCTTTAAGGGTTTGTACAATAATTAAGTTTGTTTAAGCTTCAGTTGAAGTGTTTCAGTACGCGAACAAGCTAGTCAAATAACGCGGAACGTAAATTGTAGACAACCTAGTTACAGACTGACAGTTTTAAGTGGTACGGAACAAGAGATAAGCTTGTAGCGTTCTCATATATATAATAAACTGCGCCCGCCTATCTTTTAGTGAAAGTTCTTTCAAAAATCGGTACAGCCATTTCAAAAATTAGCCGGAACATACAGGCAGAGAGACAAAAATTGTAAAAACTGTTATTTAGTAGGTATAATATGTACCTTGCACATTGCATATTCATATGCATTTAGTCAAAAGCGGTTATATAAAGATTAAAAAGAAACAACCCATTTTATTTATTTGTATAAATTGGTTACATAGCCCAGGTTGACTGGTGAACGACTATACAGGGTGTTCTGTACTCGATGATAATACCGAATATGTAAAAAACAGGTACTTTAATTTTGACCTGACTATCCAATAAAAATATTTATATACCGACATCCGTGCATGTATTTTATAATTGAATTTCATTGTTTACAAAAAGTAATTTGTCGCCGCAACACACATCAGTCAAAGCGCGTGCCTCTTGTCTAAGCTGTGATCACATTTCTTTAATATTACCTAATACACAAATTTCGCCTCTGTGGTTTAGTGGTCCAGCATTGGCGTTGACCACATGAGGTCCTGGGTTCGATTCCCGGGTCGGGCACATAAAAAAAAGTGTTTTTTCAGTTTTCTGAGAAACACAAAGTTGCCCGGGATTGGAAAGTGCCCGGTTGGCGATAGGCTTGCCACCTATCACATTTGTGGGACTAAGTATATTCGGCTAATCGTGGGTGCACTTGTTGGATATGAGGATATGAGCGTGGAGATACACACAAATTTCGTTGAGGTTTAAAGCTATGTAATTAAGCAATATAGTGTTTTTTTGTCCGACATGGATTCCGAAACTATTCCCTCTCAAGTACCCAGCTAAAGCAACGTTTGCCGAGTCAGCTCGTCCTAATATATAATATAATTACGTGTAACGTTTTTTGTCCGCTAGTGACAATCCATCACCTTACCTATTGCTGCCGCAATAGCTGCACCTAATAAACTTCCTGAGCTATTGTTTCATACACATAACGGTATATTCAAACAAACAAATTTTCACATTTATAACGTTATAACAAAACAACTTAGACCACGCACTAGAAAACGTCACGCAAATGCAATGTAAGAGAATCTAAGTAGCGCTAACTAACGCAAGGAAGACGCCGACGCGAAATATTTGCGCGAGCAGCACTTAACGCTTATCGCTTCAATAAATCGCTTGAAGCGCTCATTTGTTGAAACGACGTACTACTGATAAAGTTGTAGCTTGATTGCTCTTACCTAGGGCCATGCATTCAGTATTTTTTGAATAAATACGTATTTTGTTATCTAAAATCGCATAAATACATACCGTAACACCGAAAATGAGTTTGCTTTTTCATTTCATGTCAGGCATTTTGTAAAAGTCGAAATCTGTCAAATGACATATTTTGTATTTAAATTATAATATAGCAACAAAAGCAGATGGCTCTTTTGACAGATAGTTGACGCCTTTCATCAGGAGACCCAACTTATGAATGTGGCATTAGACCTCGAAACAAGATAGCAACGCACCATTAACGTCTTTGGTGTCTATAGGCGATGGTTGACTCTTTCCATCAGGAGACCCATCTGCTTGTTTGCTATCTTATGATATAAAAAGACCCATCTGCTTGTTTGCTATCTTACGACATTAAGAAAAGAAAAAAAAGTCAGTAAAACCCAATAACGCTATTGCGGTAGTACGGGTAAAGCTTTGATAAAAAAACCGAGTGTGATGTTGCAGAACTCTACCACCGTGTTGGTCCCGGGCTCCTTTGAAGAATAGGCCAACTGCCGTTCTGCCAGGCAGGTCGTAAAAGGCGACCGATTGGCTATCGAGTCACTACCATCTTGCCTACTAGGTGGTACAGTTTTGCATTGTCTCGCCATGGTCTGGTACCACCGCCTTACCTATTCCTGTTGCAATAGCGTCAGTGCTTGTCGCTGTCGTGTTCCGGTTTAGAGGGTAAGGTAGCCGGTAAACTTATGCATGTGGCATTAGACCTCGCCACAAGATAGCAACGCACCATTAACGTCTTTGGTGTCTATAGGCGATGGTTGACTCTTTCTATCAGGAGACCAATCTGCTTGTTTGCTATCTTATGATATAAAAAAAAACCTAGTTGTCAGGATCGTAGTGACGCGTATCATCGTAGTGACAATCATTTATTTTCTACCAACTGCCTTGCTGAATGACAGATGATCTGTTCTTTAAAGGGGACCCAGACCAACATGGGGGCGACAGTGGAGTCTTATAACATCTTGCCAAGTTTGATATCACAAACTTCTCTATTCTTTTATCTTTCCCTGTCACGATAGATTTAGCGGTGACCATCATTTAATTCCAATTTAAAGAAAAACTAACAAACCAGCAACGTTTACTAGAGAAAGTTTTGAATAAGAATAAGAATTGTTTTATTTACCATATAACACTATACAAATACAGTAAATAACAAAAGCAAACTATAAATACAACAAAAAAAAACACAATGTCTACAAATACAATAACCAAAAAAAAAAACATAAAAACACATTGAAAGACAAATCATTACAAATTATACGTTACATTACAGAATAATTACATGCATGAAAAAAAAGAAAGAGAAAAAATAACATGAGATTGAGTAATGTTTTTGTATAGCATTATGATGGTAAAACAGTAAGCCACTCAGCAAACACGTAGGCTGATGGGTATTATCAACCCTACAGCTGATTTTCTGGGCTACCTTTGACTAACTGTCACTTGAGAAGGCTATCCGAACTTATATCGACAAAGCAATAAAATAAATATATAAATAGAATTCGTATAATATAAATAATAGAAGTATATATAAAGAATAAAAAAAAGAAATGATAATTCGTCCAAATTTCGCAAATCACATAGGTACTAGGTATAAAAACAAAAATAGGCATCGTCTCGCCCGGGTCTGATACCACAGGCTTACTTAATCCTTTCGCCATAGCGTCAATGGCTCTCAATGTTGTGTTTTGATGTGACGTATTAGGTAGCCAATAGGCTTATGCATATTACCATCCTTTTTTTTTTTTTTTTGTTCTCGCAGGGGAAATGCTCTTACGCACTGCCGGGCCGTGTGGACTGGCCCGAGTGTGGGACTCGCCGGACAGAACCGACCATACCCACTAAAACCCCTGCGTCCGCCCCACTGTGCCGTGGTGGCGAGAAGGTGGGAACGCTTGCGCACACGTCCACCAACCCGCCAGCACCTGCCGGCCTTGCCGGCATCCTTCGGGACTGGGGCCGTCGTGGCCCCAGCAGACGGCTAAGAAGCGCGCGGCTTTGCGACACCGCGCGCACCTCCTCGAGGCCTTTTGGGGCAGGGCCCCGGCCTCGATCACGGGGGACGAAGCAGGGCCTGGTAGGCCCGACGTCGCACCCCCGTGCGTCTCCGGCGGATCGGGTCGGGGTTGGCCGCAGCCTCCCTTTCCATCTCCGCCGTCTCCTTCTGCGACATCACGTCCTCGCAGAAGGAGAGGACGGCCGTCCACGATTCCTCGCTCTCGACCATGGCTTTCACGACGGTCGGAAGCGAGAGATCAGCCCCGATGGCTTCGCGTAGGACACGCCGCTGCACTGCCCAAGAGGGGCACCCCTCGAGGGTGTGCTGCGCCGTGTCCTCGCTGCCCGCACAGTGGTGGCAATCGGTCGTCGGCTCACGTCGGGCAATTTGGCACAGGTACTTTCCGAAGCATCCATGCCCGGAAAGCACCTGTGTCAGCCAGAACGTGAGCCGCCCGTGCCGCCTGTCCAGCCAGTTTTGGAGAACCGGCCGGACAGCCTCAACAGTCCGGCGACCGGCCGTAGGTTCGGCCAGCCGCTCCGTCCACCTCCGGACGGTTAACCGTCGAGCGTGGGACTTCCACCTTTCCGTCACCGTTGGCGGATCGCCGCCGGACCGCAGCTCCTGGCGCCGCTCGTAGAGCCTTGCCAGTGCCGCGGCCTCTAGATCCCACGGCGGCGATCCCGCCAACACGCACGCCGCCTCTGTCGAGATGGTGCGATATCCTCGGATGGCCCTGATCGCCATCACCCTTTGCGGTTGTCGCAAAAGGGCGATGGTGACGCTTCGCAGCGCCGGGGCCCAGACTGGGGCCCCGTACAGGGCCATCGAGCGCACCACCCCAAGATAGAGGCGGCGGCAGGCCACATCAGGGCCCCCGAGATTTGGCAGCAGCCGTGCAAGAGCAGCGGCCGCTGCCAAAAGACGGGGGACCAGGCGACGGAAATGTTCGCGGAAGTCCCAGCGGCTGTCGAGGACGAGTCCGAGATACCTCATGTCGGACTTGACCTCGATTTGGACGCCGCAAGCCACGATGTGGGCCCCCGGAGGGGGCGCAGCCCTCGGCCTGTGAAAACACAAGGCCTCGGACTTTTCAAGCGCCACCTCGAGGCCCAGAGCGCGGATGCGCGCGACGACCGATGCCACGCCCGCCGTAGCGAGGCGGGCGGACTCGCGGTAGTTGACCCCGCGGGCCGTAACCAGGGTGTCGTCCGCGTAGCACGTCACCCCGACGCCCGCGGGGAGAGCGCCCCGCAGCACCCAATCGTATCCGATGTTCCACAGGAGAGGGCCTAGCACCGACCCCTGTGGAACACCGCACACCATCTCCCATGTCTCCAGTCCACCTCCTCGCCCCTGGTACTGAACGTACCTCTGGCTCAGGTAGTTCCCGATCAGGCGACGGAGGTAAGGAGGCACCCTATGGTATTTAAGCGCCTCCCTTACGCAGCTCCACGGCATCGTGTTGAAGGCGTTCGCTATATCGAGCGATACCGCCACCAACACGCCGCCGCGTGCGACAACCTCCTCCGAGTCGGCCTTGACGCGATTGATCGCGTCGATCGTCGAAAGGCCGGCCCGGAACCCAAACTGGGCGTTGGCCAGATCGGGACATACGTCAGCTATATGCTCGACGAGGCGTGCAGCTATTATTCTTTCGAACAGCTTACACAACTCGTCGAGCAATACGATGGGGCGATAGGCGGAGGGAGACTCCGCGGGACGCCCTCCCTTCTTCAGAAGGACCAACCTACCGCTTTTCCACACTCCAGGGAACCGTCCCGACTCCAGGCAGGCACTGTAGAGCCTCCGGAGCCGGTCCCCTAGGACATTAAGGGCCAAAACTACGACGCGACCGTGCACTCCATCCGGCCCGGGCGCTGTGTTCTTCGCCCGGAGCTTGTCCACGGCCGCGTCGAACTCCTCCTCAGCGAGTTCAGGCACCCCGCTCTCCTCCTCGTCTACGGCGCCACGTCGTTGCGGCGCCATAGCGGGGGGGACGTGTTCCGCCCGATGTGGAAAGAGGGCGGACACGACGTCCCTCACGAATCGGTGGTCAAGGCTTTGGGTCAGCGGAGGCGCCCAGGGGCGTAGTTTGCCCCTGACAGACTTGTAGGGGCGCCCCCACGGATCGTTATCCAAAGCCCCGAGCAGCTCTTCGCGTGCCTGGGTTTTGGCCCTGCTGATAGCGAGCTGTAGGGTCTTCTTCTTCTCCCTGAAGACCTCGTACAGCTCACGCTCCGTCGTCTCGTCGCGGTGCCGTCTTCTTCGGCACCTGGTGTAGTCACGTCTGGCCACCACGCATTCCACGCGCAGCGTGGCGATTTGGCCAGACCACCAGTACACCTGGCGACGAGAGGGGGGCGGCTTGGCCCGGGGCATTGAGGCGTCGCACACCTGCATCAATGCCTGCCGGAACCATTCCGCCTCCTCATCAACCCTCACAGGCCCGGCGGGTAGTGGTTGCCAGGCCTGGACGACGGAGGCCTCCAGCAGAGCGTCTCTATCGAGACGCCCCAACGTCCACCTGGGGAATGGTGGGGAGTTACTTCTCGTGGGACTTGTGCCCGGTGTCGTCGACGAGGCGGAGACGTCGAATCGGATGTATCTTTGATCCGAAAGCGTCTCCACCCCATCGAGGACTCTCCAATCCCGGACACGGCGTGCTACAGCGGGGCTAGCGAACGAGATGTCCACTATAGAACCGCCCCGCTGTCGCACGCAAGTGAAGGTCGACCCCCTATTTAGGATACAGAGGCCGACCACCACTGCCCACTCTTCCAACACGCTGCCCCGCGAGTCGGTGACGGGGGACCCCCATGCCGAAGATTTGGCATTGAAGTCCCCCATCACGATCACAGGGCGAGGATTGGCCCGTCTGACTAGGACCTCAACCTCGCCCAGGAACGACTCAAAGTCGGCGAGGCAGCGGTTGGGTGAGAAGTAGATCCCCACCACAACGATTCCCTCCCATTCGACGGCAACGAAGCCCCGGCCACGACCAACCACAACAGAAACCGGGGCTGCGACCGTAGTAATGACCGCCACCGAGCTGTCCAAGTCCCCAACCCAATTGTTTCGGGGGGGGACAAAGTACGGCTCAGCGGCTACGGCAACGACTATGTTCCACTCCGCCAGGGACTGCAGGAAGAGATCCTGTGCCCCAGCGCAGTGGTTTAGATTCGCCTGAAGGAAGCGATGGATGCGGCCCGCTAGGGCCATTATTTTGTTTCCATCGCTTCCTCTGTGGCCACCCCGGATGTAGATGGGGCGGGCTCTGCTGTTGCGACTGCAGCTCTCCTGTTCTTTTTAGATTTGGGCAGTGTCCCTTTGCAGGAGGGTGCTCCATTCCTGTGGTGGGCCGGACGGCCTGCTGCCGAACACACGGAGCAATGCGGGTCGCTGGAGCAAGCGGAAGCCTTGTGCCCCTTTTGACCGCAGCGGAAACATTCATCACTGCGGTCAATTTCTGACTTGCATTGTGTCCGTGCGTGGCCAACCTCCAGGCATCGGAAACACCTCACGCGTCTTGCAGGTAGAGCATGCACCTGCGCTGACACCCAGCCGACAAGCAGTCGCGAACTCGCCACAACCCGCGCCGCCGTGACGGGGCAACGCAGAAATAGAGAGCCCTGCCCGGATTCGCTGCGGCGTATTTGGCCCGCCCTAATTGCATCTTCTCCGCAGCCTCCGACGCGGGCGACAGCTTGCACAACTTCTTCCACCGTGACGGAATCATCAAGTCCGGAGATCCTGAGATCTGCACACTTGATGGGCCTGACTACGCGGACGCTCTCGGATGGGAGCACCTCCTTCAGTTTGTGGGCGAGAAGGTCTGCCTTTTCGCCACTCGCCGCTCCAGGTAGCTCCAAGATACGAGCACCAGTGATAGTTTTCCTAACCTTAAGCGCTGCAATGCCAAGTTCGGCGATTGAAATATTCTGTTTGGCTTGGGTTAGGATTTCCGCATAGGAGGTACCCCTTTTTTCCGCCTCGGGCTGCAGCGTTAATACTATGGCTGTGGATCTAGGCGGGCGCAACTTTGGAGGCTGCGGTTTGGCCGTCTTTGGCTTTGCAGCAGGTGTGCGGGCCGCGGGGACTTTTGGTGCAGGTGCATTCGCTGGGGCTTTCCCCCTCTTGCGTTTGACTACCTGCGTCCATCCATCTTCCACAGCGCACTCTTGCGCAGGTGGCCTAGATGCGGGCGTAGCAATCTTTGGGTTGGCAGGCATATTACCATCCTGCCATACGGACAGCAACGCACCATTAACATCTTTGGTATCTATAGGCAATGATTGTCTCTTTCCATCGGGAAAGTCATCTACTTTTAAACTAGCTTATGATATAAATAAGAAGCGGCTAAGTTTTCTCGCCGTGTTGGTCCCGGCCTCCTTTGAAGAATAGGTCAACTGCCGTTCTGCCAGGCAGGTCGTAAAAGGCGACCGATTGGCTATCGAGTCACTACCACCGTGGCTACTAGGTGGTAGAGTTCTGCATTGTCTCGCCCGGATCTGGTACCACCGCCTTACCTATTCCTGCCGCAACAGCGTTAGTGCTTGTCGCTGTCGTGTTCCGGTTTGGAGGGTAAGGTAGCCGGTAAACTTATGCATGTGGCATTAGACCTCGCCACAAGATAGCAACGCACCATTAACATCTTTGGTGTCTATAGGCTATGGTTGTCTCTTTCCATCAGGAGACCCATCTGCTTGTTTGCTATCTTATGACATAAAAAAAAGTGCAAGTAGGACTCGCACACGAAGGGTTTCGTACCATTCCTATTCAAGTTTCTACCCGTTTATTAAGATCGAGTAAAAAATTGCTTAAAAATTACGTTTTTTGTATGGGAGCCCCACTTTTAATATTTACTTTATTTTTATTTAATTATTTATTTTGAAAGGTAATATACAACTAAATATTCCGTGATAATTTTAAACGTCTACCTGTTACCGTTATTGATATCGAGCAAAAAATACGAAAAAAACTCTCCTTAATATTCTCGTTTTTTATTTTTAGTATTTGTTGTTATAGCGGCAACGAAAAAAACCATAATTTGTGAAAATTTCTGCTTTCTAGCTGTCACGGTCTATGAGATACAGCCTGGTGATAAACGGACAGACAAACAGCGGAGGCTTAGTAATAGGGTCCCGTTTTTACCTTTTAGGCATGAAACCATAAAAACGTGCAATAAAATATTATAAGAATTACTTTATACATTTGTCAGTAATCAATCGAGTCTTGATGACCCAAAATATTCTGAACTGACGTTTCGTTCGCTCTAACTTCTTCACAAGCAAACTGGCGTGAAGATTTTTATTCAGATATTTATTCCATTGTCTGCTTTAAAATTTCTGTACCCGTAATATCCGCACAGCGCCATAAATTTACCAATTTAAGTTCCGTAAACATTAGTGGACCATTTTTCAAGCGCCATATTTTTCCACCCATACGCTGCGTCTGGCAATACTCATATTTCCCCGCTATGCAGCTGGCAATATTTCCTGGGTTGCCACATTAGCGGGTGTAATTGCCGTAGCAAGGTACACGCTAATAAGTTTTCACAGAAATAATGCTTTGTTTCTTCAGAATATTTCTCAGAAATTGTTTCTTGCTGTCACCGTTACTGCAGCATGAGATTCTCACGCCGATGAAAATTGTCTACAATATAATTTTTACTTTCTATCATTGGCACTTGGTAAACTGTGTATATCACTTTGCATTTAACATATTGTAATTTAAACCTAAAGTAATAAAACAAATGCGAAAGTCTGCCTGTTACTGTCTGATTTGTTTTACCGGTGGAAGGGATGCGCTGTGCCGCGCTCCCGGCTGCATGGGTACCACCATCTTGCTTATTTCTCCCACAACTTTGCTGTGTTTCGGAGAGAAGGACAAGACAAGCAGTGTAATTACTGGCACAGAGACTTAACATGTCTCAGGATAGGCAACACATGAATGAGTTACCTGGGCTAGTTTCAGTAAACTAGTTTATGTTCATGGGCAACGCCAACCACTTACCATCAGGTAGCACGTCTGCCAGTTTGCCTATCCAACTAACATAAAAAAATGCTTTCACAGCTAAACTATGTACTGAACCGATTACTATGTAATGGAGAAATTTGAAGATCCGAGATTCAACATAATATACTATATTTTTTCACAAAAAGTATCTTCACGCCCATATTCCCGAAGGGGTAGGCAGAGGTACAACAAGTGCACCCACGATTAGCCGAAGATACATGGTCCCACAAATGTGATAGGTGGCAAGCCTATCGCCAACCGGGCATTTTCCAATCCCGGGCAACTTTGTGTTTCTCAGAAAACTGAAAAAACACTTTTTTTTGTGCCCGACCCGAGAATCGAACCCAGGACCTCATATAGTCAACGCCAACCATATGGACCGCTAGACCACAGAGGCGATGATTTTTCACAAATTAATCCTTAAGGGCCTAAAACAGGAAATAAAGTTTGTATGAAGAACTATGTCAACGACAATATATTAAATTACTGGCGGATAAAGCTGCGCTGGTCTTCTAGTCATTTATAAACTTAAAGCTCTAATGATGCTCTAAAAGCGGAATATGCTTTAAAACAAATCCATACTAAAATATACACATAAAAGGTTGTCTAGCTCTTACGCATCTGCGTTTTTAGCGTTGAAAAGACTTTAATTGAAAGAAAGACGGACGGCAACACTTGACCACTTTTAAAAAGAATCAGTGCCCGTACAGGTAATAAATTAATAAGTTAATATTAAAAGTAATTATTCTTATCCAGTAATATATTTTGAAAAGAAGGGAATCAAATCTGTGATTTTAATACGAAAAATGCTTTTCCGTTAAATGAAACGTAAAATTGTTTTACATAGTTTATCAGTCCATTAAATTTGGTACCAGCAAAAACTTCTATATACTAGTAGTACATTAAACTCCCTGGTTACTAGTACAGATTACTGCGATTCAAGAATTGTGATATACCTACCAAATCAAACCCTAAACTACAGATTTTAATTCCCCTGTTAAAATATTATATCCAGAGTTTAAATAAATAACAATAATATTAGTAATAATAATATTGCTGGATAGTTATACGAATTGATTTAACCCAAAAAAAGTAAGAAAACATTTTTCTCGTGTTATATCTGATGGTTGTTGTTAGATGTTAGTCAACGACACCAATACACAGAAATACATACATAAATAAATATGTTATATACATAACAAAATCAATCCTCGGTGTTCGTAGAGGATAGTACTCTTTCAATCGGGAGTTTTTTTAATATTGTTTTTATATCATAAGATAGCAAACAAGCAGATGGGTGGTCTCCTGACGGAGAGTCAAACATCGCCTATACACCAAATAAATTAATGGTGTGTTGCTATCTTGTGGCGAGGTCTAATGCTACGTTCATAAGTTTTCCGGCTACCTTACCCTTCAAACCGGAACACGACAGTGACAAGCACTGACGCTATTGCGGCAGGAATGAGTAAGGCGCTGGTACCAGACCCGGGCGAGATAATGCAGAACATGACAGTAACAAGCACTGACACTATTGCGGCAGGAATAAGTAAGGCGATGGTACCAGACCCGGGCGAGACAATGCAGAACTCTACCACCTAGTAGCCACGATGGCAGTGACTCGCATAGCCAATTGGTCGCCTTTCACGACCTGCCTGGCAGAACGGCATTTGACCTATTCTTCAAAGGAGCCCGGAACCAACATGGGGATGGTAAAATATACTTATATTTACTTTTGATTTGCTATGCCAAAAAAAAAATTGGGTTACTTTCATAGCAAATCTTTAATTCTCGATTCATATGCCATACAGAATAACATAAAATTTCCTGTTTAATTCCGCATGGCATATGAATAAAGAATTTTATCGCAAACAGTTAATTTTACATCCCCACACAATAAAACAAATTTATCAACAGAAGACAATAGCCATAAATAACACTATAAAACAGAAATAGAACAGGAACATACACATTATACTGCGCCATAAACGAGAAATAAAAAATGAGGACATAAAGAATATTTTATTGCAATCAATAATACTTTATAGGTGCGTTCAGTAACAGATAGGAGTTGTTCAAGCGAATAACACAATAATTACAACGAACGTTAAGAAGATTTACACGAAACGGTTCGAGTCAAAGACTACACAAGTAATAGAACTTTCAAAATAGAAATGATCAATGCCTACTTCACTTCGATCTTTTTTATAAAAAGATTTTTTGTTTTGGATATTACATTCTAAATGTGGGCGTTAATTTTGTAATCCATAATACTCTGTCTGTGAACTGACGCTATTACGTCAGGAATAGGTAAGGCGGTGTTACCAGACCCGGGTGAATTTGTTTAGTTTGGTAATTATGTGTAAATATTTACATGTAATTACAAAATATGTTGTACAAGACTGTAAATACGACACTGAAAATGTTCCTGTACAAAAAACAAAAACAATAAGTTCCTGGATGCTTTTATTTGATTGGGACAATTTGTAGTATCAATAATAATACCTACGTGGTAGAACTTATTAGACCCTGTGTAATTCCAAACTCCTTTGATTAGTATATTGTACTATTTTTAGACGATTCGTAAAAGTAAGTGATTGATTGGTCAGACGTGTCCCTATCGTGTTGACGGTGGTACCTTCGTTTCACTCTGGCTTAGTACTCCCATATTACATGCTGCTATAGTAATAACTTCATTGCATACAGTAGAAATTAAATTGATAATGTGGGTCACCACCTGCAACGCATCACTACCATCTGTAGTATCTATAGGTGATGGCTATCTTTTTCCATCAGGAGAGCGTTTTGCTTATCTGTTATCGGTGGTAGGTTTAAACTTATTTCATATGAATTAATGTGTGCTTAATTTTTGTTACAAAATAGGTACAATGTAATATTCTGTGACGTAGCTGCGAGGTTCTGCATCTGGTTACCTCTATGAGGATATTAATTTGTACGTTATAATATATCATGAATAGCGCTTAGACGAAGTAACATCGCTTTGTAGAAAAACGATATCTAAATACGGCATCGTCTCTGCAATATCAATGGTGGTTGACCACGTGATTTAGCGTGGCTTATTTTTTTTTTTTTTTTATAGAAAAAAGGGGCAAACGAGCAGGAGGCTCACCTGATCGTAAGTGATTACCGCCGCCCATGGACAGTCACATCACCAGAGGTCTTGCAGCTGCGTTGCTGGCTTTTTAAGAAGGAGTATGCTCTTTTCTTGAAGGTGCCTAAGTCGTATCCGTTCGGAAACACCCCCGCCGGCAATTGATTCCACAGAGGAGTAGTGCGTGGTAAGAAGTGCCTAGAGAATCGCACAGTTGTGGATTTCCAGACATCGAGGTGATGAGGATGGAACTTTGAGTTTTGCCGCGATGTCCGATGATGAAATTCAACAGCAGGGATCAATCCAAATAGTTCGTCGGAACACTCTCCATGATAAATGCGGTAAAAGATGCTAAGCGAACTTACATCTCTGCGTAAAGCCAAGGAATCAAGCCGATTGGAGATTGCTTGGTCGTCAACGATTCGAACCGCTCTACGCTGAATGCGATCAAGTGGAAGAAGCTGATACTGCGGAGCTCCCGCCCAGAGATGAGAACAGTACTCCATGTGCGGGCAAATTTGCGCTTTGTAAAGTTGCAAGCAATGAGAAGGCAGGAAGTACTGTCTCGCTCTACTGAGCACACCGAGCTTTTTTGAGGCTAATTTAGCCTTTTCTTCCAAATGATCACAGAACTGAACGTTGTTCGATATGTCAACGCCAAGAATTCCAATATTGGCTGAGGTTGTCAGGAGAGTGTTCTCAAAGTGAGGTGATACGACAAAGGCCGACTTTTTAGCGGTGAACGCACACAGCTGTGTCTTCCTGGGGTTGAATTGGACTAAGTTGAGTCGACCCCATTCCGAGATTTTTTCGAGCTGAGTCTCGATTTCAGACACTAGCTTGTCCCGATTCTCATTGACGTGGTCCCGAGAAATACCGCTATGACCGGAGTACAAAGCATCACCAGTACTGTCATCTGCATAGCAATGAATATTACTAATTCGCAACATGTCATTGATGTGCAGAATAAACAGTGTAGGCGATAGCACGCAGCCTTGCGGAACACCAGCATTGACAAATTTAAGGTCGGAGCACGCACCGTTGACTACGACTTTGATGCTCCGATCAGCCAAAAAACTGGTGATCCACTTGCATAATTTCCCGGGAAGCCCATAAGAAGGAAGCTTTGAAAGAAGCGCTTTGTGCCAAACCCTATCAAAGGCCTTCGCTATGTCTAAACTAACAGCCAATGCCTCCTCCTTGGACTCAACTGCCTGCGCCCAGCGATGTGTAAGGTATACTAGAAGATCACCAGCCAATCGACCGCGACGGAAACCGTACTGGCGGTCATTAATCAGCTGGTGCTCCTCTAAATACTTCAAAAGCTGGCAGTTAATTATCTTCTCCATGATTTTGGAGAAAAAGGAGGTAATGGCTATCGGCCGATAGTTTGACGGATTCGAGCGATCACCTTTTTTAGGTATAGGGTGCACTAAGGCCGTCTTCCACGATTTCGGCACTACGCCAAGTGAGTAGGAGAGTTGGAACAGACGCGTCAGTACCGGTGTCAACTCTGGAGCACATATTTTAAGCACTATCGGAGAGATGCCATCCGGCCCAGATGACTTATAGATGTCCAAGGAAAACAGTGCTTCGCGCACTGACGACTGATGGAATTTTATTTCAGGCATATTGCTATCACACTGCGGGATGGTAGGCGGTGTGTTTCCTTGGTCATCCAGAGTCGAGTTAGCCGCAAAGAATGAGCCCAGGAGATCGGCCTTTTCCTTCGCGGTGTGGGCCAGAGAATCATCTTCTCTGTGCAGGGATGGAAGGGACGGCTGACAGAAATTCCCTAAGGCAGCCTTGGCGAGAGACCAAAACGCACGGGTGCCCGAAGGAAGGCGAACTAATCTCTCACCAATTCTGCCAATGTGCTCCGATTTTGCCCTGGCGATGACTCTTTTGAAGGACCTCGAGGCGTTATTATACTCCTTTCTTAAAGCGCTGGTTTTTTCATCACACGATGCCGATGCAGCAGCCCAGGCCCGGTAGCACTCCTGCTTTCGGCGCGCAGCCGTCTTGCAGTGGCGACCAAACCAAGGCTGAGACTTGCCACCGATGGGAACCGCAGAGAACGGAATGTAAAGTTCCATACCCTGTAGCACCACATCAGCGACAGAATCAGCAACGACATCCGGATCATCCAACGAGAAGCATGTTCGCCTCCAAGGGTAGGATGCAAAGAAGGACCGCATCCCGTCCCAATCTGCAGACTTATAATGCCAAACGCGGCGGCAGCCCACAAAAGGAGGCCGTGACGGGCGCGTAACCGGCACTTTGGCCCGGATCAGGCAGTGGTCAGACGAACCGAGAGGAACGTCCACTGATACTCGATACTGATCCGGGTGAGAAGTCAGCAGAAGGTCCAACATTGAAGGTGCATGGTCATCCACATCTGGAATTCGCGTAGGTGAAGTAACCAGTTGCGTAAGACCATACGCCAAAGCAAAATCGTGAAAAGACCTCCCCGCGTGATCGGTTGTACGTGAGCAGAGCCAGTCGGTGTGATGGGCGTTAAAATCACCTAGGATCACGATCTCTGCGGTAGGTGTCCTTTGAAGCACGGAATCTGCAGCTAATTGCAAATGCTCGACGAGCCGGTCGGCTTCGGTATTCCCGCTATGGGACCTGTATAGGCACGCGTAGATGCGGGGATGGTCGTCGCAGTCTACGCGTAACCATAAGATGGATAGGTCCCGACCTTCAAGACTGCCGAGGCGCCGGTAGCAGATATCTTTTCTGGCGTATACGCACACACCAGCCCGCGGTACAAAGGAATGTTCCAATTTGTACCCCGGACAGGCGAGGTAGGAAGTATCCGCCGGAGAAGATATCTGAGTCTCGGTCAAGAAAAGCAAGGCCGGCTTAGCCGTCTCGAGGTGGTAATGGACGGCGTTAAGGTTTGAGTGAAGCCCCCTAATGTTGCAAAAATCCACGACAAGCGTGGTGGGGGATGCCTTAAGTTCCTTGCTTCGTTTGCCTCGTGCAGTGTGGTGGCTTATGTCAATCTCATACATTTTATTCTTTTCTAACTTTGTTATTGTTTTGTGGCGCCGCTAGTCGCTACCGCTGAAGGGTCATAGTGATGGAACCAGCGGGCCAGCTGCTTGTCAGTATGACGTCATTACTGTGGAGGTCGATGACGTCACACAAAGACAAGTACGGGGAAAAGGAAGATCTTCCCAGCCAGGCCAGGTGTACTGCCTGGGGACCAAAGTCCATTTGAGAATCGTTGAAACTTGTACACAGTGTTACAAGATAAATAATTGTGATATCGCGATTCAGGACTTTATTTTGAATTTCATTTTTTCCATTTGTTATTGATTTTTGTCCATTTTTTATTTTTTTTTTCTTGTAGCGTTTGTGATTGTTTGAGCAGCTACAGTTTTTATGTTGTTGCTTTGTGCAAGTTCCAGATATGGAAGGATGTAGATTTTGGAAAAAACCAAGACTGACATACCATAATCAGACTAACAGGATACCTACTACTCTCCGTAGGTAGTGTGGAGAGTCTTCGCAACCGATGTGTTTGTATGAAAAAAGCAATGAATATGTAGGAAGCAAGAAAAATCTGCAAGAATCGTGACATAATATGGCACTCGGTACTCTCTGTCATCTCGCAAGGGATCTGACGAGAAGATACGTGTGTGTATATTACGCTATTACATTTTATTCCAATTTTCCCGCGCAATCTGCAACAATGCAAGTTATACCGCTTTTATGCTTATTTTAAATTACGTTAAGCAAGTTTGCAATCTATTTATTGATTGAAACATGGGAAAGCTATAATAATTGACTCATAAATTAAATACATCTGTTTTTGTTTCGATTTTGATGTTAGATATTCAGAAAAAAAAATTAATTCAGCCACAACTCATTAGAAGTACCTATCTCATTTGAAAGAAAAAATTGCGGTCAGGTGAGAGCCGGATCAGCACACGTTGGGTTCTGTACCACCGAGAGATATTAACTGAGGCGATTTGTGTGGGGACCCGTTTTGAGTTTCAAACTTTTAAACTTTTTTTGTGTTGGCGGTTGCAGTGACTCCTTTTTTTACAACTTCAGGTGTAAATGTTTCCATTCAAATAATAGAGCCCTGTGATATACAGAGATAGATATTGGAGGCATATTAATAGAGTTCTGTTTGTTGTTGTTTTAGAATATATTATTTACTCCCTGATTGGCACAGCTTCGCCGGCGAGTAGATTAACATGCTATCAATATAATACTTTATCCTTTATATCATCAGGAAGGCGCGGATACAAGAAGGGGCAATGGGTGCAATTCCCCCCCCCCCTCCCCCGAGTTATCTCCAATTCTTGAAATTATTAGAATTGGAAGATTAAGCAGATGAAATGAGCTAAGATTGCCCCCCCCCCCCCCCCCCGCCCCAGCACCAAAACAAATTAAAGAATTGTCTGTGTTTAACAAGCATATTAAGCAATGCTTAAAGTGCATGGCACGCAAGGATTGTTAAACACGTATCTTAACCTCCCTCTCTTTATCTCCCTTTCTTAATATTTCACCTCTGACTTTTTCTAATGCGTAACCGCATCTCTTGCGCAAAACTGTGAGTAAAAAACACCTTTTCATATGCAGCTCCACTCTCTATTGGCTTGTCCCAAATTCAATCCGCTTTAAAAGAAATTTATACTGAGTATACAAATAAATAAGATTCTGAAAATTTGCAGTCTCGTAATAAAGAAAAGAGCTTATTCATTCTAAAAAGGCTTGCAAAACAACAGCAAGATCTAACTGTAGTTCTACATGGCCGGCGGTGGTCACCTGTCACCTGGAGTTTCCTATCCGTTTGCCCCTTCTTCTACAAAAAAGAAGACATCTTTACAGTAATAGACTGTTAAAAATAGTTAAAGGAAGTAACATAACAAGCCAATAATCGTCCACCAATAGAAGTTAACATCTGGATAATATATAGTCTTTGTGAAAACAGTCCCTGGCGGCCATAAACCTCGCTACACACGTTTATCTCCAGCTCTTCCAATAAACAAACTGCGGAAGAGAGAATAAAGCCGAAAGACTAGCATATATCTCACGGAGCAATAAAATAAATCCAACCCCGCGCCATAATAACATTCAGAACGCTGAATTATTTTCTAATCCGCAGTCGGGAAGCTAATAGTTCGCACGTGCCGGCCTTTACGCTGAAATACGACCAAAAACATCCCAAGAAAAACATGAATTTCCTTTAGAACAGGCGCTCTAATGCCCCCTTAATGCGGACACCTTAATAATTGTCAAATAAATTTGGAGGAAAACTGCTGAAGCTTAGCTTGGTGTGGAGGTAATGACGTCATAAAATGTGTGAGTGCTGGTTATCCAACGCGAAAGGTGAAAAATACTTATGTTCATTGGTATAAATAAATTGAGTCTTAAGGGTGCTTTACATGTGCGCTATAACTAACTGTAATTTGTTTATATCGTTACAACACGAACACGCACGATGTACTAGGACGAGAATTTGGTTTGTTTCAGTCGATATATCCCACCTTTGGTAAACAAATTCACAACAGCTCATATTTTTATAATTACTTACCATCAATCGGGACTTTTGTCCACAAGGACTGTCAGCTCATTTTATAATTTTATAAGATTTACTTTTAATTTTTTTTCTCAACTATTGTCTTATTATTGGAATACTATTACATTATTATATATTATATAGTAGGTTTGAAATGTTTATAAAACTAGTTAATTATTGCTTTTGCTATAGTTTTAATTGCACAGCTTATTATATTTAAAAAACCTTATAAAATACATAAAAAAAGGGTTCTAAATTGTGATTTTGATGGAACGGAGTTGTAATATACGGTGAAAAAATTTATATCAAAATTGTTATGGGTACTATCAATTTGACTGTGTTAAATTTCACACTCCACCGTTCGCGTAATTGTCCTAAAATAGGGTACGAAGATTTTCCTTCGCGTATTAGATAATCCGTTAATAACATGAGAGGTATAAACATACATAGATATAAGTATTAATAATAATAATATAGTGAACATGTAAAAGTGTATACTTCGAACTCATCTCGACTTGACGTTGGACATAAATAACCAGTCATATTTTCACGCCATTTCAACTCTGCCCCCCACAAAGGAATGCACGTCTGCTTAGATTAATGTATCTTCATATATTTATACCCTGTTTCACGATTCAACCACTATCACCTTTCTAACTAAATTTTCAGTACAAACAAATTCTAATTCTATCTCAGGATTATATGATTCAGTAACCTATGTTAAAAATTTGCAGTTACGACATTTTGATATCAAAATTAGATGAATTTTCCGCAAAGTTCTTCCCGTGTCTATCTGAGCACTTTGTAAGATAAAAATGTGGACCCGAAGGAGAATAGATCAACCCTGTCTGCGGTGAGGTGGCGGTAGCAGACAACCGACAAAAAGAAGCTTTGCTGCTGTGACCATAACTTTTTAACAGGTGGGATAAATTTCGTAGTAAGTAATCATAGAAATAGGCGATGTATGCGTCAACTGGATAATTTTGCTTAGAATACTAACGATATTAAGAGAGTTATGTTATAAAAAATTGCTAAATTTTTGAACTTTTCAAATTTTCCAAAATATTTGATGTATTGTGATACTTTTAAGAAGACAGATAATTTTATAGGTTCATATTTTCAAAATTTGTAATTGTTATTTTATAAGTAAATATAACTGAGCAAATGTATGAATAAATGAAATTATATAATTTCATGAGTAGATTTCTATTTATATATTTAGATTTACATAATATCTTATGTCCACTTTAACCGCTATAGGAGACTTAGAGTAATAAATACATAGTTATAGTCCAATTTATCCGCTATAGGAGACTTAGGGTAATACTATGCGTTCCAAATAAGAATTGTCAGGATTGCTGCGCATTTTGCAAAAAATTCGTAAGCGATGAGCAAGGTGTGCAAAAAATCAAACAAAGAAATACTTTAAAAAAATTAATTTCATTCTAATAGGTATATTTTTTATTTAGATTCCCATCAAGTTATGTAACCATGTATTAAAATAAGGTGTAAAATAACTAACACGACTTTTATATATATGTATATTTAGATGAACGGCTAGACTGATATATTTTACTGTTTTTTATTGATGAATATTATATTTTTATACTTTTTAGCCTATTCGGACAAAGACAGCCCACAAAAATCACAACAAAATTGGCCCCGTCGTTTTTGACTTAAGTGGAGTAAATAACACGACTTTTTTTATATAATATTCAGATGAACAGCTAGACTGATGTTTTTTACTAATTTTTTATTGATGAAAATAATATTATTAAAACGTTATTTGTTATTCAACAAAATTGGCCCCGTCGTTTTTGACTTAAGTGGCGTAAATAACACGACTTTTTTATATAATATAAAGATGAACAGCTAGACTGATGTTTTTTTACTAATTTTTTATTGATGAAAATAATATTATTAAAACGTTATTTGTTATTCAATAAACCAGCAATATTTTTTGAATAAATGTTTTTTGCTGACATTACTAATTTCACACTTGTAGTATGAAGTTATAACAAGCGCGATCCTATTCTTAGTTAGAACGCATAGTAAATATTAAACGCTTCGCTTACGCAATTGTGTTATTGTATTTGCATGGTCAATTTTCAGCAAACTGACAAAACGGTAAATTTTTTACATATAAGAAATAGTATATTTTTTATTATAAATTCAATTAAACAGACGGTATTGTGTAAAAGAATAATATTAAAAAGGGCGAAAGAATAAAATTAAAATTATTAAAATCTATAGCTAATACTCCAAAATAAATGAACAAATAAATAATTACAAGAATTGACCAACCCCAAAAGTTAGCAAATTATTTTCTTGTATTATGGCTGTTAGTAAACGATATCTACTAATACATAGAAATATATAAATAAATACTGTTACATACATAATAAACACCCAAACACATAAAAAATCATCTACGCTCATCACACAAACTCGATTCCCTCCTCTCTCGAATTTTTCGAACCTGAGCTTACTCGATTCGTAGTTAGAATCATTAACCACTCGACCAACGGGGCGGTCAAAATGAGACTCTAAAAAACTAAAATATATTAAAATAGTCATTTCAGTTTATAGTACCCACATATATCCTAAAATAAATACATATTTGCTTATAATAAACCATTTCAGTAAGTTTAAGTTTTAATTTTTGTTTCTCCGTCTTCTAATTTTTTTAATTTTTTTTTAACAAAAATATTGAGTAAAATTTTATCTCGCCATTAGCTCTATCATATTTATTATTCTAATAGTTGACTTTTGAAACACATACAAAACCGATTGTAGAAAAAATCGAATCATGATACGTGTAAACTTTTGCTTTCAATAGTAAGCTTATTATGACTATTGAAATAATATAAACTCCGAAGAAAATAGTTCTAATTCCGAAGAAATAGGACGCAACAGTAGCATTTGGTTACCCTAAGCAAGTCTTTTGACAGCTGCTACATTAACTTTGTGGGATGCTTTGTACTTGTTGAAACGTTAATTTTCCGTAGTAATATACGACCGCACACGTCATTGTGATATTTCAAGTACAAACGATGCATTTAGTTTATTCTCTTTGATATATATCACAAAATATTGTAGAAAGTTGTTTAAAACATTACACATTTTGTTATATTTTTACACAATGTTACTTTTATGTGATATATTTTAATAATTATCAAAGGTAATGAACTCGCCCTATTGGTCGAGTAGTTAGCGACCCTGACTACGCAATCGACGGGGCTCGGGTTCGATCCCTGACGGGGATAAGCATTTATGTGATGAGCATTAATATTTTCTGTATGGTCTTGAAATATTAATTATATTCCAAAGATATATATATATTTTGTAAGTCTTTGTTATATTCATGCTTTGATTATTTTTTTATGTTACATATTTTAAAATTAAAAACTCTTAGCTTTATTTCCTAGATTAAAATATTAATTTAAGAAGAAGTAAACTGACTACGATCAAATAATATTCTTTTTTATGCAATAAACTAAATGTTTGTAAGTATTTGTAAGTATTTATTTTCCTTTGTAAAATTACTTATAATTTTAATATGTTAAAGTACTAACAATATTAATAAAAGTATATTTAAAATGATAAGATTTATAATATTTCTTAAAGTTAAAGTTGGCGTTAGGTACAGAACATTCGTTTTTATCCCGCTTATACACTTTTGTAAATTCAATGAACAGCGATGTTTAGGAGCCTGAAGTGATATAGATACTTTTTAACATCTTATGAATTTTCTACCAAATCTCTATAACAATTAGTCTAACTTGGTATTAAAAAAAACCATGTTGACAACACTGATTTGTATCGTACGACGCGGACGGGAAGAACCGTATAGATAACGCAAAATAAGTATTATAAAGTACCCACTTTTACTTACATTTTGCTGTTTTTTGTGTTTATGTAGTATTTCAATTGCACTGAAGTGTAAAGTTCGGGTAGATTTTGTTCGCAAATTTGCAAAAACTGAAATATTATATTTGTCAATGTTAATTACGACTACCCTTTTTTGGCAATCTCTCAGACGTTATAAATCAAAATTCTTTAAATTCTGGACATTTACGTAAGAAAGTTACCGGGTTCGATCCCCGACGGGGACAAGCATTTGTGTGACGAGCATAAATGTTTGTATTTCCGGGTTTGGGTGTTTATTATGTATGTAAAAGTATTTATATATGTATTTCTATGTATTAGTATCGCTGACTGACACCCATAACACAAGCAAATAATTTGCTTACTTTGGGGTTAGAACAGTAAGTGTAATTTGTCCCGTGAATATTTATTATTTATTTATTTATTATAATGCATTCAAAAAAAAAAGTCTTTGTTTATCAATGCTCAGAAATAGATACTGTATTTTATTATATGTGTCTTATTTTGGGACGCTAGTCAATTATTTTGATTTATGAGAGTTTGCTGATGTTACTTAAGTTTGCTCTAACAGTGTTTTCTATGAGGGCGGTATCTTGACTGTTGGTGGGATGGTGATTGACACTTTGGTGTCGACTAGTTACTCTTGAGCTTGACCTACGTCCCGAGTGCTGGGGGTCGAAATAAAGGACTTCATTGTCACCCGTCTTAATACTATTATATACATAATTTTATAGTTTGTGATGTTTCTAATGTATGTAATAAGATTGTCAAAAGCCGTTAGGCTACCTAGGTACCTAGTACCCACGATGACAGTGACTCGAATAGATAATCGGTCACCTTTTACGACCTGCCTGGCAGAACGGCAGTTGGCCTATTCTTCAAAGGAGTCCGGGACCAATACGGGGAAAGTAATGAAATGGATATTAGAAGTACTATATACTCTAGATATAAGTATTAATGGATATTGTACGTACTGTACACCTAGTCGGTATGTCGGTAAACACTAAAAGCGAGTAATAAATTTTTATTCTTGCATCATATTTTAAAGCTACGTTTGACGAGTGTTTTAAATTGAATAAGTGATAAATCTTGTCACTTTTTTCAGAACTACTGACAGGCCATCGCTGCCGAGTTTGACGTTGACGTATTCTCTTGTAGTTGAATGTTTCGCTGCGAGACGGCAGCAATTTTACATTTTTAGAAGAAAAAGTTCGACATGCGAAAAATTGGCGCTTAGTCTGCATGTTGTTGATGTGAACGGTGCTTTTGAAGATTTCAAGATATTTACGACTTTCCTACATACAGCAAGTTAAAATTTGAATTTAAAATATTCTTTATACGTATTTGGTATACGTATTAGAGATCAAAATTCAACTAAGACTTAGTATTAATCTAAGGGAAAATTTTGGAGGAATCGTGTTGATATTTATGTGTATGTAAAAAGAAAAGTAAAATACGTAAAATAAACTGTTTATTTACGTGGTTTTGATGTATGTATTAATAAAAGTTAAAAATAAGTGGAATAAATTGTAGTTATATTAATGTTTGTAACTGTCATAATAATTGGTTCAGAAAGTTGGTAAATTCGTCGTAATTTTAACATTGTTTGAACTTAATATATTTCTGTACACAAATAGCATTGCATTTGTAGTATCTTTACGACGACGGTTCTTATGACTCTCGTTATGTAGGAGAGGCGTCAGTTTATTTATTGTAAGAGATTGAAAATGGAGATAAACAAAGAATCAGGGTTAGAAATTAGCAAGATAAATATGCTCCTTGATAATTATCACGATAATTATCATGATAATTATCAGATAATATCAAACTGATATAAGCCAAACCATTTTTTTAACTGGAATATAATAAACTAATTAATATTTGTGAGTATATAGGTACACCTTGTAATTCATTAATATATTATCCACAGTCGACTCCACAGCTGCTGTCAGATAAACTTTAAAAGTTTTAATGCATAGTTGTTTTTATCAAATGTATGTAATATGTAAAAGTTTTGAACGATAAAATATTTAAAAAAATATACACTTTATTGTTGAGAATGTAATTATAGCTTAGTATCCAATGCCTATAAAATTTAAAAAAAAAACTAAAACTTAGTTTAGTGTCTCTGGATATATGTCAGATATACCGCGCTTTTGCTATAAATGTGTTGGAATTCACATTGTGTTTTATGTATAAAAATTAAAACTCTGGAAGTTTAAACACTGTCGTTTCATATAAAAATAATAACCCTTTACATTTATAATACTTTATTGTTCTTCTATTAATTTCTGTTCATAATTTCGAGGTTTAAACTTGCAAAGTAAAGTACGCCAAGTTAATGAACTAAATTAAGTTTAGAAATTATTTAATTTCTTTTTCTCATTCATTTGAATGAGATTAATATCATCCTAATTAGCTTATACTGCTTTTCAAACTGTGCTAGCTGGAAGAGGATTGTGTTTTAAATATTTTTGATTATACTTATCAAAATAATCATCAACCTATGTTTATTTTGTTAATTATCAATGATAAAAATCACTTCAAACACTGCGAAGAATGTCTATGTCTGTATATTTTAAAACACTTCATATACACCTTTAGGAAATAACACGAATACTTTTTCCAGTAAATAATTACGATAATTACAGAAAAAAGTCTGTAACAGTGATTATAAACCGGTAGTAACATAACAAATTATCGATTTCTCCTAAATGCTATTATTTTTAATTCATTTCATTAGTTTAAGCTTAATAAAGCGGTCAATGTTGAAACATAAAGTCTACATTAACGTTTCATAATTAGTAGTTGGATGCATTAGCGGTTATCAGGGCAAGCTGTGAGTTGGGATCGCGCCGCTGTCAATATTATCACCGCTAAAATATCTTTGTGGCTGTCAAAAGTATATCATTCAATGACTGGAACCGGCTACGAACGGCAGCCGGTCATCTGATATGCTTGAGGAGTGTCAGCATATAAAACGCTTGAGAGTTTTGTTTAACTCACTCATTTTTTTTATATCATAGGATAGCAAGCAAGTAGATGGATCTCCTGACCGAGAGAAGCAATCTAGAAAGCAAAAAATAATGATGGATTGTTATATATGTAGTGGAATGGTAATGCCACTGGCATGAGCTTACCAGCTACCTTAACTTGTAAACTGGAATACGACAGTGATCTTGTTGCTTTGCAGCAAGAATAAAAAAGGCAATGGTAACAAAATCGAGCAAGACGTTGCAGAAATCTACCACCTAGTAGCCACGATGGTAGTGAAATATCTGGCCAATCTGTCTGGCAGAATAGCATATGATCTATTGATTAAAAGAGGCTCGGACCAAGTAATATTTAATAAGTAATGATACGTATCCTGTATTGAGACCTAACTAGTAGTGGGCTTTAAAAGTAAGATATTTACTTTTAAAGCCCACTACTAGTTAATTTTTTATTAATCTAAATTAAATTAAATTAATAAAAGATTAATTTTTTATTAATCTTTTATTAATTTTAGTATGTTCACGTAAATAAAAGATATAGAAGACTAAAATACTATAAAACTTTGAGTTCTTCAATTTTTAAAAACACTTATGAATAAACTATGTAGTATGTAGTCTTGCCCAGAAAAGCAATGTCACTTCTTACTAAATATTATGATCTCCAGTCACACTAAAACACCAATGGCTCTAAAAAATCTACGTGTTTTGCAAATAGATGATAGAATTAATTTTATATATATTAATGGTTATCGTGAGATAGGGATATTATGTTACCAACATAATTTTACTGGCTAATTTATCCTCTAAATAGAAATACCACAGTGACAATTAATCAACCTTTTACGGCAGGAATGGGTAAGACGGTGTCACGAAATTCATATGAGACATTGCAGACCTAGATTCTTCAAAACGTGCTGATCCAAATCACAGAACTAGACTAGAAAATAGACTTTACCAATTCATCTAAAATTCATTCAACCATTCCAGTGAAACTTTAACAAATATACTCACACATTTTCACACTTACAAGAGATTTAACAAAATTTTAAGTAAATAGTGATGTTTTATTATTTTTCTGCTGGTGGTACTTGAATGTCAATCCGTGATCAGCTACCGGATAAATCTTAACGAATCACCCGCCATCCACCGCTATCATAATGAACTTAATAAATGACCACTTTTTATCGCTCCAATGTCCGACGATCGGTTTTTTATCATTTTTAAAATGTTTCGTTTGACATTCAAAAGCGGGAGTCGGTATACTTGGCATTGCTGAGCTACTGTGAAATTTTATCTATCAATATCTACCGCCATTTCTTCATAACAAATATCTATTACATCTACTTTAATTGATACTTCGGATTGTGTTGTAATTGTTAACTAATGTGTATGTTGGTGATTAGGTTTTGAATACATTATTAATATAACCCACAGTAATAATATAAGTGCGAAAGTTTGTCTATCTGTAACGCTTTCATGGCTTAACGTTTTCACAGATTCCTATGCATACACCAATAGTTTTTTCATGTTTTGCTCTGCAAACGACGCACATGAAGCAGGAAGATTAACCTTTTTTATCATTAAATAGCAGCAAGGTGATAGTTTCTATTCCCATCAGCAGAGCTCTCCTGAGAGAAACCATCACCTGTAGATACCAAATATGTTAGTGGTGGCTGCATGGCAATACCACATATATTTACCGGCTACTTTACCCTCCAAACCGGAATATGTGACTGACAAACATTAAAACTACTGCGACAAGAATAAGACAGGCGGCGATACCAAATACCCGAGCGAGATATTGTGGAACTCTACCATCTAGTATTCACGATGGTAGTAACACGTAAAGTCGCCTGTTACGAACTACCTGGCAGAATGGCAAATGGTTGATTTTTTGAATGGAGCCCAGAAAAACATGAAATGAATATTATGGAATATGTCAGAGGATTATGCTGCGTTTTATGTTTAAGTGACGTTGCAGAAATCATATGATTCATTGACGTCATTCCGGCATAAATGGGTAACCCGGTAGTACCAAATAGCCGGGCTATAACTCTACCACCTATTAGGTACGATGGTAGTGACACATATAGCCAACCGGTCGCCTTTTACGACCTGCCTGGCAGAATGGCAGTTGGTCTATTCTTCAAAGGAGCCCGGACAAATATGTGCCACATTTGACGATAAATTGGTCCTCTATCTCATTATGGGTCTTAGTACCGTTGGCCAGTCATGGGTGCATTGCACCTCTGTCTTCCTCTTCGGGACTATGTCCGCGGCAGTATTTATTTATTTAACTTAGATCTGCTTGCACTCATGCACACATACACGCACACATACATATTTTCACGCCAAATCTCCAAAGGGAAAGGCAGAGATATTTGAGTACTATACATTACGATCCAAACAGACAGGATGTCACGGAAAACCACACTTTAGCCACGCTTTTTAATGTAAAAAAGACTAGTGAGGTCACGAAACAACGTGGCTAAGGTCTAGGTTGATGTCACTCAGTGCTATAAAAAGTATTTCAATAGTTAATGAATAATGTATAACTAATTATATTAGGATTTTAGTGTATAATTTCTAACCTAAATGCAGGTAACTTGTCTTGAATAACTTAGTATTCGTGAGCTCTATTTAGTAGCATTTAATCAACGTCCCCCAGTAGCTCTGCTTCTCAAATCAGAGTATCGATCAAACGTCAATCAATCACAATCGGGACATTGCTGTAACAAAATAAAAATACAGTTTTCAAATATACTGCTCCAATTATGGGAAAATAAGCTTTCAGTCTGTTTCAGTAAAGTCTTAAAAAATGTAATCGACAGTAAAGTTAATTTTGTGTTAAATCAGTCGAATCCCAATCGGAGCGTATGAGTGACAGATAAAAGAAATCGATGGTCTGGTCATTGTTCGTAGATCGATTATTGGGTCGATATGTAATTGGATCCCGCGGTATGCCGGCTGTTGAAATAACAATAATGATTTTATCAATTTGCTTAATGTACTGCTGGGGCTATTATTACTGAAGTATTAACTATTGCTAGCAATTTGTTACTGTTACGAGTTGAGTTAAAGGTCATCGAATATGATGTTTGATTGCCTTTTGAATTAATATGAAGATGTTATTTCAAAAATTATTCAGTAGTGGTGTAGCTTTGATATTGAAATTTTTAAAAGGAGAGTCAATAAAATTCTCACTGCATTGCATTGGGATTTTTTGTATCATAAGATAGCAAACAAGCAGATGGGTCTCCCGATGAAAAGAGTCAACCATCGCCTATAGAAGCCAAAGATGTTAATGGTGCGGTGCTATCTTGTGGCGAGGTCTAATGCTACATGCATAAGTTTACCGGCTACCTTAACCTCCAAACCCGAACACGACAGTGACTAGCACTGACGCTATTGCGGCAGGAATAGATAAGGCGGTGGTACCAGACCCGGTCGAGCTGATGCAGAACTCTACCACCTAGTAGTCACGATGGTAGTGACACGCATAGCCACTCGGTCGCCTTTTACGACCCGCCTGGCAGAACGGCAGTTAGCTTATTCTTCAAAGGAGCCCGGACCAACACGGAGAAACATTTTATGACCGTTTTTATCAGGTGGCCCACTTACTCGTATCTGCAAATATAATAAAAATCATAGCGTTTAATATTAATAGGACCTATAATAAATAAATCATGGTATTTCTTGACCGGATTTTGGTACCACTGCCTCTGTTTCTGCAGCAATAGCGTCAATGCTTATCACTGTCGTATTCCGGTTTGAATGTGAGGTAGCCGGTAAACTTATACAATTGGAAATCCATCCCTGCCTCACTAATACACGCCACCAATATGTTTAATGTCTATAGGCGATGGTTATTCCTTTTCATCAAGATAACCAGCAGCTTCTAATTATTTTTGTTTTTATAGCACTCACCCCGTGTTTGGGGAACTTGAAAAACTTTAAAAACAACAAAGAAAAATGTCGACAAGCGAGCCCGTCGACACTAGCTCAGTGGCAGAGCATCCCGGCTTGATGGAGATAGTCGCGGGTTCGATTCTCGCATGTCAACATTTTTCTATGTTGTTTTTAAAGTTTTTCAAGTTTCCCAAGCACGGGGTGAGTGCTGTAAAAATGTAAGTACTGATCAAAAAATTATAAATGTGAATTTCATCTCTAACGATGAACTCATTTAACTAGTTATACGTATGTGTATCTAGTGATCAGTTCAATCGACGAAATCTATTATACAATAAACAAGAATTTCACCACGTCGAGCCCGTCGACACTAACTCAGTGACAGAGCGTCCGGGTTGAGGGAGATGGTCGCGAGTTCGAGTCTCACGTGTTGTTTTTAAAGTTTTTCAACCAGCAGCTTCTTAGCCATACCATGATATTAAAAAACTGGCTTTTAGATGTATTACTATAAAAATATTAATATGTATTATTAAAAAAGTATTATTTATTACTAAGTTTCTTTCTTTGGATTTTCTCAGTGTGTGACCGTGTTTTCGATCTCGTAGTAGCTTAAAAATATTGACGCATCATTTATTTTGATTAGTCTAAAAAGTTTTATTGAATGTAGTATTTAGTTCTGACTTTCCCGATGGATACAAAAATAGCTATCAACACTGGCGAAGCCATAGGCAAAGGCTAGATTTCTATATCCTTCCCATGTTGATCCGGGCCCCATTGACGAATCTAACTACCGAGTATCTACCATTCTCGTAGGTATTTCTTAAAAGGCTATACGAGTTACTATCATCGAGAAAACTAATTACCTTTGCCTGATATACTCCTGCTACAATAGCGTCAACAATTGTCACTGTCGTGTTCCGGTTGTTCCTAAGATATTAGCGCGATAAGATGGCCGATAATAGCTGGTCACATCTGCATTTATTTTCATTGCACGAAGCTTTGTGACGATAGAAACAAGTGCGGCCGAGCCATTAGGAGGGTAAAGTAGACGGCTAACTTATGTATAGTCCGCGCGCAAGCTCCTAGGGATTTTGCGGAATGTTGATGTGAAGTGAATTAGTCGATATTACACAAAGCACACCCATCCCTACCTCAGTCCCCGATTCTTCGGAGTCCATATGCGATGGTTGTCTCTTTCCATTAGGAGAGCCATCCTAGCCATAAAAATATATATTTGACAGTAACTTAATTGTCACGTCTCAGATGTTGATTATTACATCGGGCAATACTCAAACATCAGTGTTTACTCTGTGGGTAAGTGGTAGACCCACTTGACTGCATCACAGTAGCGCGCGCGTTTTGTTTTGACAAGCTGCTGAGCAAATATCATTGCTAAGAGCAACGGAATAATTGACGCCATTGTTAGGATGGTTAAATTAGTGAAGAGATTATATTTGTCGATATTTTATAAACATTGAAGCCTATATGTCGATAATAGATATAGATAATGTTAATTAGCAATGAATAATATTTAATGACTTGACCCGTGTGTTACATGTAAGATGAAATTAAAATTTATACTATTATTTTAACGAAGTTTGCTGTAATATTAAAATGTCTACATAATCTTAAACAGACCATTCAAACTTAATTGATAATCAGTATATGATAATCTCAAAAGAATCTAATATTTGTATTGATAATTTTTTTGGTGCAAAAAAAGCACAAATAGTGACTATACTATGTCATCTTTTAACAATATGTTTTTGATTTTTACAGTATTAATAAGGTGATTTTAATGCAATTTTATTGAACCCGGAACATTACTATTGAACCGACTAGACAAATGAATAAATCATAACTTATTTTAAAAAACTTACACGAGTAGTTTGTGTGTTTGATGAGTACACGCGTAAAAGTGAATCTTTTGTTTGAAATAGGAAAATATAAAAATAAGAAAGGAAGAAGGTGTCGACGAAAGAGATTTTTCGTATTTTAGAAGTGTGACTTCTAAAATATACAACACCTCTTTCCTCGACTTCTTTAATTGCAGTAAAATCTCTTTGTTATTTGTTGTACTGTTTGTATCTGGTTGGTTTTTAAAATATTAAACAAATTGTATTTTAAATTCTCATTCTCACCTAGGTAAATCCAATACCCACATACAACGAGTATTTAAATAATGTAGTTTGTAATTATTTACAATTTCTTAAAAATATTGTATCTGTACAAAACACTCTAATGATTAATTGCGCTTATTATTACAGCATCAGCTGTAATTAATAATAAGCGCAACCGGTTAGATGTGAACAATAAAAATTAAATATAAGTGAACTGGAAGTAGAAGTGAGTATGTTTGTAATACTTATATTAAAATGCAGTTTCTCCAAGTGCCGACGATAGAAAGTATCCAATTTATTAATCCAATACATTTATGTGATACTATTTATTTGCAAGAATATAGGTGTTACAAGTTATTAAAAATTAACTAAAAATTATCAACATATTCTGCCATGATATGGCAAATATTTAAAAATTATCAATTTATATCCTATTAAATTTAAACTTTTATGAGTATGCTTTTTCAGAATTATCTGGTAGATCGAAACGCAGCCACAAAATGTGAAGATTCAGCAGAAGAAATTCAGCTGACTTGTATTTTTTCTCTATTTAATATACTTATTAAAAATGTACAACAATTATTTCACTTCACAAAATTTATTTTTATAATTTACAAAACTTAATTTTTCGTTTAATCAAAATATTGTTTGTTTGTTTCTTTATTGTGACGCATTTCATTATTATCACGATTCTTCAAAGAAAGCGATTAAAACTTAACGAATAAATAAAATAAAAAAAGGAATAAATAATT
The DNA here is from genome assembly GCA_036924255.1 of Apodemia mormo. Taxonomy (NCBI): domain Eukaryota; kingdom Metazoa; phylum Arthropoda; class Insecta; order Lepidoptera; family Riodinidae; genus Apodemia; species Apodemia mormo. Next base: position 2,712,829 of record JAUPFN010000009.1, on the reverse strand, counting down.
AGGAAATCTAATTTCAGCTTTTAATTTTACGCATTGTTCGAGATTTATCATCAGTATGTATATACAGAATAATAAACCTTGAAATTATTTTATACAATTTCTAAATTGTAATATGGTAACAAGTAATAAAGTAGTCGTAGCTTTTATCTTTATTTCCACCTAAGTAATATTTATAGCAAAGAAACAAGTGACAACTGTGCAGAAACCTTTGTTTTTATTTTTTGTCAAGACAGTTTAATGATTCGTCCTGTAACATAACAATTACGGCATTAACATAGATGTTTCCAGTAATAATATTTACCGTCTGCCAACTGTTTCCATAAAAACACAACCTCCCATAACGTATCAATTAACGTTTTACCACTGTATATTTTTACTTTCTGTAAACGTACAGGTGCTTTTAATGTCCAAACAAGAGTCGTTAATTGTTTTTAATTCATTGATCGTTATCGATACAGCGTATTGTTACATTCCACATGCATTAAGCGTTTTATCGAAATTCTTTTACGCCATATTCGGATGTCGTCATTTTAAAAATGTCAAGTTAAGAATTTAAGAAATGTTTACAAATAAAGTTGAAATTATCTTTTCATCTTAAGCATTTTTTGTTAAAAACTATTATAACTACCAATTTAAGTAAGGTGTTTTATTTTAATGACTATGCTGTCTTTTTATTTTGCTCTTCTACTCATGCAGGGGAAAATATATTATAATGAAATGAGATTGATATTTATTTCAACTTCGATTCGCTCAAAATCCCTGGAATGAAATGTGTTTTACAAGATAAAATTAAAAATTTCAAGAACCCCCGACACATCCTCAGACTGCCATTCTGCTACATATGCATCATTTTAAGAGCAAAACGTGGAAGGGCCTAATGATCTTCAAAAGTGGATCTTGTAGTATCAGGTTAAGTTATCACAGGTCCTTACTCAATCGGTTTAAGTTGTATTATTGCAAAACTCCCATGGCCTCCACCTTTAATATGTAACCCTGGAAGTTACTTTTAATCAGAATGTATGTAAAAATATAACAAATGAAACCACATTCAGTGGGTTTATTTTGTTTAGTGCAGGAGTTCCATGGCCACTTTTTAGTTTCATTATCAAACCCTGCAAATCTCCTATCAATAAAAGCCAACTATATCAGTCTAATCTCCGATGACTACCTTCCAGTTCCATCATTATTATATCTTAAAAACTATCCGGCACCTAAGTATTTGCCAAGATAAACCGAATTAGTCCAAAATTGATGGGTTTATCTAGAATAGCTTGGACATTCTCATGGGCTTCTTCCGGTTTTATTATTAGACACTAGAAAACATCCTGCTCCTTTGGTATAAATTTATTCCATTTTATTCCAAAGTTCCCATGCTCCATCCTCAGCTTTATTATAAGATCCCGGAAATCATCTAGCACCAGGATGTTTGTTAAAACAGAACGAAGAATCCCAAACTCCATAGGTTTATCTTGTTTGCTTTAGAAGTTCCCATGACTAACTTCCAATTCTGTCATCAGATACTGAAAATCGTCCAGCACAAATTGTTTGCTAAAACAAACCAAATGAGTCCCCACTTGATGGATTAACCTGGTTTATTTGAAGAGTTCTCAGGTACATCTTCCAGCTCTAATAACGTGGACATTCTTTGTATAACGTATCATCAAGCACTGGAAGCCATTCCGCAAAATTGGCCAAATGACCTCTGAAATGAATGAAGGAAAAAATACTACCTCATTTAGTTTAGGCGTTCATTGTTGTATTTTGAAGCTGGATTATAGGAGTTCCAATGTCATTTTTGGCTCAATCGTCAGAGCCTTATCATCACGAGAAAGAACCTACAATAACAAATTAAATGACTCCAAACTCCACTATATTAGGAATTTCTATCTGCGAGTTACAATGACACACTTACGGCTCCATCTTCAGATCTTTGACATTATATATAATTGAAAGTACGCGTCATCAAAAATCCATCGAGTCCGAACTTGACAATCTCATCTCTTTTTACATTCTACGCATGATTTTTGGTACCACTTTTACAGTTCTATCTTCAGATCCTCGTCAACTTGAGCACTAATCAAACTTTGTATTTTTAGCAACAAAACCAATGAGTACAAACAAGGTCATCTTGTTAAAACTCTGGATTAAAGAGTTCCAGTCCCTGCATAATGAGCTTTGTTGGATGGTACCATAGTATTGCATTGTCACTAAGTTTTTACCAGTCTGTCAAGTTTTTGTACCAACGATTTCAGAAAGTCGTTAAAAAGTTGCTTGCAATATTTAGAAAATCTGTTATTTACATACGAAAATTGCCGGTTAAATAGATGCTGATGATCTTCGAATGAGGATCTCAAAGTATTACTACAAGGCTACCATGTAATTGTAATATCAATAAAGTAAGAAAATACAAAATTTAGTATAAAAAAGCCATTACAAGTTCTTTAATTCCTTTCAACAATTAGAAAAGAGCTGGTGATCTTGAAACGGCTGAACAGATCCTATTGAAACATAGCTAAGAAAAATCTCGCAAAACCGGGCTTTCAATTAAAAAAACCGCAGCCAAATCGAACCATCCGCCAGGGCGGTACGATGCCACGCACAGACACACAGATATACACATACACAGATACACAGATACACAGATATACAGATACACAGATACACAGATACACATATACACAGATACACAGATACACAGATACACAGATACACAGATACACAGATACACAGATACACAGATACACAGATACACAGATACACAGATACACAGATACACAGATACACAGATACACAGATACACAGATACACAGATACACAGATACACACCTGAAACTTATAACACCCCTCGTTTTTCGTCGGGGGCTAAAAATTAAATATACTTTTACATTAGTAGTCACTGTTAAGAGTAGATTGGCGTATTTATAATTATCGGATAGAAGTAAATGGCTAGTTATTATACTGATAGATGAAACGAAATCTTTTTACTTTTTTTAATAAAAATTTCGTCGTCAGAGGAGTATGAAATTTGCCGCAGCTAAAGTTTATATAAAGAAAAAGTGTAGTAAAAAAAACAGGAGCAGTCGTGGGACTGCCGATAGAAGTGAAAACGGAACTATTAAGTTGAGAGTAATTAAAACTATATGCAAAACATAGCTATTGATATACTATTATCATTAGCATGTCGGTGACGCGAACCGAGGATTTTACCCTCTACCAAAACGCTCAACGCGCCTAAAGAAGTTTTCACTTCAAAAATATTATCATTACCATAGTGTTCTGCATTATCTGGATGGCTTTGGTACCACCGCCTTACCTATTTCTGTCGCTATAGTTAAGTTTAAAAGAAGTGGATCTCCGATACTCTGTAATATATTTTATCCCAAAGCCTTCAAAGCAATGTTGCATCAGTTACGATCTAATATCGATGTTTCTACTTCCAGTACACATCCCTAAGTGCAAACATTAGAAGCGAGTTTTGTATGATCGATGGGCGACTCGCCTGGTAATCGTGTTTACATAGTTCACACTCAATATCAAAAATTTTTAAAACCCACGGGTGGCCAGCTACAGTTTGTTTTCACCTACGAATTCTAAAGTGTATTTGTACTTAAGGCTTGTTAAACTAAAATAACTTCTAATATAAATATTTAAAAGTGATTTTCCAATAACATCGTACATTAAGATTGATTGTGTGAGGTAAGATATTAGTTGAAAAAACAATTTGCCAATCAAAAATACGTGCGCCATATTTAAAGCCAATTGATGACAAAGTTGTTTTTTTTTACAACATGAAAAACAATAAGAAAACTATCTTGATGGTAAAGAGAAGCATTGCTAACCAAAAGGTACCAAGTATAGTAATGATGCATTGCTCACCATGTGGCAGGGATGGACAGCCAAAAGAATAAATGTAGCGGCTACTCTTTTTTTTTAATGAACTTAAAGCAGTTGATCCCAAAGACCATTTCTGCGTAACCGGGCTTTTTGGGAGTAAGTGCTCAGCCAGAGTTTAAGTTAAGTGGGCTTAGAGCTAACCATAAGGGTATCTTCTGTGAGACCGAACCTCGGCTAGGAACTATATCTTGACGATAAGTCAGAGTATGGATGATACTAATATTATAAATGCGAAAGTATGTCTGTCTGTCTGTTACGCTTTCACGGCTAAACCGCTGGACCGATTTTCATGAAATTTGGCATGGATATAGTTAAAGATCCAGGGTCAAACACAGGCTAATTTTTTTCAAAAATCCGTCCCTGGAGGGCTGAAATAGGGGATGAAATTTTTATTAAAAGCTATTTGGACGACTTATTAATATACCCGCGGGCGAAGCGGCGATGGTCAGCTAGTATTATATATAACATACAAAATTATACACCGCACACTTAAATAAATATATAATCCCGTAACACTTACAGCAAAATAAGAACCGCAGTAGTCGGTAAAATATTCAGCATTTAAAAGCGAACAGAACACCTAATAAATTAAGTTAATTTACGGTGTTTTAAACAGAGCTTTAACATAAAACGACTTAATTGCCCACTGCACTCGACGGATTATCTTGAAACATCCGTTTCGTATTTAAACACGTTTGTAGAGAGGCCATGGTTTCTTAATTAGCTGGATAAATTAGTTAAATACTCTATTTTATTTGTAGAATGTGGGATAGATAACAATTTTTTGTGGTGATATGAGATCTTTTGAAAAATACATTGGTTATAGGTGCCAATACCATCTTGACGACTATGGGCCTTACTTATTCCTGCCTCAACAGCGTCTATGGTATTAACCATCCTGCCATATGGGCATCAACTCATCATTAACATCTTTTGTGTTTACAGATGATGCCTATCTGTTTTCCGTTAGCGTGGTTAGCGAACCTAACTTAGAATCTATGGCGCTAGATTTCGATTCCCAACAGGGACGAACATTTAGTATTGTTGACTAACACCCATAATACAAGAAAATAATTTGCTTATTTTGAGTTTGGATCAAGTCGTGTAATTTGTTCAGTGATATTGATGTATTTATGTATTTGTTAGTAGATACTCTATTACGTAATATAAAAAAGTAAATATCTGGTAGCATTAGACAATTGTCGTCTATACTCTATAGATATCAAAGATGTTAGTAGAGCATTTCTATTGATGTTTAATAAGCGTAAATGTACTAATCGCAAAACGCATAGCCTTTTCTAAAGGGCAATGGGCCTACCTCTCGTTCCTACTACTGTAACTTCTGTAAACTAGAATCAACAGCGGAAACCGTCCTGATAACCTCTGAGTTGCGAGCTCAGGGTTCCCTGGGGGAAAAGTTAAGCTGTCTTGAATCCCGCAACGAATTTAATCAGAAGAATATAGGAGGAGTAAGAAAATACATCCAGTTTCCCTCCCTTTACAGCAGGAGACAGCGTAAAGATAAAGCAAAAAACTGCTAGGAAATGAGACGTTTACAATGAGGTTAAGCCTGATTGCTATTGCACCACGGTAATTTAGGTATTTGAGGACCTACGAAAATGGCCTACTTAAATCTGCTTTCAGTAGTACGTATGACACAATCGCTTGAAGGCGCATAGACTATCGTTCGCCTTTTACGAACTGCCTGACGGAACGGCAGATGGTCTATTCTTAAAATCAGGCTAGATCAATACAGACAGTTATGTTCCGGCCCCGCTTTTAATAATAAATTAGATGGATATATTACAATCACCATAAGAATCTATTATTATTTTTTCAATTGCTATTTAGTTTATTGTATTTATATCGATAATCTAAAACTATCGATATAAATACAATTTATTTAAACCCGTTTAGGTAAAATAACGTGATATATCGCGCGCGATAAAAGAAAATTTTGAGAAAAAAGAAAAACTTATATCTTGTTTATTTGACGTGTCACAACGAGAAAACTTTTGTCGTTCATATAAGTCCTTTTTATTGGTCAAACCTCTTTTATCGCGCGTGACATATCACTTCTTTTATCTTAAACAGACTGAAAAATAGCCTATAGATAACAAGATATGAGTAAGAAAACATAACTTTTTGAACTCAGTAAAACTGTAACAACCGACTGACCATTTGTTGTATCTCCGGAAACCTGTATTAGATCTTCACCAAATTAAATAGCACGGTAATATACCCTCCCAAAACAAAAAGACCGGCCAAGTGCGAACGGACTCGCGCACGAAGGGTTCCGTACCATCATCCTTAAAAAAATACGAAAAAACACGTTTATTTTATGGACACCCCCCTTAATATTTTCGTCTTTTTATTTTTAGTATTTGTTGTTATAGCGGCAACGAAAGTACATAATTGGTGAAAATTTCAGCTTTCTAGTTATCCCGGTTTATGAGATACAGCCTGGTGACAGACAGACAGCGGAGGCTAAGTAATAAGGTCCCGTTTTATCTTTTAGGTATGGAACCCTAAACAAAATCCCAAAATCGGTTCATAAATGACCGTATTCTGATGAAACAAAACAAAAAATAAAAATAAATACATAAAGCCGATTTGATAACCTTTTGGAATCGGTTGAAAATAGTATCATGTGGTGATTATAATATATCAATCTAATTTACCTGTCGCCAGGTGGGGAGGGGAGAGAGAGAAAGACGGAGGAGCGATGGGGGAATGGGGAGAGGGAGAAAAAAATAAAATACGTGGATAGCGACGCTAGTTTGTTAATATGTTGTTGAATGTAAATTACGTCGTTATCATTATTCATCCATCTCACAAATTATACGAATCGATGGGATTCGGGTTCGATTCCCGACAGGGCAAGCATTTGTGCGATGAGCATAAACGTTATATTTCTTGGTTTGGATATATATTATGTATGTAACAGTATTTATATATGTATTTCTATGTATAATTGTTTTTGAATAACACCCATAACACAAGCAAATAGTTTGCTTACTTTGGGGCTAGATAATATCGTGTAATTTGTTAAAAAAAATGATGTGGTGTCGCAGGACACCAGGTAGGAACGAACTTCCTTCGGCTAAACGGCACTACTCGCTTGTGTATGCGACTGTCGCGCCTGCGCACGTCTCATTTATCGCTTTTATTCCACGCATTTTTCTTACGGTTTTACTATCACATTTTTTTCAGTTCGGTCGCGCAGCAAAATCCCTATCCCCTCCAAGCCTGCCGTAAGGAACTTCGTTCTAAAAAAAAATGAATTAAGATGAACCGAAATATCTAAAGACATTCAATCTAATTCTACTTTACACTGATTCGCTATGGAATTGACATGAAAATATGTCTATAGATAGCAAACAAGTAGACGGCAATTTTAATGGAAAAGTAACCATCACCTATAGGTACCAAAGATGTTAATGGTGTATTACTATTCGTGTGGCGGTGTAGCAATGCCACATGCGTAATTTTACCGGCTGTCTTACCTTCCAAACTGGAACATGAAAATGACAAACGTTGAGCCCATTGTGGCAGAGATACGTAAGGTGGTCGTAACCTTCGACCAAAGTAAAATAAATGGACGGACCCAAGCGAGCCGATTTTGAAGACTCTTAAGTGTGCTAGGTCGCTCACTTTGTTAGCCTTGAACGTGATAATACACGGTACGAGAACAACAAATAAACATAGGCGCTCCTTTTCTCTCACGAACTTATTATTAGCTATCCCTTTTTATAGCAAGTGTATAATACATACTTACTATTAGCTGTTTATTTTGATTGTACGATTATTTTAAATCGTTATTTTTGACGCGTTTGTAAGGGCAAGGCCCGTCCATTTATTTTATTTTGGTCGAAGGTGGTTACATATACTTGGGTGAGACATTGCAAAAATCTATCACCTAGTTATCACGATAATTAGTGACAATTTAGCTAACTGTTCATCTTTTACGATCTGTCATATTGTTTATACTTTTAAAGGAAGTTCAGACCAACTCGGAACATGGCAATATAAACCTGGGTAGTCGTAATTTACAGCTGAACAGACTGAATTTTACATCAACTAGTCATTTAAAAAGCGAGGCATTAAATATATTTGGTAAACCTCTGGCCAAAATCATATTCACCTTAATTTCACAGCCGTGCACCCTGTTTTTTCGAGATCAATTAAAATCTCAAAATTCAGAGATAAAATTTCGTGAGTGCACTGAACGCAAAGATAACCAAAATTAACGCCATTTCTCACAATTTACGAGTTATAATCATTTAGTTAACGGTTGTTATCCTTATTAATATAATAATCACATACCGGTAAGGAGTTTATGTAAAGAAACATTATATTACAGACAGAAAAACCGTTAAATAAATTGTGAGAGAGACTGTGTGATTAGTATATAAACCTATGTTATTCGCATAATGAATCAGTATTTACTCATCATTCGTTGTATCATTTGCTGAAACGTTACGTTACACCTTGCTTTCCATACATGGCGAACGGACCCTGCCAGGATTCGAACCTGAAATCTTCTGATTCTGAATATATCATATAAATAGTAGGTAGGTAGGTTTTCTATTTTATAGGACGTAATTTAAACAGATGGCTTTCCTAATGATAGCCATCACCTATAAAAAAAATTAATAAATGTGCTTCGATATTCTGTAGTGAATAGAATTAATATCATATGCATAAGTTTACCGGCTACCTTACCTTTCAAACCGGAGCACGACAGCGACAGGCATTGACGTTAATGCGGAATAATATAATAGGTAAGCGTAAAGACGGTGGTGACTGGTGCAAAACCCAAGACGTTGCAGAACTCTATAACTATTCTGCAAATCGGTCTGTTTTTGGGGACCCATGCATTTCGGCTACAATAAAATATTTGATACATAATCCGTTGATTAGCAATATATGTGTTGATCACAATTCTTAGCTTCAACGGCTAAGGTCCTTTTGCACAATTATATATTTAATCAAATCCCTTGCAAGGGTAGTTAGAGCATACTGAGTGTTCAACGTCGCGACTCATACAGATTAACAACCCAAGTATTGAACACGTATTATATAATTCTATAAACAAATAAATCTGTAGGCTCTATTATTATTTTTTGTTTTACGCTAGACTATGTAAACTTCATATCGTTCACTCATGGGTAAAACTCACTAAAATCAGTTTAGAGTGGTTTCTAGTTATTAGCAATTACCTGTGGCCGAAATTCGACCATATACTAAACAATAAAATATCTTTCAAATTTGATAGCTGATTTTAGCCATAAAGAAAATACCTAATATATGTCACTTGAGTGTTGTGAGGGAACGATTTATTTTTATTGATTCAATATACTTTTAATGTATTTGATTTAAAAATATTAGTTTTCAGCACTTCTCCACAACGTAAACTTTAATTCTGCCAAATTTCATGCTCCCCCGTTAGCGCAATTTCCTTTAAAAAAAGGTCCAAAGTTTTTCCTTCACGCATTAATATATAGATTGACAAAATTATGTCAATTTAAATTTTAATTAATGTCACTAACGGCCGGTTTTCGAAACGCAAATTAATTTTAACAAGCAATTAATCTGTGTTTAACATCATTTTTACAATCAAATGATCTGTTAGGTGCAGAGTAACTGCTTGTATAAATTAATTTGCATTTTAAATATTTGCATACCATATAATGGTAGAATGTTGGTAACAAAATTAATTTTAAACAACTTGTAACACCCATATTCTTGCATATAAATATTTTCTTTCTTTCTTGGGAAACCGGATGTAAGTCTCTAAATACATGGAGAGGAAAACAATAATTATAATGTCTGTGTCTCAAAATGATAATGATGTTACTTAATGAGTTTTTCTTGTCATACGTATAATTTCCTGTTAGGTTGTCGGTAAACTTATGTAAGTGGCATTAAGAGGACACCGAGCTATTAGAGCGAATCGATATTTTGACCTCCTAGGTGGATGGGGGCGAACTGTGATGGTTCTGTCTAGGTTAGGCGATACGAGTGCGGATTTATTTTGATATTTCCTTGTTATCATTTAAATTTGTACATATTTTAAAAATATATTTTGTAACAGTTAAAGAAAATATGTTGTTTTGCAATTATTTAAAAACTGACGATCTTTTCGTAAGTATTTACGCCATACTAAGGGTTTTACTTTTTGTAAATACTTACTATCGAGGAAACTACTAGTTTTCATGTTTTCAAGTTGTGTAATTTATGGAGTGAATCCTTTAGTCGACCGCCCCGTTGGTCGAGTGGTTAGAGACCCTGACCACATAATCAATGGGGTCCGGGTTTCATTCCCGGCAGGGACAGACATTTGTGTAATGAGCATAGATGTTTGTATTTCTGGGTTTGGGTGTTTATTAAATATATTAGAGTATTTATATAAGTATTTCTATGTATTAGTATCATTGACTGACACCCATACTACAAGCATATAATTTGCTTACTTTGGGGTTAGATCAATTTGTGTAATTTGTCCAGTGATATTTATTTATTTTTTTATTTAGTATCTTACTTATGAATTGCAGCGCTAAATAATTATAAAAGACGATATTGCAAGAAATCTACCGAACGCATTTATTTCGAAATTAGCTTGTCGCAAACTTAAGACATCACTAGATGGATAACAACTCACAATTAACTAGCTTTGGTGTTTATAGGCGATGGTTATAACTTTGAATCAGAAGAACAAACTTTTTTTATTATAACAAACAGGCAGATGCTTGATGAATATATAAAAAAAGTTTTTCAGATGTTTGTTGACAAATATTCAACTTAAATATGTTTAACCGTTTCCTGTCAAATGTACCCTAATAACAAAAAACGATAATAAATTACAATTTCATCGACGAAATCTTGGAATACTTTAAAGTCCGCCGCCGCGTTTCTTATCTCATTCGGGGCGTAATTTGAAATTTTATCGATACGTCGACACTTGTCGGCACTTTGGTAGCGATTAACTTTAAAAGGAGTTTTAGAGATAACTTTTTTACAAGATTTTTAAAACAGTGGATGCTTTTTAACAAACGCGATGAGAATTGATCGAATATTGACGGTAGATTCAATTTTATTTTATTATTAAGTAGCAGCACTTTGCAGCCAGTATACTAGAAAAGTTTTTTAAATAACACTTTTTACGTAATAAAAAGTATCCCATATCCTATTCCAGATCATATACCTTTGTGTCAAATATCATATAAATTAGTCCAGCCGTTTTTTTGTAATCTAGTAACAAACTGGATGATTCTTACATATAAACTTTCATATTTGTAATATGTCGTCGTCGATATAATTTTTCATGCAAATTTTCATCCTCTATGTTTAGGCCCTTAGTTAATTTTAGAAAAAAATAGTAACTTATGTTCAACCCCAAATCTTCATCTTCTAAATTTTCTTGTTAAATATAATTAATCAAAATTTTTAGTACACTTTTCTATACATGCTGTAAACAGAGTTTTTGTTTACATTATTATCAAAATTCATGTGTATACTCTAATGATATTCAAATTACGTATCAACTAAGGTTAGTTTCAAGAAAACCTTTGCTTCCCTTTTCATGTTAATAAGTCCAAGAGCTCAGTGTATCACGTCATTGTGCACCCACCTTTACATCAATGTGTCGTCCATCATCGTCACAGATGATTGATATACTTTTTCAAACCTTATGCCTTGAATATTCGCCTTATGAAAACATTTTTAAATAAATACAAACTTTATGTTGATAACATAAAGTTGATTTTCAATAAACTCAAATTTATCTGATGTATTTCAAATATTTTCGAAATAAGACTCTATGTTCGCCGCATAAGGTTGTGTTTATTTTGTAGTGATGGAGTTAAGAGGTCGTTTATAGTAGATTTTGCACACAATGCGAGGCTTGACGTTGGTTTTTTCGCGGCAATATTGAACTGGTCCTAATGTTGCAGTGACGAAGACGAATGTTCTGATAGATGAATCTAATTGGGATTCTTTGAGTAATTTTTTAACTAGCGTAGTTACATCAATAATATATTGAAATAATTTACTTCTTTTAATTACTAGACCGTGGCCTCCGGAATATTTTTATTATTGACTAGCTAAGCTCGCGACTTCATCCGCGTGGAAAATTTCGAAATTAAAAGTAGCCTAAGTTACTCCTTATCACATCAACTATCTGCTTGTGAAAGTCCCGTCAAATCGGTTCAGCCGTTCCAGAGATTAGCCGGAACAAACAGACAGACAGACAGACCGACAGACAGACAGACAGACAAAAATTGTAAGAAAATGTTATTTTTGGTATATGTACCGTGTACACATACATATGCATTCAGTAAAAAGAGGTTATTTTAATATTACAAACAGACACTCCATTTTTTTTTATTTGTATAGATGTATAGATTAATAACCTGCAAAATATTTGTAAACAGCTTCATTTTGACGAGACACTCATGTCTCTCTTCGAAAAATCACGAATCGGGTAACTAAGAAAGTTAGGGGGCTTCAAACATGTTAATTTGTTCAAGGAAAAATATTTATTAATAACAATAATTAGTTTTTTACTTTAAACGCTTGATTATTAAAAACCCGAAAAAAATTTTATCCACACATACGATGGATTTCTGACGAGTGCTCCACTTTAAGGATATCGGAATTATGAAATTTTTTAAATTGATATCAATCAATTTAAAACCTAATTTCCTCACAACAACTAGTTAATTATTATTAACCTCATTTTCTTACAATAATTTATTAATTATTACTAGCTGACCCGGCAAACGGTGTTCTGCTTTTTTATCTACTCTTTTTTTCCATATTTTCTCACCTTTTAAACCTTCCCTGGACTTCAACAATTAATTCAAAACCAAAATTAGCCAAATCGGTTCAGCCGTTCTCGAGTTTTAGCGAGACTAACGAACAGCAATTGATTTTTATATATATAGATTATAATTAAAGGGTAACTTTGTTCTACACGTAACGTAGAAATAGATCGATTACAGCAGGTGTCCCGCAGGGCTCCATACTGTCACCCGTATTATTCTCCCTGTACACGTGCGACGTATCACGCGAGCCGCACGTCGAGCTCGCGTTGTTCGCCGACGACACCGCCCTCTATACGTCCAACTTTTCCAAAGTAACAATCACCAAGCGGCTGGAGGCTGTGGCTAACGCCCTTGGTGATTGGTTCACAAAATGGCGTATCGAAATAAGCCCCACAAATAAAGTGCAGCCGTGTACTTTCGCCGCGGCAAACACCCGCGACAACAAAGGCGCGGTCTGCGTAAGCTAGGCAACATTACCCTGTTCGGAAACGTCATCCCGTGGGAAAGGAAAGTCAAGTACCTCGGGGTAACGTTGGACAGCAAAATGTCATTCAAACCGCACATACAAAGAATGAAGTTAAGGCTAAGTTCGTTGTAGGTCGGTTATATAATCTTATCAATAAACGCAGTAAAATGTCACTTATTACGAGTGACGTTCAGTTCCGCGGTCACTTGGAAGGCAAGGCTAAATTAGCCTCTAAAAAGCTGGGAGTTCTCAGTAGGGCCAGGCAGTACTTCACACCGGCCCATCGCTTATTACTTTATAAGGCGCAAATCCGGCCTCATATGGAGTACTGCTCTCATTTATGGGCGGGAGCTCCTCAGTACCAGCTCCTTCCTTTTGATCGAATTCAACGTAGGGCGGCTCGAATTGTCGAGGACGAGACTCTTTCAAATCGGCTTGATTCTTTGGCGTTACGTAGAGATGCGGCATCACTCTGCATCTTTTATCGGCTCTACCATGGGGAATGTTCCGAGGAACTGTTTGGATTAATTCCTGCTGCCGAATTTCACCATCGGACATCGCGACAAAATTCGAAGTTCCATCCTCACCATCTCGATGTCTGGAAATCCACAACCGTGCGATTCTCGAGGCATTTTTTGCCCCGCACCACTCCTTTGTGGAACCAGCTATCGGCAGAAATTTTTCCAAATGGATACGACTTAGGGACCTTCAAGAAAAGAGCTTACTCATTCTTAAAAGGCCGGCAACGCAATCACAAGACCTCTGGTAGTGTGGTTGTCCATGGGCGGCGGTAATCACTTACCATCAGGTGAGCCTCCTGTCCGTTTGCCCCCTCTTCTATAAAAAAAAAAAAAAAAAAAAAAAAAAAAAGACAAGGTGACACTTTACAAGTCGTGCGTACGCCCCATCCTTTCTTACGCTTGCGTAGCGTTTGCCCATCTCCCCCGTACGGACTTGCATCCGTTGCAAGTGGTACAAAATAAATTCCTGCGTATTGCCACGGGAGCACCGTGGTATATGCGCAACGTAGACCTCTATAACGATCTTGAATTGCCGAGCTTAGCAAAGCATTTCAAAGAAATCTCTAAAAGATACTTCGATCGTGCCATCTCGCATCCGAACCCACTGGTGGTAGCCGCGACTGACTACATCCCAGACCTTTATCCCGATCCCAAACTACGTAGGCCCCGACACGTTCTTACCAAATCCGATGACCCGATAACTCTGGCCAACGGTTTACACTATAACACTACACACCTACATTCGCGACACCGTCGCCGCCGGCGGCGACGAGGACCCCTGTTTCGCCCTTCGGCGAACTGAGCCCAAGGGCAAGGTTCGGCGGACGGACAAAACAATGCCACTAGCCCTCTCATCGCAAATCACGACCCCACCCTAAGCCGAGGTTCAGTCTCACAGGAGACACCCTTAGGGCGGAGGGCGTACAGCCCTACACCTTTAAATTCTGGCTGAGCACTCTGCTCGCCCCCGCGACCGGTGAAGCTGTAACAGCCCATAAGGCTAGCAGTAATTGAGCCATTCCGAAAAAAAAAGTAACGTAGAAACTTTTTATAGTGCGACATTCTAAAGTTTTGTTTTTTAACTACCTTTATTATTTACCCGATTCGAGATTTTTTGACGACAGAAAAGATGGGTATCTCGTAAAAACGAAGCTGTTCGCAAAAATTCAGCTTGTTATTAATCTATATATATATATATATATATATATATATATATATATATATATATATAAATCATTTGCCGTTTGTTAGTCTCGCTAAAACTCGAGAAAGCTGAACCGATTTGGCTAATTTTGGTTTTAAAATATTCATGGAGGTTCAGGTTGGGTTTAAAAGGTGAAAAAATGTAGAAAAAAACCCGGAAAAGTAGACACAAAGCTAGCAAAACGACGTTTGCCGGTTCAGCTAATCGAAAATAAAAATTTCCCTGATACCACGGTCTATACGGATTCCTTATAAAACAAGGCGATCTACTTTCCTTCTTTGTAGCTTATTAAAGGTATTCGTTTTTAACGCAGTATAACTGCAGCCAATCCCATTTCCTGTATCTCCAGAACCCTACATCAGATCTACACCAGATTAAAATGGGATCTCACGAACATAAAGCCATTTTGAGAACCACCTCCTTTTGTAAGGTCGGTTGGGAAAGGCTGAACATTAAAATTATTAAAACTTTCATGAGTCATTATAAACTAAACAATTAAAAAGAGGTGCACTCACGTTTTTATCGGAGTAGATGCCGACTAGTTTCGGGCCTTCCTGAGAAAGGACCTTATATAGGTCCGAAACTGGTCGGACTGAACATTTTTATAATGGTAGTAATATATACTATAGTGTACAATAGACTTCTATGCTGCTTTGACTAAGTACGCTACTATATTTTATATGTCATGAGATAGCAAACAAGCAGATGACTCTCCTGATGGAAAGAGAAACCATCGCCTATAGACACCAAAAATGTTAATGGTGGATTGCTATCCGTGTAGCAGGGTGGCAATGCTTCATGCAATAGTCTACTGGCTACCTTAACCTCTTAATCACAACTCGACAATGACAAGCATTGGCGCTATTGTGGCAGGAATATAAATAGGCGGTGGTACCAAATACCTGGGTGAGACGTTAGGAAACTTTACCACCTAGTAATCACGATGGTAGTGACACGTATACCCAATTGGTCGCTTTTTACGACCTGCCTAGCAGAGCGACAGTTGGTTCATTCTTCGAAGGAGCTCGGACCAACACATGGAATTTTAGTTTTAACATTAAAATCTCTTCAATTTCTTCTGTCCTGCCATGGTAAAAGAGTCGCTTACTAATGAGAGAATTCGAAAGATTTTTCAACATGCAATTCAAAGTCGATGGAATGATAAAAAGTTGCATAATACCGACATTAGCGGTCAAATTGTCTTTTATTTCCTAACAGATTTAACATTTTTTCAACAAACAATGGTGAATATAAATGGTTTTAGCTGAAACAACTCTCCCGCGGTGATTTAATTCGAATGTTTACCTAAACTGACGAAAAAACAAAGCTCGGAGTTCCAATCACGTACGATGTAACAATAGTAATGGCGGAATGGAATCTAAATATGTTTTAAAATTGTATTGTAAAATTAATTAAAAAAGCAAAACAATGTTTTGAATGCAAGTGTAGGTAAGTAGAGTTCTGCAATGTATCTTTGGTTATGGTTGTCTCTTATCATCAGGAGCTATCTGTTTTCCACCGTATTGGCCCGGGCTCCTTTAAAAGATAGACTAACTGCCGTTCTGCCAGGCAGGTCGTAAAAGGTGCCCGATTGGCTATACGTGTCACTAACATCGTGACTATATACAGGTGGTAGAGTTTCGCAATGTCTCGCCCGGGTATGGTACTACCGCCTTACCTATTTCTGCCGCAATAGCATCAAAGCTTATCATTGTCGTATTCCGGTTTGAAGAGTAAGGTTGAAGATGATAAATGTGGCAATGCCATCCTACCACCCGGATAGCAACGCACCATTAACATTTTTGGTGTCTATATGCTATCTTTCTCTTCTCATCAGGTGAGCCTTAAGTTTGTTTGCTATCCAATGATATAAAAATATATGAGTTTTCTTATATAAGGACCTTGTACTTACTCACTCGGACTTTAGGAGCGAGTAAATGCCCAGTCAGAATACAAAAATATGTTTAGACAACAAACATCACGCTAAGAATTGTCTCCTCTGAGACTGGACCTGACTTAATGCGGTGTTCTTATTGTGGAAAGTGAAGTCGAGAGATGTCTCTCGACCTTAAAAGCAATTCTTTCCGTCGAGACTTTGATCAATAGAATAGAATCGATTGCCACTCCGACAGACAGTTTGTAAAATGTAAGTGATTGGTTAAAGATAATTACTAGGTTGAAGAGTTTTGTAATGTCTCGCTCGGATCTGGTACCAAACCCTAATTCTGCCTGCAGTAGCGCATATTCATTTTTTTAAGATAGCAAAGAAGCAGATGGAGTCTCCTGATGGAAAGAGTCAACGATTGCCTATAGACACCAAAAATGTTAATGGTGCGTTGGTATCTTGTGGCGAGGTCTAATGCCACATGCATAAGTTTACCGGCTACCTTACCCTCCAAATCGGTAAGCACTGACACTTTGCGGCAAGAATAGGTAAGGCGGTAGTACCTGACCCGGGCGAGACAATGCAGAACTCTACCACCAAGTTAATCACTATCACTAACGTGTTTCAGTTTTGAGGGTAAGTTACAAAGTTAACTTTTATATGTGGCTTTACCATCTCGCCACCCGAATAGCAATCACATCATTAACATCTGTGATTTTAACATTGTGTAACATTGTTGGATCGTATTTTAAAGAATTTTATGGTAAAAACTGTGTCTACTTTTTGTTCTAAGTATGATGGTAGGCGTATAATATTATTAATACGCTAAGGATAAGATGTTTGCCTCCCTTTTTAGAGATAACCTCACAATTACTCTAAATAAATTCTATATCATTTTATAGATAATTGCTTGCTCTACCGGCATCAACAACTAAAAAATATATTACTGCTTTTGTTTTTATAAATTATTAAAATTAAAATTATATACACATATTAAGACATAATACATCAACGCTGCCATCTGACACCTTTAATTTTGAAACAACGTCAACATGATTGACGGTCTGTAACTTTTTTGTTTAATTTCAAATCAACTGAAAAAGTATTAAATAAAATTACTTAGTGCGAATTATTCTCACGGGTATGGCTAGTTTTACAATATTTTTTATTTTTGACAAACTATAAGAAAATGGCTGTCTAAGTTATAATATTAATATTATCAAAAACATTATTTTAACAAAGAACCAAGCCCCGCAACTCGGTTTTTCTACCGTTAAAAGTTATGAGATCATGTTTTTTTTATATCATAAGATAACAAACAAGCAGATGGGTCTCCTGGTGGGACGAGTCAACCATCGCCTATAGACACCAAAGGTGTTAATGGTGCGTTACTATCTTGTAGCGAGGTCCAATGCCACATGCATAAGTTTACCGGCTACCTTACCCTCCAAATCGGAACGCGGCAGTGACTAACACTGACGTTATTGCAACAACTGTCGCAATAGCGTCAGTTATTATACCAAGTCCGTTAATTTATTTAGTCACTACTTAAGGGTTTTTTTTTTATATCATAAGATAGCAAACAAGCAGATGGGTCTCCTGATGGAAAGAGTCAACCATCGCCTATAGACACCAAAGATGTTAATGGTGCGTTGCTATCTTGTGGCGAGGTCTAATGCCACATGCATAAGTTTACCGGCTACCTTTCCCTCCAAACCGGAACACGACAGCGACAAGCGCTGACGCTATTGCGGCAGGAATAGGTAAGGCGGTGGTACCAGATCCGGGCGAGACAATGCAGAACTCTACCACCTAGTAGCCACGATGGTAGTGACTCGATAGCCAATCGGTCGCCTTTTACGACCTGCCTGGCAGAACGACAGTTGGCCTATTCTACAAAGGAGGCCGGGACCAACACGGCGAAAAAACGGCCGGGTCCTTCTATCTTAAGTTATCACTACTTATTATTTGAAGTTATTACAATATCAATATGAAAATCTTTTATGTTTGAAATCATTGATATAAAAAACCCAAGATGCACAGTCCCGAACAAAACTGACACTCAAAACTGTCCCTAATTTCACATAAGTAGTTATAGATATGGTAAAAACATGTTTTTGCATATCCAACCTTAATCGCAAGTTTTATGGTTGGTTTTAAAAAGCAATATACAAAAAGTAATAAAATTGACAGTGTCGCGATCGACGCGGTTCTATTTGTAACGAGCGCACAATTTGAAATTGAGCGCTCATTTTCAGAGGACGTTTTCGAGACACTGACTGTGCATCTTGAGTTTTTTACATCAATGTTTGAAATAAATAGATTGTCTCGGCAATCGCACTATACAATTTGATATAATATAACAATATGTATTACTTGTGAGTTGCAATTTGTTTTCATGCGATGGCCAAGTCAATCTCTTTATTTAAAACGTAAATGATTTTTAATATTAATATGGTAATAACTTAAGAAGAGGAGCCCTTAAGTAGGGACTAAGTGGATTGACAAATTTAGTAATGATTTCACAACTTTTTACGGTAGAAAAACTGAGTTGTGAGACTTGGGGTTTAAAAGTTATGTTTTTGATGGCATCTCACTTCTTTTTGTAGACAGTCCTACTTTTCCTTTTTATATGGAATAACAAAGTTATTTTTGCGGTTGGTGAATTTAGAAAACTGGACCGAAATTGCAAAATATTTTAGTTTTTCCTTGATTTATACACGAAATACTAATTGTATACTAAATTTGAAGCTTCTATGTGTGCTAGATGTGCCTTGGACTTGTGGTGACTTGGTCAGTCAGTCAATGACAAAATTAAGAAATTTTGACCAGTTTTATTTTTTAAACTACCAGTTAAAATTGTTTGAAATTTGAAATATAGTGTTTATGCAATGCCTCCTTGGTTACTGAAAATTTATGCTTCTAGTTTTATCCACAACAAAGTTGTAGGGAGGTCGAAAATAAGTTTGTTAAAGTTAAATATTAACATAACCAATAACCAATAACCATATACTACATACTATACTTTTGCCAGCCGACTTTCAAACGAGGGTATTACTGTAAAATATTAAAAAAAAGAATTACCTTTAAACTATTCTTTAGCACAAAAATAGGATTATAATAAAGATAATGATGTGTACTTAAACTTATTGATGTTTTAATGAGAATAAAATTTAAAGTTTCGTACAATGTCTTGCATTTGAAATTGACGACAATAACCATTCAAATTAAAGTTTTAATAACATTTTTTTATTTATTCCTAGCGATATATTTAATTTAATTAATTTAAAAAACGCAGAATTTTTTTAGTTTATATAGTATTTGTCACTCCAAAAGACTCGCAAAAATGTCCAAACTTAAAACCGCCTGTGTTCTGTGACTTCTATTTCCGATTTATGAGCTGTAATAGACTGCCAGGGAACATCACTAAATGAATTGTTCAAATAGTTAAATAGCAATGCGACCTCACTATTTCATAAGCAATAAACATCAGAGCAAGCCGGTCGATACGCGTTTCGTATTCTCAATGCAAATTCTATTGCGTTTAATGCATATTTCCGAGCAGTCGACGCTTTGTCGGGTCGTCGATTGAAACTCTAATTAGCCTAGACCGCCCACGTCGCCATGTTTATCTCTGTTAATTAAAAAATATCCTATCTTTAACAACATCACGTCACATAATTAGTAATATACATATTTCAGTTGGATGATAAGGTAATTAGTAAATTTTTATAGGCGTTACATCCTCCTTTCATATATAAGGTGATATCAAGGTATAGGAGATAATTATCTCTTCATACAGGTGAGCCATCTGCTTGTATGATGTTTTATGTAATACTAGCTGTTTCCCGTATCTTTATTCGTGTGACCCACACACATTACTTCCATTTATGCAGTCGGGTAAAAAAGTAGCCTATGTTACTCAGTGCTTATGTAGCTTTAATTGGTAAATCTATATATATATATATATATATATATATATATATATATATATATATATATATATATATATATATATATATATATATATATATATATATATATATATATATATATATATATATATATATATATATATATATATATATATATATATATATATATATATATATATACTCGTTACTGAATACAACCTTGATGTAGTACTTATTCAAGAACAATACCAAAGTACCCAACTTCGTAATAAAGTACTACAACACAACACAAAAGCTCGCGCAGGTATATACGTCTCGCGCTCTTTTTATACAGTAACGGCTATTACTAATCTTTCGTCCCAACATTGTGCCGTAGCGGAGGTATCCTGTTCCAAACTTAAAATATATATCATTAGCTGCTATTTCCAGTATTCCGATCCTGTTGCTCCTCACTTGCATCACCTCCGACACGTTCTACGATCTCTTGCCGGGCAAAAAATTATTATTGGTGTTGACGCTAATGCCTCATCCCCTCTTTGGTACGGTAAACTACGATCCAACGACAGGGAGCGTAGATCTGCAGTAGAAGAGTTCATTGCTGAACTAAATCTCACCATCCATAACACCCCCGACGCACCACCTACATACAGTAGCCCTATGGGTGAATCATCTATTGACGTCACACTTTCTAGTGCGTACGTTCGTTTGAATAACTGGCGCGTGATTCCAGATGCGTCTTGTAGTGACCATCGTTTGATTGTGTTCGAGTATAATCCACTATTACCTGTGAGCTCGGAATCTAATACGATTGATTATATATATAACGCTAAATTTGCTAACTGGAATCTCTTCCGACATTTATTTTCTGCACATGCCAAAGATTTCACTCGCCATTCATTAACAGTGTCAGAACAATCAGAAATAATGTCTGATACATTTACCTACTGCGCGGATATTGCTATAGGTCGTCATGCAAAAATAAAAACTCAAAAGTGTGAATGGTGGAACGACAGCTTAGTTAAAAAACGGCAAGACTTTAGGAAAGCTAGACGCCACCTTAATAAACTTAAGCGCCGTCGTTTAGAAGGTGACGAATATGTTAAAGCTCTTGCTAATTTAAGAAAGACCCGATCACACTATCGAGCCGCCACTGCATTAGCAAAAAGAAATTTTCTGTTAAAAATTACGGATAGATTAGAAAAAGAAGGCCCTTGGTCTTCTATGTATCATGAAATCAAAAATCGTACGAAAAATAATTTATCTTTTTATAATAATATTAAAATTAACGATACGTATACGCTTAGCTTAGAGGAGACAGCGAACGCTCTTTTGCATACGTTAATTCCGGATGATAATCTAGATCGCGATAACGAATATCATCGTGAAATTAGATCGCAAGTTGACGTGATACCTGCGTCCCCCATGTCGAGCCTTGTAACGTTAGACGAACTTTTAAACACCGTTAACAACTTACCATCGAAAAAAGCCCCCGGAGAGGATAAAATCTCAAATTATATGATAAAACAAGCGTGTTTAGCGGCCCCGGACTCTATTTTAAAAATAATAAATCGTTGTATTGCTGAAGGAGTTTTTCCCAAAATATGGCGCCAAGGATATCTTAAAATTATTCCAAAGTCCGGTGACAAGCCTACGGATGACCCTAAATCTTATCGTCCCATTACACTTCTGCCGTCCCTTGGTAAACTGTTAGAAAGATTGATAGTTCCTCGACTTCTACCACGAGGGCCCACGTTCAATAAACAACAGTTTGGATTTACCGCCGGAAAATCCACTATCGATGCAGTGCTCTCTATGAGAAAAATGGTAGAATTGTCACGAAATAATTATGTTGTAGGTATTTTTTTGGATATTTCTGGTGCTTTTGACAATGCTTGGTGGCCGATGTTATTGTTGAAATTAAAAACAAGGGGGTGTTATTCAAATATATATAAGCTAATTAAATCGTATCTAGAAAACGGTCATACGAAATTGCAGCTAGGGCATTACGCAGTGTCTAAACGCCTTACTCTAGGCTGCCCTCAGGGATCAGTACTTTCACCATATCTATGGAACTTAGGATTTGACGATTTATTCTCATTAGCCTTGCCGGAAGGATGCTCGCTTATAGGTTATGCAGACGACGTAGCTTTAATGATACAAGCTAACACACGAGCACAGATAGAGTCGCTGGCTCACACTAGTCTTAATTTGATCATCAACTGGGGCTTGAGAAATCGTTTAAGCTTTGCGCCTCATAAAACGTTTTACTTAATATTAAAAGGTTCGCTCCTATCATCTCCCAGTATAAAAATAAATAATAGCACAATAAAGAGAAAAGAATCGGTAACATACTTAGGTTTGGTCATAGAAAAAAACTATACTTTTATAAATCATATTAACTATATCGGTGAAAAGGCTAAACGGAATTTCTTATCCTTTGCGGGCATATCTACCTCGACATGGGGTTTAACGTTTAACACTTTAAAGATAATTTATAACGCCACGTATTTAGGTTGTATCTGTTATGCTTGTTCAGCGTGGGCTGATAAAGTTACGAGTGGTGCGATCCGGCGCAAACTACTTCAAAATCAGCGTCTAGCACTAATATTTCTATGCAAAGCATATCGCACTGTAAGCTCCGAAGCTTTACCCGTTTTATCAGGCGTCTTACCATTAGATTTAGAAATTCAGCGTCGGGCTTCAATGTATTACAATTCTAGGAATTTTACTAACCCAGAATTTATCAACTCGCAAGCCCAAACAAAAATACGTCGCCTTTTTAATCCCGTAATCGACGTTACTAATGAATTAATTGATGAATGGCAGTCGCGTTGGTCTTGTTCAACTAAAGGACGGCATTTATATAACTTTTTCCCGTGCATCCGAGATCGCTTAAGTAAAACTTGGATAGAAATAGATCATTGTGTTGCACAGTTTCTCACTAGCCACGGTAATTTTAAAGCTAAATTATTCTCGTTTAAACTAGTTCCTTCTCCCTTTTGCGAGTGTTCTACATTAAACTGTAAATATGAACAAACTGCACATCACATTCTTTGGGAGTGTAATCTTTGGCAAAACGAACGTCGTCAAATGCTTCATAGTATCCAATGTATATCCGGTGTAATTTATTACTCCGATCTTGTGGGTACACGTGGGAACTTCCGTGCCTTCAAACGATTTTGTCACACTTACTACTGGAAGCAAAATTAAGTAGGCCATTCTGATAGGTCCCTAATTTCCAAACTTCCGTGGTGCAATAGCAATCAGGCTTAACCTGATTGTAAAAGTCTCATTTCGTAGCATTTTTATGCTTTTAACATTTTGCTGTCTCCTGCTACAAAGGGAGGGAAACAGGATGTATTTTCCTACTCCTCCTATATACTTCTGATTAATTTCGTTGCGGGATCCAAGACAGCTTAGCTTTTCCCCAGGGCACCCTGAGCTCGCAACTCAGAGGTTATCAGGACGGTTGCCGCTGTTGATTCTGGTTTACAGAAGTTACAGTGGTGGGAACGAGAGGTGGGCCCATTGCCCTTTAATATATATATATATATATATATATATATATATATATATATATATATATATATATATATATATATATATATATATATATATATATATATATATATATATATATATATATATATATAAAAATCAATCCCTATTTTCCTTGGTCACGACATCACGCCTGAATGGCTGGACCAATTTCGGTAATTTTTTTTGTTGTGTTTGTATTGCAATTGTAAGGAGAAGGTTCTTATAAGAGAAAATATTAAGAAAATTGCGCGGTAAATTAGAAAATTTAAGAATACTTAACCACCATATAAAGTTTAATGCCATTTTGACTGCGTGGAAGGACAATCCCGTAGTCTTATATAAATTACGTGTCACGTTGTTTGTCCGCTATGGATTCCTAATATGTAAGGCAAAACAACGTTTGCCGGGTCAGCTAGGAATTTTTAAAATTGGTTCTGTGTTTTTTAATTTATTCATTACTAGCTGAACCGCGCAGCTTCGCCCGCGGGTATATTAATAAATCGTCCAAATAGCTTTTATTAAAAATTTCATCCCCTATTTCAGCCCTCCAGGGACTGATTTTTGAAAAAAAAAATAGCCTATGTTTGACCCCGGATATTCAAATATACCCATGCCAAATTTCATGAAAATCGGTCCAGCGGTTTAGCCGTGAAAGCGTAACAGACAGACAGACAGACGGACTTTCGTATTTATAATATTAGTATGGACTAGCAGCAGCGTGCAGCTCACTGCATTAGAAAAGTTTTTTGCGAATCCCGCAGGATAACCTAATTTTTTCGGGATAAAAAGGAGCCTATGTGCTATTCCAGGTCATTATCTACCTGTGTGCTAAATTTCATGCAAATCCATTCAGTAGTTTTGGCGTGATTGAGTAACAAACATGCATCCATCTATCCATCCAAACATCCAAACTTTCACATTTATAATATTAATATTGAATATAGATACAAGAACAAATCTTATCTATTTTAATTATAACACTAACTGCCCGCCCTGGCTTCACACAGGTGGTGTACCTAATAAATAAATGGTTAATAAATAGAAATACAGTTAAATAAATCGCCTCTGTAGTCTAGTAGTCCGGTGCCAGAGTTGACCGCATGAGGTTCCGAGTTCGATTCCCGGGTCGAACAATTCAAATGTGTTTTTCAGTTATCTGTTAAGAAACCACAATGTCCGGATTGGATAAATACCCGTAGGCGTATCACCTAACATTTGCAATTCGCCAGCGACCAGCGATGACTTTTAAACGTAACAAAAAACCATCAAAAACGTCGCCATTGCTTGTTGATCACTGGATGCACTTTTTGCAAAGTCACGACAAAAATACTAATCTAGTGTCAACGACTGCCACTAATATATAAGGCTGTTATGTGTCTTGCAATTACTAAACAATTACGATAATTTCGCATTGCCAGTTGCGTGATAACCGTTAGCGATAGAGATCACATTGTGGGATTAAGTATCTTCGGCTAATCATGGGTGCCCTAGTTGTACCTTTGCGTACCTCTTCTTCTTCTTACCTTCTTCTCTTCGACCATTCTTTAATGTAATAATATTTTATTGAATCTCCTCCCCTGATAGCTTCTGTCTCACTCACTTAATCACTTACCATGTTATATAATTTATAAGATTTTCCAGTATGACTTTTAAATAATGTCTTTCTAAAAAACTTTTTCTTGACATTAATAAATAAAAAAAAAGAATTATCCAATTTGATGCACTCATTCCAAACAATACAAACATTCAAGATTTTATTTTTATTTATATTAGTACTAGATGCGCGCGCGACTTCGTCCGCGTGGAAAAAGTTTAAAAGATACAGTACCGGGGCTTTATTTGGATAGTTTCCGTTTCCGTGGGATTTCTGGGATAAAAACTATGTAATTTCTCTGGTCTTAAACTATATTTGTACCCAATTTCATCCAAATCTGTTCAGTGGTATGGCCTGAAGAAGAAACGTACAGAAAAAATTACTTTTTTTATCATAGGATAGCAAACAAGCAGATGGGTCTCCTGATGGAAAGAGTCATACATCGCCTATAGACACCAAAGGTGTTAATGGTGCATTGCTATCTTGTGGCGAGGTCTAATGCCACATGTATAACTTTACCAGCTACCCTACCCTCCAAACCGGAACACGGCATTGACAAGCACTGACGCTATTGCGGCAGGAATAAGTAAGGTGGTGGTACCAGACCCGGGCGAGACAATGCAGAATACGACAGTGACAAGCACTGACGCTATTGCGGCAGGAATAGGTAAGGCGGTGGTACCCAGGGGAGACAATGCAGTTCTCTACCACCTAGTAGCCACGATGTTAGTGAATCGTATAGCCAATCGGTCGCCTTTTACGACCTGCCTGGTGGAACGGCAGTTGACTATTCTTCAAAGGAGTCCGGGACCAACCCTTTCGCATTTATAATATGAGTATGGATTAGTGTAAATAAGGAACAGAGTGCTAAGTGTGAGTTTTTCTTTTTGCATTCGATCGTGAGCGCGTTTGGAGTTTACTAGGAATTTGTGTGTGATTTGTACAGCGCCACCTAGTGGTAAACGTGAGAAACCAGTTTACCACTAGGTGGCGCTGTACAAATCACAAACAAATTCCTAGTAAACTCGAAAGAAGCTCACGATCGAATGCGAAAAGAAAAACTCACACTTATCACTCTGCTCGAACAGGTTGAGTTATTGTATAATGGTTCTGTCACGAATGGGACGTTTGTTGATCGAAGCCGTAATCCCATATCAAAGCCATTCAAAAGTTTACTGACTGGTAAATGAGAATGACAGGAGGAGTAAAGCTTTGTAATTTATTCAACATTAATTAAATATGAACAAGGTAAGCCCTTGTTCATATTTAATTAATGTTCATTATTTATTTATTTATAATATTTATTTATTTTTTATGTAACAAGTTAACAAACAAGCAGATGACTTTTGGAAAGGGATATAGTATCATAGTATGTGGAAATGTGAATTTCATCTGTAAATATGAACTTATTTAACTAGTCATACGTATGTATATCTAGCGATCAGTACAATCGACGTAATCGATCATATAACAAAGAAGGATTTCGCCACGTCGAGCCCGTCAACAATAGCTCAGTGACAGTGTCCCGGCTTGAGCGAAATGGTCGCAGGTTCTCTAATCTTTAATTTTTAAGGTGGGGATCTCTAATTTTTAAAAAATTTAATATAGCCTATATTACTCGGGGATGATTTAATATCTTTCTAATGATAAAAGAATTTTTCAAATCGATCCTGTAGTTTTTGAGTTTATTCGATACATATAAAAATGCAAAAATACAAATCTTTCTCCTTTACAATATTAATGTAGATTTCAGTAAAAAAAAAATTATGCATGTGGCATTAGACCTCGGCACAAGATAGCAACGCACCATTAACATCTTATGTATCTATAGGCAATGTTTCTCTTTCCACCAAGAGACTCATCTGCTTGTTAGCTACCTCGTGATATATATATATATATATATATATATATATATATATATATATATATATATATATATATATATATATATATATATATATATATATATATATATATATATATATATATATATATATATATATATATTAAAAAAGTGAAAGTAGGTAGTGTTTTTTATTGCCGAGTATTCAGAATTTAAACCAAATTTCGACCGAATGTTGCAGTTCGGCTCAAGCTGCCGCAATGCAGTTAAACCGAAAGTAAAACGAATTTCAGCCCATCTCTAGTCCGTAGACGATGGTTATCTCTCAAGCAAGCAAGTACACAAATGTCTCTCCAATGGTTGAGAGCCATTTGCTGTTTAGTAATGTCAGAAAAGTAAATGTAAATATTATAAAATTAAATAAATAATAAAAAAGGCAGTTAGTATCGGGATTGCCAACGCTACCTAAAACTCTTCAGTTAACTCATGAAACACAGCTAAATATATAATGTCGCGAGACGGTTGTCGCAACATGTGTCACGACAGTACAGATTTGGCTTTTGAGACTAGCGTGACGGAAATGTACACCCGTAAGTATTGTCTCTACCGAAAATCGCTTTACGTGGCTTCAGTTATTTTCACTTCAAAAGATCACCCGAAATAATTAGTCCCCGAGACTACACGAAGTTTGTTAAATGATGTGTATATATTTATTTATTCACTAGTAGGTTACTTTTTTGACGAGCCTATTTTTTTTCTATGAAGAGGGGGCAAATGAATAGGAGGTGCATCTGACGGTAAGTGATCACACTCGCCCAAGGACATCCGCAATTCCAGAGGTCTTGCAGATGTGTTGCCGGCCTCTTAAAAATGAGTAAGCTCTTTTCTTGAAGGACCTCCAGTTGTAGCCGTTTAGAAACACCCCTGCTGGCTTGCCACAACAAATTAGTGCGAGGCAATAAGCGCCGAGAGAAACGCACATTTGTGGATTTCCAGACATCGAGATGGTGAGGATGGAATTTCAAATTTTAACGTGATGTCCGATGATGGAATTTGGCGGCAGAAATTAATCTAAATAACTCGTCGGAACACTCCCCATGAATTTTTTTTTTGTGTTATAGCACTCACCCCGTGCCGTGCTCAGTTTCCTAACTGGAAAAACCTTAAAAACAAAAAAGAAAAATATCGACACGCGGGATTTGAACCTGTGACCATCTCCCTGAAGCCGGGACGCTCTTCTACTGAGCTAGTGTCAACAGGCTCGAGGCGGCGAAATTCTACTTTGCTATGTGATCGATTACGTCGACTCTACTGATCGCCAGCTATACATACGTATAACTAGTTAAATGAGTTCATCTTTACAGATGAAATCCACATTTATAATTTTGATCAGTACTTTCGTATTTCTAATTTTTTTTAATTTTCGCCTCCTCGAGCCTGTCGACACTAGCTCAGTGGAAGAGCGTCCCGGCTTTAGGAAGATGGTCGCAGGTTCAAATCCCGCGTGTCGATATTTTTCTTTGTTGTTTTTAAGGTTTTTCCAGTTTCCCAAGCATGGGGTGAGTGCTATAACACAAACAAATTAGAAATACGAAAGTACTGATCAAAATAATGAATGCGAATTTCATCTGTAACGATGAACTCATTTAACAAGTTATACGTATGTATAGATGGCAATCAGTACAATCGACGTAATCGATCACATAGCAAAGAAGAATTTCGCCGCCTCGAGCCTGTCAACACTAGCTCAGTGGAAGAGCGTCCCGGCTTTAGGGAGATGGTCGCAAGTTCAAATCCCGCGTGTCGATATTTTTCTTTGTTGTTTTTAAGGTTACTCCCCATGAAAAATACGATTGAAAACACAGAGCGCACTAACGTCTCTGCGCAATGCCAAAGAGTCAAGTCGTTTCGAAATAGGCTTGTCGTCAACGATTCGAACCGCTCTACGCTGAATGCGATCAAGAGGTCTTAGGTGGTACTGAGGAGCTTCGGCCCACAGATGAGAACAGTACTCCAAGTGAGGCCGAATTTGAGCCTTATAAAGTTGAAGGCGATGGACCGTTGGGATAGGAGTACTTAACTTGACTGCCTTGTGGCCTAAGAATTAGCCTATTTGGCTCAGATCACGAGATACCGGGTTTGATCCCGGTTCAGGCAAAAGTGTTATTGAGGTTTTTTCAAGGTTTTTCTTGAAAACCTTAATTCTAATGTCTCAGCAGCAGCTTGAAGTCTGGCGAAATAGCGTTATACCACTTCCATGCCTCTGATGAGCACGTAAAGCTGTTGGTTTTGGTTATGGCTAGAAAAAGTCGATGATCATTAACATGTCGGTAAAATGCGACGATGAGTATCACCACTTATCACACCAACAGACAAACCGGTGAATATTGGTGAAACGGGAAGTCTATACACGTTCTGTTTACTCTGCTTACCCCACAAGGGCTTGATGATACTACTACCTACTTAGCTTTCTCTCTACGCCTTCTTTTCGAAAGTGCTGAGTTTTTTCAAATAAGTTTGATCAAAATATGTCGAATTTATAACTTTATATTTCGTGACGAATAAATACGTAACTTTTATGCATTGACAAGATAATATAATAAGTACCTACTGTGCAAAATATTTTATCCGACAAAATGCTTCATCAATGAAACTGTGTACCATTGCGCATATATGTTGTATTTGAACATTTTTTTGCGACACGATTCAGTACATTCATAGCTATTTTTTGCTGAATTACTTATTACTTATTTAATATATTATTATTGTATAATATATTAAACATATGATCACTAGATAGATGTCATAGTGTCCGACAAATTTCTTGTTGCGTTGTTGTAGCTGACAGGTTTGTTAGACCCGCTAAAAGGAAGTCCACTTACGAAAGTGTGATATTCCGCGGACGCGAGCGAAATTTGAGATTACTTAAGAAACCTTTAATTTTTTATATCCTAGGATAGCAAACAAGCAGATTCTCCTGATGGAAAGAGACAACCATCGTCTGTAGACACCAAAGATGTTAATGGTGCATTGGCTAGCTACATTACCCTCTAAACCGGAACATCACAGTGACAAGCACTGACGCTATTGCGGTAAAAATAAGAAAGGCGGTAGTACCAGACCCGGTCGAGACAATTTGAGCAAAGGTAAAGCTAATGATTAGGCGTCATTGTGCTACGAGCCTGATAATATCCGAATTATATAGGTAATTCACTGTGCCACCCAACTGTAGTCCACAGATTGTTGCCAATGGACGACGGTTAAATAAGGACATATTATTCACATTAAAGGTGTTTTTAGGAATTCTCTTTCATAGACAATTTTTTTTTTATCATAAGATAGCAAACAAGCAAATGGGTCTCCTAATGGAAAGAGTCAACCATCGCCTATAGACACCAAAGATACTAATGGTGCGTTGCTATCTTGTGGCGAGGTCTAATTCCACATACATAAGTTTGACGGCTACTTAACCCTCCAAACCGGAACACGACAGTGACTAGCACGGACGCTATTGCGGCAGGAATAGGTAAAGCGGTGGTACCAGACCCGGGCGAGACAATGCAGAAATCTAACACCTAGTTGTCACGATGGTAGTGACTCTCATAGCCAATCGGTCGCCTTTTACGACCTGCCTGGCAGAACAGCAGTTGGTCTATTCTTTAAAGGAGCCCTGAACCAACGCGGGGAAAATTGAAGATATTTTATCGTAACATATTTTAATATATTAAATAAGTCATTTGTAAATAACGAATGCTCTGAGTTATTAATAGTATTAGTTACATCAATGATTTGTTTTAATTATTGTCACCTTACGCGTTAATAAACCTGACCGTTCACAGTCACATAACTATGTATGTGTATACGCCAATTTGTGTCGGCGCTGTTCCTATTTATTAGTGTATCCACATAAAAAATATTGATTTTTTGGATAAAATGTAACATTTTTCTAAATCTATTACAATGGATTCTACTGCGGATTCTGAATAGTTTCGGCTTTTGTATCAAGTAAGAAGATAATAATCGTCTCTGATGTCTAGTATACCGAATGAGGTCCCGGGTTCGGTTCCAGGGTCTAGCAATTCAAAAATATGTTTTTTTATTTTTCTGATATAAAAAACTTTGCCCGGGATTAGAAAAGTGCCTAATTGGCAATAGGCTTGCGACATTGTGGTACAGAGTATCTTCGGCTAATCGTGGGTGCACTGGTTGTATCTCTAACGAACTCTTCGGGAATACGGGCGTAAAGATACTTTTAAGATGCACCTTGTATATCAAGTGAACACAGAAGCTGATTTAAAAAAATACATTGATTCCACTAAACCACTTTTTGGCGACTCCCTTAAGAAAAGTTTATCACGAACCATGCTGCAGATCGCAGTGACTTTATAAATAAAAGGGTCCGCGATTTTTTTCAATCTACATCCACTCCTTTTAAAGTGACGAGCATCCAATTATCTCTGATTGAAATAATACAACGACTGTCGCGTACAGCATACACAATCAGGGAAGCCGCTACAGATATCCCGGGAATGTCAGTTTTTGTCGTCGCCACCCGTGAAGACTGTAGCGGTGACGTCACGACGTGCCGATAGCTCTGTCAGTCGAATGCGAGAATTCCTAATGTTTTGCTTTATTCGTATGCCGGCAGGTTGGTTCCATGCTGAATTCATTCTTTGTATACTAAAAACACATATGTATGTATATGTGAGTGTATATATATATGTGAACACTATTTGTAATAAGATAGTTAAGTTAGATAGTAAATATAAATAAATATTCACGGGACAAATTGCTCACTTTGGGGTTACACCAGTCATTGGGGTTAGATCAGTCAGTGTGACCGATGTAACCCCAAAGTAAGCAAATTATTTGCTTATGTTATGGCAGTTAGTCAACTATACTAATACATAGAAATACATATAAATATACTGGAATAGATTTAATTAAATACCCAAATCCGGAAATACGAACATTTATGCTCATCACACAAATGCTTGTTCCCTTCGGGAATCGGACCCGATCCCCGTCGATTGCGTAGTCAGAGTCGCTAAATACTCGACCAACGATGCGGTCAGTAAGGAATCAATTAAAGCTCTTATTATTTTTATTTTATACTAAAAATACCAATCTATGTAAAAATATTAACTTAAGCTGGTATTTGCGATTATTATAATGTTTTTTTTTATCATCACGCTCGATTTCTTTACAGGGAAGGTGGAGTAAATCGAATGTCTATAGACTTTCCGATTTACCACGATTCATCAGTTTGTCGGTCGGTGAGATGTGTGGTGATTCCCATTTTATTTTAGGCGCATTTTACCGACCTGGTAACGATTATCGAATATTCCTAGCAATAACCAGGACCGACGGTTTTACGTGCTCATCCGAGGCTAAGGAGTGGTAAGTCACCACCCGCCAGACCCAAGTTTAGAAAATCTGCCGATTTAAGTGTAGCGTAAGGGAGTGGGAGGTTACAAAGTTGCAGAGAATACGTTGTTCTGACATTCTCGAGCGCGTCTGAATTCTCTTTTATTATATAGGAAATGATGTAAGAATTACAAAAAAGTATAATCTGACAATTTCCACAAGCCGAAGTTTAAGTTTCTAAATTGTTCTTAATTTTGTTTTCTTCTCCGCCATAGTTACCCCCCTCTATAGAAAGGGCTTATATTTGGTGGATAGCCTTAATTGTATGCGAGGTACCCCCTCCTATGGTAATCTGACGCGCTCGAGTAAATACCAAAATCCTCTCTTGGGCTCCCCTACTATATGTGTAATGACAGGCCAAATTCTATTTACTAGCGGCAGCCCTCTGGTCGAAATCCGACCATAATTCTATGATTTCGTTTGACCACAGATTCATATTCTGTATACATATAATAAAATCGTAGAAAAGTAAGTAGTAAGTAAGTAGTTTTTTAAGCAGAAAAGCTGACTAGATTTTTAAATAAATTAAATAGTATATACAATCTGAAAGTTATTTTAAAAATATAAAGTAAGTTTGCTGTAGTAATTTTAATGATTGAAATGTTGCAACTTTTAAAAATTTTAGCCGATTTTAATCGCATTCGACGTAGTTTTTTAAACACTAAAATATTGCCTAATTGGTAAGACGAAAGGGCTAATGCAATGGCAATGACGCGACTTTCATTTGTTTAAACTTTAGTTCACTCTATTGATGCATGTTGTTCATTTTGTTACGAATGCGTAACTAAGCAATATAATAATGTGAAAGATCAAAAAATGATTGATCAAAAAAACATGTTTTTTAAAATTCTTCATCAAAGATAAACGGATAAACCGATTTTGAATGCAATTTACTTTGCTTTTTTAAGTAAAAGAGCTGATTAAATTTTGTACTTAATCGGTACATTAATTTCTAAGTTATATAAAAAAATACTGTTTTATCAAAATTTTTTTGAGAGCTTTTCAAAATTTCTGTCTTCTGTACTGAATTGGTTCAAATTTTCAGGAAATCTAAGTTGAGTGGAACTTCCTTATCTACATACGTAGCGGGGAGTTAAATTTTTTATTGTGGGGCTAATATCAATGAACTGTGCTGCCGCAGACTGCGATTTCTACGGGCACAGATTATATTATATTATTTACTATCTGCTCCAGGTGAGCGCGCGCGGATATTGACTATTCGCGCGCGCGTCTAGGCACCTCGACAACATTGATGTTTGTACCTAGAGTGGGTGGGTACTAACTGGGCGTCTCAATGGTCAAAGCTTTGAGTATAGGTCAAAGTTAAGTAAATTATGAGTGGTGCATATATGTGCGTTTCTGCAAAGAATTTGCCGCCCGGGGCACAAAACCCGGTTTACCCCCCCCCCCCCCCCCCAGATCCGGGGCTGACCAGAATCAACACCAAATGATGATAGTGTGTGTAATGTTTATTTTTAAATTATAATATGTAAAAATATAAGCTTTCTACACTCCTTCTCTTTATGTAACCTTTAACTGTGCAAAATTTTATAATCCCGCGTTCTCGTATTTGTTGTAAAAAGTGGTACATAGTGCTTCATTTATTCAATAAAGATAAAATAGAACGGCTAAAGCACTTATAAGTTTAACGTACCAAAATCACTCTTTTTTAGAATAATATATAAATACTTAGTACTTCCACTTGATGTTTTTATTATCTTGAAAGGGTCAGAATGAACGTCATAATAAAATAGAATACTACAAACAATCACTATAGTGTCGGCACAGGAGAAAAAGAAAATAAAAAAGGTTACCTCAGGTCATAAAAACTTAAATATTTACATTCTTTATACAAATAGCTATGACACAATCACAAAAGCTTTAGTCTATTACTTGTAATAAAATGTTCAAATTAACGATACAAAATATAATTTCCTTAAAACTTTATGGACTATTTGTTCAAATGTTCATTCATAACTAAAGGGCCACCCAGGTAGTCCCTTCATGCCAGGTAACACAATTAAGAACAAAAAAGTGGCGCCAACAAATTGTTTGTTAGTAATACATCTTTCCTGACGTTCAAATTTGGCGAACCAGCGTTAATGGCGCTTCTAATAGTTGGTTAAGACAAATGCTACGTCAGTGTGCGATTAACTGTCTGATTACAGACCGAATCTGTAATTTATTTAACCGCAATTATATAAGGCACTGGTTTTAATAAAAGCGACTGTGAAGCAAAGTTTTATTGTGTTGAGATAAAGCCTTATAAAATATATATATATATATATATATATATATATATACTGTAGTACGCTACGTAGTACGTAATGTACGTACATAGAAAGTTACTGAATTTACCCCGATTTTCGATGTCCTAGGAATCTTTTCCGACTATTTTCGCAATGATGTCAGTATGTCTGTATGTATGTATGTGTGTGTATGTAAACATCTCATAACTTTTGAACGGCTGGACCGATCGAAACGCATTGATGGCATTCGATTGGATTCTGTTCAACTTAGACTTCCTGAAAATTTGAACCGAGTCGGCTTAGAAGATTTTGAGAAATTTTGAAAAAACCCCAAAAATAATTTTGGCGAAACAGTATTTTTTTAACATAACTTCCAGATTAATGTACCGATTGAATACAAAAACTAATCAGCTCTATTCCTCAAAAAATACATCTAATGTATAAATTGCATAAAAACGGTTTATCTGTTTGAGAGAAACCGTTAACGAAAAATTTTAAAAAAAGTGTTTTTCGACATAACTTCGAAATTTTTCAACCAAGTATTTTTTGGTATTCTACAATATTTTAGTACTAAAAAAATACGTCAGATGGCATTTCAAGAATCAAAATCTAATCTAACTTACCTACTTCAAAGTTACAGCTTTTCAAATAATAAAATTACGTCGTTTTTAGCATATTTACTTTATATTTTTAAAATAATTTTCAGGCTAATACACCGATGGACTTCAAAATCTTATCAGCTTTTCTCCTTTAAAATCTGCGTCAAATACCGTTAATTGAATCAAAATCAGTCAATTTGTTTAGGATTTATTAATGATGAAAATATTTGAAAAAAATGTTTTTTGTCATTGCTACGAAATTTTTCAATCTATCGATTATTTAGCAAAACCAATATTTCAGATCTCAAAAATTGAATTGAATGTCATTCGAAAGATCAAATTCAATCAGCGTTTCCAAAATATACAACTTTTCAAAAATTGATATACTGCCATTTTAACAAAATAGATGTTTGAACTGAAAAAAATCTATGTTTATAGTTTTTACTCTTTTGAGCTTAAAATAACTTTATTTAGCGGGAAGTTTCAGGGATGGCCTGTAGGGTCAACTGCCTGCACATTTTTTTAAATGCAGATACTCGTAATTTTACGTATCGCCTCAACACTCAGACTGTGACTTGTTATATCGGATTTGCTTGTATTTTAAATGTCAGCTTGATTGTCGGCTGGTGATTTCGGCAAATTACATATTATTTAGTCCGGCCGAAAGCCGAATATTGGCGCCTCGTTGGTGGACCCGTCATTATGTTATTGAGGGGTACGGAATTATGACTGATCTACAGAGCTGGACTTGGAATAATATTTTATAAAATTATATGATAGGATTTTTCTGTGAATGGGCTTTAGTTGGCCCTGCAAATAAGTTCAAAGCAAAATGATTAACTCGTGAGGAATTACAGGTTGGCGATACACTAAAAGTTATTTTTTTTAGCTACACGTAAGTCAAAAAGTAATTAATTTACGTTGGGCAGAAATATATTTGTAAAAGTTTAAGAGCCGACTGATCTACAATGATAAATTAAAGTAGTATTAATGTTAAAGGAATAGCTAACTTGTTCCACAAAGGCCGAAAACGCAACAGAATCGTTGAGACTTTTACCCTTAATTACTTTACTTTGTCCATTCTTCTATAAACAATCGTCTACTCTTTCACTATGGATATGTTTTATTATTAGTTCGTGAATATATAATTAATTCTTGAAAATAAAAACTGGACTCTTTTTTAACACAATTGCGTATGATTGAGTATGAAATTTGGCATAGTTTAAATTTACACTGCGGACAACTGCAGAAACCATTTATTTCGAACCACACATTTTTAAGATAATTTTTTTTAGAAATACTCGTACACTAAATTAATAAAATAAAAATAAATAACACATAGGTATTAAATTCGTGTCACATACATGATAATATTCACACATGAATAGTATACTATTTTCTTCACGGCTGAAGTCAAAATTAAAAAGATTATTTTGTTTGA
Organism: Apodemia mormo; assembly: GCA_036924255.1. NCBI lineage: Eukaryota > Metazoa > Arthropoda > Insecta > Lepidoptera > Riodinidae > Apodemia > Apodemia mormo. The sequence goes on along the minus strand of JAUPFN010000009.1, from coordinate 2,675,424 downwards.
TTTATGGTTGAATTTCTGCCACAGATGATCGCCAGTAACAATAAATATAATTAATGTAAATAAATAGTGTTAATTTCAATTCAAATGTTCATATATTTTTAAGAGTTTATAACATTTCCATACTTAAATATGAATGAATTATAATATTTTTAGAGATATTGTTTCTATACTCAATTGAAATTTGTTATAAACTACAGATATTAATTTGAATAGGCAAAGCTGTTACTATAAATATTAATTGCAATTTCCTATAAGAATGATGTTTAAAATGTGTGTTTTAAATACTGATCTTGATGAATAGGTAAATTCTATTGTATTATTACTCGCATAGTGTATATACAGATTTATATCCTATTGTCGAATAAAAAATAATCAAAGTTCTTCGAATGGTAAGAGTTACTCAACGCAGATACATATAAAGGGTGTTAATGTTGCGTTGCAATTCTCGCATCTGGAGTGTCAAGCTACACACACGAGTTAACCTGCTGCCTTACCGATCAACGACACCGTAAAGATAACTGTGTCCTGACTCGGATTGTAGCTAGGCTAATAAATGTGGTTTTTTCATCTTTACTACACGGAATACTAATCAAACTTGTGTCTATAAGTAACGGTTAAATATGTTTAATATAACTGAATTGAACCGGCAGTTCGTTTCATTATATTTTATAGTAGGTATAACGAACCATTTTTGTTAATTATACAATATTATTTTTATAATTTGAATTATTCAGCTTTTTTGACCGAAAAGTGGAAAGTATAAAATTTATTATTATTTTGTTAGCAATAAAACTATTAGTCTAAATGTCCATGACGACTAAATATAGCTAAAAGTGAATTGTTAATTTTGGCACACATATTATGAACCACTAGCTTTTGCCCAAGGCTTCGCTCGCGTAAAATAAAAGACAAATGTAGCCTGTGTCACTCTCCATCACTTCAACTATCTCCACTTAAAAATCACGTCAATTCGTCACTCCATTTTGCTGTGAAAGAAGGAAAAATAAACACACACACACACACACACACACACACACACTTTCTCATTATTATTATATAATATTAGTATGGATAGGAAATGGTTTTTATTTCAATTATAAAAAATAAATATAAAATGCTCTGCAATCCATACCTGTTTTCACTCGTAAGCTATATAATAACTAGAATTATGTGATTAGAACCTTCGCGTGGTTAAGTATTTTTATTATGGACTTGAAATGGAATGTAATTATTATAAGTTAACCACTAACTACGCGGGGATTAAATAATAGCTTGGGATATATTTTATGTGAATAAAGTTACATAGTAGTTACTTATTAGTTGTGCCTTTCCTGGAGTATGTACTATGAATTAAAATAATAACTCCTAATTATAAAATACAAGAATATTGAAATATTTCTTTACCATAAGACTACAATCCTACTTAATAAACACGGAAAGAGCTGATGATCTTCGAGTAGAAATTCTGCAGAATCAAGTCAAAGTCATGGTGACTTTTGATAATATCATGGATGTAACAGAATAAAAAAAATTGTAACCATTAGGCCTGAAATTTAACAAGATTTGTTTCTTTTATCAAGTAGAAAATATAATTACTTAAAAAATTGCACCCATATTAGTTCATCTGTTTGTGAGCTACAGTGCTGAAAAACATATTAACATTTGCGCTAGGGTTTAAAAGCAACCATAAATTGAAATTATTTGTCTTATTCTTTTTTTATGTATTATAATGCTTACTCAAATTATAGTTTAAATAAGTACTACATTGTAATCCAACAGAAAAGTTACGCAGGCTTATAAAAAATTGAATTGGTTGCCCGGAATTTGGTGGCAGTGTAGTTACACCAGTGGTATAGTTACACCAATGTAGCGAGTATTACCACCATACTCGCCACCCAGCAAATTAGTGAATCATGATCAATTGGAACGTTTATTGGCGTCAAATTTACTGGTAGAATAAGCCGTCATTAATAAACGCTCCAAGCGATGTTTAGATGCATTTTTTTATATCATAAGATAGCAAACAAGCAGGTGGCTTTTCTGGTGTAAAGAGAAACTATCGGCTATAGACACCAAAGATGTAAATGGTACGCTATACATGTGGTAGGGCGGCAATGCCACATGCATAATTCTATCAGCTGACTTATCCTCCAAACCAGAACAGGACAATGAAAAACACTGACGCTATTGCTGTAGTGGTAGGCAAGTTGGTTTAGGGTAAGCAAGTCCGGGCGAGACGTTGCAGAACTCTCGCACCTAGTAGTCACGATGGTAGTGACAAGTAGAACCAAATGGTCGCCTTTTACGAACTGCCTGGCAGAACGACTGTTGGTCTATTCTTCATAGGAGCCCAGAAGCGGATACTTTACCTTCTATATCAGATTATGGACATGTCAGGAAGAGGGCTATTGTGAAGGGAACAGGTCGCGAATTAGGGAAACCTTGCAGAAGAAAGATAAATAGGAAATTAGGTTATTTACAAAGAACTCTACCCAATGTGTAATTGTTTGCTGTAACTAAAATACCTACTAAAATATATTTGCTTTTAAACTTGTTGAAGAGTAATATTTATCAAATTACAGTCGAATTTGGCATCTTCAAAAGAAACGAACACTACTCGAGTTGAGTGAAGTAATGTTTATTTCTCTTCTGCGTTTTATTTATTTACTAGCTCTTGCCTACGACTTCGTCCGCGCCGACTTCGTTTACTCCGCACAGCTCCTCCCCCGTCATAATATGTTGACCCGACCTATTAGTAATATTCATGCAAAATTTGAAGTAAATCCTACTTTTTGAGTTTACCCCGGACATACATACAGACAAACAGACAAACATTCTAAAAACTATATTTTTGGCTTCAATATCGATTTTAGATCACGCTACAAGTATTCTTTTAAAAAAATATTCAATGTACAGTTTTGACTTTCCTACAATTTTATTATATGTATAGATTAAACTGTTGTCTTTCCTTTCAATTGCGATGATGTCACACGAAACAGGTAGCGGACAATAGCAAATTTAATTAATTTCAAAGACAAACGCTCCCTGTATTTAAAGAAAAGAGAAGAAAAGGCCAACTGCCGTTCTGCCTGGCAGGTCATAAAAGGCGACCAAATCACTACTAGGTGGTAGAGTTCTGTATTGTCTCGCCTGGGTCTGGTACCACCGCCTCACCTATTTATTTATTTAATTTAACTTTATTGTACAACTTAAATAAATTTGTATAAAAAGGCGGACATAGTGTCTATTCCAGCCGAAATAGCGTCAGTGTTAGCCACTGTCGTGTTTCGGTTTGGATGGTAGGGTAGCCGGTAAATTTATGCGTGTGGCATTAGACCTCGCCACAAGATAGCAACGCACCATAACATTTTTGGTGTCTATAGGTGATGGTTAACTCTATCCATCAGGAGACCAATCTGCTTGTTTGCTATCTTATGATCTTATGATATAAATAAAACGAAATTAAGGTATTTAATCTGCAAAATTTCCGCGAAATTGTAAGGCTTTAATTTAATGCTTCATCCTTAATAGAGTGAAGTGCTATCGACTTTCTTGAAGGTGCTTCGGTACCGAAGTGAAACGTGCATTGAGTACGTAATTTCTGTGTTACTGCCTTTGCCACTGACGTGGAAGAAAGTGATGGACGTTGGTGGGCTCCTTTAATTTTCAGACCTTGGATAATTATGCCCTATTCCTTACACTACCTTTTCTTTCATTCAGATTTCCGCAAAGTAACGCATGAATCTATAAAATAAAATTATAATAGGAAGTGCTATTCGTGTGGCAGGATGGCAATGCCATACGGATAAGTCTATCCTTCAAACGGGAACATAACAATGAAAAGCATTGACGCTATTGCGCTAGGAATAGAGAAGGCGGTTTTACAGACAGCACCAAATTAAAATATGTGGTCCTAGAGTATTCAAAATGATCTGGACAATATAAAAGCAATTTGATTTAAGCTGTTCGAATCATCTTATTGTTGTAAGTCAGCATCAAATTGATATAAGCTTCTTAGAGTAGTCAAAATAATCTGAAAAATATAAAAGCAATTTGATATAATAAATTCGAATCATCATACTGTTGTAAGTACACCAAGTGTTCAAAATATCTTACTTATTTGTGTTTTATATTTATATAAGCAGTAAGTGTTTTCAAAATTATCTTGCAAAGTTCTCAAAGTTATCTGTGCATAATGGATACCTTTAAAAAACAATAATAACAGAACTTCTATATTTCCATAGCGCTTTTAATCAAAACAAAATAAATACGACCCTAATTAATAGAAATAAAATGACAAAAATGAAAACTAATTGCGTTCTTATTATTTTAAACGTAACTATTGTGCACAGATAACTTTGAGAGCTTTGTTTTTTAAGATAATTTTGAAAACCCTAACAGCTTGTATAATTATGAAACAACGATTAGTAAATTTTGAACACTTTGTGCTAAACATTCGGAACTCTATCACCTAGTAATCACGATGGTAGTGACATGTATAACCAATCGATCTGTGACTGCGACCCGATTTTGCGATCTGCTTGGCAGATCGGGAGTAGACCACAGTATAATTCTTCAAAGGAGCCCAGACCGACACATGGGACCAAAATATTGTCGTGTTCAAGGGCGGATCCAGGGCAGGGGGTCATGGGGACATGACCCCTCCCCGGGGTATTAGAATTAGGTAAGGATTAGAGCCTATCATTACTGAACCTCAAATATGAATACTTCTGATTTCTGATTTCTGTGGACCCCCTGGACCGCAGGCTAGATCCGCCCTTGATCGTGTTTCAGTTTCAAGGGTAAGGTACCCAGTAGACTTATGCGTGGCGCAAAGACCACAAGGAAAGCAATTAACACATCTTTGATGCATTGCGATGGTTTCTATTCCATCATGAGAACCATTCTTGTTTGCTATCTAATAATATAAAAAAACCTAGTTAGTGACACGTTTTTTTATCTGTTACTTTACTCTTATAATATTCTCATACATGTTACTAATTGTATTGCTAGGCATTCATTAGGTACATTTAACTGGTTTATCGGTTTTTGTAGTGTATAATTACTTTACTATCGTAACTGTAGACCATGATCCAAGGAACATTTTTATTTTTAATAGCTGTGCTCGCGACTTCGTTCACATGGGAAAAATTCTAAACAAAAGTAGCCTAAGTTACTCCTTATTACCTACATCAGCTATCTGTCAATATAAGTCCCGTCCAATTCGGTTCAGCCGTTCCAGAGGTTAGCCGGAACAAACAGACAGACAGACAGATGAATAGACAGACAGACAAAAATTGTAAAAAAATGTTATTTTGGTATATGTATCGTGTATATATTTAGTTGAAAGCGGTTATCTTAATATTACAAAGAGACAATCCAATTTCATTTATTTGTATAGATTAATAGCAAGCTGAATTTTTGTGAACAGCTTCGTTTTGACGAGACGCCCATTGACGAGACGCTTGTTTGATACTTGTTTGCAAAAAACATATCGCCTCTTTTCTGAGAATTAGCACTAGCTATTCACCGCGATACGTTTGCGTGTCCCACTCATAATACTTCCTTTTACGCAGTCATGTAAAAATTAACCTATGTTATTCAATAATAATGTAGCTTTACATATAAGTAAAATAATTTTTAAATCAGTCCAGTAGTTTTTGAGTTTATCCATTACAAACGAACAAATCTTACTTCTTTTTAATATTAGTATAGAATGAAAAGAACCCCGTCGCTAACAAAATAAAATATACGCCCAAAACTTTTTGTGCCTGATAAAACTTTGATTATGTCTCACAAACAATATTATAACTTACAGAATAATCAAGTTGCATGTATTGAATTTAAATGCAGTTGATTCTTGAAGCCTGCACGGGCGGCCATGTTGTTTAGTGACGTCAGGAGGCGTGGCGCGCAAGACCCCGCCTTACCATTCACTTTTAAGCTCTAGTTTTGATCGTGTCACGTGTTTTGTACTTTGTTTTGTATAACCAGCTGTTTTGTAAATTGTATGAAAGTAAGTTTCAAATTTTATGACATTTATTCCAAAAGATACAAGCCAGTCGGCTGTAATATCTTCCCAAAGGAGGAGGTTCTCAAATCAAATGTCTATATTAATTTTTGTATGTTCGCGCATTACTCCGTCATATATAGACGGATTTGCAAAATTCTTTTTTTTGTTTGGGAGATTATACTTTTCGTGTCATTCCATATAGATTTGATGAAGATCAGATTCAATATTTCAGAGATACAAGAGATTGGAAATTAAAATTATATCTTCTTTAATCCTCACCATGCATGAATTTAATTGTTCACTTCAAAGAATATTGTAGACGATAATAACAATGTCGGTGGACAAATTACACGAATTAATCTTACCCCAATATAAGCAAATTATCTATTTGCTTGCGATATGGGTTGTAGGTGTTCAGCGATACTAATACATAGAAATACATACCTATGTATACTTATAAATACTGTAATATACGTAATAAACAATATTATTAAGAATGCTTAACGTTGATAGTAAGAAAATGTTATAAGTTTTTCTGTGCACCAATCCTTAATGCTGTTTTCATTTGATTTACTTTGGCTGGTTGAGAATGCCATGTGTCCACCTCTGTACATGTTCGTGAATAATTTTTTATAAATAAATAAATAATAAACACTCAAACCCAGAAATACAAACATCTGTACCCGACCCGGCGCGGCGGTCAAAATCTGTAGGCACAAGTAGATATTGTAACAAAAATTATAACAACAACAGCAAGCACAAAAAAACAACAAAAAAAAACAAAAATATTCTTCAATGAACCCGGACCAACACGGGGGCTTTACAAAATATCACATATTTATGTATTGTACCAATATATTGTACCATATATGGTATAAGCAGAATAACATTACGCCCATATCTTTAAAAAAGCAGGCAGATGTGTGAGTGCATCAACGATAAGCTAAAGGTATTAAATCCCATGACGCGACAGGTGGCTAACTTATCGATAAATCGGAAACAACAGGCTTGGGCAAGTTATACACACAAAAATACTAGATTACTTATATTGAAGACCATTGAAGCGACACTATTATTGGATAATTTATTTATATCATGAAATAGCAAACAAATATATTTTCCTCACGGTAAGAGACATTCATCGCGAGTAAACACCACATAAATTAATGATAGGTTTTTATCCGACCATGCCTAACGTGACCATTTTTTATACTCAAAGCAGGATGCTGATTTACTAATTACAATTAGTAAGGCCGATTTAAGAAAGGAAAAACTTCAACCTTTATTAATGGCACCGCAATATGTACTCAATGAAAAAAATGTAACGAAGAAAATATTTATTAAAAAATAAAGTTAACAAACATCCATTTTCGATTATTTTTATATTTGTCAGAGGAAAAAAATCTTTTAAAACAGTTGGTGATGATTTCAAATATCATCTATGCTTATCTACGTAGCCAACCAGTCAATTTTCGCGTGGTTTCGGAAAAGCGGGACAATTTTGCTTCCCGAGGATTTTCTCGAAGACACCGGGACAGAAAACCAAAAAAGAGATTGTTCCTCTTAAAACGGGGTGTATAATCACGTCAGTACACCACATGCATAAGTCTACCAGTCAGTTTGTAAAACGGCGAATGTTTGAATGATGTTAGCATACTAGTCTGTGAACATGTCCACTAGTGGTAGAGTTCTTCTTAACTAGGTACTAAATTTAACATGTATGTACCTATCATGTTTTGGGACAATGCCTCTTTTTATGCCTTTGTGCCTCCGTGGGTGCCTCATTGTCTGTCTGTTCTGATTCTGCTTGTTTCCTATGTAAAATAATCCTATATCATATTTAACACTGTGGGTCTGGCCTTTAAAGAATAGACCATTTGCCAATCTGAAAGGCAATTCGTAAAGGGCGAACAATAATTAGCTAAACATGTTCCACCATCATGAGTAGTAGGAGCCAGAGTTCCAGAATGTCTCGCTTAGGCTTGCAAATGTCGTGCAAAAAGCGTCAATATCGTGATCCAGTTTTAATGGAGAAATAGAAAATGAATGCCTGTGGAATTACTATGCTGTCACATGAATAGCAAGGCACCTCTTATAACTTTGATGTCTATAGGCGATGGATGTCTCTTTCCATCATTTGATATTATTATTGAACCGTTTCTCTCCGTGTACTAAGAATGTAATGTCACAAGTATTCGTTTACCGACTATTTTTTACATTAAACCGGAACATGACAGCGACTAAGAATGATTCTAATGCGACCGGAAATGATACAACGGTAACACAACATCCGGGCGAGACAATGCAGATTCTACCACTTAATAGCTACTAAAGTATAGACATGTTTGGTCTTGGGTCGCATTTTACAATCTCCCTAGCTAGCAAGCAGATTGTATGTTTTAAAAAGTAGTTCGACTGAAGAGAAGAAAATTAATTTTTATTTGCTTAACATTTTATACACAAATATGTTTTTTTAACTTTACTTTTAAGAGCTTTTACCGTAATCAGTATGGCAGCCCTATAGTTTCTTAATATAAAGCTACAATCATTTTATACTTATAATTACACTTACAAAATGTAAACTATTACTATAACACTAAAAAAAGCTAATAGTTTGATTGCAGCATCGCTATTGGGTTGCGATGAAATACTTACAAATGCTCCTAGGTTTAAAAGTTAATCTTATATTTACTAATAAATTTTTTTTTTTAAGATAAGATAAGATTTATTATTATTTCTTATTTCAAAAGTACAGTTCAATAACTTAAATTTCTATTGGACTCCACACTAGGCAAGGCCTGTGGCGTGGATACCATGCAGTGATTTCCGTAGATACACTTAACAAAAATTTCACGGGAGGTAAGAAAATTATACAATAAAACGAGAAGAAAATTACAAGAAAATTTGAGGAAAAAAAAAATTATAACATTAGGCACAATAAATTAATTTTGGTTGACTAACTGCTCTGCGTGACTTGTGTGATAAGTGAATGTTTCTTATGTGTGAGAGTTTTTGTGTGTATGTATGTATTTGAGGAAGAAGGTGGTTGTGTGTGTGTGTGTATGTGTGTGTATGAGAGAGAGTGTAGGTTAGTGTATATGTTTGAGTATTATTGGCTAAGATTTAGTAAGAATGTTTTCGGTTTCTGAATAGTTAAGAAAAGAAAGCCATCTGATTATTTCCTTAGAAGCAAGTCTTGGAGAAAGCTCTTTTATATTGCAGCGTTGACACACTTTATTGTAGATGTGTGGGAAAAGAAAAGTTGGAAATCGTCTATCAAATGCAGAAGTTGTTCCGGCAATTTGAACTCTGTATACCCTTCGTTGAATTAGAGTGGGATATTCTGGAGAATTAAAGATTACGTAGTGGTGTAAAATTGCAGCTTTCCAAATGAATAGTTGTCGAACGCGTAGTACATTTGTTTCTTTGTAAAGTGAGTCAGTAGGGTATCTATATGGTTTTTTGAGCATTACTTTTAAAACAGCGCGTTGAGCTCTCTCTAATGCTATCATATATGTTTTCGCTCTTTCACCCCAAATTAAGATTCCGTATGCTAAGAGGGATTTACAAATTGCGTTGTATACCATCATGAGAATATTCTTATTGGTTAAGTCCCGTAGCATTTTCATGACGTAGATAGTGCTTCTTACGCGTTTACACAAATTTTCAATATGTAGTTTGTATGAAAGTATGGTGTCAATGATGATTCCAAGGTATTTTATACAGTCCACCTGTTCAAGCTTATCACAGGCACAGGGTGATCCTGTATTTTGGTAGTTATGTATGCGTAGACTAAGATCGGTTGGTTTGGATGAGATGGATTTAGAGAATGGCACAAATTTTGTTTTTTGATATTAAGAGATAAGAGATTTTTGTGTAGCCAACTGCTGACGATTTCTAGACCATTCTCAGATACATTCTGTACTTCGTCCCAAGTCTTTCCGCGGAAAATGACTGCCGTATCGTCAGCATAGCATATTATTTTGGCGTTCGGTATTCTTTGGAGTAATAGATCGTTAATGTAGATCAAGAATAAGGTCGGCCCAAGTATACTACCTTGCGGTACACCAAATAGAACCGGAAGCGCTTCACTGATTACGGAGCCAACTTTTGTACACTGTTTCCTGTCTTTTATGTAGGAACGAAACCAGTCCAGGTCAATTCCTCGAATTCCGAGGACCTCTAGTTTTTGTAGCAAAATGTCGGTAGAAATTGAGTCAAACGCTTTTGATAGATCGAGGAACGCCCCCAGACACCGTTGATCCGCACTTGAATTGGAAGATATTTCATTGGTTATGCAAATCAAAGCGTTTTCTGTGGATTGTTGTCGTCTGAAGCCAAATTGATTGTTAGCCAGTTCATTATCAGTTTCCAAAAATTTAATTAAATGCTTATTGACGACCTTTTCCAGCAGCTTGTAAAATATGCTCAACAGAGAGATAGGCCGATCGTTAGAAGGGTTGTCCTTCGATCCATCTTTGTATATTGGGATAACTAATGACAGTTTCCAGCAGTCGGGGAAAATTCCATTTACGAGATTTAAATTAAAAATATGAGTAAGAGTATTTTATTTGGTCGCAATTTAGTCTAAGCGCTATTAAATATTCAAACTTACATATCTTCACGCGAGATCCCTTACGGGGTAGGCAGAGAGAACCGAGTGCCATACATCACGATCCTTGCAGGCTTGTCTCGCTTCCTCCACATTCATCACTCTTTTCATACACACACGCCGGTTGCGAAGACTCTTGACACCACCTTAGGACAGTACTCGATCAATCTGATCGTGGTATGTCAGTCTTGGTCTTCCCCGGTACCTACATCCTTCCACATTCGCGTTGTGTATCTGTTTAGTTAACCTTTCATCTACCATTCTTTCTACATGTCCAAACCAACGGAGCATGCCCTTTCTCATCTTTACACCGACACTTTCTTTCAAACCTAACCTCTCTCTCACTTCGACATTACGAACCCGGTCCGCGAGTGTCACACCACATATTTTTCTAAGCGACCTCATTTTGACCGCGTTGATTCTACTTTCATGCCCTTTATGACATACCCAACTCTTACTTCCATACAATAGCGTTGGGATAAGCACATGCAGGGCTAGACGGGCACCCTGACTTAAAACTTTTTTGATAGATTGTCTCCGGAGCAATAGTTTTGTACCAAATATACTTTTACTTCTTCTATCGTAATATTCTTTAAATTTATCACAACATTTATGTTTTTTTATCATTTAAAATTTACGTACAATATTGAGTTATATTCAATTCATATCCCTCTAAAATAACTAATTTTGCCAACCTGTCCACCTCCTTGTTACCTTTTATTCCTATATGTAATGGAATCTATTGCAATAACACTGTCACTGAAATAGTACTAATATTATTAATAAGCATGCACAAATATGTACAGATATAGACCTAATGCTATATGGTAATCTCTATCAATCAACCGTAATCGAATGAGAATCATATTTAAGATGGAGTGCACAGAAAAAAATTAAAATGGTAACATCAATGTCAGTGAGTCATAAGACAAATATATATGTATTTATTACGGACTTTGACTTAAAAATTGATGTACAGTTTTTTTTTTGTAATGACTGATACTTAATAATTAATAGTTGAGATTATTCTTCTTGTACTTATTGTCTCAAACTTATTACAGATTAGTTAGTGAGTATACAGAGTGTGGGAAACGACATCACCTTAAATTAAGTTTTGGTATAATATTTTTTCCCGTGTTGGTTCGGGTTTCTTTAATGAATAGACCTTCTTCTGGTCTGCCAGGCAGTTCGTAAGAGGGGAACGGTTAGCTATTCAAGACACTACTATCTTGGCTACTAGATGGTAGAGTTCCGTAACATTCGGATAATTTTTACCACCGCCTTATCGATTCCTGTAGCAATAGCGTTAATGCTTTTCAATGTCCTGTTCCAGTTTGTGGGGTAGGGTAGCCATTAGACTTATGCATGTGGCATTACCTTCCCGATACCACACAGATATCAGCGCACCATTAACGTCTTTGGTGTCTTCACAAAAAGAAAACGTAAGACTCATTACAAAATATTTTTTTATTTTTTTTATCATAAGATAGCAAACAAGCAGATGGGTTTCCTGGTGGAAAAAGCCAACCATCGCTTATAGACACCAAAGATGTTAATGGTGCGTTGCTATCTTATGGCGAGGGCTAATGGCATATGCATAAATTTACTGGTTACCTTACCGTATAAAATTGGAACACGACAGTGACAAGTACTGATGCTATTGCGGCAGGAATAGAGAAAGCGATGGTACCAGGCCTAGACGAGACAATGCAGATCTTTACCACCTAGTAGCCACGACGGTACTTGGTAGTAGCTTGCATAGACTATCGGTCGCTTTTTACATTCTGCCTGGCAGAACGACAGTTGGTCTATGCTTCAAGGGAGCCCGGACCAAAACGGAGAGAAATTATGTGTATCAGACAATATTTTGTATTCCAATAGCTGTGAAAGTGTGGTGACTAACTTAAATACAGTGTACCTGAACTATATTTATTATTATTGCAACTTTTTACTTGTAAAATACAATCTTCAACTTAACTCTGTTTATTTTAAAATATTATCATCCAACTATCCTTAACACCTGCATTCAGTATAATATTAAACTATAAAAAATTGAAAACCATTTAAGTATAAGGTAAACGCTTCATTAAAAATTAATCAAGAACCTTTGTGAGTTTTGAAGCAGAAATTCGGCGTAACTCAGCAGCGGCCCGGTCGCAGCTCGTCACAGTCAAGACGTCGGTAATAATTCAACATGGCGGGCAAAAAGCGGCGGCGAGATCAAAGGCACAGACGCCCCGCTGAAATGACTTGTTTCTCAGTTAGCTTAGTGTAAACAGACCGCTGCATCAAAGGCACCGGTAGGGGAGTATTACGGAAATATACGATATAGTTTCGAGTTATATCTAGTTTTGTCGAATATTTTTATATATATCGTAATATAGCAAACATCACTTTTGCTATTATTGCTGCAAAAATGTCAATGCTAGTCACAGTTGCGTTCTGGTTTAAAGGGTAAGGTAGCCAATAAACTTTTGTATCGGATAGCATCGGACCATCTGCTTGTTTGCTCTCTCCGATAGTTTTCAAAAAACACGGATAGTTAATTATTATCTAACACTGACATCTTTTTAGGCAGTAATTATTTCTCTCAACCAAGTGTTTCTTTACTATCCTATCACATTATAAAATAAACGTGTTTCCTCTAGATCGCACGATAAAAACTACAAATTTGGCGAAATAGCAAATAAATGTCATTAGATAGTTACAGGAATTTATGTATCCCCAAATAAAAAATATAATATAAATATTTGCTTGTAATATGGATGTAAATCAACGATACTTATAAATAGACTTACATTAATAATTAATGAAATTTATTTGATAAGCACCTTGACCTTGAAATAAAAACAATTACTTGAAAAACGGTGCTATTCACTCAAACGCTTGCCCTAGTCAGGAAACGCTCTGAAATCCTAATGATTGAGAAGTTAGGGCCACTAACTCTATCAACGGAATAAAACATAAAATTATCTTAAAATGATTTGATATTAAATTTTACTCAGCTACCAAAAAGCACACCTATGACAGTTTATGTCTTATCGTTAAGATAATCTCTAAACAAACAATATAGCAATTACATAAATTTTAACGCTATATTGCATTATCACTATAAATTTAAAAATTAAAAGCAACATTTTAACTTCTTAAATAAAAGAATTTGAGATTTAATCTTTACCAGAATGGATTGCGTATAAAAATTGTTTATATTTCATAGGATATTTTATGTATCTCTTTTAATACAATAAATTAAACTAGAACCCTAAAATCTAGTCCTTACTGATTATTTACGAAATAAAAAATATCTCAATCTCACGACTATAAAATTAATTTATTCAATATATAAGTTTTACGAGATGGTAGAGATCTAAAACGCTTTGCCTAGGTTTAACATCACCGCTTTGTATATTCAGCGCTTAACAGTGTCGTGTTTGGAGTATAACGTATTCAATAAATTTATGTACATAATGTATAAATGTATGTATATATATCATTGCAACATAAATAGTAACACACATTTACGTTTTTTCCGTAAGTAATTGTAGTCTCTTTTTGTAATTAAAAAAGTCTGATTGTCATATTAACATTAAAAAACCTTTATTCCTACATATTATATTTGAACTACAAACTGTGCATAAAAGAAATTAAGTAATTCTAGCTGACTCGCAAAACTTCGCCAGCGAATGGAGTCTCATGTCATTAATATAAAAAATTTCATCCTCTATTACAGCCTCCTATAGGGTCGGTTTTTGAAATAAATAGTAAAGTAATAATTCTTGTCAAATTTTATCAAAAAAAAGTATCATCTCGCCCGGTTCCCTTGTGGGGTAGGCAAAGTAAACCAAACGTCTATATATTTTCTGGTTCACCGCAATCCAACGACCTGTCGGTTGGTGAAATAAGTGATGATCCTCATCGCCGCATTTAGTGACATGTTAACGATTATTGACTGTGTTTAGCAATAATCTAGACAGACAGCCTCACGTGTTCATCTGAGGCACGGGAGTGGCAATACACCACTTTGCCAGACTCCGAGCTGCTACTGAGATATTGCTTTTCGAGAAAAGCCTCGGAAAAACCTCAATAACACCTTTTGCCCGACCCGGGTATCAGACCCGGAACCTCATGATTTGAACCAAATAGGATACCCCTAGACCACGAAACAGTCATTCTCGAATCAGCATATCTCGAAAAATTTTAATCCTCAGTACCCACAGTTAACGGCGGGGTTACTAAAAAAGAATTTACATTTGGTTACATTTTTATTACAAATATATTTTGGTGCGAAGTTTTTTTTTGTTTATTAATTAAATAAAGGTTTTTCGTTAATGTCAGTGTGAGAAAGCAGACACAATAGTTTTATTCTCCAATGTCGAGTGCACTCCAGAATAACACCCCATTCTATTTGTGTCGGGCGGACGTACTGTCGGCACCACTAAACTTTTTACAGTTTCTTCCGTTAATTTGTCAGAAATATAATATTTATACAGACGGCGGTGGTTATTCAAATGGGAGAAAACTATCAATTATATGGCGCCTCGCCGGCCGATCCAAAGGGTCAAAGGATGATTGATGGGAGTTTTTTAATGGTTGCGCTATGGATGTAATAATAGTCTAGCCGATAACTATTGGTCCTTATTTAACCACTCGGGGTCGTTTGATGTGGTTCCTAATATCGTGTTCCGGTATGGACATGATTAGCAAAGATTTGCTACAATGATGGATTCGTTTGGTTTCGGATGTTTTTTGCCACTATCATTATGATTCGAATTACTTTAAGTTTTTTGCAAGCTCTTCAATTAAATACCACTTAAACAAGATAATTTATTATTTTCTGTGATACGGTTTGCTTTGTCCGCAGGCAATTTAAATTTAGAAAATTAAAGTAAAATTATATGTAGGTTTTAAAAAAGAGGATTATATAAGTTTTGTGTTTTAGGAGTTATAAAATCTTTTTTATATCATAAGATATCAAACAAGCAGATGGGTCTCGTGATGGAAAGATACCGTCGCCTATAGACACCAAAGGTGTTAATGGTGCGTTGCTATCTTGTAGCAAGGTTTAATGCCACATGCAAAAGTTTACCGGTTACCTTACCCTCCAAACCGGGACACGACAGTGACAAGCATTGAATTTATTGCGGCAGGAATAGGTAAGTCGGTGGTACTAGACCCGGGCGAGACAATGCAGATCTCTACCACCTAGTGAATACCATATATACCGTATATTATATATCATATACTATACTATACTATATAACATATATACTATATACCATATACTATACCACATAAATATGTACATAACATCTGTTTGTATATTCAATTTTTAGTATTTTTTAATATTCGTTTTATGACTAACTGCCAATTTTTTTGAGACATGAGATTTAAGGCGAGGTATTTCGACGCGCATCAATTCTATAGAAAATGGGTGGCGCGGTATGTTCTGAAACCGCTGGGAAACGTGTTAATTTTCGGATAAATAAATATAGGACAACAGCTGAAAACTAAAATTTAGCACATTCTTTTTTGTATTTACAACTAAATATCACTATATAAAAATCACGTGGATGCCCAAGCAGCAATCAAGCACGTTTAATACCCATAAAGCAGCTCATATAGAACTTAAAGTTCTATTGCAGCCGTACAATGGTGTAAAAAGATGCTTTTATCGGTATAAGAGACCTTTATGAGTTTATATACAGCCTAATGCTGTACAAGGGCTTTCTTAGAGTTCCGCGTAAGCTTTAGGCGTTATATCTGAATATTAATACACTACTGTACAGCTTTAAGCAATTTGTAACTCATTAGGCTGATTTTAATCCTTAAAGCTGTACATTAGCTGTATTTTGTTTAGCACGGGAATTTATTACAGCTTTAAGTGTTATTATAGTATCACTCAACGCTTGTTTCTGTAAAATGGGATATGCAATCACCGTTCTACAGCTAATATTTATGGCGTAATTGTAGACTGTTATGCAGCCAATGGTGTTAAAAAATCTGCATATACAGCTATAGTACAGCTCAAGGCTGTATTACTGAGAAAATTGTTGTTTGCTGTTTTTATATCTGCATAGTTGATATCATGTGGAAAAAATCAAGAGGAATATTGAAAAGGAATATTTAAATATTATAAATTACCAACCAAGTAATCGTGATGAAGATAAAGCTGAAAAATTACTAATTCAGGTAAACCTACAATCGTCATTTTTATTAATGTTCAAGGAAAAGGGTTCCGTAACAAAAACATTAAAAAGTGATTGTAGGTTATCTGATTTATTATTTTTTAGGCTTATCTTCTTCATTAAGGTTACTTGGTTGGTAATTTACAATAACTGATTTTTTTTAATGTCATAAGATAGCAAACAAGCAGATCGATCTCCTGATGAAAAGAATCAACCATCGCCTACAGACAGCAAAAATGTTAATGGTGCGTTGCTCTCTTGTGGCAAGGTCTAATGCCCAATGCATAAGTTTACCGGCCACCTTACCCTCCAAACCGGAACATGACAGTGACTAGCACTGACGCTTTGCAGCAGGAATAGATAAGGCGGTGGTACCAGACCCGGTCGAGACAATGCAGAGCTCTATCACCTAGTAACCACGATGGAAGTGACTCGCATAGCCCATCGGTTGTCTTTTACGACCTGCCTGGCAGAAAGACAATTGGTCTATTCTTCAAAGAATATATAAAAAAGAGTTAAAAAGAGAAATAAAAATCATTACACTGAGAAAATATGTATTTTTTTATTTTTAACTTGCTACTATACGGAGTTTTACAAAAGCGGTATAGTCAGTCGAAAGGGGGTGACTCGGAGGGTCATTTTGAACAACTTTTATTCAACGATTTGTGAAAATTCCCGAAAAACAATTTTGTTTTTCCATTGTGAAAAGTCACGTGACCAACAAAGTTTCTATGGAGAATCAATATTTTTTTCGCGAATTTCCAAAAGTCGTTAAACAAAAGTTGTTAAGAATGACTCCCTGAGCCTCCCCCTTGCGGCTTACTGTACCACTTTTGCAACACCCTGTATATATGTATACTTACAATCGTTTTAAAAATATTATATACTTAAATACAATTACAGGCAAAAGAGTATGTGTTTCTCTTTGAAGAACTAATAATATTAAATCACAAGCACGAAATAACGTATTCTTCTTAAAAATATTTTTGTGATAGACCAATATTTAAAGGGCTTGATTTTTCGTTCTTGATCAATTTAGTTATATCAAGTTGTTTTCTTGGTCATTATAATTCACCTTTATCCTCCCACAAACTGGGTACGATACAAATACGGTTTTGGCTTCTCTCAATTGTTTTTATTATTTTATAAGGCATATTTCCCTGAAAAATAAAGTAAAACATGATTGAAATACATGTCTCATAAGTTATAGTTAACAATAAGTTGGTTTAGTTGTAAAGTCAAACGACCGACGTCAATACAACACAATAGCGAAATCAAGTGACAAACATATGTTTTGTATTTAGGGTTCTTCAATTTTCGTACGCATCTCTAAACATAAGTTAAGTGATTAAAAGCCAATTACTGTACAATAGATTTATATAGGGACTTAGTACAGCCTAAAGTGTATTTGGACGGTAATTAAAAGCCAATAGCCGTATAATAGAACAAAACAGAGATTCAGTACAGCTATTTGCAGTATATCACCCTCCAAATACACTTTAGGCTGTATAACAAAACGCCGCCATTATTGTGTATTAAAAACAACATTAAAGAAATATATTGTTAAATAAAAGATATATTTAGCAATAGCTAAAGCTATATCTTGACAAGTAACTTATATTATGATCATTATGCCTTTATATACAATATTGTACCATAAATACTTGTATATTCTAACCTTAAACACAAACACTTACAGTACCCGGCGATAAATATTGCACATCGACCTTTGGAAAGAGACAATCGGCTAATTTCGGCTTCGTAGAGCGTTATCTCTGTCGCACAAAATACAAACAGTCCGGTACCTATTAGGAGCTGTTAAAACAAGTATGATTTGCTTCTTTTGATATTTTTATTCTTTGTATAAAATACACTAATTTTTCTATAAGTGATGGCTTTAAGTTGGGGTAAAATAAAATAAAAAAACATTTTTACATTATGTTTACGTATTTAATTATTTTGGAACATTACAGCTTTAGTGTACATAATAAACACCATTATACCTATTGCTAAAATGAGACATTGCAATAAAAATAATAATAATTCTAATTCTCAATTACTTCCATTTCACTATCTGTGCTCTCAAAGAGGTCAATATCACTGTCACTATCAGCCGTATTTATTACTAATCTATCAGTGTAATTGTCTAAACTGTGTTAAATGCTTCTATATTCATTCTCATATTTGATTGCATGATCGCAAACCTTTGTCCATTCTTCAGCGCCTAGTCACCTGTAGTGTCCGTGGATTTATACGTTAAAAAAGCACCGGGTACAAAGCCTTTTTCATTTCCCGCATGAACTATTATCAAACGTTGACCTTTTGAAATTGGCTTTTTTACTCCTTTTTTCTTATCGTCACTCCAAGATTTTTATATCTTTTTTTCTACAATTATCTACAATGTTTATAAATACTTTGTAAGCGAAGCTGATAGATTTAAAAAAAAAGTAGTGAAATGAAATGAAATGAATAACGATAACTATGAGAAATGGCTGGTTAACCAATTAATCCCAAATATACCCAGTGATTCTGTTCTAGTTATCGACAACGCACCCTATCACAACAAGTATGTTGAGAGACCCCCCAACTCAAACACCATTAAACGGTAAATGATCAACTGGTTAAACAGACATGAAATTCCAGTTGATCCAAAATTAACAAAAACCCAGATTTACGCTATTATATGTCAGCACAAGGAGAGGTATACAGAGTTTTCTGTGGACAAAATACTTGCCGAACATGGGCACACTGTGTTGCGATTGCCACCATATCATCCGGATTTTAATCCAATTGAAAATATATGGTCTCAACTGAAAGGCTATGTAGCCTCTAGAAATGTGGGTATGAACTTAACTACAGTAAAAACATTATTGACTGAAAAAGTAAACATGATCGGCGCTGAAGAGTGGAAAAAGGTTTGCGATCATGCAATCAAATGTGAAAATGAATATAGAAGCATTCAACACAGTTTAGACAATTACACTGATAGATTAGTAATAAATACGGCTGATAGTGACAGTGATATTGACCTCTTTGAGAGCACAGATAGTGAAATGGAAGTAATTGAGAATTAGAATTATTATTATTTTTATTGCAATGTCTCATTTTAGCAATAGGTATAATGGTGTTTATTATGTACACTAAAGCTGTAATGTTCCAAAATAATTAAATACGTAAACATAATGTAAAAATGTTTTTTTATTTTATTTTACCCCAACCTAAAGCCATCACTTATAGAAAAATTAGTGTATTTTATACAAAGAATAAAAATATCAAAAGAAGCAAATCATACTTGTTTTAACAGCTCCTAATAGGTACCGGACTGTTTGTATTTTGTGCGACAGAGATAACGCTCTACGAAGCCGAAATTAGCCGATTGTCTCTTTCCAAAGGTCGATATGCAATATTTATCGCCGGGTACTGTACCGTATATTGCAATGATTTTATTTGTGTTATCTTGATTATTTCGTTGGCGCGTGAATATTTTGACGAAAAACATACACGACTTCACAGTCATTTAGAATTTGCACCTTGAATACACCGATGAATACTGCTCCAAGTCCAAGAATTTATCGTTTATTAATATATTTTTAATTATGGCGTCTGCAGATATAATGTTATACAATATCAAAAACAGATTAGTTACTTTTTATCATTTTCAAACATCTATTAAGAACATTTAGCTGCAGAAGAGAGTATCTTAAGTATTATAGTTTCTTTATACACCGAATAACAGCCTTTGTACAGCCTATACCAGCTTGTACAGCTATTGTGCAGCCTATTTAATTCTTAGCTGTACAAGACAGTTACAAGAGAGTATCCTTAGTGTTATAGTTTCTTTATACACCAAATAACAGCCAGTGTACAGTTTATAACAGCTTGTATAGCTATTGTGCAGCCTACATAACGCAATAAGCTGTATAACTTGGGGCCCTTTTTGGTGTTATATCGGCTGTAGAAGCGCTTCTACAGTCTTTGTACGGCTTCGTATACAGCTTTAAGTTTAAAAATGAACCTAAATGCAGCCTATATACAGCTTAACGTGCTACTTGGGTGATTAGAAATATTATTAACAAATTATTTGTTTTAGAGATTTTTTTAGCCTGTTTTCGGAATTTTATGTGATCGAGTAAAGTACATTATATTATGTAATGAGTTAGCACATTCTTTAGATAATATCTTCAGGTATATCGTGTAACTTTTGTAAAATTATTATTTAACAATCAACAAAAAAAAAACGTGATTAAACAAATCAGTTTTTTCCCGTTTGTCGCGATGCCTCGCCTTAACAATTTATATTTTTTCGTCTGTCTGACGGTATATTCGCTGTCCCATCACAACAGACGCACATAAGATAGCAAACAAGCAAATGGGTCTCTTGATTGAGAGAGTCAACCATCGCCTATAGACACCAAAGATGTTAATGGTGCGTTCATATCTTGTGGCGAGGTCTAATGCCACATGTAAAAGTTCACCGACTACCTTACCCTCCAAATCGGAACACGACATTGACAAGTATTCAGTCTATTGCGTCAGGAATAGACTCAGCGTTGGTAACACGTCTACACGCACTAGTAACACGATATCAGTGACTCGCATAGCCAATTTATCGCCATTTACGACCTTCCTGGAAGAACGCTAGTTGGCCTATATTCTAAAGAAGCCCGGACCAACCAATTCCATACTCGTATTGTCTATTTATACTTCATGAGTTCTCTGTTTCATACAAACTCAACTATCAATTTTAATATGTACCTAGCAATAAAAATCGTCGGGAAACATTGAAAATTACGTCAGTAATATACTCTAGCGTAATATGAATAACTAGTTCATACCAATCACTATATATATTATTTTTAAAATTTAAGTTTTAGCCCTGATGATGCAGTGAAATGCGAAACCGGTTGGCTATTTAAATAAAAAAAAGTATATATTATATATAATTAGTGAATTGTGAAACAGTACAAGTGTAAAATTTAAAACAATAATTATGACGGAGTTTCACCAAGTGCCGACGATGGAAAGTATAAATTATATTTTTAAAACATTAAATAAATAACTCACTGACGAAATGACATCATTGTATAAGTCCAAAACTCCAGTCACTCCAGACTGTAATACGACAATGACAAGCATTGACGTTATTGCAGCAAAAATAAGTCCGCGGTAGGTACCATATGTCCGAATGATGGTTGTGAATCCTACAACATAGTAGGTGCAATGATAGTGACACGTATATCCAATCATTCATCTCTTACGAACTGCCTTACAGAATGTTAGATGGTCTATTCTTCAGAAGAAGGGGGCCCAGACCAACAAGGAGGGTCTTTCAAATCCTTCTTACATATAATAACAGCATTAAAAACATACAAATACATTTTTTTCTCTTTATAAAAGTAGCAAACAAGCAATACGTTACTCTGTAATAATTTTTGGTTGTTCCTATAACTACCATAGTGACTATTAGGTGATGAAGTTCCGCAACGTCTCGCCCGGGTATTTGGTACCACTGCCTTACGTATTCCTGCCACAATAGCGTCAATGCTTGTCATTGTCGTGTTCCGGGTTTGAAGGTAAAGTAGCCGGTAGAATTATGCATGTGGCACTGCAATACTACCCCACGAATAGCATGCATGTTAGCATCTTAGATATCTAGACGCGATAGTTTCTCTTTCCATAAGAAAAATCATCTCTTGTTTGCTATCTAGTGTTAAATGGAGGTTTATCGATGGAAATAAAAAATATTATTATTGTTGTTAAATATATCAAAAAAAGAACATACTTTTATAAAGAATTTTAAAAATTGCTTCAATAGTTTTTGGATTATCTATTACAAACATACAAACAATCAAATCTTTCCTCTTTATACTAATAGTGTATATAAGTGTAGAAAAAACAGGTTCCATTTATTATTCAAAGGTGAGTTGTAATGGAGTCATATGGAACCGCTCAAGCATTCACTCTGATGCTTTAGATCCGTGAAATGACATAATGGATAAATAACCAGTCCTGTAAAGTATAGAATGCGATGCTATAGATTTTTTACAGATTTCTGATGGAGTCGATTTTTTTTATTTTATAACACAAGTGACCCGCCTCGGCTTAGCACAGGTGCGATGTAAGCGCTCAAAAATATGTTTTTATGACAAATTTTTGAAACCTCAGCAACTTTTATTATAATATGCATTTATTATAATAAAAGTAAAAATTTTATAGAAAAAAACATAATCGCCTCTAGGTTCTAGTGGTCCGCGGTCGGTGATGACCACATGAGGTACCGGGTTTGATTCACGGATCGGGCAAATCAAAAATATATTTTTCAGTTTTCTGATAAAACAACTTTTCCCTGGATTGGATAAAAATTGACGACAAGCTTGCCATATATCATATTATGGGAATAAGGGTACCGGTGTTAATGACTTTATTTACTATACTAATTTTAAAATAATAAAATAGTTCTTCAAATAATTTAATTTATTCGGAACCATGTCCGACAAGGTTGACATACATCTATCTTCTGTTTTCTGAACAGTTTAACTACTACACATTTCATTTAATTTCAAATTCAAAGTCAAACAAGTAGCCAGCGTTTACAATAAATTGTAACACCAAAGAGGTGTTATACGAGCTACCCCCAAAGTAGTAGCAGCTGAAGCCAGGCCGTTGTTTGTCCAACTTCCATGAGACCTGCCTAAACCTTACCACTAGATATCTACCTAAACCAGGCAAGTACAATTTACAAGATACGTGGAGGTTATCTTTTACTAAATAAAATATAGTTTGCACCATTGTGGCATTGAATATTTTTGTTAAATAAAACATAAGCATTCTGTTGCAAATAATCTAGAAAAGTGAAGAGTTAGGACACTGGAAAAATCTAGAAATAAAAGAAAGATATAGTTGCTTCTATCGATAAACAATAGCTGCCATTACCCAAGCAGCTATGCTATAATTGACCTTCTCATATAGGGCGTAAGGGTGATAATAGCGTGTACTATGACGTGTATACAACTTTTTTTTTTATAAAAAAAGGGCAAACGACCAGGAGGTTCACCTGATGGTAAGTGATTGCCACCGCCCATGGACAGCCACATCATCAATGGTCTTGCAGCTACGTTGCTGGCCTTTTAAGAAGGAGTGTGCTTTTTTTGAACGTTCTTACGTCACATCGCATCGGAAACATCCCCGCCGGTAATTCATTCCACAGAGGAGTAGTGCGTGGTATAAAGTGCCTAGAGAATTGCACGGTTGTGGATTTCCGGACATGGAGGTGATGTGGATTTTGCCGCGATGATCGATGATGAAATTCAACAGACGGATCAATCTAAATAGTTCGTTGGAACACTCTCCATGATAGATGCGGCAAGAGATGATAAGCGAATTTACAACTTACTGCGTAAAGCCAAGGAATCAAGCCGATTGGAGACAACCTAGTCGTCAACGATTCGAACATGTCTATGCTGAATGCGATCAAGAGGAAGAAGCTGATACTGCGAGGGCGAATTTGCGCTTTGTAAAGTTGGAAGTTACAACTAAGTTGTTTACACGTCATTTTCGGGACCTTCGAGAACATGATCGAACTTTACCTGGTGTATAAATAAGGACGTGTTGGCGAATAGCAAGTGAATGTTATATATAAGGCGATTCGGAAGCGATAATTCGGATGATCAGTGTGAAGCGATATAGTCCAGAGAAAAGTGATACGGAAATTGAGTTAGTTTAGTGATTGGTTTAATCGGTTAGTTCTAGTATGAATATAGTGAGTGTTATCAGAGTTCGTCAGTGTATTTTCATATTGCATTGTGGTATATATAGTACATTTGTGTTGTAAATACACAATTTTAACATAAGTGGTATTTTATTGCACAATACGAACTCTAAGCTCGTAACAATTCTTTAAATACTTCCATATCATGCCGCTAAACCTCAGTCTTCCAAAACCTATCAAAAAGGAATACAGCATATCCATACCCCAAGCTTGACTAATGCAAAAATTATTGCTAAGTTGTTTAAAATTTAGCCTAAAGGGCTCTAGATATATCAAAATAAGCATTGAATGGATAGGCATAACAATTCAAATTTCACAAAAAAAATCTTTTCTTTGATGGACCAAAAAACAGATTGAATTATTAGACCATTTCATCATTAAGCTCGTCTCGGTAAACATCCCGGATATAACAAACTTGTCACCAAGAACCAAGTCTATTTATACCATCAAAATTAAACCCATGACTATCTGAGTTCATAAATACCTTATACAGATGT
Organism: Apodemia mormo; assembly: GCA_036924255.1. Taxonomy (NCBI): domain Eukaryota; kingdom Metazoa; phylum Arthropoda; class Insecta; order Lepidoptera; family Riodinidae; genus Apodemia; species Apodemia mormo. The sequence continues at coordinate 2,650,349 of JAUPFN010000009.1, read as the reverse complement.
TCTTCGCTTCGACTATGTCGTACTACAAAGTCAAATTCTCACTTCAATACGAATATAACCGCGGACCTATAGTCTTTAACCCTTTTCTACAGCTTTCACGACTTTATTTCGGAGCGACATCGTCCTATACTTAAATATAATGGTTTGTTTTTTCTTTTGGTTTCATCGTCATGGTGTAGGATAAATTCCGCCATATTACATGAAAATAAAAACAGTGATTATATATCATATTCACCAATCCAAATAAAAATGTTGGGCTAACATATAAAAATAAATTATGGTAATGAATATATAATTGTCTTTACATTCTTACATAAAACGCTTTCAATTTAATTACAATATTATTCCACTACCTAATTATATAAATCATATCATAGACTGTATTTTATTTGTACAATATACTTTCTATGATTTACATAATTTTAAATCTATATCAATAACTAGTTATTGTCCGTAGTATATAGTTGTTCTATCGCCTCGCTTCTACAGTGGATTCTTGTAACCAACTGCTTCATATCAAACTTCGAAACCAATAAAAACAGGACAAAAATACTCCGATGAGATCAAAGTTGATGCAATTAGGTCGTTGTAACCTAATCTGCCTTCAAAGTGATGTTACGACTAATTTCTTTTTCGGTGAGCGACGTATCATGTCAAACCCTTTTAAAGCGGTGCAATTTGTTTGAGACGGCTGCCACCCGCAGCGCAGGGTTGCCACGGTATTATTGGAGCAGTTCTTTATTGTACATTACTCCAGGCACTTGGTGTGTTATGAGAACTACAAAGAAATAAGTCTGTCTTATACAAATTTAATTAAAAGAACTTCGATATATTATACCAATAAAAACGTCATAAGATACGAGAAACGAAAATTTTGTAACCCTTTTTATGAAAATTACGTAGCCATAGGCGTATGAAATATATAGTGAAGACTTGTAGAAAGCTAACATTATAATATACATATATAATATGCAGTTAAAATGACATAAAATAAAAGAAACAATATTACACACACTACAATATGTTTGACACTTCGTTTGAAACACACGTACTATTTTGTTCTTAGTAAATATATTATAATTAATAATTTTATTAATATCATAGAGCCTACCTTGTTATTTTAGAATTTGAGATTATTTGGGCTTTAATCCCAGGTATTTCAAAAAAATATATAGGAATTTACTTATCGCCAAACAGTAACATATTCTGCTTGTAGCGTATAATGTCATGTATAGAAGAACACTGCAGCGGTTCAAGCAATCTACAAACGCTACCAGAACACATAATAAAAAATGGAAAAAAATTAAATTCAAAATAAAATCCTGAATCGCGATATTACAGTTATTTATCTTGTACATACTATATACAAGTACTATATACAAGTACTGATAGTACGCTAATATATGATATTAGGAAACTCATTAATGATTCTATTAATATGATAGAGCAGCTTGTTATTTTTAAAGATTGATTTATGAAGCCTTTGGTTCTAATCCCCGGTGTTTCAAAATAATAATAATAATAATAATAATAATTCACGGGACAAATTACACTTACTGATCTAACCCCAAAGTAAGCAAATTATTTGCTTGTGTTATGGGTGTTAGTCAACGATACTAATACATAGAAATACATATATAAATACTAGAATATATATAATAAACACCCAAACCCGGAAATACAAACATTTATGCTCATCACACAAATGCTTGTCCCCGTCGGGGATCGAACCCGAGCCTCGTTGATTGCGTAGTCAGGGTCTCTAACCACTCGACCAATGGGGCGGTCATAAATAATATATAGGAATTTGATTATCCCCAAAAACCTTCAGTGTTTATTCTGCTTGTGGTGAATAATGTTATATCTTAAAGAACACAAGGTAGTACCTAGTAGAATAGTAGAGTTTCTGGACATCTCATGAGATATCTAGAAACTCTACGTAATCTGCAAAAAAGAGTAAGTATTATATTTTATATAATTTAAAAAATAACTTTAAGTTGGCAACCCTTCGACAAGTAGTGGGTGTCAAAAGCGGCACCATTGAGACGGCTAATTGTAAGCGTGACCGCCGACAACGCCGACAATGCCAGCCGCGCCGCTGGAAATTCTATCTCATACTTTTAATTACTTCCAAAAATACAATTACTGTACCATTTTAATTCTACAATTTCAAGCGTCATGATTGGACCATACTTTTTTACATACCTATTATTTAAGATCCAGTATAGGCATGGTACATTTCACACATCACCGGTTATATCACACATTATAAAATAATTCACGTGCCACCATCACACCAATTACAGGCATCGAAACCGTCCGTTATATATATGTCGCCGTGAAATTATCAATACCATCAGATTGATTTTTCCTAGTTGGTTCCGGGCTCCTTTGCAGAATAGACCAACTGCCGTTTTGCCAGGAAGGTCGTAAAAGGCGACCGATTGGCTATGCGAGTCACTACTATCGTTGCTACTAGGTGGTAGAGTTCTGCATTGTCTCGCCCGGGTCAGGTACAACCGCCTTACCTATTCTTGCCGCAATAGCGTCAGTGCCTGTCGCTGTCGTGTTCCGGTTTGAAGGGTAGCCGGTAAACTTATGCACGTGGCATTAGACCTCGCCACAAGATAGCAACGCACCATTAACATCTTTGGTGTCTTTAGGCGATGGTTGACTCTTTCCATCAGGAGACCCATCTGCTTGTTTGCTATCTTATGATATTAAAAAATATATATTTGTAATCTATCTAATTTGGTTAGGTTAGGTTAGCAGTTAAATTATAATATCACTAATTCCTCCCTAGATAGATTATAATCAAACGGTATTGACAATTTCAAGGTGATATATATAACGCGAGTGTGATTTAATTTCACGCGGGAGAAGGATAACTTCACGACGTGATAGTGAATTATAAGTAGCTATAATTCCCATTGCTAATCCAATGACAAACAAATGTTATATGCAATGTTTTAAACCTGTAACTATGGGGATAAATTGATATCTAAGATAACTTCATGTTTCAGTTGATAATCGATTCACCTTATTTGGTGAGGTTCCGGGTTTAATGAACTCGGGCAAAATAGTGCTGAGGTCTTTTCAATGCTTATTAGTTCTTGGTTCGGGCTCCATCTGCCGCTCTATCAGACAGCTCGTAAGTGGCAAATAATTGGCTATGTGAGACAATGCTTAGATGTATATGATAGAATTTTTTCTATCAAATAGGAGCCGCGATGGTAGGGACTTATATTGCCAATCAATCACTTCTTGCAAACTACCTATTAGAATGGCAGATTATCTATACCTTGAAGGAAGACTGGACCAACAAGGACTTATTTTCTATCTTAAAAAATAGAATGAAAATATTAAAAATAATACACAAAAATCGAAATCTCTGTTGTCTGTTGAAAACTTACAGTCTAATGAGCACGTATTATAACACCCCTTGCCTCGAATGTCACGACCAGGCAATGATGACCACCAACAATCTCGGCAATCGATAAATTGATGAATTGTGGTAAATCTTATGTTTATTGACTTTTAATTCACTCTATCTACCACAGATTGACATGATGATAGTCTATATAAAGTATTAGAATATAGCTCTGCTGACTATAAAAGCCCGAATATGATTGTGATAACTATTGGCAGTAATTACATGAGCAGGAATAGACAAAATGGTAACACGGGAGAGTTCCAAAGCTCTGTCACCCAGTAGAAATAATGTAAGTAATGTCAAGAAAGGCATGAAAATAGAATCAACGCAATCACGATGAGATCGCCGCGAAAAATATCGGGTCGGGTTTGTAATATTGAAATGAAAGACAGGTTAGGTCTGACAGAAAGTGTCGGTGTAAAAATGATAAAGGGCAGTGGTTCAGACATGTAGAAAGGACGGTAGATTACAGATAAACAAAATAGATACATGGTGCTAATATGGGAGGATGTAGATACCTGGGAAGATCAAGCCTGACATGCCGTGACAAGATTGATGGGGTTCTGTTCGAAGGTGGTGTCAAGAGTCTTCGCAGCCGGCATGTTTGAATGAAAAGAGTAATGAATGTGGTGGAAGCAAGACAAATTTGTAACGATCGTGACATATGGCCCTCGATTCTCTCTTCCTACCCCGTGCAAGATATGGAGTAAAGATATGTATGTACGTGGAAACAATAGTTGTAATACATTTGGTATTTTATGTGCTCTTATTACTTGGCAGAAAGACTATGGCGACCGAGAGGCTTTAAAATAAAGTAGCGTTAATTTTTTAGACCTAAAGCAGCTGGCTTTTTACTTTCATCTCTTAAATATTTTCCATTTTAATGTTTCATGGACATTAATCAGCAGCAGTGTAAATAAATTATTTATAAGAAATAAAAATATTTTAACGGCGTGCCATCAAACTAATATTCGAGGCGAGAATTTTTATTGACGTGCTCCTGATCGCTGACATTCTGCAGTACCAACCGCCATTCAAAGTATTTATATTATGTTACTGTTCAAACATGGTTTCTGGTCTGCCAGTTTTGACTGTTATTACCCGAATGCGCTAGAAATATTCCGCCAAAATAACGTTTTAAATGAAAATTTTGTCACTGTTCTTTGCATATTGAATATAATGTAGTTTTAATAATATAAAAACGATAAGTAATTGGTTTTTGGTCGGAAACCATCGGGAAAAGTTCAAAATAAATATTAAAAACTTTTTTTGCAAAAACTCAAAAACGGTAACACTTAGATGAAAAAGTGATAAATAAAATGTGTAAAACTAATAACTTTATTTTACATGTAAAAGAGTATAAGGTTTTTACTCCTCCGGTCAAAATTAACTAAGTTAGGGAGGTTTTTAAGTTTAAGGGAAGATCTTAGTATGGAAGTTTATATTGATTTATACTCTACGCGCGGGACAGCAGTGCACATATAGTGAAAAGAATTTGGGTAAGAATGTATATCCTGTGAATACTTATAGTATTCCAATTATGGGATGTAACTTGAACAGAACTCTTATTTGTCTCTTTTTTGAAACAAGTACCGATTAATTGCCGAGTTATAATTCATATACACATAAAGTACGAAACTTCCGTCTTGAGTATCGTAAATCATAATTCTTGACGTTTGAGCAATAGATAATGATCAGATAAACAGACAACGTTATTTCCTCAGCGTTTACGGTCAGGTATCTCGTCGTGCCATTAACTTACATTGTCAGTTGAAACGCACATAAATCTATAAGCCGACGACATAAATCTGTTGAGAATTGTGCAAAAACTCCTGCCTCCGATATACACGACATTGAGATATACAGATATTAAGTTCATCGAATAAATGTTTGCACAACCTGAACAGATTTACGCAAAGTTCAAATTAAATTACTGTAATTTCGTATTAATTTTTACGAATTGTATAAATTTTCTCAACGTTATGATCTAGTATTTCGTTGTACCATTATCTTACATTGTCAGTTTAAATGCACGTAAATCGAACGATATATGTAAATATGTCGAGGATTTTGCAAGAACATGTCTTAAATGTATACATACATAATAATAATATGTAGTATACAGTCCATTCGGTGATTGTTACAACACAATTTTAGGTATACAAAATTGTATAAATAAAGTGCGCATGTGAAGTAAATAGATTTTTTATGATTATTATTGTGTGCTATGCTCTTCGTATTTTTGTGTTCAGATTGTGCTCATTTTGTAACAGCGATAAATATAGCAATGAGCCTACGTAAAGCAATTAACATACTGGTTGCAAATTAAGACGCGATATTTTAGTCCGCGATCAAAGTAATAATAGTTCTATTCCCTAGTTCAGCCTTTTTATGGGTTGATTATTGAAAAAAAGTAACTTATATGTAATCTTTAATAATCTTTTGGTCAAAATTCAATGTCTAGTGGTCCAGCGTTGGCATTGACCTCATGAGGTCTCGGGTTCGATTCCCGGGTCGTGCACATTATAAAAAAAGTGTTTTTTCAGTTTTCTGAGAAACACAAAGTTGCCCGGGATTGGGAAGTGCCCGGTTGGCGATAGGCTTGCCACCTATCACATTTGTGGGACTAAGTATCTTCGGCTAACCGTGGGTGCACTTGTTGTACCTCTGCCTACCCCTTCGCGAATATGGCCGTGACGATACTTTTTCATAAAAATCGATTCAGCGGTTTAGCCGTAAAAGCGTAACAGAGAGACAGGCCTACAAAAAACATATAGACATATCTTCACGCCAGATCTCTTACGGGGATTCATAATTATAATATTAATATGAATTTAGGCAAATTGAAGCTAAGTAAATTTTATGTGTATCGAGCTCGTTCCTACGTCGTCGTAGATATGTAGATATGGTGTCTCAGCAGCGTTCGTTTCTCTGCAGCCGTATGTAACAATTAAGGAGAAAATTACTAACACCTACATTACGAATAGCTGCGAAGTATTGGCTTAGGCTCCACACAGCTCTGCGTTCGATAACCCGATTTATACTGAATACTAGAAAATTATAATCGTTATTTATAGCCGGCAAGGGCGTGCGCTTGCATTATTCATACGATCGTTTGTTGCGATGTCTTTCCCGACTTACAATGTATTATTGTTTTGCGACACTTCTGTCGTGCTGTCAAGTCTAATAATATTTAATGCCTAAAGGGTTTGTAAAAGCAATTTCCTTTTCTTTTTATATCAAGCATTTCTTTAAGCAAACTAAGTGCTAGAGTTATACATTTATGTTGTATTGAATTCAATTGTGATGCTATTAGACTTAGTTCAAATTTAATTATGAAATACATTCAAGTTTTTAGTCGTATTATAAAAATTGTAGTTCATCAAATGACGACTATAAAATAAATTAAGCATGCATATATGTGTATTTCTTTGATAGTTTAACAAAACTGCAGCACATTCGTATTTTTCTATAAAATTGTTTATATGTCAATTCAATATCCAAAGTCAGTAGGTAATGATTCAGTGTAGATATTATTTTTGTAATGGACCAGAATGGCAAATAATCACAATTTCACTGATCACAAAAGGTTTTCACAAAGGAGTCCGGTCCAACACGGGCAAGAAAACTTATATTTAATTTATTCAATTAAACCTAAAAATAATGCTTTAATGTTTAGGTATGATTTTTAATACAAAACTCGGTGACTGAAAAATGTTTGTCCGCTTGCACCAAACTGTTGTCCCCGTGTTGGTTACCGGCTCCTTTGAAGAATAGGTTAACTGCCGTTCTACCAGGCAGTTCGTAAAAGGCGACCGATTGGCTATACGAGTCACTACTATCGTGGTTACTAGGTGGTAGAGTTCTGCATTGTCTCGCCCAGGTCTGGTACCACTATCTTACCTATTCCTGCCGCAATAGTAGCAGTGCTTGTCACTGTTGTGTTCCGGTTTGGAAGGTAAGGTAGCCGGTAAACTTATGCATGTGGCATTAGACCTCGCCACAAGATAGAAACGCACCAATAACATCTTTGGTGACAATAGGCGATTGTTGACTCTTTTCATCAGGAGTTCCATCTGCTTGTTTGCTATCTTTCGATATAAAAATAATTAAAAGCACTACGTGTAGGTATATACCTAATATGTAAACTAAATAGTACTTATGCCGTGCTAGGGATTATTTAACTTTTTTTGAATAATTGCATATTTATAATAGTTATAATATTTATAATTTACATTGAATGCATAATTATATTCAACTAGCGATCGTCCTCTGGTCGAAATTCGACCCTTATTTTATGACTTCGTTGGGCCATAAACAATAAACTCTCTTCTGAGTTGGACAACAAGCTTTAATGACAATGACCTCTGGTATTGCAGATGTCCATGGGCGGCGGTGATCACTTACCATCAGGTGCACCTCTTGCTCGTTTGCCCCCTCTTCTATAAAAAAAAAAAACAAAATAGTATACATATGTATATTATGATGTGTGTCAAATGAGTGGTAGTATGTTGGTAGCGGGCTGCACTATATAGCTAGTAGCTACACAATAACATAAGAGTTTTTCATAAATCTCACGGAAACAATTTTTTTCCGGGACAAAGTATCCTATATGTGACCGGGAAGTCAAAATGACAAATTTTATCTAAATCGGTCAAACTTCGCCAAACCAAACAGCAAAGTTTTTGCGTGATTGATTAACAAACATCCACCCGCTTATCAATATAAAATTAATTAAATTTGCTATTATCCGCGAACTGTTTGATGTGTATTCCGTGATGGCAGCGAAAAGAAAGACGTCGTTTACTAAATGGATAAAACTCACCGATGGTCCGGACAAAAAAAGATCCCAGCGGTATAATTTATCACCTAGGTCCACTACACTTTCGACCCCACAGTTTATGTACTCAACACACGTTTTACTTTGAAACCGAAGCATCCTCAGAAGAAACAAACACTACCTCACTCATTGATATAAAAAACCCAAGATGCACAGTCTCGAACAAAACCGACACTCAAAACTGTCCCTAATTTTACATAAGTAGTGATAGATATGGCAAAAATACATGTTTTTGCATATCCAACCTTAAGTGCAAGTTTTATGGTTGTTTTTAAAAAGCAATGTATAAAGAGTAATAAATTCTTGAAATGATTGTGCACCTTGGGTTTTTTATATCAATGACCTCACTCAACACGAGTGAAAATAATACACTAGTATTACTTACACAAGTGTTGAGTGAGGTAGTAATACTTTGGCATTTATAATATTTATAAATAATCAATAATGTAGATTTACTATTTGCACTCCTCCATCGTGTAAACTTTAACCGCGCAAAATTTCATATTCCTTCGTCTGAGTAATTATCATAGAAAGAGATAAAATCTAGGCACGTTTCGTAACCTAGTGTCAAGAATATATTACTGCTGTCATAAATTTTTACGATTTTATTTTACTTGTTCTTGAACTTCCACTGACAGAAAGGGACAAACATCGCCTATACACACCAAAAATGCAAATTCTCTGTCAAATGTAATATCACATGCGTTTCCTGACTACGATAATCTCTAAGCTGGAATTCGATAGTAGTAAATACTGATGCTATTGTGATGGGAAAAACGAGAACCTGACTTCAGTAGCTTTCAAAATTATATAAATATTCCTGTCACCAAAACAGGCGAGAGAAGGTTACACCCGTTTTTATTTGTACGTGTGAAACTTGCTTTATACATAAAGCAGTTTACACAAACGTCAATAATTATTTGTCCACAAGCGTCCATTTTCTATTTGACCTTTTGTAATATTTATCTGTTGCTTTAGTCATAATTGAGTGTTGTTTAGCTAAAAAGTCTTGATAATTAATGACCAAATACAGGCAGGCCATAATCGTAACCATAATGCTTACAATAGTCCAAGCGCAATAATTATTAATGGTTCAGTAATTTTAATAGCAAAGTTTACACACACTGTAATTTAGTACCTAATTGGTAAGCTCGAATTATTATAAAAATCGTAAACTTTGGCAAATATATGATTTATTTAATATCGATTTTTTTATGTTATAAGATAGCAAACAAGCAGATGGGTCTCCTGATGAAAAGGGTCAACCATCGCCTATAGACACCAAAGGTGTTAATGGGGCGATGCTATATTGTGGCGAGGTCTAATGCCACATGCTTAAGTTAACCAGCTACCTTACCCTCCAAACCTGAACACGATAACGACAAGCACTGACGCTATTGCGGCAGGAATAGACAAGGCGGTGGTACCAGACCCGGGCGAGACAATGTAGAACTCTACCACCTAGTAGCCACTCGCATAGCCAATCGGTCGCCTTTTACGACCTGCCTGGCAGAACGGCAGTTTGTCTATTCTTCAAAGGAGCCCGGAACCAACATAGATATCGAATTATTATAACATTGTATCTAATTATATATTTTCGATATCGAAATATTATTCTGCTAAAATTATCTTTTCTTATTTCTAGATGTGATTTTTTATTTTATTTTATTTCACAAGACAGGAATGATAGAAAGATACAGCCATCGCCTATAGGCACCAAAGAGGCGCGCGTTGCTAGAATGCCATATGCATATGTTTATTGGCTACCTTACCCTTCAAACCAGAAAACAACAATCATCGACACAATTACGACAGAAATAGATAAGGCTCGAAGACCAAATATCTGGTCGAGACATAGCAAAGCTTCCAGAAAAATTCCTAGAAAATAATGTTGACGGCTGTAGTCTAAAGAGTAGGATATATTCTATGCTTTCCATCGTCGGCGTTCGATGAAATTCCATTACTGTTAGACACAATTAACAATGCACTTGTACGTACAAGTGAAATTAAAGTACAAGGGCATTGCTAATTGTGTCTAATACTAGTGAGTAGGAGTTCATAAGTCCGACAGCTCTTCCAGTCTGTCTTTAAATCCGTGTCTCTTGTCTTGTTTAAGTTATCTATCTTCAAGAAGCCAGTAAGGCAGCAAGCAACTCCAAATTTTTAGTGGACTAAATATTAAGAAAATCAGTAATAGAATATGTTACATGTCAGCAAGAATCGAATGCGTTAGACATACTGTACTTCACGATTGTTTCATGTTTTGGTGGTGTGATGGGTGACAAGACTATTATTGGATATATCAGTTTCCTATCATCACACGTGGATAAGTATGACGTACTATACTCTGAGTTACAAACAACCCTAGCATCAAAGTTTAGAATAGTTGAGATCACGGGGTGGAATGTTAGTACATTTGGACCTTTTACAAAACTTAATGGTGGCTCCACCTGGGCCACATACACCAAACTTCGTACGAAACTAATCTCTAGTCGAAATTGAAATGTCTACTATCCTCTACCATCATCATTTCTATCACATGTCAAATTCAAAATCGATTTGAATCGATACACTGTATCGATATGAGTCATAGTTCGATGTTTGTAACGTTTCGTATCGATACAAAACGATATTTTTTTATGAGGTAAAATATGAAAGGTATATTTCTGGAATAAAAAGATTTCAATGCTATTTCGGTATTTAATAATAATATTAAATGTCACTATTTTCATTCAACGGCATTTTGACTACACTTTTATGACTATAAACAATATCTTGTGCATGCGTTGCAAGTTAATACAATTGCAGATATCTGAAGGTGTAGATCCTGTCAAATAAAGTAAGCGTTCAGAGATCACTGAAGTCACAATCACTGACATGTAACGTGGGGCTAATTTGTTTTATTTTATTTTGACCTTTCCGATGTAATAAGACAATGAAAATAGCATAAGCTAATTATATATTAAACTGCTGTAAAGATATTTGTTACATTCGTTTAACAATAGTATCTCGTATTAATTATATTTACTTGTTCAAAAGAATTCGAACTTTGATTACTCCAACGTATATTTATGGTCTTTTTAAATGGCTCATCAAATTGATGAGATCGTTTTGCATCCATTGAAGCCTGTCCCTATATAGAATACTAGCTGAGCTCGCGACTTCGTCCAAAACGTGGAAAAATTTCGAAAAAGTAGCCTAAGTTAATCCCTGTCACATCAGCTATCTGCCAGTGAAAGTCCTCTCAAAATCAAACAGACAAAAATTGTAAAAAATGCTGTTTTGGTATATGTATCGTATATACATCCATATGCATTTAGTAAAATGCGGTTATTTTAATATTACAAACAGACAGTCCAATTTTATTAATTTGTATAAATTTAATGCCACTTAAATAAATATTTGATATCATATTGGTGGCATTTATATTTTATAAACAAAAAAACAATTAAATCAGACACTACGTGTAGCCCACAAACACAACTATAATGCAATATATTACGCTAATGAAACTAATTTATGATAATTATTACTAATGAAATTAATATTACGTAATCTATGACCAGGGCTCGCTTCAATGTCGAAATTTAGAAATTGGAACCCAAAAAATTGATAATTAAAAAAAAAATTGTTTTTGTCCCGCAAAACATTCTGTAAACTCAAGGGCTTTATTGTTTTCTACTGATAGTGGAGTAGTATCATTTTGAATCAAAACTAAACTAAATTATTTGGGTTTTCATCAACTCAAAACTTTCCTTTGCTTATTTAATATTTAAAATAGCTATGTAATACGGAAAATATATTAATAAACTTATTAGTAACGAAAACAGCGATAACCTCAACTCAGAGAACGGACCATAAAATGTATTAATAATGCGCAAAATAAATTGGTTTTTTCCTGTTAATTGATAACTAAGGCAGTCGAATAGAGATGGGCGATATACATCGATGTTTCGACTATCGATGTTTTTTCCGGGAAACATCGATTTTTTTGGTCGATTTTTTTTGGAATCGAAACATCGATGGTCGATGTAGAATAATGAACCATCGACATCGAAATAAATTTCTACTAGAAATTTTTATGCGCGCGCTAAAAATTAAAAAAAAATCTAAAAATACAAAAAAAAAATCGGAAAAATTACAGTTATAAATATGGGAAAAAAATCTATTAAACACAATTGTTAATGACTTGCAAGTGCATTTTCATAGCTGGAATATGATCTTAGAATTGAAAAATTGACAAAATTTTTAAAAAATAGCATGTAAAGAGAAGCTACAAAATAACCGTATTTTCGAATTTCAGATTGTCGTTCGATTGTATCGAATTTTTTTAATCTTTAAATGATCTACGCAGTGTTTAATAGATTTTTTTCTCTTATTTATAACTTTAATTTTCCCGATTTTTCAATTTTCCCGAATTTTCAAAGAAAGTATTTTTTAAGTAATTTACAAATTTGATTCTAAAATTGAGACATATAATTTTTACAAACTTTTTATTAGCTTCACCTATATGTATGTTTGTATGTTTGTACGTTTGTACTTTTGTATGTTTGTATGTTTGATAAAATTATTCCATTTTTTAATTTGCAAAATATGATTTTTGTTATTTTATATAATTTTCATCTATAGTCGATAAGGTAAGAAACTTAATTTTAATTTTTTATAATTATTCCTACAGTCGATAAGACAGGACTTGATGTTAATTTTAATTTCCAATAATTATCTTTAGCCGATTTCTCCAATATTGACAAATTTTTGAATACTAAAGAGAATTTTAATTTTACAAAACAAATAATAGTTTTAAAAAACTAAAAAATCACGCTTTTATGAATAAACCAAACTAAAAAGTAAAAAATAAATAATAGTTTAAAAAAACTAAAAGCACGCTTTTTATAGAAAATCAAAGCAAAAAATAGAAAATAAATTTTAATAAATTTAAATTAAGAATAGTGTTGAAAATTTCAATAAATATAAATAATTAATAGTGTGAATAAAAAAAAATTATTTTATTTTAAAAAAAGCGTGGGGTGCTTTTTAAGATATTATCAAAATGATAATCACTCTACTCATATCTGTCAATAAAATATTTATAACAAATAATAAAATATTTGTCGCGATTCTCGAGATCGATTTTTTTTGGAATCGTACATCCCTAGTTTGAGGTTCGTTATCGAATATTATTGGGTTTTAGGCTAATTAACGGAAGTTATAGGCAAATTATAAAGATCGATATACCTCCTGATAACACTAACTTGACGTCAAACGAAATTTCCTACTTTGGGTTATAATTAAAATACTTGTTAGGTAATTCTGATAATCTCGTTAGCGAATTTCTGGGATTTCCGGTGGCTAACAAGGAAAAATAGGACAAGCGATTCAAAAATACTGAAAATATATAGTGTATAAATATGTAATACTGTCAAGATGTTTATGACTAATTTTTGATACGCTGAAAAAATAGTTTTTTTAGATTTGTAGTTACAGGTAACTAATAGGTAATCGCTCGCTTTGCCAACTCTTTCCGTCAAGTTTGCTTCAAATTGCGGATGTAGATTGACAGTAAGTTATAGGTAAGGTGGCTATCAGGGTACGATGTTATTTATAAACAAACGTGTCCTGACATAAGTCACGTAAGCCAAATTTGAAGAAATCTATTGAAGTATATGTTATTAAATCTAACGAATCTTGTCCGAAAAGAGCATTTGACTGTAATTCGTCAGCCTATAAAGTATCTACGCATTAAAATATTTCCACAAAATTACGATGAAAAATCTGAACAATAGTGGAATCAATGTACACAATATATAAAGATATGCAGTCTTTTGTGTTTTTTTTTTTATTAATTGAAATTATTAATCGCAAGCGCGCAACTAACTGTTAGTATAGAATTATATATATTTTCATGCTTATGATATATTTGACCAATCACGTTACAAATATTTTATATTTTTCATCTAAATTATACTTATGGATTTTTTTAATTCAAAGAATCAGATTTCTTTTTTAATGTTTATTATTATATTTTTATCTCTTAGCATACAAAATATATTTGTTCAAAATTTTAATTCTAATTTTAAAAAGCTATATACTACAAAATCTATTCATCAATCCTTCTACAACAATACATTTGTAATAAACCATCTGTTTACTATCTAAATTCACTCTTATCAGAACCACCCAACCCCCATGAAAAAAAAATATATAAAAAATATATTTTAAAATATAACAATTATATATTTTAAATATATGAAAAATACATGAAAAATATATAAATTATATATCAAAATATAAAGTCCATAAATTTCCAGATCGCTACTATTACTGTTGATCATTAATTATTTTTGTATATATAATCAACAATAAAAATATGCATCAACACAAAATATTGATATATCGTATAATTCGCATAGCATGGCATCGATACGATACGATATCGATTCAGGTCGGCCATCTCTAACTAATTACTAAAACTTAAATTCCATTCTTAAATATGGCTGCCAGATTGTTTACATAGTTTTGTGCTAGTTTCATTTTGATTTATTTACATTGTTTTCGTGATATTTACGGCAAGTTAACAACCATCTTCTGCGTCTACAAGTTATAAAAATGAGTTTTAACTATTTTGGTTGTTTCTGTGTCTTTTAAACGTTGAATTAATAAGTACTCTGTGTTTAGTAGTGTCGAATCAGTTTTCAGTGATTTAATCTCATATTTTTGCTATAATTTGGTTTGTAATTTGACAAAATAAATCTATTCTACGACGTAAAGTTTTTTGTTTTATTTTCATAATATGTAAGAGATCTAGTAAAAAGTTAAGAAGTAGATATGATAAGAGGCTTTCGTTACATAGTTTATGCTTGATTTATAGATGGCGCTGACGTCCTTTTAACAATGTTGAAGTTACCGGTCTATAAAGCATAATATTATACATACTAGTCTATGGTTGAGATAGTCAGAAATAAGTAACCATAAATTATTTTAAACTTTGATCGCGAGTAGACTAACAGGTGGTTAATACGAAAAAAATATATCATCTTTTATAACTCTATTTTAGTCCTTTAGGTGTCTTTTTTTAAATATAGCCTTGTTTGGTATCGGCTCTTCAAATATCTCCTTGCCAAATTTTATTAAAATTAGTTCAGTCGTTTAAGCGTGATAGACAAACAGACTTTTACATTTATAATATACTAGCTGCACCGTGTAGCCCGCTGCATTATAAAATTATTTGGTGAATCCCGCGGGAACAACTAATTTTTCCGGGATAACAAGTAGCTTATGAGCTTATTCTAGGTTATTATCTGCTTGTGTGTCAAATTTCATTAAAATCCTTTTAGTAGTTTTTGCGTAATTGAGTAACAAACATACGTCTATTTAAACGTCCAAAGTTTCGCATTTGTTATATTAAAAGAGATAGTAATCATTTAATATAATACACAGCATTTCTTTTTTATTTTAATTAGAATAGGCGTTTGTATTATATCTCACCTGTTGTAAAGTGTTGATGAAAACGAAGGTAGTACGCGCCCATTCAAAAGAAACGTGTTCACTCTATTCTTTAAAATTCCAGAAAAATATTTGTTAGGAAAAATGTCAGGAGCATAGAAAAACTAGCAAAAATCAGAGCTTTGTAAGGGCTCGCAAAGTTATACTATCTAGTAATATTGTTAGAAAATTATTTTATGAGAATTATATCTTTTAATTTATGGACTTTATTTATAATTATCTAGCCTAAAAAACTCAGCGTATTTTCACCTAAACTGTGTAAAAAAATGTAGGTTGATCTTATAAAAAACACATTTTTGCTGAAAAAATTGTTTTTTTTTTCTAAAATCAGGAAGTTCCTGGTTTTACGTCGATTTACGAAATCAAAATCAAAAAAATGTTTTATTTAAATAAACCTTCAAAATTTTTGGACTACGTAGGCACGAAGAATTGACGGTAGACACTCAGCGAATACATTTTTAGAATTTTTCTCTCAGAGAAACCCTCGGAGTTCGATTCCAGAGTCAGGCAAATGAAAAAATGTGTTTTTTCAGTTTTATGATAAAACAACTTTGCCCAGGATTGGAAAAGTGCCCTACTGGCGATAGGCTGGCCACCTATCACATTGTGGGACTTAAGTATCTTCGGCTAAAAATATTAGCTTTCTTTAGTCCTCCGCAATGTAAATATTGACTGTGCCAAATTTCATCTCCTACAATATATATATATATATATATATATATATATATATATATATATATATATATATATATATATATATATATATATATATATATATATATATATATATATATATATATATATATATATATATATATATATATATATATATATATATATATATATATATATATATATATATATATATATATCCTACAATATATATATATATATATATATATATATATATATATATATATATATATATATATATATATATATATATATATATATATATATATATATATATATATTGTAGTCTTTAGACTTTGGTTTAAATCAGATCATTACGGCCGTTTCTTATGCCTAGTGGTAGAAATTCGATCTTTATTTTTTTAATGTAAATTTTTATGCATTTCACAAACGTTAAATCTCAGACCCCTCGAAGCGCGAAATTTCCTTGAAGAAAGATTCAAATTTTGGATGCACACATTATACTTCTGCCTACCTCTTCGGGGATACGGGCGTGAACATACCTTTTTTTAGCTTTTTACCCTCGGGCTAAGATTGGGAATTGATCTCAATACAATATAAATCAATTAATACATCTGTACTGTTTCTTAGTGGTGGGCGTTTAATGAACAAACAGTTTTTTTAGACTGTTTCTTTAGCGTGAACGAATAAACAGTCTAACGTTATTTGGTAAACTAGTTTATGAATGAACTATGTAACGCGTCTTTATAACGTTCGCGTATGGACTGTTGGTTTCGTGAAACGCTTAGCGCAACCAAAATAGGTGTCATATTCACAACGCCGACGAGTGGACTGGTACTCGAAAGTGGCCGTAATATATGTACATAAAATGAATTTCTAAATACGCCAGGTTCATGTATTAGATATACATAAACCTGGTCTATTTAGAAGTTATCTAATATTTTTCATTTAAAAAATAAATATAAATATATCTAATATAGAATTTTTAAATAAAACATTTTTAAGAATATAAATTTTGTAATCGTAATAAACCTGCCAGTCCTACGCCTGGAAAAAGTATGAAGGGCAGTTCAGTTCATTTCTATAAACAGTTAACAAGTAAATAATAATCTTCGTAGAACGACAACTACAACGTAATAATCATATTCATTCTAGGAAGTAAACTAGTCGAATATTAAACTGTTTTTTCAACTAGTTTATCGTTCACGATAAACAGTCTCGTTGCGTCGACGAAAAATACGTCAACGACCCACCACTAACTGTTTCTCAATAAGCATATTGTGAAACTCTCTAACGCTCTATTTACTCTGTTCCCAGCAAACATCCCTGCTCTAGACCTAAATTTTCCTTGTGCCTCTCACAACACTACTTCGAATTTCCCTTGCATTTTCCGTTTAATGATTTTATCATACACCTTCGATGCCAAACTGATCAAACTGATGGCCCTATAGCTGGTGCAGTTTATACTTCAACCTCGCCTTTATACGAGGGCACGATAACCGAGCGCCGCCAGTCAAATATGAAGAAACAATTCATGAAGTAGGTAGTCTCTTCATAAGTTCAAAATTTCTAATTGAAAATGTATCTTCTATCAATTTTAACTCGTTAATTTAATAAGAGATGGCGTTAGTAGTAATAAGATTCTAATACAAATTGTACCTTCTATTTTTTTATTTATGGGACAAATTATTTATGGGACAAATTACACTTACTGATCTAACCAAGCAAATTATTTGCTTCTGTTATGTGTGTTAGTCAACGACACTAATACATAGAAATAATATATAAATACTGGAATATATTTAATAAACACCCAAAACCGGAAATACAAACATATATGCTCATCACAGAAATGCTTGTCCCCGTCGGGGATTGAACTCGAGCACCATTGATTGCGTAGTCAGGGTCCAGTGTGTGTAACCACTCGACCCACGGGGCGGTCGAATAGACCATATATCTTTCTTGAATTGACCGCCCCTTTGGTCTAGTGGTTAGAGACCCTGACTACGCAATCAACGAGGCTCGGGTTCGATCCCCGACGGGGACAAGCATTTGTGTGATGAGCATAAATGTTTGTATTTCCGGGTTTGGGTGTTTATTATATATATTCTAGTATTTATATATGTATTTCTATGTATTAGTATCGTTGACTAACACCCATAACACAAGCAAATAATTTGCTTACTTTGGGGTTAGATTAGTCAGTGTAATTTGTCCCGTGAATTATTATTATTATTATTATTATTTCTGTCAGGTAATTTGTAAAATGCAAGCAATTCGCCAAACGTCACTGTCATCATGACTACAAGGTGCTAGAATTTCACAGCATCCTGCCCTCTTTTCATATCAAGGCCTCAGCTATTCCTGAGATATCTAGTCCGAACGTCGCGCTAAGCCGAGGTCCGGTCTCACAGAAGACAGCCCTTAGCGCGGGCGTTTATATTCCTAATATTAATTTAAACTCTGGTTAAGCACTCTGCTCGCCCAAAAAGTCCACTGACGCAGTAACGACCCATAAGGTCAACTGTAATAGCCATTTAGAAAAAACTCCTGTCCCAATGACGTCAATGCCAATTTTCATATTCTGGTTTGGAAGGTGAGGTAGACACTGATCTCATGCATTTGGGATTACCATCCCCACACGTGAATACCAATGGACCATTCGACATCTTTGATGTATAAAGGCGATGGTAATCTCATATTATCAGGAGAGATTGCTTGCTTGTTTGCTATACCATGTTAACATTTTTTTAATCAGACGTTGTCGATGCCTTAATACGTAATACGGATATACATTAAATATAAAACTAGTGTAAAACATGTGTTCTTAATAAGAATTATATTCTCATATCATCTGAAATCCGGTACCTGTGCTCAATATATGTGCATTCACAAATACTTCGATCCTGCAAATTGTCCAACCGTAATTAACGTTTCCTCCAAGGCGATAAGATACGCCGCCTGTTGTCAGTATCCGTCAGTCGGACAACTTGATTGCCTCTATAATTTATTCGTCAAGTGAAATGTCGGTTGAAATGTTTATAGCATTGCAGCGTCTATATTTGGAGTGTAAATTTTTTATATAAATCATCGATAACATTTTAAAAAGACTTTAATTTTGTAAAACAAGATTGCAGAGCTTAGAATTGTGTCGCCCAGGTTTGGTACTACTGCATTGACTGTTATTAAAGAAATAGCATATATTTATATTTTTATATACAACAAGCAAGACGGCTTTTTTTTATAGTAAGAGACAACCATCGCTAATAGGCACCAAATATGTTAATGGTGCAATGGAAACAAATACGTTGTTCCTAACACAACGTATTTGTTGACAATTTAAGTTTTAGCCCTGATGGTGCGAAACCGGTTGGCTATTTAAATAAAAAAGTACCTATATATTATATATAATTAGTGAATTGTAAAATTTAAAACAATGCAGAACTCTACCACATAGTAACCACGATGCTAGTGACTCTCATAGCCTATCGGTTGCCTCTTACGACCTGCCTGGCAGAATGGCAGAGAGTCTATTTATTCTTCAAAAGAGCCATGACCAACACGGAAACTGTTGATTTTTGAGTAGCAGAGTAAAGTACCACCTTAACCGCTTCGTGTTGAGGCGAGCAATAAATATTTTTTTTCTATATTCTATTCTATCTCCGCTTATTTATTATTTTATATAGAATTTTTTATTATCTGAACATAAAAACCCGAGGCTACGAGTGGTCTTTCAATGCACGAATTAATGTCTGAATAATTTGTGTTAAGTAACTACATTCAATATACATGCATAATGCGCCAATGACCTAGACTACTGACAAAAACACCTTCCTGAATAATGTATATACATTGCAAATGCTTCCAAAATAGATTTTATTTCGTGAACATAGATAATGCGAAACAGTTTGGAAACTTTTAAATTTATATTATATTTAATTTGAGTTAAAATCGTAAATTCTGATTTATCCATGTTATGTTTTTTATATTACTTGGATAGGTAAACTGGTAGACGTGCCACCTGGTAAGTGGTCGATGTTGCCAATGAACATAAACTAGATTATACGGAACTAACCCCGGTAACTCATTTATGTGTTGCCTATCCTGAGACATAAGATGTTAAGTCTCGGTGCTAGTAATTACACTAGAATACAGACTAGAATTGAGTATAATTGAGTAGAATCGAATAGAATCGAGTAAAATCGAGTAAAATCGAGTAGTATCAAGTAGAATAGAGTAGAATAGAGTAGAATAGAGTAGAATAGAGTAGAATAGAGTAGAATAGAGTAGAATAGAGTAGAATAGAGTAGAATAGAGTAGAATAGAGTAGAATAGAGTAGAATAGAGTAGAATAGAGTAGAATAGAGTAGAATAGGGTAGAACAGAGTAGAATAGAGTAGAATAGAGTAGAATAGAGTAGAGTAGAATAGGGTAGAATGGAGTATAATGGAGTAGAATGGAGTAGAATAGAGTAGAATAGAGTAGAATAGAGTAGAATAGAGTAGAATAGAGTAGAATAGAGTAGAATAGGGTAGAATGGAGTAGAATAGAGTAGAATAGAGTAGAATAGAGTAGAATAGAGTAGAATAGAGTAGAATAGAGTAGAATAGAGTAGAATAGAGTAGAATAGAGTAGAATAGAGTAGAATAGAGTAGAATAGAGTAGAGTAGAATAGAATAGAGTAGAATAGAGTAGAATGGGGTAGAATAGGGTAGAATAGAGTAGAATAGAGTAGAATAGAGTAAAATAGAGTAGAATAGAGTAGAATAGACTAGAATAGGGTAGAATAGGGTAGAATAGAGTAGAATAGAGTAGAATAGAGTAGAATAGAGTAGAATAGAGTAGAATAGAGTAGAATAGAGTAGAATAGAATAGAATGGAATAGAATGGAATAGAATGGAATAGAATGGAATAGAATGGAATATATTTTATTTGCATGAATTTACATTTTTTTCAGATCGTCATAATCTACCAGCAATGCCGGTGTGCAAATACATAATATAATCTATTTAATCATAATTAATGATAATATTTTATAAATTTAAGGTCATGAATTATCTTACAATTAATTAAACTCATAGTCATTAAATATTAAAATTTATCATAATCATTAAAATTTAGTAAAAAATGAATAATAAGAACATTAACTTCATATTGTGTTATTTGATTATTTAATTTCACCTTTCACATTTGTTTATTTAGTGTCATTATACATATTTAAAAACTTAAAATATATTAAGAGTCAAATTTAAAATTTAAGTCATGATTACATAAAAAAATTGAATATAAGTGTATGCCAGATTATATTACATTATTAATTTAATTATGTATATGAACAACAGCTAATCATTCTAGTTAAAATGTAATCTTATTTTATTATTTCATTAATATAATTATTTAAATTTATCATTTATAAATTTATCATTCACAAAATAATAAGCTTTTGTAGACAATAAATCAAACAATACATTACGAAACTTTTTCAATGGTAAATCCTTAATAATTTCGGGAATGTGATTAGAAATGCGAATACTCATACAAAAAACATTCCTTTTATATAGCAGAAGTCTTTGATTAGGGATACATAACTTATTTTTAAACCTAATCTCTCTACTTTTTTTGAAGTGAAAACTTCTTTAGGCGCGTTGAGCGTTTTGGTAGAGGGTAAAATCCTCGGTTCGCGTCACCGACATGCTAATGATAATAGTATATCTATAGCTATATTTTGCATATAGTTTTAATTACTCTCAACTTAATAGTTCCGTTTTCACTTCTATCGGCAGTCCCACGACTGCTACTGTTTTTTTTGTAAATAGATATATATTTTTTTTACAAAATTACCCATTTCAAAAATGTAAAGACATGGAAGTGTCGGAATTTTTAGTGATAAAAATAATGGTTTGCAGATGTCCAGACAACTTTTACCACATATTAATACCACATATACCACATATTAAGATTATACGCGCGTATAATCTTTTTTTGTACTCTAAATAATTTTAAATTATCGACACTGTTACCCCATAAAATAATACCGTATCTCAGTACCGATGCTACATATCCATGATAAGCAAGTAAGGCTGCCTTTGTTGTCAATGTTTCTCTTAAACGCTTAATTACATACACGAATGTATCCAATTTTAAAATTAAATTTTCTGTATGCGTCTTCCAATTGCAGTATTTATCTATAAATATTCCTAGAAATTTTGTTGATTCCACATTTGTAATTTTAACGTTGCCTATTGTTATCTTTATATTTTGTTTATTGCATTGTTGATTACGTGTTTGAAATTGTATTATTTTAGTTTTGTTTAGGTTTATTTTCTGTATTTCTATTTCTATTTCTATTTCTATATTTTCATAATTTTTACTATTTAAAAAAGAGTTATATTATCCGCAAACATTACACATTTATGTTCAATAACATTTGGAAAGTCATTTATCGAGACCAGAAAAAATAAAGGTGCTAAAATGCTACATTGTGGAATACCATGATTATTTATTAGGTCAGTTGACTTATATACGTTTTTGATTTTATTGATAGTTTTTTTTTAATTTGTCACACGAACTAATGTCTCTTTACATTCGTACGTCACGTTTCTGGCATTTTTTTAAAATATTTTTTATAAAAAAATAAATTTGCCTCATTTTCTAACAATGTTAATTTGAGGTCATATAATAAAAGAAGTGATAATTACGCAATCAACGGGTTTTATTTGCCACCCGTTTTATTCCCCTCCCGATATATTATAATTGTCCTCAGGATCACCTATAATATTCAACAACTATATATCATTAAGCATCAACCTCCTCAAAATACATTATTATGTTTTATATATGCACTTTTATGTTTGAGTATATTCACGCATTTATAAGTTAAATCTATTATCTAACAAAAAAGTACAATCAAATGCAATGGAAAACACCTCCTTCATATTTAGCTTGTTTCTTCACATTTATAACTTGTTTATAAGAACATGCTGGTTTCTGAGCCCCTTATATCACTTTGGCATGTATCTGACTATTTGATCATGACACATTAACCTTGCACTCGTGAGGTACCTACATTCGTCCAAGTCTGCAATGTACATCTATTTTGTTGGCCTTTCTTGTTATTGTTTCTGCTTGCATTGTTATGTGGGCTTAAATTGCGATAATTTTGTGTAGATATCTTATCGCCATTAATGAAAACAAATTACAGTTTTAAATTAAAACAACGTTTAGCCTTTAAACCCAACTCAAAAAAATGACTTCCAGAATATCACACCGATTAAATTCAAAATCTAATCAACTCTTACTCTAAGAAACTGCGTCGAACACCATAAATCCAAGCATAATCGGTTTATTTGTTTGCGAGTTATCGTTGACATAAAATGTAGATAAGGACGACTTTTTCTGATCAACTTTAAAATTTGTACAATATTTAGTACTTACAAAATTGCCGTTTCAAAGATGCTTGAATGCCATTTCAAAGATCTAAATCAAGAAAGAATCAATTGTTCGAAAGTCAGAGTTTCAAAATAAATTTCAGACAAATGTATAGAATGATTGTAATATCTATTTAACCCATCTCCTTAAAAAACTGTGTTGAATGCTTTTAATTGAATCAAAATCGTTTGATTTGTTCGGAAATTGTAGTTGAAGTATAATTTGAAAAAAAAAAATGTTTTTACAACATTTCTTCGAAGAGTATCAACCAATCGTTTTTAAATCTTCTACAGTTTTTAGTACCCAAAAAACTTCGTTAAATGCCGATTGAAAAATCGATCATCGCATCAAAAATAACAGTTTTAAAATAATTAAAACAGTGGCGTTTTCAACAAACTTAGATTTTCCGGCATACATGATCTGCCATTGCACTATACACCGTAGTGAGGAATTCTACCCATACCATCTTGTCAATTGGTTCTTTATACGAACAGTCAAACTTGGGAACAGCCTACCTCACATGATTTTTCGGAGTAGCTTTCATATTGGAATTTTTAAGATCAAGGTTGGCTTAAAATCCGGCATTGTATTGACAACTCTTTGGGTTGTTAATCTTCATGGGCAGTAGTGACCGCTTTCCATTAAATCTCGATTGAATAGGTACCTGCAAATACTGTACAAAAAATATTCCTGTACTCTTCAAGCTAAAAAGTGTATGCTTAGGCACATTTTTGATTGCTTTAATCTTAAAATACCTCAACTACAGGTGAACTATTTCACAGATATTTTTATCTCTTTGTAGCATTGAACTATTACCTACTTCATCCGAGATTTGTAGTAAGATTTTCACAAACTCAATGTTGCTTTGCCAAATAGAAGTACCTCTTTCGTTATTACAAGTAAAGATCACATTTTTTCTATTGATGGCAATGAAGGTATTGGACCGGGTAGAGAAGGTACAATCTTTATTTGTACATTCGTGTAATATGGTATTGGCGAGGCCTCTTTGCCTAATCACAATCTCATCTGAAATACAGTAAGTGTATCTGAATTTTAGAAAGTTGCTAAACTTATACCTATTCAATATTCATAAATCTAAAAGACTAATGTAACATACTAAAGATCTATCAGAGCAATATTACTCTGCATTGATGTTTCTGCTTATGCAGAAACATCAATGGTAATAAATAATATAAATATTTCTGGATATATATATATATATATATATATATATATATATATATATATATATATATATATATATATATATATATATATATATATATATATATATATATATATATATATATATATATATATATATATATATATATATATATATATATATATATGTGTGTGTGTGTGTTTTGTATTTCTGGGTTTGGGTGTGTATTAAATATGTCAGATTATTTATATATGTATTTCTATGTATTAGTATCGTTGACTGACACCCATACTACAAGCATATAATTTGCTTATTTTTGGGTCAGATCAATTAGTGTAATTTGTCCAGTGATATTTAAAAAAAAAAATTTAATCACATAAATTCCTGCACCTGTCGGGAATCGAACCCGAGCCCTATTGATTGTGTAGTCAGTGTCGATAGCCACTCAACAATCAGAGCGGTCATTGTGGTGTCTAGTGCTTAGGTTGATTATAGTATTTCTTTAAACTGCACCTCTCAAGCACATCTAATAACGCTCGTTTAGTAAAAAAAAATAATTAAACGACACTGAATTTTGAATAGGAAGCAGTCCCGTAACATAATGAAGCTGTTATAAAATTGTACGTTACTTTTTTATACGTTACGTTCACGTTGCTGATACTTTAAGTATTTTGAGTATAACCGTGGCACATTCATACATACAAATATACGGACGTCCACAATATTGTAAATCATTTTCTATTATATATTATACACACTAGTCAATTTTTTAAAGTATTAAATGTGTTTATAAAAGGGTTATTCTTAATATCGGAGTACTTATTGATTTTTTTAAATATGATAACAATAGTCACAGTTAAGTCCAGAAAAATACTTAACCTTGACATGTTGAGAGTAGAGCACTCCCTCAACGCCCTGAAATGAGGCGTGGAAAAGCTTAGAAATGTTACTATTAAGATATTCATATTGTTATCTTTATCCAGTTATTAGTAAAAAAAGTTTTGTTTCTAATTTCTATATTCATTTACAATTAATCTTTAATTTACATTCATAATCACAGTTTTCTAAAATATCGTTGGGCAAATTACACAAATTGATCTCTTCTCAAAGTAAGCAAATTATTAATTGCTTGTGTTATGTGTGCTAGTTAACGATACTTATACACACTAATACATATATAAATACTGTTACATACATAATACATATCCAGACCGAGAAATACAAACATCTATTGGTCATCACACAAATGTTTGTCCCTGTCGGGAATCGAAAACGAGCCCCATCGATTTGTAATTAGGTTCGCTAACTACTAGATTTGGGACAGTCAAATAAATTCACTTTACATTGATTCTTTAAAATTTTGCTTGCAACAGCATTTAACTGAAAAGAGCATCATATTTGTAATCGTAGTCACAACACAGAAAAAATAGTTGTAAGTAGTAAAAGTTCATTAAATATTAAACTCAACATTTTTAATTTAATTAAAATCTTTATCCTCTTAATATGTACTCTGTGTCATGCCAACTGTCACCAAGGTCATAAAAATTTCGAGTACATAACACTTTATTATGCCAAAATGACCTGGACGCCCAAATGTTCAAATTATACAGGACCGAACTGCAAACAACTGCATATAATGCCGGTCATTTATCAACTACATATAGCCAGACATCGATTCCTGTGCCCCATGAATCATTTATAAATTTCTTAGTTGATTCGTCTCTGTACAGTATAATTTTTCCATTAATAAAACCGAGACTTGAGGTTCAGTTTTAAAAATGCATGTTAAATGTAATCGTTTATTCAAGTAAAACCATTGCTAAAAGCTGTTTAACATATTCGGTAAAAGGTTTGATTTTTTATGGACATATTACGTAAATTGAGCAAACTCTAACCTCAAGCAATTTTCCTGTCTTATGTGTGTTAGTAAGATTTTTATTTTATTTATCTTTATCGAACGATAGACAAAATGAACAGGGTA
Organism: Apodemia mormo; assembly: GCA_036924255.1. Classification (NCBI taxonomy): domain Eukaryota; kingdom Metazoa; phylum Arthropoda; class Insecta; order Lepidoptera; family Riodinidae; genus Apodemia; species Apodemia mormo. The sequence goes on along the minus strand of JAUPFN010000009.1, from coordinate 2,623,345 downwards.
CAAATGGCGAGCTTAATACATAAAGCTTTATCTAGAATCTACCCATTAGATTGACCAGACAATTATATAAAGCGGTTAAAACATTTTGATTAAACAAAAAATGAAATTTGTAAACTATAAAAATAGCTTTTGTGGTGTGAAATCATTCTTGTACATTAATAATGAGTATATAAAATAGAGAAAAAAGATAAACTCTCTGAGTTTCTTTCACCAGATCCGATCCGGTAGTAATTCTAAACAAAAATCGACTCAAAAGTAAATATTTCCATACCATATCATGGTAGAATATGATGTTAATTTAGTTAACTTTTAATAACACGGAACAGCCATATTACATAAATACTTAAAAAACCGGCCAAGTGTGAGTCAGACTCGCGCACGAAGGGTTCCGTATCATCATAGCAAAAAAATACAGGTTTATTGTACCCCCTTAATATTTTCATTTTTATTTTATTTTTAGTATTTGTTCTTATAGCGACGATGAAACTATATAATTTGTTAAAATTTTAGCATTCTAGCGTTCTCGGTTTATGAGATACATATATATATATATATATATATATATATATATATATATATATATATATATATATATATATATATATATATACTACTTAATTATACAGTACTTAATTAAAATAAATAAATAAAAAACAAAAATATTTATTATATATATATATATATATATATTATATATATATATATATATATATATATATATATATATATATATATATATATATATATACATACTAGCTGTGCCCGCGACTTCGTTCGCGTGGAAAAATTTCTAAAATAAAAACCCGCATATTTCCCGTTTCCGTGGGATTCCCGCATAGTTCCCGTTTCCGTGGGATTTCCGGGATAAGAACTATCCTATGTCCTTTCTTGGGTCTCAAACTATATTTGGAGCAAATTTCATCCAAATCGGTTCAGTGGTTTGGCTGTGAAAGCGTAACAGACAGACAGACAGACAGACAGACAGACAGACAGACAGACAGAGTTACTTTCGCATTTATAATATTAGTATGGATAATAAAATCGTAGGAAAGTCAAAACTGTACATTGAATATATTTTTAAAAGAATACTTGGAGCATGATCTACAATCAATATCGAAGCCAAAAATATAGTTTTTAGAATTTTTGTCTGTTTGTTTGTCTGTTTGTCTGTATGTATGTCCGGGGTAAACTCAAAAAGTACTGCATGGATTTACTTCAAATTTTGCATGAATATTACTAACAGGTCGGGTCTAAATATAGGCAACATATTATCATGGTATCACCTACGGGGGAGGTGTTGTGCAGAGTAAACGAAGTTCGCGCGGATGAAGTCGCTGGCAACAGCTAGTAAATAATAAAATAACAATATAATATAATTAAATATATGTAAACAGCATGACTATAAAAGACTTTACATAAAGTAGGAGGATCAAACGGGTAATTATCATATGTAACCATTAAAAATATTATAATACAAAGCGAATGTTGCTTAACTTCTTAGTAAACCACATCGAAATTAGTGTATTAATATTTAAAAAATATAAATAATACCGTGATGGGTACAGGCGTGCGCCTTGACCCCACATTTTCGGCGGCGGCAAACAGCTGTTTGTAAACAATAATCTTTGTTTGGTGCGCGAGTCTAGCTAGTTTATATTTTTACTCGATAGTTAGGTTAAAATTTAAGTACCTTTTTTCACATATTTTGTATCAAAATCGAGTATTTAACACGATTCTTTTGTTTGAACAATCTTTTTCCAGTCAACCTATGTACCAACTTAAAAGTCTGACATTCAAAACATTAAGCATGTTTAATCGATATGTGCGAAAAATGTATTCTTTAATGCTATTAGAAGAGCATTCCACAAGGAGATTGCCTGATGCCTGACTTGCAAAACAATTTGAAAAGAACCCATAGCTATGCATGGAGATACCGCCTTACCTATTTCTGCCGCAATATCGAAAATACTTGTCACCTTGACAAGCATTAACGCTATTCCACTATCAGTGACCTTTGTCACTAGATGGTAAAGTTCTGAATTGTCTCGTCCGGGTCTGGCACTACCAGTTTACCTATTACTGCCGCAATAGCGTCAGTGCTTGTCGCTGCCGTGTTCCGGTTTGGAGGGTAAGGTAGCCGGTAAACTTATGCATGTGGCATTGGAACATCCCACAGAATAGCAATGCACCAATAACGTCTTTGGTGTCTATAGGTGATGGTTGACTCTTTCCATTAGAACCCATCTGCTTATTTGTTATCTTATGATATAAAACAATCGTGTTCAGGTTTACAGGGTAAGGTAACCAGTGGAAGTACGTGTGTGGGTATGGCATTATCATTCCGCCATACGGATAAGATCGCATCATTAACATCTTTACTGTTTATAGACGATGTTTGTCTCTTACCATCAGGAGAACTATCTGCTTTTTTGCTATCTTATGATACATAAACACGAGTATATGTTTATATCATACTTATATTCTGCGTCATAAAAATAATAAAACATTTAAATTTTATTAATTTCTTGATTTATAACTTAAGAACATTTACGACGTTTATACGTTTACAACGTGTATAATTAATCCTTGTACAAAATTCTTTTTAAATGTCAAATAACTCATGTTTTTTATATGTCCTTGTTTATTAGTAATTATTTATTATAATTCTTAATTTAAAAGGCTACTGTATAAATAATTTCACATTTATGACGCGTGACGATTTATTTTTTAAACTGAAGTTGATTTATGATGACATAAATTATGTAGACATTTCGATTAAAAATACTAGCTGGTTAAAAATCTATTGATCGATTATTACATAATGTTCGTTATATGCTAGCGTTTTTTGGGAAATCATGAAATTATTAAATAAAAAATAAAATATTAATATTGTCACAGTTCTCTTGCGGGGCCACCAAAATTAAACGAACGACAATAGACACTCTGATTTTCCACGATCCACTGTTTCTTTCAATGGATAAGGTGAGTGGTGTTTTAAGGCGCCACATTTATCAACATAATAACAACGACTTTCACTTGTTTCTTGTAATAACCAAGATCGACAGACTTACGTGCTCTCAAGACGCTCGTAAGCCGTGCAGATAAGGAAACGATTTGTAAATGGCGGCGGCTACTGATAAAAGCATTAGCAAAATTGGTTGTTTAGTGTCAAAAGTGGTAACCGAAAATGAATTAATTCATTTAGAAAAAAGTTTAGAACGCCGCCTGTACGTTTAATAAAATAAAGTAGAAATAAGTAACGAATTAAAGTATGGACGGTCCCTACGTATAAAGGGACATGTCAAAAACTGAGGTTTACAGGAGAGCGTAATTAATGTTCAAATCTATCTTGAAATAATTCTATGCATAATTATGAATATTTTTTTCTACAATGAGTTATTAAATTTAGGGAGTCCATGATAGTATTTAAGTATTTAATTTTTTTTTAATTTTTTCCGGAAAAACTGTTAGATGACTCTTTTTACATTGACATTTATATCAGATAATTCGTATATACCTCTTTATACGCTGAAAAAAAAAAAGCTGAAAAGTAATTCGATAAATTCATAAAATATAAATGTGTTTGAAAAACAACAACGTATTCATTTTAAATACCATACCTTAACAACTTAAGATCACCATCCAAAAATATTAAAAATACATTAATATCATGTCTCTTTTAAAAATACATTAATGACATGTCTCTTTATACGGCGTTTTAAATGTTTAAACGCTCATTTAAAACACAGTACAGAACGATATGTATAGATATCCGCATATACGGCACCTTTTGTTTGTTTATTACACTTGTTCTCTTATTCGATTTGTATAAGTAGCGAAATACATAAAAGAAAAAATCTTATATAGATATGAGCGTTTGGAAAATTTTAAGCCATATATTATGTAATAAAAGAAATTTTACATTTTTGACATGTCCTTTTATACGTAGGGACCTTCGATATGTGTCATTTTTTTATTCATTTTTTAAATCATTAGATAACAAACAAGAAGATGGTCCTTAATGGAAAGAGAAGTCATCGCCTATAGTGACCAAAGATGTTAATGGTGCGTTGCTATCCGTGTGGCAGGATATCAATACCACATGCATAAGTCTACTGGCTACATTACCCTCTAAACGAGAACACGAAAGTGACAAACATTGACGCTATTGCGGCAGGAATATGTAAGGCAGTGGTACCAAATACCCGAGGGAGACAATGCAGAACTCTACCACCCAGTAGTCACGATGTTAGTGACTCGCATAGCCTATGGTCGCCTTTTACGACCTACCTGACATAACGGCAGTTGGCCTATTCTTTAAATGATCCGGATCAACATGGAATATTCTCCATGTTATAAGATAATGTTAAGCCATTTTATAAATAATCTAGTCAGATTGAATGTTAATCGAGACGGATTATTTTTTTTTACTCAGCATGACTTTGTGCTACTATAGACGCGAATATGTGAGCGTGATAGCATAAGATCAGCCACCACTTACAGATTCTTTCCTTAACTACACAAGTTAAATATACACACTACCACCAAACAGAAAGATAAAACACTGATAAAGCATCACGAACACTTTTGTCCAAGTAGGGGCCAAATATTTGATAAAAGTATTAATAGAAAAGATCCAATTTTAGTCCAAAAAATGCTTGACCTTGTCATGCTAAGAGTAGAGTGCTACCTCAACGCTCCGCTTATGATGCATGAAAAATTTAAATATTAAAATTCCATGTCTGTTGTCAGCTGACTGAGATTGTCATCGGCTGTTTCAATAAACCTGTCGTTGAAAAAATCGATGTAACGCTACATGACAACGGATACTTAAACTTGTATAATAGACCGTGGTTCTAGGAACAAAATTTGTTTAGATTAATAACAAGCTGAATTTTTGTGAACAGCTTCGTTTTGACGAGACGCCCATGTCTTCTATCTTCGAATAATCTCAAATCGGGTAACTAATAACGTTAGGGAGCATCGAAAAATTTAATTCGGTGAAGAAAAAACATTAATTAATAATTATAATTTTTTTACTTTAATCGCTTAATTATTCGATGGTTTTTCTGACGGTCCTCTACTCTGAGGATTCGGAATTATAAGATTTTAAAATTGATATTAATCAATTTAAAAACAACATAATTTTCTCACAACAGCTTGTTAATTATCAATATAATTCAAGGGTTGCTTTGTTCTACACGTGAAGTGGAAACTTTTCTTAGTTCGACACTCTAAAGTTTTCTTTTTTTATCTATCTTCATTAGTTACCCAATTGAAGATTTTGCGAAGATAGAAAAGATGAGTGCCTTTTCAAAACGAAGCTGTTCACAAAAATTCAGCAAACCTAGTATTAATAAAAAAAAGTTTTTCCTGGGGCCACTGTCTATAACCTATAGTTACATAACTACATAAGTACTTATATGATGATATTATACATGAGTATTTCCATAAATTATGTTAATTCTTAAAAATAAATTGTAAACGTCTTAAATTTGCATATGTATATGTCGCAGTGAAATTGTCAATAGGCGTTAGATTATAATCTTTCTAGGGATTTTATAATTTGGTTAGGTTAGGTTAGCAGTTAAATTATAATATCACTTAGGTAAACTATAATCTAACGGTACTGACAATTTCACTGCGACATATATAATAAAATTTAAACACGCGAATTTAAAAGTATTCAATGACATAAAGAAATCCTGGCTACTTGATTGCCAATTGCCAATTGCCAATGAAAAAACCTCCATTGGCAAGTTAAGAACAAATCGAAATAATTTGTCTGATAAACCCTCCATGACGGAGGCACCCCTTGCATAATATATCGGCTCTAAGGCTATCCCGATAATCCCGATACCACAACCGACATAAATACACACACGACATGGCTACCTCGTGGTCTGTACATAAACAGACCTCGTGGTCTAGGTACATCCTATTGGGCTCAGATCGTGAAGTCCCAGATTCGATCGTCGGATCGAGCAAAAGTGTTATTGAGATTTTTTCGACGTATTTCTAAAAATCCAAAATCTTAGTGGCAGCTTAAGTCTGTTGAGTCATGTATTATCACTCCCGTGCCTGCAAGGAATAAGTAAAGCCCACTTGAAGAATAGGCCACTGCCTTCTGACTTCTGGTATCAACACCTCGCCACACAAATAGCAATACACCACTGACATTTTTCGTGTGTTTACGCAATGGTTGACTCTTTCCATCAGGAGACCTATCTGCTTGTTTGCTATTTTATGATAAAAAAATCCATAGGTTGACTATGTGTACGTGAAATATATTTTTATAAGCGATTTTACAAGCTAATCTTTTAGTTTCCTTAAAGGGGTCTTCGGATCACAGCCAGGATACGAAAAGTGGTAAATTAATTTCGGGTCCGCAAAGTATCCGATAGAATCATCTATCTAACTTTTTGCTTCTGCATCAGTTGAAGCAGTCCTAAGTGCTGACTACCACTGCTTGCTATTTTGTTCTCGTTGAATTCAATTTTACTCAATTAAGGATTGAGGTTTCAATAGCTGAATCACCGAATTGCTACGTTTCTATACGTCCATTGGTTTGAAACTTTGTCAAAAGGCCTTTTAGCATTCTTGAAATCATTAAATACAACGCCATCTATTTGTCAGTTTTTACATTTTAAAAGAATTTCTCGGGAACAGTTCCCGAGAAATATTATTTTGACAATGTAAAAACTTTTCTGGTGTAAAGTTTTCTATGTGTTGATCTAAGTTATAAACTATTTGCGAGCCAAATTTCATAACTTAGTAACAAAAATTAAAAAAATACAAACTATCGTATTGGCGTATATGTATTATTATTAAGCTAAATGAGTTCCATTTGTTTCTGAGCACGCCGCTATACGTGAATGGCTTTGAATGAAAATTGAACAGGGAGACCATGTAACACACCGATTAGTCCGTGATAGAATATTATCATCCAACTATGTATTATCTATACTGTAACTTTTAAAACGTAATCATCCTTCTAGAACTTTTCGTCCAATTGTTTTTTAATTAGTCATGAAATGGAGCAGTAAAACAGTAGACGACTTTTCTTTTAGTTAGACGCAAACGCAGTTTAAGACCTCAAAGAAAATATTCGTAAGTTTCCATGCAATAACGGATATATATCGAATGCCACATGCATAATTTTGTCGGCTACCTCACCCTTCACACTGAAATATATCAGTCGCTAGTACTGATACTATTGCGTCCAGAATACGTAATATGTTGGTACAAGTCCTAAGATTGGTGAGACGCTGCGAAAGTTAACACCTAGTAGTTACAATGCTTGTGATACGTAAAGCCAATGGTTCGGATTTTACGAATTTGGCTGACATAAAGGCAAAATAATATCGGATAAGCGGCATGGAAGTACAAACATTTAATACGAACAATAAAGTAAATATTGAATCTTAAGTTATATTTTTTATAGAAAAAGAAAATTTTAGGACTCAAGTTAATACAGTGTACTTTATTATAAGCTAAAAGTTTGGATAATAATTAACGTTTGCCAAAATGTAATCTGAATCTAGGTCTCATAAAACTCAGGAAAATATTCTAAATACTAAACAAACGAGATAGAAAAAAAAGTCATAAAAATTCTTAAATAAATAAAAAAGAGACTACGAAAGGTGGTTAATTTACACATGTCATAGTTATTGATATACTGATTTTATAAATAAGTGTGCGTCTGGCTCGGTGTCCATATTATACTCCAGGCTGACGTTAAGATGTGCAACGTCTGTGTCATCTATCAAAAGATCCATCAATTTTTCATGAATCTCCTCACCTATGAGTGCAAGTTAGAATATTTATGCGAAAACTGAATATAAGTATTAAATATATTAGATTTTTTTGCATTTAATACTTAAGTTATGGGAAGCCGCGTTGATTTAGTAATTAATCTATTTGAATGTTGATTATTAATCCCTACATTTGAATACAACGTAAGAAAAATATATTTTGGAATATAATTGCAGCTAAATCATAGAGTTCTGCAACGTCTCGATTGTATTTAGTACAACATTCATACTTATCCCTGTCGCAATAGCATCGATTCTTGTCACTTTCGTGTTGTGATTTAGAGAGTAAGGTAGCTGGTGAACTTATAAATTGGGTATTCTGACCCGGCCTCATAGATTATTAGAATTTAAAAAATATTAAATAATCACTATAGGCGGTGATTATTTAATATTTTTTTTAATTCTTAATATTATTTCATAATTCTTAATAAAATTTTACTCTTAACATAAAAAAATCAATTGATTCATTTATTTCAGCCTCTAAAGACCAGCATAACTCTGGAGTTGAACTTATTCCTTTCCGCGAGGCCGCGTTCCGATCTGGTAGTAAATTTTAAAATATCACCTCGTCAAAAGTGCCTTTAAAGGTTTATTTGAATAAAATATTTTTTATTTGATTTGATTCTTGCCTGGTAACAATTCTCCATTCCTTTTATAAATTCTCTGATAATCTTTGTTTATGTAAACATTTGTTTTAAATTCTCTGATTTAAAATCATGATCATCAGACTTTGGCCCCATTTTGTCTTTCTTTTTGGAGGTGGATTTCTATCAAGGGATCCATCAACGCTGTTTTTCTCTGAGGAGCTTTCCTGCTTTTTTTTAGTTTTGGGCATATTGAGAGTTGAAACATATGGGATTCGGCGTAGAGCGGTTTGATCGTTGACGACCAGACTATTTTTAATTGGCTTTACTCTTTAGCATTCCGTAGAGGTGTAGGTTCAATTTGCATCTTTTCACGCATCTATAATAGAGAGTATTCCGATGAAATGTTCGAATCAATTCCTACCCAATTTAAAATTTTTATCTATTTATTAATATTATTATCTACCCAATTTGAAATTTTTCGAAGATAGAAAAGATAGTTGTCTCGTCAAAACGAAGCTGTTAACAAAAATTCAGCTTGTTAGTAATCAAAAAAAGTTTGTTTCTGGGATCCCGGTCTATAATCTAAAATTTTTATCTAAGACGTAAAACATATTAAATTTATCACGTATAAAAAAATACCTCTCTAGCAGAAGGAAATTAACTTTCAAGGTGGGCTCCTAAGTATGTTTATTAAACAGGATCTGTAATTATCAACATTATGCCCTATTATATTTTTTGTAGCATTGTGGTGTATGAAAAACAAATTAAATTAAAAACTATTTCATGTAGATTTGCTGCACTAATTACGATACAAATGCATACCAGATAGCTTCTATATTAAAATTTATAGCTGAAGCAGTAGCAGTTAGCCATTCCTACAACTACATATGTCGGGAAATACAGGGCGCTCGTAAAAACTGGACTCATAAAAATAAAATAAATGACGTCATTAAATGCTAAGCGGCCATGCCACTCCATTTAAGCGTGTTAAACGATTTGACATTCCTCCTTAATATTTATATGTTTTGCCTTAAGAGTCAAGCGATTAAATGCAATGGTTGTTTCGATCCTTATTATATAGTACTAATAAACCAAAATATACAGCGCAAATTAATTCATAAATTGCTTATTGACGTTCGTCATAAAAAATATATTGTTTATTGCATACCATGTATAAAAGTTCGTTGATATCACGGATTAAATGGATACGCCTTTCAAGGCAATTTCTCAGTTTAGAGCGTAGCTTGCATTCACACACAGAGTTATACTAATTACCAATGAAATGAAATTACTCCAAGGATAATTTTAAACCTTGTCTTCGCATTCGTTACGATAAAATAGTACAACATAGTTAATTTATACCTTTTCAGAATATAATGTTTCTACAAATGCATGCCACTTTTGACCATAAAGTGAGCGTTTGCTCATAAGCCCGGTGACACGTTTTTCTTTCCAATGCCGCGTCTAGTGGTTGATGTATTCTCAAGTAAAAATAAACACACACATCCATAATACTGTTATGTTGATGCCCAGGTTTTACATAATATTTGTGAAATCGACGAACGTTAGTGATATACAGAGTGACCGAAACGATATATATTTATGAAGAGTGAAGCATTAATGAGTTCATTTCATAGGATGAAGTGCTATCTGAAACTCCTGAAGATGCTTCTGTTACGAATGGAAACTTGTCTTGAGTACATAATTTGTGTTGATGCTTTTGCTACTGACGTGGTTCAATCAATCAATTAATAAAATTATTTATTGCTAAAATAGGGTTTGTTACATTGTTTTTAAAATTATACAGAATATAGTTTCTCATATTTCGCCATACAAACGGTATGCAACATTTAATATATTTATTTTCATTCAATAAATTGTGAGTTAATTTCAAACATATATAAACTAATTTTCTTATAATTTTTAGAATTCAATTATTAATTTGAGATAGTAATTAATTTTAGAAATGTTCAATACAAACTTTGTTTTTTTTTTATAAATAAGAATCATAGTTAATTTTGTTGAAAGGAGCTATGTTTTATTACGGGCCGCACAAATAAGACATATTTGTGTGGCCCTTAACAAAGCAAATAAGAATGTTGTAACATTCCTTAAATTCTTCTTCTTTAATGGTTAATTCATTACCATTCGTACCTTAAATTATTTAATTTTATGCTACTCTTTCTTCTTATTTTGATTCACCCAAAGGTTAAGAAGCTACGGTACTCTACGATACTACATAACCATGAAGGGTCATATCGTCGCATGGTATTTATGATCGTCGATTACGTATTATAATAAAAGTAAACAAAAATTATATACCGGTGGACCCTGCAGGGCATCCTTGAAAAATTACACTAGCTCAAAGGAACATAAACTATACCTAAGCATAGATTTTTTCAGAGTTCAAAAATCTATTTTTTTTTAAAAATAACAAATAAATTTTTGAAAAGTATATTTTGAAAACAATAAACGATATTGATCTTTCGAATAGCATTCAAAGAAATTTTTGAGCTCTAAAATGTTTTATTGGCTGCACACATTGGCTATAAGTTGAAAAATGTCGAAGTAATGTCAAAAAACATTTTTTCAAAAAATTTCATCATCGACAAATTCCACATCAGTCGACCGATTTTGACCTAATTGACGGTATTTGACGCAGTTTTTAGAGAGAAAAGCTGATCAGAGTTTTAAATCAACCGGATTATTAGCCTGAAAGTTATTCTAAAAATATTAAGCAAGTTTACTGTAAATCACAAAATATTAATTCTTTAAAATCTGTAACTTTTGAAAATTTGATTCGATTTTGATGTTTATAACTGAATTTGACGTGATATTTTAGTTACTAAAATATTATACAAGGTCCCAAAAATGATTGGTTAAAAGATCTCATTTGTTTTTATCAGAAAACTAAAAAAAACACATTTTTTGCGTGACGTGGTTTTTCAGGTACTAAAATATTATACAAGGTCGAAAAAAGATTGGTTAAAAAATCTAATTTGTTTTTATCAGAAGTTTTTTTGATAATGCCAGACATTATCAAAAAATGTGTTTTTTTTTAGTTTTCTCCGGAAATCCGGAAATCGAACCCGGGATCTTGTATGTTCAACGCCGACACCGGCCCACTACATCATAGAAAGAGAATATTTAAATAGATTTGTGAAAGTCGTTGGTACGTAAAGTTTAATTGACAGTGTAAGTGGCACTTTGTATACAGAATGCTTGTAAACGGTATCCACTTGATTGATCAAACATATTAAGGTTGGTAATTTGAGACCGTATGTAAAAAAATCACTTAAGGAACTTAAAAGTTTATTGCATACCATGTATAAAAGTTCGTTGTTGTCAGGGATTAAATGGATACGCCTTTTAAGGTAATTTCTTAGTTTGTCATAGTAGCTTGCATTTACAGACAGAAATACACGGGGTATACTACTTATCAAAGAAATAAAATCACTTCAAGGGCTTTTTTTAAACCTTTTCATCTTATTCGGTACAGAAAATCAGTCCAACATGACTTATTTTTTTTTGTTCACAATATAATTAATCTACAAATGTATGACACTTTTGACGTTGATAGCAGCGTTTTAACATAAGCGCGGCCACACGTTTCCTGCGTGTCTATTCGTATTCATGTGGTATCTGGTTTAGACATAGGAAATTTTTCGATTTTATAATTTTTATGCACCTATATATTCTGTTCACTAAATGTTATTTCATGTTAATCTGGGCCATTTTTTTAAGAATATATCGACAACCTTACGGCTGGCTAGGCAGCTCGTAAAAGGTGAGTGAATGCGAATACGTATGATTAAGATCGTACCTACTAACCGGGTGGTAGAGTTCGGGAACGATTGGACAGGGTTTGGTACCACCATCTTACCTATTCCTGCTGCATTAGCGTCGGTACTTGTTACTCTCATGTTTTCATGTTTCATTTTGAAAGGTAAGCTAGCAGGTAAACTTATCAATGTTGCATTCCGTCTTCGCCACACGCATAGCAACCCCGTGTTTCTTTTATAGACACCAGAGATGTTAATGGTGCGTTGCTATCTTGTGGCGAGGTCTAATGCTACATGCATAAGTTTACCGGTTACCCTCCAAACTGGAACACGACAGTTATAAGCACTGACGCTATTGTGGCAGGATTGGTAAGGCGGTGGTAACAGACCCGGGTGAGACAATGCAGAACTCTACCAACGCTCCGACCAACTGAGATCCGTATTGGTGATGATTGTTCTTTCATTTGAAATTGATTCCGTCGGTTAGCGATCAGTACATCGCTAGATTTACGTCCAGCGGTCAAGGTTGCTCGTTTAAATTTAGTCGACTCAAACTTTTTTGTTAAGTTTTTAAAGTATTCTCTAATGTGACTTAAGTAACAAACATATGTCGCAGTGAAATTGTCAATAGTCGTTAGATTATAATCTACCTAGGGATTTTATAATTTGGTTAGGTTAGGTTAGCAGTTAAATTATAATATCACTTAGGTAAATTATAATCTAACGGTACTGACAATTTTACTGCGACATATATACTGTTTATCACTGTTGTATTTGGGTTTGAGGTAGCTGAGAGAGGAATATCATGAGGGTCCATAAAAAAATTGCGTTGACAGCAACGCATGTTGATACATGCTTATCGTCTTGTAATTACATTATAAATTTCTTCTGAAATATAAATTGTACCAGGAAAACTGTATGTAATGTTATAATTCACGAAAAACCTTAAAAATTGATACTTTTGAATACACAATTATTACATACTAGGTTTAGCCATTTACGTCGGAATAATACGTTTTTGTATGTCTGATATTTGATTTTAATCATTTAAAAGTTAAAAGATGGAAAAGTTTTATTTATAACTAGCTGCAGAGTGCAGCCCGCTGCTTTATAAAAGTTTTTGCCAAATCCCGCGGGATTACCTAATTTTTCCGGCATAAAAAGTAGTCTATGTGCTATTCCAGGGCATCGTCTACCCGTGTGACAATTTTCATTTAAATCCATTTAGTAGTTTTTGCGTGATCGAGTAACAAACATCCATCCATCCATCCAAACTTTCGCATTTATTTAATACTAGCTGCAGCGTGCAGCCCGCTGCATTATAAAAGTTATTGGCAAATCCCGCGGGATCACTTAATTTTTCCGGGATAAAAAGTAGCCTATGTGCTATTCCAGGTCACCATCTACCTGTATACCAAATTTCATTCAAATCCATTCAGTAGTTTTTGCGTGATTGAGTAACAAACATCCATCCAAACATCCATCCATACATCCAAACTTTCGCATTTATAATATTAATATATAATATAGATTAACATTAATATTAATACAGATAATAAAGCAAAATATTTATTGTTATTCATTCACAGATTAAATAGATAACTCTTGTTTTTTATTTGTTTCTTTAGCATGATACTAATTGTAGCTTGTTTATACAGCCTTCTGTGTAGTTAAGTTTAAGTTTCAACTATAATAATAAATACTTTCCTTTTTGCTGCATTTTATACAATGGTTTATATAACATTTTGCGTCTTACCTAACCGACATTTTTCTAACTTATTTAATTGGTCATAAATAAAAGAAAGTGTTAAATTTATGGCAGAAAAGAAAAATCTTTGCTTGATTTAGAAATAAGAAAGTGTACACATTTGATAAGTTTCATCGGTGAACGAGGTATTCTATGTCGATGAGTTTCACGCCCTCCAAGTATGTTCCTTTTTAAAATTTCCTTGTTATTAAAAATGTCCATTGAATTCTAATATGGTTCCTTTTTAAAATTTCCTTGTTATTAAAAATGTCCATTGAATTCTAATATGGGCATTGCACATTACATTTATTTGATAACTAGCTGACCCGCTCAGCTTCCGTCGTGGGTAGATTAACATGTCGTCGATATCGTTTTCATACAAATTTCATCCCCTGTTTCAGCTTTTAGGGGTTGATTTTTGAAAATAAAAATCAGATCTTCAACTATTTCATCGCCAAATTTCATGAAAATTAGCCCAGCGGTTTAGCTGTGAAAGCGTTACAGACAGACAGACAGACTTTCACATTTATAATATTAGTAAGTGAAAGTAAGTAAATATGGATATTAGTATGGGTAGTATGGAATATGGAATATTATTATGGAAGTATGGATTTCAGCTGACGCTTTATAATTCTTGTAGCACTTTGAGGTCGACCTCATCAAACTTCTGTATGCATGCGCCTTAACATCTTTGATATCTATAAATTTCGGTTATCTCTTCCATCTACCATCTTGTATAAATACCTTTAATATAAAAAACAGATTGACTAATGGAACATGGTTTTACGTCATTTAATCCTTTATTACGTTACGTCATCGGTTTCCAGAGTAATAGCCATAATTTATGGTCATAATTAATATAGCCGTGGGCCGATGGACATTTATAGGTTATTTATCATATATGTAAATGCCTTAATAGTCATTTAATGGGTCAACCGGTTACGCGATTGAAATTGAACGTACAGAGTAATGTTGAGATTTTATGATGGTAGATTATATTGAAGTTATGATCCATGATTTTTGTTTTATATATCATAAGATAGCAAACAAGCAGATGGGTCTTCTGATGAAAAGAGCCAACCATTGCCTATAGACACAAAAGATGTTAATGGTGCGTTGCTATCTTGTAGCGAGGTCTAATGCCACATTCATAAGTTTATCAGCTGCCTTACCCTCCAAACCTGAACACGACAGTGACTAGCACTGACGCTATAGCGGCGGGAATAGGTAAGGCCCGGACCAGACCCGGTATGAAAGATATTGTGACATTTTTCTCGTGGACTGCTGTGTGGGTGAGCTAGTTAAAAATATATATAAATATTACCGATTCGATACTTTAACGAATAATAAATACCTTACTCTTTCTCAATCAATAATAACGTACTGCATTACGTCATGGGGTGGAGTGGGCAAGACTCTGCTACTTAGTATAGAAAGAGCACAAAGAGTTATTCTTAAGGTGGCCACATTCCGCTCCTTCCTATATGCCACTAACCAGATTTTCACATCGTGTAAAGTGCTAACAGTCCGACAGCTATTTGTTTTAAATATAATATTAAAACAATACTCGGCTCTTTCTTATACTCCTGATCATCAAAACACAAGGCGAAAAGATAGAGCGTCCGTACAACGCAGTAACAAAATTTGCTTTTTCATCAAAATTGTACGTACTTTTAGGTCACCTTCTGTATAATAGAATGAATGCAATTACAAATATTTATTCACGAAATTTTAGGAACTGCAAAAAGATTGTAATTGACATATACAAAGTATGTCCTATGATGACACTGACAAGTTATTATTTAGTTTGTAAATAAACTAAACTTAGAATTATGTATTTTATTACGTTTAATTTTTCTCTTCTTGTTCCTATTTGCGATAGTTTTAAGGAATTACTCTTGTTTTCCTAGTTATATTATTGCTTAAGACAATATAGTTTAAGAGTTTAATTTAATAATATAACATTATAACTATGAGTACTTAATTTTTTTATTAGTGATTATTAAAATTATTGTATTTCACTAGCCCCTATCGCCAGAAACACAGGTTAACCTAGTTCAGGCAGATACATGTTAAGTTAGATCATAAGATAGTTTTTAGTGATTTTACAATTTGTATGTGTATGTGTAGTGCACAATTTATTTAACTGAATAAATATACTTTAATTTTTTTATTTCATTCATCATCTACCTGCTAGTCATGTGCTATATTCCATCACCTAGTATTTATTCTGGATGGGTTAAGCCTGCTCCTGAAATTTACGAGCTACCTGGCAGGTAGGTACGACTACATAGTTCCGGGCCCTATCTCATATCTGTAAAAATATATAATTTTCCGCTTTCCGCTGTCTTTTCCTATGTCCCTATGTATCCTTAGATCGTCAAAACTACGCAACAGATTTTGATGCGTTTTTTTTTATAGATAGAGTGATTCAAGAGGAAGGTTTATATGTATAATAATTTATACATCATACATGTTCGTCTTTAACGGGGGGCGGAAGTTTATATGGAGCATTCCACAATTTTCAAGATAAAAACTAAAAAATTGGTATGCGGATTATTTGTGACTAACAAAAAATGGTGCGTCATTTTTTTTGGAAATCTGCCCCCAATTTAACGCGAGCAAAGACGCGCACAAAAGCTAAAGAAAGAATATTTGGAAAGCAATCATTTTAATAAGAAGTCGCTACGTATTCTATTGCTGCAGCATTTGTTGCGCCTGCTAAGGTAAATTATGTAAGTTGCCTTATTCACCTAAATATTATGTAATGCAATGCAACTGTAAAATAAAAATAAAAAATCAATTCTGTGTTCTATTCAGACTCATCGCAGCTATAAAAACTAGAGGTAACGTTTGCTTATCTGCAGCAAAAAATGTTTACTCTTTGAATTCATCGTAATATTGCATTTAATTTTTTAAGGAATATTGTCTCACCATGTATATATTCTTGCAAATGGAATACTTATCGGTTAATATCTCAATCTTAAATTTTTATCTTAAACTCTAAATACATTTTAAAAACATTCAAATCGAGTGCTCCAAAAATGTAGTACTATTACCAAACTTAAATATAGGTAGATAGATATAACTGCAGACGTATCTGCTAAGATTAACAACGCGTTCAGATTAACAACAATTAAGAACGCGTCTGAAAAACAGTTATTTGTAAGCACAACTTAGATAAGCTTAGCTTAGATAAGCTGTGCATTCTAATTGCTGTTTTTCAGGCGTGTTCTGTTAAATACAGAGAACTACATCACCTACAGACACCAATAAAGTCAAAAAAAAATTTCGAGGGGTATTCTGACTCTAAAAATAATAGGGTGTTAACACACCATCACCAGATTAAGGATTGCTATTGAGATTAAGGCGATTACAGCTGCGAACTACCTTGAGTTTCTGACAGGAGCAGCGCAAAAATTATATCGCGCGCTAGCTTGCTCGAACGTCAAAGAGTATTTACAGTGAATGCAGATACCTACGTTTTAACATTTTTGTTCACCTATATGAACTTTTATCATCATGAATCGACTGAATGTTGTCAAACTCAAAACCAATAACCAGTAATCGCTCATTTATCGATTACATATACATTCGTTTTAGAAAAACGATAAATATCTAAAGAAAAAAAATGTACCGAAAATCGACAAAAAATCATATAACAATTTACACAATAATAACAGTTTCGTTTCTTATTTCTTTGAAAGTGTTGTAATATACAATACATCCCGTGTAGCACTTTATTTTAATACATACAATCAACATTTAATATTTAACAAATCCTTTCAAAATTTGATTTGGTTAAATATAATCTCTTGAATAATATTTTAAAACTAACTAGCTTCTTAGTTTTTGTTTCAAAATCTCGTAATAAAAAAGAAGATATATAATTTGATTTAATGTTTATAGAGGAAACTACTAAATAAGTTGATTTATTTAGACTATTTGTATGTATAATATATTTAATTTATTTTTTTTTAGTTGCGAAGTCCTTACTACCTTCAAATAGTACCAGTTTTTTTTTTTCTTTAGAGTTTTGCTTTTTATTCGCTTGCTTGAATTATCTTTGTTGTTTATATGTTTTATTTTTTATTTATTTTTGTACATTTATACAAAATATTGACAAAATACTTATCTATCTATATCTAATAAAACATTCAAGCGTAAACGTAGGAAAGCGTTAACATGAATAGTCTCAAAATATTATTCAGCGTCTACTCGCAAACAAAACTATTTATAAAGTACTAGCTTTCAGCCCCTTTAATACCCTCTTTTACCTCTTTAAGAGATAAAACTCACAGCATCCTTACATGCGCGTTTATTTAATTGAATTAAAGATCATGACTAATAAATTTAAAGAGATTTTGATTAAACATATTTTATTTTTTCTACAAACTTTACCACTTTTTTCATCTTTTGAAGAGATGACATTTGAAAACCTTAAACTCGTATTCATTTAATTGTATTAAAAATCATAAATACTAAGTTTTAAATAATTTCTACAATATTCTACAATAAACAATCTATTTTTTATACAAACATCAATGCTTTTTTTACCCTTTGAGGAATAAAATTTTAAAAAATCCCCAAATATATGATTCTTAAATTGTGTTGAAGATTATAAGTGCCGAATTTCAAGTTATTTTCACCATAAACCTTTGATTTTTCATATAAATTGTAACACACACTTTTACTCCTTTAATGGATGAAACTTCGAACATTACATGCATGTTTCTTCAATTTCGATTGAAGAGCATAAGTACTAAAAAAATCCATAAATTCGTACTTCTTAATTGTATTAAAAATCATAAATACTAAATTAAAATCATTTAGATTTTATAGTAATGCAATAAATAAACAATTCATTTATGATACAAACCTTAAAGCCTCTTTTTACCTCTCTATAGGCTAGAATTCCAAAAAATATTAAATTTATATTTAAATTTTTTTCACTTAAAGGATAATTTAATTACGGCATATCATTCTATTTGAGTTGTAATAACTCAAAAATTACAGAGTTTCAAACAAACTTTCACCCCCTATTTCACCATCTTAGGGGATGAATTTAAAAAAATCCTTTCTTATTCCTTGTCTATATCATAAGAACAACATCTGTAAAAAAAACAGACTTCTCGGTCCAAGCTCATTATCTACTATAAAAAAACATCCAAGCGTAAACGAAATCTTCAGTTACCAAACGGCACAATCTTACTATTGTGCCAAACGTTCTATCTGTACTATTACTCTTTGACTCGAATATGGAGAGCGGAGCATGCTTACATGCGACACAGCCTCCCCGTATGAACACTACCGGGAGACTGACTTTCGACGCGAGCGCTGTCCGCGAATTAAATAATAAGGTTTTTATTGATTTAATAGCACACTATAATGATTTTGTAAAATTTTGAACTTAAATTTTATAAAGCAATAAATTGTCTGTAATAAAAAGAAAAAATCGTCAAAATCGTTACAGTAGTTTGGAAGTTATAAGCAATTTTTTGTGTAAAAATAAGAAAGATATTCTATTTTTTTCCGTCAAAAATAAGAATAAAATTTGAAAAAACGAACTTAATATTTAAACTTAATTATATTATACGTATAATGCATTTTTTGTTTTAATTATTGGACCAATCGGTTAGCAGTAGTAGGCTTTCAAAGAGGTGTCTATTTCGTAGTTTGGCATTACCTATCGCCTTAAAAAAGATAAATATTGTCATTTCGCTCCAAGGACCTCATGATCAATATGACATCATTTAACTGAATGAGGACTCTGTAACTTTAACATCTATACAAAACATTAATATTCCGTCTGTCGCTCCGAGGTGTTTGGGCAGACAATCGCTGGGATGTAGTTATTATAATAATGATTTATAGTAAAATTATAATGTAGTGATGTGATTGCCAAAAACGTCGGATCACGGAAGACCTTTTGTATTGATATGTTCATTATTTAATAACAATAATTTATATTTTTTGTAAAATTATGAAGAAATAGTCCGTTAAATTACGACCACAAATGTGTCAGCTGCTTATGAGCTAATTATAGATGCTGCTCGCGACTTACGATAGTAAATATTTATCATTTTATCTCATGTTTTTATTTTTTATTATTCAATTATAGAAAAAAGGGAATAGATCAACTGCCATATTTTTTTTTATAGAAGAGGGGGCAAACGAGCAAGAGGTGCACCTGATGGTAAGTGATCACCGCCGCCCATGGACATCTGCAATACCAGAGGTCTTGCAGTTGCGTTGCCGGCCTTTTAAGAATGAGTAAGCTCTTTTCTTGAAGGTCCCTATGTCGTATCCGTTCGGAAGTACCATATTATAAAGTAAATATATAAAGGTAAATATTGTCGTTTCGCTCCAAGGACCTCATGATCACTATGACATTTCGTATTATTTTATATTTTATATTTTACCTAATATTTTACCAAAATATTGCTAGCCATCTCGCAAAAAGCGTTAAAAAGGCTCATACATGTCACTAACATTGTGACAACTAGCTAGAGTTCTGCAACGATTCGACCGGCGGGGTTATCACGTAACTCGCATTGCAAAATTATCGTAATTGTTTAGTTATTGCAAGACACATAAGAGCCTTGTACAGTAGGGGTAGTCGTTGCCGCTTGATTAGTTTTGATGTTGTGACATTGTAAAAAGCGCAGCCAATGAGCAACAAGCAATTGGCGATGTTTTTGATGAGTTTTTCGTTACGTATAAAAGTCATCGCTGATCGCTGGCGGATTGCAAATGTTAGGTGATACGCCTGCGGGTTTGGTACCGCCGCTTGGTGCTTGTAGCTGTCGTTTCTGATTTGGAGGGTAAGGGCGCCTCTAAACATACGTGTGTGGCATTCCAACCCCACCACTCTGATAACAACGCACTATTAGTATCTTTGGTGTTTATAGACTATGGTTATCTCTTTCCATTAAGAGAACCTTCTGCTTGTTGGCTATCTTATGAAATAAAAAAAAAATATATAGAAAGAGGTCATCATTACCTACAAGACACCAGAGGTGGTTATGGTACATTGCTTTCCATAGGTGGGTTAAAATAGGTACATTTACCATAGAAATGGAATCACGACGGTGATTACACTGAAGCTGTTTTTTTTTCAAACAAACCATTTATTTCAGTTATTATTCGAAATAGGCTTATATTTTAGAGTGTAACAATATCAATTAATTATTTTTCTCCAATTAGCAAGATTATGGTGCAATTTGCAAAACTAACCAAATAATTTATTTAAAGTAACATTTTATAAAATTACACATTTCATATGCTATGCTTTATTTATACACATTTATATTTACTGCCGGCAGTAACCACAGACCACATGAATACTAATAGATACGCCATTGGAAAAGAAACGCGTCGCTGCGCATTTATCAAATCAAAATCGGTTAGCAAATAACCGAGTTTTGAGGTAAAAAACGTAAAAACATGCAATCGAATTGATAACCTGCTCCTTTTGAGAAGTCGGTTAAAATGAAAGGCAATATACATATTGCCTTTCATTTTTAAGACATATCTACCAACATTCAACAAATACAAGCATTGGCCCATATGAGTGGCTACACGTTTTCCGAACAACACTATGTCTGTAAGTATTTCGCACCTCCGATCAAATAGTGTCACAAGTCAAAAAAACGATTCTCGAGTAAAAGGGGTTTAAAGTTGCTCCTATCAATTTTTTTCGCTTTTCAGGTCAACGCCACTAACGTCACGTCACTAGTGTTGCAAGTCAAAAAATGATTCTCGAGTAAAAAGAGTTTAACCTCTCGACACTTTGACACGCAAGAGCGAATTAAAGCGACAGGTCTCATCACTCGCCTTTTGGCGGGAATGGTGACTCGGTCAACTCGTTGGAAGAAAATCTTTTTTTTTCTACAACTAAGCCATATTTTATCATTCTGTAAAAGACTGTGTAACAATTGATATATTTTCTGTCTATTAAGGATAAAATAAAATAATCGACAAAGTAGTTTTTGTATTTACCAACAAATATTACAAAAATCATATGAAAAATAATGAATTTCTAAATGACTTTATTTTTGGCTATCACGATACATTTCTTACAACGAATTGTCCAAATAGAATAACTAAACGGCCTTTCTAATAAAAACAATAATGACATGAGAGAAATGCACCGTAAAACAACACAAAATTCAGTTTTATACCACTAAAAAATCGATAACACACACGCGGTCCGGTCGAACGAATAAAAGTGACTGAAGTATAATAAACGACAATAGCAGATGTCAGTTTACGAATTTGACATGACAGATATTTTATCATAGAATAAACGTCAAAGACGTTTTCATACAACATTAGTCTTTATAATTAGAAATTTAAAGTTTAAATTCAAAAATTCTAAAAAGCACGCGGCGTAAAACTTTGCCTTCAGAGTGACAGTACACGCAATTGTCATTCATGATGTCTAATATTTGCCTCTTCGAGAGTCGAGTGGTTAAAGTTGCTCCTGTCTATTTTTTTTCGCTTTTCAGGCCAACGTCGCTAACGTCACTAGCGCCGTTATAACGTCACTAGCGCCGAAAACAGTAGTAGATCACCATTGGAGATAAAGCTATGGCAAATACGATACGAATGGTACAAAAAAGTGATTTTTACGATTTTTTAAATTATTACACTATTTGAACGGAGGTGTGATTTGTATGGTCTCTGGTATTAATGTATCATTTTTGTTATGATTTTCTAACTATAAATGAACTTAAAGATGTTTCAAAATAAATGAAAGACATAAAAAGATCGAAATGATTAAATTGAAATGATCAACATAGACATTTATATTAAATTTATTATCTTGTTATATTGGTATTATTGTTTCTTTTTTGTAATAATTTTCTAATTTTAAATGTACTTGTATAAGTAAAATAACAATCGACGTAATCGATCATACAACAAAGAAGAATTTTGCCATGTCGAGCTCGTCAACACTAGCTCAATGGCAGAGAGTCCCAGCTTGAGGGAGATGGTCGCGGGTTCGAGTCTCGCGTATAGATATTTTTTCTTTTTAAAGTTTTTCAAGTTTTCCAAGCACGGGGTGAGTGCTATAAAAACAAAAATAATTAGAAATCACGGAAGTACTGATCAAAAAATTATAAAATGTGAATTTCATCTGTAACGATGAACTCATTTAACTAGTTATACATATGTATATCTAGTGATCAGTACAATCGACGTAATCGATCATATAACAATGAAGAATTTCGTCATGTCGAGCCTGTTGACACTAGCTCAGTGACAGAGCGTTCTGGCTTGAGAGAGATTTTTCTTTGTTGTTTTTAAAGTTTTACTTGTATAAAATTCAAAATAAAGAAAGAAATTATAAGGTAATATTAAAATTACAGTAATTTTCCAAATGTACTTTCATAAAATTCAAAATAAATTAAAGATATAATAAGATAATATTAAAGTTGTTAGCATAAATTGTATACAGCTACATTTCAAGTTAGTTCTTGCTCACTGAAACACATTTTGTATGTATAAATGCATAGTTGTTAAGTATCAAGTGTCAGGTGCGCATTGTAATTAATAATGAGGTGGTAAATTGTAAAAAACATTAAATTCTATTTACATTCGAAATTGCGCTGGTGAGGTCATAAAAACTCGAAGCGAGTAAAATGTTATACGAAATAATTACCTACTTTTAACGAGTAATCTTATCATTTCTGCCATGTATAAAAATACATCGTAAGATAAAAAACATAATGGCTATCCTGATGGTCCCGTGTTGGTCCCAGCCTCCTTTGAAGAATAGGCCAACTGCCGTTTTGCCAGGCAGGTCGTAAAAGGCGACCGATTGGCTATCGAGTCACTAACATCGTGGCTACTAGGTGGTAGAGTTCTGCATTGTCTCGTCCAGGTCTGGTACCACAGCCTTACCTATTCCTGCCGCAATAGCGTCAGTGCTGGTCGCTGTCATGTTCCGGTTTGAATGGTAAGTTAGCCGGTAAACTAATTTTGAATGAAAAATTAATGTAGTAATATGTTATTTATATACTTTTTTTAAGTTCAACTCAAAGTTTTGGTCGAAACATCTAGTTTTTTAGTAGTTCTTTAACTTCCCGCTACGTATGTAGATAAGGAAGTTACTGATTTTGCCTCGATTTTCGAAAATCGACTTTTCACCAGATGTCCACGTTTTAAAGTCCTAGGAACCTTTTCCCGACTATTCTCAAGATGAAGTCAGTGTATGTATGTATGTGTGCGTGTATGTGTGTATGTTAACAACTCATAACTTTTGAACGTGTGGACTGATCGAAACGCAGTTGATGGCATTCGATTGGATTCTGCACAACTTAGACTTCCTGAAAATTTGAACCAAATCGGCCCAGGAGATTCTGGCCCAGATATTAAAAAAAAGCAAAAAAATTTTGGCGAAACAGTATTTTTTTAATTAAACTTCAAAATTAATATACCGAATGAGTACAAAAACTAATCAGCTCCATTCCCCAAAAAATTACATGCAATGCATAAATTTCATCAAAATCGGTTTATCCGTTTAGGAGTAATATCATTAGGAGGAGTAGTATCATTGACGAAATATTTTAAAAAAAGTGTTTTTTCGACATAACTTCGTAATTTTTCAACCAATCATTTTTAGTAGGTACTATTCTACGATATTTTAGTATTGAAAAAACTAAGTCGAATGCTTTTTCAAAAATCAAAATTGAATCTAATTTTCAACAGCTACATCTTTTCAAACATTAAAATTACGTTATTTTTAGCAAACTTACTTAATATTTTTGAAATAAATTTCAGGCTAATACATCGATTAACTTATAAATCTTATCAGCTTTTCTTCTTTAAAAAAATCAAATACCGTTAATTATATCAAAATCGGTCAATTTGTTTGGGTACATCAATGACGAAAATTTTTGAAAAAATGTTTTTTGACATTGCTTCGAAATTTTTCAACCTATCGATTATTTAGCTAAAAGCAATATTTTAGATCTCAAAAATTGAGTTGGAATCGTTTCCAAAATATACAGCACTCAAAAATTAATGTACTGCCATTTTTAACAAAATACCTAGATGTTTGAACTGAAAAAAATTATACTTATAGTTTTTTCTCTTTTTCTTAACATTTTTAGTTCTTTGGAAATTTATATATTTATATTTTATATTCTTAGGACTTGAAAATTAAAAAAAGTCTAAAAAATAATATCACGTTTTTTTTTCAAATTTCAATTTAAAATAAAATTCATAGCTATTTCGAGCCATATATTAGTTATGACGCAATTTATAGCACTATATCTGATCAAAAAAAGTGTTGAAAGTGTACTTCTTATAAAATATTCACGGTTATAAAAATAATAATAGTAGGTTTGACGAAACAAAAACTTCTTTTAAAAGCTTCTCCGTATTAACAAAGCAAAGCAATAATAAAATCCTGCATTTACAAACTGAATATTAATATCTATAAATATGCAATTTCATTGCAAATTTAAAACAACTAACTGCATATCATTTTATGTAATTTTTATTGCTGGGCTACTGATAGTGTAATGTTTAACGAAATAGCTTTGATACGTATAAATACGACTGAGAAAATGTGTTTAATGATTATGGAAGAGACTGCTGTATGGCTACTGATGGTAAACGAGTTGCTTTTATAATTCCCTTGCTTGAGATAAAACTGAATTTAATAGCTATATTTTTTTTATGCCAATAAGATAGAATATATTGAGTAACTAAACAGCTTACTTTTACATAGAGTCCAATACTTAAAAATAACAGTTAAAATTATAGCTTAGTAGCTTGGCTGGGCACAAATTAATTGACTATAAAACATGTGATCTATTATTTTTGCGATCACGTGTTAATAGAGTGGTAGAGTTCTGCATTGTCTCGCCCGGGTCTGGTACCACCGCCTCACCTATTCCTGCCGCAATAGCGTCAGTGCTTGTCGCTGTCATGTTCCGGTTGGAAGGGTAAGGTAGCTGGTAAACTTATGCATGTGGCATTAGACCTCGCCACAAGATATCAACGCACCATTAACATCTTTGGTGTCTATAAGCGATGGTTGACTCTTTCCATCAGGAGACCCATCTGCTTGTTTGCTATCTTATGATATAAAAAAATAATACTGTATATCACAGCCGTTCTTGAGTTATAGTGGATCATACAGACTAACAGATAGACAAAAATTATATTGTCTAACATTTGTGAAATTCTTTTTTGTCATTGACGTGTGGATAAAAATTTTCAAAATGGTAAAATTCATGTCCGCGAGTCATAAAATGAATTTTAACAGGAAATCTAATAAAAAATGAGTATAGATAGACGGCACAGATTCGCATAATAGTACAGATATGTTATTCTGATGCAAACAGCTTCGTCGTTGCTGCACTGCCTTGGCGAAATTATCTTTTGCGTTGACTTCTTCGATGACGTTGACTTTGATTCAAATTAAATTATGTATTTAATAATTTTCGAATTATATAAGTTTATTTTCTCAATCATGCGCGGAAATAGTGTCATTACGTTTGGATAAACAGTATGTGAAATATCATATTTACGTACACTTAAAAATCGAAGTCGGCGCGTTTTTTGAATTCGAACAAGAAACGCACGGCAATGTTGTATAAAAAGACGTGCTGGGTTGTAATTTGAATTAAGAACTCTTATCTTGGTATAAGTTCTATTCACATGGCCGTAGAAGTACAAATGCGTTTACCTTTCGGCACATTCGGAGAAAATATAATTTGGCGGTAAAGCAAAGAGTTCGTCTCAATACTCTTATTTAAATAATAAACATAATTAAAAATTGTTTCAGACGGTTCCGATAGTGAAATGGATATTGACTGAAGTCTATCAAATTACTAAGATTAGAAGCGAAATTAATAATGGAAAACCTGTTTTCAGTGAAGTCAAAACTTCATACAACAGAAAAATCTAAAATATTTTTTTTAATTTATTTGAATTTTTTTTTGAGCAAAGTACGATATACTTATACACTCATACTCGACCTGCAATTGCTAATTTCGCTGTCTTTTCAATAATGTACTATTCACGTATCTTGGAAGCGGCATTAATGTTTGTTATTGTTGTGTTCCATTTGGAGGACAAGCTAGCCAGTTTTAAATGTGTCGTTTCATCCTTGCAGCGGTGGCAATATTTTTCAGTTGAAGACCTAAAACTGCTTCTTTCCTATCTTATTAAAAAAAATAAGCTACTAGTCTCAAAAAAAAATGCTATATTCAAATAAACCTTCACAGGCACTTTTGACGAATCAAGTAGTAGTCGTAATATCTTGGACTCCAATAATGTGGTAAATTTTATTTTATTTTTTATTTCATTTAGTATCGTCTTAATCCGTTCATTCCATTTCATTATCACTAAAATCAATAGATTCTTACAAAAATTTATTCAACAGTATTTTTTGCATTTTCCGCAATTTAATAAATTTTATACTTTTTGCTGTCGACACTTACAATACAATACAATAACAATAACTCTTTATTGCGCACCAAAATATATGACAACATTAAATTACAAAATGAATATTATACAAGTAATATACACTAGGAAAAAGCAGAGCTTTGTAAGGGCTCGCAAAGTTATACTATCTAGTAATATTGTTAGAAAAGTATTTTTATGAGAATTACATCTTTTAATGTATGGATTTTATTTACAATTATGTAACCTAAAAAACCCAGGGCATTTTCATTTAAACATTACATTCGCATCAAAGGCGTCGTCAGGCTTTGGACTAGGAATATTTGTTCTATTTTCAAGGAAAAATGGGTATTAAAAATGAAGATTGATCTTATAAAAAACACATTTCTAACATTTTACTGAAATAATTGATTTTTTAAGCTATAGCATAGCTTCTATCGCGGGCCTTGAGCGTGGAGACCGAATCCAGAAATTCCGTAACAAAAAAACCTAACACACCCCACTCCGACCGGCACAGGGGTGATACTTTTTAGTTTTTCCATCTATCGATAAATACCAGAACTTTTAATGAAATTTTGAAATACCACGCTTGTCTCTTTAGTTCAGCAACCCGCCTTTAGGTGGCATTGGTTGTATTGGAAAACTACCGTAATCAGCTGTTTGTGAGAAAGTATATAGGTGTATAGGTATTTATCATCTACGTACAACAGTGAATATCTGTACTCGTATAATTTGTGTACAAAGTGTTTTAAATATGAATAAACAAAGAAAAAAATACTGCATAAATAAAATAAATATATAATTGTAATTGCATAAGTTGATAAAAAATGCTATGCAATAGCTTTACCGCGGCAGTCTCCGAGTGCCACACGTCTTTTTTTCTAAAATCAGGAAGTTCTTGGTTTTACGTCGATTTACGAAATCAAAATCAAAAAATGTTTTATTTAAATAAACCTTCAAAATTTTTGGACTTAATATTGGACTTAACGCAAGCACGAAGAATTGACGGTAGACACTCAGCGAATACATTTTTCGAATTTTTCTCTCAGAGCTCTCTCTCTCTCTCTCTCAAACCATCGGATTTCAATTCCAGGGTCAGGCAAATGAAAAAATGTGTTTTTTGTTTTCTGATAAAAACTACTTTGCCCGGGTTTAGAAAAGTGCCCTACTGGCAATAGGCCTATCACATTGTGGGACTTAAGTATCTTCGGCTAACCGTGGATGCACACGTTGTACCTCTACCTACTGTCGGGGATATGGGCGTGAATATACCTTTTTTTAGCTTTTTACAATAAAAATCAATTAATACATCTGTACTGTTTCACAATAAGCATATTGTGAAACTCTCTAACGCTCTATTTACTCTGTTCCCTGTAAACATCGCTGCTCTAGACCTAAATTCCCCTTGTGCCTCCCACAATATTCCTTCGAACTTCCCTATGCCAAGCTGATCAAACTGATGGCTCTATAGCTATTGCAGTTTATACGTGAACCTCGCCTTTATACGAGGGCACGATGACCGCGCGCTGTCAGTCAAATATGAAGAAACAATTCATGAAGTAGTCTCTTAATAAGTTCAAAAATTCTAATACAAAATGTATCTTCTATCAATTTTAACTCGTTACGTTAATAAGAGGTGGCGTTAGTAGTAATAAAATTCTAATACAAATTGTAACTTCTATTTTTTAATGTTGATAAAATGGTATTTTTATGGTAGATAACAAATCTAGGCATGAATATAAGCTACCACGTCGAAGCTCAAACCTAAAAAATGCGATGGTTTTTCAGTAAAATGTACCACAAAAGTGCACAGATCGTGGCCTAGTGTAGGGCTCGCTGCGCTCGCCCTAACAAAGGCGGTCTTATCACTAATAAAGTGATCTCTTCCAGACAACCTTTATAATAAGGATAACAATATACTAGGAAAAGTGGAGCTGACCACAAGATAATTTATGGATTTTTTTGCTCTTAAATAAAAGACGAAAATCTATAATAAAAATAACATCCGATTACAGTTATATACAAAACAAAACAAAAAAAAAAATCACAAAACAGTGGTAATTCATAAAACTAACAAGAAAAATTAAACAAAATTACAAGGTACATAGAAAGTGACGTTTGCCCATACTTTTGAAAGAGTTTAGAACTTGGTGCTTCTCTGATATGTACTGGAAGAGAGTTCTAAAGCGTAATAGCCTGTGAGGTGAAGGAACGGCTCTAATAAATAGTGTTCTGCATTGGCACTAACAGGGTATACTAATACTTGGTAAAAGTCCGTTTGTTTTTATGATAAAATGCATGTGTACCGTTTCATAAAACACTTTTATTCAATGATTTATGTTTACTTACCGGTTATAGTTATTTAATTACAGCGCCATCTGTCATGCTAACATCGACTGACTTTTTATGATCAAATTGGCAACAGGACTTTTACAAGATGAAGGTACCTGGTATTCAAGTTTCTTTATTGCAATTAATTCATCAGTTGAAGTGTGATTAATTAACAAATTATCAAAACATCTTCATAAAGTCTCGCATTTAAAATATTAAATTATAATGGGATTAATTATTTTCTAGTATAAACCGTGTTTTCTAGACTTTCAGTCATAAATCGCCTAATATGTATAAATGTTAATAACTTATGCAAATTTTAATAACCAATGGAATCGTACCAACATCGAATGATTATTAATGCATTACGTTATTCGATTACGATCTTATAGTCGTCTATTCTCATTTAATGTGCTATAAAGTTTTACGATCGTGTCGCGAAGGTAGAATCGATTCTTAAATTGATACTTTATCGATACATGTCATTGCATCGTATTTTTAATATGTTTGTGTCTTTTATATGTAATTTATTGAAACATATTCACTAAGAAGCTTATAATTTCAAGCCATTTAAATAAATTTGAATGTAATGGGGCCTTAAGATAGGATATAGATGACGTGGTAATCAGCACAGAAGTGTTTTTGGATTAAGAAAAAATATGTTCGGAATTATAAAATAGTAATATATAATAATAATTTAAGTAAATTTATTACCGTATTTTTAAATATATATAAGCTCTTAGAATTGCTTCTTGATTAGTTGAGAGCTGGTTTATTATGAGATCCTGTGAGTCGCAAATTGAGCTAAGGTGTACAAGAATGTTATAAGTGTTTTATTACTATACCTATAGAAAAATCTTGATGTAGGTTTTCTACAGCGCCTATCATTAGGAATGCTTCGAGAATTTTTTGAATTAATTCGTGCCGCTGAATTTCACCATCGAACTTATTATATAATAGTATATTATGTTAAGTCATATACTAGTAAACAATCTGAACACTGTCCTGATAGGAAGAGATGTTATTGGTCCGTTGATGTTTGTGTGGTGGGGTTAAATACCCCGTGCATGAGTTAACCGACTATTTTACTCATCAAACCGAGACACGTCAGCAAATAGCACCAACGCTATTGCGGTAGGAATAGGTAAGGCAGTGGTATCAAAACCAGGTCG
This sequence comes from Apodemia mormo, assembly GCA_036924255.1. Taxonomy (NCBI): domain Eukaryota; kingdom Metazoa; phylum Arthropoda; class Insecta; order Lepidoptera; family Riodinidae; genus Apodemia; species Apodemia mormo. The sequence goes on along the minus strand of JAUPFN010000009.1, from coordinate 2,592,484 downwards.
GAAAATTGCAGAATTCTATCTAGTTCGTAGTCACGGAGTTTGTTATACGTATTACTTAGTTATTCTGTCACATTGTACGAGATGCCTAACAAAGTAATAACGCAGTGATCTATTTTCAAAAAGGGGTCCTGAGTGCTAAGTGTGAGATTTCTTTTCACATTCGATCGTGAGCGCGTTTGGAGTTTACTAGGAATTTGTATGTAATTTGTACAGCACCACCTAGTGGTAAACTGCTTTTTCACGTTTACCACTAGGTGGCGCTGTACAAATCACATACAAATTCCTAGTAAACTCCAAACGCGCTCACGATCGAATGTGAAAAGAAAAACTCACACTTAGCACTCTGATCAATACGCAAAAAATTAAATGTTCACTAGCTGCTGCCTGCAGCCCGCTGCATTATAAAAGTTTTTGGCGAATCCCGCGGGATCATCTAATTTTTCCGAGATAAAAAGTAGTTCATATACTATTCCGGGTCATATCTAACTGTGTGCCAAATTTCATTCAAATCCGTTTAGTAGTTTTTGCGTCATTGAGAAACAAACATCTGTCCAGCCATCCAAATATCTTAACTTTCGCAATTATAATATTATTAATTAATGTGCCTAACAAATGCATTTAAAATAGCAATGAACATTGTTATTTTAAAGGCATTTATTAGACACATATTGTACTGGCAAGCACTGTCACTGCTACTGCGGCAGGACCGTAAGGTGGTGGTACCAAACCCATGTTTGCTATTAATTGGTAACAAACAATGTTTTGCAGTACTCACGATTTTTTTATATAATTATATGGCAAACAAGCAGATGGTTCATCTGATTAACAGATAAACCATCACATATAGACATCAAAGATGTTAGTGGTATGTTCCTATCCGAGTGACGGGATGGCGATGCCCTTGCACAAGTCTACCAGCTACCGTACCCTCCAAACCGAAACATGACGATGATACTCACTGACGCTATTGCGGCGGAATAGGTAAAGTGGTGGTACCAAATTTCCGGGCAAGATATTGTAGAACTCTACCACTTAGTGATCATGATGGTTAGAATAGAATAGAATAGAATAGAATAGAATAGAATAGAATAGAATAGAATAGAATAGAATAGAATAGAATAGAATAGAATAGAATAGAATAGAATAGAATAGAATAGAATAGAATAGAATAGAATAGAATAGAATAGAATAGAATAGAATAGAATAGAATAGAATAGAATAGAATAGAATAGAATAGAATAGAATAGAATAGAATAGAATAGAATAGAATAGAATAGAATAGAATAGAATAGAATAGAATAGAATAGAATAGAATAGAATAGAATAGAATAGAATAGAATAGAATAGAATAGAATAGAATAGAATAGAATAGAATAGAATAGAATAGAATAGAATAGAATAGAATAGAATAGAATAGAATAGAATAGAATAGAATAGAATAGAATAGAATAGAATAGAATAGAATAGAATAGAATAGAATAGAATAGAATAGAATAGAATAGAATAGAATAGAATAGAATAGAATAGAATAGAATAGAATAGAATAGAATAGAATAGAATAGAATAGAATAGAATAGAATAGAATAGAATAGAATAGAATAGAATAGAATAGAATAGAATAGAATAGAATAGAATAGAATAGAATAGAATAGAATAGAATAGAATAGAATAGAATAGAATAGAATAGAATAGAATAGAATAGAATAGAATAGAATAGAATAGAATAGAATAGAATAGAATAGAATAGAATAGAATAGAATAGAATAGAATAGAATAGAATAGAATAGAATAGAATAGAATAGAATAGAATAGAATAGAATAGAATAGAATAGAATAGAATAGAATAGAATAGAATAGAATAGAATAGAATAGAATAGAATAGAATAGAATAGAATAGAATAGAATAGAATAGAATAGAATAGAATAGAATAGAATAGAATAGAATAGAATAGAATAGAATAGAATAGAATAGAATAGAATAGAATAGAATAGAATAGAATAGAATAGAATAGAATAGAATAGAATAGAATAGAATAGAATAGAATAGAATAGAATAGAATAGAATAGAATAGAATAGAATAGAATAGAATAGAATAGAATAGAATAGAATAGAATAGAATAGAATAGAATAGAATAGAATAGTATAGAATAGAATAGAATAGAATAGAATAGAATAGAATAGAATAGAATAGAATAGAATAGAATAGAATAGAATAGAATAGAATAGAATAGAATAGAATAGAATAGAATAGTATAGAATAGAATAGAATAGAATAGAATAGAATAGAATAGAATAGAACAGAACAGAAAAGAACAGAACAGAACAGAACAGAACAGAACAGAACAGAACAGAACGGAACGGAACGGAACGGAACGGTACGGAACGGAATGGGACGGAATAGAATAGAATATATTTTATTTGCATAAATATGGGTTACAATAAATAGGTCTTATATTTTTTCAGATCGCCATAATCTACCGGCAATGCCGGTGTTCAAATACATACTATAATCTACTTAATCATAATTAATGATCATATTTTATAAATTTAAGGTCATGAATTATCTTACAATTAATTAAGCTCATATTCATTAAATATTAAAATTTATCAAAATCATTAAATATTAAAATTTAGTAAAAAATGAATAATAAGAAAATTAACTTCATATTGTGTTATTTGATTATTTAATTTCACATTTCACATTTGTTTATTGTCATTATATATATTTAAAATATATTAAGGGTCAGATTTAAAATTTAAGTCAGGATTACATAAAAAAATTGAATATAAATGTATGTCAGATTATATTACATTATTAATTTAATTATGTATATGTATAACAGCTAATCATTCTAGTTAAAATGTAATGTGATTATGACAAGCATAGCCAATCGATCGCCTTTTACGAGCTAAATGGCAGAACGGCAGGTGGTCTATTCTTCAAAGGAGCAAACACGGGGGAAGGATTAGAAAAACTTTTTTTTTTTGAAAAAGAAAAACTTTGGTAAACTTGCCAAAGGGGAGACATTTACGATGTTTCAAGTAATTTAAATAGTTAGCAAAATCTGGGCTATCCCATGGAATAAATATATATTTTTTTCCCGTGTTGGTCCCGGGTTCCTTTGAAGAATAGGCCAACTGCCGTTCTGCCAGGCAGGTCGTAAAAGGTGACCTAGTGGCTATGCGCGTCACTACCATCGTGACTGCTAGGTGGTAGAGTTCTGCATCGGCTCGACCGGGTCTTGTACCAACGCCTTACCTATTCCTGCCACAGTAGCGTCAGTGCTAGTCACTGTCGTGTTCCGGTTTGGAGGGTAAGGTAGCCGGTAAACTTATGCAAGTGGCATTAGACCTCGCCACAAGATAGCAACGCACTATTAACATCTTTGGTGTCTATAGTCGATGGTTGACTCTTTCCATCAGGATACCCATCTCCTTGTTTGCTATATTATGATTTATAAAAAAAAATTAAACATTTTTATACTTTTGAATTGTGATCAAAACCACCAACCAGTGAAGCTTGATGAATAGGAAAGACACTCTTGTAATCCGCAACGAACAGGCGTGATGATACTACTTTTAAATTTTTTATTTAACTTTAGAAAAAACAGATTGTTTGTTTCGAAATAACGAAGTCATTTAAAATAAACAGCATAGAATGAATTTCTATTAAAATCAAATGTTTTTATCACAAACTCTCTTTATGCCATAAAATTTACCGAAAAACAGCAAATCAATTTTAAACTCGTGTCGTGTTAAAAAATAAAAATCGTGGTAAAGTTCATTTGCAGGCTTTCTTGTGGCCCCAGGCGGCATTTCGCTTCCGAGGCCAACAGAGGGCGTTGCAAACACGAGCTCCATTTCCGGTGCGGAAGGGGAGCATGGCGGTGCATCCGGCGACCGACTGATTGGGGCTTTATTAAAAACTGACACCTGAGGCGTTTTCGAAATTGCGAAGCGTTTAGATTGCTTTGTTTCGGCAAATTCACGGGTTTTTGGTACAATAACGTTTGTTTTTAATGTTTTTTCGCTGCAAATGAACGTTGACGATGTTGTGGAAAGTTTCAGAACGTTTATTTGTTTCCGGATAATTTAAATACGAAAATAATTAAATACAAATTGTCGTAAATTTTCTAATAGTTACTCTTGCCAGCGTGGTATGGAGCGCAGCATCCTTGGTGTTAAGCTAACTGACCGCATCAAGAATAGCACACTGCGCTCCAAAACACAGATCAAAGACGTGGGCCATAAAGCAGCCGAATTGAAGTGGAACTGGGCAGGCCACATCTGCCGCATGTCAGATGACCTATGGGCCAAACGCACCACCAAGTGGACCCCAAATAAAGAAACACGACGTCGCGGCAGGCCCAGACGAAGATGGCGGGATGAACTGGACTCACACTGGCCCAACTGGACCGAAAAAGGGTTAAATCGTGAGGAATGGAAGAAGGGTAGGAAGGCCTTTGCCCTGCAGTGGGACAGACATGGTTAATAATAATAAATATAATAATACTCTTATACGCAGGAAAGAATACGTTTCGGTTTGGGTTCTAGTGTTGGCAAGACGTTTAAAATAAAATTGATTTTGTTATATAATTGTACTGTTTCACAATAATATATTTTTATATTAAAGACAACAGGTCTCGCCTATTAGAGCATTATCAGGGGTTTTAGTTTATATATTACTAAAACATTATCGTACACACACAAAGACGTTGGTCCCGGGCTCCTTTGAAGAATAGGCCAACTGCCGTTCTGCTAGGCAGGTCGTAAAAGGCGACCGATTGGCTATACGAGTCACTAACATCGTGACTACTAGGTGGTAGAGTTCTGCATTGTCTCGCCCGGATCTGGTACCACCGCCTTACCTATTTCTGCCGAAATAGCGTCAGTGCTTGTCACTATCGTGTTTCGGTTTGGAGGGTAAGGTAGCCGGTAAACTTATGCATGTGGCATGAGACCTTGCCACAAGATAGCAACGCACCATTAACATCTTTGGTGTCTATAGGCGATGGTTGACTCTTTCCATCAGGAGACCCATCTGTTTGTTTGCTATCTTATATTTTAAAAAAACGTTCACTAAATACGAGTATACCTGGTAGATAATCGTTTAAAATGAGTTAAATCTAGAAGATATAACTTGCCTGAGACAGGATATATGCCCGATTTGTCGGTGAATTGATCACTTGTTTGGTTAGGTTTCCCATGATGTGGATTCCCTTTGAGGAATACATCAACTGCTTTTCTACTAGGCATCTCGTAAAAGGCGAAAAAAGGCTAATATGTATCACCGATATGGTGACCCCAATCTAGGTGGTAGAGTTCTGCAGTGGCTTAGATATCCAGCATCATCCTTAGCCATCGTCTTTAGACACCAAAGATATAAATGATTTGTTTCTATCCATGCGACAGACGGCTGTTTTACCCCCCAGACTGGAACGTGGCAAGCCCCGATGCTATTGCGACAGGAATATGTAAGGCAGTGGTACCAGACCCGGGCGAGACAGCGCAGAAATCTACCACCTAGTAATGGTGGCTGTTTAATACATTGCTTATTTTGTGTATTTCTTTATGTTTTACTATTTTTAAGAATAAGCACGAATATTTATTTATTTGTTTATTTATTTATATTTATACACAGCCAAAAAGTACATAAGTTTAACTTAACGCCTAATGGCATTCTATACTAGCCAACCTCATGTATTGAGAAAATAATTAAAAGAGGTGGTTCATCTTAACTCTATTCATATAATTTAAGCTTACTATGAAAAGACAAAATCAATACAGAGTAATAAATAATTTATAATATAAATATATAAATACACGATATAATAATACATATTACTAAAATATACCATACTTAAATATATACATATATACATAAACACTCATGTACATACATACAAATAACAAATAATTTATGAGCACAAAACAATCTAAACACAATAACTTTTTATTTCAGATTTAAATTGTCCATATACATTTTGATGTTAGTTATATAAAATAATTCTTAAATTTATTTATAGTTAATAATAATAAAAATAATAGTAATAGAATACAAATAATTAATTGCCCTATGAATGCGACCAGTCATTGCTAGAGGCTATGTAGCCGTATTCAGTGGCGTAGCATTTGTGAGTCCCAGCAGGCCGCCAGCGCTAAGATAAATAAAATTTTACAAAACTAAGGTAAAGAAATCAAAACTAAGGTAAAGGAAAGATCAATAAATAAATAAATAAATCATCAAAAAAAAAACAAAAATTATTCACACTTTTCATCTTAAAATCATGGTCCAATACCATGGCTTCGATTTTCGGTAGACTTATCCGTCCCTTACACTCCGTGTTTAAATTACAATGAGAAGATCAACTTTCTAAATTTTCCCCTTAAGTTTATAAACATCACAACGTCAACATTTATTTCGAACCCTCTACAATTTAGTTTTCCCGTATAGGGTATATATAAATATACTTGTCACAGACATAAGTCAATGTTTTGAACAAAATATGTCGTAAAAAGTAAAGTGTGTGTATGTTTAAGTGGATGAAGTCTCACAAGAACACTTAAATGAGGAAAAGTTAAAGAAACGTCGATTGTATCGTAAAAAAGTTGTCTTCCCTACGATCTATGAGCCCCTTGTGGTCAGTTAAAGATATTGCATTGTCTTAGTGTTTGGTGATATAGGTAATAGTTCTTCTGAGAATACTATGACCTATCTATATAAATAAAAATGTATGAAATATTTGTACACGAATAACTTTGGAATAAATGCACCAAACTCGGAAATTCTTTTTACAAGCGACTCCCTAAAAGGAGAAGTACGTATCAGTTCGGCGATATGTTTTTTTTCATGTTAGTTACCTCAGAACTCAGTAATTTATTGAAGGATTTTGAATATTGTTTTTTTTTTGTTTGGGAGAGCCTGTTTGGTCCCGTATGAATTTGGTAAAGATCTGATTTAGAAGTTCAGAGATAGCGTAGGCTGGAAGTCGGCATTTAAATTTATAGCTATCCGGTTGATGTTCTAGGCTAGAAGAACAAGACAAATACAATATAACTGGTGTTAATTACTTAAGTAACACATCAATGATGATGCTGTAGTTAGCGAAAACATTTGGTTGTAGAAGAAATTATATGAAAACGTATCTTCAGTGATTTAACTAATCTTAGTGGTATTTATATAAGTAGGTACTACTATCGACCCCTCCTGTACAAATCCAGAAGCCGTAGCGCGTATATAATAGACCACAAAAATGTTAATAGACATATTGTTGGGCGGAAAACACAATCACTCATATAAAGAAATGCCTTTAAATGTCAAATGCTAGTAGATATATTAAATATATCGTGAAAAAATAGAAATATGCCATGTTGTGCTGATTTATCACACTAAATAAGAAGGTCAGGCTTAAAGAATAAGGAGTGATTTTATTTCATCGGTAAGTATTATAACTCTGCATTTCTGGGTTTCCGGCAACCAAAGAAATTGTCTTGAAAGTCGTATCCAATTTAATCCGTGGCATATATGTATGTATACATTATTTTCTATACATATATTAATAAATGAAGACAAAAACCTAAAGGAATGCAAAAAGCTAATATTTTATGTAATATAGAGTAGTAACAGTAATTAACACTCAAAGTAGCAAAATAAAAATACTAGGGCTAAAAACACAAAACAAAAAAGAATTAATTGACAATATAAAAAACAACAATATAAAACTAGAAACACGTAAAAATAATAAAAATAAAAATTACACACTACTGTTTATTTGTAGTGTATACAAAATAATATACGTGTTTATGTTATGATGTGTATCATCGTGACATAAACACATATATTATTTTGTTTATGATTAAAATCAGTTATCAAGTTTAGACGAGATTTTATTGTTTAAGCTATGGTCAAACGGATTCATAGAAATATGGTGAAATTTCAACCAGAAAGCGATCGCTAGTTATTATTTACTAGTGATTTTATTCTGATTGAAATTACTATTCTTACTAGGCGGTAGAGTTCTGCATTGTCTCGCCTGGATCTGGTATCACCGCCTTACCTATTCCTGCCGCAATAGAATTGGTGCTTATCGCTGTCGTCTTTTGTTAATTATCGGAAGAGTGAGACAGCAGATAGACTTAAAAACGTTTCATTATATTACTGCCATATGGGTAGCGACATTAATATTGTTACGAGCTTCGAGTTCGTATTGTGCAATAAAATACCACTTATATTAAAGCCGTGTTTTTACAACACAAATATGCAAAACACCACAATGCAATAGGTACGCAAATACACTGATAAACACTAATAGCACTTACTATATTAACACTAGAATTATTGGACTACACTGAATCACTAAACTAAAACACTTCCCGTATTCACTGTACTATATCGCTTTACACTGGTCGTCCCGAGTATCGCTTCCGATCGCTTTATAAACACTGAACTCTGACGCCAAGATATACCTATTTATGCCCAAAGTAAAGTTCGATCATTTTCCCGAATGTTCCGAACATATTGCGTAAACAATAATATTAAATATAAACCAGTCCTAGTACACGCCATTTTCACCCTCAGGCCCTTTGACAGAAGATCCATCATGGCATAGTTCCTTGGGTAACGGCGGTTATGGTATATCAATAGAAGCAGCCTATCTCTTTCTTTTAATTCTTGATTTTTCCAACGTTCTAATTCTTCACTTTTTTAGATTATTCGCAACAATATCAATGGTAGTTATAAAGTATTTTCACGCCCGTGTCTTATATGATTTCAATACTAAACTATGATTTCAATTTTCTTTACAAATTGTATATTTCTCGATAGGACTTTATTTGTATAACAGTACAAGTAGTTATATTCAAGTATTCAGCGTGTAGGTGTTTCATCAAATGCCGACGATAGAAGTACTAAGTATAAAAATAAAACCCTCACATTCATCATTCGTTAAAGAGAAGCGCAAACAACATATTTAGGCATATTAATAAATTATCGAGTGACGTGTCTGTTTGCTCACGTGTTTTAGTGTGGTCATGTTAATCAGGGGAGAAACTCACGGCTAAGTTATTGGTAAATATGGAGAAATGTGTTTTACTTAGAATGAGTTGGTGTGAGTTGCATTGTGTTAACAAACAATTGCGCTGTGTATTTGTGCTCGCTTAGCGAGAGAAGAATTCAATTTTCATATAAGTAGGTAAATAATTATATATTTTCTATTTTGAATAGTTGGCACTTGGTAAAATATCATTATACTTAATCGCCGACGCGATTAATTTTTGTTTCTACGCGATTATAGTAATCGATCACAGGGCAAAACGAATCGGGGATTTTCACCGCCGAATTTGCCACCCTTGATGTGAATTGAAGTTGAAATTTAACTACAGCACACAGGTTATCGATCATGGGGCAAAACTGATGGATTTCCACTATACAATTCGCCGTGATACGCGTTGAAACTTAAATCGAAATAGGTACCAAACTAAAAGGTAATTAAGGGGGAGAATGGATGACGAATCCCCCCCCCCCCCGTTAGTTCAGGCTCCTTTGAAGAATAAGCCAACTGCCTTTCTGCCAGGCAGGTTGTAAAAGTCGACCGATTGGCTATGCGAGTCGCCACCATCGTGGCTACTAGGTGGTAGAGTTCTAGATCTGGATCTTGCCCTGGTGTGGTACCACCATCTTACCTATTCCTGTTGCAATAGCATGTGTTTGACACTGTCTTGTTCTGGTTTGGAGGGTAAGGTAACCGGCAAACTTATGCATGTGGCATTAGAAGACGCCACAAGATTTACATCTTTACATCTTTGGTGTCTATAGGCGATTGTTGACTCTTTTCATCAAGAGACCCATCTGCATGTTTGTTATATTATGATATATAAAAAACAGTGTTTATGCTACTGAATTCGCTACCCTTAACGCGGATTAAAAGCGAAATATAACTACAGCACCTGAACCTGAACTTCGAACGAACAGAATAGAACTTTCGCGGAACCTGGAATGTCAGAGTGCGATGGTGCGATTTGATTTGCACACACCCGGGTTTTCAAAAAACTGTCATACTATTGTTATGACAGTTTTTTAAAAACACCAGCGATTCCCGTAAAAATTCACACTTTTTCCGCAATCGTGCAAGATGACGTACTGTTTTGAAATAATCCAGTCCGTACCGGTTTGTAATGTATGCTTTTAAGCTTTTGTGGAATTTTTAAATGGAATTATTAATAATTATATTATAATATTATAATAAACGGGATCTTACCGGGATTTGTTGATAAATTATTTTCATCTTCTTAGCACTAAATTATTTGTTTTTATAATGCTCCGAAATTGTGTCAACACAACCTCTTTCATGAGCGGGGTAGGTTGGACTTAAAGCGTGGTTTAAAAAAATATGAACAAAATACTTAAATACAGTAGGTTTTCCCCGTGTCGGTCCCGGGTTCTCCCCGTGTTGGTCCCGGGCTCCTTTGAAGAATAGGCCAACTGCCGTTCTGCCAGGCAGGTCGTAAAAGGCAACTGAGTGGCTATTCGCGTCACTACCATCGTGACTACCAGGTAGTAGAGTTCTGCATCGGCTCGACCGGGTCTGGTACCACCGCCTTATCTGTTCTTGCCGCAATAGCGTCAGTGCTGGTCACTGTCGTGTTCCGGTTTAGAGGGCAAGGTAGCCGGTAAACTTATGCATTTGGCATTAAACCTCGCTACAAGATAGCAACGCACCATTAACATCTTTGGTGTATATAGACGATGGTTGACTCTTTCCACTAGGAGACCCATTTGCCTGTTTGCTATCTTACGATATAAAAAAAAGTATAACTAAACATAGTAGGTAGGTATTGACTAAACATGTCAAGTATTTGTATCAGTTTTGTGATTTGTCTCAGTGTCGATCAGTGAGCGGTGGAAAGTAGACGTCACCCGTACATGAGAATACGAAATAAATAACCAACCTTGTTCTATTTTAATGAATTTGTATTAACCACTATCTATGCCAGTTTCCGAAACGCAAATTAATTTGAACAAGAAATTATTAATCAGCGTTTAACAGATCATTTGCTTGTAAAAATTATATTAAACACAGATTGATTACTTGTCAAAATTAATTTGCGTTTCAGAAACTGGGCGTTAGTCCACCACAATATGATAGGTGGCAAGCCTATCGCCAAACGGGCACTTATCCAATCCCGGGCAATGTTGTTTTTATCAGAAAACTACTTAAAAAATACAATTTTGATTTGCTCGGCCCAGGAATTGAACCCGGGATCTCAAGTGGTCAACACCGACACAGGACCACTAAACCACAGAGGCGATATAAATATTAAAATGTAATCAATATAAATTCAAACCCGGAAATAAAAACAGCTCTTTTTAAAAACAGGGACAAACATCATAGACAACCATCTATGATGTTTGTCCCTGCCGGGAATTGAACTTGGACCTGGATTGCGTAACAAGGTCGCTTAGCACTTGATCAAACTAAATTTAAATTAAAACCAACAATATGTATTTGTCGCAAGAGCATATTCAATTAATTAAAATAAATACGTGGGTTAAATTTATAACCTGCAACTTTTAAGAAATCAGTTAAGGCGAAATGAGACTTTATTATTGATCTTATAAGATAACCTAAATACATACATAAGGTTTTTTTTTATCAGTAATCTTTATCACCTTTCACCAAATATCAACGTGTCTGTCATTTTTACTTTTAGAGTATTTTATTTCAATTCTTATAATTGTAACATTTTGTGATTTAACTAGCGTTGTTGGCATTAAAACAAATCATTAATGGTCTTTGATCGTGTACGTAAGTCAGAGTTAGTCCTCTCTTGTTCGTTATCACATATTGCTACCTTGTAGTCTATGCGATAGAATGAAAGCTAAATAAAATTATCTCACAATAACAGGTGCATAAATCGCATAAATCACATAGATGCGCCACATAAATTGCTATTAATAAATATTTGTGAACATGCATGTACATACATGCATGTTCAAAAATATTTATTAATAGCAATTGTTAGCAACTGCGCTTATCAACAAGATTAGCCGGCCAAGTGTGGCGCACCTGTGTGATTTATGCACCTGTTATTATGAGATAATGATGTTATTGTTAACAGCAATGAACAAATATAGATAAGTATTGTATAACTATAAGCTGGAATAGATGTTGTAGATTCATTGTAATTCTATCGTTTGTTGCGGGCGTTACTCTGTCCAGCAATTATACCGTGCGTGCGTGTAAAAGCGATTCAAGTGTGTTATTCAGCCAAACTGCTTCTCGGTTATACAACATTACTAACGAAATAAGTATCGTAACGCTATTTGAGGGTATGGTAGTACCTCCGCCTAGTATATATATATATATATATATATATATATATATATATATATATATATATATATATGTGTACATATATATATTTTTATATATATATATATATATATATATATATATATATTTATATATATATATATTAATATTAAAAATATAAAATTTCAGTTTTACAGCTTTTATACTTTAGATTTTATTGATATAAAAAAAACAGTTTCGTCACTGACATACTCACTGATGATCATCAAATTTTTACGGTACTTTCTGAAGGCCTATAACTGACATTTGGTATGTCAGCTAGTATTAGTGCACTAACAACAAAAAAATCTAAAAATTTGATTTTTACCGCTCAAACTAACCAGGGACTAATTATTTATTTTATTTTATATCATAAGATAACGAGCAAGCAGATGGGTCTTCTCATGGAAAGAGTCAACCATCGTCTATAGACATCAAAGATGTTAATGGTGCGTTGTTTTCTTGTGGCAAGGTCTAATGCCACATGCATAAGTTTACCGGCTACCTTACCCTCAAAACCGGAACGTGACAGTGACAAACACTTACGGTATTGTGGCAGGAATACTCAAGGCTGTGATAACAGACTCGGGCAAACCAATGCCGAACTCTTCTACTTAGTAAAACTCCTCAATCTCTTAAACTAGGGAATGGAATTTTGTATAAAATTTAAAAAAAAATTTGATGCTAGAGGTTTGAAAATCGGTATAGATCACTTACAAATTATAAAATACGTATTTTAAGATTTGTATCACTCTACTCTTTAAATTACACGATGGAAGTCTGTAGAGGTTTTTTCCCATTGGAAGTTAATTACATACTAGAGATGTGAAAATTATACAAGCGTACAGATTTCTTAATGTGTAATAAAATTATTTTCAATATCTCAAAAAAAAAAACACTTTCATCTATTCTATACAAATAAATAAAATTGGAGTGTCATTAATATTAAAATATTGCTTCTTACTAAATGCATTAAGGATGTATACACGGTAAACATACCAAAATAACATTTTTTTTTACAATTTTTGTCTACCTGTCTGTTCGTTTCGGGTAATCTCTAAAAAAGCTGGACCGATTTTTACGAGACTTTCACTGGCAGATAGCTGGTGTAGTAAAGAGTAACTAAGGCTAATTTTATTTTTCAAATTTTCCACGCCGACGCAGCCGCGGGCACAGCTATTGTAAAATAAAGCCAAGACAAAACCATATTAGGGCTCGCACTATCAAAAAATTATCGGATCTCATGTAGAACCAACCTTCTACAAGCCCTAACTTCACAAACTCTATACCTTAGTCAAAATATTTGGCTGGATAGTTTCGCTATCGTCACATGGGTGAAAAATTTAACCGCTCTTCATTACTTTTCTGTTATACAATTGTTCTTATAGTAAAAAAATTGTTGAACAACACATTTTGAATAAGAGGTAGAGTCTCCTGAAATCTCTTGGAAGTTTACTCAGTATTCTGTCATTAATTTCGTCAACACTAATATTTCTAGTCGCCAATATTGCCCTTTGACACATCCACTGGTAGTCTTTGTTTTCTACTTCGACTATATGCGGCATTCTATCTCGCAGAGCAGGCTACCGTCTGACCTCGCTACCACGCATTCTCCCCACGCATGCACGCCTCAGCGGTGCTAGATAATAATAATATTATATCTTAAATCTGTGATATCTTCTAAGTTATTTATTGAAATCAAATGAAGCGAAGAGCGATTTTATTCAAAATTAAATACTTGTGATGAATAACTAATTTACTTAGATAATGATTAATATCATGTTTATTAAAACACCGTCGCAAATAATGCATTACTTTAGAATTTTGATTACCATAAAAAGGGTCATAAAATGTGAACCTTAATAGATGTACACTATCGCGGACTTTTATTTACAACTAGCTGACCCGGGAAACGTTGTTTTGCCTTACATATTAGGAATCCATAGCGGATAAACAACGTGACACGTAATTTATATAAGACTATGGGATTGTCCTTTCACACAGCCAAAATGGCATTAAACTTTATATGGTGGTTAAGTATTCTTAAATTTTCTAATTTTCCGCGCAATTTTCTTAATATTTTCTTTTATAAGAACCTTCTCCTTACAATCACAAACACAACAAAAAAAAAATACCGACATTAGTCCAGCCAATCAGGCGTGATATCGTGACCAAAGAAAATAGGGATTGATTTATATATATATAGATTTTCTAAGATGAAAAATATTAAAAAAATAGACAAACTGCCGTTCTACCAGGCAGGTCGTAAAATGCTATCTATTAGGTAAACGTGTCACTACTATCGTGATTAATAGGTGGTAGAGTTCTGCATTGTCTAGTCTAGTAGTCTATCTACTAGAGGTCTAGTAGCACCGCCTTACCAATTCCAGCCGCAACAATGTCAGTGTTTGTCGCTGTCGCGTTCCGGTTTTAAGGGCAAGGCTTATACATATGGCCCTAAGACCCCGCCACAAGGATAGCAACCCACCTATCTTTACATCTCTTTCTTTCGTCTCTTTCCATCGGGGAAGCCATTTGCTTGTTTGCTATCTTATGATGCTTTAGGAAAAAAATTGAGCGTGGTCTTCATTAAAATAATTTTTCACAATATTTGTACCGATAATGGTATTTTTTTTATATCATAAGATAGCAAACAAGCAGATGGGTCTCCTGATGGAAAGAGTCAACCATCGCCTATAGACACCAAAGATGTTAATGGTGCGTTGCTATCTTGTGGCGAGGTCTAATGCCACATGCATAAGTTTACCGGCTACCTTACCCTCCAAACCGGAACACGACGGCGACAAGCATTGACGTTATTGCGGCAGGAATAGGTAAGGCGGTGGTACTCCTAGTAGCCACGATGTTAGTGACTCGATAGCCAATCGGTCGCCTTTTACGACCTGCCTGGTAGAACGGCAGTTGGCCTATTCTTCAAAGGAGGCCGGGACCAACACGGCGAAAACTAAATTATGTTAATGGTCTTTTGATACAAAATAAAAATAAAAAATAATAATTAAAAATTATTAAACTTGCTTAACATAAGCTCATTTTTTTCCTTTACCCAGTGTGTCTAGTTCATCGCACAAAAATTTGTCCCTGTCAATAATAGAAGCAAAGCCACCTAATTGCTTTTGATATCCACCCTACCTACAAGACTATCAAGATTCATATCTTAAACGTTAATTAACTTGTCATTATTCAAGTCAGTGAATACAAAAACGAGTAGCACTTACAAAACTTCCAAAGAATTACACAAATGATTAGAATGTTCGTGATTCAATATTGGACTGCCTTTATACGTCAACCGCACACTGTGTTTAGCAGAAACATGTTAAAATCGCGATCTTCCGTAGGGATGTTACGAGCCCTAACATTCGGATACTACTTTTATCAAGAAAAATCAGAAATTTTGAATGAAAATAGCCGTACGTATAAGAGTCATTAAAAAAAAATTTAATGGAATCGAAACTGTCTTTTACACATTCTTTTGGCAGGTTGAAAACCATAGTCTAGGTATTTGCCTATTTGGCTTAGATTTTGAGGCCCCGGCGTAAATCACCGGGTCAGATCAACGTCTCACGTCTTTGGTACCACAACAGATAGGTCTCCTGTTGGAAAGAGTCAACCATCGCCTATGGCAAACAAAGATGTTAATGATATGTTGCTATCTTGTGGCGAGGTCTAATGCCACATGAATAAGTTTAAAAACCGCAACACGATAGTGACAAGCACTGACGCTATTACGGCAGGAATAGGTAAGGCGGTGGTACCAGACCCGGGCGAGGCAATGCAGAACTCAACCACTTAGTCAAGTTTTAGATTAAAATTATCGAGTAACGACAGTGAAAGTATCGATTTTTCGGCAACACTTATATAGATGATACGATTAATGTTAGTTTGAACACTAGAGTTTCCACTTCACTGTGAAATAAAGTGAAAAAGCAACCCATTCGATATGCGTAGTACCTATGTTGTAATGCATACGCTGACCATTTTATTATTATATTAGCGTACCTCTTATACCTTTTAGTATGTATACGGTTAAAATTAGAGGTGGTAGTTAAATCAATAAGCTAATTTTTATTAACAGTTTTATGTTCGTCGACGAATTAACTTGTTTCTTCCACTTAAAAAGCTGTTAAAAATATAACGTAATAAATTCTTCGCAATGCAATGAAGTGAATACGTTGAAAATATTAAAAGCTAATAATTAATAAACGTCAACGTTTTCGCTACTCGCAATAAGTTGACATAATATTGAAGCAATTATTAGTTACGTAACCTTTTCTGATTATTGATAAGCCATTGAAGATTTTTTTTTTAACCTGAGTGCTAAGTGTGAGTTTTTCTTTTCGCATTCGATCGTGAGTGCGTTTCGAGTTTACTAGGAATTTGTATGTGATTTGTACAGCGCCACCTAGTGGTAAACTGGTTTCTCACGTTTACCACTAGGTGGCGCTGTACAAATCACATACAAATTCCTAGTAAACTCCAAACGCGCTCACGATCGAATGCGAAAAGAAAAACTCACACTTAGCACTCAGTTTACTGTTGACAAAAAACAGTTACCTACGTTAAATATATTTGAAAAGTTTGTTACTAGTTACAACTTAAAATACTCTGGGCGTTTCACCCGGAATTGGTAAACAATTACAAGGTTACCGCAAAGGAAATATTGCACATTATTACTTTTCTAAAACCGTGATTAAATTTTGAAGAGCCTTATCTTTATAAATGTTAGGTAAACTATATACTTTAAACTGTTGTAAATATTAAATTGTATTTATGAATTAGAAAACTCTCTTTCTTTAGAGTAATCTAGACTGCAAAAAATACAAGCAAAATACAATTCATAACAGATTTGAATTTAAAAATCTCGTTATTAATATTTTACTAAAATTATACCAGAAATTAGCTAATTATAACTAAAATCTAGTTAAAATTAAATTAAAAGAACCCTTTTATTTGTACACCTATTTTTTAGCCCACTTTCCAAAAAGGAGGGGTTCTTAATCCGTCAGACTCCTTTTTTATGTATATTTACCGATTACTCAAAGACGGCTGAACCGATTTGAATAATTCTGTTTTTGTTTACAAAGAGATCTGATGCAGGGTTTCGGAGATAGTTATAAGAAATGGCATTTAAATTGTAACAGTAATTTTTCGTTATTTTTAGTTTCATTTTCTTAATCCTTGTATCCTTTTTATATTCATTTTTGTTATTAATATTCTTACCCCGTCTTCACAGTTGAAGGCCTCCTCATAAATTAACTAATCCTGCCGATCTTGGGCTTCTTTTTGTTCAGTGTGGACCGCCGATCTTTATTATTTCATTGTATCATATTGTGACGGGTCTTTTTTGCTATTTTTACTGATCTGGCGTTTCCATGTCATTATTATTCCAGTCCAAAAAACATACGGTGTTGGTTCATCTAAAAATGTACTTAGTTTATGGTCGCTCTGTAAGAAATTTCCAGCCTCACCATTTCTTCGTCATGTCGATCCAAGCGTATTTTGAG
The DNA here is from genome assembly GCA_036924255.1 of Apodemia mormo. Classification (NCBI taxonomy): domain Eukaryota; kingdom Metazoa; phylum Arthropoda; class Insecta; order Lepidoptera; family Riodinidae; genus Apodemia; species Apodemia mormo. The sequence goes on along the minus strand of JAUPFN010000009.1, from coordinate 2,574,611 downwards.
GAATGGGAGGAACATAGCCTAAACGTGTCACTGTGATTACTTTTGGTAGAATTTTGTAATAGCTTTCCTGGATTCAGTGTCACATTTTACAAAGGTATTTTTGCAGAAAAAGATAAGGGAGTAAATTAGCCGATTGATCCAGCCCCCTTTGACAAAATAGAACATCTGTCATTCCGCCAGGTAATTCATAAGAGGCAAAAAATTTGCCATACGTTTTATTACCATCATCGTGATTATTAGATGGCAGAGTTCTGTGACATCTTTCCGAGTTTGGTTCCTTTCTTTTTCCTATTCCTTCCGCAATAGCTTTGGCACTTGTCGCTGTCGTGTTCCAGTTTGGCAGGTAAGATAGTGGCTTTACCATCTCCTCTCACGGATTGCAATGCAACATTACCAGTTTTGGCGTCTATTGGCGGAGGTTGTTTCTTTCCATCAATTGAGTTATCTATTTGCTTGCTATCTTATGATATAAAAATAAATAAACACATCGCTTCGATTAAGTTATGTAAAATTTATTACTGGAACGTCAAAATCTTTTTGAAGTGGAAGCAGGAATGTGATGTACACATTTATTGACGGCTTACACATTATTAGGAGATAATACTGTCATCTTGCTTAGCAGTCGTGGACATGTGCCGATTTGGCAGTACCCTAAAATGTCCGCGTATCCGAAGCCAAACTCTATCCAACCCTACTCTTCAAATCCTCGCACGTTCCCAGAAGGACCAACGGTCAATATTCGACTTTAGGATTTTGTATTTGTCAAATAGCCCTTGTATTGATGCGTCACGCGAAAGGGCTTTTTTGTGGCTACGTGCTAATGCGTAAAGGACGACAAAGATGCCGACTATTGTTTATTTTTTTAGTGCCAGAAATTCCCGAGACGCTGCTCTGAACGAGCAAGCCCAATAATCGATAAGTGTACTGTCCCGTGAGAAATGTGTCACTTGACAGTACCGATAACGATCGCTTAATTACTTAAGTAAATAATAAATTTAGACCAGTAGGTATATTGAACAGGAAAAGTGATCTTTCCCTTTTTTGTCACTTATTCGTACTGTTGAAGATTGGAATTCTTCGCTTAAGTGGATTTGATAAGCAAGGACATTGGAATACACTGCTTACTTAAAATCCCGTTACCACCATCTTACCCATTCCTGACGAAATAGGGTCGACGCTTGTCACTGTAGTGAGTGAGTAGTCCAGTTTTCAGGATAAGGTAGCTGGTAAACAGGTGACGTTAACACCCCGTCACACAGATAGCAAAGTACCATTAACGTTTTCGGTGTCTATGGGCGATGACTGTGTCCTTCCATCATGAGATCCATCTGCTTATTGGCTGTAATTTTCAAATGGCTGGCTGGCTTAAATTTCCCCTTGTTGGTCCCGGGCTCCTTTGAAGAATAGGCCGACTGCCGTTCTGCCAGGCAGATCGTAAAAGACGATCGATTGGCTATGCCAGTCACTACCATCATGGCTACTAGGTGGTAGAGTTCTGCATTGTCTCACCCGGGTCTGGTACCACCGCCTTACCTATTCCTGCCGCAATAGCGTCAGTGCTAGTCACTGTCGTGTTCCGGTTTAGAGGGTAAGGTAGCCGGTACACTTATGCATGAGGCATAAGACCGCTCCACAAGATAGAAACGCACCATTAACATCTTTGGTGTCTATAGGCGATGGTTGATTCTTTCCATCAGGGGACCCATCTGCTTGTTTGCTATCTTATACTATAAAAAAATGATATAAAAAACATAAGCGTAGGATACTAGTAAAATATTGGTATATGTACATATAATCACTACACTTAATAATAATACAACTATTCTACGGCATTGTAGAACAATCAACATAAAATCAAAGCGGACCACAAGCTAACCCGAGCCGAGACATCGAGTAAATTGGAACGACATTATGCAACCGGGATTTAATCTTTACGACACGAAAACGACAGACCCTTTTTATATTGCCCACAGGGTATCGACTATTGCCTTTAAAATAACATGGGCTTTTACTGTCTGCGACTTCTACTGAACGCTTGTATATATCAATTTGGAGTTTGTATATTTGAATGTCTGTTAAACATTCACTTATAAATGGTTGATCAGATTTGATCAAAGTTTGGTGAAATTAAATTAAATGAAAAATATTCATTGAGAAGAATATGGATGTTATAAATTATTGAAATTAATATGTGTGGAAATATTTAAATTTTATTTATCATATACATATTTCTTAAATATTTTAAATTCTATTTAAAAATGTATACACTATTTATTGACATTGATAATACTATATAGATTAGATACACGATTAGAATTATATTTCAGAACAAATTGTTACTTTTTGTCTCGGAAGATCCGTTATTCCTGTGGAATAAATTAAAAATAAACTAACAAAAAGCGGAGCGTTGTAAGAGCACGTAATTTTTCTTTCAATTAAGTATAAAACTATCTAAAAAACGTTAAAACTGTCATAAAAAATATTACTATAATTTAGACCATTATATAAGGTGAATTTTTACTTTTAATGTTTAAATTTTATTTATATATAACCGAAAAAAATCGAACAATTTATATGCTGGAGTCGCACTTGCGTCTATCGTCACAAAGCTTCGTGCAATGACACAATAAATGCAGATAGACCGGGAGATGATGACACAAATTATTAAATCATTTGTACCAGTATGGTGGTTCTTCAGGGGTCTAATTAAATGATGATTAAGGACCAGTGTGGCGGTTCTTCAGGAGACTAATTACGTAATAACAAAAAGGAATGTAATGATCATAGCGCCGGTACCAGTGGCCCAATCGTGTAGCCGTTAATCGAACGTGTCGAATAAATTACGAGTGTCGAACGATTTGTTCCACAAAAATTCTTGTATTATCCGATAGTCGATAAAAAAAAGTAGATAGTAGCATGATTCCATACTTTTCTGGTGTGGCTTACAGCTCGCCATTCCGAAGCCAATACGTTAATTAAAAAAAAAAAAAAAACAATTCGACCATTTGTACCAAGTTATTTTTTGCACATCTAATCGTTGCCGAGTAGCCACTCATGAAAATTACCTTGCCATACTTTTCCTACGGTTCCCAATAGCCGCCGTACCAACGAAAAGGAGAAAACTTTTTCTTTTTGCGAAACGATTTGTACTATCCTAAAACTTTTTTAACAGTTCTCTGTATGATTATAAATAGAAGTCATCATCTGCCGGTCTAAGACGTGACCGGCTATTATCGCATCTATGCGTCCCAATTGAGGATCGCACTTATTATAAACTTCATATCACAAGTGTCAAATTAGTAAAGTCACCAAAATATTTGTTCAAAAATATTGCTGATTTATTGAAGAGCAAATAGTGTTTTAATAATATTATATTCATAAAAAAAAAAAAAAATAGTAAAAAACATCAGTCTGGCTGTTCATCCATACATATAAAAAAGTAGTGTTAGTTACACCACTTATAAGTCAAGAACGACGGGGCCAATTTTGTTGCTATTTTCGCGGGTATGGGTTGTCTTTGTCCAGAATAGGCTCAAACGTATTAAAATATAATATTCATCAATAAAACAGTAAAATATATCAGTTTAGCCGTTTATTTATATATGTGTATATATAAAAGTCGTGTTAATTATTTTACACCTTATTTTAATACATGATAACATGATCTGAGTGCTAAGTGTGAGTTTTTCTTTTCAAATTCGATCGTGAGCGCGTTTGGAGTTTACTAGGAATTTGTATGTGATTTGTACAGCGCCACCTAGTGGTAATCGTGAGAAACCAGTTTACCACTAGGTGGCGCTGTACAAATCACATACAAATTCCTAGTAAACTCGAAACGCCCTCACGATCAAATGCGAAAAGAAAAACTCACACTTAGCACTCTGATGGGAATCTAAATAAAAAATATACGATTAGAATGAAAATATTTTTTAAGTATTTGTTAGTTTTCTATTAGTTATTTTTTTTGCACAACTTACTCATCACTTATGAAGTTTTTGCAAAATTTGGAGCAATATGTCAACCTGACAGTCCTATTCTCAGTTGGAACACATTCACATTCCGGACTGCGTGTGCCTTAGCGCGCATAAACTTCGGGACCTTATACGGAAGTGCGGCTCCAGCATTAGCAAAACATTTTATAAATATATCGTTGTTAAATCTTTTGTTTTCTAGCAGACGACGTTAGTAGTGTTATTTATTACACATGCCTTATATAATGCCAATTGATTTGAAATTAGTAATAGGTTGGGAAAGTGTACCACCAAAGTGCATAGATTGTGGAATAGTGTTAGGGATCACTTTGCTTACTGTGATTAATATGTAAATTAAATAAATGAAAAGAAATCTTACGCCCACTACCATGTCTTTGACTCACACCCGAATATAGGATTTTGTTTATGGTTAGTCTTTTGTCAAACTTAAAAGATTTTTTTATATATAACCTAAGAGAGAAAGGGAGGGAGGGAGAAAGATAGACGGCCGCTTCTTAATACGATATCAATATTTTCTAATATTATATAACACTAATATCATAAAAGCGAAAGTCTGCCTGTCTGTCTGTCTCTCTGTCTGTTAGGCTTTCACGGCTAAACCGCTGGACCGATTTTCATGAAATTTCCATACTAAATGCGAAAGTGTCTGTCTGTCTCTCTGTTACGCTTTCACTGCTAAGCCGGTAGACCGATTTTCACGAAATTTGGCAAAGAAGTAGTTGAAGAGCCGGGGTCAAATATAGGCTATTATTTTTTTCAAAATCAACTCTTAAAGGGTTGAAATAGAGGATGAAATTTGTATGAAAAGCTATCTTGACGATATGTTAATCTACTCGCGGGCGAAGCTCCGCGAGTCAGCTAGTATTTATATAAAAATAAAACCCTGCATTTGCTTCTCATAAAAATGGTTCTCCTGATGAAAAGAAACAACTACCACACTCAGACGAAAAAAATACGTAACAAAAAAATTGTTGGTCTGAGCTATCACCTTTAAACACCAAAGATGGATGTAAAGCAACAAGCAAAAATTTACAGATTATCCTACTTTCGAAACTGTAGCTTTACAGTGACGCGCATTTGGGTAAAATAGCCTTGTCAGTTAGTTTCACGAATCGATCACGTTACAAAGGCGTACGTCCGTTTTGGGAATACATCGTTATCATCTATCAGTGGTCCTCTCTGACGCTACAATACAGCCTCTGAATGCTTTTCTGTGTTTCCGGTGACTATTTGACCGAGTGAGCTTAACATGATATAACATATACCTACTTGAGTTTATAACACAGACCACATGGTAACTCCGTGGTTTATAATAATGATCAATCTGTTATATAGTATTTTGAATCACGTGGTCTAGAAGCTTGTTTTGCTCGGATAATGAGATTTTAAATTCAATTTCCGGGTCAGACAAAAAAGATTTTACGGGTTATTTGAAGAAAACTTGGATCATTGATTATATGATATTTGTGGATTAACATTGATAGAATTATACATGAGTTTCAATCATAGGGCGAACTCTTGTATAACTAAATTTATTTTATTATATAACTATAATATTGTGTAACTAAATTATATATATAACTATATTATTGTATAACTAAATTAAAAATGATTTAGTTACAAACAAAAAAAATAGGTTCGAAAGAAATCGTGTCATTCTATTTTCGATGGTATAATTCGTAAGTAAATGCAAAGAGTACATGATGCTATAAATACATGGTAAATTTATCTTAGCAATTGAGATCTATAATTGTAATTGACCATGTTGTTGAAAGTGTCCATGTTGTTGAATTTATAATTATCACCAAATTTGCAATTTCATCATAGGTATATGCGCTGACGATATATTTATGAGTTAATATTATGTAAAGTGTGCAAAAGATTTTATATCACATAAAGCAAACAAGCAACATTGCTAATGTTGATAGAGATAACCATCGCATATACATGGTGTTTTTTACTTAATACAAAACCTGAAGTACCTTAACAGAATTATTACAGGAACAATCAATAAAACATTAAATAAAACGGAAATAACAAATACTCTTTAAGTTACCGGTAGACTTAGTTGTATCAATGACGTCGCAAATTTAAAGTCACCCTACGCACCAATCAACCGGATGTATTATGGCCAACACCCAGTAGGCACTGTTGGACATGTTATGATAATATTTCCCATCATACTTATGAACTTTGAACTATCATAATCAGTGGTAATAAATTTGGTGACGCAAGCGAAGAATTATTAGGCAAAATGAAGAAAATTTTACTAAAAACTAGTGTGTTCACATTACCATAATTTTATAGATTTTCGGAATAAAATATAACAAATTTTAAAAACTATTGCAATTAACTCTACTGCTGATTCTGAACAATCTACTAGGTGGTAGAAATCTGCAGCACGGTAATGTTATAACATAACCGTGTAGTTAACATTACCGTGTCTGCAGTATTTCTACTTTTGCCGCGACAGCGACAATGCTTGTCATTGTCGTGTTTCAGTTTAGAAGGTTAAAGTAACCGATAAAGTTATGCGTATGACATTAAGACCCCGCCACAAGGGTTAACATCTTTGGTGCCTATAGACAACGGTGGTGTATTTGCAGATGGCTGTAAAGACCAATCGGCTTGTTTGCTATTTTAAGACATAAAAAAACTAATTTTGGCTTTCGTATCAGATAAAATACACCTGAGTTTAAATAAAAATTGAGTAAAAACATATTCTTAAATAGTATATAACAATAATCTGTTGTCATAAATTTGCATGCCATTTATCTGGCAAAATAGATTTAAGCACATCGATGTATGTTCAAAATCTTTTCCAAGCCTATTTTAATTTATTATTTTATTTAATACTTTATTGTACACAATTAAAAGAAAAGTTGTACATAGAGAATTATTAAAAACAGACTGTACAATGGGCGAGCTTATCCCTAAAAAAAGAGATTTCTTCCAGCTGACCCGAATAAGAGTAAACACAATAATTATTGAGATGTTAAAATAGTGTACAATAATCATAAAACTAGATACATATGAATATAACAGTCTCGATACATTAAATTTATCCACATAATATTTAAAAGTGAACAACAATCGATGGAAATGAAAGAAAAAATAAAAAATAAAATAAAAAATACTATGTAGACCCAGCAATAAAATGTTCTCTTAGACTCTTTTTGAAAATTGGAAGAGATTGACTTATACGAATCTTGGGCGGTAGTGAGTTCCATAACCTGACAGCTTGAACATGGAAAGAATTTGATAAAAATTTTGAACTGTGTGGGGGACATTTTAGAAGGGCAGTAACACTTAATCTACAAGGTGATCCAAGTGGATGCAAGAAAGAAAACCCATCACGCAGATAGCTTGGTGCATTAGGATTAAACAGGATATTAAAAAGAAGACAAAGAATATGAGTGTTCCTACGCAACCGTATTGGAAGCCATTTAAGTTGAGCTCTAAAGTTAGAGACATGGTCATACTTCCGTAAACCAAAAATAAATCTGATACAGAGATTCTGCAGCCTCCCTATTTTGTGCAAACAAAGTATTTTTTTTTTATATATCATAAGATAGCAAACAAGCAGATGGGTCTCCTGATGGAAAGAGTCAACCATCGCCTATAGACAGCAAAGATGTTAAAGGTGCGTTGCTATCTTGTGGCGAGGTTTAATGTCACATGCATAAGTTTACCGGCTACCTTACCCTCCACACCGGAACACGACAGCGACAAGCACTGACGCTATTGCGGCAGGAATAGGTAAGGCGGTGGTACCAGACCCGGGCGAGACAGTGCAGAACTCTACCACGTAGTAGCCACGATGGTAGTGACTCGATAGCCAATCGGTCGCCTTTTACGACCTGCCTGGCAGAACGGCAGTTGGCCTATTCTACAAAGGAGGCCGGGAGTATATGTATTTGTATTTGTATTTAAACCAATGATGCTTTGCTATCAATGCTGGAGAAATGTAGTAAGTATCACATTGGTCTAAGCAATATATTACCCTCTAAATCAGACAAAGACGAGCACTGACGCTCTTGTAACAGGAAAAGATGCTTACTACTTTGTCTATTCTTGAAAAATATTTCTTAAATTGAACTTTCACTTTGCCTTCGACATCAAAGTCTAGGCTATCGGTCTGTAAATGGAACAAGTGTGAAACAACATTAATTAGCGATATTAACCTTCCAAAAATAATCGTGATGTTTTGTTTGAAGAACTCATATTACAATGGTTATTTCAATTTAGTCAAGTTAACATATCCACGATATATTTACACTTCAAAGTACTAATTCACTCTATCAATTTGATTTTCATTGCTGCTTAAAAGTTTACGTACTTCATTAACTGGAGCGTAAATCAGAAAGAGCTCCATTTGTTTGATTACTTTCAATGGTAAAGGAAAGATTGATCGAACAAACAGTGAACCTTCAGCCTTCAGGCATCCAGAGAAGCTGGGTAGTCTTACACAAATTTAAAAAAAACTTATCCATAAAACAAATTAACCCACCGTGTACCGAACCCACGACGTATACTTTTAAGCATTCGCGGCTTTTTTCAAACGAATTATTAAAAATCAACTAACCGCGGTAAGATCCCGTTGATTTTTAATAATTCGAACCCAAGACCTTATACATATACACTGAAGCCGGTATGTATCACATTAGTGGGAAGTTAATAGTACTTTCTTATGCAATTAGTAAATATTTACGGACAGAAGTTTTAGTCTATTTACGAACAGTAGTTAAAGTAACATAATAAAATAAGAACATCACTTCAACGGCTTAAGTTTGATTCGTGTTAACAAAACCCTAAGGGTGCCTTGTTACGGCCATCGGCTACAGAAGTGACCCCAAACAGGGTAATCTATAGAGATTCTATAATTTATCATTCTTAAAATTGATAAAAAGACGTGTTAAATAAATTCATGTTTGAATATTTTAAGCTCGAATACAAGTAATAGAATGATAATATCTATTATTTAAGTCTGAACAAAGGTTATGTTTTCTTCCTATTTTTATTTTTCATAGAAAAAAGGGATAAACGACCAGGAGGCTCACCTGATTGTAAGTGATCAAAACCGCACATGGATAGCCGCAGCACCAGCAGTCTTGTAGCTAGCTGCGTTGCTGACCTTTTAAGAATGAGGAAGCTCATTTCTTCAAGGTCTTGAGTTAGCTGTGAGACATATCCTTGTAGTGTAAGCTCGCCTTCGGTACTTTGTTTTATTTAACTTGTAATTTTTGCTTATAATTGTTTATTAATAAGTAAATTGGTAAATTAATAAATCTATGTATGGCCTTTTTCAGATGTGCAAAAGCAAATTGTTTTTGTAAGTATTAAAAAATTAGACAGAACTATATCAATATTATCATTAACATGATGTAGGTATGTAGTCAAATATTAAATACATGTTTATATTTAAAAATGAAAATATCTAATTTTTACACATTTGGTTTAAAGTATTATTTTGAGATACACTTATTTTGCATAAAGACTAGCACTGAAGTAAACTAAAATTTCCGGACTTTAATTTTATAGAAAACGAGAAGTCTTGTACCGCTGTTTTGATAGTAAACCACTTTATGAAGGTTTTAAGAATAAAATTAGTTCAATTTTTTATCCATTGTGACATAAATTTTAGGATTGTTTCCCAAAAAATATGTTACAGAGGATAAGTTCATTCCCCCTTTCTGTATATAGCATGCAGTTTCAATTAAACCGTACGTATTCATTGATAAGTGCTAAGGTACTAACATTATTATGACATTGAACACTTTTCCAAATATTCTCCATTAAAAATCTGGTACAAAACTTTTCGTGCGTCACTATCTTTCTTATAACCAAGAGGCTTTAAATAGTTAGTGGGATTGGCATCTGTAACGATAGCTTTTTTTAACAACGTTTAAATAAAAAAAAATATATACCTATAATACATTCTTATATGAACAATGCTTCCTATTACGATACATTTACACTTTACAGAGCAAAAGTATATATATTTTACAATATGCTACCTCAAAGCTCTACGCAGCTTTAAATTTTTCTTTTCTGAAAATAAAAATGAACATGAAGCTAAAGATAATTTCAAATTGTTATGAATTCAAACACTGGTGAGGGCAGAATTTCGTTTTAAAGTCATAATAAAAACTAGATAGACAAAGGTTATTCTATAAAATGGTAGCTTTAATAGAAAGTATGTGTGCTAGATCACTAATAAGCGGAAGATCTTTTTATCTACTTACAGAAGCAATCTTAAACTCACTCAAATAAAAAACTTATAGACATACTTTTAACTACTTGAATATTTTAAATAAAAACATTTTCAGTTTTGGATTAGAACGTATCGTTTGACCACCATATATTTTAATATTATAAAAGCGAAGCATAACATGGTGTTCTGTTATTATTAACCTTTGCATATTGAGTAATTACGATAAGCGTTCGATACACTAGTTATGTCATACTATTATGTAAAAACTAAGGTTGCCTTTGTCAAAATGAGTAGGTATTAGAGATACATAACGGCATACATCAGAGGAAAGCTAAAAAAGCAGAGATAAACAACAGACAGAAATTTTCCACCAAAGTCGAAGTTCCTTCGATAGTATAGTCCGGATATATTTTGAGCAAGAATGAACTGGTTTTTTAATCTCACTTATAATAAAATGCATTATCATTATCAGGCATACGCTGATACTTTATGAATAATTTCAACTTAATTCTTAATTTAAAAAAGTTAATACTTTATCGACTCCATCGTGTTCACTATTCTGGTAAAAGATTTATGCACCATTTACTTGACGCTGGTTCAGATTAGCAGTTCAAAGGACACTTTCCTGTTAACCTTCGATGTTAACCGACATTTATGGAAACTGATTGGCTTTAAGATTTAATAAACAATTTATTATAAATATTTCTGATTACCGTTCCTTTATTTAACTACTAGTTGATAAGTATAGTACTAGTTGATAAGTTCGGCTTTGTCTACAATGTTTGAAGAAGGCTTTAATTATGAGTACTCTTACATCTTGTAGTAAAGTATCTACTCGTATTATCCTAATGTTTGGGCCGCACTTGCGACTATCGTCACAAAGCTTCGCGCAATGACACGATACATGCAGATGTGACCGGTTATTATCGTATATTGTCGCAAACATTCGGAATGCGTTTCCCTTATCGCATGGTTGGTGGTACGTCAAAGGGTTTTAACGCGCTAACATATCGCGCTGCGTGGTCAGACTAGCGTTGTTCATTACAGTCATTGTTTTCGATCAGTTCACATGTATGCGGGTGATTGTGTAAAATGGAGTGGAACGATGAATTGGTACTGCAATTCTTCTATAATTATAAAGGTGAGTCCGTCCATCATACGGGATCCAATAAATGTGAATCACAAAAAAAAAACATTTTAGTAATTAATTGTTAGTACACATGTAGAAGTAAAGATAGTCGTCGTCCATAGAACCCGTTGGAAAATGATTTCAGCATCTTGGAATGTTGTGCGATAGTTTGTGCAAATACCACAGCTTCTATCGCGATAATATTTTAATGTCAAATTGTACAAAACTTCAGCACATATTAGGTACCTCGGGAGGACAGACGCAAGTGCGGTCCAAACATAATATTAAAAATGTGAAAGTACTTAAGTTAGTTTGTTTTTTTTTTTTGCGTTCACGGCTAAACTGCTCAATAGATTTTAATAAAAATTTTAATAAGATACCTGAAAATCCGGGGAAAACATAGACTTTTTTTCAAAAATCAATCCCTGCGGGGCTAAAATAGTGGATAAAACTTTGACATGTTAATCTACTAGTAGATGAAAGTGCGCTGTGTGCGTTATACATTTGAAACTGAATAACCGATGTTCCCTAAACTGTATTTATTTAAAAGGTAATAAGTATGACTCATCATAAAAGTTATACTTATTGCCTTTGGTGGTCAAGTTTTTGGTGGTCTAAACTTATTTAGATCACCAAAGACTTTTTACCCATTTAAGCAAAGTTTAGTGATGGTCTGGGTAACGCAAACGAAGTCACGAGCAACAACTGGTTATCAAAAACATACATAACAAACATACATTACAAGAAATTAGTTGGAATAAATGTTTTGACTTTGATTTTATTGTATCAGCACACATCTATTAAAATTGAACCGCTGAAATGTTATTGCGCGCATAATATCAAAACTAAATCAATTAAATCTTTTTTCTTATATTCTATATTGTCAGGACAAGATTTGCATGAAAGAAAATATTTAAAAATCCTTGAATAAAATCTTAAAAAATCTTATAATATGGAAAGTGACTGAGTGAGACAAAAAATTAGGGGTAGGATTTTCAATATATATAAATAAATAAGGTTCACATTATTTAATTGTAATTCTATTTATTTAACATCTGCTAAGCTACGACTTCGTCTGTGTGGAAAAATTTCTAAAGTAAAAGTAGCCTAAGTTACTCATTATTACCGTGGTTTAAAGATAGATAATCCTTGGATTCTAGTCGCATAGTTCCCGTTCTCGGATGATGTCTGGTTTAAAAACTATTCTATATTCTTTCTTAGGTTTCAAACTATCTTTGTACTAAATTTCATCGAAATTGGTTCAGGGGTTTAGGCGTGAAAAAGAGACAAATAGATAGACAGACAGACTTAGTTTCGTATTTATAATATTAGTATGGAAGTACGAAAGGTAGTACTGTAAACGATAGATTTCGTCTCATTTTTTATTAAATACATCATCTGTAAAAGCTAAGACGGGCAGGCCCGTCCTGGCAGTTGTTTATATACTCGTAAAAATTGAAGCTTGTTAACACTTTAACCAATTTCTTTAAATGATTATACATTTTCATGACATAAGGTTTTATCGAAAAATAGTTTATTACCTTGCTCCGAGATAAACTTTACTATCTGTAAAAATCAATTCAGTAATTTTAAAGATTAACGCTATTGAGCACCTAACCAGAAAAAATATTAAAAATCATTATTTTTTTATTTATTATCTGTCTTTTAACATCGTCTGCATTTTTAACACTTAAATGTACATTTAATCTTCGTTATTACTTATTACAATGTAACGTACTATTCGTTTAATACCAAAGATTAAAAAAGTTGTTTACTTCTAACATGTATATAAATGATACGAAAAACAGCTAAGTAAAAAAAATATATAAATTTGATTATATATTTATTTTTTTATAGAAAAAGGGGGCAAACGAACAGAAGGCTCACTCGATGGTTAGTGATTACCGCCGCCTATAGACAACTACACTATCAGAAGACTTGCAGTGGCGTTGCCGGCATTTTAAGAAAGAGTAGGTTCTTTTCTTGAAGGTCTCTAAGTCGTATCCGTTTGGAAAAATCCCTGCCGGTAATTGGTTCTACAGAAGAGTTTTACGAGAAAAAAGTGCCTCGAGAATCGTACAGTTGTGGATTTCCAGACATTGAGATGGAAAGTCCGATGGTGAAATTCTGCGGCAGGAATTAATCAAAGCAGTTCCTCGGAACACTTCCCATGATAGATCCAATAGAAGATGCAGAGCGAATCCATGTTTCTACGTAATTCCAAAGAATCAAGTCGATCAGAAATAGTTCCGTCGTCAACGATTCGAGCCGCTCTATGTTGAATGCTACCAAAACGAAGGAGCTGGTACTGAGGAGCCCCCGCCCACAAGTGAGAGCAGTACTTGTATTTTGTGTATTATGTATATATACTTGTATACAGTATATGAGGCCCGATTTGCGCCTTATAAAGTTGTAAGCGGTGGGCTGATGTGAAGTACTGCCTGGCCCTGCTGAGAACACCCAGCTTTTTTGAGGCTAATTTGGCCTTCCTGTCCAAGTGACCACGGAATTGAACGTTGCTTGATATGTCAACTCCAAGGATTTCAGGACTGGCTGTGGCTATTAGGGAAGTTTTTTCGAAGCGAGGAGGTACGACAAAGGGATTTCTTAGTGGAAAACGCGCAAACTTGTGTCTTCTTGAGGTTAAAGTGGACTAAGTTTTGTCGACCCCACTTTGAGGCTGAGGGAAGTTATTCTTCAATTTCCGACACAAGTTTGTTCTGGTACTAAAGCTGTCTTCCAAGATTTTGGGACAACGCCAGATGTGTATGAGAGCCGGAAAAGATGCGTTAAAACCGATGTCAACTCTAAAGCACAGACATTTAGCACGACTGGAGAGATGCCGTCAGGCCCGCTAGAGTTGTGAACGTCCAAGTAAATGGTTGCTTTACGCACTGCTGTTTGCACGAATTGAACCTCGGATACGGAACTGTCACACTGCGTGATGGTAGGCGGCGTGTTCCCTTGGTCGTCCAGAGTCGAGTTGGCAGCAAAGAACGAGCCCAAAAAATCGGCCTTTTCTTCAGCAGCATGGGCCAGAGAGCCATCAGCTCTGCGCAGAGGTGGAATGGAGGGTAGACAGAAATTCCCTTGGACAGCCTTTGCTAGAAACCAGAACGCACGAGTTTCCGAAGGAAGGCGGACTACTCTCTCACAAATTTTGCCAGTGTCCACATTTTTTCCAAATAAGATAACGTAACGTAATAACTTGTTTTATCAAAGAATAAGTATATATGGAGATATGGATAAGCAATAAGTACAATCAAAGGAATTGAACAAGAAGTATTTCGCCACAATGAATCATTGATGTGGAAACGAGTTACTTGCCCTGAAGGCTAGAGGGCCGCTGAAGCAATCCCAGTCTTATCAAATTTTTCTTTATTTTAAAAAGTTTTTAATTTTTCCATAGCACGTAATCAATACTCGTATATATATTTTTGTATCATAAGATAGCAAACAAGCAGATTCTCTCCTGACGGAAAGAGACAACCATCGCTTATAGACAACAAAGGTGTTAATGATGCATTGCTAATCGAGTGGCGAGGTGTTAATGCCACGTGCATAAATTTACCGATTACCTTGCCCTCCAAACCGAAACACGACAATGGGAAGCATTGGCACTGTTGCGACAGGAACAGGTAAGACGGTTGAACCAAATACCTGGGCGAGTAACTAGTAGTCACGATGGTAGTGACCCCGGACCAACATGGGGAAGATGTAATGTGATGTAATCGGGTTGCTATACGTCGAACGATTAGCTATACGTTTGGTCAAGCATTTAGTTTAACAAACTGCCCATGCAAAAAGATAAGCAGGGTTTGCTCTTCAGTTATAAACCTCCAAGAAAGAAATCACAGCAGAAAACCACTGGTATTGGAGAATTCATTTGATGATTTCAGTGTTTCGCTTCATGGTAATCGCTTACTACTAAAATAACCACTTTGTCGTTGACCCCTTTTATTAAAAAGAATCTTCATTTTCAGTTTTAATGCTTATAATATAAAAAAAATATCAATTATTGGTTACCCGTGTTGGTTCCGGGCTCCTTTGAAGAATAGACCAACTGCCGTTCTGTCAGACAGGTCGTAAAAGGCGACCGATTAGCTATCCAAGTCACTACTATCGTAACTATTAGGCGATAGAGTTCCACAGTATCTTGCCCGGGTATATGATACCGCCGCCTTACTCATTCCTGCCGCAATAGCATCAATACTTGTCACTGTCGTGTTCCCGTTTTGAGCGTGAGATAGCCGGTAGACTCATTCATGTAGCATTGGCATTCCACCACATGGATAGCAGCGCATCATTAACATCTTTGATATCTTTACGATTGTTCCGTTTTTCGTCAGGAGATCCATCTGCTTGTTTACTATCAAATGATATGAAAAAAAAAACCATTGTGTTGTATTATATAGCGTTTAAAAAATGCTGACATTTATAAATCAATTTGTAATAAATTACCTGTATTATCAGTGTTTTAATACAGATATGTTTTAAAAACTACGACAAATTTTATTTCATAACAAATTTTAATAGTTGCCCGTTAGATAGTAGTTTCAAATTAGCACATTTTGCTGATAAATTTATATCAAATTAATTGAAAAATGACAAGGTAACCTCAAACACATTTACATATGGACTTCCGCTGTACAAACACTGTATAAAATACCTAATACCTTTATTCCAGCAGACAGTGCCACACCGGTCGCTTGTCACCGCATTTTTTAACTGTGGTAGTACTCAATTAATCTTCCTTATCTGTGCCATCACTGCCCGCCACTTGAGTAATCGCGCTGAGGACGAGTATTACATAAATTAAGTTTTCCAAGACACCGAATACCTCCCTGTTAAAAACCGAACAAATTCAAATAAAAATCATTACACGAATTTGAAACTAAATACAACAGTAATAGAGGTGTTTTTGAATGCAATTTTAAAGTGGTTTTTAAGTAATAATGAGGCTTATTCCAACGATGTATATCATGGGTACGAGAGAAAGGTTAAGTGTGAACATTTGTTTGTTGATGCGTTCTTGTAATGGATTCGTTCTTTTTGTCAGACGAATGATAAGTTGTTTTAGTTCAAGTGATTAATAGTTGTATTTTTAATTCGATTGAACGTTATTTAAATATCAACTGTTCATGTTAGCGAATGTAAATTTGTAATCGGAAACATAAATAAAGGCGATATCGTCTTGTGTCACGTAATTATAATAGATAAAAGTTAGTGGCACCCATATATAAATAATTAAATTAACAATTTAAAATATGTTAAGTTAATGTGATACGATGCTTTTCCGTGTCATTTTAATTAACACTTGAAGTCATAGGTATATGTATAAACATATAATATAAGTTATAACTTAAATAAATATAATGAGAAATACACATTATGAGTATGACGCTACTTCCCTTAATAAATAGGAGATAGATGGAACACTAGAAGTTAATTAGGCTGACTATTTTTAATGTGATTTTATTTCCAATTTGTTATTTTTAAATTTAATCACTTATCAATTAGTTTTTATACAATGTGTGCAGCACAGACATATTCGATGTAAATATTAAATGTAAATAGATATTAAGGCAGGATAAATTGTATATTTCGTTTAGTTCGTAAGTTTTTTGTAATAAATAATGTTCGTTTTCGTCTTTTATTCGCCCTAAGACCTACATACAGCTTTGTTGTACAGAGATAATAAAGCTTTATGTAGTTAAGTTGTTTGCCTAAAGGTATATTACGAACAAAGGGGGTTCCACGCAGTCGACAAATTACGAGTCGACTCTCGCGAGATTGTATTTATATGCGGAAACCCAGAATTACGAAAACCCCGAAAAGTGCAAAATTCTTTGTTAAAATGAATGTTTATCGATTGTAAATAGTATGTACAATGTAAGTATTAGCCTTAGGCATATGTTTACGCCCGTTTCGGGTATATAAAGATAGTTAATAGGATAGTACGACCTGAAAAGGCGTACAACTCTGTAATTATAAGAGTTTTCGAGGTCCTGTAAGAACGTATAATGTATATAACACTCTTGTTTGTTATTATATAAGTTTATTTGTGAAAAATCTTTGTATATAGATAAGAAATAACACATTGTAATTAGATTTCGGTAGGTCTTAGGGCAATTACCGTTGTACCGTTGCACTCGCTAGAGGGCCACACTAGGTAATTAGAGGTAGGAGAAGCTACCTAAGATAAAATTATTAAGATTAGATTACGAAAAGTAGGATTTTAACAAATCCCAGACATTGTGGCGCCACACCTGGCGCCATTTGTCTTTGTCGATTTACGCCGCTAGTCTGGCTGCGCGCTATAAATATCAGAGAGCGCGGCCATACAATCAGTTCCGTTTCGATCAAGTTACAGTTTCGTTACGACTCAATAAGTTTCCCAGACAAGTTCCTAGGCTTTAGTATATCCATAGGGTACCGGCTTTAGAGTAGGGCAGTGTTAGGGCAAAGTACTGGCTCTCCCATAGAATAGTAAACATTTGCAACGGTGCTAGCTTTATTGATAAATTCTATTTCGTTACAATAAAGCACCTTTGCAACGAACAGTTGTGGTCTCGATTATTTCTCCGGCACATCCGGCTTGACCAAAAGCACTACGGCTGGTGGGGCGTCAAAGAGAGAAGAACAGATCTACAGTCCGCTGGCTCCCCCGGCTGTAGTGCACACAATGCACACTATTTTTAATTAATCAATAATATTTTAGGACGCTCATGAATGTCATATTATGTTATAAATTATTTTACATTGGTATGTGACAATAAGACCGTTTGTTATAGTTAAGTGTTGATATAACCAATAACCATAGACTATACACAGTATTCTTTTAATAATTTGGACGTTCAAACAAGAATGACGATAATGTCTTTTTCATTATTTTACAGAATAATGAAAAAGACGTAAGCTTTTAACTACTCGTTAATATAAAAACTAGGAGAATTTTTATTTGGTACTTATAATAAAGATGCTGATGTATTAACTAATCGATGTCTTAATGCAAAGGAAATTAAAGTTGTGTACAATGGTAACACTTAAATATGGTAACAAAAGTCAACCAAATTAAAGTTTTTTTTTAATTATTCCTAAATATATTCAATTAAATTTTTAAAAAAAACGTAGAAAATTATTTCAGTTGATCTATTATTTGTCACTTCAAGATGCGTAAAAGATGTTCAAACACAAAATCACCTGTGTTCATTGGTGAATAGTGATCCAAGATTTCAGAGATTGAAATTCGGTTTTGTTGTTTTACTGCATTTAAAAATCGGCGTCTATATGTATAAAAAGAACTCTTGATTCACTGACTGCCGTATAAATGTCCATCCTAGCCCTTGGATTAAATAGGCTGAAAATTTTCTCAGGGGTTTTTCTAGTGGTGTAGCAGAGGGATAAGCAAGTATTTCCAGTCTCTAAAATGTTACAGGGGATAAAATATTGTATAAAACTTTTTATATTCACGACATGTCGATTCATTGGCGTGAAAATCCCAGCTCCGCGGGTTTTTAACCAGCTGACCCGCGGAGCTGGGTAGCTGGGTAATTTATTTCTAGGTAAAGTCTACCCAATAATCCATACTAATTACATATCCATACCAATATTATAAATTTAAAAGTATCTCTATTTGTCCGTCTGTCTGTCTGTCCATTACAATATCACAGATAAATCGCTGGATCAATTTTGATGAAATTTGGCATGGAGGTTGTTGGATATTTAGGGTACATGAAATAATGTTTTGTTAAACGAATGTAATATCAATGGTCATATTATAGATATAAAAGTCTATCTGTCTGTCTCTCTGTTTGTCTGTTACTTTTTCATTGCTAAACCGCTGAACCTAAATTTATCATGGAGATAGTTGAAAATTTGTGGAAAAACTATATCGACGACATATTGATCTAGTCACGAATGACCATCAAGAAATTAAAAAAAATAAGACAACAGAAATGGACTGGATCTAATTATTCCACACCACTACATAATATAAATAAAACAAAGTCGCTTTCTCTGTCTGTCCCTTTGTCCCTAGTTAAATCTGAAACTACGCAACGGATTATGATGCAGTTTTTTTAATAGGTAGATTGATTAAAGAGGAAGGTTTGTATGTATAATAACATTCAATATATAGTAGAAAAATACTGTAATTTTTGAGTTTTCTGATGTGATGTCGTAAATAAATTTTTTTCCGCTTACATTGCAAACGCAGGCTGAACCCAACGAGATTTATCAAAATAATGTACTCAGTATTTGTGCACCTTGAAAAGTTTTACAGAAAACTCCGCGACGGTATATGTGTATTTCTTATGGATAACGAACAATAGCATTTTTTGTCATTTACTTTTTACGAGAAATAATGGCTTATTTTCTAAGCAATTTTAAGCAATACAGCACTAATCCTTATCCAATTAAATACCTTAAATATATTGTTGATTTAATATAGATCAATATGGCCGTTTACAGCATGTAATTTAAATGAATATTTTCGAAGATATTACAAACTTAAAATGCAGGGGTATAGATAGCAGTTGCGGGGTTACCGGCCGGTCATCGGCGCGCGCGCGGTATGTTCTGAAACCGCTGGGAAACGTGTAAATTGTCGGATAAATAAATATAGGACTTCAGCTGAAAACCAAAATTTAGTACATTCTTTTTTTTAAACTAAATATCACCATATAAAAATCATGTGGAACATTAGAAATAGTATTAGCTAATTATTTGTTTTACAGATTTTTTTAGCCTGTTTTCGAAATTTTATATAATCAAGTAAAGTACATTCTATCATGTAATAAGTTAGCACATTCCTTAGAAAATATCTTCAGGTATATCCGTACAATTTTTGTAAAATTGTTATTTAACAATTAATGTAAAAAAACGTGAGTTTTTCCCGTTTGCCCCGATGCCTCGCCTTAGATTAATAGATACAAGCTTAGATTTGAGCATTGACTCTTTTTCACATGGCCAACTATATATCGCTCTATCAAGAGTAACCTCTAAAGAAAACATGTTTGTATTGTCTAATGGCAAGAAAACTGTGAACGTTGTATATAAAGACATTCTGTAATATATTAATTGTAAAAATAAAAGAAATAGGTAAAAATGTAAAAACTAAAAATGTAGTACCTATATGAATTTAGATATTCCAAAGATACAAGGAAATCTTTGTGGTATAGGGAAAAGGGAATTGTTTTACTCCAAATTTAACGCGTGCTGGCCACGGGCAGTAATGAATGAATCAAAACTACTGGATCGATTTTATTTCATCATTTTTTTCACTGAGTGCCATAGGCTATAATATTTTATACCCGTGTGAAATCGTAAAATATATTTTTTATGTTATAAAATAGCAAACAAACAGAATATGGTTTTCATGGTAGAATGATACGTTGTTATACGTATGTCTTAAATTTAATTCTACGTATGTACATAAGTTTATCCTTTACTCTGGACTAGAACATAACGGTGACAATCACTAACGCTATTGCAGCTGAGAAACATAAAGTGATAGAACCAAACCCAAACGAGACGATGCAAAACTGACGCTTAATCATCACAATGGTTAGCACGTTTGGTCAATCGTTTAGTTTAACAAACTGTCCATGCAGAAACATAAGCAGGGTTTGCTCTTCAATTATAAACTTCCAAGAAAAAATAACAGCAGAAAACCACTGGTATTGGAGAATTCATTTGGTGATTTCAGTGTTTCGCTTCATGGTAATCGCTTACTACTAAAATAACCACTTTGTCGTTGCGCCTCTTTTATTAAGAAGAAATTTCATGTTTAGTTTTAATGCTTATAATATAAAAAATTTATCACCTTGACGATGACATACTAAAATACGATAATATTAACTAGGAGAAATGAAGTCTATTACAATGATAAGTGACTGAAATTATCGAAAAATCTAATACTAATTAAGTTAAAAACACGATAGAAACCAGATTTAATAATATTTTACGAGATAGTGATAATTTAAATCTGAAAACGGTAGATGTATTTATCTCCTATCAAGACTCATATCTTAATGACGGTATCTTCACTATATTACAAGTTAATTTATGTCTAGTGGAAGCACAAGTGGTGGGATGTGGGTACGTTAACCTTGTCGACAAAGATACTTGACGCGTAGTTAAAGCAATTAGTTTTACAAACACTTAAGCGACACTGCGTCCGGAAGATACTATTGCGTTGAAACACGCAATGGTGTAAGCACTATTAACTTTAACTATGCAAGTTCCGTTAGTAAAGTGCTAAAGTAAGTTTTTTTATACCATAAGTAAAAATAATATATGACATATCATCGTATTACGTGTGTTATAATGTTTGTAATCTTGCTGTACGTCTACGAGTATATAATCCCTATAGAATAAAGTCTTTCATGGGGCAATATATGTATATTGCCCCACTGTCCAAACCGTTAACGATTCTGCAATAAGTGTTCCAATGATATAAAAAATTTATTATTGACCAAATTTAAAAAGCTTTTAAATCAAAACTATATAATAAAATAACAGATATATACAATATATAGAAAACAAAAATCTGTAAACGGTTGATCTTGCAGGCCATCCCTGAAACTTTCCGCTAAATTTAGGTATTTTAAGCTCAAAATAGTAAAAACTATAAGCATAGATTTTTTCAGTTCAAACACGTTTTTGTAAAAATGGCTGTATATTGATTTTTAAAAAGCTCTAAAATATTGCTTTAGCTAAATAATCGATTGGTTGAAAAATTTCAAAACAATGTCAAAACGTATTTAAAAAAATTTATTGATAAAACTATTTGACCGATTTTGATACCATTAACAGTAAGTATTTGACGCAGTGTTTTAAGTAGAAAAGCTGATAAGATTTTTAAGTCAATCAGTGTATTAACCTGAAAGTTACATACTTCAAAAATCTATACATCTATACAAATAAATAAAATTTGAGTGTATGTTTGTAATATTAAAATAACCGTTTTTTACCAAATGCATATGGGTGTATACACGGTAAATATACCAAAATAACATTTTTACAATTTTTGTCTGTCTGTCTGTTTCTTCCGGCTAATCTGAACGGCTGAACAGATTTTGACGGGACTTTCATTGACAGATAGCTGATGTGATAAGGAGTAACTTAGGCCACTTTTAATTTCAAAATTTTTCACGCGGACGAAGTCGCAGGCCCAGCTAGTATTGAATAAATTTGCTAAATATAACGTAATCTTAATGTTTGAAATGCTGTAACTTTTGAAAATTAGATTCGATTTCGATTTTCGAAGTTATGTCGAAAAAACATTTTCTTCAAAATTTTTCTTCAACGATTACTCCCAAACGGATAAACCGATTTTGATCAAATTTATGTATTAGATGTGATTTTTTGAGGAATAGAGCTGATTAGTTTTTGTACTGAACTGGTACATTAATCTGGATGTTATATTAAAAAAATGTTGTTTCGCCAAAATTTTTTTTGGGGTTTTTTCAAAATATCTCAAAATCCCCACGGCCGACTAAGTTCAAATTTTTGGGAAGTCTAAGTTGAGCAGAACCCAATCGAATGCCATCAACCGCATTTCGATTGATCTAGCCGTTCAAAAGTTATGAGATGTTTACATACACACACACACACATACACACATACACATACACACACATACATATACTGACGTCATCATGAAAATAGTCGGAAAAGGTTCCTAGGTCCTCAAAACGTGAACATCTGGTGAAAACTCTATTTGCGAAAATCAGGGCAAAATCAGTAATTTCCCTTATCTACATATGCGGCAAGTAAAAAAAAAATAGTTGCTCTCATACGAATCTCTTATAAAATTATTCTAATGAAGTATATAAGATTTGTGCGTTACTTATACTTCATTGTACACAAATACATAGAAAATTGAGCACAAAATAAACAAAACTAAAAATAAATGTGACCTAAAGGCTACTAACAAAAAAAATGTTGAGACAGACATATGTTCCCTAAAAATATTTTACAAGATTGTGTTTTACTACTTTAGCGGTGTGACTACGCCAAATTACAGCTTTCTAGTACAAATAATCTTTGAGCTAGGATATGGATAAACGAACAGAAGGACGGACGAACGATGAAATCATAAGGGGTCCTAGTTTACTTCAGATTTCTAAAAATCATCTTTAGATATAACGGGTCTTCCAAATAGGGAATTCCAAATTTTGACAGTTGCTAGCGGCTATCTCGTTGAAGCTACATCTTTAAAATTAGCTATCATTTATTCACACTGTTTTACCAAATCACCGTGGAGATATATGGCTTTGAGGAACACGTGCAAATGATAAAATTGTTTATCAAAATGGGTTTTTTGTTCGAGCAACGTTCCGCGTGCTTTGCCTATTTTACGGTCGCCATAAAACGGTCATCAGTCGATTTCACGTCGCTCACAAGACCTGGGCCTTTTGCAGACAACTTGACGCAACTTGCATGTCGACTTATGCCTGCACCCGCACAACATACAACTGACCCAGGAGCTAAATGTAAACGACCATAGACAGCGACGTCGTTGCCTGCGTGTTCGCTGAATGAGAGCAATTGGTAGCTGACCCTAATTTTCAACGAAAACTCATCTTCAGCGATGAGGCTCACATCTGGATGAATGGTTATGTGAACAAACAAAATTGTCAAATCAGGGACGATACTAATCCACATGAGATCCAAGATCCCCAAAAAGTCTCTGTTTGGTGTATGTAGATTTTGGACTGGCGGCGTCATCGGCTCATACTTCTTTGAGAACGATGTCGGCCAGGCCGTCACTGTCAACATTGAGCGCTACAGGTCGATGATTACCAATTTTTTTGGTCTGAATTGGATGATATTGTCACCAACGACATCTCATTTTTACAGAACACCGCCACGTGCTACACAGCTCATGCCAAATTGGACATTCTGCACGAGCGATTTGAAAGCATGGTCATCTCACGTGGAGGTGATGTGAACTGGCCACCGAAGTTATGCGATTTGACCCCATTAGACTTTTTCTTGTGGGGTTTTCTTAAATCGCAGGTCCATGCAAATAAGCCACAAACCACAGCGGCTTTCAAAGCCAACATAACCAATGCTATCGATCAAATTCATTTTGATTTATGCGTCAGACTCATAGACAATTGGACATTTTGGATGCGCACCACCCACATGGCGGACATCTGAACGATGTTATATTCCACATATAATGCCGATGATAGGTCTTTCAAACCAATGCAAATTTTGATGAAATCTCACACACACTTTGTTTTATTTAAATTCAAAGTTAGGAAGCGCTTAGTGAAACACCCTATACTTAGAATTCTATTCAAGCTGTTAAAATATATTTTTAACTCTAGAAAAATATCCGGATGCATGTAAGTGAAATACAACATAGCTACCAATTACGCATACTAAAAATTGTCCACAGGCACCAATTAAAATGATTTACATATCGATAAATCGCGTTGATACCGGCCGGGCTTTACGGCGGCCATGATGGTGTGGGGTTACGAGCGTAGGTGGTTTATGAGGCCTTATTGAATTACTGGTGGTGGATTTACATTTATTCGTTTCCAAATTTACATGTTCATTTTTAGGTGAAAAAATTTATTTTACCAAGATCTTAATTCTATCTTATTGTTTCTTTGGTAGATTATGACTTTTATAATTACCTGTACGTTATTAATTGACGTGTTTTTACTTATATCTTTTTAGCACATATACTTATATGTGCTAAAAAGAGGGATTACCCTCTTTTTAGCACATATAAGTATATGTGCTAAAAAGAGGGTAGAGGCTGTGCTGTTTTTCAGACCCGGTGACAGTCATTTATTTTTCGATGTTCATTTTAGGTGAAAACATTTTATTTTACCAAGATCTTAAATCTATCTTATTGTTTCTTAAGTAGAGCCTATCTTTTATAATTATTTATACTGTATCCATAGACAGTTTTTTTATTCGATTGCACTAAATAGAGGGTTATGTTTTTCAAATTCAATTGCAGTCGGGTTTTTTTAATTATTACTTGTTGCATTATACAGTTTGACTGGTAAAATACTGTTCATATTGAAAAAGGGTGTTCAGTAGGTACTCGATTTTTATATCGTATATTCGGTATAAAAATCGAGTACAAAATTTACATTTTGACGTAGTTATCCTAAAAAAAACGTATATGTATAGATATGACATTATTCACATATGAATAAATATGATATTGTTTACAAACAGCGATTTAGCGAACTCGGGACTAGATTCGTAATCCTTTTCGAATATTACAACATTAATTTCGTTATAGGTTTACTGTGTAGTTAAGCAATATTCTCTATTTATAATATTTTATTTGTTAGGTACATAATATCATGCCTAATAGCTATAGTACCCTTCTACATGTACAGTTTTTTTACAATTTAATCTGTATAAGCAATTTGTTAAACAAAGTTATCAACTACCTTAGCTTAGTTTAAGCTTAGCTTAAAGGGCGCACGGACCAACACGGACTGAATCCCACGGGGTGAAGTCATGTTAAATTTAATAATGATAATATATATGTATGCATATATATACATATTTATATATAATGTCTGTATTGTATATGATAATACATTAATAGATATATTTCAACGAGGATATTTTTCAATCACAAGCATTGTATCTATAGCTTAAACAATCTAATCTTGTATTGGCCATATTTTTTAATTTATTCTTGGTGTTAATGTTAATTGTATCGCTGTTTGATTTCTAAAATAAATAAATAAATAATTTTAAATCGAAAACGCAAATGTCAAAACTTTTCATGAATTAGGAAATGTTCGTATAGTGACTAAATGACATATTTCGCCATAAAAGCTGCACAATAATTGCTCGAATATGTTCTTAAATGTAGAAGACAGGTGTTGAAACAGCCAAGTCACCGGCGACACCGAAAGTAACTTAATTGACACCAAATTAAAAAACACTAATTTTGGTGGCAATATCGCAGTTAAAACGTGATACATTCTCACCAAATTATCCTACCACACCGACAAAACAGAAGGACAGTTATTAAGCTTAATTAAAAAGTACAGAAAATGTCAACTTGCTTAAAACATGTTATTACTGAAACGAAAAAAATTATAACCTCCATAGCAAACGATGTTTGATAATACACCTTTAATTACAGGACTACATTTCTACTGTAAAAACGTTATAACTATGTTCTAGTTGATGCAATTACAATTAATGTGTTGAAGGCACTAAGATACAAAATGCATTGCGTGACCGACGTATTTATTGACGAAAACAATTAGCCAATGATGTTTATTACATTTTGACACGCAAGTCTGACAGACTCATTATAAATTTATATTGTCATAGCGGTTTTCAGGGTTCCGTCATCCGTATTCAATTATGTTGACTTTATTAATTTTATATTGAATTATTATTCATTATATCCTTGTAAGATAATCTTAAAGTCAACTTAGGCTAGTAAAACATAAAAAATTACTAATGATTTAAAAAACGTGATCACCGTGCATAAGTTTTGGCTTATTTAATTCAATTTTGTATACTATCATAGTACTTGGGAGACTGAGTTTAACTAGGTTTTTTTTTGTAATAATTGTTTGTGTTCGAAAAATTTATTTGGACATGAACCACATATCTATTCATTAAAAATGAATATACGATATAGCACTACTTCAAAAAATTTAGAGTAACAGTTAATTATTGTGCATTTTGTCGTAATGACGTCTTATAAATCGACAAACGCCAGATGCGCGCACGTAAAATCATGACTCATAGTGACGTTCCGCTTAGCCTAGCGTGCAAGCGAGAGCGCGGAACGAGTGATAGAGAGTTATGATCGGCCTAGCCGTTTTCATATGACGTTATCAAATAAAAATATCGTCCGTAAACCAACTTTACGGACAACCAATTTTTTAAATAAAATAATATTATGTATAGTATATAAACTAAGGTTTAAAAAAACATTTTTCTGTGTAAAAATGCATTTGAACAACATATACCATAGGTAAACTTGAAATACAAAACTTTATCATTTATCCAAGTTGTTCGAGCCGTTTTGATATATGTCATGATATAAATTACTTATTTACCTTAACATGTATTTTATTTAACTTTACGTTTTTATACCTAAATCTATATTAATATTATAAATGCGGGACTCTGTCTGTCTTTTACATTTTTACGACTAAACCACCAAACAGATTTTGATAAAATTTAAGAGTGGAGATAGTTGACGATACCGTAGCTACACATTGGCTAATATTTTTTTAAATCGATTCTTAAAAAGCTGAAATAAGGGAAATATCCTTAAAGGGCTGAATTTATTCCAGGGCCAAACTACGTAGGTCGTCTAGTATTACAATATGTAACATTTCACTGTGGTAGTCCAGTTTGCCTTTGAAAAATAGATCATCTACCATTCTACCACCATTGTGATTACTAGGTATAATAGTTTTTTTTATATTGTAAGATAGAAAACAAGCAGACGGCCCTCCTAATGAAAAGTGTTAAACACCGCCTGTAGACATCTAACATGTTAATGGTGCATTGCTATCATTGTGTCCTGTCTGTGAGTCTGGGTCTTTAATGATAAGTTTATTGGCTAGCTACCTCACCCTCCAAACCAACACACAGCAGTGACAAGCACCTGACGTCTGCGTCAGGAATATGTAAAGCGGTGGTACAAAACCCGGGGGAGACAGTAAAAATCTCTTCCGCCTAGTAGTAATGATGATAGTGACTCCCATAGCCAGACGTTCGCCTTTTCTGAACTATCTCCATTCTTTAAAGGGGGCCCGAACCAATCTGAACCAACTTCTACCCCAAGTTTGGTACCACTGTCTTACTTTTTTGCCGCAATAACGACAATGCTTATATAACCGCGAAGCAGTTAGGTCGAATAACACACTTGAATCATTTCTACATGCACAGTATAGTTTTGGACAGAGTAACGCCCTTAACAAGCGATAGAATTACAATGAATCTAAAACATCTCCTCCAGCTTATTTATACTATCCTTATCTATATTTGTTCATTTTTGTTAACGGTAACATTATTAACTCACAATAACAGGTGCATAAATTACACAGGTGCGCCACAACTGACCGGCTAGTTTTATTGATAAGCCCAGTTTGCTAACACTTGTCATTGTCATGCTTGGAGGGTAAGATAGCAGGAAAACTTATGTTTGTGCTGTTGCCATATAGCTTCACGGATATCAATGCACCAATAAAATCTTTGAGACTTTGGAGCCTAGTCTAAACGATGGCGGTCTCTTTCCATCAGAAAAGACATCTGATTGCTTGCTATTCTTATATTATACATATATGGCCAATTGTACTTACATCTTAGTTTTAGTTTTAGCTTAGGACAATCCTAAATGCTTGTCTTGAATGAAAAAAATGTGACAGCATTCTATTTATGATTGTCCTATACTAAGACAACGTTAGTACAATTAGCCAATAGTATACGAAACCCATTGTATACGATTCACTTTCACTCTTTCCAGCTTTTTAATTATTGACTCAATAATTATGACAAAGTAGCACTCCCCAATCGAAGTTAATGTCCATTAATTGCATGTAATTATTTAAATACAATGTATTTAATTCATTGATACGTTTGGGGCCGCAAAGTGTTTAATTATGTAGCAGTTAAAGCAAGTGTCGAAAAATACTGAGATATTTTTATTACAGAGTATTTTTATTGAGCAATAACATCGAAGAAACCCAAATTCGTAACAAACTAACTAATAATCTTAGTAAATAGTAAATTATCTTATATCTAACGAATGACATCATTTTAGCCCTTGTTGATCTAGGCTCCTTTGAAGAATAGGCTAACTGCCGTTCTGCCAGGCAGGTCGTAAAAGGTGACCGATTGGCTATGCCACTCACTACTATCCTGGCTACCAGATGGTAGTGCTCTGCATTGTTTTGCCCGTCTCTGGTACCACCGTCTTATATATTACTGTCGCAATAGTGTCAGTGCTTGTCACTTACGTGTTCCGGTTTGGAGGGTAAGGTAGCCGGTAAACTTATGCATGTGGTATTAGACCTCGCCACAAAATAGCAACGTACATTAACATCTTTGGTGTCTATAAGCGATTGTTGATTCTTTCCATCAGGAGACCCATCTGCTTGTTTGCCATATTATGATATAAAAAAACATCATCATAAAATTAATATCGCCTCTGTGGCCGAATGGTCCAGTGTCGGTTTTAATCACATCAGGGACCGGGTTCAAATCCTGGGTCGGGCAAATAAAAAAATGGGTTTTTTAATGTTCTGATAAAAACGTTGTCCGGGATTGGATAAGTGTCCGGTTGGCGACGCCTCCTATCACATTATGGGACTAAGACGCATCTTCGGCTAGTCGTGAGTTCACTGATTGTACCTCTGCCTACCTCGTCGGGGATACGGCCGTGAAGATACTTAACATTAGTAACAACATTTATAGTATAATCGCAACAATTCCCTTGCAAGGTAGACAGAGTAAACCGAAAAGTTATACCTAGGCTAGGGGGTGATAACAGAAGTGCTACCAATCATACTTCTATCCGCCAAACAACAATCGCAGGGAGTTCAGTTCGTCTTTATCCATCATAAGCACAAAACAAATAGGTACAAAAGTCAATCTCATGTATGTACTTCACTTTTCATACCAACGCTCGGCGCTCTTGCTAGGGTTGTCAACTTTGAGTTATGCCCAAAAAACTGATAGTTGCACAGTTGCAAGACATGGTAATGTAAACCAGTAATAAATAAAGTATATTATTTTTATTGTTTTATATTTAATAAACTAGCTGTTGCCAGCGACTTCGTCCGCGCGGACTTCGTTTACTCCGCACACAGCCCCTCCCCCGTAGATGATAGCGTGATAATATGTAGCCTATATGTGGACCCGACCTGTTAGTAAAGTAAATCCATGCAGTTTTTTCGAGTTTACCCCGGACATACATACAGACAAACAGAAAAACAGATAAACAGATAAACAGATAAACAGACAAACAGACAAACAGACAAACAGACAAAAATTCTAAAAACTATATTTTTGGCTTCGATATCGATTGTACATCACGCCCCAAGTATTCTTTTAAAAAAATATTCAATGTACAGTTTTGACTTTCCTACGATTTTATTATATGTATAGATTAGGTATACCTATTACAAATTCATCCCCGTGTTGGCTCAGGCTCCTTTGAAGAATAGATCAACTGCCGTTCTGTCAGGCAGGTTGTAAAAGGCGACCGATTAACTATGCGAGTCACTACCATCGTGACTATTCCTACCGCAACAGCGTCAATGCTTGACATTGTCGTGTTTCGGTTTGGAGGGTAGGATAGCCGGTGGACTTATGCATGTATTGGAATTAGACCTCGCCACAAGATAGCAGCGCACCATTAAAATCTTTGATGTTTATAGGCGATAATTCTTCTTTCCATCAGAGAGCCAATTGCTTATTTTCGATCTTATTATGTAAAAAAAATCCAAAAGTGCATGCCTCATAACGGTCACTTAACTTAAAAAATAATTAAATGACACTAATAAGATAGCAATTTTCAAAAGGAAACAATACCGTGACATACTGAAACAGTTAAAAAAAATGCTGTTGATACGTTAAGTATTTTGAGGGTAATCATGGCCACATCCATACATACATAAAGACATTCGAACGTCCACGACTTTTTAATCAGTTTTTTTATGCATTATAATTTATATTAAAGTATTTATAGATATTGCAAAAGGGTACTTTATATCTGTGTACTTATATTATTGTATTAGTGTGATATAAATACAATAGATACAGTTTAAACCCAGAAAAATGCTTGACAGTGACATGTTGAGAGTAGAACACTACCTCAACGCTCTACTTATACGCAATTTTGGATTTTTAAACCAAACTTTGAAAAACCTCAATATCATTTATGCTGGATTAGTGGCTCGTACCAGGACCACATAATCTGAGAAGAGACTCCTTATACCTGGTGTAAAATATAATCTAAACTATGTTATATCCGCGTCATGTTTATTGTGTCTGACTGGTGTTTATTATCTATGGCGGTAAATTATTGGCGGAAACGCGAGTGCTTTAATCTAAATTAACGGCTTCCTTTTTTCGTTGCAAAAGTTCACTAAATTGTCACATGTGCGATAATAAAAGACTTCAAGTCATAAATTAATGAATTTAAATACTATAGTCTTTACCAGGGTATTGGCTTTACATTAAAAAAATTGCAACTTACGTATATACACTTTTTATTTTTATGAAAACTTACATTATTTTTTAAAAACTTTAAAAACAACAAAGAAAAATATCGACACGCAAGATATTTTTCAAGTTTTCGCAAGTACGGGGTGAGTGCTATAACACAAAAAAAATTCCATTATTTGCTCCAAAAACAAGATGACCATAAATTGTTTGCAATATTACTCCATAACATAACTTACCTTCAACACTTTATCATTTGTTATTGCGAGGAAGATGACGCTGTAGATAAATTTCATTATACTACGATTCACCGGTTCGTTGATCGTCAGTTGGCAAGATGAGTGGTGATTCCCGTCGCCTCATTGATCACTGACGTGATAACAATCACTGCAAATACGCCGAATTCCTTACGGGATATGCAGTGAGAGCGAGTGCCATAGGTCACAATCCGTGCAGATTTATCTTGCTTTCATAATTTTCTCCAAACAAAAATGCCGGTTGCAAAGACTCTTGATACTACTTTCGGATAGTATCCGATCAACCTAATCATGATATACCAATCTTGGTCTTCCCCCGATACATCTTTTTTGTTCATCGTTCATCTGCCATTCTTTCAATATGTCTTATCCAACGCAGCATGCCCTTTGTCATTTTTACATCGGTACTGTCTTTCAATCCCAACCTATCTCCCACCTCGGTTCTACGAACGCAATCCCAGAGTGTTTCACTATAGATTTTTCGTAACGCTCTCATATCAACCGCGTTTTTTCTACTTTAATGCTCTTTCTGATATACCCAGCTATCTTACATGCAATAACATTGAGACAACCACAGAATTTGCAGGAAAAGATGGGACCCGATAGTGTATTGAAGTAGTTTCCCTAACGCTCCATTCTCTCTGTTCACGCTCTTTTCTTTCTATATCAACGGTATACCTACCTTCCATCCCACACGTCATATCATCTAACTTCAAAAAATCTAAGATTTCTCAAACTATAATAAAAACGCCGTAAAACCAAATATATTTATTCATAATAGGAATATTGTGTGTTTTAAATTCACTGTGTCAACATCAACCGCAACATATGCATATTATCTCGATCTCGCATTTTAATAAAATATACAAAGCAACAAAACATTTTGACATTTATGGTTTTGAAATTTTATAGCTTTTAAATTGAAGATATTATCGGAATCCAGATTAGTTTCACTATTTAAATAATGTTATGTATAAATTAACACTAAATTTCTGTGAAAATGCGGACTACTTGATAAACATTAAATGTGACATTTATAGTTAGTGGTCGATTTTATACAATAAAAGAAAATAGCTATTTTTTATATACAATGGAAACAACGCAGGTTCTTTTTCAAGACTCTCCTGACGGAAAGAAAAGAGAAAAAACTTCTTCCCGTATCATTAAATTCTTCAAAGAATGTAGTCAAAATGTTAATTAAATTTCAAAAGCAGAGGAAATTAACAACAATAATTTTTAGGTTTCAACATCGCAAGCGACTTCTAGTTTTGTCATCATTTGGAAAGAAATACTAAATTAGCTCACAGACCTGGAGGCATTGAATAATGCTAGATAGTACTTCACGCCTGGCCACGTATTGATGCCCTATAAAGCGAAAGTTCAGCCGCACTTGGAGTACGGCTCACGCCTTTGGACTGCTGCACCCCAGTATCAAATCTGGAAGTTTTTTGATAAAATACAACAGAAATTGGAGCGCCTTGTCGACAACCAAATTCTTAGCAGCGTTTCTAAACCGTCACCGGACAGACGTTGGATCTCTATGTATGTTCTACCGTTTGTATAATGGGGAGTGTTCCGATGAGATTTTCGATTTAGTACCGAAATCCACGTTCCGCCATCGCACTATACACCGTAGTGAGATATTCCACTTAAACAATCTTCACGATTGGTCATTTACAACTACTTGCATGTACCTTTTTATACTAATAGTCAAACTCTGGAACAGCCTACCTTACACGTTTTTTTGGACGAGCTTTGATATTAGAATTTTTATGAGAAGGATCAACAAATTACGTAGAAGCCGGCAACCAATCCTTTGTGTTGTAAATATTTAGGGTAGTGGTGACTGCTTTCCATCAGGTAGCCCATTCGCTCGTATGCCTGCAAATTCAATAATATAAAAAGCCACATGCTTAAATTTACCGACTACTCTACCCTGTAAACCGAAACACGATAGTAACAAGTGTTGACGTTATTTTTTGTATATCATAGGATAACAAACAAGCAGATGGCTCTCCTGATGGAAAGAGACTACTATCCCCAAAAGACACCAAAGATGATAATGATGCGCTACTTGCTATACGTGTGGCGGTGTTAGACTGTTATATGCATAAGTTTACGTACATACTCTTCAAGCTGCAAAATAACAGTTAAAGGCACTGAAGTTATTAGGGCAGGAATGGGAAAAACGGTGTTATCAAATTTGGTCGAGATGTTGCAGAACTCTACCACCTATGTGGTTAGTACCTAATCACAATGATGTATTAACAAAAACCAGTATTAACATTCTCTCGTCTTTGAAGAGATGCATAACCGTATAGCAGTTGACCTATTCTTCAAAAAACATGGACCAGTTTTATATACGAATTGGATTCAAATACCGTGGGTTCCGCATAAAATTGTATTTTTAAAAATATACGGCTTTCGGATTTTTTTTCTTTAAATGTGTTGTAAGATATTCGTTCTTGCCAAATTTAATGATTTCAGGTTAATGGAAAGTACTCTATAGGTTTTGATTCCGTCTTGAAATCGAAAATAATCGACGGATAGATAGACAAATAGAGACAGACAGACAATGAAGTGATCCTATAAGGGTCCCGTTTTTCCTTATCAGGCATCGAACACTAAAAAGTGACCAAGGTCAACTCAGGCTACTCGAGTCCTTATAATCCATTACTGAATTAGACCGATAAGGATGATAACAATGAGAAAAAAATATGCAACCATATAAAGCCACAGATAATAGCTAATCTAAAAATAAATTTACCTAACGACTTGAATTTATTAGAAACAAATATTTTATTTGAAACACAAGCATAAACTTCGTTTTATGAAGGTGTAAACTTTAATGACTGTTGAATATTGATGAAGACCTTTAATTTATTGACGGTCAATCTGATTTGCCATATTTATTCTGATTTTTATTGCCGACATTATCATTTGTTTTTTATATAATTTGTTGAGATTCGATATTATTTTTCAAATCGTTAAAATTAAATGTTATCTTGACTATTAATTCTGTAGATTATTATCAATAGCGATATTGAGTTACATCATCCGAATACCTTTTACAGACTTGAATTATGTATTGATATCTTAGTAGTTATTACAAGTTTTTATTAGATTTTAAATATTTATCACAATCTACTATTCGTATTTTGCGTGATATTATAGCCTATTAACGATTAGAACCGCAAACAGATTGTACAAATAATTTTTAGCACAGTAAACTGCAGAAATCGACTTCCTATTTAATGTATTACAAAACATTGTATCATAACATTAAACATTGTATCATAACATTAAAACCACACGGGAAGGACACCTTTTTAAATGAAAAAAAAAGATTTCAAAATCGATTCATAAATAATGGGGACGTAATGCTACAAATATAAAAAACATATAGCCGAATTGATAACTTCCTTCTTTAGGGAAGTCGATTGAAAATGAAGAATATTTTTCTTGTGTCGGTTAGAATAATTTGTAGTACACGGCCCAAGTTCGATCATGTATGGAGTATTGCAGTCACGTATGAAGGGTTCTACCAAGCATTAAGTAGAATTTTTGGACTCTGTAGACCGAAGAGCTCGTAGGCTAATAAACGACGACAAACTCACAAATAGAAAATGACACACACTTGAGCATCGTCGTAAGGTCGTCAGTATACCTGTTTTTTACAGGATGTATTTTGGTGAGTGTGCGAAAGCTCTCTTCGAAGTTATTGGACTCTCACATTTCTTTATCGGAATACTAGACGCAGGCAGAGTTCCATCCGTAAGTTGTTGATAGACCAAAAATCGAACAAAACGGTTTGACAACTCGTTTTTGGTTCAAGTTGCTAAGATATGGAACGAATTGCTTGCATCTATTTTGTCTCAAAAAAACAGTCCTGGAACGTCTAAGAGTAGGGTAAATAGGTTTATTTTGGATGGACGTGTGCCATCTTCGTCTTGATCGACACTTGCCATCAGGTGAGATGGAAGACAAACGCCTATTCTAGTTAAAATAAAAATAAAACATGTTTGAAAAAAGTTCATTTGTCTTTCTTAAAATATTTTTTGATATGTTCGCAAACATGCAGATGGTTCTCCTGTAAGGCGAACTCATCGGTGGTAAGAAACCCGGCCGGGACGTTGAAAAACTCTAACGCAGCCACAATGTTAGTGTCAAATGTTAGTCTTCTCTGGCCTTGTACGAAATGCCTAACAGTAAGGTAGTTCTTAAAAACGTGGCCTGGATTATCGCGGGAAAATGTGGCCTGGATTAGCGAGGGAAAAAGTAGACAAATTAGTAATTACTTAAGGCGAGGCATCGCGATAAACGAGAAAAAAACTGGCTTGTTAAATAACGTTTTTTTGTATTGATTGTTAAATAACAATTTTACTAAAATTACACGATATACCTGAAGATATTATCTAAAGAGTGTGCTAACTCATTACATGATAGAATCTACTTTACTCGATCATATAAAATTCCAAGAACAGGCTAAAAAAATCTCTAAAACAAATAATTTGTTAATAATATTTCTTATCTTCCACATGATTTTACATTGTGATATTTAGTTATAAATACAAAAAAGAATGTGTTGAATTTTTTGTTTTTAGCTGATATCTTATATTTATTTATCCGAAAATTAACACGTTTCCCAGTGGTTTCAGAGCATACCGCGCCACCCATTTTGTATAGAAATGACACGCGTCGAAATACCTCGCCTTAAGGTTCAAATTAGTATGTAATTCGTATAATTTATCCGTTTTTATGTATTTTTTTATATTTTTTTATATCATAAGATAGATAGATATCAAACAAGCAGATTATTTCTGATGGAAAATAATCTATATGCGGTGCTATAGGCGGTGGTTGTCTCTAACCACCGCCTATAGCCACCAAAGACGTACCATTAACGTCTTTGGTGGCTATAGGCGGTGGTATAGGTGGTGGTGGTGTTGCTATCCGTATGGCGTCCGTCCCTATCGGATATCAAGCCCGCGCCTCAAGGTTTGGCTTTTGCGTTTTCAAGGTCGCTAACCACTAGATCGACGGAGCGTACTAGTCATGATGCAATTTATCCAAGTGCCGATGATAAAATCTGCCAAAGGAATTGCCAGTTTCATTTGTAGCCCACAAATATAAGTAAATTCACAACATATCACATAAACATTTCCATAAAGACACAGGTAAAAACCAATATGTAAAATAGCAAGACATAAAAATGCAATAAAAAGGCAATAAACAGTTTAAATTATAGACAAATATAAAATAACGTCGATACGTTATAAATTTAACATTTATTTTAATTAGCCACTGCGAAACATCGGGGCTGTCCAACTCAGCGTAGGTGATATTAATTAAGAATTTATGGCCCGCTTTCAGAGTTACTGATGGAGGATAAAAATGTCATGACACGTAATATTGTTATTTGTCATCTTGTCATCGGTTTACTTTATGTTTTAAGCTATTTCATCTTTTTTAAATCGTATATTATAAACGTGTGAGTTTGTTCTTTTGTTGTGCTTTCACGGTTAAATCGCTCAACAGATTTTTATGAATTTTGGAAAGGTTGTAATTTAAGAACAGTGTTTTGACCCGAATGTTTGCATTTTTTTTATATCATAAGATAGCGAACAAGCAGATGTATCTCCTGATGGAAAGAGTCAATCATCGCCTATAGACACCAAAGATGTTAATGGTGCGTTGCTACCTTGTGGCGAGGTCTAATGCCACATGCATAAATATCTATTTGGAATGTTCACGTGCGCTTCAAAATTATTCCGAAAATTACAACGACATTGGTGGAGTGTGTCTCTTTCTGCTCAGTAAATCGTTTACAAATGACTACTAATTCAGCTAATTCTACTAATTTGAGAAAACAGTTTTTGCACTGCATAAATAATTACGTAATAATTAAAATAAGCACATTTTAGAACTCAATGCGTTAATTACAATACATTTTATGCTAATGTATCTATCAACGTGTATGAATAAAAAGGATATAACAGTTACCGAATATATAAAAATCTACCATTCGATAGTTTTATTTACACTGGTAATTACAAGAAAGGGACAACATCCACCGTTGTCGTTGTCTGTCTCAGAACATTTTTCTCCTTTTTTAAGTAAGAAACAAATGTCAACTTTATTGGGACGAAATAAAGTATATTTTTATTTTTGTAAATATTGCTTCGTAATAATTACAGTTCTCGTATATAAGTTCCTTGGTGCGAATATTATACATGGCGCCATCTAGCGTTTTCCAAGAATAAAACTCTATTAAGATGTTTGATGTATCACCCACAAATGGCGCTCTTATAAAAAATATATTTAATTATTTTTTTTATTAACAAAAACATTTTTTTTTCATATTTTTCGCCCAAACTAGAAAACCTAATTTTTAACTGGGTACTAACTGGGTAAAGAGGTCGAGCCACTCCAAGAAAAATACCTTAATATTAAAAATAAAAATAAAATAAAAATAAAAATAAAATATTATAAATGCGAAAGTAACTATGTCTGTTTCTTCTGTCTTCTGTCTGTCTCTTCTTCACGACTAAGCCACCCAACCGATTTGGATGAAATTTGGCACAAAGATATTTTGAAACCCGAAAAAAGGATATAGGATAGTTTTTACCTCGTAAATCCCATGGGAATGAGAACTATGCGGGTTTTTATTTTTAAATTTTTTCCACGCGAACGAAGTACCGGGTACAGCTATATATTGTATAATTTTTTTTGACTTTATTGATATGATCAATCACCATGACTTCAAAATTAAGTAATAAATTTAATTTTATAGGTAGTTAAAGTTTCTAAAACTTATCTAAGTATGTCTTGAGCTATATATATGTACGTCAAAATCGATATATTTTTATCAAATCAAATTAAAATTAGTATTGATTTGAAAATTTACAATGTCTGCAATAATTAAGTATATTAATATTGCCTTTAAAATTAAATAATAGATTATACTTTTCAAAAATTATAACTTGAAATCGGAGGTATTAATACTGTACTTACCTATATCATGAGTTCTCAGTGAGTCAAAAGAGATGTATTTATATTAAAAAGCTTGTGTATTTTTGTGCAATAATATAAATAAACACAATTAATATAAACTGTTAAATAAGTATCTTACTGCCCGTATCCTCGAAGAT
Source organism: Apodemia mormo (assembly GCA_036924255.1). Taxonomy (NCBI): domain Eukaryota; kingdom Metazoa; phylum Arthropoda; class Insecta; order Lepidoptera; family Riodinidae; genus Apodemia; species Apodemia mormo. Next base: position 2,535,669 of record JAUPFN010000009.1, on the reverse strand, counting down.
GTAGGCAGAGATACAATCAGTCACCGACCACACAACCCATAGACCCCTAATAACAGGCGAACGGCTTCTGTCAACACATCTGACTTATAGTTCCGATGTAAATGTCCATGCACCAATACCCAATCAGTGTCGACTAATCAGATTCTCTGTACATCACTATCTTTCACTGTGGCCTTGAGTAAGCCAATCACGATGTTGCAGCTCAGCTCAGCTAGTTGCCAGAATGCGTTCAATACGGAAAATCAAACATTAAGCGTCTATGGGCTGTGTCGTCGATGCAATCAGTACACCCACGATTAGCCAAAGATCTTAGTCTCACAGTGTGATAGGTGGTAAGCCTATCGCCAACCGGGCACATATACAATCCCAGACAATGTTGACGAAACGAAAATACACATTTTTGAATTACCTGACCCGGGAATCCAACCCGGGATTTCATGTGGTAAACACCAACACATACATTGAATAATAAGTATTTACTTATCAATGTACAATAAATTTATTTATTTAAAAATGTATAATACATTTACTATAATTTTAAAATTAATTAATAAATCACTCTTTTCTACGATTTTTATGTCAAATTAGAGATGATTAAACATGTCATGTCGTGCAACTTTTGTATATTTTCTGTAAAAAATTAAAATATTAATAATTATTAAAATGTATTCAATCGTATATATTCAATATATTTATTCATGAGAACGATGGTATTGCCTTTGAAATTGAATAATAAATAATATTTTTCTACAATTTTAATGTAAAATCGGAGGTATTAATTAAGTATGTCGTGAGCTATAAATACGTCAAAATAGATGTATTTATACTAGAAGGCCGCTAATTGACATTCACGATACGTTTCACTGCGGAATCGATAAATATCGCGAGTGGTTATTAACGAATGACAGATCGAGGTAAATGTCGCTTTTATGATATATCACTTTACGGTTTAATTTATTTGCAATAATATTAAGAAATATTTTGCGTAATTCAATAAGGCTGTAATCATATTACGTCATATGTTTATTTTTTATTTTGTATTAGTTTAGTGACTACTAATGTAGTCACTAAACTAATACAAAATAAAAAATAAACATATGTAGTAATGATTAATTATAATTCGTGTTCAATAAATAGAGAAATGGTTAGCTCATAATATAAAACATCTATATATGTATATTAATTAGCCAGTTACTAGAAAAAAACAAACGAACTCATTTGTTCAAGATGACGCGAACAAAAAGTTATCCGTTGTTAAATGGAAAATAATAGACTTAGAACATACCTGGAGTGATTAAAGAAGGAAAAAATAATAGTGCTATTGAAATTTTATGAAGGAATATAACATATTACAATTGGTTACATAGGTTAGGTTTGCTGTCAGAAATGTATTTTAAAGAAAGGTAGATGCCATTAATTAGCACAAAATGTAATTTATAAACATTTTAAATATATAATTTTTTAATCAGACAAAGAGCCGCATGTTAAATTGGAGATCGACCAAATATTAAACATACAACAGAAATAGTTTTTGATATTTGGCAGGAGATATAAAATTACTTTCTCCCCGTGTTGGTCCTGGGCTAGTCTGAAGAATAGGCTGCTGTTCTGCCAGGCAGGTCGTAAATGGCGACCGTTTGACTATACGAGTCACTACCATCGTGGCTACTAGGTGGTAGAGTTCTGCATTGTCTCAACCGGGTCTGGTACCACCGCCTTACCTATTCCTGCCACAATAGCGTCAGTGCTTATCATTGTTGTGTTCCGGTTTGGAGGGTAAGGTAGCCGGTAAACTTATGCATGTGGCAATAGGCCTCGCCACAAGTTAGCAACGCACCATTAAAACCTTTGGTGTCTATAGGCGATGGTTGACTCTTTCCATCAGGAGACCCATCTGCTTGTTTGCCATCTTACTCGTATAATATAAAAAAAACTTACTGTAATACACTATACCTACCCTAAATAGGGTAGGTATAGAGTATTACCCTAAATAGGGTAGGTATAGTGTTTGGATCTCAAATAGTATGGTCTTCTATACCTCGACACATCATAAAACGAATAAGGCGCCATTCATTTAGTATGTAAAATTATTTTACCCACTCTTTAACCCCGTATCTGCCTATATGAGAAAAAACAAGGATAGTGCGATTCCCCCCCTTACTTAATGTTTAATTTACGTTTACGTAAAAATGCAAAAGATAAATTGAAAACACGTTTTTTTTTTAAAATTTTTTAAATTTTAATGTTTATTTTTCATAATACCAATTTTTAGTGATGTTTATGTGTACTTACAAACGAATCAGTATTTTTTATTTTAGTAGTAACTAGCGACCTGCCCGCGGTTTCACCCGCGTAGCTTTTGTTCCCGTAGGAATATCGGAAAGGTTATTATATACTAAAACGTTCCTCAAGAATCAATCTATCTACTAAAAAAACCGCATCAAAATCCGTTGCGTAGTTTTAAAGATTTCAGCATACATAGGGACATAGGGACATAGGGACATAGGGACAGACAGAAAAAGCGACTTTGTTTTATACTATGTAATGATAAGCTTGGGTTTACATCGTTTGCATATAACTTTTCGGCGCATACCTCGACACATCATAAAACGAATAAGGCGCCATTCATTTAGTATGTAAAATTATTTTACCCACCCTTTGACCCCGTATCTGCCTATATATAAATAAGCTTGGGTTTAAATCGTTTGCATATAACTTTTCGGCGCATACTCGCGCGTTTGCTTGCGTTTCTGTCGAAGTATATCATTTTTGTGATCTTACGTAAGACCTATGAAAACTCTCCTAACTAGTGTGAAAAGGAATAAGACATGGTCGGTCCCCTCTCCGCTAAAACGTCTTATATAATATACTAGCTGACCCGGCAAACGTTGTTTTGTCTTACATATTAGGAATCCATAGCGGACAAACAACGTGACACGTAATTTATATAAGTCTACGGGATTAAACTTTATATGGTGGTTAAGTATTCTTAATTTTTTTAATTTTCCACGCAATTTTCTTAATATTTTCTTTTCTAAGAACCTTCTCCTTACAATTACAAACACAACAAAAAAAAATTACCGAAATTGGTCCAGCCATCCAGGCGTGATGTCGTGACCAAGGAAAATAGGGATTGATTTTTATATATATAGATGAATGGCCGATAATTAGTAAAAAAAGAGTGTAGGATAACTTTATGCGAGCTAGATATAAGTAGATATTGGGCATCAATCTATACAAATAAATAAAATTGAAGTGTCTGTTTGTAATATTAAAATAACGGGTTTTTACTAAATGCATACGGATCTATACGTGGACATATACCAAAGGAACATTTTTTTTTACAAGTTTTGTCTGTCTGTTTGTTCTGGCTAGTCTCGGGGACGGCTGGACCGATTTTGACGTGACTTTCACTGGCAGATAGCTGATGTGACAGGGAGTAACTTAGACTACTTTTTTCGAAATTTTTGCACACGCACGAAGTCGCGGGCGCAGCTAGTATAAAATAAAGAAAAGGATAAATATTTTTACGTATACTTTTTTTAGTTGGTTTCAATTTTAAAGTTGTAAGTAATAATCTTACACTGTTTAATTATTTTGAGCATATTTGTGTACTTGTTTATTGAATAATTGAATGTAATACTATTGAAAAATAATTAGACATATTGTAAAAAACCCATTTCCACTAGTATACGACGACATGGCATAAGTATTTAGCAGAATACAGCACGGAAGAAATTAACCTCCTTTTCAAGAACAAACCGATAAACACCTCACATTTATGGCGTACGTGATAGGACATTAACGCCTGTTTAGTTCTAATATTTAATACCTCTGTTTTTCTATAATTATACACACATCTCGAGTTATTGCTTCAAATATGGGATATAATGTCTCACACTCTGAACATATGGACATTATAATCATTTTTTTGTTTGACATATTTTATCCTTATTAGATAAGCGATTCGCGCTTGTATGAATAGTACTGTCGCACTTATAATTTTATTGATTGATAGATTCGATACCTATGGACGGGTGCCGGGGACGGATACTAAACATTTTTATTAGATAACCAGCCGTACCCTACGCCACCGACTAGAATAAAGAAAGCAGACATTACATTAACAACTCAGAAACATTCGTGGACTCATGCACAATAACTTTGCTAAAAATTATCACATGATTAAATGCATAGTTTACAATTCTATAAATGACATACAGACAAACATTCAATTTTATATACAGGGTTACTTTTAAAAGTGGCCAAATTTTAAAATTAGGAACTAAATATTGAATTGAAAGTGCGTTTTAATAATTATTACAAGATTATTACAAGATAATATAAAAATATTCGTTAAATATTCCACTAAATTCATGAATTGGATGCACCGAATCTTGTGAATGAACTCTGATGTGTCATTGCAGTGTGTTATTTTACATTTACCTACAATTACGATAATACTTATAACGTTGAAGGCAATAAAATATTTTAGTTCGAATTTTGTGAAATTAAAATTATATCCATGGGTTTTGTTTTTTCTTGTCCGATAAAAAGAATTTTAAATTTTTAAAATTATTTTTTTATTAAATAAATCGAACATAATATCGAGTTTGAACAGCCACTGAAAATTTGGCCGGACCTTCAAAAGTAACAAAAATAGATTTGGTCAAAATTAAAGTGCCTACTTTTTGACATATTCAGTATCAGAATCGATTGTTTTATTACTTTTACGATTACGGGGCACTGGAAGTTACAGAGAGTCATCGGTTGTTCGTGAAGTACGCTGCAGACAGACTACCACTTACGGGACGTCCCTATCTCATTTGCCGAGCCACCTAATTTTCTGAGCCAAGCCTCCAAGCCTAACTCACTCATCAGCTTGTCGTGTCGCCAGTTCACATAATGTTTCTTTTTTTTTTTTAATTCTTCGTTTACAGTTTATTTTTTCAAGAATACAGTTATACATTTTAATACAAATAACTTTCGTTTTATTCATTTGAACCTATGACAGCAGCGTCGAACGTGGAACGCCGAACCCCTATTCTATAAATAAAGACTACGCGTTGAACTGTTCTCAGATATCCTAAAAGAATATTATCCCACTATCATCTTGAAAACTAGGTGGTAGAGTTATGTATAATAATATGATAGCCAACTGGCAGATAGATTATCAAATACCTGAGAAGTACAGCTTTATATTATGTGCACCTGAGGCATGGGATCGACTAAGATTATTCTAAATTAAAAAAAAAAATAGCGATCCGTTTCTGGTTGAAATTTGACCATTGTTCCATTAATGTAACATACATATATATGTATATAAGTATAAGCATGTAAAGGATGACCAAGGGCTAAAGTGAAAGAGGAAAAAAATGTAACCACTAATAGGTCGAGGATTGTCGCAAAAAGAGAGTGGCGGACATTATCAGATCGGTAAAGTGCGGGTATCACAGACCGAGGATCGTTGTTGGAACATCTTTTGACGTTAAGATTGTTCTGCGCACCTTTAAATTTAGCAGCGCGATTATGTATATTTATTTTTAAAATAATTTTAATATTAATTAAACGTTAGTTTTAAATCAGAGGATAACAAACTAGAAGATGGTAATCTTGTTGAAAAAAGATGTAAAGAGAAAAGGAGAAATAGGATGGTAAGTTTACTATCTTAACCCTTTAAGCCGGAACATCACAGTGACAAACATTGGTGATATTCAGCATGAACAGGTAAAGCGGTGGTAGTTAACAAATTCGCACAAAACGTTGAAAAAATCTATCATTATAGTAGTCAAATCCGTAGCGGCATGTCTGGCCGATTGTTCTTTTACAAGCTGCACAGAATACAAACATTTTTCTAAGGGGATTTGACAAACACGGAGCAAAACGCTAAACATCTATTCTCCTAAACTATAAACATAAAATATTAAAATTCATACAGTAAAACATTATCTTGAAACGGTGTGGAATATTTAAATTTAAGCCATTTATACGATAATTTTTATAATTTAAACAAGGTAAAATATATTTAACACATAACTTAATGCAATAAGAGATAATATTTAAAATAAAACTTGCATTACGGATAATTAATTCATGCGCCCTTCATATGTTATCAATGTTGCCATTCTCCTCACGCTCTGTTTCATTGTTATCCACATGTGTTAAATTGTGTTTGGAATTAATAATTCTATTTTATAATCTTTGAAAATAACATTAATTTGAATATATAATAATATGATGAATAAAAATACAGAGTTAATGTATTCACTGTATAAATAAAAGTATCTAGTATGTCAGTACTGCATTCCAACGCAGAAGATTGCTATTATAATACTTGCTGTTACTCGCAACTTCATTCGCGTGACCCAAAATCAGTACTTTCTTTTATAATGTCGAGTAATAAAATCTTTTATGCTACTTCTGGATAGTGCAGCTTTTTAAACATAGATATTCATTATTGGGCGATATAAAAAGTCCCCATTAAAAGTCTACTAAATTTGGTAGACTCAAGTGACACTTAAGACGGTGTAATTTTAACAATCACAGGAAAACAAGCTGAAAGAAAATAATAAAATATGCCAGTTTTTAATGGCAAAATTTTCTGCCAATTATCTTGAAAAATCTTATGTATTTTTTAACTTTCCGCTACGTATGTAGCTAGGCAAGTTACTGATTTTACCCCGATTTTCGAAAATCGAGTTTTCACTAAATCTCCACGTTTTAAGGTCCTTGCAACCTTCTCCGACTATTTTCACGATGACGTCAGTATGTCTGTCTGTATGTATGTTGTGTATGTATGTGTATGTATGTATGTATGTGTGTGTGCGCGTGTGTGTGTGTGTATGTGTATGTCTATGTAAACATCTCATATCTTTTGAACAGCTGGATCGATCAAAACGCTTTTAATAGCACTCGATTGGATTCCACTCAGACTTCCTGAAAATTTGAACCAAGTCGGCCCAGGAGATACTAAGAAATTTTGAAAAAACTTCAAAAACAATTTTTTGGAAAGTGTTTTTTTTTTACTATAACTTCCAGATTTATGTACCGATTGAGTACAAAAACTAATCAGTTCTACTACTCAACAAAGCATGTCTAATGCACAAGTTGTATTAATACCGGGTTATCCTTTTGGGAGTAACCGTTGACAAAAAATTTTGAAGTGTTTTTTGACATAGCTTCTAAATGTTTCAACCAATCATTTTTTGGTACTCTACGATATTTTAGTACTAAAAAAACTACGTCAAACGCCGTTTCAAAAATCGAAATCGAATCTAATTGTCCAAACTTATAGCTTTTCAAATATTAAAATTACGTTTTAAAAAACAACAAAGAAAAATATCGACACACAGGGATTGAACCTGCGACTGTCTCCCTAAAGCTGGGACGCTCTTCCACTGAGCTAGTGTCGACAGGTTTGACTTGGTGAAATTCTTCTTTGCTATATGATCGAACTAGTTAAATGAGTTTATCGTTACAGATGAAATTCACATTTATAATTTTGATCAGTACTTTCGTATTTCATATTATTTTTATTGGGTGAGGGTGAGTGTTATAGCACTCAACCCGTGCTTGGGAAAACTGGAAAAACTGGAAAAATAACCCCACTCTTACTAGTGGTCTTGAACCCCTTAGCCACCGGAGAGATGTGGGTTCTCTATGTCTTTTCTACCGCTTATATAATGGGGAATGTTCTGATGAGCTTTTTAATCTAATACCGGCTACCACGTTCCGCCAACATACTACACGCCGTAGTGAGGGATTCCACTCACACCATCTTGACAATTGGTCATCTACGACTGTTCGATTTGCACGTACATTCTTTAAACGAACAGTCAAGCTTTGGAACAGTTTACCTCACACGGTTTTTCCGAGTAGCTACGATCTTGGGATTTTTAAGAGGAAGATCAACAAATTCCTTAAAAGCCGGCATCGCATTGGCAACTAGCCCCTTATGTTAAATGTCCATGGGCAGTGGTGACCGCTTTCGATCAGGTGACCGACTCGCTCGTATGCCTGCAAATTCAACAAAAAAAATAGAAAACAAGCACATGGTTCTCCTAATGGAAAGAGTCAACTATCGCCTATAGACAATAAAGATGTTAATGGTGAGTTGCTATCTTGTGGCGAGGTCAAATGCCACATGCATAAGTTTCTACATCCGGCTACATTTCACTCCAAACCGGAACACGTAAGTGACAAGCACTGAGGCTATTGCGGCAGGAATAGGTAAGGCAGTTGTACCAAACCCGGGCGAGATAATGCAGAAATTTACCACCTAGTAGCTACGATGGCAGTGACTCGCATAGCCAATCGGTCACCTGTTACGACCTGCCTGGCAGAACGGCAGTTGGCCTATTATTCAAAGTAGCCCGGACCAACTGTTGTCGGTTACCGATAATGTGTTATCGGCAATTACTTACTACTTTACTACAAGGTTGTAGAATTCAGCTACGTCTCGCCTATATGGTAGCACCACCTTATCTATTCCTGCCGCAATACCGGCGGTGTATATATAATATGTATATATATATATATATATATATATATATATATATATATATATATATATATATATATATATATATATATATATATATATATACATATATATCAGCATCATCAGGGGAGGTACATTTATAATATTACTAGCTGCGTCCGCGAATTCGTCCGCGTGGAAAAATTTCAAAAAAAAGTAGCCTCAGTTACTCCCTGTTACATCAGCTATCTGCCAGTGAAAGTCCCATCAACAAACAGACAGACAGACAAAAATTGTAAAAAAAAATGTTATTTTGGTGTATGCACCGTGTATACATCCATGTGCATTTAGTAAAAAGCGGTTATTTTAATATTACAAACAGACACTCCAATTTTATTTATTTGTATAGAAAATTTGAGACATATTTTTTACTTTTTTATTAAAGCAGAAACTATATTATTAGCTATTGACTGTTGCATTGTTTACTTATTATGCATATAGATGTGCGACACTTATATTTTTCTTTTTAAAGTCAAAGTATAAAAAATTTCAATGCATTAGATTTAGATACATTTCAGAATTAGATACATGTCCATTTTATTTGTTTGTCAAAAAATAAATTTAGGTAAATGTCAAGCTAAAATTAAAAGAAATGTCATAACAGCTAAAACTAATATTAAAATAATTAATTTAGATTAATTATTTTAATATTGGTTGTAGCTGTTCGGTCACATCTAATTAAATTAGAAAATTTCTATATACATTTTAATTGAACATATTTAATAGAGGCGCATTAAGTCCCTTCGATTCCCTTCCAAATCTTCAAAGGTCATCTAGTTTTCTTCCTTTTCTACACCGGTGTAGACAAACGAAATTATTTGTTACTAGCTGTTGCCAGCGACTTCGTCCGCGCGGACTTCGTTTACTCCGCACTGCTCCTCCCCCGTAGGTGATAGCGTGATAATATGTAGCCTATATGTTGACCCGACCTGTTAGTAATAATCATGCAAAATTTGAAGTAAATCCATGCAGTACTTTTTGAGTTTACCCCGGATATACAGACAAACAGAACATCAGACAAACAGACAAAAATTCTAAAAACTATATTTTTGGCTTCGATATCGATTGTAGATTATTATTGAGTATTCTTTAAAAAAATATTCAATGTACAGTTTTGACTTTCCTACGATTTTATTATATGTATAGATTTCATAGTCGTGTCCTTCCGCTCAGATGGATAAAGTAGACCAGAAGGTCACCGCCGGAGCGGTCTGGATAAAAGCTTTTTTTTATTTTATTTTTTTTATTATTTTTTTTTATTCTTTTTCATTTATTATTTTATACTTTAAGTTTATATGACACAGGTCCTTGAAACATTTCTTCAAATTAGTGAGGGCCAATACTGTTACTGTACAAAGGATATAATAATAATAATAATAATAATTCACGGGACAAATTACACTTACTGATCTAACCCCAAAGTAAGCAAATTATTTGCTTGTGTTATGGGTGTTAGTCAACGATACTAATACATAGAAATACATATATAAATACTAGAATATATATAATAAACGCCCAAACCCGGAAATACAAACATTTATGCTCATCACACAAATGCTTGTCCCCGTCGGGGATCGAACCCGAGCCTCGTTGATTGCGTAGTCAGGGTCTCTAACCACTCGACCAACGGGGCGGTAAAAAGGATATGTTTTAAGTCATGGAGGTTTTGGACTCCAAGGGGAGAACAGATTATTTTTTGAAATTATAGAGATTTTTATTTTATCGAGGTTTAAGTTATCGAAGTTCTACTGAGCTCGTAGTCTTCACTCGTCCCAGCAATGGGACGGGGAAATGGTTTCGGGGCTGGTTGCACCCTGACCATAGTCTCAAACGTTAGCTGTTAAAACGGCTAGGTCCTTAGGTTGGGTGTGGGGATGACACCCCTTGCCCTCTGGTTTGCAATTTTGGTGTAAGGGTAAATATAGAAATTATAGGGGTGATCTTCCCCCGCCCTCACCTTTCGCTCACCAGCATACGATCCGCCCCGTAATCGGGGGATCAAACACACAGCGGGCGATGTATTTGTTTGGGGGGGAGAATGGGTTGGTGGGGATTGAGGATTCGGTGGGTTATGGGCTTCCCCCCCCCCTCCCACTGTCCACCCACCATCACAAGCAATCCGCCCCGCAGGTGTTTACTAAGGTAGCCAAGTAAAGTTTAAATATCATTTGACATTTGTAGTCCAAAACTAATTAATAAAGTATTTATGTTAGTCATGAACCTATTTGAAATGAATATGTAATATAGGAAGACTATGATGTTTCTTTATTATAATTAATTTTAAAACAAAACGGCTCTTATATAAATGACTTCCTTATCAAGTCAAAACATAATATTTCAAAGCCCGTTGAAATATTTATTTGACGGTCTTAGATACATCAGCATCTCTGAATAATTTATGTTTATTTCACTCCTACTATCATCTGACAATTCACAATTAACTCGATCAAATATTTGACTTTGAGCAAAATTATCCATGTTGTTTCCGTTTCCTTTTGAATTAATAGACCATCTGGCATCCTGTTAGACAATTTGTATAATTCAAACGATTGGATATATTTACATATTATTATATTATTACTATGGAGCTAATAGTAAGGAGAAGGGGTTTTATTCATTCAATGAAAATGAAAATGAAAAAATATTTATTTGCAAGAATATGGGTGTCACAAGTTATTAAAAATAAATCAAATTACTAACATATTCTACCATGATATGTTGTGCAAAAATTTAAATTTTGGTCAATTTATTTATAATTACTACCGGATCGGAACGCGGTCACACACTGAGAAGATCCGGCGGAAGAAACTCAGTGGGCTTTTTTTATTTCATATATTACAAATATTTATTGTATTTTATTCAGATTATCTAAAAATTGTGAACACAAAACATTATACTTTTTCTGTAGAATAGTGTAATAAACCGCCAGAGTATTTCCGCGTTACGTAGCTTTTGCCGGTTTCATTTTTTTACAGCAAAATTGACAAAAATGCAATTGATACGTATATTATTTGAACTAGTCTCAATTAGTGTAAGATTAACTTCTATATTAATACCCAAAGTACCATAAACCTATCCAGTTTACAATTTAAACAATTAGTGATGCAAAAATGACTTCAATTTCTTTGCTTCTCCTAAATTCTGAAAACTTATTACTACATTTAAATGAGAAAATCTTGGATACTATTGAACTGTTTTTTATTAAAACGAAAGACCACAACTTCTTTTCAAAAGCGTGGACATGTATATGTACATATACGGTGTGTAAAGAAAACCCTGTCGGATAATTAAAGGTGTTATTTGGTACTGTAATACGATTACAATTGTGTAATTATTTTATAGATATTAATTAATTAGTTTTCCCATTAAAAAAGTAATCTTAAATAGTATTTTCATACATTAAGTATGACAACAAATAAGTAAATTCTATTATCAGAGTGCCATGCAAGTAGGATGCCACCAAAGGATACGCGGCGCGTTTAAAGTTCATTTGTAAAAAGCCAAAAAACGAATACCGCGCCTTGACACGGTGTTTGTGCGAAAGCCGCCAAAGCGAAACAATGAAACAAACGGCGACAAGGTGTTGTAATTTTTAAAATATTTGCTTAACTCTAGGGAGATATAAGTAAAATACGAATATTTAAAAAATGATATCTTTTTATTTTCAGAAATAAAGTCATTTTAATATTTTTTTCAGTAATGTCTTTGACCAACCTATATACCTCTTTCGGATCGGACAGGTTTTTCTTTACACATTGTATATTTAATTAATATTAGCTGACTCTCACAGCTTTGTCTTCGAATAAATTATATTGTCGTCTATATAAGTTTTCATACAAACTTCAGTCCCTTGTTTCAGCCTCTTTAACTCTCTATTTTATTGAAATCAGTTCAGTGGTTTAAAATGTAAAAGACGGACAGACAGATGGACAGTTAGACGGACCGATAGACAGACTTCCGCATTAATAATACTAGTTTGGACTGTTATAGATTCATTCGGAAACTAAAATTATTATCACTATCATACGTAAACATATTGCAGTTCCACTAATATTACATAGTGGTAGTTACTAGCGACTTTGCCCGTGTGATCCATAATCATAACTTCCTTATGCTCAATCAGGTAAAAAAGAAGCCTGTCACTTCGTGTGATATATGAGATAGTGTAGCTTTCTAAAGTTGAAAGAATGTTTAAAATCGATTGAGTACAAAAGTTTAAGTTCAATCGTTACAAACAAACAACATACAATCAAATCTTTCCACTTTATAATAAAAGTATAGATATATATTTCGACTTGATAAACTTCCCTTGTGGAAATCTATAAGAAAACAATTTACTTGTCTATTCTAAGTAGAGATTATGCAATAAGTTAAGTTAGATTAAGTTAGGGAGCCTTCTAAATAAAATGCTGTTTTTATATGTTGAACTCGTGTCAAAATAATAATACTTGTTAATAATATTACATACATTAATGTTAAAGCGAGTTACAACGTGAGTTCGTAAGACTCATAGTAGTGGTTCTAAATCATAGCTAGGTTTATAGGCTCGCTTGATTATAAATTCGTTGTTTATCGCTTTATTCGCGCTCATTAAGATTTTATATTTGCGATATGGGTTATTAATTATTGTAAATGTTGGGTAGTTTATGATCTTCATGTAACGATTCTATTTTGATGTGGGCTTTATAAGTTTTTCGACATTTATAGTAGGGGAGCCCAGGATGCTAAATGAGTAGTTACTCAGATTGGATTTCATAGATTAAACTATAGGAAAAATAAAAAGTTATATAATGTTTTTAATTTCAATGGCGAGGAAAAAATTTACAGATAAAAGAATATTTTAAAAAAATCAGTGACATGGAAACACTGAAACGCGTTAGATTAGGGTATGGTGGGTTAATTTCCAGCTAAAATTGAGGAAATCTGACGATTCAAGTGAAGCGTAAGGAAGTGGGAGGGTCACAAAGTTGCAAAGAAAATGTTGACAGTCTCGAGCGCGTCTGAATTTTCTTTTATTATGGAGGAAATTATGTAAGAATTAGGAAAAAAGCATAATCTGACAATTTCTACAAGCCGAAGTTATCTTAATTTTGTTTTTTTTTTCTGCCATAGATACTCCCCTCTATAGAAAGGGATTATATTTGGTGGAGAGCGTTAACAGTATGCGAGGTACCCCCTCCTATGTTAATCTGACGCGCTCGGGTAAATACCAAAATCACCTCTTGGGCTCCCCTATTATTATTGAATCGTTTTCTACTTAATATTAAAATAGTTCGAAAGTCTACTTATGCTTTGACAAGGTTTCCTTCATATAAGACTTATAGAGACTTTTTATGCGTCATCTATAACTTCTCAAAAATGTTTTTGTAGAAGGTAATCTTATATATGTAATGTAAAAAATATCTTTATATCCGTATCTTCGAAGGGGTAGACAAAGGTACAACCAGTGCACCCACGATGAGCCAAAGATATAAAGTATACACCTACAAATAAGTCAATTCTATTATAAAAGAATGTCGTGTAAGTCGGATTCTACTGAACAATACGCGGCGCATTTAAAGTTCCTTTGTAAAAAGCCGAAAAATGAACACCACGCCTTCGCACAGTGTTATGTGAAAGCCGCCAAAGCGAAACAATGAAACAAACAGCGACAAGGTGTTGTAATTTTTTAAATATTTGCTTAACTCAAGGGAGATATAAGTAAAAATACGAATATTAAAAAAACGATATCTTTTTTATTTTCAGAAATAAAGTCATTTTAATATTTTTTTCAGTAAGGCCTTTAACCAACCTATATATCTCTTTCGGATCGGATAGGGTTTTCTTTACACGCCGTATATATATATATATATATGATAAGACGACAGCGATTAATCAGTCAACCGTCGTAGGGGTTGTTGAAAACTCGCCACAGTTGTTAATTCGCCACCGTTTTAGATATTCCATACATTCAAAGTAAACTCGTCACAGGTATTAATAAATAGGTAATAAAAAGTATGTGTGAATTCGCCACAGGTGCAACTAGCTATTGTATATTCATCTTAATTTTGCATTAATAATTTAGAAAGTAGTGTTAGAAAGCAAAATTCTAAGTTTTAGCACCTCACTTTTCTATCAAATTTCGCTAACCTGTGCTCCCAGAACACATGTGCTCGTTTGTTAAAAATAGAGTAGTTTGGAGTGTCCATGGTACCCATAGGACAACCTAAGTTGATTGTCATAAAGAGGCGCAGCACAAACGATTAACTAAAAGGGTAAAATAAAGCCTAATTTATTAAGTAAGATAAGTTAAAAATGAGGCTGATTATATAGATTTTAAATTAGAAAATGTCTAAACGGTTGACCCTACGGGCCATCCCTGAAACTTCCCACTAAATTAAAAGTATTTTAAGCTCAAAAGAGTAAAAGATATAAGCATAGATTTTTCAGTTCAAACATCTATTTTGTTAAAATGGCAATATATTAATTTTTGAAAAGCTGTATATTTTGAAAACGATGATGGTATTCAACTCAATTTTTGAGATCTAAAGTATCGCTTTAGTTAAATAATCGATAGGTTGAAAAATTTCAATGCAATGTCAAAAAACATTTTATTTTTAATTTTCTTCATTGATAAATCCCAAACAAATTGACCGATTTTGATTAAATTAACATTATTTGACGCAGTATTTAAAGGAGAAAATCTGTTAAGATTTTAAGTTAATCGGTGAATTACCTTGAAGGTTATTTAAAAAAAAATAAGTAAGTTTGTATTTTTATTATTTTCATTAATATATATTTAGTTTAGTTATGTAACCATAATATTGATTTTTATGTACACCAAGTCTACTTCATTTGATTTTTTTAATCTCCTTTATCGGATTGGCTAGAAGAAATCTCTTTAAGTAGGTAAGCCCGCCCATTGTACTTATGTTATGTTTAAATATTTTTTATCCTAATTGTTCTGTGTACAATAAAGTATTCAATAAATAAATAAATAAGTTTGCTAAAAACAATGTAATATTTGAAAAGCTATAAGTTTTGAAAATCAGATTCGATTTTGATTCTTGAAACGGCATTTGACATAGTTTTTTTAGTACTAAAATATCGTAGAATATCAAAAAATGATTAGATTGAAAAATTTCGAGGCTATGTCGAAAAAACACTTTTAAACACTTTAGCCAATAAATAAAAAGCATTTCCCAGACGGATAAACTGATTTTGATGTAATTTATGTATTAGACGTAGTTTTTTGAGGAATAGAGCTGATTAGTTTTTGTACTCAATCGGTACATAACTTTGGAAGTTATATTAAAAAAATACTGTTTCGCCAAAATATTTTTTGGTTATTAAATCCTTATGAAAATCTCTTGGACTGAATCGGTTCAAATTTTCAGGAAGTTTAAGTTGAGCGGAATCCAATCGAATGCCAATAACCGCGTTTCGATCGGTATAGCCGTTCAAAAGTTATAAGATGTTTTCACATATATACATTATACACACACACATACATACATAGAGACATACTGAAGTCATCATGAATATAGTCGAAAAAGGTCCCTAGGATCTCAAAACGTGGACACCTGGTGAAACCTCGATTTTCGAAAATCGGGGTAAAATCAGTAACTTCCTTATCTATACGTAGTGAAAAGTTAAAAAAAATAGTTTTAATATAACATTAAAAATAAAAGTGCGTCGATCAATTTCATTGGCCAATAAATAAAAAGCATTTTTTGTAATCGTAAAAAGATGACTTTAGCTGAAGTCCTGAAACTTTCCGTTTTACAGCGTTTTATTAATTTGTAAAGCATTTTTTAATTAAAAGATAAGAAACAAGCAGTTGGTTCTCTAATTTTTAAGAGACAACCATCGCCTATAGACACCAAAGATGTTATTGGATCGCTGCTCTACGTCTGGCGAGATGATAGGATCACGTGTATAAGTTTACCGACTACCTTACCTTTTAAACCGAAACATGACAGTGACAAGCATTGGCGCTATTGCGACAACAATATAGGAAATGTATAGAAAAAGTGATCGCAACAATTAAATCAACTATTTTTTGCTTTAAAAGATTTTTTGAAATTAGGTTATATCAATTTATTAGACAAATTTTTGTAAGCGTTTAAATTATTACTATTAAAAACATTACCGTGGATATTGCTGTAGCTATTAGTTATAGTAGCGTGTTCAAGTATAGTTATTTTTTTATTATAATAGTTTTGTAGTAGTTATTATTAGTTGTATATCTCAGATAAATTAGCCAGTCAATTCTGAAATTAAAACTGTGATTTTAATGTGGATGAAAAGTCAAATTTTGAATAATTGCTGTGATAATTACAATAATAAATAAATATATATAAATATATTCTATTTGTTATTTAATTTTTCTTCAATCTGTACTGAAAAAATCAGTGTGGCGAATTTACAATAGTTAAAAAAAATATGTGGCATGTTTACAATACAAAATTAGAATTGTAGAGAATTTATAAATATTTTTTCTACCATTTTTGTGTGGCAAATTTACTGTTGTGGCGAGTTCACAAGAACCCCGTTGTAGACAATGGATTTACTATTAATCACTTAATATAACAACGCTGATATAATTATGTCAGTGTATAACAGTTAGTTTTTGTTATATCAAGCAAGTAGATGGCTCTCCTTATACTCTCTCTCTTAGCTCTCCTTAACTGTCTCCATAGACACCAATGATGTTAATAATGCTATGCTATCCTTAAGACGATGTCTTAATGCCACCTTAATAATTTGATTGCCTACCTTACCCTCCAAATCGGAATATTACAGTGAGAAGTACTGATGCTATTGCGACAGGAATGGTTAAGGCAGTCGCGACTTCGTTTGCATGACCAGGCAGGGATTTACGGCTACCTTGTCCTCCAACGCACCGACGAGCACCAATGCTATTGCGGCGGCGGTATAGCATAGTATACTGTCTTATTGCTAGGCATTTTGTGTAAGAAGAGATAAGGATATGTTACTAACAACATGACTAATGACGTGGTAACTAGTTGGCGGCCTTACCTTATCCTGTCACAATAGCGTCAGTGTTTTACGATTAGTTAAGACTGACTATACGATTCACTAACATCGTGGCTACTAGGTGGTAGAGTTCTGCATTGTCTCGCCCGGGTCAGGTACCACCGCCTTACCTATTCCTGCCGCGATAGCGTCAGTGCTTTTGACTGTCATGTTTCAGTCTTAAAGAATTAAGCTGCTACATGGGGCACTCTAAAAATTTTGCACTTCTAGTTAATCGGAACTATTTGAATTCCGAATGTTATATTTTTAAAACGTTGCAACCTTTTTAGTAATAAAAAAAAAACAATTGGCGGGAAATGATTTGTCAATTGTTTTTTTATCACACATCAAAGTTCTACGTACGCAACGAAAATGGAATTAAGTCGAAAAGATTTTAGACCGATGATTTTTTAAGAAAAGTTCTCTTTCTCCACAAGACTGTGCCGCTCGTCTTCAAAATGCTTTTGGAAGAGAAACACCTTGTTTGAGCACCGTGAGGCGATGGTTTGCTGAATTTGAGAGAGGTTGAGTTTCTTTACATGACGAATTTCGTGAAGGGCGGCTTTCAACTGCCGTCAACAAAAACAATGAGGATACTGTTAAGTGATTAATTGAAAAAAACTCCCGGATTACCTATGAGACAATTTGAGGACTATTGGGGATTGGTATGAGCCAAATTCAGAAATTTTTACACGAAGAATTGAAAGTTCGGAAACTTTGTTGTTGTTGGATCCCTCATGAACTGAAAGCGGAGCAGAAGCGGGCTCGCGTGGAATGATGCTTACAGATGCTGCTGAAGTACGACCACGGACATTTTAATGCTGTTTATGACATTGTCACAGGAGACGAAACGTGGATTTATTGTTTTGAACCCGAAAAAAGTTAGCAATCTTGTGAATGGGTGTTTGAAAATGAGAACAAGCCAACAAAAGTGAGACAGGCGAGAAACGTTAGTAAAAAAATGATCGCGTTTTTTTTCTCAGCTACGGGTCCCATCTGTACAACTCTACTTGGAGAGTAAAAGAGTGTTAATGCCGAGTGGTGTTCTACCATTTGTTTACCCAGGGCGTTAGAAAATGTTCGCGATAGACGTCCCAAAATTCGCATTTTCCTACACCATGATAACGCTTCTTCACACACGGCCAACAAAACAAAGTCATTTTTAGCTTCCGAAAAAGTATATCTCGTCACTCATACTACACATAGCCCAGACCTAGCAACCTATGATTTCTATATTTTCTCCAAAATAAAAGATTTGATGAGAGGTTTTACTTTTACCAATTCCGAAGAGGCAGTGATAGCGTTCAATCAGCACGTAGAAAACATGCCTTCAGATCTGTGGTCCTCCTGTTTTAAAAAATGGTTCGATCGCATGAAAAAATGTTTAAAACGTAAAGGAAATTATTTTGAAAAGTAATAAACATAATATTTCGGTTATAACATCTTGTTTTTTAAGTTACGCAAAACTTATAGTGTGACCTACGTATATCAAAATTTCTGCTCTGAAAGACTCGTAAGACAAACATAGAATTAGAATAACGTTAGCTTTATGATTATTACCTCCTACGCTGTTTTAAGCAATAATTATTCCAATAAAAATACACATTACATTTTTCAAACAAAAGCCGACCTTGTAAAACCGAAATAATTATAAGTATTCTAGTTACTTCAGTAATAAATTATATTAATTATGTGTAATTAAGGCTGTTTTTGTATTTAAGCGTTTGTAACCGCCTCATTATTAATAATTAGTTTTATTTATCATTGAAATAATAA
Source organism: Apodemia mormo (assembly GCA_036924255.1). NCBI lineage: Eukaryota > Metazoa > Arthropoda > Insecta > Lepidoptera > Riodinidae > Apodemia > Apodemia mormo. Next base: position 2,516,336 of record JAUPFN010000009.1, on the reverse strand, counting down.
TGTTATTCTCCTGTATAATTAACAATTGCAATTATAATTTAAAATTTCATTGTTACGTTCAATACACTTTTAAGAATTGAAGGTTTCACATTGAAAAATAAATGTACAATAATTAAAGTTCAGACTTACGGACGTATAAAAGATAATAATGCAAAATGTATTTATACATCTTGTCTGAATGATAAGGGGCTCATTTTACGAGAATACCGCAATCTAGTTTAAAATTAATATTATTAAGTTTTTAAATTAATTTTGTTCTCAACTGACAAAAAAACGGATTTTGAGATGTTTGTGTGTATAAAATGATTGGATAATATTTGAGTGTGATGATGGTCTATTTAGGGCCTATTCAGTGCGATGCGGATGACCTACGCGGATGTCCTCGATGGACGGAAGAATGTATTAAATCATATAATTTTTTATTATTACTATCGATAGGAAAGCGCTTGACCATGATCTCGCCTGATCGTAAGCTAAGATGCGGCTTTAGATGGAATGCGCTTCCCTAGAAGGTCAGGGAACACAGATTCAGGAAGCATGTTCCAGTCCCTTGCGGTTCGAATGAAAAATGTGGAGTTGAACCTCTTTGTACGGGTACGTGGAACGTCCACCATATGGCGATGCCTAGAATCTGTGCGCCTTGACGATCGATAGAAAACCGGCGATGGCGGAATCAAGTCGTGCAATTCTGCAGCGCACTCTCCAATGTGTATCCGATAAAAAACCGATAAACTAGCCACTCTGCGGCGATGAGCGAGGCTCTGGAATTTTTTGCCTACCAGATCATCGTCGTTTATGAGCCTCTTGGCACGTCTTTCTATCGTCTCAAGTGTCTCCAGCTGGTATTTGGCGGATCCGTCTCAAAGGTGAGAGCAGTATTCCATGCACGAACGGACTTGTGCTTGATAAAGGTTGAGCAACTGTCACCGGCTGAAATACTGTTTTACCTTTATCAGAATACCAAGCTTTTTTTGAGGCAACTTTGGTTTTAGATTCGATGTAAGAACCAAAGTTAAGAGTAGGCGTTAAGGTAAGGTATGCCAAGGATATCGAGGTGGTCAGTTATCGGCATGGACACACTCTGGAAAGAGGGAGATAGGTGGAATGGACTCCGTTTAGCGGAGAATAGACATGCCTGGGTCTTAGTCGCATAAACTTGACCAAATTGGCATCGTCCCAATCGGAGACTGCCTGTAAGTACAGGTTCAAACGATCGACCAGCGCCTCCCTGAGAGACTGGATCTGTGCCGTACTGGCTCGCGCGCTGGATGAGTAACTCTCAACAACAATGCTATCGTCTGCGTACCCATAGATACCGGGCTTCAGCAGGTTATTAATGTGAAGCAGGAATAGATTTGCGGAGAGAACTGATCCCTGAGGGACTCCGGCATTTATTGTCATTTGGTCCGATGAGCAACTGTCGACCACTATTCTAATCGACCGGCCACTCAGAAAATCTGCGATCCATACGATGGATGGCATACCATAGGATAAAGCGCTTTCAGTGCGAAGCGGTGCATCTACGTCGTGAAGATTTATCCTTGTGCGGACAGAAACCCCTCTGCGTCCCTTCTCGGCGCCGCGGGTGTCCGCGCGGGGCCTATTCTGTGATACACAGATGACTTACGCGGATATCAGCGATCGACGGAGGAATGTATTAAAGCATATAAAGCGCAATCAGTGCGACACAGTGCGCCTGCTGAGCTATCCGCTCGCGGATATAATTTTCTTCATTACATCTTATGGTTGATTACTGATAAAAAATTGTTTTTGTCTCAAACCCACTGAAAAATAATTTGTACAACATCTGATGTTCTTGGCTGTACTTTCACTTAAATAAACTACTATATATTTTTACTATATTATATATTTTTACTATATTTTAACTACTATATATATATATTGAATATATTTTTATGTATTTTTAAAACAATGACGAATTGGGTCATGTTCTTGATGATGAACTGGGATCATGACGAATCGGGATCAACTCTATTGTGACTGTTTTTGTGAGGCTGGAGCATACTGGAACACTCAACCTTGAAATTGTAAATGACTTAATATACCTGGGCTCCAACATCTCCAACACCGGCTCCTATGACACTGAAATCACACGTAGAATTGGAATGACAAAGAGACTCTATAAACCAATTAGAGAGAATCTAGAAAGATAAAAATATCTCACATAAAATAAAGTAGAAGTTCGTGAAAACCTTGGGTTTTCCATTTTCCTCTATGGCGCAGAGACTTGGTTGCTTAAAAAAGGACCAAAGACATGAGGATGCTTTTAAGATGTGGTGCTGGAGAAGAATGCTTCAAATTCCCTGGAAACGGACAAACACATCCATATCCAAGGAACTCGAAGTAATCACGAGGCTGTCATCCATTTGCTCACAAAGAGTCCTTGCGTATTTTGGCTATATCATCCACAAAAAAAGAAGAAATCTTGAAAACCCCATCGTCATAAGCAATATAGAAGGGAGAAAACCACTGGGGAGAAGCCCAATGCGTTGGACAGACCCAATCCGATCAACACTAAGTAGCAAAGTTTATGAGGTCATACACGCAGCTGATAATCGTCGACGATGGCGTAAGAGTGTTACAGATAAGGTGATCCGTGGTGGGGAGACACGACCCTCAACAATGAGGAACGACGCGAGAAGAGGAGTATGTAGACAAGTAGGCTACCGAATGCAACTACATGTACATTTCTAGCATAATTGCTGATTGAGTTGAGTAAACGTGAAACCAGCTTTTTAAAAAATGAATAATAATTTGTCTTTTAAAGAATTCTAATGTTGCGTTGCTAAAGACTAATTTATCAATTTTAAATTTATTGTTTAATAAGTTTAGGTAGATTTCATTATTTCATCAAAGATTGCAATAGTAATTGATATCAATAGAAATATTATATGATTTGTTCTAGCACCAAATTGTGCGATTCACTTTACAGAACTCTACCACTTAGATCGTAGTGATAAGTTTAGCCAATCGTTTGTCTTTTACGAACTGCCTGATAAGCAGAGAGGTCTATTCTTTTTTTATATAAAAGAGGGGAAAAACGAGCAGGAGGTGCACCTGATGGTAAGTAATCACCGTCGCCCATGGACATCCGCAATAGACAGAGGTCCCAAAGTCACATTCGTTTGAAAACACTCCTGCTGGTAATTGAATTCACAACAGAGTAGTGCGAGGCACAAAGTACTGAGAGCTACGCACAGTTGTTGCTTTCCATACATAGAGATGGTGAGGGTGGCTTCTACAAAGGAGCTTTGACCAATGCGAGAGGGTTACTTTAATATGAATTAAAAGTACTTCTAAATTAGCATCACAAGTATGATATTTATTTACAGCTGCCCCCTATTCGAGTAGAAGTCGTTGTCTTGCTTAATATATGTAAATAATACTAATGAGAAAATTCATTGAATGCTGATGTATGTACATGTTAATATCAATTACACATTTATAAATACTGACACTGCGTGTCATGAACGGTAATTATAATCAAATAGCATTAATTATTGGTATTTGTTGAATGCTACTTTGATGCTAACGTAATTATTCAATCTTTAAATTTCATACGGCTTCAGTGCTAGCGGAAATTAATTTTCCACGTAGGTACTAGGTAAATAGAATTATTTGAACACTTCCCTGGATATATTTTTTTAATTTTCATGGTAATATGACATATAAGGGTAGTATACTTGAACCCCTGCTATTTATCCTATATATTAATAATTTTACACATATTACTTGTGATTTGTGATGTAGCCACTATTTGCTACTGAAATTTCAATAATCAACACTTAAAATAAAAATAATAAAGATGAAATAACGAGCAGTTCAAAAGTAGATAGGCTAGCTCATTTGTTATGTATTAAGACTTAATTCAAATAAAAATAGTTGTAACCTCTCCCTCGCAATATTTTGAATCAGCGGAACATTTATTTCTTGAAATAGTTTTAAATTTTAATAAAATCTTATTTGGCGTTTTCTGCAGTCCCTCTTTACGTATAGATTAAGTCAAAGTCAAAACATTTTTATTTAAATTATCCTTTACAGGTACTTTTGACGAGTCAACATTTTTTGAGTTACTACCGGATCGGAAACGCGGTCACACACTGAGAAGATCCGGCGGAAGAAACTCAGCAGGCTTGTCTTTTTTTGTGCATATACATTTTATTTAAAATAATGTATTTACAATAATTTATGAATAATAAATTATAATTACTATGAGACTGCTATGAGTAGCAATTAAATCCCATGCCTTATTATTATCAAAATATTTAGATATTAATAACCTTTTTTACAAAGTTATGTTTAGATACATTTTTTAAATTTGTATATTGGTAGATCTTTAATAGCATTTGGAAGTTTATTGTAACAACTTATAGATTGCCCCATAAAAGAGTTACTTATTCTGTGGAGACGTGATACATGCAGTGCAAGATTGTTTTTGTTTTTTGTGTTTAAATTATGTACATCACTACTTTTCTTAAATGAATAAATATTTTTACGAATATACATCAAGTTTTCAAATATGAACTGCGATGGTACTGTTGAAATATTAATTTCTTTAAATTTTTCTTTTAGGGAAACTCTTAGACTGAGATTGTAAATAGCTCTTACAGCTCTTTTTTTAAAACAAAAATTTTATTTGTATCAGCGGGATTTTCCCATTATTTTTTTTTAGATAGTGTATTTAATGATTTATGTCCTATTTATAGTCATTTATACTTCTTGGGGATTTTAATACTTGCATGCTAAAAAACGACTATTGATCCCAAAAATTATTGTTATTTACTTTTTCATATAATTCACATCTCCTACCTCTGTATTAGTCTATATTATCTTCTACGTATGCATTCTCCTACTCTTCCTATATATTTCTGATTAATTTAGTTCCGGCTGTCAAGATAACTTAGCTTTTCCCCAAGACACCCTGAACTCGCAACTTAGTAGTTGTCAGAATGGATGCCGCTATTGATTCAGCTAAACAAAAGTTACAATAGAAAAGAATGAGAGGTGGGCCCATTGCTCTGTAAAAAACTACTACTGAAGGTTTTCAATATTCTACTTACATTTATAACATCAGCGGTCATCGACAGTTTGTCAGTTAAAATAAAATAAATCTGACCGCCATTAGTCGTACTCTCGTCACATAAGATACCAAGATAAAAAAGTGGTAAATTCAAAAGTTCACGCCTCATAGCGTACATTTAATTTAAAAAAATTAAATACATAGGTATATATTAAGTATTTTGAGGGTAATCATGGTACATCCTTATATTCAGTTTTTATGTGCAAGTTATTTATTTATATATTTGACAAATATTTTTTTAGCTATTTTTGTTTATAAAAGAATTTTGTTTTTATAATTATAATAATAAACATTCACGGGACAAATTACACTTACTGATCTAACCTCAAAGTAAGCAAATATTTGCTTGTGTTATAGGTGTTAGTCAACGATACTAATACATAGAAATACATATATAAATACCAGAACATATAAAATAAACACCCAAACCCGGAAATAAAAACATTTATGCTCATCACACAAATGCTTGTCCCCGTCGGGGACCGAACCCGAGCCCCGTCGATTGCGTAGTCAGGGTCGCTAACCACTCGACCAACGGGGCGGTCAAATTATCTGTATACTTATAATATTGTACTAGTGAAATATGAATACAACAGATATAGTTTAATTCCAGAAAAATGTTCAAAAGTGGTTTGTCCCGGAATGCATTAAAAGCCTTGAAAACGGAATATTTTAATTTTTTTTATATCATGAAATAGCAAACAAGCAGATGGGTCTCCGGATGGAAAGAGATAACCACCGCCTATAGACACAAATATGTCAATGTTGCGTTGGTATCTTGTGGCGAGGTCTAATGCCACATGCATGTTTGCCGGCTACCTTTCCCTCCAAACCGGAACACGACAGCGACAAGCACTGACGCTATTGTGGCAGTAATAGGTAAAAGCGGTGGTACCAGACCTACGCGAGACAATGCATAACTCTACCACATAGTAGTCACGATGATAGTGACTCGCATTGCCAATCGGTCGCCTTTTACGACTTGCCTGCCAGAACGGCAGCTGTCCTATTCTTGACAGGAGCCCGGGACCTACACAGGAAAGAATACAAATAGATATAAAAATGATGTGGTGTCGTGGGACACCAGGTAGGAACGAAGTTCCTTCGGATAAACGGCACTACTCGCTTGTGTATGCGACTGTCGCGCCTGCGCACGTCTCATTTAACGGTTTTATTCCACGCACTTTTTTCCACGGATTTTTTCTTACGGTTTTACTATCACATTTTTTTCGGCCACGCAGCAAAATCCCTATCCCCTCCAAGCCTGCCGTAAGGAACTTCGTTCCAAAATACAACAAAAATTATGACGCTGGTTTCCTTGCGACTTTTTGTACCTTTTATATGATAACATTTTTAGGAACTTAAATCTTAACAAGACAGGGCGTTTTGTATCCGCCGTAACTCACACTGTACATTTATATAGGCGCGTCTTTTTTTTACTGTAAGAAACCACTGACGAGTAACTAAATGATAATCTTTTTATGTTTATCATTATTATCACGCAATGATTAACATTGATTTACGTTATACCTATTTCGATTTTTTCTTCATGTCGATATGCAATGGTTACAAGTATATTGCTATTAAAATAAATAAAACCTTATAGAAATATTTTCTTTTCGTTTCATTTCTTTACTTTAAAATGTCATGAAAGGCAAAACAAAACAAGAAATAATATAACTAAGCAACCATTGTACAAGCCATTTTTTCTACGATTTTGTAATTTAATAAGTTGAGATCTTTTAAAAATGTTTCTGATCATACAGAAGCAACATTCATGTACTTAAAAGATAAATTAAAATTATTTTTAAATCTTTAAAAATTACTGTAGAAGTAAAAATGTTTTTAATAATATTTAAATGCTTCGGTGCACGTAATTATTAATAAAATTAATTTATTTTGTATAATTATTTTATTGGAAATATAAAACTAAATGTTTAATATTACGTTGTATTTTATACATAGATGTTTCATATAGTTCTTGCAAACATGAATTACCGCTAAAAATTAAAAATTATTATTTTATAAATAAAACAGTAATGATATAATTTATACTTTCCATCGTCGGCACTTGGTGAAACTCCGTCATAATTATTGTATACACACAACAACACAACGTATTTGTTGACAATTTAAGTTTTAGCCCTGATGATGCAGTGAAATGCGAAACCGGTTGGCTATTTAAATAAAAAAGTTTATATTATATATAATTAGTGAATTGTGAAACAGTACTTAGTAAGTGTAAAAGTAATTAGTAAGTGTAAAATTTAAAACAATAAACATTAATGAATTAATTTAATGTATTTTTTTTTAGTTTTATAATTATTTAGTAAGTTGAATAATATTAATGTCAATATATGTAAACTGCTGACGAATAGAGTTCTTGGTTTTATCTTCAGAGTGGCTAATTTACTTATATATTTTTTTTAAAAAAACTGCATTTTTATTTTATACCATTTACTAATAAATTATCGATACTATTACCACATATCACATCAAAAAATGTAATGGTGTACGTACGTCGATGATGTATCGAATTATTGCCTTAATTATAAGGGGGCTTGTACGAATATATAAAGGTTCAGACTATGGATATGGATTACGTGGGTAGAGTTGCCGATTCGTGGCATTATTTATTATGACACTTTACGTAGAATTAAAAATCTTATTGCCAAGGCAAAATACGTCTATGATATTTGAAAGTGTAGATTTCTTCTAAATAGGAATTTGTAAATCTCCATAGTTTTTCATTATAAGATAAAAAATATAGTTGTATAAATTACGCAAATTGTTTAAATTTAAATTTTCTCTAGTGATGGTCCGGCCTCCTTTGAAGAATAGACTAACTGACGTTTTGCCAGGCAGGTAAAAGGCAACTGATTGGCTATACATATCACGACCATCGTGACTACTAACTGGTAGAGTTCCGCAACGTTTCGCCAGGGTATTTCGTACACCGCCTTATTTTATTTTATTTCTGCTGTTGTGTATTATCGAGTTCCAACTTGGAGAGTCAGACAGTCATTACACATGTGGCATTGCTATAGTAATGTCATAAATTGCCATTGCCATGCTATAAAACCGGAAAAGACTTTGCGGAACTCTATCCATATGCCAATCGGCCGCCACTTGAATGTATGGTCAGATGGATGTTTGATACTCCTTCACTCAAAAACAGCTGAACACGTTCAAATGAAATTCACTAGACGTATAGATAATGACCTGGAAAAACACATAGAATACTTTTTATTCTAGAAAAATAAATTATTTGCGTGGGATTCACGAAAAACTTTTATTAAATTATCCATAAAAACGACTCCTTGTCAACCAAAGAACATTAAAAATACAGAATGTATGTTCATATTACATTCTTAAAGTCAATACGCATTAAAACATGCAGGTAATTAACAACATTTCTTCACAAACGATCAAATGAATATTCCATTCGTTATTAATTATCATTACACGCCTACGGCTTCATAAAATCGTTCGATATTATTCGAAACACTGACGGCACAATGAATGAAAACGTTTCACTTAAACAATAAGCTTATTACCATATCATAGAGTTTAAATTCTCTTAAAATTAGTGGTTTAATATGTTTGCACAAACTCGTCAACCATTCATCATACATATAACAACCGACCATAAATAATGGAGTTGGTGTTTTCCGTTTTGTAACATTATTATTACGTAGTGTATAAATTATTTACTTTATGGTGGTTTGCATTCTGAAATTGTAGAGTTTACATCTAGTGATGCGTATCGGTTGAAGGAATCGATGGTTTTTATCATAAATACTATTTTAGTGAAGTGCTTTTATTTAAGTTTATAATTTTATGGTCTAATGGTTTTAAACAAATGTTTTGAAATAAATTAATGTTTAATATTATACCTAGATAGTACAATTGACAGTCAGCTAGCTATTGTGGAAAAAATACATATGCTGCAATTGAATGTGCTCTGGTCTGCGCTTTTTCTGAAGAACAGACAATTTGTTTTTCTGCCAAACAATTTGTAAAATGTGAATGATTAGCTAAACCTGTTGCTAAGTTCGTAACTATTAATTGACTGGAGTATCACTTTTAGAGTTTAAAACACATTACATTTTCCTGCCGCAATAGTGACAATGTTTGACTTTGTTGTGTTGCGATTTGGAGAGTAAAGTAGCCGGGAAACTTATATATATGGCAGAATGTCCTGACAAACAGATAAAACGCTCAGTTAAACTATTTTGGGATATATATAGGCGTAAGTTGTCTCTTTTCAACAGGAAAATCATCTGCTCGATTGCTATTCAATAATATTAAAAAAATTATGACCCTTAAACTTATTACAAACTCGATCGAATGTCAGTATATTAAATTCAGTGTTTTATATACATTTACAGAAATAAGTATCCGTATTTCAGGCTAATTGCCTCTTTGGGTTAGAATAATTTATGTCATTTATTCAATAATATATTTATGTATGAATTTTATGACGCATCAACTTATATAACAATAAAATAACATTAAAAAATATGAATATAAATATATAGATCTGTGTCTTAAATCAGTTAATCTGAACTATTAAACTTGAAGAAATGTCTTTTATCATCAGGTGCTAAATTGCTATACGGGCCATTTATAATATGCATAGTAGAGAATCTCTCAGAGAACACTTTAAGATCATTAATATCATGTCAGTACCTTGCTTGTGGTGCGTAAAAGGTCACTACTATCGTGACACTAGCTGATAGATTTCTGCAACATTTCGTCCCGATCTGGTACCACTGTTTTACCTATTCCTACCGCAATAGCGTTATTGGTTGTCATTGTTGGACCCGTTGTTGAACCGCCCCGTTGGTCGAGTGGTTAGAGACCCTGACTACGCAATCAACGAGGCTCGGTTTCGATCCCCGACGGGGACAAGCATTTGTGTGATGAGCATAAATGTTTGTATTTCCGGGTTTGGGTGTTTATTATATATATTCTAGTATTTATATATGTATTTCTATGTATTAGTATTGTTGACTAACACCCATTACACAAGCAAATAATTTGCTTACTTTGGGGTTAGATCAGTAAGTGTTATTTGTCCCGTGAATTATTATTATTATTACTATTATTATTATTATTATCACAGTTTGGATGCATACTAACGCATATGGCATTAACACCCCGCAAAATGGATAGAAATGCATCATTAACATCTTTTGTGTCTAATGTCTATAGACAGTTGCCGCATTCAATCAGGAGTGCCATCTGCTTATTTGCTATCTCACGCTATCTAAGGCGAGAAAAGGCTAAAATATCATCAATATCGTGCCTGATACTAGCTACATTTTGGCCGTGTCTAGTACCACCGTTTTACCTACTCCCACTGCATGAGGATAAGGTAAAAGGTAAACTTATATATGAATATCCTTTCTTGCCACTCTAAAAGCAACGCATCATTCAATCATTGTTTAGCTTGTTTTCTACCTTATAAATAGAACATTTAAAATATCTTATAATATAAAAAAAAACTGTGACTTAAATTCAAGATCTTACGCATTTACTGAAGCCACTAGAAAACCAAATAAATTACAAATGAGAAATATATTTCTGGCCCGTTGTAGAGCCTATCATTATGGGTTTATCGATAGTAAGGTCACATCACGAACATAAATAACGATTACAACTCGATATAAATTTTATTAATGAAACGTGGCGAAGGCTCAAAGCCGCTATGCTAAATGTAGTAGAGTAACATAAATAATATCAACCTATCATTTTGATAATATCTTACTGAATAATAGAAAATAATTTAGTTGTTATCTCCTATAACAATTAAGTTCATAATAGTGTGCCGCGTTCCTTTTACATTTTACACTGTGAATGTCAGACAAAGACGATTCACGACAGTGATAGACACGACAATTTGTTCGTATCTCTAGATTTGGGTGTTTATTTATTTATTTATTTATATTCATGCACAACAAAAATGTACAAAGGTTAAACTTAACGCCTAAGGGCATTCTATCCTAGCCAACCTCGTGCAAAACAGAAACATGAGTGATGGAGATGGTGCATCTTAATTTACTTAAGAACAAAGTATCTTAACTTTTAAAAACAAATCAGAATAGATAAAATAACAAACTAACTTAAAAATTTTAAGAATTATACACACAACACATATATACACACTACGTACATACATAATTGAAGACCTGTCGGTAATAATCGGTCGCCTTTTACGACCTGCCGTTCTGCCAGGCAGGTCGTAAGAGGCGAACGATTGGCTATGCGGGTCACTACCATTGTGGCTACTAGGTGGTAGAGTTCTGCATTGTCTCGCCCGGGTCAGGTACCACCGCCTTACCTATTCCTGCCGCAATAGCGTCAGTGCTTGTCGCTGTCGTGTTCCGGTTTGGAGGGTAAGGTAGCCGGTAAACTTATGCATGTGGCATTAAGCCTCGCCACCAGATAGCAACGCACCATTAACATCTTTGGTGTCTATAGGCGATGGTTGACTCTTTCCATCAGGATACCTATCTGCTTGTTTGCTATCTTATAATATAAAAAAAAATACATTTATACATAAAACATAGATAAGTAACACATATATTTATATATACATATCTATATACTAAATACATATACATAAATATATACATACATACATTATATTCATACACATATTTATAAATACATATGATTAAAATCATTATACAACTATGAGCAAAGAACAAGTTATCACTCATTATATTCATATTAACTTGAAACATCGAAATATAATTTTAACTGTCTCTTAAATGCTAATTTTGAGGTGACTTTCCTAATATCCTCAGAAAGTGCACTCCACAAACGAACAGCTCCATGGTAAAAAGATTGTAAAAGAAAATCTGTTCGGCAAAACGGAACATACAAGGACAAATTTTCATGAGACCGCAGGTTCCGACTATGTGTATCACTGTGCCAAGCAAAAAGAGACTTGAGGTACGCAGGAACAGACAGATCGTGTAATATAGAAAAAATATTTATGAAACTAAACATACCTATTAAATATTATGACGTATTATTAGCTCCGTGTAATTTGTTAACGACATTCATTTTATTTGTGTATTTTAGGTAGGGTGTTATTCATTTTTCTAAATATTATTTATTTCACAAGAAATCATTACATGACTTAATAAAGTACGTGTCGGCCACCACGCGCATTGTAGTGTTCCGAAGTTACCCGTCAATATAATGCGAACTAAGAAGAGGGCTTTTATAGTTTCATACTATGAACATTTAAGCTATTCAACGTCAACGACAAATAAGGATATTTATTTGTCATTGAAGTTGAATAGCTTAATATACTTAGCTAATAGACAACCAGACAAACAAACAAACGGAGACACGGACAAACGGATGAACGGACGAACGGACGAACGGACGAACGGACGAACGGACGAGCGGACGAGCGGACGAGCGGACGAACGAACGAGCGGACGAGCGAACGAGTGGACGAGCGGACGAGCGGACGAGCGGACGAGCGGACGAGCGGACGAGCGGGCGAGCGGGCGAGCGGACGAGCGGACGAGCGGACGAGCGGACGAGCGGACGAGCGGACGAGCGGACGAGCGAACGAGCGGACGAGCGGACGAGCGGACGAACGGACGAGCGGACGAACGGACGAGCGGACGAGCGGACGAGTGGACGAACGTACGAGCGGACGAGCGAACGAGCGGACGAGCGGACGAGCGGACGAACGGAAGAACGGACGAAACGACGAACGGACGAAACGACGAACGGACGAACGGACGAGCGGACAAACAGACAAACAGACAAAAATTCTAAAAACTATATTTTTGGCTTCAATGTCGATTACAGATCACTCCAAATTAAAGTACGGATTCATTAGGAAATTTATTCAGCCCTTTTTTCTAAAAACTGCAATCAATACCTTTACATTTCATATAAATCGGTTCATCCGTTCGGGAGAAATCTTTGACAAAAAAAATTGTAAAGTGTTTTTTGACTGAGTTTCGAAATTTTTAAATAATCAATTTTCGAATTAAAGAACTGCGTCTAATGCCATTTTGAAAATCAAAATCTAATAAAGTTTCCAAAAATTACATATGTCATAATCGGTAGATTTATTTGGGATTAATCAATAACAAAAATTTATGAAAAAATGTTTTTTAACGTTACTTCGCCATTTTAACTTATCATTTATGTAGCTAAAACACAAGTTTTAGTTCTCAAAAATTGCATTGAATGCCATTCGAAAGATCAAAATCAATTATCGTTTCCAAAATAATCAGCTTTTCAAAAATTAAATTAACTGTCATTTTTAACAAACTAGATATAGATTTCCCGGATGGATTGTAGGATTAACCTGGTATCTGATTTTCAACTTAATGACATATTCTAATAATTCTAATATACCATAACTTAAAAATATTTTACGTTAATATAAAGAGGTAGATAAAGACAGGATTAAAGTATCAAAATAATTTCTTTTTGTACAAAATTAAAAACTGAAAATTAATTATACACTTAATTTGTAAATCCTACCTCCCTTGAGGCGTGGTCATAAGCTCCTCTGAATCTTATGTTCATATCAAATTAAAATATTAATTTGGGGTTTGTACGTAATCCTATTGTAATAAAAATAATATTATTTTTTTTATTATTAGGACTAAGCACAGTAAAAATTTCGAAATTTAGGAACAGCTTTCACTTTTCTTTTGTTATTTAATAAAAAAAACATCACGCCAGTTCTCTTCCGCGGTAGACTGAGTGAACCGAACGTCTATAGACTTTCCATTTAACTGCGACTCATATATTGATAGAGAGACCTATCGGTTAGCGAGATGAGTTTCCCATTTTCATATCGTACTATGATGATGTTATGATCTCCATTTTTATTACATATTATACTAGTATGCCCGCAACTTCGTCCGCCTGCACTTAGATCTGAGTGTATTTTTTTTTGTAGGTATACTCACGTCAAATTACAGCTTCCTTGTACTAGGATTTTCAAAAAATCTTATGTCAGATCTTATCTAAATGGTAAGGTTTATTTTGCTATGAAAAATGTTATCCTACTTGGTCCAAGGATTTAGGCTGGACGTTGATATGTCAGTTGTTGAGTCAAGATTTTCATACGTATATAATATGTATCCAATTTGTATGTTATTCAAATATCAAAAATCGTCGTTATACCAAACGGCCGTTTCATAATGGTATTCGTCATTTTATAAATGTAAACGTTTAGTACAATTTACTTAAGGCAAATTGTTGATGACATAAATTGCGTCAATGTCAACTATAAACTCCGATGTCGCTGACAGTTGACGGTGTATTCCTTCGTCCTTTTTCCAGGTGTGGCACCCAAAGGCAATCTATCAACTCTACTTCTTCTTTTATGTAAGAATCTAGATAGGGTTCTAGTTTTTAATGAATTACCCATTAACATTTAAAGTAATTTAAAAAATATGTCGCGCCAATTTGTTAACGACGGCAGTAAATGTCATACATGTAATAACATAATATCTACATTTAACATTCGGTGTAAGGCATTTTTTAAAACGTATTTTTCTTTATAATCTGAGGACGCAATTAGTGTATACTAATGATAACCTAACCTGACTAAAAAAAATAAAAAACCTGCACTGAGGGCGCTCAATTCTTATTACAGCAATGTCGCTGAAAATTGGAACCATTTACTCGACATGTTTGAAATATAAACGGCTCGTCATGGACACATGATCGCAACACACACACATGATCTCGTTCGTATGAACGAATTATATAATTTGCCTTCGACATGTATAATATGTTACCGGAAATATATGAAATCTAGGAATTGTATAAATGTCCTAAGAAATGTATAAAATTCTGAAACTATTTAGGAAATGTGTAAAATATTGTTCTAAAAATTATTTATTTCATACATATCCTAGGAAACGTAAACTTATCCTAGGAATTGTATATAATTCCAATATCGTATTAGGAAATGTATAAAAAGATTGCTTTCTTTAATAAAATACGTTGTTATAATGAGAATAATATTTTTTATTAAGGTACTTGACAATCCGGTAACAATATAGCCGGTACATCCTCTGCATCCAGAAGAACTCTTGGACATAGGTTTTAAGATTCCGTTCTTGGTACCAATTTGATAGAGCTCATCATCGTTCTTAGTCAAAATTACACCTATAATATTTGGGGCATCACCACGTCCTCTATCGACCTCTGGAACTGCAATTCGTACAGAAGTGCCATTTGATAGTGCGATCGCCTGATCGGATGATGCAATACCCTCCCCTCGCGCCGCTATCCCCGCGTACCCATTGTTATCTTAAATTTTCTGCATTTCCGCTTACTATTTAGGAAATGTATAGATTTCCTAGGAAATGTGTCCAATATGATTCATTTCACACATTTTTGGGCGATTATAGGAATTACATACATCTCCTACGAATTGTTTACAGTAACGGATTACATAAATTTCCGGTAACATATATACTGATAATAACATCGGTGATAGTTTTTTGTGTGATCTCGTAAAAAGCGAGAAAAGGCTAATGCGTATTACTGACCTTGTGACTCCTAACTGGGTGGTAGAGTCCTGCTACATCTGGCCCAGGTTTTAATACTCCTAAGCCATAAACAAAAAAAAATATTTTTCAAATCGGTCATTAATACTCCAGAGCCTCGCTCAACGCCGCAGAGTAGCTAGTTTAACGGTCTTTCATCGAATACATTTTGGAGAGTGCGCTGCGGAATTGCACGACTTAATTCCGCCATCCCCGTTTTTCTATCGAACGTCGAGGCGCACAGGTTCTATGCATCGCCATATGGTGGACGTTCCACGTACCCGAACAAAGCGGTTTGACTCGACAATCTTGATCCGAGCCGCAAGGGACTTGAATATGCTACCTGAGTCTGTGTTCCTCGACCTTCTAGGGAGGCGCGTTCCATCTTAAGCCGTATCTTAGCTTACCATCAGGCGAGATCGTGGTCAAGCGCTTCCCTATCATCAGTAAAAAAAATTAATTAAATGCGGAAGTTCTAAGAGTTAAAAAATTCAAGCTAATATTGAACTTGTTCAATTTTCAGAAGTATTTTTATATAAAAATAAAGCAATAGATTAAATTGTTTAATTAGAATTACTAAAAATCTAGAAACATCTAAATTTAGAATTCGTTAGGTACATATAGTCTTTAGATATTAATGAGTTTTTAGAAGCAATTAAATTTAAAAACCTTGTACATAATCATATAAATCAAGTTTATAAAAAGTCAAACACGACTTTAACATGGCATTATTTAATGTTAATTATTTTTGCTATTCATTATGTTGAGTCATTACAGGTTGATTTATTATTTACATTAATGCAATTACTAATAGCAGTGGATTGTAAAGAATTGAGTTTATTAATAATCACCTTTTAAAATCGATTGCAGTCATATCAATTAATCATCGCTCGATACAAAATGGCGGCCGGTTGCGTTCTTAAATGCCTGTTTATAAATTAGATACAGTTAGCTATATTAATATATAAATGGTAAAATATGTGTCTGTTAACATTTTTTATTTGTTAATGTACCTATATCAAAATTCGGACGCAAAAAGAGTCGAATCTTGTTAAGTGAAGTAGTATTTGTTTCTCCAGAGAGAGAATGCTTCGGTTGGTACAGCAGTGATAGAACGTTCTGCTATCACCTCCTGACCTATTCCTGCCGTAATAGCGTCAGTGCTTGTCACTGTCACGTTCTGGTTTGCAGGGTAAGGTAGCCGGTAAACGTATACATGTAGCGTTAAGACCCTTCCACGAGGATAGCAACGCATTATCAACATCTTTGGTGTAAAGGTGATGATTATATCAGGAGAGTCATCTGCTTGTTTGTTATCTTATCTATATACATATAATAAAATCGTAGGAAAGTCAATGTATGTCCGGGGTAAACTCAAAACATACTGTATGGATTTACTTCAAATTTTGCATGAATATTACTAATAGGTCGGGTCAACATATAGGCTACATATTATCACGCTATCGCTACGCTGTGCGGAGAAACGAAGTCCGCCCGAACAAGGTCGCGGGCAACAGCTAGTAATATGATAAAATAGGGAAGAAGTGGGTTGCTGCAATTTAACAGCTTTAAATAATATTAAATGTTTAAAGAATAATTCATACTGCTTGTGAAAAATAACACTAAACGTGCAAAAGTTAGAACTCCGGTAATGCAAATTATCGGTAGTGCCGTTTTACCAACTTTATCATAATGTATGCTATACTTTTGTCCAGAGTTTAAATGAAAGGTATTAATTGAAATATAATAATTCAACTAAAATATATTAATATAATGAACAAAAATTAATTAATAATTATATAAATTTGTTTTTACTGTTCGTCTGGAGTTTAAGTGGAAAGTATTATTAATTGAAATATAATTAACAAACTAAAATATATTAATATAATGAACAAAAAATAATGAATAAATTGGTAATTATATAAATTTGATTTTTACGGTTAGGTACATTACAACACAAACAAGATTTACAAGAATCTTAATGAACATTATGCACAAAATGTGCTATTGGCATTTAAATATTTTTAGTTACAATGACGTGAAAATCTTTAAATTGTCAGTAAAAAGTATAACTTACATCAAAATATTTAACTGACTTTTAAAAATTAGAATTGATTTGTTCATTTTCTGTAGCAGTAAACGCTATTAATAGTTTTTTAACGCAATTAACACTAGTATAACAGAAAATTTGCTATCGAGCTATGAAGTCATGTTTAATTTTAGAAATCACCAGGTACGTAGTCAGCTCATTCAGCTCATTGATATAAAAAACCCTAGATGCACAGTCCCGAACAAAACTGACACTCAAAAGTATCCCTAATTTCTTTTAAGTAGTTATAGATATGGCAAAAACATATGTCTTTGCATATTCAACCTTAAGTGCAAGACTTATAGTTGTTTTTACAAAGCAATGTACGAAAATAAATAAAATTGACAGAGACGTGGCCGACGCGATTCTATTTGAAATGAGTGCACAATTTAAAATTGTGCACTCATTTCTGGAGGACGTTTTTGACACACTGATTGTGTATCTTGTGTTTTTTATATCAATGAGTAAATATTATATGATAAACGGTGGTTCAGCGAATAATCATTTTTATTAAAAATTAATTTAAAAAATATATAAAGGTACTGAACATAAAGTGTGTTTTTCTGTTGAATGAATTATAGTCCAGTCATTTGGTCAGTAAAAAGGAGGTTACGTGGAAAGTTTTCTGGGAGTTTTGAAAATTGGTTACTGTATGGATTTCGGTATGCTCCTTTCGAATTTCGACTTTCCCACCTCATATCTCTGCCGCTCGCGCCGCTATATTGAAAAAATGGCGCCTAATAACATATTTTTGGGATTATCTCCTTTCCGACGCATTCTACGAAAAAACATTTACATACTAAATTAAACTAAAAAAACCTACAATTGATGTATAATTTTTTCATAACATCAATAGTTTTTGGCGTACGAACGTCACAAAGTATTATTCATCTGCACCACTACGTGTTTTTCGTATATTTTTCTGAAATATTCTACTATCAATACTGGATTAAAATGCTCCGTTATATGCACAAATTGTAATGGTGCTTGTTATATAATTGGTAATAATTCGCAAATTCCATCATTTAATTACGATGAGGAAGAAACAGCGTCTATTTTCGAGAAAAATTTCGATGAAATTGAAAACGAAGATGCGTGTGATAAATCTGATACGCACATCGCAGATGATGCGGATGAAATTTCGGTCTGTGATGTCTCGATCGGTGGTCAGGATAAACTCATAACACCGGGTCCATTAAAAACAGCAAAGCGAGGAATTTGCTCTGAATTTCTAAATAAATCAATATATCACATATGGATTAGGCCTATAGGAGAAACCACGATAGAAAAAACGCGCCGCTTACTCTGGAAGTAGAGTAGGTGGTGTGAAAAAGAGTTTTTTTTTTTCAAAACGTCTACTGAAATGTACTTTGCGCCGCCCGTACGCCAAAAACTGTTAATTTTATGAAAAAAAAATTCAATACATAAATTGTAGGATTATTTTTCTAGTTTATATAGTTAAACATAAATGTTTTTTTCGTAAAATGCGTCGGAAAGGGTATGTTCCCAAAAAACTGTTATAAGGCGTCATTTATTTATTTATTTATTTTAAATCAACATAAATCCACAGCTTATTTCACAAAAAATAACTCAAAGTAGTATATAAACTAAACATTAGCCAATTACGGATTTCACTTTGCTTTCCGACATTATATAGTAGTGTTAGTAGTAGACGGTAAAGAAAATAAGCCTATATTATGTATATAAACACAAAGTCGTTAATTAAATTAAAATTATCAATTACAAACTACAAACTTAAATGAGAAAAGGACAAAAAAAAGATAAAAAAACATACAGCTATCCTAAATACGTTAGCTTATGCATACCTGTGATTGCATGTGTTTGCGTGTGTGTATGTGTGTGCGTGTGCATGTGTATATATATGCGTGTGTGTATGTGTGTGCGTGTATGAGTGTGTGATGTGTTTGTGTATATACATATGTATATTGCGGATGTCAGCACGAGTGAGAGTTACGTATGCCCTTTAGAACATGCGAAAGAAAAGCAGTTTAAAAAATGCAGGGCGAGAGCTTACAATGCAATAATATGGTTAGAAATTTTAAAAAAAAGCCACTCAGCTCAGCTCAGCCGCTCGCGCAGTCATATTTTTTCAATATGACGGCGCGAGCTTATCGATATTCATGAAATAACCAATTTTCAATACTCCCGCAAAACTTTCCAGATAAAACTACCAAATGACTGAGCTATTATTGTAATTGCTAGTATTATATAGTATTATGGTTTCGCTGGTCGTCACTACAAACGCTACATTATTATTAAGCTACTTATTGAGTTATTGTTTTTTATATATTACTAGCTGACCCGGCAAACCTTGTTCTGCCTTTGTTACTCTTATTTTTTTCTGTATTTTCTCACCTTTTAAACCTTCCCTGGACTTCAACAATCAATTCAAAACCAAAATTAGCCAAATCGGTTCAGCCGTTCTCGAGTTTTAGCAAGACTAACGAACAGCAAATGATTTTTATATATATAGATAATATACCAAATAAATACATGGCTCTCCTGATGAAACGAGAAACCGTTGCTTATAGACACCAAAGATGGTATTGGTGCGTTGTTATCCAAGTGATGGGATGGCAATGCAATATGCATAATAAGTCTACGAACTACTTTTCCCTCCAAACCGAAACACGACAATGACAATCATTGACACTATTGCAGCAGGAATACATAGGGCGGTGGTACCATTTGCCCAGGCGAGACGTAGCGGAAATCTACCATTTAGTCGTCACGATGGTAGTGACAGGGACATCTATAGCCAATCATTCTTCTCTTAAGTCCTGGCTATAATATTGATTGTCCTTTCTTAACACAGTCTGTCTTAAAGAACACAGGCCATTTTGGTTTTGCAGATCAATTGCGTTTCTTTCGGAGTGACGAACATAAGATAAACTAGAATAATTTTCTACTATTTTTAAATCAATTAAATAAAATATATCGCTAGGAACAATCATATAAAAAATATTGAGACTTTAATTCGAATGAATTCTATCATCATATTTAAGTATTACCATTGCAATAAAACTTTAATTACATTTTCATTAACAGCAATAAGTTTATATATCATAATATTTATTACAAGTTTCAAATAAAAATTCTCTCTATTCAATGTATACACTTTTACAATAAACTTCCCGAAACTATCTACCAGTCAATAAAATTAAAAAATATGTTAAAACAAAACTGTGTAAAAAAAGGATATTATAAAATCTCAGATTATTTAAAAGACAAAAAAGCCTGGGATTAATTGCTCCTCATACCGATCTCATTAATATTTTTTGTAATATTGTGATATTGTCAAATATATGAAAAAAAGACAAGCCCGCTGAGTTTCTTCCGCCGGATCTCCTAAGTGTGTGACCGCAATTCCGATCCGGTAGTAGTTTATTAAAAAATTTGTTGACGTGTCAAAATAACTTGTAAAAAGTTTTATTGAATAAAGTATTTTTGATTTCTCATTTCCCTGTTTTTGTATTAAAAAATAGTTAATGCCAATTGATTTTTTGTTATTTTAAGTACCTATAAAGTGTCTTCGCAAAATCTTAGCTCAGAATTCTGTCAGTCTAACTTAGATTTCTGAGATTAGCAGCTGTTGTACTGTAGACACCCCAATTACAAGATAAATACCTAACCACAGACTACTAAGGAAAGAACTGATTGTTTACGTTAACCTTACCTAAATTCCAACTTTATTTAGCAACTATTCCCCAAGTTAAAAAAAATCTTTATTAAATGCGGATAAGTTAAGGAGTTGATATGGAATCTTAAGGAATATATTAAACTTTAAGGTAATAACTAAAAAAACGATGTATGAAGTCTTGCCCGTGTTCTTTAAGAGTCCCAGAAAACCGTACCAGATATATAATTTCGTTTCACATTTCACATCCCAGTCCTCAACACAAACTACAAATCTAATTGTGTTGCGCTTCGTTTACCTACAATTTTTAATAAATTATTTTTAGACATTGATATTTTTAATTAAAATAAAAGCAAATAATTTGCTTACTTTGGGGTTAGATCAATAAGTGTAATTTGTCCCGTGAATATTTATTTATTATTTAAATCTTAATTTAACTATTATTATTTTTTACCCTTTCTATTACTTTTTTAACCTGTTAAGCAATATTTTTGTCATGAATGCTTTTGTATGCTCTCTCTCTTTCAAACACACAAACACATATTCAAAATACACATACACAAATAAACGCACACATGCACATACAAACAAAACAATCACACTTGTACACATACACACATACGCTAACGTATTTTTGGAGGTGGACTTGTTTCTATTGTTATTTTACTATATTATAATAACATTTAATAATAACAGCACTGGACAAATCCCACGAATTAATCTAACCCCAAAGTAAGCAAATTATATTTTTCTGTTATGGGTTATTGGTATATGGGTGGTAAACAATATTAATACATGGAAATACATATATAAATACTGTTATATACATAATAAACTCCTAAAATCCAAAAATACAAACATCTATGCTCATCATACAAATGTTTGTCCCTTTCAGGAATCAAATCCGCGCCCAATCGACTCTTAGTTAGACCCGCTAACCTCTCGACCAACGAGGAGGTCAAATTGCATATTTATTATTTTTTATCATTTTTATTATTATTATTGTTATTTTTTAATTTAAAATTTTCAGCTTTGTGCCTTTCCGTTTCTATTATTAATTTCTTTACTAATTAAGTACATAATATAATCATGGGGGTAGCCACGGTGGGACAGGTTGGGGCGCTTGCCCCACCCTGGCTCTGACCTGTAAGGTACCTAATCAAATCTAAAAAACCTAATTATCTAGGTTCGAACTACAATACTGTATGAAAAAAAACTGGGGTAAAACCGGGTATAGTTTGCTAATTATATAATATTTTAGACTGCTGCCCTACTCTGAGCCAATGGCTGGCTACGCCCATGCATGTGATTAGTAAACAAAGAGAAAAAGAAAAATAATTAGATAAATATGTTCAATGTATACAGTATTGTATTTTCTGTAAACTATGCTGTAGATTTTTTGTTCATGTAAAATAAATAAATAACCTGCAAGTCATCAATAGTATTATCTATGGAGCCTTAAGACGCTGTCAACACCAAAAACGCGCATTCTGTCTAATTCTATCAGAGCAAACGAGAGCCCACTATCGGCCAGGTCTTATAATAAGTAAATAATAATAATATACAATAAAAAGTATAAGTGATTATAAAAAAAATTAGAAAATTAATATTTGAGAATATTAGAGAAAATGAACTATTACACATGTCATGGCCCCTTTTGGATATAGTCCTCCTCCAGTTGCCTCCATTTGTTCCTGTCTTTTGCGATCTCCATCCAGTTTTTTCCCACTAATTTTACCGATTCGTCGTTCCAGCGAGCTCGTGGTCTATTTTTTTTTTTCATTTTCTCCAAGACCTCTCCATTTGGTAACGCGATAAGGCCATCTGTCTTTAGAGTACCGGGCAATATGACCAGCCCATTTCCACTTCAGACGCTGTGTATGTTGTAACGCATCTATTACTTGGGTTTTTTGCGTAATCTTATTACTATTCAGTTTTTTTTATTTTTTTTTATATGCCCGACCCGGGAATCGAACCTGAGACCTCATGTGGTCAACGCCAACACTGGACCACTAGACCACAGAGGCGACAATATAAACATAAATTTTAATATCGTAGCTAAGATTATAGAAAGTAAGTGCTGAAAATTTTGTGTTCTTTATTGCAACAAACGACATAAAATATTTTTTTGTAATTTAAACGACAACGCCATATATATTGTCTTTTATATATTTGCAAAATACATCACTGAACAACATTAAAATGTATTTTTCTAGTAATTTCTACTAAAAACATATGTTTTGAACCTATATTATTTAGCTCTTATAAAACTTTTGTTTACGCCTTAAATGGAAAATAATATAATTACGGCTTATAGCAATTTTTATTTGTTTATGTATATTTCATAAGGTATCAGAATATTAACAACTCATTAAAAGTTTATTTAAAAATGTGTATAATTTAACAGTAAAATTTGAATTGCATATGAAATTACGCTTGTTATTCGTGTAATCGCCTTCAAAAATATTTAAACTTTAATAAATGCTCGTCATTAACGTTGATAAGTATTATAATTTTGTAAATTGTTACTAATAAATAATATAGATTCATTTTGTTTGGCATTACATCACTTCAAACTGCAAAAACTAACATCTATATAATTTTAAGTCAAATAAAAGTTGTAAGCCAAAAAATGATTTGACAATTAAAAACAATCTTAATAAGCTACGAGTATTTCATAGCTTGTATTTGGCTTGTATGCATTAGAGAAAGGCCACGTAAAATACGCGCAAACCGCTTGAATAGAGGTTGTATAGATGTTTGCATATTCTATTATGTAATTATATGTACAGATTACAACTTCAGGCAAAGGTTGTAACAAAAGTACATTCTCGTCGCTTTGATACCTGGGATATCATCAAAAGTACAAATAAATACCCACTTTTTCACCATCTTCTTGCACGAATTTTGATAAAACCCTCTCATTGCTAGTACAAGACAGTAAGGAAAACCTCTGGAAAAAATCCAGCCGTCTTGGTCCAAGAATTGAGACCATTTAGTCAGATAGTCAAGAGTTTTCTTTTTACATTACTGTCATATTTCTAACTAGCTGACCCGACAAACGTTGTTCTGCCTTTTTAACTATTATTATTTTTTTTATATTTTCTCACCTTTTAAACCTTCCCTGGACTTCAACAATTAATTCAAAACCAAAATTAGCCAAATCGGTTCAGCCGTTTTCGAGTTTTAGCGAGATTAATGAACAGCAATTGATTTTTATACTTATTATATATATATATATATATATATATATATATATATATATATATATATATATATATATATATATATATATATACCTTATATATATATATATATACATATATATATATATATATATATATATATATATATATATATATGTGTGTATGTGTGTGTGTGTGTGTTTTTTTTTAAATCAGGTATATTCCAATTTAGAAGACAGTCTAAGTTTCATCAACAAGTTCAGTAGTTTTTGAGATGTGAGTATAGTTGATATTTGAAGTCAGTTTAATTTCTTGAATTGCTATTATTAGTTAATGGAGTACCTCTAACATTTTTTAAAATATTAGGTGTCCCTTGAACGCAAAAAAAATTTGCAGAATACCGGTCTATACCGACGCCAATATAACTAGCCCATTGAGGCGACACAATTAATAACAATGCATCACAAACATTTTTGACATCTAAATGTCGCAGGCAATTTCATGCGTTATTATCGGTTGAAAGAAAATGTATGACCCAACCAACTTCAATCACACTCATTACTAAATTAATACACTAATTTGATATTAAAGGTATAGTAACTAATTTGATATATAAAGAGAAACCTTAATTCTTCAAATTCTATATAACTTTAAGCCTTTAAAGAGAGTTAACTACTCTAAAAAATCTCGTTGAAAAAAAAAATGTTGATGGCCGTCAGTTGATTATTTTATGTCTGTAAACACGAAGTAGGTGAATTGGCTTTATGAATTCACTTTATTTTATTATCAATACTATCTTAATCTACTCATAATAGATCTCTATTGAAAATCACTTCATTCGGATCTGTTTTTTTTTTTATAATAAATAATTTAAAGAAAAAAAAACGTTGCGGTGTGCACTTTTGGATTTTCCAAACTTTTTGTATGTTTCGTTATTATACAAAGAGGTTCATAATTTTATAAATGTAAATTTATAATACAAATTAAAGGCAAACTAACAAACCCATTTCTTTTTATGATATAAGCCGGATAGGGTTCTAGTTTTAAATAAATAATCCACTTACATAAAAATTAATTTAAACAATATGCCGTGACAATTTGTTAACTTTTGCATACGAACGAATTATAGAATTTTCCTGCGACATATAAACAATCGTTAGGAGATTCTGAGAACTCAGTTTCGTCAGCAAAACCTGACAAACAGTAATGTACTGTTCTTTAAAAGTCAAATCCAGCCTTTTTCATTTCATAAGATAAAAAATAAGCAGTTAAGTCTCCTGATGGGAAGAGTCAACCACCGCCTATAGACACTAAAGATATTAATGGTGCGTTACTATCTTGAGGCGCGGTCTAATGCCACAGTCATAAGGTTGCCGGCTACCTTACCCTCTAAATCGGAACACGACAGTAACAAGCAATGACGCTATTGCAGCAGGAATAAGTAAGGCGGTGTTACCAGACCCGGGGAATACGATGCAGAACTCTATCACCTAGTAGCTACGATAGTAGCGACACGCATAGTCAATCGGACACCTTTTGCGACCTGCGTGGTAGAACGGCAGTATGCCTTTTCTTCAAAGGATCACAGACTTTTTTACTGTTTTCTTTCCCTTGCTATAGAATAGATAAGCCACAATCTTGTAGGTATTTGGAGCGAATTCTAGTTTATATGTATTACGACCAACAAAGGTAAAATAATCATTAAAAATATTACTTTATTTTAAATTTTAACACTTGTACTGTTTCAAAAATAATAATGATGACGGAGTTACACTAAGTGCCGACGATGGAGAGTATAAATTATAATCATTAAAAGATAAAGGTTACTTGAAACACTTAAGTATGGAGCATTACATCAACCAGAATTTCTTTTTTTTTTTGCAAGATGTCACTAATTTTATATCTATGCAAATGTACCCCGATAATATGCATATATTAAACTTGATCTCATAACTTATTTAACAAATAAAAAACTAGTTTATTTATGGTCGCATTTGGAAAATATTTGATATCATATATTTTGTGTGAATTATTTATAAACACAAAAATCAGAATGTATTAAATTACATAGTAGTTAATACAAGTCATTATAAATATAAAGGAACAAAGAAATATTTTGACGCATAGAATTTGCAATTGTAACCTTGTCTCTGGTCGGCACGCTTGCACCAACTGAGCCACGTGTCGATTGGTTGAATGTGGCGAAATTCCTCCTCGTTTTGTGGTCGATTCCGTCGATTGTACTGATTACTAGATTATACATACTTATATCCTTGTTAAATCAGTTCATCTTTACCGACGAATTTCATTATTATTATTCTTCTGAATTAAATGAGTTCATTGTTACACATGAAATCCATTACGTATATTTTATCAAATATTTATTTATTTATTTATTTATAAACAAATATGCTTATAATTACTTGCCTCTCCAAAAGTGCTCATGGCAAGTTTTTAGCTTGACAACAATACTTTGAGTACGTTTTTTTGCAGACAAGTATATGTGACTGATTTTGTAATAAAATAATCTAAAATTTAATATAACTTTCGATAAGATAATATGATGCAACTTACTGTACTATAGGGTAAAGTTTTGCTAATGGCACTTTATACATTTCCTTGAATTAAATAAAAAACTCGGATATAAAAGTAAAATTCAGTAAAACAATAATTATTTTGAAAATGTTCTCTTAGAAGTTAATGCTTGCTTACTCTATTTTCAAATATTTCCTTATTAATTTACCTACTTAAAATGTCAATTTTTATTTTTTTAATCCTTCTTTTTCAGAGAATAAATTTGTAAAACTAATTAATATTAGAAATAACTAAAAAATAACAAGATTGTAGTTGGTATGTTGAATTGTTGAGTTCAGATTTATGACAAATGCTATGTGTATTATAGTCACAGAAATAACAAGAAAGTTCTAAGATTATTTACGCTTTAAATTATTTTTTTAATTATTATATTTAAGGCTGTAGTCAAAAAAATTAAATATTATAAAATATATTTCAACGATATTATTGATGACGATATTATCTTGTTTTTCATATCATTAAAAAAAGCAAACAAGTTAATGGCTTTCCCAATGAAAAATGGCTATGCTACATGCATACGTCTGCCGGCTATCTTATCTCCAAATCGAAACAAGACAACGACAACTATTGACGCTATTGTTGCAGGAATAGATAAGGCTGTACCAGCTTCTAGGGTGGCTGTGGTACCAGCTGCGTGTGAGATAATGCAGATGCTCTACCGATCGTTTGCATGTTACGAACTGCCTGGCAGAACGATAGATGGTCTATGCTCTATGGGGGCCCCGTACCAACACGGGGAATTCAAATACGTATTTGGGAAAAAAGTGATATTATCACTTTATAAAAATTTTAATTTTGACATTTGTTAATTGAATTTTATTGTAATTAATTGTAACTTAGTTAAATACTAATTCAATTTAAATTATGTGTTTTTAACTTTTAATTAATATGAATAATTAAGTTTACTTTGTTCCTACATTTATTTTATATATTTTTCAAAAATATTGCAATGCACCATTGCATAAATTATTATCTTTTATATTTCGTTTTTTATAGTTTGTTTTGTTTGTCGTCAGCAAGTATCTCTGTGTCGTACCCACCTACCTCGAATAAATTGAATTTGATTTGACGAAAGAGAGTGAAAGCAGGTAAACAAACGGCAAAACCTACCCTTGCATAAATATTATTGTTAATCAATAGAAACGTGGCGTGGCGAGGAGCTGTGAAATTCATTCAACGTTTATTTTTAATTATGTGCAAGGTAAGCTGGCTTAGGACATATAGACCTAAATCATACACCGTGCCGTTTGGAATGATTTTTTTTCTAAACCGAAGAAATTATAATAGTCTGATCATAGTGGATCTAATGAATAAAAGTAAAGTACTTTTAATTCATAGATAGATAACAAAGTGCTGCCTTATTAAGCTACCATGGTGACGTCGCCAGAGACGCGGTTCTGGCTACCTCTGACGTCCTAAGGTCGCCACGTCAAGTGGCCATGGCATCTCGACCGTCATTTCGTTTATATCGTAAAACATGGACGTAAGACCCTCGTCTTCGTCCGGCCCCTTTGAAAAATAAAGTGTCCGTAAAAAGATTTGGCTATACGCGTCACTACCGTTGTCACTACTAGGTGCTAAAAGTCTGTTACATCTCGTAACACAATTTTATTACCATTCCTCTTATACGAACACGACAATTTTCGCGTCCTGTTTTTTTTTTGAATATATAGGTAAAATTTATAAAATATTGTACAAAATCCTTGAAGATTTGGACGTTTAGAGGTAAATATAATTAACTGGCTACCCGCCTTGACTTCGCACGGGTAATGTAATTTTACGAAAATAATGAGACAAAATATATCGTTTACAGTTATACATGTTAAATAAATAGAATTACTATTAAATAACTCGACCATTATTTATCGTATAATATTGAAGATACTCCCCTAATATCTTTTGTCTCACTACTGTTTTCATATTATAACTTTTTTACACGCTTTTTATTACACGCTTTTTTTTTTTTATTAGCTTCACCTGTATGTTTGTATGTTTGTTTGTAACCGACTTCTTTGGGCGCGATTTTGACCCACTTTAAACGGCCAGATTTCATTCAAACTTTGTAGATTTATCGAGGATCGATGACAATACACTAATTTGACGTTTTTTGACCTGTATGTTTGTATGTTTGTTTGTAACTGACTTCTTTGGGCGCGATTTTGACCCACTTTAAACGGCCATATTTCGTTCAAACTTTGTAGATTTATCGAGGACCGATGACAATACACTAATTTGACATTTTTTGACCTGTATGTTTGTATGTTTGTTTGTAACCGACTTCTTTGGGCGCGATTTTGACCCACTTTAAACGGCCAGATTTCGTTCAAACTTTGTAGATTTATCGAGGACCGATGACAATACACTAATTTGACGTTTTTTGACCTGTATGTTTGTATGTTTGTTTGTAACCGACTTCTTTGGGCGCGATTTTGACCCACTTTAAACGGCCAGATTTCGATTAAACTTTTTAGATTTATTGAGGACCGATGACAATACACTAATTTGACGTTTTTTGACCTGTATGTTTGTATGTTTGTTTGTAACCGACTTCTTTGGGCGCGATTTTGACCCACTTTAAACGACCAGTTTTCGTTCAAACTTTGTAGATTTATCGAGGATCGATGACAATACACTAATTTGACGTTTTTTGACCTGTATGTTTGTATGTTTGTTTGTAACCGACTTCTTTGGGCGCGATTTTGACCCACTTTAAACGGCCAGATTTCGTTCAAACTTTGTAGATTTATCGAGGACCGATGACAATACACTACTTTGATAAAATTATTCCATTTTTCAATTTGCAAAATATGATTTTTGTTAACTTATATAATTTTCATCTATAGTCGATAAGGTAAGAAATTTAATTAAATTTTTTATAATTTTTCTCTACAGTCGATAAGACGTTAATTGATGTTAATTTTAATTTCCAATAATTATCTTTAGCCGATTTCTCTAATATTGACAATTTTTTGAATACTTAGGAGAATTTTACTAATTTGATAAAATTATTCCATTTTTCAATTTGCAAAATATGACTTTTGTTAATTTATATAATTTTCATCTATAGTCGATAAGGTAAGAAACTTAATTAATTTTTTTTATAATTTTTCTCTACAGTCGATAAGACAGGACTTGATGTTAATTAATGAGTGGGGGCTTTTTAAGATATTATCAAAATGATAATCCTTCTACTCTGTTACGTTTTCATGTAGCGTTGCAGTAGTGATGTATTTGAGTAAGAATGCGAAATTAGGTTGCGTGAGCAGGGTAATGAAGGTAAGTGCAAGCTGGTAAGTTAGTTGCCTCGAGAATGTCGAGTTGCACTTCGTAAAAGTGGCCGATGTAGTGTGTCGCTCGATCAGTTACCGAAGCGAGTTTCAGCCCCTTGGACAGTGGTAATTACCCCGGAGGGGCAACTGAAATTTCGCCGTCTTAAAGTACGCGAGTTTAGATGTGAATGAGTAAGGTGCGTTTAGTGTGGAAATAGGTAAAATAAATGTACATTATATTTATAGATATAGATATATCACCATCCATGTTAATTTTACATGGATATATATATATATATATATATATATATATATATATATATATATATATATATATATATATATATATATATATATATATATATATATATACAGTCTTGTAGTTTTCGTTTTTTATTAATTGTAATTAAACGACACTGAATTTATTAGCCATTCGCATTCGGTGACCTACAATGGTCGATTAGAATTTTAAAAAAATTTAACTCAAATAATTGATTTTTTCACAAGTTACATACAGTGTTTCCGGAGTTTCATACATGACGGACAGGAAAATTTTTTGACCTATTTTGATGATTTTTTCCGTTTCTATTGCACTAAGTCAATTTTTAGAAAGTATATAATTAATCTCCATTAAATTATCTCTATAATAGTATGCAAAATATCTTGATTCCCTTAACTAACAAGGCTATAATACTAAAAATAGTTGCCAAAATGAGGCGAAAAAAATTTTCGATCGTAAAGCACTCTCTGATGCTTCGCATCATGAGCCGTACAATAGTTTAAAATAAAAAAAAAAGCTATTATAAATAAACCAAACTAAAAAGTAGAAAATAACTAATAGTTTAAAAAAACTAAAAACACGCTTTTTAAAAAAAAAACAAACTAAAAAATAGAAAATAAATTTTAATAAATTTAAATTAAGAATAGTGTTAAAAATTTCAATAAATATAAATTAATAATAGTGTGAATAAAAAAAAATATTTTATTTAAAAAAAAGCGTGGGGTGCATGGTGTCAATAGTTATAAATATTTTATTGACAGATATGAGTAGAGTGATTATCATTTCGATAATATCTTAAAAAGCACCCCACGCTTTTTTTTTAAATAAAATATTTTTATTATTCACACTATTATTAATTTATATTTATTGAAACTTTTAACACTATTCTTAATTTAAATTTATTAAAATTTATTTTCTATTTTTTTAGTTTGTTTTTTTTTAAAAAGCGTGTTTTTAGTTTTTTTAAACTATTATTTATTAAGATTTACCTAGTGGTGAAATTACGCACAGGCTTGTGAAGCCCGGGCTTAGGGCGGCATATTTTAGAAGCACCAAAATGTTCGAGAGTTGAACGTTTTAAAGGTGAAAGAAGTCAATCTCAACTCAAAAAATGATAAGATTTGATTTTCCTTAAACATGTGAACAATTTTAAATTTTTCCATAAAATATATTGAATTATAATTATTATAGTAATTGAATTTAAATTTTAATTGATCACAATATGAATTTTTTAATTGTACCTAGTCTATATCGAAAATTGCTAATTATTTAAAAGAATTAAGAATGAATTGAAACATTTTAAGAAACATTTTGAATACATTTTTGTATGTTCCGTAATATTTTAACTTCCCGTTAAATAAGTTACTGATTTTACCCCGATTCTCGAAAATCGAGTTTTCATCTGATATCTACGTTTTGAGGTCAAAGGAACTTCCTCCGACTAGTATCACGATGACGTATGTCATAAATCGGTTGGCTATTTAATTAAAAATAAATATATTATGTAATATTATATAGTTTGTGAATTGTGAAGCAGTACAAATGTTAAATTTAAAATAAAATTAAATATCATTACAAAGCTTCGTGCTATGACACGACAAAAGCAGTTGTGACCGGATATTATCGGCTATTTTCACATACATTACAGACTGCGTGTGTCTTAGCGCGCATATAACAAGTGCGGCCTCAACATAAGAGGTATTTTGTGTTACCTTTTTTTCGGCGTAACTAATATGTATATTTAGACCAAATTTCAGCTTTCTAGTACGAATAATCTCTGAGCTAGGCTGTGGAAAGACGGGCATGGCGAAATTATGTATTTCTAGTTGATTTTGAAACCCTAAAAATATTAGGTTTCTGCAGTGCTCCAGAATGTAAATTATGTATTACAAATAAACTCGTAAATATTTTTCTAATACCCACCTATAAAGAGCAGCTAATAATATAACTTGAAATGTAAAAATATGTTAAAGATATTATAAATTATGTGTAAAACATCCCTGATGATGCTTTAATAAGCGAAACCGGTTGGATGTGAACAGTAAAAAAATAAAAATATACGTGAACTGGAAGTACAAGTGAGTTTATTTGTAATACACAATTTAAAATGCATTTTCACCAAGTGCCGACGATGGAAACTATCCAGAATGTAAAATTTAACTGTGCTAAATTTATATTCCACCATTCACGTAATTTTCTTAAAAAGGGGTACAAAGCTTTTGCTTCACATATTCATATATAAGAAGATAAACATGTTTATCTAACTTAATCAATGTTCATATAATTTTCAAATGATATATTCCATTTTAGCACAATATTTGTTAGCTGATAACACTTGTACTGTTCCACAATAATATTTAATTTCCGACCGGGTTCGCTTACACAAGCATCCTCAGGGTATTTACAGTTATTAACTAACAGCGAAATCTAAATGTCAAGATTTGAAAGCTTTGAGTGAAGTGTAGTATATCTTTGTTTGAAAGCAAATGCCTCTGTTATTTGTGACATTTAGATTTCGTTGTTAGGTAATAACTGTAAATACCCTGAGGATGCTTGTGTAAGCGAAACCAGTCGGAAATTAAATATAATTAATTATCTTATTGTGAAACAGTACAAGTGATATCAGCTAACAAATATTGTGTTAAAATGGAGTTTCACCAAGTACCAACGATAAAAAGTGTAGGATATCTATATAATCTATATAAATATTATAAATGCGAAAGTTTGGATGTTTGGATGGATGTTTGGATGGATGTTTGTTACTCAATCACGCAGAAACTACTGAACGGATTTAAATAAAATTTGGCACACAGATAGATAATAACCTGGAATAGCACATAGGCTACTTTTTATCCCGGAAAAATCAGGCAATCCCGCGGGATTCACCAAAAAAGTGTATAATGCAGCGGGCTGCACGCAGCAGCTAGTATTTCATACATCCATCGTCGGCGCTTGGTGAAATTCCATTACACATTCCAATTCCAATTGTCTAAGCAATTGTAATTTAATTTAATTTCATACATGTGAAGAGCTTAGTCAATAATTGTGTAACAATTTGCAAATGATTTCGGTAATATTAAGAGTACAGTTTTAATTTGTTACGACAGCCACTTTTGTGGTATCAAGTACACGTGATCGTGGCACGTTGGTCGTCCACGGTTGAAACAAACTTTATTTAAATCGAAACCAGTTTTTCGTAACGTTTTGGTCTTGCGATTTATTTATTGTCATGGAAAAGCTGCCGGGTAATAAGAAATTCTATTAATCTTTGAATTTGAATTGGGTAATTTTATGATGGAGAACTGTGGGTATTCTTGTTATAGAAACTGTTTCTCCTTCAATAGAGCCAGAAATTTATGTATATTTTGTAACGTTTCTTGTAAAAACCCGTTGCAAACAAACAGAAGTTTGGTTACATAACACAATTTTGAAGGATTCACATTACGTAGCCGCATATTGGGTATACTGACTTTAAGGTTTTTTTTTGTAAAGGGGAATATCTAAGGATATATAAAAATCAACTGGACAATGTATTTAGATTCATGGAGATGCAGGGCAAGTTTCTTCCGCCGGATATTCTTAAGGCGATTACAGCTGCGAACGACCTTGAGTTTCTAACAGGAGCAGCGCAAATATTATTTCGCGCGTGGCAGGGTCTAAAGTCAAAGAGTATTTACAGTGGATGCAGATACATACGTTTTAACATAACAATAATAACAGTTACGTATCCTATTTCTTTGAAAGTGTTGTAATATACAATACATCCGGTGTAGCACGTTATTTTAATACATACAATCAACAATTAATATTTAACAAAACCTTTCAAAATTTGATTTTGTAAAATGTAATCTCTTGAATAATATTTTAAAACTAACTAGCTTCTTAGTTTTTGTTTCAAAATCTCGTAATGAAAAAGAAGATATATTAATTGATTTAATGTTTATAGAGGAAACTACTAAATAAGTTGTTTTGTTTAGACTATTTGTATGTATAATATATTTAATTAATTTATTTTTTGTTGCAAAGTCCTTACTACCTTCAAATAGTACCAGTTTTTATTTTTTTTCTTTAGAGTTTTGCTTTTTATTCGCTTGCTTGAATTATCTTCGTTGTTTATATGTTTTATTTTTTTTATTTTTGTACATTTATACAAAATATTGACAAAATACTTATCTATATATGGCCAATAAAAAATTCAAGCGTAAACGTAGGTAAGTACATGAATAGTCTCGAAATATTATTCAGCGTCTACTCGCAAACAAAACTATTTATAAAGTACTAGCTTTCAGCCCCTTTAATACCTCTTACCTCTTTAAGAGATAAAACTCACAGCATCCTTACATGCACGTTTATTTAATTGTATTAAAGAACATGACTAATAAATTTGAAGAGATTTTGATTAAACATATTTTACTTTTTTTACAAACTTTACCACTTTTTTCATCGTTTGAAGATATGACATTTGAAAACCTTAAACTCGTATTCATTTAATTGTATTAAAAATCATAAATACTAAGTTTTAAATAATTTCTACAATATTCTACAATAAACAATCTATTTTTTATACAAACATCAATGCTTTTTTAACCCTTTAAGGAATGAAATTTAAAAAAATCCCCAAATATATGATTCTTAAATTGTGTTGAAGAACGTAAGTGCCGAATTTCAAGTTATTTTGACCATAAACGTTAGATTTTTCATATAAATTGTAACACACACTTTTACTCCTTTAATGGATGAAACTTCTAACATTACATGCATGTTTCTTCAATTTCGATTGAAGAGCATAAGTACTAAAAAATCCGAAAATTCGTACATCTTAATTGTATTAAAAATCATAAATACTAAATTAAAATAATTTAGATTTTACAGTAATGCAATAAATACACAATTCATTTTTGATACAAACTTTAAAGCCTCTTTTTACCTCTCTATGGGCTAGAATTCAAAAAAATATTAAATTTGTGTTTAATTTTTTTTCAGTTAAAGGATAATTTAATTACAGCATATCATTCATTTCAACTCAAAAATGACAGAGTTTCATACAAACTTTCACCTCCTATTTCACCATCTTAAGGGATGAATTAAAAAAAATCCTTTCTTATTCCTTGTCTATATCATAAGAACAACATCTGTAAAAAAACAGCCTTCTCGGTCCAAGCTCATTATCTACTATAAAAAAACATCGAAGCGTAAACGAAATGTTCAATTTCCAAACGGCACAACTTTACTATTGTGCCAAACGTTCTATCTGTACTATTACTCTTTGACTCGAATATGGAGAGCGGAGCACGCTAACATGCGACACAGCCACCCCGTATGAACGCTACCGGGAGACTGACTTTCGACGCGAGCGCTGTCCGCGAATTAAATAATAAGGTTTTTATTGATTTAATAGCACACTATAATGATTTTGTAAAATTTTGAACTTAAATTTTATAAAGCAATAAATTGTCTGTAATAAAAAGAAAAAATCATCAAAATCGTTACAGTAGTTTGGAAGTTATAGGCAAATTTTTGCGTAAAAATAAGAAAGATATTCGATTTTTTTCCGTCAAAAATAACAATAAAATTTAAAAAAACGAACTTAAAATTCAAACTTAATTATATTATACGCATAATGCATATTTTTTTTTAAATTATTGGACCAACAGGTTAGCAGTAGTAGGCTTTCAAAGAGGTGTCTATTTCGTAGTTTGGTACTATTACCTATCGCCTTAATTTGTGGCAACCACGTGGCCGCATTACCGATAGGGTAATTTTAAAGTTTAAAAAAAAATTGACGTTAAGAAATAAGTTGTAAAAAGTTTGATTGAATAAATTCCTTCTGGTTTACAGAATTTTTTCATTTTTATATTTCAGTGGAGTTAAAATTAATGTACAGTAAATTGAAATGATATTTAAATTAATTTTTTGAATAAAACAAAAAACAAATAAGCTATTAAGAATATTTTTTTTAGCGCTGAAAGTTGTTTTTATCTTTGATACGTTGCATCAAAAACAAATTAAGACGATTGACCCTGCAGGCCATCCCTCAAACTTACCACTGAATTGAGGCATTTTAAGCTCAAAGCAAAACCTATACCTAAGCATAGATATTTGAGCTCAGAGTTCAAAAATCTCAAGTTAGCAAAGAATATGATAATATTTTAAAGTCCGGAAATGTTTTGAAAGTGATGATGGATTGTCATCTTTCGAGTGGAATTCTACGCTAGTTTTGAGGCTTAAATTATACTATAAAATATACTTGCAAGATCGATAGGTTAAAAATGTCGAAGAAATGTCAAAAAAAAACTTTTTCAAAAATTTTTGTCGTTGATAAATCCCGAACGCATCAACCGATTCTGATCCAGTTTACGGTATTTGACGCAGGTTTTTACAGAGAAAAACTGATTAGATTTTTAAGTCAATCAGTGTTTTAGTCTGAAAGTTATTTTCAAAATATTAAGTAAGTTTTCTGTAAACAACAAAATATTAATATTAAAAAAGATAGTTTTTGAAGACTTGATTCAATTTTCATTTTTAAAACTGAATTTGGCGTAGTTTTTTAAGTACTAAAATATTGTGAAAGGTCGAAAAATGATTGGTAAAAAAATCTCGAAATTATGTCAAAAAATCCCTTTTTTCAAAAATTTTCTTTAACGATTTCTAAACTCCCGAACGGATTAACTGATTTTAACAAAATTTGTGTGTTGGACACAGTTTGTTAAGGCATAGAGCTGATTAGATTTTTTAAGGTTTTTCAAAATTTCTCGAAATTTCTTGGACTGAATTGAAATAAAAAGCACTCACACTAACACTCACGCTCACACTCATACTCGCACTCGCACTCGCATTCACGCTCACGCGTGATCACGCTCACGCTCACACTCACACTCGCACTCACACGCACACTCACGCTCACGCTCACGCTCACTCCCACGCTCACTCCCACGCTCACGCTCACGCTCACACTCACATATACATACATACAAACAATTATCGTGAACAGTCGAGAAAGGTTCGTTTTTTACATTACAATATGTACTGTAACACATAAGCAAAGACAGTCAATAAATATTGCGATATTCCCGATCTCGTTTGTAAATATTGACGAATATTGACGTCTAAACGCAATACACAAGAGTATTGATAAAAAATCTCTTTTTTTGTGATCCATCAGTACTTGTCAATATTTATTGATCGTTTGAGCGCTCGTTAGCGCGATATCGTCAGAATGCGCTCATCCAGCGCACCGTCAGTATGTCTGAGGATGTATAATTTGACAGCCAACACGCGGATTCTCCTTATTCCGGCGAAAATGAAACAGAAAGCAAAAACATTGTATTGAATAGTTTTATAGAAATTTTTGAAACATTGCCTGAGTTGTGGATGCTACTAATCTATATTTAACTATATAAATGCGAAAGTTTGGATTATGGATGGATGTTTGTAACTCAATCATGCCAAAACTACTAAATGGATTTAAAGGAAATGGGGCACACCGGTAGTTAAAAACCTGGATCCCGCGGGATTCGTTAAAAACTTTTAAAATGCACGCCGCAGCTATTTACTTATATAAAAGAAAAATATCTGGTTGTCCGAGCTCGATTTTTCTCGATTTTTCACATACCTACCCATATCTTGGGAACTGGGCTTTCCTTGGACCTGGAACCTTGATAAGTCGATTCCTTGCACCGAAAAACCCCTAATTTGTGATTTTCATGAAAATCGTTGGAGCCGATTCCAAGATTCCAATTATATATATATGTAATATATATATATATATATATATATATATATATATATATATATATATATATATATATATATATATATATATATATATATATATATATATATATATATAAAGGTATAAGGTATATAAAGGTATTAGATATAGAAGGAATGAGGTACTCGATCGCTTGTTCTCAATACAAAAACAATGGATGTCAAACGCCACAAGGGATGATGTATGGAAGAAAATAAATAGTTTTTCGATTTTCGAAAAGAAATGAAGAAAATCGAAACATCGAAACTATCTTTATGGATATTCTCACATTTAAAGCTATGATAATCGCGATATAAGCTTTGGTTCTTGGGTTCATTGCTAGTTTGACCGTCCCGCGCGTTGGTCGAGTGGTCAACGCCCCTGACTACGCCAGGAATGGGGCTCGAGTTTAATTCCCGGCAGGGACAGGTTTGTATTTCTAGGTTTGGGTGTTTATTAAATATAGTAGAACATTTATACATGTATTTCTATGTATTAAAATCGTTGACTAACACCCATATCACTAGCAAATAATTTACTTACTTTGGGGTTAGATCAATTTATGTAAAACTGTCCAGTGACATCATTGATATAAAAAACCCAAGATACACAATCAGTGTGTCAAAAACGTCGTCCAAAAATGAGAGCACTATTTTAAATTGTGCACTCATTTCAAATAGCATCGCGTCGGTCGCGACACTGTCAATTTTATTTCTTTTCGTACATTGCTTTGTAAAAACAACTATAAGTCTTGCACTTAAGTTTGGATATGCAAAGACATACGTTTTTGCCTATAAGTACTTAAATGAAAATAGGGACACTTTTGAGTGTCAGTTTTGTCCGGGACTGTGCATCTAGGGTTTTTTATATCAATGCGTGACATATATTATTATTATTATTATTGTTATAGTTTGTGTACACCTTTGCACGTACCTGCTTTGAATTGAGAATGTCAGAGTCAATATATATTGATAGCGCAATGTGATGACGTGTAAGTTGATAAATACTGAAATCTGTATCGCGACATTGGATTCTAATATAGGTACCTTAATGTACATTGCCAAACAGTCATAAATATGTATATTAGGATTCACAAAAGTAACATCCAAAGTTTTGTTGGTACATGTATCTAATAGTGTGACTTTTACAGTGCCGTAACATAAAAAAGGCATAATAAATAATATATATATTCGGCAACATAAAAATGTTATTTGTTATATTTACCTTGTAAAAATAAAACTTCCACTATCAATTATAATCTTTCATCCTACTGTTGGTCCAGGCTCCTTTAAAGAATAGACCATGTGTCGTTCTACCAGGCAGTTCGTTAAAGGCGAAAAATTGGCTATGCGAGTCACTACCATCGTGGCTACTAGGTTCTGCATTATCTCACACGAGACTAGCACAACCACCTACTCCTGCTGCAATACCGCCAGTGCTTGTCACTATAGTGTTTCATTTTGGAGGGTAAGGTTGCCGGTAAACTTATACATGTTGCATTAAAACCCCGCCACAAGGACGGTAACGCACCATCAACATATTGGTCGTCTCTTTCCATCAGGAATGCCATCTGCTTGTTTGCTATTTTATGATGTAAAAAAATGGATCATAATTTAGGCTTTTTGTATTGCATCTGAATTAAAAAGTATCTTTACGCCCATATACCCGAAGGGGATAATTATCATCTGAATTAAGATCTACATTTAAAGCCTGGTGGTATTTTTGCAATATGATTGAGGTAATCCCTTCAAATTATCTGACGTATCTGCGTTTTAATCTTTGCAACAATATTTCAACGGGCACTATAGTGGCGTAACACCTGCAAGCGACCGCCGAGTCTGATTTATAAGCCCGTTTGTTCAACTGTCACTCCCTCCTACGCTTGATGGTTTTACTTGTGGATGATTAGTGGGCCTTTTGTTCGTACTTTTGTTAAGCCAATTCTTAAATGGAATTTTGATTAGCCTACCTATTTTATAGTCTTTGAGAATATTTGTTTTTGACATTGAAGAATTCTAGTCGGGGTAAACATGAATTTGTTGGCGCCCGCTTTGAGGAAAATACCATCTGTCATTCTGTCAGGCAGTTCGTAAAAGGCGAATGATTGGCTTTACGTGACTACTAGGCGCTACAGTTAAGCAACGTTTCGCCCGGGTCTGGTACCACTGCTTTACCTATTCCTGCCCCAATAGCATCGCTGTTTGTTATCGTCATGTTCCAGTTTAATAATATATTTATAATTACTGGATACAATATCAAAAACACTTTTGTTTCTTAAATAGTGAAAACTGGAATATGGGAGCCAGCTCTTCTCTAAATATTTGTGTGTTGTGTAGTTTTTGTTTGCACTGTTGTAGTTTGTAGGGTAAGAGAGCCGTTATAAATAAAACAAATATCTAAATAAAATATGTGATTTTTTTTTACCTACATTGATATCTCTAAGTTAGCAATATAATATTTGCTTGTGATATGGATGTTAACAATTCTAATATATAGAAATGAGTAAAAAAATATGTTTTTTAAATACACTAAGATATTATGTTAAAAAAAACATAAATCCAGAAATACAAACATCTCGGAACATGCCCTCGGTTGGGATACATCACATTATAATTATAAAGTTGAAGAAGGTAAAATATTGGCCCGCGAAAAGAACTTTGTGTCGCGTAAGTTCTTGGGGCCATCTATATTAACCGTCGTCCTAGTTTTAATAGAGATAAGGATGGCCACTGCCGCATGCTGGAAGCCCGTGTTGTTAAACGTAATGCGGAAACAGAACAGGTGGTAGGTGGTAGAGTTCTGCATTGTCTCGCCCGGGTCTGGTACCACCGCCTTACCTATTCCTGCCGCAATAGCGTCAGCGCTTGTCGCTGTCGTGTTCCGGTTTGGAGGGTAAAGTAGCCGGTAAACTTATGCATGTGGCATTAGACCTCGCCACAAGATAGCAACGCACCATTAACATCTTTGGTGTCTATAGGCGATGGTTGACTCTTTCCATCAGGAGACCCATCTGCTTGTTTGCTATCTTATGACATAAAAAAAAACACGGAAGATGATAGTCTGAGAGACGTTGTGAGTGCACATTTAAATTTCAACAATAATATAAACACGCCGACTACACTGTGTATACTATATTCGCCGACAGCGCTTCTCACATTCCCGATTCCATCGAACCGTGCGCGACGAGCAACGGCCCGCAGTTTCAGGCGAGACGCTACTAAGCGAACGTCTAACTCAACCTGAGAAAGGA
Source organism: Apodemia mormo (assembly GCA_036924255.1). NCBI lineage: Eukaryota > Metazoa > Arthropoda > Insecta > Lepidoptera > Riodinidae > Apodemia > Apodemia mormo. Next base: position 2,474,603 of record JAUPFN010000009.1, on the reverse strand, counting down.
TCTCATATAGGCCCGAAAGTCCCAAAACTAGTCGGAATCTACGCGGATCAAACGTGAGTGTAGCCGATTTTAATTTATAGTTAACAAACACCCATGCTCCTCACTCAAACATTTTTCCCGGTTGGGAAAGAAACACGAGCCTCGCCAATTTCGTAGTTAGTTGTGTACTCCGAGTGTATATTATCAATGAAAGCGTTCACAAGCGATCAACCTCGCGTTGGTCCGGGTGCAATGGACCATCTGCCATTCTGCCAGGCAATTTGTAAAAAGTGAACAATTGACTATACGAAATCACTACCATTGTGACTGCACGATGGTAGATTTCTGCATTGTCTCACCCGGATCTAGTATTACCGCCTTACCTATTCTCACGGTTATACAGCGCCAATGTTTATCAATTATCACTATCGTGTTCCAGTTTGGAGGGTAACGTAGCTGGTAAATTAACGCATGTAGCAATGACACCTCGCTGTATAGATAGCAGCACATTATTAATATCTTTGGCATCTATAACTAATAATTGCCTCTTTCCAAGTGAATCATCTGATTATAATCTTATGATTAAAAAAATAAAGTTTAAGTATGATTCTAACACAGCTTGTGTGGTCTTTAGAACTTATTGACTAGTATCGTGTCGAGTGTATATAATAATATCTGTGCTATAACTTATATAGCATGTCTAACATTTCTTCAAAACATTTTATTACTCCCAAGCAGATACGGCCTCCCTGAACACATCTCTAGAGATCCATAACTCCCGGTCGCGTGTTGTGAGGTATTATTTTTAAATTATTTACGCAGTAATGAAATAATTCACATATGGAAATGCCGCGACGAATGGCGACTGGACACGAAATATTGGATGCTAATTACTAATGACCGCAACAGATATGAAGGTCATAATAATTTATGTCGAAAAAATAACGAACACATAACATAATTCATTGCGAGTTCGCACGGAATATGTTAATGTCTCGTTTTTTTAAGGATTAATAAATTGTTTCTGTTTTATCAATAGTAATATTAACATACTATTGTACTGTATTTCAGTCGTACTTTTTATTTTTACATTTATGGTATAGTGGAATACATGTAAGGACACAAAAATATATAAAATACTAGCTCATCCGGAAAACGTTAGAAAACGTTGCTTTGCAGTACAAACTGCTTGTATTAAATATTTTGTGAGGTAGGGTACTTGAGATAAAAATTATCCTACCTTTTTAGTTGGACTAAACAGCAGATATCTAAAAATTTCATTGGAATCGGTAGTTTAGAAGTCCATAGCGGACGTATATATATATATATATATATATATATATATATATATATATATATATATATATATATATATATAAACAATTTCTGTACATTGAATATTTTTGCAAAACATTAATTGGGTCGGTTAAAAGATCAATAACAGAAGCGAAAACACTAATTATTAGAATTCTTGTCTGTCTGTTAATTTGTGCGTCAATTTCATTGGAATCGGTAGTTTAGAAGTCCATAGCGGACGTATATATATATATATATATATATATATATATATATATATATATATATATATATATATATATATATATATATATATATATATATATAAACAATTTCTGTACATTAAATATTTTTGCAAAATATTAATTGGGTCGGTTAAAAGATCAATAACAGAAGCGAAAACACTAATTATTAGAATTCTTGTCTGTCTGTTAATTTGTGCGTCAATCACGCCAAAACTACTGGACAACGGTCATAAAAATTGTATAGACAGCCATACAATTTTTATGACCTTGACAGCATCGTCTACATGAAACGGATAATTTACCACTAGTTTACCCGTCCGCACATTTATCGATCATAACTTTTGGAGGACAGGACAATTGTAGAGTGACAACCGTCTAGGTACTTATTTATTTTGTGCCTCAGCTATGCTTAACACTAAACCAGGATGATATGTTACGGTCTACCTACAAATATGATAATATTCAGTCCTAATATACGAACTGAAATGTAGTAATGGCTGATTTATTTATAAATATTCAAACAAATTTATTACCTACACAAGGTTGTCAAAGATGCTTCCTCAAAATCTACAAAAGATTAGCAAACTATCTGATTAACAAACTAAAACTCTCATCAAAACTACTTACCTATTATTTAAATATTAGTAGAATTTAAATTTTTAAACCACATAGCATATTATGATGATTTTTATATATTTGCATACCGTACCGTGGTAGATTATGCTGGTAAATTTTGATTATTTTAATAACTTGTAAAAACTATATTCTTGCAAATAAATATTTTTCATTTCATTAATAAATTAGTTTTTTTTTCTTTCTATAAGTTATATATTTTAATTATAAAATTAAAGCGTATTATTTTTAGAAAATTATTTTAATTTAAAAAACGGTCCGTAATTTTCGCGGAACAAGCTACAACAACTGCCAATATAATAAAAAAGTGTCAATATTTTAAATATCTACAAAGGGGTTGAATTACACAATGACTTTGCCGTATTACGAGGGTCGAAATAAAAGTTTTTAGAACTGCCTATTCGAAAAAAATATAATAAAAAAGTAAGTTTAAGTTTTGAAAATGGAAGTTTTTGCCACTATTATTTGTAATATTTATTTTTCATTTGTCAATTGTTTTAGGATTTGGCGGCAAATTGAAATTGCCTGTGTCACGTCAGCATGAATTTGACGCTCGAAAATTTTCATGCCATGATTTTTTATGACTTTCGATGTCATTTAAATCAACAAGAAAGTTATGATAGACTTCAATTGGCCTTTCATAATGAAACCCCATTTCGTTTCAATGTGTTCAACTGGTTTAATCAGTTTAAACTTAGTTGCACTAATCTCAACGATGATCTGCGTGACGGACGACCTTGTAAGACGACGATTTAAGATAACATCAGTATTGTGCGGCATATGATAGAGACTAACAAAAGAGTGATCTATCAGCAGATATAGACAAATTTACATAAGTGCATAAAACCCTCCATAAATATTTAGCGGTGTAAATATTTAGGAAGCTTTGTGCCCCGTGGATACCTCATAATTTGACCAAAGCTCATAAACTACGTTGTGTTGATTGGTATCGTGAAAGTCTTCAAAGATTTAACGGAGGTAACTCAAATGCTCAAAGTGTTCTATATACTTACGTGTGATGAAAGCTAGATTTACTGTTGTCATCCAGGCAACAAAAGACAGTCAGTTTAGTAGGTGCTGCTTCCAAGGAGTTGCCAGCCAAAGTAAAAAAGAGGTTGACGTGTGGGAAAAAAGATGATGGGCTTGTTCTTGGGAAAGACAAGTCATTATGTGACAATTATTTTGGAGAATCATAAAACTGTTACTGCAGAGTGGTACACTAGCTATTGTTTGCCACTTGTCTTGAAGAAAGTTCAGGAAAAATGACCTCGCAGTAAAATTCCCCTTCATCATAACAGACAGACGTAGAATCACTGGGTCACCTGCCGCCAAGCCTCGACCTCGCACTTTGTAATTTTTATTTATTCCCGAAAATAAATGAAAAACTTCGAGGAAAATGTTTTATGGACGCCGAAGCAGTAGTGACTGCATTTCAAAACGCTCCATTGGAAAAGACTTAAGCACAAGTCGACAAAGTTCTTTTTTTTAGTGATTTATTTGAATACAGCGATATATTAATGTGAATGGACACTATTTTGAAAAGATACAATAAAACTAATAACTTGCTAATTTGCTCAGTTTTTCGTTTTCAAAAAACTTACAATTTGACCCTCGTAAGTATCCACCTTCACCTTGTAAGTCATCTTCCCTATTCTGTTCAAAAAGCGTAAATGGTATCACTGTAGAGTTCAGGTTCAGAGGGAAAAGAGACGGTAAAAGTTTGGATTATCATCTCGCCACACGGACGATAATGTACCATTAACATCTTTGGTGCCTACAGGGGTTGGTCTACTCTTTCCATCAAAAGTGCTATCTGCTTGTTTGCTATCTTAAGATATAATTTAACACTAGATTTAAGGCCAAACGATATGCTAATAAAACTATTTTAAAAATTCTATGTACAAATACAAAAACTTTTGGGAAATTTGTTATCTAATTTAATAATAAATAAAAAACACGTTTTAGTGTCATTTTATGCATTTGGTACTACCGTCGTAACTACCGGGTTATTTGCGTGTAGCGGTGTTTTTGTTTCTTTGTTTGTTTTTTTTTTATTTGTTTGGTTGTTGTCAGAATTTGTCAGCGCCTTCTTAAATATTCCTGTTGCAATAGTTTTCACTGTCGTGTTTTATTTTAAATGGTAAGGTAGCCTCCAAATTTAGCATTACCTTTCTGCAACAAGGATGGTAACGTACTATTATTTAACATCTTAGTGTCTATAGGCGACGATTATTTCTTTCCCGGTTAGGAATATAATTTACGCGATTATGTCTTCTCACTACATAAATATTTTCATCCAGATCGGTTTAACCCACGTCCAACCATTCTTAAGTTAAAAAGGAAGATACACATACGCAAACAGAGAGCCCCCACAAAATCTTTCAAAATAAAAAAAATGATGTGAGTGATATACAAATAAAATATTATTATGAAATTTGACTACAAAATTATATGTACAGACAGACACTACAAATTTATAACACATATATAGTAACTAGCTGACCCGCGCAGCTTCGCCCGCGAGTAGATTAACATGTCGTCAAGATAGCTTTTCATACAAATTGCATCCCCTTTTTCAACCCTTTAAGGGTTGATTTTTGAAAAAAAATTTAGCCTATGTTTGACCCCGGCTTTTCAAATATTTTCATGTCAAATTTCATGAAAATCGGTCCAGCGGTTTAGGCGTAAAAGCGTAACACACAGAAAGACAGACAGACAGACAGACTTTCGCATTTATAATATTAGTATGGATATGGATGTTGCATATATAACTTCACATAAGTGGGAACTAACAACAGTTGCGCTTTCATTCATGCCAATTAAAAAGTCACTGATGTTACGAGTAGCTATTCGACGAGAAGCTAACTTGCTATCAAATAATTCACATAATTAATTAAAAAATAAAAATTAAAGTATTTTGAAGATAAATTGAAGTAATTATTATTTCTTAAATAAAATTAAACATTAATTCTCCCCGCGTGAATGGACCCTCTGTCAATATACCAGGCAGTTCGCAACAGGCAAACGGTTGACTGTACATGTCACTGCCATCATGGCTACTAGGTGGTAGAGCTCCGCAACGTCTCGCCCGGCTCTGATACCACCACCTTAACTATTTCTGCCGCAACAGCAGAGGAAGTTGTTACTGTCGTGTTGCAAACACCGCAAATTAGGGGAAGGTTGTCGGTTGATATGCTGGTGGAATCGCCATTCTGCCACTCGGATAGAAACGCACCATTGACATCTTTGGTGTCTGTAGACGATGGTTGTCTCTTTCCATCAGGATCTGGAAAGCCATTTGCTTGTGTTCTATCTTAAGATATATATAAAAAATAACTACGTGTTTGATTTGACATCGACCTGCGATGCTTGTTATACCACTGCTAATTTGCTAATTTAGGACAAAATTTAATTATAATAAAATTATATGCATAATATGTAACGTTTGTAGAATTATTTGACCGCTACATGCATAATTAAATTATTTATATGTTTCGTGAATAAAATATAATACAAGCTTGATATTTCTTTAATGTACTTCTTGCAGACTATTTTAACATTATAATTATAGACTTGAGTGTTCACAAGTTGTCGAGCTCATGGCTCAGAACCGTCTGTCGCTGAAAATGAGGTCTCTCATATCGTAAGCCCCACTACGCGCCATCTTGCCGCGTTCTGTCCCGCCGTTTAGCTTTTACAACTTTAACGAATAGGAAGATGACGCCTAGTGTTGCCATATTTTGTCACTTATTCTAATATAACTCAATTGAAACATATTCTTTTGATGAATAAAACCATTACAAACAAGTTAAATCATTACATATGCTTAATTGTTTGTTGAGAGTGAGTCAATAGATGTTGATGATTAGAAGACTGCGTTTGCTAATCACGTCGGGGTCACCACTGAAGAGCTTAACTGTAGGACCAGCGTGCCAACTACTGTTAGAATGACAGTCACCATTACTGTTCTGGAGTTTGATGATAATAAAGATGTGATTGAGGAAGATCTTCCCAGCCAGGCAAAGTCCGTTTGAGAAGCGTTGAAATAGTTATAACATTCTTGTTTAGGGTTTACTAGATTTTTTAAATTACATTTTCTTATTACCGTAGATATAATAAAATAACTATGTAGTTAAACTTGAAACTTTTCAAATTAGAAATTCAAAATTAACATTCTTATTTCTTTAATTTTTCTAGAAAAGTATATGTGTTATAAAATTACAATGTTTTTGCCAGATCTTATATAATTGTCTACAGTCGTTTTAAGCGAACAAACCTAATAATTTGATGTATATTATATACAATCAAACCCAACGAGGCGTGCGCATAAAATTCGCAATCAACTTAACTAGATACAAGAGTCATAACATTAGCATTTTTATAACTCGCGTTATGCGTGTCTCTCAAACACTAATTATGTCGAGAATTAATTAATCCAAAACAGAGATATTAAACAGTTTGCCAGTAATTAATGCAAATTACAATTCCATATTTATTTTTCCTTTCACGCCCATAAACCTGCCTTAATAATGACTTAGAACACAGAATATATTAGTGATGTCGAAGACTTCTATTTATGTTGAGATAGACATATATTTTGTTTATTTTTGTTTGTAAATGTTGAGCTTAATGTATGAAGCATTCTCTGCCCGCAAACTATTGGGCTGACCCAACAATCGTAGAAAGCAGTTTAATTTTAAGGATTTTCATAGATATCTAGATAACATAGGTATATGTGTACATTCCATACTTACATAAAATATAAAAACCAAATGTTAAATATATTTTTAAAGTATGACATTCAAAGCATATTACACAGATAAAAGTTGGTTTTGCTTGTAATTGGTCTATTCGTGAAGTTTATGATCTCCAGGCTGATTCAACATGTAATATGATTGATTATTGTATCAAATCACCGTCGACATTACGTTAAAAGTTAAAATTCCACTCTCAACATCAAGATGTAGACATGGTTTGCTACGGAAAAATTTCAAACCATTTTTATCTCGCAGAACTTTCCGAGGAGTCAATTGTAGGCTAGGGGTTTTTTGAATCAAAAATTATATTTAAATTAATTTAGTTTTGCAAAACATCTATCGAGAATATCAATGACTGTTGGTGATATAATGAAAAGTTTAGTATTTTCATACTTTTATCAAATTTTTCCTGGTATGATAGGCTAATTTTAATAAGTGAGCCGTACCAACACGGTGAGTTTAGCAGGTCTACTCAAATGCTAAAAGTCTTTGATGATTATGGGTAAAACATAAATATTATCAGAAAGCGTATTCGAAAGTTGCTCTGTTTAGATAAGAAATGATATTTCAAACAAAATTGTGCATGGCAAAATCCTTATCGGTGTTGAGCTAAATTTACAACATATTTTTATGTCCAATTCACACTATAGCTTATTGCGCTTTATACAATCCTGACTTTTATCATAATACATAAATATACTGTTTTTATATCATAGATAATTATCAAACAATCTGATGGTTCTTATAATGGAAAGAAATAACCTCAAAGATGTTAATTATGCGCTGTTATCCATATCGCAGGGATGTTATGCCACATGCATAAGTTTTTTAACAAATCTACTCTCACAAATACAACAACGACAAATAGTGACCTTATTCTGACAGGGATAGATAAGAGATAGTGAAATTAGATAAATCCTAGGTAGCAATCACAATAATAACTAATGCCTGTGGCCAAAATTGTACCAAAGGCTAATCAATACAATCTGTTTTAAGTTTGACTACTGACTTTAGCCGTACAGGAAATAGTATACGTGTGTGTATAATGTCCCACATGACACATGAATGTAGTGTGTGTAATGCTTATTTTTATTAATTTCGTGTTATCTTAATGAATTTTGTTTCAAAAGATTTCTTGCAGTCCTCCGCAACTCAAACTTGAATTGTGCCATGTTTCATACTCCATAGTTCGCGCAATAGTCTTAAAAAGGTTTTTTTTATATCATAAGATAGCAAACAAGCAGATGGGTCTTCTGATGGAAACAGTCAATCATCGCCTATATACACCAAATACGTTAATAATACCTACGTCGCTATCTTGTGGCGAGGTCTAATGCCACATGCAAAAGTTTACTGGCTACCTTACCCTCCAAACCAGAACACGACAGCGACAAGCACTGTCGCTATTGCGGCAGGAATAGGTAAGGCGATGGTACCTGACACGGGCGAGACAGTGCAGAACTCTACCACCTAGTAGCCACGATGGTAGTGGCTCGCATAGCCAATCAGTTGCCTTTTGCGACCTGCCTGGCAGAACGGCAGTTGGCCTATTCTTCAAAGGAGCCCGAGACCAACACGGAGAATATGCTATTTTAATTATACTTATTTTATTTCCTGTTTTAGGTCACCGTCTACATGTTTACTAAATTTCATCGAACCGTCTGCTTGTTTGCTATCTTATGATATAAAAAAATGTACATATTCAAACATGTAAATTTTGTACGTTATAGAGAATACGTTGTTTTTTTTTTATATCATAAGATAGCAAACAAGCAGATGGGTCTCCTGATGGAAAGAGTCAACCATCGCCTATAGACACCAAAGATGTTAATGGTGCGTTGCTATCTCGTGGCGAGGTCTAATGCCACATGCACAAGTTTACCGGCTACGTTACTCTCCACACCGGAACACGACAGAGACAAGCACTGACGCTATTGCGGCAGGAATAGGTAAAGCGGTGGTACCAGACCCGGGTGAGACAATGCAGAACTCTACCACCTAGTAGCCACGATGGTAGTGACTCGATAGCCAATCGGTCGCGTTTTACAACCTGCCTGGCAGAACGGCAGTTGGCCTATTCTTCAAAGGAGGCCGGGACCAACACGGCGTAACGTGTTTCGCTATTATTTAAAAACTGATGGCCTTCCGTTAAGTATTTACGTCATACTAAGCATTTTTCTCTTTATTCAGTGGTATTTTCGAAATTTTTTCTATAGAGGAAACTACAAGTTGTCATGTTTCCAAGTGGTAGAATTTATGATGTGAATGCTTTAGTATTTTAATTATGAATTGCAGCGCTAAATATTTATAAAAAAACGATATAGCAAGAAATCTACCGAACGCATTTATTTCGAAATCGGTACGGTGGGGGCTTAATACACGCCGGCCAATTTGCGTGGATAGTGATACAATAAATCAACACTAAATATCAGTTGTATCAAATCTTGTCGTAAAACTTAATAATTTTTGTGTTATAGCACTCACCCCGTGCTTGGGAATCTGGAAAAACCTTAAAAACAGCAAAGAAAAACATCGACACGCGGGATTTGAACCTGCGACCATTTCCCTAAAGCCGGGACGCTCTTGCGCTGAGCTAGTGTCGACACTAGCTGTTTTTAAGGTTTTTCGTAACACTTAAGTCAAAAAACCTTAAAAACTAATAAAACATAGTAATATATAGCCACTATAAGAACTTTATTGATGGATTTATTAATTTAAAACCGCCATAAATTGGAATTACGTTTATCTAATCATATTTGGCTATAATCTATACATATAATAAAATCGTAGGAAAGTCAAAACTGTACATTGAATATTTTTTTAAAAGAATACTTGGGGTGTGATCTACAATCGATATCGAAGCCAAAAATATAGATTTTAGAATTTTTGTCTGTTTGTCTGTATGTATGTCCGGGGTAAACTCAAAAAATACTGCATGGATTTACTTCAAATTTTGTATGAATATTACTAATAGGTCGGGTCAACATATAGGCTACATATTATCACGCTATCACCTACGGGGGAAGGGCGGTGCGGAGTAAATGAACTCCGCGCGGACGAAGTCGCTGACAACAGCTAGTACTTTTATAATTTTAATAAAGATTATATTTATACAAGTTTTTAATTAGACATAGAATATTATTGTATAAGATTTACGGAATAGATATAGAACGTATCTAATTCATAAAAAAATCTTAGTTACTATATTATATTATTGCATGCCAGAAAGGGTCAAATATTTAATACTATATTTATAATCCAAGAGCTTTTTGCCGTGTTGGTCCCGGCCTCCTTTGTAGAATAGGCCAACTGCCGTTCTGCCAGGCAGGTCGTAAAAGGCGACCGATTGGCTATCGAGTCACTACCATCGTGGCTACTAGGTGGTAGAGTTCTGCATTGTCTCACCCGGGTCTGGTACCACCGCCTTACCTATACCTGCCGCAATAGCGTCAGCGCTTGTCGCTGTCGTGTTCCGGTTTGGAGGGTAAGGTAGCCGGTAAACTTATGCATGTGGCATTAGACCTCGCCACAAGATAGCAACGCACCATTAACATATTTGGTGTCTATAGGCGATGGTTGACTCTTTCCATCAGGAGACCCATCTGCTTGTTTGCTATCTTATGATATAAAAAAAAGCTATTTATCAATATTTGAAGCAATAAGAATCTTGAATCTTGTAAAAAGCCAAAGTTAAGAACATAATCATTTTTAGGGTTCCGAAACTATGAACTCATAGGTTCGTTATGTCCGTCCGTCCGCACGTCCGCACGATAGCTTAGAGATCCTTAGTACTTGAAAGCTGAAATTTGGCCCGAATATACATCAACATTAACAAAGTGGTAACATAAAATCTTCAAAAAAAATTTTTTAGGGTTGCTCCCCTACATATAAAGTGGGAATGTTAATTTTTTTCTCACAATGGGGTATTGTGTGTTGGTTTTTAAAAAATATTGTAGGTTTGTGAAAACAAATTTTCGATTAAGACACTCGTTTGTAAAATATTAAGCTTTTAAGCCCCCCCCCCCCCTCCCTCTGCAGACTACACGGTTAGTTTCAGGGATGAGAGATTATATTTCCGGCTTCATAAAAAGTAGCTAAATGGAAATCCTCAATTGAAACGAATGCAAAAACAGTTTACGGTCAAAAAAAAATTATGCTTTCATAACGACTTAAGAGATACTAGTGATTCATGTTTCGCTAAAAATGATGTATCCATACTAATATTATAAATGCGAAAGTAACTCTGTCTATCTATCTGTCTATCTCGTCGTCACGCCTAAACCACTGAACTGATTTAAAAGAAATTTGGTCCAAAGATAGTTTGAGACCCAAGAAAGGACATCGGATCCGATCGGATCGAAAATCCCACGGGAATGGGAACTATGCGGGTAAAACCCCGGGACTGTCGATCTTTTAAACTATGGTAATAAGGAGTAACTTAGACTACTTTTATTTTAGAAGTTTTTCACGCGGAAGAAGTCGCGGGTGCAGTTAGTTTCAAACAAGTACGGAACGCATTATACGTAATTATCTTCGCGTGAGTAGAGGAAAATCAATCAATAAAATATGATAAAAACTTTATTTCTATAGCGGTATTAAAATTGTATATTTGAAAATATGTGTTTCATGGAGGTAAAAAACGTAAACATAAATTTGATTCTATTTATTATAGAAAAGGTGATGAATATACGATTGATTACATCTGCAAAAAAGAAATTACTTAAATAAAAACTGACTCAAAAACTTTATAACAAGTTAAATTTATTTAAAGGTAATTAATAATAAGTATAATCAGCTATTTGACATCACGATCTAAATAGTTGTTTAGGAGGTAGTTATTTATTAAGAATGAATATTTTTAAACTTGTAATAAAAATAATTTATTTTAGTGCATTACATAAGACTGACTGATTCACAAAAAATCTTGTCCAGTTTTTAGATAACAATATTGTCATACAAATGCTTAACGCACTGTGTCATCGGCATTTTTTGTTCACAAGAGAAAAGAAAAGATAGTATCCAATATTTTTTTAGTTATTGAAAAACCAGAATAAAGGAGATCGTAACAAAACTTTTAGTCAACATTCCTGTTTTTTTTTTCTTATATAAACTAGTTCATAGAGATAATTACTTTTAAGATCCATCCAGACTCAAGGCGAGAAGTCTGAGCGAGAACCTTCCCTGAGACTTCTCGCGAAAATAAGCAATTCATTCACACACTCATTTTTCTCACTCGTGTTCTGGATCCTATCCGGTATGGACGACATTATAGACGATATTCAAACTGCAGCTGATTTAGATCCATGTGACATTGCATATTATAACCTTGTGAAAGTTGTAACAAAAAACAAAGTTAAAAAAATAAAATAGAAAAGCTAGACGATGGTGGGTAGCACAAATTTATCAAAACAAAACAAGGTTGCTAATTTATTTATTTCATATTCTCATATACGAGCGACGTCTACTCTTCGCAATTCACTGATCGACACTGAGACAAAACGTGAATGTGATAGTTTTCTCTTTGCTCGCTCGAGAAATCCTTTGAAGCGGCGAAATTTACCAACACTGATCGAAGAACAGGCCAACGCGAGAACGAGAAGGCGAGAAACTCCTTACTCGAAACACCTTGACTCTTTGGCATTGCGCAGAGATGTTGATTCACTCTCTGTCTTCTATCATACTTTTCATAGGGAATTTTCCGACGAGTTATTTGGATTAATTCCTGCCGCCGAATTCCATCATCGGACATCGCGTCAAAATTTGAAATTCCATTCTCACCATCTCGATGACTGGAAATCCACAACTGTGCATTTTTCTCGGCACTCTTTGTCTCGCACTACTCTGTTGTGGAATCAATTGGTCGAGTGGTTAGCGGCCCTGACTACGCAATCGACGGGGCTCGTGTTCGATCCGCGACGGGGACAAGCATTTGCGTAATGAGCATAAATGTTTGTATTTCCGGGTTTGGGTGTTTATTAAATATATTCCAGTATTTATATATGTATTTCTATGTATTAGTATCGTTGACTAACACCCATTACACAAGCAAATAATTTGCTTACTTTGGGGTTAGATCAGTAAGTGTACTTTGTCCCGTGAATATTATATTATATTATTATATTATAATTATCGGCAGGTGTGTTTCCAAACGGATACGACGTAGGGGCTTTCAAAAAAAGAACTTATTCTTCAAACTGCATGCAATGCAATGCAACTACAAGACCTCTATTGCTGATGTCCATAGGCGGTGGTGATTACTTACTATCAGGTGCACCTCCTAATCATTTGCCCTCTCTTCTATAAAAAAAAATACGCTTCTCGGATGTTCTCGGGTTTTCTCGTCATGAGTCTGGATGGGCCATTGCAAATTTTGTCAACAAAGCGACCTCATGCATTTTTTGTTCTATTATATTCTTTATTTGAATTCCCTGTATGAAAATTCAAAAAAAGAATATGATAGAACAAGGATTCTCTAGGACGTCTTGTAATTTTAAACGTTAAAGATATGAATTTAATGTAGAATTTTCTAAGAGCCCATTGCGTAAGTTACTAAAATTTTATGAGCTCTTGTCGGTAAAGCGGAGCACTAATCGAAACTAAACCATAACCTACAGAAACAAGGTTGATTATATTGAGATACTATTATATTTTTTTCTAAAAACTCGAGCGTATTTTTGTGCTGCCTTTATAGGTAACGCTGAATCTTGTCATTTCTGATCGAAGGCCTACTTATTCTTAAAAGGCCGGCAATGCAAGTACAAGACCCCTGGTAGTGTTTGGCCTACGGGCGGCGGTAATCACTTGCCTTCTATCCGTTTGTTCCCTCTTCTATAAAAAAAATGTTAATGGTGCCATTCAAGTCGGCAGGGAAAAGTAAGTTTAGATAGCCACAAAGTATTGAGTAAATAGACTAAAAACTTAATAATAGTACAATATTTATTTTGTCAACACATCACACTAATACGTATAGATCTTATTAATAATTCCAACCGCAATTAGTACCAAACAATCTAGTTAGCTGTAAAAACGTGCGACAAAAATACTGATTTTGAATTAGCCAATCGGAACACCTTGTTCAATTTCTCCATGCCTCAGATTAATGACACAATTAATTTGGTGTAAGAAATCAAACGTTATCGGTATAGTGTGGGTTGTCAATGCCACAAGTGTATATACCAATTATTCTAACTTCCAAACTAGAATTCACCAATTAACAATGACTTCCCTGTGTTGGTCCCGGGCTCTTTAGAAAAATAGGCCAACTGCCGTTCTGTCAGGCAGGTCGTAAAAGGCGACCGATTGGTTATGCGAGTCACTAACATCGTGGCTACTAGTTGGTAGAGTGCTGCATTGTCTCGCCCGGGTCTGGTGCCGCAATATAAATGGAGATAGAGTTCCGGGAGCTGGAAGTTTTTTATTGTAAATTTCCTCCTCTTTTCGAATCTTTTCTTGAATTTTATAAAATAATAATAGTTTGTGAAATATTGACAAAAAACAAAATGCCATTTTTTTCATCTTGAATTGTTTATAACTTTTGCAATTTTTTATATGCTAATACACGCTTTTAGCATATTTTTCTAGGCGTCATTCCGGATAAGCTAGTGCACATAATTTTAAGAGCAGTATCTCTTCTTTAGACCTTTTTTCAACTTGTCGAGCAGACTAATAATGTCGAGCAGACTAATGTATAGGCTTAAGCTGGCAAGAGAATGAAATAGATTAAATAACACGGTATTTATATTTAAAATGTAGATGACATTTTAATTTGACTCCAAAATCAGCCAGACACAAAGAGAATAATCAAAGAGACTTTACTGCAACTTAAATTTCTCTTCTACCGTATGTGAGCTCACACTTGATGTTTTTTCAAATTAAAAGTGCCCTGTCTAATTTTTAAATACTCTATGCCGCCTTGAGTTTTATTACTTAGATTCTTCCATTAAAATGCAAGCGGTGGTTATTTAATAAAGTACAATTATGAATCGTAAAACCGTTCTCGTTGTTGCCTTTATGAGTGGTGGCTTGTTATCGCCGCCATCTTGATTTATGTGACATGCGCAAGAGTGATAAATTACTGGCAAATAATGGATGTGGCATTTCATATGCTATGTTAATGTTAATATGTACGAGGTTTTTATTTTTAATTTGCATACATTATGAGGTTTTGTTTTATCTAGCGGTTATCTCTTGTAGATATTTTTATAAGTTCAGTGTAAATAGTAATTCTAAGAAAAAATATGTTGTTGTAAAATTTAGTTAACACAGGAGCGCTTTTCAAAGGTTATTTTAATTTTTTTTATGCTTATGTGTTGAGGTGTTTATGTTGGAATTTGTGTATTTGGGTAACTGTGAAGTATGTTTTAGTATTTATATTTGTATTTATGTGTATTATTATCGTTAACTAACACCTATATAAGTAGTAGTATCTTCACGCCCATATCCCCGAAGGGGTAGGCAGAGGTACAAGAAGTGCACCCACGATTAGCTGAAGATACTTGGTCCCACAAATGTGACAGGTTGCCAGCCTATCGCCAACTGGGCACTTTCCATCCTGGGCAACTTTGTGTTTCTCAGAAAACTGAAAAACACTTTTTAATGTGCCCGACCCGGGAATCGAACCCGGGACCTCGTGTGGTCAACGCCAACGCTGGACCACTAGACCACAGAGGCGACTACCTCACCTATATATTTTTTTTTATATCATGTCATTCTGACAATCAAGCAAACATCTCTCCTGATGGAAAGAGAAAGCATCGCACAATATAGATGTTAATACTGCGTTGCTATCCGGATTGGTAACTACATGCACAAACTTATCGGTAACTTTTCCGTCCAAATCGAAACTCGACAGTGACAGCATCTGATATCATTGTGGCAGCAATAGGGAAGGCCCGTGTGAGCCATAGCTGAAATATACCACAGAGTAGTCCCGATGGTAGAGACAAGTTTGTCCAATCGTTCGTTCTAATAATGAACTTATTTTAAAGTTAGTTCAATTCCTGTATTTTTCAGTGATATTTATTTATAACTAACTAGCTGCAGCTGCAGAGTCCAACATAATCCTGTGGATCTCTAGATTTTCCATGACAAAAAATGTTAAGTTAGAACCTACATACCAAATTTCTTCTAAATCCGAATAGCAGTGGGAAAAATAAATAAATATACACACGCTCCTCCGTGTCGGTCCCGGGCTCCTTTGAAGAATAGGCCAACTGCCTTTCTACCAGGCAGGTCGTAAAAGGCGACCGATTGGCTATACGAGTCATTAACATCGTGGCTACTAGGTGGTAGAGTTCTGCATTGTCTCGCCCGGGTCTGGTACCACCGCCTTACCTATTCCTGCCGCAATAATGTCAGTGCTTGTGACTGTCGTGTTCCGGTTTGGAGGGTAAAGTAGCCAGTAAACTTATGTAAGTGGCATTAGACCTCGCCACAAGATAGCAACGCACCATTAACACCTTTGGTGTCTATAGGCGATGGTTGACTCTTTCCATCAGGAGACCCATCTGCTTGTTTGCTATCTTATGATATTAAAAAAAAATGCACGCAAAATCAGTGAGCGTATGTTTTTGGGTTAACACAAATAACTGGCTAATACGTGCTCACTTCGCTAGTAGGAAATATGTTGACAACTAAAAATTATATGTATATCCTATCGTATCATTTTCCTAATCACAAATTTTTACAAATTTTCATCACGACCTGTCAAATAGTTTTTAAGTCATAATGAAACATATAAAAAGACAGACAAAAGCATTTAAAATGTGAAAATTGATATCACTAAGTTATAAAATGAAAATCTATATTAAAATAACTTTAAATGCGAAAGATTGGATGTTTGGATGGATGGATGTTTGTTACTCAATCACGCAAAAATTACTAAACGGATGAATGAATTTTGGCACACAAGTA
Source organism: Apodemia mormo (assembly GCA_036924255.1). Taxonomy (NCBI): domain Eukaryota; kingdom Metazoa; phylum Arthropoda; class Insecta; order Lepidoptera; family Riodinidae; genus Apodemia; species Apodemia mormo. Next base: position 2,457,781 of record JAUPFN010000009.1, on the reverse strand, counting down.
GATGATGGCCTGGAGTAGCACATAGGCTACTTTTTATCCCGGAAATAATAGGTGATCCCGCGAGATTCGCCGAAAACTTTGCGTTATAAGCAGCGAGCTGCAAGTGGCAGCTAGTGATTCATGAAGTTTAAGGCCAATATAATTTACGTAATAGCGTGTTTTTACAGTAGAATAATTTGGATCCATCCATAAATTACGTCACCGATTAAGAAGAGGAGGGGACAAACGAATTTGACATCGTTTAACATGGCGCAGGAAGGGGTCATAATCTTTGTGACGTCACCTCTTGGAATCTAAAATACTATAATGCAAAATGTGCAAACCAAAATATTCCTTGCAAATATTACTATTTTGATCTATATTTATAAGTTTTATTTAGGTTTACGTTGTGGGCAAAAGCCAATTGAAAAAAAAACTGTTGTTGTAATTCAATATGTGACTGAGTGATATGTGAAATATGTGACGACACGTCACCTTTACATAATATGTGACAACCTCTGACAAGGAGGATCGCCATTTTCACCCAGATCAGACATACATACAGACAAAAGAAATGTTTTCAAAATGGTAAATTAATGATAGAGTCACAAAATGGAAATTTAAAAATAATTGACAAGCAAAACAGATTAGAGATTTATTTATTTAAGTATTTAAATATTTGAAAATGATAGTTGCGTAAGTTAACTCAAAGACAATACAAATTTATATGGTGATGCATAAAACAAAGCTTTTACAGGTATTAATCACTATATCTTTTATATTCTGTTATTAAACATTGCCAGAATAAATTGTTAACTAATGTCAAGATTTTTTCGAATAAAATTTATTTTTAATAATGTCATTGGCTAGCTAAACAAAAAAAAATTAAATTTAAAATACCACATCTGTTAAAAATAGTGAATGCTGTTTTAAAACTTCAACTTCACTTTGCCCATGATGGCATGATAAATAGCTACCGTTTATTACGATACAATTTGTGTGCTAAAACACTAGCGAATTGTTTAACAAAATTACCGGAAATACTCAACTCGATGTATTTATACTAAAGCAAACATATGTGCATGTGCGAATTTATGCAGCAATATCAGAGAAAAAACTGTGACTTTTCAATTTAGTCGGTTATAACCTACGGTTGACATAACTCCACGCGACCGGAGGCGACAAGCTTTGTCCCACAATCACATAAGTGATTCTGTTTGTATCTTATAATATAACACTTAAAAAGTTAGAGAAAAAAGATAACATCGCATGTGACACCACCACCACAGACACCAGAAGTGTTAATGGTGCGTTGCTATCCTTCTGACGGGGATGGAATACTACATGCAGTTTATCAACTACCCTACCCTCAAAACCGGAGCCGTATACCAACGCTATTGCGGAAGACATAAGTAAGGCGGTGAAACCTAACCGAAACATTACAGAACTCTACCACCCAGTAGGATTCAAGATGTTTGTTATAGGTACGTATTTCCTCACCTTCTGTGAGGTTTGCTTTTTATGAGATTTTCAGTAGTAAAGGTGCGTTTATTCTTTAAAAAAGAGGCTTATATCAACACAGGGGAATTTCCCCGCCTATGGTTGTATCAAAAGGACACTACATTTGGAGATATTGTGAGAAATGCATAGTACTAGGAGTAACATAATAAACACATACACTTGAAACTCTCGGATGTTAAATAGTTGTACATGTATGTGTACTATATGTATATGTACTATACATTACACACTATACTACACCTTTTCCCCTAGATTTCTTATGGTAATACACAAGTACACACAAACACAGTTACATGTCACTCAATAAACAAAAGGATAAGGTCTAATGTCCATGTTGTAGCCCTTCAGGCTATCAGCTAGATCCATTTTGAAATAAGTGTAGGGCTACGAAGCATCGCACAAAGAAAAGACTGACTAATATAATACACTGTATAAAGTATTCTATCTCATTCTCTCGTAGAATAAATATATAATTCTAATAATTATGTTAATACAGATAAGTAGATGGCTTTCTTGATAGAAAGAGAAATCATCGCCTATAGATACCAAAGGTGTTAATGATGCGTTGCCATCCGTGTGGCGGAATGGCAATGCCACATGCACAAGACTATCGGTTACCTTATCTTTAAAATCGGAACATGACAATGACAAACATTGACGCTATTACGGCAGGAATAGGTAAGGCGTTGGTATCAGACCCGGGGGAACAATGCAAAAGTCTACCATCTAGTAGTCACGACGGAAGTGACACATATAGCCAATCGGTCCCCTTTTACGACCTACCTGGGAGAACGGCAGTTGTTCCATTCTTCAAAAAAACCCGACCCGTCCCGACCAACACGGGGGAAAACTCTTAGTAGACGTGATTTTTATGTATTGTATATTGTAATCTATATAAATAAAAATCAATTGCTGTTCGTTATTCTCGCTAAAACTCGAGAACGGCTTAACCGATTTGCCTAATTTTGGTTTTGAATTAATTGTTTAAGTCCAGGGAAGGTTTAAAAGGTGAGAAAATATAGAAAAAAAAATAAGAGTAGTTAAAACGGCAGAACAACGTTTGCCGGGTCAGCTAGTCACAAATAAATGATTGGCCTCGCGGTAAAGGGCAGCGAGACCATAAGATTGTAATGTAATTTAAAAACATTTTATAACTTCTCTTTTATATTTTTGTTTTCAACTTTTTATATTTGTATTTATTGAGGTTGACAAGCATTACTGTGTGTACCTATGTCGAATAAATGTTCTTTGATTGATTGTCATATCACACGCTCTATTTCAATATCTTAGGGGATATATATTGAAACATCCTTTCTATTCTTCGTCTAAATCATTAAAAAAAACATTAACAATTTTGGGCCTACGTGGTCCATGGTTTAGACTAGGCAATATGTCAGTACTCAGGCAGTAAATAAGAACTTTTATTTTTAAACATACAAGTAGATATTCACCATGTATGGTTGAGTGGTTACATAAAATAATCCGGTTTCTGTCGCTTCATAGTCTATTTACGTCAATACTGCCATCAACAATTTGATTGACGTTAATTTATTATAAGTAGATTGCCAAAGCAATATTTTATCGATAAAGCAATAGCAATTATGAGCGCGCATTAAAATAATTATAATAAATTGAGTCAAATTAACATGAACCAGATCACCCTGTCATTCACGTTACGGATAAAAACTGAACATTGAATAATATTGACATGGCCAAGGCCTTGTCGCTTTTTAATTGTATTTGTTTTGTTACTGTTAAATAACAGGTTTAGTGTTTTTATTAAAGAATAGCAAACAAGCTGATGGTTCTCCTGATGGGAAGAGATAAGCATCGCGTATACATATCAAAATCCATTTAGCGATACGGTCAAACTTTATGTATAAGATTTCAAGCTTACCAGCAGCTTGTCTTATCCTTCATACCGTAACGAGGCAGTAATAAGCATAGGCGCTCTTGCTGCAGGGCAGAAGTGGTGTCAAACTCAGGTTTTTATATCAAACTAGCTGACCCGGCAAACGTTGTTTAACCATTCATATAAGGAATCCATAGCGGACAAACAACGTGACACGTAATTTATATAAGACAATGGCATTAAACTTTATATGGTGGTTAAGTATTCTTAAATTTTCTAATTTTCCGCGCAATTTTCTTAATATTTTCTTTTATAAGAACCTTCTCCTCACAATTACAAACACAAAAAAATACCGAAATTGGTCCAGCCATTCAAGCGTGATGTGGTGACCAAGGAAAATAGGGATTGATTTTTATATATATAGATAAATCAATAAATATATCAATCCATGGGTATATTATTGAATATAAACAAACAAAACATAAAGATTTATGTTTGTTTATATTTTTAGTAAATGATCAGTATTATTACATCCTGAAAATGCTAAAAAAGTGAAACCGGTAGAGTGATATACCAAAAATATATATGTTGTGAAGTGAAATTAAAGTATAAGTGCATTCTCAATTAAAATAAAGTAGATTTCTGAACTCTTTGAGTTCAAATATTTATGCTTAGGTATATTTTTAACTGGTTTGAGCATTAAAGACCTCAACTAAATGGAAAGTTTCAGGGATGGCCGACAGGATTTTTTTAACTGAATTCGAAAAAGCAGGAGGTTTTCAATTCGGTTGTATTTATTTTGTTTGTTAACCTAGTACTAAATTTATGATTTGTTTTTGAAAAAAATTCTATATCATAAGATGGGAAACAAAAAGATGGTATGGTAATGCCACATGCATAATACCGGCTACCTTACACTCCAAACTGGAATATGATAATGACAAGCACTGACGCTATTGCGGCAGGAATAGTTAAGGCGGTGGTATTAAATACCCGGCCGAGACGTTACTAAACTCTACCACTAAGTAGTCACAATTGTAATGATATGGCACAAATAGCAAAATGGCAGTTGGTATATTCCTAAAGTAGCCCAAATCAACACGGGGAAGATTTTTTATTTGGAAGGGTATACTTTCCCTTTGGGAATATTAATTTAAATTTCGCAGTGAAGATCTAATGTAGTGTCTCAGTGATATTTGAAATGAGAGGCTTAAATTATAATTTGTTTTATTTATACAAAAATTCGTGCCAAACTAACTGTTAAAATGCAGGATGGAAAGGATTGCAAAAACATGTCCTTACCATCGGGAATGTAAAGTGGTAGAGTTCTGCAACGCCTTACCTGGGTTTGTTATCAACATTTTATCTATTTCAATATGATAATATCAGTCTGAGTCATGTACCCATTTGGAAGGTAAGGTAGCCGGTAAATTTATGCATGTGACACTTCACCCTGCTAAATGAATGACCACGCCCCGTAAACATGCGTTTGAATACAACTGCGGCTCTCGTTGAGTGTAGTAGTATTCGTGTCTCCTGAAGATACTCTGGTTGCGAAGTGAAACGTGCATTGAGTGCGTAAATTGTGTGCTTTTGTGTTTGGTGCTGTTGTGGTACAAAGTGTGTTGGACGTGGTTGGATAACTGTGCCGCTGGCGTCTTCATTATTTTTCAGACTTATGGTAAGTTTGTTCAATTTCTTACACCGCTTTTATATGTTTTCCTTTTCAGTGACATCGCAAAGGTACAATTAAATGTTCACGAAAATTTGCAAAATAACTCGTTTTCTTCATCCCCATAAACATAGAGTGTCCGTAGGACATGATCGTCTAATATACCAAAGACGGTAGCTGTGTACCATTTAGGCGACAATAATTCTAAAAATTAATTATAGATATAGTTTTTTAATTATTTTCTCTTACGATTGTTATATTCAAATATACTTATATTGATGTTTTTATGATTTTGAGATACCGCAATAATAGTTAAAAAAATCGATTTAAAAGTTATTTATATTCTGATAAATGTTTGTAAAAAGTCATATTTTGGCTTGAATTCAACATTTATTAATATTAAAAATTGTATTTCACAAGTTTATAAATAAAAATATTCAAATTATAATACTTATCATACTTAACACCAATATATTTTTTATTAGCTTGTCCAACTTTTAAATACATGTAAAAGCGGACATATTATTCTTTGGATATACCGTATTTTGATCTAAGTCGGTGGACTGAATATTGCTTGTCTATGCTGGTACCTGATTATCTAGTTACCGGGCACTTATCTTTACTATTCCCTAAAATTTATTTATTTCATTGTATCATACAGTAAATTGTTACAAAAAGCGAAAGAATACACCAGAAATAAAAAATAAACCTCTAGCCTCCAACATCCGGGACGTTCAATAATAAACACGTTACAGCTCGACAGCGCTTTGTGTCAGCAAATAATGCGTCGATGGTGATGTCAATTTTGTTGTGACAGCTGACATTGGTGGTGTCAATTGCCCAATTGTTCACTCGACGGGTGTCAGCGCGAAATAACTAATAATACAAGATAATTGTTATAACAATTGGTAGTTTAGGGCTATTGAATTTATTCAATAGAACGTATTATAAGAGTACTTTCATCTTCTAGGATTAATGTTAATATCGAATAGAATAGGTGGAACGTGTTTCTTAAGAACAATGCCCTCCCCCACCCCCCCTCACAAACAGCAAATATTTTTGTTTGACAGATAAAACTCACTATAAGCTTTGAGTGATGTCTTATCGGTACAATTGTATCAATTAAAACCCTATCTTGACCAAGAAAAAGTCATCAAGTCCATAAACTATTTTTAATGATATATGAATGTGAAAAACTCATTTAGTACTACATTTGTTTTAAAACACGGGCAGGCAAGAATTTATTGAAATGTCTCTGTCTAAATTTTTAACTATGTTACTTAATGAGTTCTTTCTGTTATACGACGATATATTAAATGTTAATGGTGTGCCACCATTAGGCATGGCATTTTTCACGCATCGCTGGTTATATTACTCATTATAAAATAATTCACGTGTCACACCGGTTATATGCATTGAAACCGTCTGTTACGTATAACACGAGAGTGATTTTATTTACAAGCTACTACTTAAGCTTATAATTAGCAGAATTCCATCAAAAGAGACAAAGCAACAACATTTGAGCGACACTGCACCGTGCCGCCAGTTAGAAGAGAGAAATTGTATAATATGTTATTTTATTTCACTTATCATTTAAAAATCACTTCGACAATAATCGTTAGTAATAAAATAAAGCGGGCGTGATTTTTCACGCGTGATATAACAGTAACAAAAAACAAATAATTTCACGACGTAATAGTTACACAAAGGTAAAGGTAGGTAAACAAAGTTGTTACATATGGTGGACGATCCACGTACCCGAACAAAGCGGTTCGACTCGACATTCTTGATCCGAACCGCAAGGGACTGGAATGTGCTTTTGGAGTCTGTGTTCCCCGACGGGCACAACCTAGGAATCTTCAAGAGAAGAGTAAACAGGTACCTTCTAAGCAATTACGTTCCATCGTAGGCCGCATCTTAGCTTACCATCAGGTGAGATCGTGGTCAATCGCTTCCCTATCGACAGTAAAAAAAAAGCTATTACTAATATCCCTAGCCATCATTCACATTCTTGTGATGGGTCGAAATGTCACTGACGCTGTTGCGGCAAGTATAGGGAAGACTTTTGATACTAACTCAGCCAGGCGTGTAAGAGTTCTACCACTCAATAATGTCGTAAAGACCGAGTACGTGATTTGCAACATAATGGATTAATCATGTGTTTGGATAAAAAACATGCACCCGCATACAGATGTTATGTTCTACCTTGTATACAAATCAGTCAAATCAAACATTCGTATTTCGTAGCTAAAACTTTCACTTAAAAAACGTTATCCTCTTAATTTTATTTCTTTTTTTGAATCATACGAAAAAACTATTTTACACTTACAATTGTAAACTCTAATTATAATACTATGGATAAATAAAAGTGGGTACCTAAAATTAATGCATTTGAGTATTTATATCGTTTTAAATTTTATTTTGAATGCTTAGCTTAGATCACTGAATGTATTGAAATTAGTAGAAATACCTTAAAACACTTCTAATTTTATAATATGGTTATTTATTTATTTTTATGTTACATATGAAAATAAAATACAATACTAATATTAAAGGAAATACATGTACAAAGGCGTGCTTGTCTCAGGTTGTTGGAGAAATCACAAAGTATAAACAAAAGGAATGGTGTACATCTGAAATAAAAACTAATACCTAATAACAAATATATTTTAGGTAGTGGTACCATTAAATTAGGTGACATAATTTCCAAATACAATCTATATTATAAATTTTTTAATATTAACTAAATAAATATATGTATAAATAATATAAATACATACATATCGTCGTATATATATATATATATACATATATATATATATATATATATATATATATATATATATATATATATATATACATATATACATACACACATACACATACATATCATATACATAATAAACATATTTGTATATCCATAAATACAATATATTACATATACACTATATTAAAATTACATATATAAACTGTACTAGATATGTACTAGACATATATTCATATACATATACTACACACATACATATGCAAACTTACATATTACAATTCAAACTAAACTAGAAAACTCTGTAATGATTTATTTATAGATTAAGATAATGATGTTTAAGAGCAGACTTAAAGGAGTGTAAATTAGGAGCTGTTTTGATGTTTGTTGGAAGGGAGTTCCATAACCGAATAGCTTGACAAGTAAAAGACTGGTGATAATAATTAAGATTTTGAGAGGGGACCCGCAAAAGTAGGTTATCCACCGATCTTAACTGTCATAATTCACCTCCCAAAAACTCAAACCTCTCTTTTAAGTAGTTAGGGGTACGAAAATCAAAAAGAATACAGTACAGAAGGGAAAGTATGTGGACATTACGGCGGAGACGGACTGGCAACCACTTGAGTTTTATTCGGTATTCAGTGACATGATCATATTTACGTAGACCAAATATGAACCTTATACATAAATTTTGGAGTCGATCAAGCTTATTGAACTGCTCACTAGTAAGGTTAACGTAACAGGCATCCGCGTAATCTAAAATAGGTATAAAAAGAGCCTCTGCAATCGCAATTTTAGTAGGAATTGTAAGTAGGTTACGCAATCTAAATACTAATACGCAATAAAAATTAGAAGACGAAAAAGAAAATAAATATAAATGCACTTTAAATTGCAGAATGATTTTTACAATAAAATGATAGATTAAGAAAAAATAATGCTGCTTGACCCTAACTTTAAATCAGCTTATGGTCTGGATATCCTGAATATGGACTGGGAGATCATTCATAAATAAGCTACGTGAACAGTGAAGAATTTGCCAAAAATGTTGTATTAAACGGTGGCACAGAAAAATATTTCACTTAGAAAAAAGAGATGACACAATAGTGCACCGGCAGATTACTACAAAAGCTAATGCAAATCTGACTATCACACAGATCACTACATTACAACAACAACATATATTCACGGCAAACTCCTTACGTGGTAGGCAGAGGGAATCGAGTGCCATATTCAACTGTCCAGACCAGTGGTAACATATATAACAATGGTCCAGACTCTTGAAATCACATTATGTTTACATTATTTTATATTTTACTAGCGACCTGCCTGCGGTTTCACCCGCGTAGCTTTTGTTTCCGTGGGAATATCGGAGAGGTTTATATACTAAAACCTTCCTCAAGAATCAATCTATCTATTAAAATACCGCATCTAAATCCGTTGTGTAGTGTAGTAAAAGATTTAAGCATACATAGGGACATAGGGACAGACAGAGAAAGCGACTTTGTTTTATATTATGTAGTAATTTACCTAACACTGTTTATTAGCGGATACTTCCATGTTGTCTAGTTGTTTGCCAGTTCTAGTGCAAATGATTTCATTGATGCTTATGCAATCAAAGATGTGGAAGAAAGCCATAAGATAAATCTTATTTAAGGCTATTTTACTGTTATAACTTCTTCAGTTAATTTATTTTCATTAAATCAGTTCATTTATAGATAGGTATATTCCGATAAAGCTTTATGGAAAATTTGTTAATATTTTTTACAAATATGTGTAAATTATTATTTTGTCTTCTTGTTAAAACATAGGTCTTACAAAGTTTTTTTCTAATCGGAAGTGATACACAAATAAATTAAACAAAAAAAAATCTGAATAGACAAAACTTTTAGTTAGTCCAGATGTTTTTTCAATTTTTATATCCAGAATTATTTTTGGACTTAAAATTTAAAACATTTGAATAAATCAAACTCTTATAGTGAATTTTATAAAACAAAAGCAGTCATTATACGGACCATCACAAAATTGCTATAAAATATTTTGCAACTTAATCGTACGTTTTATTAAAAGCAATTATCCTCTTGAAAGACTTCAAATTGGCAATCAAATAGACGAAATAAATTAATCCAGTAATTTGAATAAACTGATGTATATCATCAGCATAAGCAAGTAAATATAAGTGTATCAAATACAATAAGTTTTCGCGAATAGCTATGTTTCTGATAATATATTTTTATCAGAAACAAATCTATTATAATTAATTTTAATTTTTAATCGTAGTCAAAAAAGTCAAAACCAAAATATTTTTATTCAAATTATCCTTTACAGGCATTTTTGGTAAGTCGACGTTTTTGAAGTTGCTACCAGATATAAAACACAGCCATGCGGTGCATAATTGTATCATGTTTTAAAAGAGCCAATTCATATTTAATTTCTGTGCGAAAAGTTGCACAATAAGTGTACATATTGTAATCGAGTACTGCTAACTTGAACTAAAAGATACCAAAATCAGAAATAATAAGCTGAACAAACATAATGAACCCACTAAAATTACCAACACCAGAAAACTTACTCAAGTAACAAAAATAGTTGCATTAAATTAAATAAACTATATTAAAGCGTGACGCAATAAAGACAGAATAACTAAAATATTCAATCATTAAAATGTTGCTTGCTGGAAAAAATACAGCAATATCGCTGCTATGCATAAAAATTTCTTAGGAACGCAATCTTAGTCTAAAAGCCATAATTAACTGACCTTATAAATAAGAATGAATAAAAAAATTCTCTCAGAATTATAAAATGCAATAAATCATCTATGTTCCACTAAAAAACAAAATATTTTAACAGTGATAAAGCATCTAAGCATTTCTCATTAATATAAAAATTTCGTAATGACCACAGTTAGAAAGTACAGAATAATCCCACTCCTATAAATATTTAGACTTGTTAATTGGTATGGTAATTATAAATTCACTGTGAAGCTACCCATAATAAATGGCGCTATAAATAACAAGCACGCAACCCTTTACAACCTAACTCCTTAGATACAGTTTATCAAAGGAATCTACATGAAACACTATTATCGTGTTGGAAAAAAACAATCTAAAACTGTCAACTATGTCAAAGCAGAAACATCGTTAATACAAAGTAATAGAGATTGAAAGAATTGCACAATTCTTTGTGTTTATCATAGATGTGGTCGGTTGATTTTGAATATACCGACATTTCAACGCAACTCCCCTAAATATTCATTGGGTTATCATAATTTGTCAAAACCTCAACATTATCTTGACGTTTGGAATTAATAAAAGGCGTCAGAAATAGATTTTTTTATTATGTCTAATGCCGTTCTTTAATTAACTATTTAACATACTCTATGATTGTTTGATAGAGTGATGAGTATATACGGCATATAAATTGTAATAATGTTTTTTAACTTATCTTTGTTTTGTTTTTTTATATATTTTTTATTCTTTTATAGCTAAATTGACCGTGTTTATTTGAATACAATTAAAATTTTATTATTGCAAATAGTACAAATCCTTTTATGTAAGCTATAATTTCAATCAGCTTTAGTCGTTTGGCATTTGCGAGATAAAGTTTTAAAAAGTATATATAGCCAAAATATAGTTCAGACTTGAATAAAAAAAACACCAAGTATAAACAGTTATTCTTTATTAAATAAATCATAGATATATTTGCAGTTGGATAAGGAAGGAATAAGACGCATTTAGAAGAAGATAAATATATTTTATCACTAAGACCTCAAAGAATTATAGCAAAGCAATAATTCAAAACAGTCTACAGTCACATAAATGGCGATACGAATAAAATATGACACACTAAAATATGCTATTAATACCCAGACACAAGCCTTTAAAAAGTCATATAATGATATCTTAACTGCAATCGGTACGTACCCAATACAGGCAGCCGACATGTTTTTGTTCGTCAAAGTACCCAGACCGCCCAGACCCATTCGATATTTACGTGACGGCGCATAAATCAAAGCACAATAACGAAATAAAAAACAGAACTATACTTGGTTCGTCCTTGTAGGGTCCTGTATACAATAAATTAATAAAGAATAAATTAACATTCACTACAAAAAGTCTACTGTATGTTTTCAAGCATATAATAACCATACTAGCTTCAACGTTCAGCCCGCTGCATTATAAAAGTTTTTGGTGAATCCCGCGGGATCGCCCAATTTTTCTGTGATAAAAAGTAGCCTGTGTGCTATTTCAGGTCATCATCTACATGTGTTCCGAATTTCATCCAAATCAATTCAGACGTTTTTGCGTGATTGAGTAAGAAACAACCATCCATCCATCTATACATCCAAATATCCAAACTTTCGCATTTATAATAATACTAGCTGTGTCCGCGACTTCGTTCGCATTGAAAAAATTCTAAAATAAAAAACCCGCATAGTTCCCGTTTCCGTTAAATTTCCAGGATAAGAACTATCCTATTTCCTTTATTGGGTCTCAACCTATACTCGTACCAAATTTTATCCAAATCGGTTCAGCGGTTTAGCCGTGAAAGCGTAACAGACAGACAGACAGACAGACAGAATTACTTTCGCATTTATAATATTAGTATGGATTATATACTAATCTATATTGCTGAATCTAAAACATCTCCACACATCACCACTGAACATTTTAGTAAAACACTTTAAAACAAAACCTTACTACTAACAATATATTTTTTGGTAATGAAATCTTTAAATACTATAATAATATACCGTTTGAATAATAACTTTATTATTTTTTTAAATCATAAGATAGCAAACAAGCTGATGGGTCTCCTGATGAAAAGATCGCCTATATACACTAAAGATGTTAATGGTGCATTGCTATCTTGTGGCGAGGTCTAATACCACATGCATAAGTTTACTGGCTACCTTACCCTCCAAACCGGGACACGACAGTGACAATAATTCACAGTATTCACAAAGTATTGTGAATTAACTTGTGTTGTATTTTGAATAAATTTCCCCTGTGTTGGTCCGAGCTCCTTTGAAGAATTGACAAACTGCTGGTCTACTAGACAGGCTGTAAACGGCAACCAATTGGCTATACGTATCACTACATATCGTGACTACTAGGTCCATATTATAACGTTGGCCTCAAAATAATTCATGTTGATAGACGCATATCGTATTGTAATATATTATTATTTTCTTCTGAAATGTAAATTGTATTACGAAACGAACGAAAAACCTCAAAAGAATAATATTAATTGAATTCATAATAATTATTAGATACTATTTTAAGACATTCACGTCGCAATATATCTCAACATAGATGTAATACGTTTTTGTATCTCTCATCATGAAGATATTTGATTTTAACAACTTAAAAGTGAAAAGATGAACAACGTTTGCTTACAGCAAAATATTTGTGACTCGTTCACAGATTAAATAGATGACACTTTTTCTTTAGGATGGTAATAAGTGTACCTTGTTTATAGAGCCTTCTGTGTTGTAAGTTTCAACTATGGCAACGAATACTTTCCTTATTGTTGCATTTTATGCAATAGTTTATTTAAAATTTTGCGTCTGGCCTATCTGATATTTTTTAATTTGTTTGGTTGGGCATAAATAAAAGAAAGTGTTAAGTTTACTGCAAAAAAGAAAAATCTTTGCTTGATTTAGAAATAAGATAAAGTGTACACGTTTGATTAGTTCTATGACTTCTAAATATATTTCCTTCAGAAAATTTACTTGCTATTAAAAAGTGTCTGTTGAATTGTAATGAGTTTATTGTACATTAAATTAATTTGATCTTTTTGGCTAACGCTATATTTTGTGTAGCACTTCGAGTCCGATCTCATTAATTTCCTTTAGAAAGACTTATAAATTAGTGCTTTAGATTCTTTTCGTCCGTATTAATTTTTACTTCTATACCTACTTTAAATGTATAATATAATACACTGTAATGTGACTGAACTGAACTGAAAATGTAATACACTACTTTTTTACGTTTTTGTGTTCTGAACAGTGTGTGTATTTATAGATGTACCTTAAACATTAGTATTTTCATTTATTGGCATAGATTTAGTATAGTGGAATCTACTGTGTTAATAATACATAATTTACGAAGACAATAACTGTTTGTATAGCTATAGATACACTTTAAACATTAGCATGTTGTTGATGCACGCTGACGCGAACCTCTTAAATAATGCGGTCTTGTCTAGCACGGCTAAGAAAGTTTTCACTTAGACAGCACGAGGAATTACAAGAAGAATTAATTCCTGTTATTTGGCTTTTGGCTTTTGCAATAAATTGCCTATTAAAGTTGCGGATCACCAAAAACTTGAAACAATAATGGAATCATCGCGCCATTGCGTCCCGTTTGCTTTACTGCATATGGGCTTCGCGCTCCAGAGCGTACGCGTTTTAATTTTATTGCCCGCTCAAAAGAATTACAGATTCGCCGCGCGTCATAAATTTTGCCGCCATTATTTTTAAAGCGAAGTGTTTAGGTCTTTGCCGATTCTAAGGGTACCTGTTAATCGATTTTCATTTTCAAACAGTATTAGTTATCACAAAGTCGTGTAATATCTTATGTGAATCTTATCCCATTATTTTAAACATTTTTTATGCGACTTTTTTATTAGAGTCAAATAAATACTCGTAGCGTACATTGGTCGTTATCATAAGATAACGACCAATGTACGCTAAATATAATCGATAAAATTGATCTAAACTTGATTATACAAGAATCTCACAAAATAATAGCTACTATCAATAAGTTACATAGTTAAAGATTGATTAAAAAGTTTTGGCATTCGTTATTTTATAATGCTAACAAGCAGATGGCTTTCCTCATGAAAAGAGAGAACCACCACCTATAGAAACCAAAGACATCAATCGTGGATTGGTATCTTGATGGCGGGGTCTTTACCCTTCCCAAACTGGAACACGACAGTGACTGCGGCACCAGACCTAGGCGATTCATTGGAGAACTGTACTACTACGTAGTAGCCACGATGGCAGTAACTTGCATAGCCAATCGTTTAGCATTTACGAGCTGCCTGGCAGGGCGGCAGTTGTTCTATTCTTCACAAGGGACCCAGACTAACAGGGGGAAAATTTATTAATAATAAAACACATTTTAATTCATAATATCTTCTCTCTCTCTCTCTCTCTCTCTCTCTATCAGAGTCTTACAGAGTAAGTTTAGTCAAAAGGTTTCGTTTTTATGTATATTACATAAGTTATATAGTAAAATAAAGTTTAATTTACAAAAACAACAAATCCCAACTAGCGCTCGGTCGGTTGGTGGGAAAACGATTAAAAACATCACTCCTACATTTTTACCAAGTCACATAAAATGGCGCGAAAAATTCAAAGTTCGTTCAAAAACCAATGATCTATGCAGCTTGTCTTTCCACCACTGGTGGTAACTTCGTACTTATTTTTAAAAGTTAAAAGAGCTAGGAGAGGATCAGATTAGTTTGATACCATGAAGTATGGTAGTTTTGTTTCCGTAATAAAATAGTTTTTGGTTAAGCTTAATGAATAGATCACTACCGTAAAACACATTCTTTTGATACTAGTAGCGTATGTGACTCAACATGAACAAAGTTGTGAACAAAGCTATCGTCGCTTCTACTTTTTCCTTTGTTACTTTCATCCCCTATTTTCGATCTCTGGGTCAAGAAAAGTGTTATTAAGGTTTTTTATAGATTTTTCTCGAAAATCCAAAATCTCACTAGCAGCACGGAGTCAGGCGGGTGGTGTGTTATCACTCGCGTGTCTCCGATGAGCACGTAAAGCTCGTTAGTCCCGGATATCGCTAGAAATAGTCGAGATTCGTTGTAAAATGGGGTTATGAAGATCACCACTCATCTCGCCAACCGACAAACAGGTGAATCGTCTTGACCCAGAAAGTCTATAGATGTTCCGTTTAGTCTGACGTGGTTTTAAAGTTGATCCATTACAAAAAAATCTGTTTTCATTATAACATTAGTATAAATATTAAGTAACTGACCTGCGCAGCTTCGTCCGCGTGTAGATTAACAAGTCATCAGTATAGTTTTACATAAAAACTTTCATTCCCTATTTCAGTCTTTTGGGTTTGAAAAAAGTTAACCTATGTTAGACGCCGAATCTTTAACTATCTCCATACCAAATTACACCAAAATCGATTCAGAGGTTAAGGTTTAGTTTAGAAGAGACATACAGACGGAAAGGCAGACTTTCGCATTGATAATATCAACTTATAGTCTAATATGGACAAGAGCGCCCTTTTGTCACTGTCACATCCCAACTAATATAAAATACATATAATGAGTTTGTTGATTTTTTTTCACAAATGAAAAGTTAAATTATTAGTGAGTCGCATAGAGTGATTTATTTTAATGGGAGATCACTTAAAAAAAATTCAAGCCACGCTTTGCTGTTTACAGCATAGTCACATCTGAATAAACAAAACAAAATCTTAGTGTTAAGTCAGATATTGACTGACTGGCTGACGGACTGAATACCTTATTTCACTAAAATTGAATGAGTGATTTATCTCATTACAATCTATTTAGGCGTGAAGGAATAATAATCAGACACACATACATATATACTTTGAAGTATAACTGTTTAATGCGGTGTTACGTTAAATTACTAGAGTAATTAGTAATTAGTCAAGCAATAGTTATTTATATAAACTACTAAAAAAAGTATCATCACGTCCGGTTAAATATGTCTATAGACTTTCCAATTCAATACAATTCAGCTGTTTGTCAGTTGGTGAGATGAGTGATAATCCCCATCGCCATATTTTGACTGACATAACGATTACACATGTAGACTATTTCTAGCGAAAACCATGATCGACGGCTTTGTGTATTCACTCGAGGCACAGGAGGAGTAACACACCCGACACTCCGAGCTGCTGTTGTAATTTTGGATTTTCAAAAAAACTATTGAAATACATTAGTTACGATTTTGTTCGACCCAAGGATTGAACCCATCGTAATATAAGCCGAATAGGCGATCCTCTGGACCACGACGCAGTTAATATACCAGTAAAATAAAGTATTGCTTTCCTCTTCAAGAGTTCTGCATCGTCTCGCCCGGGTCTGGTACCACTGCCTCTTCCTGCCGCAATAGCATCACTGCTTGTCACTGTCGTGGTATTTGGCCGGTAAACTTATGCTTGTGGCATTAGACCCCGCCACAAGATAGCAACGCACTTTTAACATCTTTGGTATCTATAGGATACTCTTTCCATCAGGAGACCCATCTGCATATTTGCTATCTTATAAACTTAAAAAAGTCATCTGTCAATTAAAATCAAAAGAAACTTAATATCTAAAAATATTTTAGTATGTTCATATTTTAAATAAAAGTTATGAAATCGAATGATTAATGTGTTTCTGCCAACAAAATTTATTCGCACGCATAATTTGAAGAGCTGTAATAAATATTTATATAATTAATTGATTATAATTTATTTAAATGAAATAATGATGTAAATTTTTCAAATATAGAAATTATACTCCTTGGATTATAATTACCATATTTGAAAAATTTATTAGATAAGGTAATTTAATTTGATTTAGAATTTATATTACATCACGTAATTAATACGAGTAAAATGTATTTAACTTTTTATTTTTTATGATAATAATGTTTTAATACAGAATTTAAAACTTAACAATGACGTAAACATTAAGAATGTTAAATTTTAAGTCTATTGTGTGATTAAATTTTTTAATATTTTTTATTGCCTTACAAATTACTTATATTGAATATTTTGGTGGGGTACTTGAGAGAGGGATGGGGGTCAATTGGGCCAAAATACTTTTTGATGCCTAAAAACTGGTCTCTGGGAATGAATATTAGATTTTATGAGATATCAGTCCAAAACTCTGAAAACATTATAATGATTTCGAAATATCGCATAAAAATCTAGTAGATGGAATAAGATTTGACAGCAAAAATATAATATTTGTTTGAAAATTTCGGTAACAACGTTGTCATTTTTAGTAACGCAGTGGCTTTTCATACAAAATACTGTTGGTCCCAAGGGCATGACTCAAGCTATACTGAGTAAATCCTCACAATATTTTCTTAGACGGCGTTTATTTTGAATACCTTTTTAAAAATGTAAATTGTAAACCTTATTATAATGCCAATAGACATTTTTTATGTTAATCATTTAATGCAATAAAAACTGATTTTGTCTGTGTCTGTAAAATAAGCCTTAAAGTAAGTGAATTACATCTTTTTGTACTTCATTCAGTTCGACTTGTTTTAACTCTTACAAAGAATCATAGCAAATGTGCGGTACTCCCCCTGTTAGCTGAATCACCTACGTCACAGTTGTAGAGAGTGGTGCGTGTATTTATTGCGTGGCCACTGAGTTACCACTGTCGAAAGGTATGTACTGACAATATTATATTTACTATATAATATTTTACTATATAATATTTTACTATATAATATTTTACTATATAATATTTTATCACTGTTGTGTGTAGGTTGCCATGTATAGGTTCTGTTGGTGTTAGAATGTTTGCATTTTGTTATTTTATTTAGTGATAATTTACAAAATTGTCAAATATTTACAACTGCGTAACTGCTACACTGTGTTACTAGGAAAAGTAACGCAGTTGTCTTTTTTATGAATGATTTATGTTAGTAATAGGTTTTTAAAAGCGAAATACTCATATATTGTTTATCCTTTTCTCAGAAATAAGCGTCTGGTATAATGGCGTCACATAACTACAATTAACTTTTTCTCGGATGGATCAGCTACTCAATACCGACAAAATCAAAACTGAATATTCAGTGAATATAACTTTATTCGTGTTACATGGAATTGCTTTGAAGCTGGTCATGGGAAAGGAGCTTTTAATAGTGTCAGTGGCTTTCTCAAATGCACTGCAGATAAAAAAGTAGCTGCTGGTTCGGGTATTCCTGATACAGAAGTCTTTTTTACACCTTGAAGGAGTTGAGCAAGGTCTACTTGTACTTAAGTAGTGACTGACAGTGACATTAAAAACGTTGAAAAAGAACTCCATAACTTTTGCTAAAAATAAAGTTGATGAAGAAGAAGTTAAAATTATGTTTTACAAGGCGGTAGATCAAACTGGTAAAAGGTTTAAGGCTGTAGAGAGTGATATTTATTATGAACCTTACGGTAACATCTTAGAAATAGTTCCTAATCCTAAAATTGACATGAAAGGTAAAAAAGGGTCTATTTTAAATATGATAGGCCATTAAACGTTACTGAGAGTTAAGACTGACTTGAAGTTCCTCGTTCATTTATAAAGTTGATTTTCTGATGTTCATTAGGTCCTAGCATATATTTACGTGGTTAAAATTTATTTTCTGTATTTAATTAGCTGAATTTTGTTATTTTTGAAGTTGTTTGAGTTAATTTGTTATGTCGAGTCATAAGGATTTAAGTTTTATTTTGTTTTTTATAATTATTACTACATTTCTATGGAAAGTACAAAGTATTGATATTAGATAATACTACTGTGTTACTAAGCTTGCTACTGCCTTACTGTTGTGTCCCTCTGATTTACTATAGTATTTTCAGTAATACATAGGCATCTGATTATTTAAAATGCAATAATTTAATACTTACGAAATGCATGCACAACAAGATTGTTTTTGTTTCTTGTATTTAATGAGTTTACATTACCATTTTTCTTAAACGAGTAAATAATTTTACGAAGACACATAAAGTTTTCAAAGTTATTATTCTAAAGTGGAAGATATTGCCATCATCTGCCATTAATTTTAAGTTTTACTTTGTCACTAATAAAAAAATAAAGTTTTAGAATTCGAATTTGGTAACACAATAATCTAATGTATTAAGAATATTTTATTAAACTGATTATTTGTATGATTTAACTTTATATGAGGTTAATATATGCATTACAGTTTAAAACTGACATATTAAGGAGTCTCATTGTAACATTTTAATAAAGGATCTTAAATTTGTAAAACAGTTACGCATTTGTTTAATTTTTCGATACCAAGCTATATTATTTGCCATAAATATAGTTAATTCATTACCTATAACTAATCTTTTATCAGATTGTTACACGTATAGCCAATCGTTTGTCTTTCACAAACTGCCCGGCAGAATGACAGATGGCCTATTTTCACAGGCGGCCTGACTCAAAACCGAGCTTAGGCATTGATATGAAAAAATGTTTTATATCTGGGGGTAACCTACCGAGAGCTCAGACTAACATGGGGGAAATGATAATAGCTGATATCCTTAAGAACTGCAACGGCGACACCGAACTAGACCACTCGGCAATGGGGAGTGTCATCATTGCGGTAGGAAAACTTATGGCAGTGGTAGCGAAAACGGATGAGACGCGCCAAAATAAAATCAAAAATATTCTATTCAAGTAAACCATTACAGGCATTTTTAACGAGTCGACTTTTTAAAAATGACTACCGAATAGGAATGCGGCCATACACTGTGAAGAACCGGCGAAAGAAACTCAGCGGGCTTGTATTTTTTTATAATAAATGCGTTACATTATTACAATAATTATGTCATATTACAAAAAATATAAGAGATTGGTATGAGGAGCAATTAATCCAAGGCTTGTTCGTCTGCTACAAAATTTAAGACTTATAATATCTTCTTTACACAGTTTTGTTTTAAAACATTTATTGGTAGGTCTCTTATAGCATCGGGAAGTTTATTGTAAAAGCGTAAACATTGCCCCATAAACGAGTTACTTATTCTATGGAGACAAAATGCGTGCACAACAAGTTTTTATTTTTGTATTTAATGAGTTTATATTATCATTTTTCTTTAACGAGCAAATAATTTTACGAAGATACATAAAGTTATCAAATAGCATATGCATTGGAAAATTACTGTAAGAATATTGATTTCTTTAAATTTTTTCTCAGGGAATCTCTCAGCCTAAGATTCTAAATGGATCTTATCTCAATGGTATTGATATTTATAGTTCGCATTTACAAACGGTTTTGATGAGTACGCAGACATTCAGTATAAATCTGAACGTCTGCGTACTCATCAAAACGAGGCTCATCATCATGTAGCATGTAGAAAAAGTTAAAATCATGAAAAATATGATAAAATACAACAACAATCACAGAGTCATTACGTTTATATCGAGGAATTCTTTCTTTACAACAATAATAACTAAAATAGGGCAATGGAACCAGTTAGAGTAGTTTCTGATTCCCTCATTAGCACCGCAGTTGACACATCAAAGCGGTCAGCTGTCAACAAACGTCACACGAGGTGACAGTCAGCCATGATAAATAGAGAGCCTGATTACCCGGCCTGTGTTCGCTTTTTGTGTGGACACAACACTTGTCAAACATGCCGGTTTGATGGAAGAGGGATGTGAGCTAGTTTTATGTCGATAGAGCTCAGAATAATCTATATATTTTTTTATGTCATACAATAGGAAACAAGCAGATGAGTCTCCTGATAGAGTCAGCCATCTTGATGCCAACAAAGATGTTAATGTTGTGGTGAGCTCTCATGCTATATACATAAGTTTACTGGCTACTTTACCCTCCAAACAGAAACACAAAAGTGACAAGTGCTGACGTTATTGTGGCAGGGATAGGTAAGGCGGTGGTACCAGACCCGGGTGAGACAATGTAGAACTCTACCACCTAGTAGCCACGATGGTAGTGACTTGCATAGCCAATCGGTCGCCTTTCATGACCTGCCTGGCAAAAAGGCAGTCGGTCTATTCTTCAAAGGAGCCCGGCACCAACACAGGGTGTGATATACAACTGATTTCATATAATTAAGGTCGAATTTCGATCAAAATTTCACTAGTCTACGTTAATTGGTCATATAACAGAAATAGGATTCTAAACCATACAAGTGGAAGAATCGATAAGAATTTAACAAGTACATGAATCATTATGTTCAAATATGGAATTGAAGATTTTAAAAATTAAAAATGAATTGCCTTATCTATTATGTTTATGTATTTATTGTTATTATATAATCGATACCTTCATCGACTTTGTGTACCTCTGCTAGATAAGATAAAATAAAGTATAATACATTTTTGAAAAGAAGGGAGAAAAAGTTGTAAAAAAAGATTCATTTAATATATGGGCTATGGTCATCTCTTTCTTTTAGGTTTAAAAATGTGTATTTTCATAGTTTTGCACCATTGCTTGTAGAGATTGATTGGTTGAAAATGTGATTTAGGTTTTTCCAGATAGAGGGTAGTGAAAGTTTCTTGTAATATTATTGCGTACTAATCTAATATCTATATAACAGCAAGGAGAATGTTTCAAAAAAATTGTATAATATTTGGTGGACCTCTTATTTTAATATTAGTTGAAGGAAGAGGTTTCTTCACGTATATGTACAAGTTTATTTAATAACTAGAGTATTATTAATCGGAAGGTCATAAAAACCGGTAGAAGAGAGAAACAAAATTCTTAAGTCGGAACATTAGCTGTGTTTGTTACAGTGTTTTCGAGATTTAAGTGCATTTCTGATTTCATAGGACAACAAAAAAAGCAGATGATTATTTTCTAAAATATGACCTATATATAAGTATGATCTATAAATAGCAAAGATATTAACAATGCGTTGTTAGTTGGTGTTGTAAAAATACCATGTGCACAACTAAACAAGCGACACATTCTAACACTATTGCGGCAAGAATAGATGAGGCGTTGGTTTTTAACTCGGTCGAGACCTTATAACTTTTACCATCAAATTAACAGCCACGATGGTATTGACATGTATTAGCCTTATTTCGCCTTATACGAGATGCCTAGCAGTATGGCAGATAATCTAATGTTGTGAAGTGAAATCAAATGCACTTGGCATTGTTATATATGTCTGTAGCGGCTCAAAACAATCACAAACGCTACAAGAAAAAATAAATAAAAAATGGACAAAAATCAATAACAAATGGAAAAAATGAAATTCAAAATAAAATCCTGAATCGCGATATCACAATTATTTATCTTGTAACACTATATACAAATTTCAACGCTTCTCAAATGGACTTCGGTCCCCAGGCAGTACACCTTGCCTGGCTGAGAAGATCTTCCTTTTCCCTTCCTTGTCTTTGTGTGACGTCATCAACCTCCACAGTAATGACGTCACCTGACAAGCAGCTGGCCCGCTGGTTCCATCACAATGTCCCCTTAGCGGTACGGATCAGCGCGCCACATGTCTATCAGATAATCTTATCTTCAAAAAGGGCTCTGAATTAATACGGAGTGTCCAAAATCTGATGTTAAAACTAGCCATAGTTCGCAGTTAAGAGGTGTACCTAACACTAGCATAAAATCAAAAATAATGCATTCCAAATAACATCGACAATCCAGAAGCGAGGCACGTCACTACTGAAAGCTCATAAATTATTTCAAAAGTGATTTACTCGCCATACAAATCGCTCGACTACCCGCTGCCCCGTCTCCGCCCCTGACAGGTGTGAATGATGAGGCGACACGCATGTCGACTGACAATCACGCTTTTCAAACAGCCGACTCTTTGAAGTTAATCGTTTTGTTTTTGTTTCGTTTGTACTCAAGAAAGACCTAGAACTAAAATAGATATGTATACACCTTCGATTTAGTATTCGCGTTAGGTTCAAGCGAAAAGAGTTATACTAATTTTAGTTCTTTATCGATGCGACTTATGAATTTATGCTATATATCTTTCATTAATATTAGTATTATTATATTAAAAAAATATTAATTTATTCTATATATCTTTCATTAATATTAGTATTATTATATTAAAAAAATATTAATTTATTCTATATATCTTTCATTAATATTTTTAGTCAACTTTCGTACATAATGAATATTTATTTTATGACAATCAGTGAGACTGTCTGTGTCGGTTTATTCTGTAATAAATCGAGAATAACATGCATCAAAGATGCATAGCAGTAAAACAGTTGATTTATTCTCCAAAAAGTGCCTGAATCAACTCAAGGCTGTCATAACTAAGAGGTTCTGCTTTTTACGATACTTTCCTTAAACCCCAATCACAATTTAATAATATGAACGCAGTCTACAAATTCCAAGCAACGTATATTCCGAAATACCTTATAGCAAACGCGTTTCTAATTGTTGGCCATTTTTTAAAACACCTAACTCTTGCAGCAAAATGGTCATACGGCATAAAACTTGAGTAGCTTGTGCTTTAAAGTAATTTTAAGGCTTTCATACCCAAAAGTTGACAAATAGTGACTCTATATGTCCCTACTTAACTGAACTTCAA
Organism: Apodemia mormo; assembly: GCA_036924255.1. Taxonomy (NCBI): domain Eukaryota; kingdom Metazoa; phylum Arthropoda; class Insecta; order Lepidoptera; family Riodinidae; genus Apodemia; species Apodemia mormo. The sequence goes on along the minus strand of JAUPFN010000009.1, from coordinate 2,433,752 downwards.
AAAGCGACTGCCAACATACAGCCTTATCAGTCTACTACACCTATGCTTATTTGTGGTTAACATAATATGCTATGGGGCAATAGTGTAGATGCAATAGATCTTTTTATATCTCAAAAAAATTGTATCTGCATTCTTGCAAACATTAAAAAACTGGAACGATATAAACCACATTTTAAAAAACTAAAAATATTGACGTTTCCCTCTATTTACATACTCGAAAGACTTTATTTGCTCGAAAATATCCCCACGCTTATCCATTATCATTTTAAAAAATCAAATTGAACACACACAAAAATATTCAAACACATTTAAATATAACTTAGAATTACCAATTTCAAATCTAAGAATGCGCAGCTCCAGGTCAAACGTTATGGCTGTAAAAATATATAATAAAATATCCGGAAAGGTGAAATCTTAAGAAAATTATAAAAAAAAGTGAAAAACCTATCAATAAATGAATGTTATTATAGTTTAAAAGTTTTTTAATGATAAATTCTAAAGAAATATTATATTTATTTTTTTAGTAAAATAGATTGGTCCGCCTCTACATTGCTACACACTTACTTGGTAAATATGTAAGTTAAATTATAGTTATTTTTTTAATTATCATAATTAAATGACACCGCATTACACAACCATTTTCAATAGGAACCTAAATAAGTATCTTCACACCCGTATCTAAGTCCCACGATGTGATAGGTGACAAGCCAATCGCCAACCGGGCACTTATCCGATCTCTAGCAACGTTGTTTTCATCAGAAAACTGAAAAAAGCACCTTTTTGAATTGCCCAACCCGGGAATCGAATCCGGGACCTCTTCAACACCGACACCGGACCACTAAACCACAGAGGTGAATGTGAATATAAATAAAATATTGACATTTTTACTTTAGAAATTTTCTTGAAATTTCTAAGTCGAAAGTAGAGCACCACCTCATCATACCTCGCGTTGAGGAGTGCAATATTTATAAGGATTTTAATGAAATCGACCTTTACAAATCAAACATTTGTAATGTACCTAATCTTTTCAAAAAGTTCCGTTTAATATTAAACAACGTAATAAAATTACGAACAAAAATGACTTAACGATAATTAACTAGTGTATTTTATATTTATTTTAGCAAATTAACAGTAAGATACATAGAAATGAGTAATTATCTCCCCACAGGCCATTTAACACAGACTGTTTCGTATATTTAGCAGTTTTATATGATGTGAAACAGCAGGATGATAAAACTTCAGAATCTATTATTTTAATTGCTGTACCGAGTTTTCAAATAAAATCTTTATTACTTAATAAACCTTGTTAGTTATAAAATTATTAATTTTTTTGATATTAGTGTGAAAAATACTGCTTCCCCCGTGTTGGTCAGGGCTCCCACGTGTTGGTCGGGCTCCTTTGAAGAATAGACCATCTGCCGTTCTGCCAGGCAGTTCGTGAGAGGCCAACGATTGGCTATGCGAGTCACTACCATCGTGGTTACTAGGTGGTAGAAATCTGCATTGTCTCGCCCTGGACTCGTACCAAGGGGTTAACTATTTCTGACAGGACAACGTTTGCCGAGGCAGCTAGTGTATGTATATATATATATATACACTAGCTGTCTATATATATATATATATATATATATATATATATATATATATATATATATATATATATATATATATATATATATATATATATATATATATATATATATATATATATATATATATATATATATATATATATATATATATATATATATTATATAATATACATTTCAGAACTCTACCACCTAGTAGTTATGATAATAGTTTTTTTTTTTTTTATATCATAAGATAGCAAACAAGCAGATGGGTCCCCTGATGGAAAGAGTCAACCATCGCCTATACCAAAGATGTTAATGGTGCGTTGCGTGCGTATCTTGTAGCGAGGTCTAATGCCACATGCATAAGTTTACCGACTACCTTACTCTCCAAACCGGAACTTGACAGTGACAAGCAATGACGCTATTGCGGCAGGAATAGGTAAGGCGGTGTTACCAGACCCGGGCGAGACAATGTAGAACTTTACCACTTAGTAGTCACGATGGTAGACTCCCATAGCCAATCGGTCGTTTCTTACGACCTATCTGGCAGAGCGGTAGTTGGTCTATGCTTTAAAGGAGCCTTAGACCAATACGGGTTAAAAAAGATTGTTCTCCTGATGGAAAGCAAAACCATCGCCAATAGATATCAAATTACGTTTATATTATTCTTCAAAGGAGCAATTCTTGTATATATATTTATTTGTATGTACTTGTTTCACGATTTTGACGAAAATATTAAACAAATAAAATTGATCTACGTAAGCGTCACTTTTGTGATGTTTTCAGATTTCACAAAATATTCGAAGCTCAGTCGCCCGGCTAGTTTACATAATACGTAAACTGCTGCGTAAACCGCTGCATTGCAACAGTTTTTGGCAAGTCCTGCAAGATTACCTAATTTTTTCGGGATAAAATGTAATCTTTGTGCTATTACAGGTCATCGTCTACCTTGGTGCCAATTTTCATCCAAATCGGTTTAGTAGTTTTGGCGTGATTGTGTAACAAATATCCATCCATTCAAACATCTAAAGTTTCGCATTTATAATATTAATACAGATATTAAAACACCTATATATTATATTCTATATTTTTTATATATAAAAATCAATTGCTGTTTGTTAGTCTCACTAAAACTCGAGAACGGCTGAACCGATGTTGCTAATTTTGGTTTTGAATTAATTGTTAAAGTCCTGACAGGGTCGGATTTAAACTCAATGCCGCTCCTGGGCACCGAAAAAAAGTCCGCCCTATTGCTAGAATTTTACTTAAGGGGGAAATACGTGTAGAAAGACGTTTTCATGCTGATTTTTTATTATTTTTTTTAAGGTATGAAAACTAATGTTATATATTGAAACTATCAGGTTATTTTATAAATATATTAATATTTTTCCATATTTTACGACAATATAACTTGAAAAGTAGTGGAGATTTCAGCTGATACTTCTCGTAGTTTGTCTTCCGACTCAAAAGTTGGTGTGCACTATAGAAGCTATAATTTTTATCTGAAATCAGTGGCATAGAAAAATTAATTTTCTTTATACAATTACGCTGAATATGGACCTCCATCATAAGCGACATTTTTATTTAAACAATTTTTCTGTGCTATTGATAAGTTATATTGTTGTTTAATACGAATAAATACTCATAAATATACAATAATGTGAATTAAAAAAAATATTTTATTTTAAAAAAAGCGTGGGGTGCATGGTGTCAATAGTTATAAATATTTTATTGACAGATATGAGTAGAGTGATTATCATTTTGATATCTTAAAAAGCACCCCACGCCTTTTATAAATAAAATATTTTTTTTATTCACATTATTATTAATTTATATATTTAGTGAAATTCTTAACAATATTCTTAATTTAAATTTATTAAAATTTAATTTCTATTTTTAGTTTGATTTTCTATAAAAAGCGTGTTTTGAGTTCTTTTAAACTATTATTTATTTTTTACTTTTTAGTTAGGTTTATTTATAAAAGCGTGATTTTTTAGTTTTTTTAAACTAATATTATTATTATTTGTCGCCTCTGTGGTTTAGTGGTCCAGCGTTGGCGTTGACCACATGAGGTCCCGGGTTCGATTCCCGGGTCGGGCACATAAAAAAGTGTTTTTTCAGTTTTCTGAAAAACACAAAGTTGCTCGGAATTGGAAAGTGCCCGGTTGCCGATAGGCTTGCCACCTATCACATTTGTGGGACCAAATATCTTCGGCTAATCGAGGGTGCACTTGTTGTACCTCTGCCTACCCCTTCGGGGATATGGGCGTGAAGATACTTTTTAAACTATTATTTGTTTTGTAGAATTAAAATTATCCTTAGTATTCGAAAATTTGTCAATATTAGAGAAATCGGCTATATAATTATTGGAAATTAAAATTAACATCAAGTCCTGTCTTATCGACTGTAGAGAAAAATTATAAAAAAATAAAATTAAGTTTCTTACCTAATCGACTATAGATGAAAATTATATAAATTAACAAAAATCATATTTTGCAAATTGAAAAATGGAATAATTTTATCAAATTAGTGTATTGTCATCGGTCCTCGATAAATCTACAAAGTTTGAACGAAATCTGGCCGTTTAAAGCGGGTCAAAATCGCGCCCAAAGAAGTCGGTTACAAACATACAAACGTAAAAAATATACGATTTTTCGTTTAAATTAAAATAAATTGGTGAAATCAATAAATATTAACATTTTTTTTTAATTGATTGATTGTTAAAGTTGATGTTTTAAGAAATGCAAAAAAATAATTCCAAATTTTTTTCAATTTTTCAAAAATAAATACTAATTAAATTTCTTTAATTCCAGAAAATAGAAAAATCGATTATTATTTAAAATCTCCAAGGAAACCAATTGATTAAATCCTTTTGATTATTAATTTTACTAAAAAAGTGCCAAAATTATAATTCATAAATAATGAATGAATTGAATTTCTTGAATTATCAATTAAAAAAAATTATAAATTAATAGAATTAATTAATTATATTGGGGAATCTCGATAAGACTAAAAAAAAATTTTTATCACATTCAAAATTTTGCCGCCCTAAAACATTTGCCACCCTGGGCACTTGCCCCGACTGCCCCTAGCGTAAATCCACCTCTGAGTCCTGAGAAGGTTTAAAAGGTGAGAAAATATAAAAAATAGAGTAGTTAAAAAGGCAGAACAACGTTTGCCGGGTCAGCTAGTAACTATATATTATCAAGCACAATTTTATATATATTAATTAATACGCTGAGGTTAAGATGTTTGACTCCCTTTTTAGTGAAAACCTCACAATTACTTCAAATAGATCCTATATCATTTTATAGACAATTGCTTGCTCTACCGGAAGCAACAACTAAAAAATATAACTGCTTTTATTTTTATAAATTATAAAAATTAAAATTATATACATATATTAAGACATAATACAGCAATGCTGCCATCTGACAGCTTCAATTTTGAAATAACATCAACATAATTGTCGGTCGGTAATTTTTTGTTCAATTTCAAATCAACTTAAGAATTATTTAATAAAATTACTTAGTACGAATTATACGCACGGAAATTGTTTGTTTAAAAATATTATATTAAATATATTATATTAAATTTTGAAACAACACAACATGATTGTCGGTCGGTAATTTTTTGTTCAATTTCAAATCAACTTAAGAATTACTTAATAAAATTACTTAGTACGAATTATACGCACGGGAATTGTTTGTTTAAATATATTATATTAAATATATTATATTAAATTTTGAAACAACACAACATGATTGTCGGTCGGTAATTTTTTGTTCAATTTCAAATAAACTTAAGAATTATTTAGAAAAATTACTTAGTAAGAATTATACGCACGGGAATTGTTTGTTTAAATATATTATATTAAATTTTGAAACAACACAACATGATTGTCGGTCGGTAATTTTTTGTTCAATTTCAAATCAACTTAAGAATTATTTAATAAAATTACTTAGTACGAATTGTACGCACGGGAATTGTTTGTTTAAATATATTATATTAAAATGTGCGTGTAACTTTATAAATAAAGACGAATCACTGAAATGTTTATACGTGTACAACTTCAGTTGCAATGCACAACAATGCCCTATTCCGAAAAAGTGCACTTAGCACCAAATTAGATATATATATTTTTTGAAATCTGTTTTTTCAGTTTTCTGAATAAAACAACGTTGCCGTGGATAGGTTTGCCATCTATCACACTGTGGAGCTCAGTATCTTCGGCTAATCGTGGATGCACTGGTTCTACTCTTCCTCTTCGCGGAGACGGATGTGAAGATAATTTTTTCGTTTTTTTTTGTATTCGTTGTTGTCAGGACAAGGTTTGTATGGAAGAAAAAGTTTAAAAGTCGTAGGGAAAATCCTAAAAATCTACAGAGTGAGTGAGATCGAAGATATAAGTGAGTATCTTTATTATACACTAGCTGTTTCCCGCGACTTCGTCCGCGCGGACTTCGTTTACTCCGCACAGCTCCTGCCCCGTAGGTGATAGAGTGATAATATGTAGCCCATATGTTGACCCGACCTTTTAGTAATATTGATGCAAAATTTGAAGTAAATCCATGCAGTACTTTTTGAGTTTACCCCGGACATACATACAGACAAACAGACATACAGACAAACAGACAAAAATTCTAAAAACTATATTTTTGGCTTCAATATCGATTGTAGATTCTCGCCTCAAGTATTCTTTTAAAAAAATATTCAATGTACAGTTTTGACTTTCCTACGATTTTATTATATGTATGTAAATATAGAAGATATTACAATAAAGATTGTAGGAGTTATTAAGTGTAATTATATTTATTTTAATCGCTTCTATGGTCTAGTGGTCCGGTGTCGGCGTTGACCATACGAGATCCCGGGTTCGATTCCTAGGTTGGGCAAATAAAAAAATGTGTTTTTTTTTCAGTTTTCTGATATAATCAACGTTGCCCGGGATCGAAAAAGTGCCCGTTTGGCGATAGGCTTGCCACCTATCACATTGTGGGACTAGGTATCTTCGACTAATCGTGGGTGCACAATGCACATGTTGTGCCTCTCCCTACCTCTTCGGGGATACGGACGTACTTCGCCATATAAACATATTGTTGTAAGCGGATTGTCGCTATAGATCTCGTGTATGCTGATGGTACCGGCATAATTAGCAGCCATTTCTAATCCTCTTCTTTATCTGCACGGGTAGTAAAGATACATTTTTATGTATTCCTGTTTATTTAACATGGCCGTTCTCTAAATGGTAGATTTTGTCTAATTTATTTTATTAAATACACCCTCCGTGCAGAGCGGGACGAGAAGTTTATAATAAAAATTCAAATGCGCAAATTGTAATCAAACCTAAGCCTTTTCGGTATTTTCTCAACATGGCTAACTGCTCATAAGGGATGGCGATAAAAAGCTATATACGGAGTATCTTGCGGCTCCTTTTTTACGGGCCCTCTTCCACACGTCACGTGCACGCTTCGCAAAATAAAACACGAGCAGAGTGCCAACCACAAATCACATTTTTTAATCGAACTCACGTCTCTGATCAAGAACAAACTTCTTTATACATCCCCGATACCCTTACCCATAACAAAATAAAGTCTACATTCACACATCACATATGATATATAACTTTGTCGCATTACAACGTGCAGTCACGTCGAGACGTGCGGAATGCTATCGACATCCGCCAAACTATCGACACCGGCACAACACTAATTGCTCTTTTTGCGTGCCTATTATTCACACGATGATTTAAAATGGTTTTCGGATTGTAATTTGACTTCAACAATCTTTCACAAGATTCAAATTGATCGTTATATGTTAATTAGTGTTGTAAAAATTAATGATCTTGCCTAAAATACGTTTATGAAGATTGATGTTATTTCGTGTCGGTATAATTTAGCCATGAAATATGTATCATAAACAAAATTTATTATATCTTCCGCCATTAATTCTCGTAATCTTGTCTCCATTTCTATATTATAAATGTGAAAGTTTTTGAATATGCTTAAAATTATTTAGTTTTTTTCCCCGTGTTGATCCCGGGCTCTTTTGAAGAATAGGCCAACTGCCGTCATGCCAGGCTGGTCGTTAAAGGCGACCGATTGGCTATGAGAGTCACTATCATTGTGGCTACTAGGTGGTAGAGTTCTGCATTGTCTCCCCCAGGTCTAGTACCACCGCCTTACCTATTTCTGCCTCAATAGTGTAAGTGCTAGTCACTGTTGTGTTCCAGTTTGGAGAGTAAGGTAGCTAGTAAGCTTATGCATGTGTCATTAGACGTTGCCACAAGATAGCAACGCAACCTTAACTCCTTCAGTGTCTATAGGCAGTGGTTAACTCTTTCCATCAGGAGACCCATCTGCTTGTTTGCTATCTTATGATATAAAAAAGGGACCACCTGAGAAGTATATTCTCCAATTAAAGAAAGATCGGTTCATAAATGACGTAGTTCTGAGATAGCAAACATAAAAAAAAACATACAACTGAATTTATGACCACCTAATTTTAGAAAGTCGGTTGAAAATACTAATCAGGGCTGAAATAAGGTACTTTTGTACCCGAGTGACCAACAAAAAGTAATGATTTTGGGTCATGCGAACGAGGTACCTAGCGAGTCTGTTACTCGCTTGTCGTTATATCTCTGATGCCAGTGAAAGACCCTTATTACGGGAAGACCTCATGCGCTTGTTTCTAATTAATATATAATATATAAGTTTTTTAAATATTAATTTATTTTTTATATAATTACTAGCCGTTGCCAGCGACTTCGTCCGCGCGGACTTCGTTTACTCCGCACTGCTCCTCCCCCGTAGGTGATAGCGTGATAATATGTAGCCTATATGTGGACCCGACCTGTTAGTAATATTCATGCAAAATTTGAAGTAAATCCATGTAGTACTTTTTGAGTTTACCCCACACATACATACAGAAAAACAGACAAACAGATAAACAGACAAACAGACAAACAGATAAACAGACAAACAGACAAACAGACAAAAATTCTAAAAACTATATTTTTGGCTTCGATATCGATTGTTGATTACGCTCCAATATTCTTTTAAAAAATATTCAATGTACAGTTTTGACTTTCCTATAATTTTATTATATGTATAGGTTTTTTATTTTTATTTATTTTATTTATTTAATATTTTATTGTATACAACTTATAAGATTTTGCAAAAAAATATAACTAAAAACGTACGTACGTAAACGTATATATATATATATATATATATATATATATATATATATATATATATATATATATATATATATATATAATTAATAAAACAGATTTTGCTTTATTTCCTGTTAATAATTGTATTATTATATACAACCAACAAATTGTTATCTTTAGTCGATGCAAATGAAACTCAGCAACGCTAATAAAAATATATTTATCTAAAATGAATATTCAAAACACAGATAGGTACAAGGAAACGATAATAACTTAAAATGTAATCTATATGGTTTTTATATTTTAAAAATACAATAAATGTTAATAAGGAGTTTTAATTGCTGCAACCTTGCATTTATATGTTTTATTACTTATTTATTCAATATTAATTACTTTATTAATAATATCTCTAAGATGGCTACCTATTTTGTTCATATATTAATTATACGTGAAGTAAAAACTTTATACCTCTTTTTAAGACAATAATGCGAACAGTGGAGTATGTAATTTGACATAGCTAAAGTTTATATTGCGGAGGACCGCAGAAAGCTAATATTTTTAAATAATATGCATTAAAATACACTACATTAATAAAAATATAAATTACACACACTACATTCATATGACATACATGACAATCTATACTAATATAAATGTGAAAGTTTGGATGTTTGGATGGATGGATCCATCCATCCAGGATGGATGTTTGTTACTCAATAACGCAAAAACTACTTTTATTAGCGTTGCTGAGTTTCATTTGCATCGACTAAAGATAACAATTTGTTGGTTGTATATAATAATACAATTATTAACAGGAAATAAAGCAAAATCTGTTTTATTAATTATATATATATATATATATATATATATATATATATATATATATATATATATATATATATATATATATATATATATATATATATATTTTAATGTCATAAGATAGCAAACAAGCAGATGGGTCTCCTGATGGAAAGAGTCAACCATCGCCTATAGGTATAATGCCACATGCATAAGTTTACCGGCTACCTTACCCTCCAAACCGGAACACGACAGCAACAAGCACTGACGCTATTGTGGCAGGAATAGGTAAGGCGGTGGTACCAGACCCGGGCGAGACAATGCAGAACTCTACCACCTACTAGCCACGATGGTAGTGACTCGATAGCCAATCGGTCGCCTTTTACGACCTGCCTGGCAGAACGGCAGTTGGCCTATTCTACAAAGGAGGCCGGGATCAACACGGGGAAAAAATCGACCTTTTGCTAATTCCGTGGTAGTTAGGTAGATTTTTTAAATTTGTGTGTTAATCTAATATACTACAACACAACTAATATATATATATATATATATATATATATATATATATATATATATATATATATATATATATATATATATATATATATATATATATATATATATATATATATATATATATATATATATATATATATATTTGTAGTTTAAAATATTCTAACAACGTGAATACATAAAATATTGTATAATAATATATACGTGTTTGTATAGATGCCCTTTGAAGCAGTTAGCTTGTTTGTTATCTTACGATTTAAAAAAAAATTATTACGCTACACACATACATCGTTTTTGGTAAAGTTTTATTACATTTTATTTTTTTAAAAATTCGTGATCGTACCATTTTACGCACTGATGATTAATTAGGAATTTTATTTCCTTTATTATGAGGCCAATAAAAAGTTATGCCGTGAATTGTAATATATTAAGTGTGATACATACGTACATACAAAATGCTTTTGGGTGTAATTTTACAATTAGTTAGGTAAATATCACAGATATTGCACTTGTAATTTCATTCTTAGAAGGTAGGTAGGTAGGTAGGTAGATACGAAGGTCTTGGGATTAATTCCCAAGACGCACGTATACAAATTGATTGTACCGCAAGGTTTGATTCCGAAACCACCTCTATTTCTTATGTATATCAATAATTTCACTCTTGCCACAACAAATATGTGCAATAACACTTCTTTGATTTTGAAGTCTTTAGATGTAATTCAGATGTTCAGTAAGCAAAAAGTAAATGTCAATAATTTAGTGCAAAACCCAAGCAATCCAAAAAACATTAAATTTATTTTCCACAAAAAATCCAAATTAGTTAAAAATTATTGTTTAATAACAAAATAAATCTCCCTTTATAGTAAGTTCGTTAGGTTAGGAAACTGACGCTAATATTAATAAAAGTACGCGTCTATTTAAATTTACTCTATCTATACGTTATTGCCCATGAGAGAAAAATTGGCAAATTAACCTGTCAATTAACCAATAAATATAAATATTTTATATGCACGCTGGTTCTTTTTCAAGATAGGCAGCCTTTGTCGAATTCTTTAACGAAAATTATTAGTTTTATGTCACAGTTATACAATGTTTTCGAGGCACGATAAATTGATATGATTTCAAGTTCTAGGCTACCACACTATACTATGTCTAAATACACAAAAGGAAATCGCCTAACCAAAAAACCTTATGATCTACAATCATTGACTATAGAACCAATGGTTATGTGCTCTCTGTCTACAATGAACCAGTTAACTACACTGCACCAACAAGGTGAGAAGAGTAAACTTGTAAATATTTTTAAATGCATATTAGTAAGTACATAATAAATAAATAAATAAATATTCACGGGGCAAATATACTTACTGACCTAACCCCAAAGTAAGCAAATTGTTTGGTTATGTTATGGGTGTTATTAAACGATACTAATACATAGAAATACATATATAAATACTGGAATATATTTATTAAACATCCAAACACGGAAATACATTAATGTTCATCACATAAATGCTTGTCCTCGTCGGGTCGGGTATTGGACAAATAGTTTTTACAAGAATCAATAAATAAAAAGTATCATAAATTCCCGATTCCCTTGAGGGGTAGGCAGAGTAATCTGAACATCGATAGACTTTCCGGTTCACCACGATTCATAGGTTTGTCAGTTGGCATGATGAGTGGTGACCCCCATCGCCGCAAATTGCCAACCTCATAACGATTATCGAATATTTCTAGCCATAACCAGGACCGAGACCACCACCATTACCACCACCCACTCTTGACACCACCTTTGGACAGTACTCGATCGATTGATCGAGTACCTACTGTCCGAAGGTGGTGTCAAGAGTCTTCGCAACCGGCGTCTGTGTATGAAGAGAGTGATGAATGTGGAGGAAGCGAGACAAGCCTGCAAGGATCGTTATGTATGGAACTCGGTTCTCTCTGCCTACCCCGTAAGGGATCTGGCGTGAAGATATGTATGTAACCAGGACCGACAGCTTTAGGTGTTCATCTGAGATACGGGAGTAGTAATACATCACCTACCAGATTATATATAATATGTATGTGTGTATGTATGTGGTATTTGTTATAGCACTTAAATTGGTTAACACTTACCTTACCTTTTTTGTACGAGCACCAACGCCCGCAATAATTTAAATATTTCCTAAGGTTGTTGGTTGTCTGGAAGAAATTACTGTTGAGTGTTGAGTAATAAGACTGCTTATTTGTACTCTGTTTCTTATCGTAATTTGTTATTTTTTTTTTGTAAATTATATGTGTTGTGTGCAATAAAGTTTATTATTATTATATTAGTTCTTAGCTTCATATTAGGAGGATAATTATTTATGTTAGATAATTATATTAGAAGGGAAATTATATAAAGAATAACGTGTCACATTTGTCAAAGCAACATAGATACAACACGAACAAGGGTATTAATTAAAAATTTACTTCTAGATATTTCTTGCGGTGGCCGCGTAATTACGTTATCTTGAACGCATAGATTATAAACATTGATTAAGTGGTAAAAGGACGTGCTTTCTAAATAAATAAAAGTGAAATTCAACCCTAATGTTATAATTGAAGATATAAAATCACTTCTTTAAAATGTTAGTTACGTTGTTCTGTAATTGTTTCTGTTTTAGAAGTTACGATGTGTGGATATCTAGTGACAGGCAAGCGGGAAACGATTTTCACTTGTAATTAGCAGAGTGTCGCGATAGACCAGCCTGTATTTAGTACACAGATTGTAGATTTAGATAGTTTAGCTCCTCTATAATAAGGTTCATACACTTTATTCTCACAAAGATATTCAGCCAATATATGGAAATACTAGCTGATACGGCAAACGTTTATTCCATATATATATATATATAAATATATATATATATATATATATATATATATATATATATATATATATATATATATATATATATATATATATATATATATATATATAGTTACATCACTGAACGGCGCGGCAGTTAAAATATTTTCATATTGAATAAAAAATACTATACTCGCAATTAAAAAAGGACAGGTGATATATGGGGTCAAAATATGGGGTTATCGTGTTTTTTATGCAAATCAAAAAAAATACAAAAAAAATATTCCCCAAAAAAACTTTTTTTTACATAGACAGACAATGTCCTTACGGTTTAAAATATACTTTTGGGCTTATTTTCATACCTAGCAAATTAAAAAAATATACATAAATATTGGTCGAGTCATTTCGAAACGCAATTTCAAACATCGTGATTCGGTATTTTTATATACTTATTAGTCATATTTAGCTTGCGCTATAGTTACTGAAATAATTGTAAAAAATAGTAACGTTCAAAATCGTCTTCACAGCATGACGGAGTCTGAAAGTCGTTTTTTTTGTTCATCGTGCTTCAAAAGGCATGTCAAGCTATAGGGGTTGATCACCACGAGGATATAATTGGTCGTAGTTAAACGAAAAGGATCCTATCCACAATATGGCCAAAAATGAGTTGAGTGCATTAAACTGATGCTAAATATCAATACCATTGGCCAGTAAAAAAGATCCAAGCAAAAATAGTTTTCTATTATTTTATTTAACGTCTAAACTAGTCCTCATGTATGTCACGTTAAGAAATAAACAAATTGAATAATCAGAAATCAGAAATACTTTATTCAATAAAACTTTTACAAGTTATTTTGACACGTCAACATATTTTTTTAAAAACTACTACCGGATCGGAAACGCGGCCACACACTGATATAATCCAACTTTCCTGGTTTGCAATCAATATTACCAACTGATTAAGTAAAATGAATCATTTTTGTGTTATAGCACTCACCCCGTGCTTGGGAAACTGGGGAAACTTTAAAAACAAAGAATCAACGTAATCGATCATATAGCAAAGAAGAATTTCGCCACGTCGAGCCTGTCGATACTAGCTCAGTGGTAGAGCGTCCCGGCTTTAGAGAGACGGTCGCAGGTTCAATCCCTGCGTGTCAATATTTTTCTTGAGCACGAAGTATAACTACTAGTAATATAGTTCAATGTCAAGGATTCTGAATTCTTTTGCCCAATTACAATTAGTTCATCACTCATACTGACACCAATAAAAACACAAGCTTCGCCGTGTTGGTCCCGGCCTCCTTTGAAGAATAGGCCAACTGTCGTTCTGCCAGGCAGGTCGTAAAAGGCGACCGATTGGCTATCGAGTCACTACCATCGTGGCTACAAGGTGGTAGAGTTCTGCATTGTCCGACCGGGTCTGGTACCACCGCCTTACCTATTCCTGCCGCGATAGCGTCAGTGCTTGTCGCAGTCGCGTTCCGGTTTGGAGGGTAAGGTAGCCGGTAAACTTATGCATGTGGCATTAGACCTCGCCACAAGATAGCAACGCACCATTAACATCTTTGGTGTCTATAGGCGATGGTTAACTCTTTTCATCAAGTGACCCATCTGCTTGTTTGCTATCTTATAATATAAAAAAAAGCTAATCCAAAATTTATCAAATTTCAAACGTCCAATATCTCTAAAGTTTTTTCATTTAACTACGTCCGTATGTTATGATTATGACTGGACGTTGACTTCATTCGTATTACCCATAGGTACACAATATTCTTTATACAAGTTTGAGTGTTGCTTTATGTTGGTGAAAGAACTATTAAAATCGATCAAGTTGTTTTCGAGGTTATCCATAACAAACAAATTATACCTCTTTATAATATTAATGTAGAAAAAATATGACAACATCAGGACATTGACTGATTATATTACAATTTGACATTCTAACTAGCTTCCCTTTCATTACGATAATTGACCTGTCCTATAATCATCCATAATGCCTTTATTCCTAACCATATAAAACTAACAACCTTACCATACCTATAATTTCATACATTGTAACCTAATACTTATATCCACAGTAAACTTGAAACGACCATGTCATTAAATAAGTAGCTTTTCCTGTTTATGTTAAAGTTACGTTGTTTTGACGTGATAATTTCAGATAACGTCGCAGCTGTGCGTGCGAAATAATTTCTGAAAATAGCTTTGTATGTTTTTCATATATTTTGTCGTTTTGGTACATGTTTACTTCGGTAATTATGCCATAATGCGAGTAAATTAAAATTATTTTTATTCCGAAGTCTGATTGCAGAATTGTCTCCGTATTGATTTGGGTCATTTTCTCGGCCGGGTCTGATACCACTGTCTTACCTATTCCTACCCTTATAGCGTCAGTGCTTATCACGGTCGTCTTCCGGTATGAAGGGTAAGGTAGCAAGTAAACTTTTGTATTTGATATTATGACCTCGCCACGCGGATAGCAACGCACTATTAACATCTTTGGTGTCTTTAGGCGATAGCTTTCTCTTTTCATGAGAGCTTTCTGATTGTTTGCTATCTTATGATATAAAAAAGAATTATTGCTAGACGTCTCGTAAAAGACAAGAAAAGGCTAATACGTGTCACTAACATCGTGACTATTAATTAGGTGGTAGAATTCTCCAACATCTCACCCGGGTCTTAGTACAACCACCTTACTTATACCTACCTCAGTAACGTCAGTGCTTCTCGGTTCGTGTCCCGGTTTGGAGGGAAAAGTTGCTTATGCATTTGGCATTTTACTCTGCCACACATAGAACCACGTATCATTAACATCTATGGTTTCTACAGGCGATGGTTGTCTCTTTTCAGCAGGAGAATCATCAACTTGTTTGCTATCTTATGAAATTGTTTTTTACTATAGCACCCTTTAGAAGCAGATTCAAAAAAATTTTCATTCAAATATACCTTTACAGTCACTTTTGAAGAGTCGACATTTTAAAACTACTACCGGAAATGATTTCGTGTTAAGTGGTGACATAAAATGAAAAAAATTTTACAGAAGATTGTTTGGCTTTGCTAAAATAACATTTTTATATGTAACAAACACCTAGGTGATGTACAATTTTATATCAGCAAGAAAAAGCAAGTCAACACTACAAGTCAAAAGAATGGATACTTCCATCGACATCGTTCACCGGATACTTCCTATTGAAGTTGCTGACAAATTCTAAGAAAAATCGGAGCATTGGCAAGAAAATTTGCTTATCATGAAAATGAAAATCAATTGATAGTAATTGCAAATTTATATGTAAGAAATTGCTTGCTCGAAGTGTTAAAAAAAATGCGAGCTTCAACACAGCAATTTTGCCATGATGATGGCGTGCTAAGATAACCGGTAAGTATGTAAATTATGAAGACCTCAAACTGATGACGAGTTTGAGGTCTTCATAATTAGACCTCAAACTGAGGAAGTCCGAAAATCCCAGCGAAATTCGCTTGGATTTTCGGACTTCCTTTCATCTAAAAATTAAACGTAAGCTTAGAGCCTTACGATTTACAAGGGCAAATGAGGTGGTAAATACTTTCGAAGAAGGAATTAAATAAGTGTACTGAAATTAGGATTCTCTGTTTTACTTTTAACAAATTTCAAAATTGATAATTTTGATTTTGAGAATTTGATTTATTTAAATCCAGAACTTTTAAACACAACCTAACAAAGATTCGAGTAAGTCCAACATTTTAATGCTAATGTATAATTTTATTTTGTCCTCTAATAATAAATTTTAAAAAATTTAATTAAAAGGTAGGTAATAAATTGTACGTATAAAAATCATAATTGCCTATAAAACATGCTAACATTATTATTTAAATTTTTACATAACCATCTGATTTATTAAAAGTGTTTAAAGTCATAATGAAGTAAAATTTTAATTTCATTTTTGTTACGAGATTTTTATAGCAAAATAAATTCACATTTTTTAAAAAAAATATTTTAATAAAAAGATTGGATTGCATCGTTTTACTGGTGAATATATACAATGTATGTACATACATATCTTTACGATCCCTTACGAGGAAGGCAGAGAGAACTGAGTACCATACAGTACGATCTTTGCAGACTTGTGTCGTTTTCTCCACATTCATTACTCTCTTCATACAAACACGCCGGTTACGATTTGACTCTTGACACCACCTTAGGACAGTAGGTACTCGATTAATCCGATCATGGTATATTGGTCTTGGTCTTCCCCGGTACCTACATCCTTCCACATTTCCTTTCTATATCTGTTTTCTTAACTTTTCATCTACCATTCTTTCTACATGTCCGAATCAACGGAACGTGTCTTTTCTCATCTTTACATGGACACTTTCTTTCAATCCTAACCCCTCTCACTTCAACATTACAAACCCAGTCCGCGAGTGTTACACCACATATTTTTTGTAGCGATCTCATCTCAACCGCGTTGATTCTGCTTTAATGCCCTTTATGAACACATGACATTCTCAAATCTCACTTTCATACAACATCGTTGGGATGGAATTAAGCAGAGCAAAACGGGCACCCCACCTAAAAATGTATGTACTTACAATGACTTACATAATATTAATTTTATCTTCAGACAAATATTTGTCAAACCTGGGGCTTATTAAATCACTACTTTAATATTTTAAACGGAAAATATAGTTGGCAGCTAGAATGAATGAATAGAGAGAAAACAGTATATTTATCTTCAAATTACCGAATCTTTATTTTTAACGTATAGAGTAACGTATTCTCCGGATTATTGTTAACGTATAGAGTAACGTAAAAACATTTACAGTAATTTATTTATTTAGGATATTTAAAATAATTAATTGTTTTTCTTGAAATTTTTACTTGAAATAATTTCGAGGTAAAGTCTTTTTCCCCACGTAGTCCATGTGTGAATCAATGTTGAAAAGGCTAGAAACTTTTGTATTAGATAATGTGCAAAACGCACTATTTTCTTTTCCTTCAATCATGTTAGTATTTTAATCAGAAATAAAACATGGTATGTCACTTAAATAACTGCATGTTGCGATTTTGACCCCGCATTTGTACTAATAGTACAAAAGTCAAAGTTCGGGTGTTTGTTACTCCATAATGGAGTAACAAACACCCGAACTTTGACTTTTGTATTAAAATGTTGGACTTACTCGAATCTTTGTTAGTTTGTGTTTAATAGTTCTGGATTTAAATAAATCAAATTCTCAAAATCAAAATTATCAATTTTGAAATTTGTTGAAAGTTAAACAGAGAATCCTTATTTCAGTAGACTTATTTAATTCCTTCGTCGAAAGTATTTACTACCTCATTTGCTCTTGTAAATCGTAAGACTCCAAGCTTACGTTTAATTTTTAGATGAAAGGAAGTCCGAAAATTCAAGCGAATTTCGCTTGGATTTTTTATATACTGTGAAGTTTGGTGAGCTGTCAGTTAGTATACAGACAGATGTTTTAGAGTCCAGACTTAAAACATAGCTCCTTTGTTGTGGATATGTGCTGTAGTAGTGCTTCCATAGTAGTCATACAAATTTTGAAGAAAGAAACTAATTAAAAAAATCTATATAAGTATATAATAAAATCGTAGGAAAGTCAAAACTGTACATTGAATATTTTTTAAAAGAATACTTGGGGCGTGATCTACAATCGATATCGAAGCCAAAAATATAGTTTTTAGAATTTTTGTCTGTTTGTTTGTCTGTATGTATGTCCGGAGTAAACTCAAAAAGTACTGCATGGATTTACTTCAAATTTTGCATGAATATTACAAAAAGGTCGGGTCAACATATAGGCTCCATATTATCACGCTATCACCTACGGGGAAGTGCTGTGCGGAGTAAACGAAGTCCGCGCGGATGAAGTCGCAGGCAACAGCTAGTATCCAATATTTCACAAAATGTATTCCAAATGCTTTAAAACAAATAATTTAACAAATTATTTTGCTATAAGTAGAAAAAGTTCAGTAGCTTTTCGTTTTCTGTTGGTCGTATAATTATCCACCACCGTTTTTTATGAGCAGGTAAAATTATTATCAGTCCCGGTTATCGTAAAACTAATGATAGTGGTCAAAGGTTGATAAAATACGGCGATAGAGATCACCACCCATCTCGTTATCCGGCAAACCGGTGCAACGGAGTCTTTTTAACTTCCCGCTACGTATGTAGATAAGGACCGCCCCGTTGGTCGAGTGGTTACTTACCCTGACTACGCAATCTACGAGGCTCGGGTTCGATCCCCGACGGGGACAAGCATTTGTGTGATGAGCAGAAATGTTTGTATTTCCGGGTATGGGTGTTTATTAAATTTATTCCAGTATATATATATATATATATATATATATATATATATATATGTAATATTATCGTTAACTAACACCTATAAAACTAAAATAATTTGATTACTTTGGGGTTAAATCAGTAAGTGTAATTTGTCATTTGATTTCCAAATTTAAAAAATTTGAAAATCGATCATATGGCAAAGAAAAATTTCGCCACGTCGAGTCTGTCGACACTAGCTCACTGGGAACACTGGCTTTAGGGGAATCCGAGGTTCAAATCCTGCGTGTTGATATTTTTCTTTGTTGTTTTTAAAGTTTTTCAAGTTTTCCCAAGCACGGGGTGAGTGCTATAACACAAAAATAATTAAAAAAATATATAATATTTAGCAATAAGTATTTTAGCTTTTGACAAATTTCCTTTTGAAGAATAGACCATTTGAAATTCTGGTAAGCCATTAGGCAGCAGTATTTCAAAACGCCTCGCCCGGGTCTTGTACTACCTATTCCTTTTACTAATCGTCAACGCTTGTCACTATATTGTTCTGGTTTGGATGGTAAGGTAGCTAGTAAGATTATGTATGCCAATGGCATCCCGCCCTATGGAAAACAGCACCATTAACATCTGTGGTATCTAAAGGCGATGATCATATCTTATTTAAACGAATTATTAAAAATCAACGCGATCTTACCGCATTGATTTTTAATAATTTGTTTGAAAAAAGCCGCGACAGCTTAAAAGTATACATTATATCTTATTTGTTTTTTATATCATAAGATAGCAAATAAGCAGATGGGTATCCTGACGGAAAGAGTCGACCATCGCCTTTAGACACCAAAGATGTTAATGTTGCGTTGCTATCTTGTGACGAGGTCTAATGTCACACTCCAAACCGGAACACGCTAGTGACAAGCCCTGACGCTATTGCGCCAGGAATAGGTAAGGCGGTGGTACCAGACCCGAGCGAGACAGTGCAGAACTCTACCAGCTATTGACCACGATGGCAGTAACTCGCATAGGCAATACATGTATACAAGATATTCATATATATATATATATATATGTTTGTGTGTATTTCTATGTATTAGTATCGTTGACTGACATCCATATCACAAGCGAATACTTTGCTTATTTTGGGGTTACATCAATTTAACATTAATATAAAAATATTTACTATTATTATTATTTATTGTAAGTATATATAGTGCCACGAACTTATCTGTTCAATTGATAAAGTCGGAACTATATTGGTTACTTTGTGCAATGTAATTACGGCGCCAGATTTAAGCATAGGTATTATTTGACTCGTGTTGGTCCGGGTCCCCTTTGAAGAATAGACCAACTGCCGTTCTGCCATGCAGGTTGTAAATGGCGACTGATTAGCCATTAGATTACCACCGCGTTACCTATTCCTGCCGTAATAGCGTCAATGCTTATCACTGTCGTGGTTTGAGGGTTGTGGAGCGGAGGGTAAGGTAGCTGGCAGACTGATGCATGTGGCATTGCCATTCCACCACATGGATAACACTGTACCATTGACATCTTTGGTGTTTATATGTGATTTTTTTTCCATCAGGAGAGCAATCTGCTTGTTTGCTATTATAAAATATTAGCAAACTCATGTCTATTGAACGAAACTATAAATCAATCTTCTAATTTGCCCTGGGCAAGCATTATGGTATATTAAATTTTACTATATTATGTTTTATGCCAACTATACCGACCTTAAAAAATACCTTCTATTATTTATGTCTGAGTATTTAATATATATAATTAATTTAAAATTCAGATGTCATGTTGATAATAGATGTAGAACTACAAATAATACACGAAGGATATTATTTTAAGAGATAATTTGATAGCTGTCAGAGTGAATGGCAAGACGTGTCGTAAACGGAATAAATAAGCGCCGTGTTGAAGCATAAATCATAGAGATGTAGTGCGAGTGTTAGCGAGTGCAATAGCGAGCGGATAAAATATTTATTAAGTCTTGTAAAATTTACTGCTGTTTACATCACAGTAAATGACAAGATGTTGTAGGTGTAATAAACTAACGAGTTGCTGGAGCATTTATTACGTATTTATATTCCTCTGTGGTCTAGTGGTCCAGCGTTGGCGTCGACCACATGAGGTCCCGGGTTCGATTCCCGGGTCGGGCACATAAAAAAAGTGTTTTTTCAGTTTTCTGAGAAACACAAATTTGCCCGGGATTGGAAAGTGCCCCGTTGGCGATAGGCTTGCCACCTATCACATTTGTGGGACCAAGTATCTTCGGCTAATCGTGGGTGCACTTGTTGTACCTCTGCCTACCTCTTAGAGGATATGGGCGTGACGATACTTTTTTTTATATTCCTATTGTTGGTGGAGAAGATACAGAGTGGATATGATCTTAACTTAGTAACTTCCATATGATGATTTTAAAGTATCGGCCGCTTCATTAGTTGAGTAGTTAACGAACCTGACTGTGCATCAATGGGGCTCGGATTCAATCCCTAATAGGGAAAAACATTAGTACGATGAGCATTCATGTTTGTATTTCTGGGTTTGGATGTTTATTAAATATATTTGAGTATTTATATATGTATTTTTATGTATTTTAAGTTAGATCAGTTTATTTAATTTGTACGGGGATATTTATTTAAAATAGCAAAATGTAAATAAAATATATCAAGTGTGAGCTCATCAAAGTGAACGGTAGAAGTGAAACTTAAATTGCAGTAAAATCTCTGTGATTGTGTAAGTATCTGGCTAGTTTTAGAGCTGTTAAGTAGATGATAATATCTTTATTAATGTTATAAATGCGAAAGTTTGGATATTTGGATAAATGGGTGTTTGTAACTTAATCACGCCAATTCTAATGGAAACATTTGGATGAAATTTGGTACAAATTATTTTGAAAAAAAAATAGGTGTTCCCGTGGGAGCATCTAATTTTTCCATGATTTCATACAATATTTTGTGATGTTCTTATTTTTCTCCTTGCTTGTAGACAGTTATGTGTTAATTTCTCTAATGTGATACATTTTCATTTTGTTACATATCCTTTTTTTTAAGTTTTAAAATTATGACGATTCTAAAAATATTTTATTTTAATAAATAGGCATAATTATTGAGCATTAATCGTAGGTTTGTATATGTTAAATTAAAGTGGATGAAATGATACTGAATCTTCAAATCATATTTTTTTGCCCTACTATATAACCAAACTGGTCAAAAATAAGATAAATGAGAGCCTAGACGTGCTTATAGATTCAGATGAAGTAATCATTGGATTGTATTTACGATAAATATTATAATTATTACAATAATTGGAGTTCTCCGTCATGGATCTGTTTAAAAGCTAAAATATCTGGTAAATTTACGCATATACATGTTTTACATCCTCACTATACGAAAAAACACAATATTAACAACGTTTTTTTATTCATTTTCGACATTCATATTCATTCATAAGATAGAAAACAAGCAAATGGGTCTCCTGATGGAAAGAGTCAACCATTGCCTATAGACACCAAAGGTGTTAATGGTGCATTGCTATCTTGTGGCGCGGTCTAATGCCACATGCATAAGTTTACCGGCTACCTTACCCTTATTAACATCATTGGTGTATATAAACCATAGTTATCTCTTGCTATCAAGAGAGCGATCAGTTTGCTTGCTACTTCTGCGTCTTAAACACTGCCGAATCAGAATAATTTAAGTATCTATATTACAAGTAGATGCGAGTATATTATTATATAATATTATTATACTATAGATATCATAACAGGGAAAACTCAAGCTGTTGAGGCATATTACGTATTCACATCATGTTGATTAATAGGTGTGAGATTGACTAAAATATGAATCATTATGCGTATAAGTAAGAACGTTAAATTAAGAGGGTGCGGTTGTAGGTTACGCGAAACTTATAGCGATTTGAAGAGTTTTCAGTTTGACATCACATTTTTTCCGCCATTATTTCTTTTAACTTACTTATTTAAACGTAGTTTTGTTAACTAATAATTATTGAACTTCAGTTCTAGTTTTTGTTATAATTAAAAATACCTACATTGCTTATTGTTTCATCATTGATCATTAACGTTCTTCAGCTATCATTTCGTGATTTTATAGATAAATATTCGAAACACGGAGAAACTCGTGCGTGCAGTTCCACCTACCATAGCACGCAGTCGACGGGGCGTAGTGCGTCGGGTCGGACCGCATCGCATTTACCGTAATCCACTGCGCAAAAATCCGCCTGATGCGCCCTGATATGTTGTGTGATTGTTCATATTGAATGAAAAGGATTTAGATGGATTTTTGCATGCTCGCTTGTTTGTAGCTTGATCCTTTGTGGCCCGTCCCGGTGTGCAAGATCTTTTATGGGTAAGTTAGTATTCGTACCAAGATGTCCCGTTCTAGAATATATAGTAGGCCGAGATCTGAGATCTGAGATCTGTTTTATTACAACATTGTTGATACAACATTGGCTCGCATAAGTTCTATGATGAGAAACTTAAATGAAAAGCTGAATAAATTATAAGTTAATACTCGACTCAATTATTTAATGTAATAAGGGATAAAATTCATTAGCACCGATGCCACGCAACATCAGAAGGTATGTTCGTGTATTATCGACGTCGTGTTTAATTCTTTTCGTAATACGTTGCCTGTCCTGTTTGTCGATAATTATTCGTATAATTCATTGACATTTCCGCCATTTTATTAAGTGATTGGCATATTGACATGAAAGAGTTGTCAAGGATGTCAAGACATTTGACGTGAGTTATATAAAATATTGTTAATAGTCATACTTATTGTATATATTTATTTCGCTTATCAAAAGTCAAATCACATTAAATGTCTCAATTAGCGTTGATTTATACTGATATAATATAAACTTTGAGAATATTAAAATTTGGAACGGCCATTTTCTGCCCACGTAAACCAGAATAAATAACAAACAGAAGCATAATATTTTATATTTTTTATGTTGCTGTCACTATTGGACAAATAGTTTTTAGAAGAATTAACAAATAAAAAGTATCATCATTCATGATTCCCTTGCGCGGTAGGTAGAGTAATCTGAACATCGTTAGACTTTCCGGTCCACCACGATTCATAGGTATGTCATTTGGCAAGATGAGTGATCCCCATCGCCGCAAATTGCCAACCTCATAACGATTATCGAATATTTCTACCCATACCCGGGACCGACAGCTTTACGTGCTCATCCGAGGTACGGGAAGTGTAACACACCACCCACCAGAATCCAATCTGCTACCTACTGAAATTTTGGATTAAAAAAAAACTTCAAATAAAACCTTAATAACACTTTTGCTAGATCCGAGGATCGAACCTGGGACCTCATAATCTGAGCCAAATATCATTACCCCTAGACGAAAAGGTACAATAATTGGACATTAACAAATAACGAAATAATTAATATGTATCATGTAAAGTGTTTCAACTATGTCTTGCTGTTAACCGCTGCTGCTCGAACTGCTATAAGTCTTCTGTCTACAGTTCCATCTAATAACATTAAATCGAAATGATTCTGTCTACAGTTCCATCTAATAACATTAAATCGAAATGATAAATCTCCAAATAGATTTTAAACAAAACATCTACATTTCTTCGCACCAAGTTGCTGTTTTGGGTTTCCGAACCCAATGTGTTTATTTTACTCATTTAGTGGCTACGCCTTTCAAGATAATTTCTTAGTTTGTCAGTGTAACTTGCATTTACACCCAGAAATACAGAGTTATACTACTTACCAATGAAATAAAATCACTCCAATGGTAATTCTTAAGACTTGTCATCTCATTCGGTACGATAAAATAGTACAATATGGCTTATTTCTATTTTTTCACAAAATAATATAATATAACTAGAAATGTTTGAAACTTGACAGTGATAGGAGCGTTTCCTCATATGGACGGCGACACGTTTCCTTCCCAATACCGTGTCTATAAGTATTCATGTGGTCTGTGGTTTATTTAAACATTTTAAGCATCATAACTATGTAATTTCTATAGCAGTTGATATACTCGGTGATTAAAATATATTTAAAAATATGAGCATAATCATTTAATGACACCTTGCATGTTTATTTTTAATTTATATGTTTTTTTTTTTGTATCAATGGGCCCACCTCTCGTTCCCACCACTGTAACTTCTGTAAACCAGAATCAACAGCGGCAACTGCCCTGATAACCTCTGAGTTGCGAGCTCAGGGTGCCTTGGGGGAAAAGCTAAGCTGTCTTGAATCCCGCAACGAAATTAATCAGAAGTATTTAGGAGAAGTAGGAAAATACATCCTGTTTCCCTCCCTTTTTAGCAGGAGACAGCAAAGTGTTAAAAGCACAAAATGCTACGAAATGAGACTTTTACAATCAGGTTAAGCCTGATTGCTATTGCACTACGGAAGTTTGGAAATAAGGGACCTACCAGAATGGCCTACTTAATTTTGCTTCTCGTAAAATTTGATACAAAAAAAATTTAAGCGTTTTTTTTGTATTAATGTATTAAATTATACCGTAATATTGATAATTTTAAGTGAGGTTTGTATACGTATGTGGAAATTTCAAATCACCCGTGTAGTCCCCACACCAACAGCAATGAACCATTAACATCCTTAAAAGTCAACGATGGTTGTCTCTTTCCATCAGAAGAGCTGGGTATCTTCTTATTTGAGTCTGTGTATATATTTCAGTCCTATGATATTAAAAAATACCATAGAAAGGACTTTGTTGAATTCCTGTTTAGGGCCACTGATTATACTCAAAATTCTTTTAAAATAAGATATTATATTAAATTACTAACGGATTTTTAAGCAAAGACCCAGTTGTCGTTTAAATAAAAATAACACCAAAGAAATATATGTAGTATGTGGTAAAGCTTCCCATAAAATCTTTCAAATCTATTACGAGTATTATTAAATAATTATCATTACCTTAGAGCAATACTGCTGAGATTATAATTATTGAGATTATGATTATTATTGTAATTCAAGTTTTATAGTAATAATTCTGTGTCTAAAAATACAATTTATAAAAATAAATATTACCATATAACGACAAAATTTGTTTTTTTTTTGTATAAATATGTACAATATATTTACTGCCCCGTTGATCGAGTGCTTAGTGAACCTGACTATGAATCGATGGGGCTCGGATTCTATTCCAGAAAGGGACACACGTTTGTGTGATGAACATAGATGTTTGTATTTCTGGATGTGGATATATATTACTTATGTGAAAATATTTATATATGTATTTCTATGTATTAGTGTCGTCAACTAGCACCCATAACACAAGCAAAAAATGTTCTTACTTTGAGGTTAGATCAATTCGTTTGAACAGTGATGTTAAAAAAATGTACGCACATTTATTAATAATCGTGCTACTAATATTAGTTAACATAGCTTTTATGTATGATTGTATTATATACTTTTATAAGATTGACGTTCTACAAATGAACTAGGTACCTAAGATGAATACTTATCATTACATAGTATAAAACAAAGTCGCTTTCTCTGTCTGTCCCTATGTCCTTATGTCCCTATGTATGCTTAAATCTTTAAAACTACGCAACGGATTTTGATGCGGTTTTTTTTAATACATAGATTGATTCCTGAGGAAGATTAAAGTGTATAAACCTTTCCGATATTCCCACGGGAACAAAAGCTGCGCGGGTGAAACCGCGGCCAGGTCGCTAGTTTTGAATAAAAGCTTCATCTGTTCTATTCTGTTGCTTTCAATTTAAGACAGGATATTTTTTTCTTATAATGGTAATACTACGAGTTTTTATCCCAGCTGGTAGCTATTTCACTTTTATGAATGCTATTACCTACTATTAACATCAAGAATAAATACGCGGCAGACACAAAATTACAACATAATTGTGACAGCGCAGCCACACCTGTTAACTTAAAACTAACAAAACACTAACAAGCTGCCATTAAATGTGACAGAATACATAAATGTATAAACACAAAAGCCGCTGTTACAACTGTTTAAAATATTGCCAACTTTCTCAGAGCACTACAATAAATAATACCTATTCAAGAATTCATTGCTTACATTATCGCAAATAAAGTGCGAGATAAAGTCTCTAAGTAATGGACAGTACACGTTTATAATTATCAACCTTCAGACACAAATCGTGGCGATAAATCTCGAGTAATGGCCCTGTTTGTAACGTAATAAAGGTATCAATAGACTCAGCGCAGATAAGTGTGGCGACAGAGAGGCTCGCGCATTTATACTGTACTAGCTGTTGCCCGCAACTTCGTCCGCGCGAACTTCGTTTACTCTGCACAGCTCCTCCCCCGTAGGTGATAGCGTGATAATATGTAGCCTATATGTTGACCCGACTTGTTAGTAATATTCATGCAAAATTTGAAGTAAATCCATGCAGTACTTTTTAAGTTTACCCCTGACATACATACAGACAAACAGACAAACAAACAGCAAAAAGTCTAAAAACTATCATTTTAGCTTCGATATCGATTGTAGATCAAGCCCCAAGTATTCTTTTAAAACAATATTCTATGTACAGTGTTGACTTTTCTACGATTTTATTATATGTATAGATTTAACTGAATACACGAGTTGCAACAAGTATTACACTTTAAACTTATTGGTTCAGTAATTAAAGACTAAAATAAGGTTAACTATTTTGTGAACAGCAATAATAAAAGTTTAAAAAATTAAAATGATCTGTCAACTGGACACGTATTCAAAAACTACTAATATTTAATCCGTTCAATAGTTTTTGCATGATTGAGCAACAAACATCCATTCAAGCATCCAAACTTTCGCATTATAATAATAATATAGATTATTGTTTAAGACAATTCGCGCTTTTATAGCATGTAGCGAATAGAAAATAAGAAAAGAATATAACAAGTTAAGCCTTTGTTCCCTCTTATTTTCTGTTTAAATTGGTGTTTAATGTTATTTAAAAACAATTTATGCGAACATAGTAAATAAAAGTGTTAAGAATATGTGCTCTGTCGTAGTCAATCCTTTGACAGGTGAACTTAAACAAGAATGTCAAACTCCACAACTGGTTATTTAGAATGAACCACATTCTAACCAATCAGCCAATATATTATAACATAACGAATTGTTATAACTTACCTTTTGATATGCATATTATGGATGCAAAATAATTAGATTTAACCAATGTCTTTTTGCTTAACAAATAAAATATAAACAAATTCTAAATTCTTAAACTGTTTGTACATATTTTTCTCGCGCACTCGAGAAACTATTTCATTCTTACTCTTATGACAAAAATATTTAAAATATGTTTTCTAAAATAATGTACCGTCTTAATTCTATGTGTTACTTTTAGGATAGATTTTTAATTTTTTTTTCACTTTGAAGAAATTTCCATCCATATCATTCTCATATACGAGATTAGTTTTAATAATAATTGTTAAATTAATAGCTGTATTTATACGTATAGATAGTTATTACGTATAGATAGGTTGTTATTATCCAGATATTTATAATAATAAAGTTCGCAGAGAAATCGCAAAAATATAAAATGGAACATCCTACTAGTCTATTAATAACACACAAGTGAAAATACTGTATTACGGATATCAACATGAACACCAAAATCCTTGTCATTAATCATCTCATTGAATATTTATAACACGGTAGGGTATAAAAGTTGAAGTAGGTACCTATATAAACTTTATAGAAGAAGTCAAAGATACATCTGTATCCAAACTGCTCTGTAATCTTAGTTCTAATAAAATTGATTTGCTTCTGTCTCGTGCTAACTTGATTAATATAAATTACACAAGTTAATTGCGACATGTTGTGTTTATTTAAACATAATGGTGTCGTGTCGTTCATGCGTGACTTTTTATAAAATTCACATTATTTATTCATAATATAATTCGAGTCGTATTATACATAAAAATATAGATTGACATACTTTTTAACTTTACGACCGATTATTGCTAAAAGACACGAATTGAGATCTATTTTTGTCATAGTACATGAAGGCTAAAACAAATTTAAATATTTAACACTCATAATAATCTCGAGTCGGACTTTTAACAGAGATTTTAATATCGTTTGGAAAAAATAAATATTGGGTTATTACTTTCATGTATAATGCTGTAAACTAAATACTAAATAAAACAATGTCCCAATTTAGATTAAAAAGAAACCAAAAATCACAATTGGCGATGATATTGCTTAACATACATTCTACTTTAATCTATCACTTGATTTCCGAGATACATTTGATTGTTCTACCGTCTGTATAGTATCTATACATATAATAAAACCGTAGGAAAGTCAAAACTGTACATTGAATATATTTTTTAAAAGAATACATGGGGCGTAATCTACAATCGATATCGAAGCCAAAAATATAGTTTTTAGAATTTTTGTCTGTTTGTCCGTTTGTCCGTTTGTCCGTTTGTCCGTTTGTCCGTTTGTCCGTTTGTCCGTTTGTCCGTTTGTCCGTTTGTCCGTTTGTCCGTTTGTCCGTTTGTCCGTTTGTCCGTTTGTCCGTTTGTCCGTTTGTCCGTTTGTCCGTTTGTCCGTTTGTCCGTTTGTCCGTTTGTCCGTTTGTCCGTTTGTCCGTTTGTCCGTTTGTCCGTTTGTCCGTTTGTCCGTTTGTCCGTTTGTCCGTTTGTCCGTTTGTCCGTTTGTCTGTTTGTCTGTTTGTTTGTATGTCCGGGGTAAACTCAAAAAGTACTTACTGTATGGATTTACTTCAAATTTTGCATGAATATTACTAACAGGACGGGTCAACATATAGGCTACATATTATCACGCTATCACCTACGGGGGAGGAACTGTGTGGAGTAAACTTAGTCCGCGCGGACGAAGTCGCGAGCAACAGTTAGTAGTAGGTATATATAGGAGCTATTTAATGCTGGCGTTCACGTTCCGCCATCACCCTACAAACCCTAGTGAGAGATTCCATTCACACCATATTGAAGATTGGTCATCCATGACTGTACGATTTGCTCATACCTTCTTTATACGAACAGTCAAACTCTGGAACAGCTTATCTCATCCGATATTTTCCGAGGAACTTTTATACTAAATTTTAAGAGGAGAGTTAATAAAATTCACAGAATCTGGCTAGCATTGGCAACTAACTAAATGTCCCAAATGTTCATGGCCAGTGGAGACCCTTTCCATCAGATGGCTCACTTGCTAGTGTACCTGCAGATTCTATAAAAATCAAATAAAAGGAAAATAAACACCTTGAAAGTCAACAAGAAATAAATTGAATTAAAAATTTTGTCAATATTATCTCATTATTCTATTTATATTATGTAGGGAGTAATAGATCTTGATTATAAAAACCATATAGGTATAGACTAGAGAAATTTTTTTTGCTGGCATGAGCTAATAAATTAGTAAATTTTAATGTTTCCTGGAGATATTTATCATTTAGTTATCGAAAAGTGTATTATTACCTACGTGGCAATCGATAATACATCAACATTTTTGCAGTGAAGAAAATGGTATGCAGAATTTTTAAATTACTCTTACATTATCGATCCCACACGTGGACCACCACGTGAATAAAATTTTGTGTGAATCCTTAGCCGAATTAGCCTATGTACATAGCTATGGCTGAACATAGTCTTCCCGTATATCAAATGTCACGCAAATCCGTCATGTTAATAAGACGTCAGAATTCCATTATCACACCAAAATATGAAATTCTATCTTCACCAACTTAAAGTCTGAATGTCCTACAGTACGATTCTCATAGCACTTTCTGCATAGCGTTATCATCAATAACACGAATACTCTATAGAACTAATTATCAACGTATGTTTTCAAGCATATACGACTTGAGAGCCTTCATGGAAATAACTTAGGCACTCATTCTTTAAAGGCCGACAAACCACCTACAAGACTTCTGATGCTGTAGCAGATAATGGGCGGTAGTGATTACTTATCATCAGATGAGCTTTGTTTTTTTTTTTATAGAATCGGCTAGTAAACGAGCAACTACCTGATGTTAAGTAGAGGACACTGCGCATGGACAGTGAACCTAGGTCCATTTTGAGCCCCGTTGGTCGAGTGGTTAGCGACACCCAAACACGGAAATACAAACATTGATGCTCATCACACAAATGCTTGTCCCCGTCGTGGATCGAACCCGAGCCCTGTCGATCGCGTAGTCAGGGTCGCTAACTACTACACCAACGGGGCGGTCAAATCTACAGATAAAAAATTGTTTAAAAAAAACTGTGACATGAGAACACTGAAGAGCCTCAGATTAAGATATGGTGGGTTATTGCCAGCTAAAATATAGAAAATCTGCCAATTCAATAGTAGCGTAAGGGAGTGGAAGGGTCACAAATTTGCAAAGACAACGTTGTTTTGACATTCTCGAGCGCGTCTGAATTTTCTGATGATATAAAAATAACGAAAAAATATGATCTGACAATTTCCACAAGCCAAAGTTTTAGGAATTTTGTTTTTATTCTGCCCTAGTTACCCGCCTTTATATAAAGGGCTTATATTTATTGGAGAGCCTCAAAAGTATGTGAGGTACTTCCCGTATGTTAGTTTGATGCACTCCAGTAAATGCAAAAATCCCCTCTTGGGCTCTCCTACTAAAATGGTGGTTGGAATTTTGATTTTCAACTGAAAAATTTAAAAACACCTTTGAAGATTCTATTAATATTTAACTTTAGCTAACATGATCTAAACGGTTAAATTTAATGGTAATGGTTAAATTACACTTACGATTCCAAGGCCCGACATAACCTTATTCACGAATGTACGGAAATTGTAGATTTGTTATTTTTAAAACGGCTATAGCGGCAGTAAAATTTCATGCCTTTGATGCTGAATATTACATATTTTACGATCGATTTACTGTCGGCTTTGATGTCACTTTTGATCATCATAAATTTTGATTATTAAGATTTTATTACCCGACTATATGACAGAAACATATCTCGTTATATTATAAATATGTTATGTTTTTTTATGTTTCAGATTCTTTACTTCTTTGTTATTTGGAATTTAATGATTTCCGCGGTTTTTGTGGTATTATATTATTCAATCATGTTCCAAACAGAATAAGATTTTTATATATTTGTTTCATACATACGTAGTTACGATTAACTCATTATGAGACAGGTGATAGAATTTCATAATATCTAACCCAGATTTGGAAACCGCTTTACATACTCCTGCTGAAATGCTTGTTTTCCGGTTTTCAAAGTACCATTAATATCCTTTCTGTCTATAGATAATGGTCTTCTTTATCTATCACCACCATCATCATAAAACTAAGAACCAAATATTACAGTTAAACAGATTTGGTTTTATCATTCGTACTCGTAGTTTTTCATACAAACATGCCTCTTGCCAAGAATTTTGACACTGTCCTCGAATAATACCAAGCCAATTTGTATGGATTATGAAATCTTAACATTTAATTCTCTTGCAATTTCCACAAAGTATTTCACGATATGTATTTATAATTATTAAGAATCTGTTTTAAGAAGACCGTACATTTTATTTTTTGTACTACCCCACACATCGGGTTAATTCCTCTTAAAGGGAAAAAGAGAAAAGATGAAGAAACTTGTGAAATTTAAAACATTAATTTTAGTATTTAATCTAACAACATAAAAAGTCTTCATTATTTATCTAAATATCTTTATCATTAATAATTATTAGAAGTTAATCGATCATTTTTCTAAGAAACCAAAGTCACGAAATAAATATATCCCCTGACAGGAGGGAGACTAATCTTATTAACTTCTGACTTTGATCGAGTATTCATCATATAAAGACGTTAAATGACAAAGCAAGGTATTAATACTTCAAGCCTCCTAATTTTAATTTAATTTTATGTTTCTTGTTATGCTTTATTGTACTTGTAAAAATGTTTCTATTTAATTGTAAGTAAGAAAAGAATAAAAAATATTAAGAAAATATTTTATAGATATAAAATTGTAAGTAAAATATAAAGGTAATAAATACAGAGATAACAGTGTGTGCGTGTAATCTTTCAGAAATCAGAAGTACTTTTTTGATAAAACTTTTTGTAAGTTATTTTGACGCGTCAACATATTTTTAAAACTACTACCGGATCCGAAACGCGGCCACACACTGAGAAGATCCGGCGGAAAAAACTCAGCGGGCTTGTCTTTTTCATATCATCTATTTTTTTACAATATCATCATATTACAAACAACATAACATTATAAGAGATCGGTATGAGGAGCAATTAATCCCAGACTTGTTTGTCTTCTAAATAATTTGACATTTTATAATATCCTTTTTTACACAGTTTTGTTTTGACACATTTTTTAAATTTATTGACTGGTAAATATCTTATAGTTTCAGGGAGTATATTGTAAAAACGTATACATTGGCCCATAAAAGAGTTATTTATTCTGTGGAGACGAGATGCATGCACAACAAGATTGTTCTTGTTCCTTTTCTAAACAAGCAAATATTTTTACGAACGTTATCAAATATATCTTGGGATATAACAGAATATTGATTTCTTTGAATTTTTCCCTCGGGGAACTCCTCATGCTAAGATTGTAAATTGCCCTAATAGCTCTTTTCTTCAATACAAATATACTTAGTATTTATTAATATAAATATAAATTATTTATAATAATAAATTATTTATAAATATAAATTTGCGCCCAATACAAGCAACACTTTTCTTTAAAATCAACTTCGTTTTCACTACTTTTACATTTAAAATCATTTTCACTCATAATTTTCAATTGTAAAAATATATCAATGGTGAATATAAATAATGGGTTGGTAAAAAGTTGCTATAGAATCGCTGATTGTACTATTAGTATCTGGCTAGTTATGAAACTATCAAATAGATTATTTACGTTTAAAAATAAAAAAATGAGGTAAGTACAAAAACAGTGAACGATGAAAACGGCAGAAAACTAATATAATTTATTAAAAAAAATGTAATAATACATACAATATTGTAAAAATTAAAGATTGAGGAAATCCATAATTCACTGTAAATAAAAAATATAATATGTGAACAAGTAACCCATTACATCGTAAGCTTAAACACACCAAAACGACTGCCAAAAGACATAATATAGTGGCCAATAATATTGTTTTCTCTCATCTGAATATCAATTTCATATAAATGAAACCATATGTTGGTCTTTTTAGGAATAAGTCTATAGGAACAATGATTTATTTTAAATTATTTTACACCATTTTAGTTCAACATGGTGTAAACAGACCATTTACCATTCTGCCAGACTCTTCGTAAAAAGCGAATGGTTCGCTATATATGTCACTACCATCGTGATTACTTTGTGGTAAAGTTCTGCAACCTGTTACCCGGGTCTTATACCACCGCCTTACCTATTACTACTGCAATAGCATCAGTGCTCGTCACTGTCGTGTTCCGGTTTGGAGGGTAAGGTAGCCGGTAAACTTATGCATGTGGCATTAGACCTCGCCACAAGATAGTAACGCACCATTGACATCTTTGGTGTCCATAGGCCATGGTTGACTCTTTTCATCAGGAGACCCATCTGATTGTTTGCTTTCTCATGACATAAAAAAGCAACCCACCATAACACCTTTGGTATCTATAGGCGCTGGTTTCTCTTTCCATCAGGAAAGCCATCTGCTTGTTTGCTATTTTATGATATAAAAAAAGCAAAAATCTTTTCAAATCATTTAAATGTTATATAGTGCAGGGGATGTCGGGCGATAAAGTATTTAGTATAATATTTTAAATCACCATAAATACATTTAAACACATAATAATCTCACATAATCTCTATAATCTAATATCTATACCGTGCAGCCCGATGCATTATAAAAGATTTTGTTGAATCCCGCAGGAACAACGCATTTTTTGGGATAAAAAGTAGTCTATGTGCTTCCAGGTCATAATCTACCTGTGTGTCAAATTTCATCCATATCAGTTAAACCATTATTGCGTGATCGATTAACAAACATTCATCTGTCTAAACATCCAAATTTTCGCATTTATAATATTAATATAGATATAGACTTAACACACAACTTGTTTACTTATGCAGCAAGTAAACAAGTCGGGTGTTAAATCTATAGTGATTATACCTTTACATCAAGAGATGAAGGAAAAAATAATACATTCATACAAACAAACTTGTTTTTAAAGTCAGATGAAAAGATTAATAAGTTTGTTTAAAAGTAAATATACTTGTAACGTATTCAAAATGAGCAGTATCTCTTAAGTCAAAGTTGTGTTGTTTGATGAACGATCTATCTCCCAGGTCAGGTCGCTTTTGTGCCCCTTTTGAAAATCCAACACTCATTTATCAAGCTTACTGTTCCGTTCAGAAATTGTTCGTGTGGACTAAGTTATAAACTTAAACGTTAACTGATACTATAGAAGTGCTGCCATGCAATAGCTTCCTGGTGCAATAGCTTCAACAATTTTGTTAGCAATTGTGCTTAACGAAAAGCACTAGCCGACAAGGTGTAGCGTATCTGTGTGATTAATGCAGCTGTTATTGTGAGATAATGAAATCATTCTTAACAACAATGGACAACTGTAAATTAGGATAATATAAATAGGCGGGGATAAGAAGTTTTCCAGTGATTGTGATTCTATCGCTTCTTGAGGGCGTTACTCTGCCTAAAAATTATACTGTGTATGTAAAAGTGATTCAAGTGATTTATTCAGCTAAACCGCTTCTCGGTAATACTTGTCACTGTCGTATTCCGGTTTGGAGGTGTGCATGTAGCAATTGCATATATGGTAAGGAAGATAATTTTTATTTGCTTTAGTAAGGTGTGCTTGCACCATATCACTATGTATAGAGTAGACGACGTCTACCACTATTACCTGTATCCAGAGGATGAACTAAATTAATGGTACTAATACTTCTGACCCAAGCCAAGCACAATAATTTGGGCAACGACAGAATTTTAAGTATAACTTCAAACTTCTTTATTTGCGTAAAAAATGGTACATCATTACATATTATATAATATTATTCCATATTCCTCTCTCTCCTTTAACTTATTTTTATTTTAACTAAAGTTAATTAGCAAAAATATGAAGTTTGTCTACGTTTCTAAAAATCAAAAGTAAAATCAAAAACAAAACAAAAAATATTCAAATAACCCTTTATAGGTAATTCTTATTAAAGTGTTAAAATATTTAATTACTACCAATACCCGTGCAAATAATTCGCACTAATTTATTAAGTACTTAAGTTGATTTGAAATTGAACAAAAAATGACCGACCGTCAGTCGTGTTGACGTTGTTTCAAAATTAAAGCTGCTAAAAATAAAAGATAGCAGCATTGCTGTATTATGTCTTAATATATGTATATAATTTTAATTTTAATAATTTATAAAAACAAAAGCAGTAATAATTGCTTTAGTTGTTGCTATCGGTGGAGCAAGCAAGAATTTATTTGGAGTAATTGTGTTTGTCTCCCTTTTCTCTAAAAAGGGAGACAAATATCTTAACCTTAGTGTATTAATATATATATATATATATATATATATATATATATATATATATATATATATATATATATATATATATATATAATGTTCGCACTATCGCATTCGATAATGGCTTGTAAAAATACTAGTGTCATTTAGTAAATAAATAAATTAATCAAGCGTGATATTCATTCCCCAATATCAATAACGCTATAATCTGTTAAATTAAACCAGTCTTACATGGCACGGTGGCGGGCAAAATTTAGTTGAACACTGATTTGGACGTATCGCTTTCTGGAGCGGTGTGTGAAAAATGATGGAACGGTAAACGTGTGTCTTGTATTGTAGCATTTGTAATAAATACAATTAATTCAATGTTGACAACAAGCTTACGCTATACATTGTCGGCATTTGGTAAAACTCATTTTTTGGGGATAAAAATTTGCTTGTGTGCTATTGCAGGTTATCATCTAGCTGTGTGTCAAATTTTATCTAAATTTGTTTAGTAATTATAGCGTGATTGAGTAACAAACATGCATCCATTCATCTATCCATCCAAATATGCAAGCTTTGCATTTAAAATGTTAATCCAGATTAGTAGGAAGGATATAGATACAGATATTGATAAATCATTTATTTATAAAAACGTATCTAAACTAATATTTTAAAGAGAAAGATTTGATGTTTTTTGTTTGTTTGTTACAACTTAACTCAAAAACTACACGACCGATTTAATAAATTCTTCCATCTTTAGAAAGCTATATTATCCATTAAATATAAAGATAACTTTTTATTCGACTTTGGTCACTTAAACGCATACGCGAGTAACCACTAGTCAAGAAATAAAATGAGGTATAAAAAATCTGATTAGTAATAAATAATTTTGACTATAAAATTATTTATTACTGCGGGATTGAAAACGATGTCAATCACTCAAAAACAATTTGGCTGAAAAAAATAGCAGCTATTATTATAAAACATGGTTTGGACCATTAAAAATAAATAAGACATACCTATATATTCAGCACCACTCTAGAGCATAAATTTTGGTCGTATTCATTTAGCTTTAAACTCAGATTTTACATGTTTGGAATTGCTAATGAGCTAAAGTATTATTGATACAACCATAAATATGCAAGCACCTGACAATCAAGATCAAAGATAGCAAGACATATAATTTTCACTCGACCATTTTATCGGATAAGCTCTATATCGATGACCATAAGATTGAAATTTAGAGCCATGCCGTAAATGCCCTAGTGATTTGAATGATTATTAAGAAGGCAACTTTGTAAACATCAAGTTACACATGTAACTACCAAGTGAAGACGGGATTGATTTAGTAGTTAAGTTCCGTTTATTGCGAACTCTTGTTCTTATTAGTGATTTATTCCTGCATTATAATTAAACATGCAAATCATGATAAATATCATTAACAGGGCTATCTAATATTTATCTTGTGGTCCGGCAGCCATACACAGTAAGTAATAAAAGCTCTGCCCGAACGGGAAGAGACACAGAGGTAGATTAATGATAATAGCGTAAAAAATCATAAAATGATTCTATGTATAAAAATATTATGAACTTCTAAACAGCTGGGATTTATTTTTCAATTTCCCTAAAACTAAACAAACCACATCACGTCAAGTCAGTAGCAGGGCTCTCTATGTTAATTTTTACTTACAGTCTGAAATTAGAATTATCGGGATCAAAAATGTGAATATGTCAATGTTACATCCAATTGGCTCCAAATCGACCATTCAGGTATACTCAACATATATCTAGGCAATCTAATTATCATCACGTTTCGATTTAATAAAAAATAAAAAGTGACTATTTTATAACCCTTTTATAGTATATGGGGTCATTAGAAAATTTTAATAACAATAGTATTAATAGCAATAGTAATAATAATATATTCTCTAGTTTGGGTTATAATGAGCTTGATAGCGAAAACTCAAAATCAGCTAATCTTATAATAAACTTATTTTTCACCATATCAAGAAAAGTCAAGATCGCACATATTGTTACATTCTTTTATTGTACGCTTGACACAATCACTTCACCTCTAAAAACCCTCTTTAAATAATGTTATAATCTCATTTATATTAAACGCTTTATTGTTTTTGGTCACCTATCCCTTCGCTTGTGCCCAAACCTATTCAATGGAGCTAAGTTCAAGACCAATATGTACTGACAATTTAGTATTAGTGACTCCAATGAGTCCGTATTTCTAAACGTTTTTGTAGGCATTTGGTAACCTGATCTAATTTATAAAACAAACAACGATAACAATATAAAACAAACATGTTAAACATAATAAAGAAAACTAAGAAATGAAATCTCTAAAATCAAAAGGATAAAACAAATTTGTTCATTAGATTTCTGACGTTTGACGTGATTCATCATATCAAACATCAGAATTCAGAAATCAAATGAACAAATAAAATGGCGACTCGAATTATAAACTTCCTTTTACAATTTAATGTAAGTAGGTAATGATATTTACGATTTTCAAAAGATGAGTCAAATATTCTCTAGAAGAGCATCTTCTTTATTTCCTGTAACATAAAAAATTGCACAATTACATTTCAAATAGTTAACATTTATGATTAATACCGTTCTGCCAAGTAGTTTGTAAGAGGCTAACGATTGGCTATGCGAGTCACTATCATCATGGCCACTAGGTAGTAATAGTTCTAAATTGTCTCGCCCGGATGTGGTACCACCATCTTACCTGTTCCTGCCACAAAAGCATCAGTGCTTGACACGTCACGTTCCAATTAAAAGGTTAAGGTAGCTGGTAAACTTATGCATGCAGTATTAAGACTCCGGCACTAAAATATTAACGCAACATTGAGACTTTTGATGTCACTTTCCATCAAAAGAGCCGGTCTGCTTCTTTTTTATATAAATAGTAGACACAAAAAAATATTACCTCTGACAATACAACATGTGACACACGATTGTAATATTAAAAATGTAATTCGTATTCAAAAATGTAAACAATAGTAAATCGAAATTGAAGTAACTGCAGTTTTTGTGGTTTGTCAAAGAGTATTAAAATGTCTTGAAAAATTATATGTTTTTTTTTTATTATCGATAAGTGTTTGACCACGATTTCGCCTGAAGGTAAGCTATGATGTGGTCTAAGATGGAATGGGTTTCCCTAGAAGGTACCTGTTCACTCTTCTCTTAAAGATCTCCAGATTGTACTCGTCGGGTAACAAAGACTCAGGAGGCATAATCCAGTCCCTTGCGGTTCAAATGCACTATGTTGAGTCGAACCGCTTTGTCCGGGAACATGGAACGTCCACTATAAGGCGATGCCTAGAATCTGTGCGCCTCGACGATCGATAGAAATACCTAGCTTACATTCATAAAACTAAACACTAATGTGTTTAGTTTTATGAATGTAAGGTAGGTATTAAATATTTGTTTGCTCGTGGCGGACGGCTGAAAATTGATAATCGTGTATATATCCGCCACATTGACTATAGAATCAACACGGTTTCCGTACGTAATCCTTAAATTAAGACTATCTTTCGCCTTTTATGAATTATTTGGCAGCAGCGCAGATTGTATTCGTTAAAAGAGCCGAACACGGTGTAAAAATTGCAGAATAAATGAAAATAAATTTGTATCAATAATATACGCTAGCTGCTACAAGGATTCTAGATGTATGTATATATTTTTTTATTATGTTACGCAGTTCAAATACAAAAATATGATATTTGGGTAGTAATATTCAAAAAGTATGACCATCGCGCGGGTGGCAGCGGTCCGTTAACAAGTCTATTAGCTAATTCGGCAAATTGCTTTTTTTAAACAATGAAGTTCGATATCTATGTGGGGATGTTCGTAATAAGTCAAAATTAACGCACCTATGTTTTTCATATTCGGTATCAGAATCGAGTATTAAACACCTTCCTTCCCTTTAGTATGTACAATATTTTTCTAGTTAACCTGTTTAAAGTGTAGAATATGCGTATTGAGCCAACAAATTAAAAGACAATTAATTTATAGGTGTTAAATAATCTAAATGACCAAATGACAAGGCAAAATGGAAGCATATCAAATATGTATCAAGCAGTGACTAGTACAATTTACACAATACCAGTCCAAGCTATCAACGTAATCAACCCGCAATGACATTACTAAATTTTCCCCAAAGTATTTACATTACAGACCCAAAATTAACTAAACAATATTAATCATACTACTAAGTTAAAGCGCCCTTCGCCCAAAGCGCTGAGTACACGATAATGATATATGAGATATTTGATGATAAACAATCGGGGTCATTTATTATCTGTCTGTTATTTGACAGGCGGTAG
The DNA here is from genome assembly GCA_036924255.1 of Apodemia mormo. Lineage (NCBI taxonomy): Eukaryota > Metazoa > Arthropoda > Insecta > Lepidoptera > Riodinidae > Apodemia > Apodemia mormo. The sequence goes on along the minus strand of JAUPFN010000009.1, from coordinate 2,392,786 downwards.
GCAGATGTCATTTGTCATTTTCCGTGGGTCCCTTCGTTACGCCGCCGCCTACATTCGCCTCCAACGGTGGTTAGCTATCAACCGACAAAGCTTTCATTTCTAACATTAAAATACAACTCTAATACATTGTGACAAAGTATAATTTCGATTGGAAGAAAAATCAATCTTGATTGTTTTCAGCATGAACGATTATGATAGATGAAAGAGTTAGCGCTCCCGCTGTGTTAACGTTGGGACTTTAATACAAATACTTAATGTTGAAGGTGGTAAAGTCGAATATTCAAAATCAGATATTTGTTAGACGAAATTTGTTATTGAAGATGAAACAGTAATGGATGGGGATATAGAATGCGTGAACGATGTCGGAGATGTATTATTATCGCACTGTTTATCAGAATATCGAACGGCCGCTCTTTTAAATAATTACCATTTCGAAAGGAATATTTTGTTGCTACTGGTAATATATTAATTAAAGTTGACATCTTACAAAGCACCATTGGAATAAATAAAAATACTTTATAGCTTCTTAACAAGCCGAACCACATGTGAATATATTTGAGATATCAATCGAGTTAATCTTAGGATTATGTAATGGTTATGAATAATTTTATTAATTTTAAAATCTAACTCATTCTTTGTACGTTTTAACTGTTTACGATGTGTTCAATGTTCTGGAAATACTGGCTTCGGTATCAACATATTAAGTCCTAGATTTGAATCGTGGGTCGTGTGATTCATTTTGTATAAGTATTTTAGTTCTACTCGAAAATATAACTTATTTTAGACAGTATATGTGCCCTATTTGTCGATGTGAATGCCATCTGTCTAATGGTAAGTGCAATAATGACACATCTGCCTATCTTTCGAGGGCGTGATAGTTTTTAGGCTTTATTTTTTTATATTAATGTCAAATATAAAAAAAAAATATATTTATGTCAAACTAGCTTTGCTCACGACTTCGTCGACGTGAAAAAAAGTATAAAATACAAGTAGCCTAAGTTACTCCTTATTACCGTGTTATAAAAGATAGACAGTCCTACGGTTTTACTCGTATAGTTCCTGTTCTCGTGGGTTTTCCGGGATAAAACTATCCTATGTCCTTTCTCAGGTCACAAACTATCTTTGTGCCAAATTTCATTCAAATCGGTTAAGTGGCTTAGGCGTGAAGAAAAGATAGACAGACGGGCAGAGTTACTTTCGCATTTATAATTTACACACTCACATATACACATATTTTCACGCCAGATCCCTTACGAGGTAGGCAGAGAAAATCGAGTGTCATACATCACGATCATTGCAGGTTTGTCTCGCTTCCTCCACATTTATGTACATATAATAAAATCGTAGGAAAGTCAATGTATGTCCGAGGTAAACTCAAAAAGTATTGCATGGATTTACTTCAAATTTTGCATGCACTAACAGGTCGGGTCAACATATAGGCTACATTTTATCACGCTATCACCTACGGGGGAGGAGCTGTGTGGAAAAAACGAAGTCCGCGCGAACAAAGTCGCGGGCAACAGCTAGTTCATTTATAATTTGGTATGGATTTAACGGTATAGTTTGTCTTGCAGTCTGTTTGGATACTATCAAATGTCGAATTCATATCCCCGTAAAAGTATTATGGGGTGATTCTACGTACAAAAGTCTCAGGATAATCCTGGTGGTGGTGTTGTGTTAACAGTCTGGTATTTTTACCATTTAACTAGGTGGTGGTGGTTTCTTTTTCCATCAGAAGACCCATCTGCTTGTTTGCTATCTTATGATATAAAAAAATATTGATTACTTTATTATTATTATATAACCGCATCTTTGGTCAAGTGGTTGCCGACCCTGACTATGCAATGGAAGGAACTCAGATTCGAGAGGTATACCTAAGTATATTGTTTTGTTGATCTAAGGGTAAGCATTTGTGTAATGAGGGTTCATTTTTGTATTTCAAGATTTGGGTGTTTGTTAAACATATTTCAGTATTTATCTATATACTAATATTGTTGACTAATACACATATAAAAGTAAATACATAATTTGCAAACTCTGGGCTACAATCAATTCGTATTATTTGTCCAGTAAATGTTTAACATTATTTATTTAGTATAATCTCAGTTCCAACTTCAACACTCTGATACTTATAAAAAATCCAATCTACGAAGGCATCATCCATTTAAATCCATAATTCCCTCGCGGCATTCGCTTTTAAAATATTCAATAGCTCGCACTCCTCTGTCAAACGCATTCTTTACTTCATTACTCTTTTCTTGACAGGCTGGTTAATCTTTTATTGTGTTCGGAATAAAAGTCTTTTGTACTCGTAGTCTTTATTTGGGCAATTCCATTATCTTTGATTGAATGGGCAGCTCATATCTTATAGAAAATAAGATAATTTGTTTGTTTGAATTATGAAAACACACATATGATACTACACAATTTTATTAATATATAAAAAACTTCAAAAATACTAAAAAAGCAGTAGGTATAGTTTTATATATCACTAGCTGTTGCCTGCGACTTCGTCCGCACAGACTTCGTTTATTCCGCACTGCTCCTCCCCTGTAGGTGATAGCGTGATAATATGTAGCCTATATGTTGACCCGACCTGTTACAAATATTCATGCAAAATTTGAAGTAAATCCATGCAGTACTTTTTGAGTTTACCCCGGACATACATACAGACAAACAGACAAAAATTCTAAATATTAGATATAAAGATAGATAGACAAAAATTCTAAATATTAGATATTAGATATATAGATAGATTTTTGGCTTCGATATCGATTGTAGATCACGCCCTAAGTATGTATAGACTAGCTGTTGCCAACGACTTCGTCCGCGCTGATTTCGTTTACTCCGCACAGCCCCTTCATCGTAGGTGATAGCGTCATAATATGTAGCCTATATGGTGACCCGATCTATTAGTAATATTCATGCAAAATTTTGAAGCAAATCCATGCAGTACTTTTTGAGTTTACCCCGGACATACATACAGAAAAACAAACAAACAGACAAAAATTCTAATAACTATATTTTTGGCTTCGATATCGATTGTAGATCACGCTCCAAGTATACTTTAAAAAAAATATTCAATGTACAGTTTTGACTTTCCTACGATTTTATTATATGTATATAGATGTATAGATTATATACTGTAAACACATTAAATTATGGTTTATCCTAAAAAGCAGAAAAATTTACAGCAAGACCAAAACAGCAAATACAACTGTAAAGTTTAATTAATTTTTATTAATATTTATTACACTTGTATAATTAGCTAGTTTATTTTTAACTTAGTAATAAAAATGTTCCGCAAATTCTAAAATTACATAAAGTTATTCATAGATTCATTTTGAAATTAAACGAAGATTTTAAAAATGAAATTAATTGGTAAGTTCTATTATTTACACGTGTTATTAACATGGTGACCACTAAGTGGTAGAGTTCCGCAACGATTCGCACAGTTTTGTAACCACCATCTTTCCTATTTCTGTCGCAATAACCTAAAACACGTAATTGTCATGTTCTGGTTAGGATGAAGTAGCCGGTAAACTAGTACATGAGGCATAATCATCCCTCTATTTTGATAAAAACGCATCATTTGTACAACGCAACGCAACATCTTTGTTGTCTTAGGTGATAGTCTCTTTCCGAGTTGTTACTTGTTTGGTATCTTATCTATACATATAATAAAATCGTAGGAAAGTCAAAACTGTACATTGAATATTTTTTTATAAGAATACTTGGGGTGTGATCTACAATCGATATCGAAGCCAAAAATATAGTTTTTACAATTTTTGTCTGTTTGTCTGTTTGTCTGTTTGTCTGTTTGTCTGTTTGTCTGTTTGTCTGTTTGTCTGTTTGTCTGTTTGTCTGTTTGTCTGTTTGTCTGTTTGTCTGTTTGTCTGTTTGTCTGTTTGTCTGTTTGTCTGTTTGTCTGTTTGTCTGTTTGTCTGTTTGTCTGTTTGTCTGTTTGTATGTTTGTCTGTTTGTCTGTTTGTCTGTTTGTCTGTTTGTCTGTTTGTATGTTTGTCTGTTTGTCTGTTTGTCTGTTTGTCTGTTTGTCTGTTTGTCTGTTTGTCTGTTTGTCTGTTTGTCTGTTTGTCTGTTTGTCTGTTTGTCTGTTTGTCTGTTTGTCTGTTTGTCTGTTTGTCTGTTTGTCTGTTTGTCTGTTTGTCTGTTTGTCTGTTTGTCTGTTTGTCTGTTTGTCTGTTTGTCTGTTTGTCTGTTTGTCTGTTTGTCTGTTTGTCTGTTTGTCTGTTTGTCTGTTTGTCTGTTTGTCTGTTTGTCTGTTTGTCTGTTTGTCTGTTTGTCTGTTTGTCTGTTTGTCTGTTTGTCTGTTTGTCTGTTTGTCTGTTTGTCTGTTTGTCTGTTTGTCTGTTTGTCTGTTTGTCTGTTTGTCTGTTTGTCTGTTTGTCTGTTTGTCTGTTTGTCTGTTTGTCTGTTTGTCTGTTTGTCTGTTTGTCTGTTTGTCTGTTTGTCTGTTTGTCTGTTTGTCTGTTTGTCTGTTTGTCTGTTTGTCTGTTTGTCTGTTTGTCTGTTTGTCTGTTTGTCTGTTTGTCTGTTTGTCTGTTTGTCTGTTTGTCTGTTTGTCTGTTTGTCTGTTTGTCTGTTTGTCTGTTTGTCTGTTTGTCTGTTTGTCTGTTTGTCTGTTTGTCTGTTTGTCTGTTTGTCTGTTTGTCTGTTTGTCTGTTTGTCTGTTTGTCTGTTTGTCTGTTTGTCTGTTTGTCTGTTTGTCTGTTTGTCTGTTTGTCTGTTTGTCTGTTTGTCTGTTTGTCTGTTTGTCTGTTTGTCTGTTTGTCTGTTTGTCTGTTTGTCTGTTTGTCTGTTTGTCTGTTTGTCTGTTTGTCTGTTTGTCTGTTTGTCTGTTTGTCTGTTTGTCTGTTTGTCTGTTTGTCTGTTTGTCTGTTTGTCTGTCTGTCTGTCTGTCTGTCTGTCTGTCTGTCTGTCTGTTTGTCTGTTTGTCTGTTTGTCTGTTTGTCTGTTTGTCTGTTTGTCTGTTTGTCTGTTTGTCTGTTTGTCTGTTTGTCTGTTTATCTGTTTGTCTGTTTGTCTGTTTATCTGTTTGTCTGTTTGTCTGTTTGTCTGTATGTATGTCCGGGGTAAACTCAAAAAGTACTGCATGGATTTACTTTAATTTTTGCATGAATATTACTAACAGGTCGGGTCAACATATAGGCTACATATTATCACGCTATTACTTACGGGGGAGGTGCTGTGGGGTGTAAACGAAGTCCGCGCGAACGAAGTCGCTGGTAACAGCTAGTGATTAGTAATCTATTTCAGCTATACTCAACCTGCGGCCCGCCGGGCTTTTTTGATTGGCCACTTGGGTCTACGTACATGTGTGAATGTTCTTTTTCTAAAATGAAATATACAAAGAATGTATACAGAAGTAAACTCACAGATTCTCTTCTGGATGATGTAATAAGAGTAGCATGTAGCAAGAAGCCAGATCGTGATAAAATTATGAAAAACTGTTCACAGTATCAAATATCGCATTAAACTACAGTTTTTTAAAATCTTCTCATCAATAAAGTAAATACATCATAACCTTTGATTTATGTTTCATTTATGACCTAATAATTTCTCGCATGCGGCCCGGGATATCATGACTAAAATGTTTGTTGGCCCTGGTAAAAAAAGGTTGAGTGTGCCTGATCTAGTTAAATACGATTCCCCGGACATTTGCCGCCACCGGATTTTAGAAAATGACTTATCAATCCCTTTTTTGGATTCCGTACCTAAAAGGTAAAACGGAACCCTATTACTAAGCTTCCGCTGTCTGTCTGTCTCATCAGGCTGTATCTTATAACATGTATTTCTAGCTAGAAAGCTGAAACTTTCACAAATATAATATATATACGTTGTCGTATAACAACAAATACTAAAAATAAAAAAATTAAGGGGGTCCCCATACAATAAACGTGTCTTTTTTCGTATTTTTTGCTATGATGGTACGGAACCCTTGGTGCGCGTCCGACTTACACTTGGTCAGTTTTTTAATTTTTACAATGATTGTTATCTGCGGAAAAAATGCTTCACATGGACTTGCGAGGACTGAAGTGTGTATAAACTGCTTCACGATTCCTAGCTGCTACTCAGATCTCGAATAATTAAACGCAGTAAAATGTTGCGTTTAATTAACCGAGAATGACATTACCTCTTAACCTATTCCTGCCGTAATAGCGTCACTGCTTGTCACTGTCAGGTTTCGGTTTGGAGGATTATGAAGCTGGTAAACTTATGCATGTGGCATTACCAACCCGCCTCATGGATAGCAACGTATCATTACGTGTTTGGTTTTTATCCTATGATATTAAAAAAAATGCTTGATTTTTATCCTATGATATATAAAATATATAAGAAATTGCCAAGTGCGCACGAAGGTCCTGTTCGACGGGCGACCCTTTACCGCGTTCTTATGGCTCGTCGGTAAAGCTCGCCCGTGTATCATCACAACACCGCGGTTATATGTAGTGGCCATAAGTTTGTATCAAGGGCTCTTAGACCATTAAGACCGCGGTATAGGCTCGCCCGTCGATCAGCACATTTATCATAATTTCTGAAACATACGAAAAAACACGTTTGTATGGAGACCATCCTTAATATTTTCAGTTTTTTTTATTTTTAGTATGTGTTGTTATATCGGCAACGGAAATATAAAATTTGTGAAAATTTCAGCTTTCTAGCTATCACGGTTTATGAGACACAGCCTGGTGACAGAGAGACAGACGGACAGACAGATAGCGGAGGCTTAGTAATAGGGACCTGTTTTACCTTTTAGGTACGGAACCCTAAAAATAAAAGACAACATGATCTCTAGAGGCTTTTTAGAGTATCTAAGAACCATTTGTTTGAATTGGCTTTAATTTGGGGGATTCAACTATGCATTCTACTATTATCAATGCAAAAGTCTGTCTATCCATCTGTTACACTTTCATAGATAAACAGTTGAAACGATTTTGAGAAAATTTGACAAAGAATTATTTAAAGACCCAGGTTTCCTTAAAAAATAAAACTCAACGGGTCTGAAAATGGGGAAGAAAGTTTGTATGATAGATTAACTTGATGACTCATGTATCTCGGATATCTTGTTAAGTGGGCACCGAGCTTTTAGAGCGAATTTATATTTTGGTCTTCTACTGGACAGGGGGAAGCCTGATAGTTCTGACTACGATGGGCGACAGGAGTGCGGATTTTGTTATTTCCTTTTTATCATTAAATTTTGTGAAGTACATTTTAAAAATATAAAGTGCATAAATTATAGAAAACATACTGGTTTGCTATTTTTTAAAAACGGATGACCTTCCGCTAAATATTTACGCCACACTAAAGTTTTTTTTTTTTTTTGAAGTAACTTTGAATTTTTTTTCTAACGAGGAAGCTGAAAGTTATCATGTTTCAAATTTGTATAATTTGTGTCGTGAATCTTTTAGTATCTCACTTATAAATTCCATAGCTAAATCTTTAATAATAACGATATAGCAAGGGATCTCCCTAACGCATTTATTTCGAAATTAGCTCGGTGCAGCCTTAAGTCAAAAATTCGTTAATTCGAAATTTTTAGCATAGCCCTTAAAACTCGAGTTATCGGAAATTCACTGCATTACATACAATATTCATAGGTGAAGCTGAGCAGGTAAGCTAGTGATATTATACATGTATGTATGAACTCCAACAAAATATATCGAATTTGTTTAATGGCATTGGGGTCACAAGTCTTGTATACATCACACCATAATTACTAAAACTAACAGAAGCAGTCAAACACCATAAAAACGTTATAAAATATTTATTGTCATGGGGCAGCGGATATTAATTATGAAATACATTCGTTAACGTCGACGGACGATAAACATTGTAAATGTGTAATTAATTAGGAGTGTCGCTAACAAATTTTGTCTCCACTCGACAGTTGGACAAAAACAGGCATAATTTATGTGTTTGAGAGTCGACGCGTCCCTACCCTCGTCGGCAGGTTGAAAGAGTCACGGCGCGTGATTGATGATGAGCGTTCGACGCCCACGTGTCTACAAACAGCTACATTGACAAACTATTGCATTACCCAAAAAAATATTGCTTGTAATGTACCTATGGCGGGTTTCTATGAAATTTTATGTTACGCTTTTATCATATATTTATGAGTTTTCATCACATAAAGTATCATCACACCGGGTCCTTTACGGGGTATGTAAGCCAAATGTCTATGAACTTTCAGGGTCACTACGATTCATCGGTTTTTCCGTTGAAGAGAAGAATAGGCCAACTGCCGTTCTGCTAGACAGGTTGTAAAAGGCGACCGAGTGGCTACGCGCGTCACTACCATCGTGACTACTAGGTGGTAGAGTTCAGCATCGGCTCGACCGGGTCTAGTACCACCGCCTTACTTATTCTTGCTGCAATAGCGTCAGTACTAGTCACTGTCGTGTTCTGATTTAGAGGGTAAGGTAGCGGGTAAACTTTTGCATGTGGCATTAGACCTCGCTACCAGATAGCAACGCACCATTAACATCTTTGATGTCTATACGCGATGGTTGACTCTTTCCATCAGAACCCCATCTGCTTATTTGCTATCTTATGTTATATAAAATAAATATAAAAAAACACACACCAACCACCAGACTCCTAGCTGCTACTGAGATTTTGGATATTCGAGAAAACCTCAATAAAACTTTTGCCCGACTCGGGGATTAAACTTGAGGCCACGTGCTTTAGAAATAAACCGAATAGGCTAACATCTAAACCACCAGACAGTCAGATTTACAGCATAGCATAGTACATAAACAGTAAACTATCATGAGAGCAAAACAATGATTACCTGTATATACCAGTGATGGAAGCGAGGCGTTGCAAATCGAAATACAGGAATCTTGATTCAAATGAGCAAGTTTTCCAAATACATTATAATCAAAATAGGAATATGTAAGAGAGAAATTCTTTTTTATAGTATTCATGTGGTCTGTGTTTCTTTTATTGAAGCACAAGCAAGCAGATTGCTCCTTGAATGAAAATCATAAAACCATCGGCAATAGCCACTAAAAGTATTCAGTTGTGTTGTCGTTGTCATCCATGAAGCGAGGATGTATTTTTTTATATTATAAAATAGCAAATACAAACAAATGGCTCTGCTTATGTAAAAAGACAACTAACTATTATATAAACAAAAAATGTTAATGATATGTTGCTGTCCGAGTGGCTAGGAGTTAATACCACGTGCGTAAATTTACCGGCTATCTTATATTCTAAACCGGATCACGACAATGATAAACATTGACAATATTGTAGCAGGATTTTCACCGTGTTGGTTCCGGCCTCCTTTGTAGAATAGGCCAACTGCCGTTCTGCCAGGCAGGTCGTAAAAGGCGACCGATTGGCTATCGAGTCACTACCATCGTGGCTACTAGGTGGTAGAGTTCTGGATTGTCTCGCCCGGGTCTGGTACCACCGCCTTACCTATTCCTGCCGCAATAGCGTCAGTGCTTGTCGCTGTCGTGTTCCGGTTTGGAGGGTAAGGTAGCCGGTAAACTTATACATGTGGCATTAGACCTCGCCACAAGATAGCAACGCACCATTAACATCTTTGGTGTCTATAGGCGATGGTTGACTCTTTCCATCAGGAGACCCATCTGCTTGTTTGCTATCTTATGACATAAAAAAAGGAATATAGTAGATAATAGGTGAGACGGTAGTACTAAATATCCAGGCGAGACATTACAGAACTCCAACACCTAGTAGTCAAGATGGTAGTGACACATATAGTCAATCGTTTATCTTTTACGAACTGCCTTGCAGAATGACAGGTGTTTATTCTTCAAAGGCTTAAAAACACACACAAAAGTATTATCGAAGAAGTGTGCGTTTGTGATAAGTGACGTCTCGTAAGGCAGAATGTCGACGCCTTCGAAATTTCACGCAGAGATGAACTCGATACTAAGAGAAACGAGTTAAAAGCCAGACCATCAAAGACATATTATATTAGCGGCGTCCTTACAAATTCGAAGTTCTCAAGGACGTTTAAAGCCAAAATTGGCTACAATAGCCACATGCGAACACACGACCGCGCGGAGCTGCGAGACACCAGCTGGTAAGCCTTTTCACCAGTCGCTGTAGCTTAAATCGGCTCGGACGTATTTATATCTCCCAAGGTCGAATGCGAAAGTGGCAAGCACTGACACTAGTACAGCTAGTAATAGGCAAGCGCGTGTAATCAAACCTGGGAAAGGTTTTGCAGAACTCAACTAGGCGGTAGTCACGATAGTGGAGTCACATGCACACGAATGAAGCATTTGATTTATCGTTTGTCTTTTATGAACTGACTGACAGAGAAATAGACCATCTATTCTAAAAGTGGGTATTTTCACGACCAACACAATTAAACATGGGTAGATAGAGTAAATACTCTTATATTAAGGCGATATAAATAATTATCACCGCTTTACCTCTTCCTACGGCCTACCGCAATAGCGTCAATGCATGTCATTTTTGTGTTCTGATTTGGAGGGTAAGTTTTCAGTTTGCTGGACAAATTCCTTGAATTGATCTAAGCTCAAAGGAAGCAAATTAAAGGCGGGGATTAAAAGCCTACTTTCGAATTTACGATATTACTATTGATAGTATGGATAAAATCTTTTTCTATTTAAGATGGCCGATGTGGTGGTCTATTTACGATGGACGAACGATCTTAACAACCGAAAAATTGGTAAATAATGGTTCAAACTTGGTTGGTAGTTAGTCATAGTAGTGGAATAACGGGGCGGTCCAGTGATTAGCGAAACTAACAACGAATCGATGTTTTTTTTTGATATCACAAGATAGCAAACAAGCAGATGGGGCTCCTGATGGAAAGAGTCGACCATCGCCTCTAGACACCAAAGATGTTAATGGTGCGTTGCTATCCTGTGTCGAGGTCTAATGCCACATACATAAGTTTACTGGCTACCTTACCCTCCAAACCGGAACATGACAGTGACAAGCATTGACGCTATTGCGGCAGGAATAGGTAAGGCGGTGATACCAGATTCGGGTGAGACAATGCAGAAATCTACCACCTAGTAACCACCTGCCTGGCAGAACGGCAGTTGGCATATTCTTCAAAGAAGCCCGGGACTAATTATTTGCACAGATGTTTGTATTAAGTAACCTTACGAACGTGGCGTTAAAACTTTGTCACAAGTATAGAAACGTACCATTAACATATTTCGTGCATATATGAGTTGGGTTTCTCTTTACATCAGAAGAGCCATCTACTATTTAGGTATCTTATGACATAAAAAAACTGCAGAACCAAACTTAATTTTCGTGTTTTAAATGAATTGGCATATCTGCCTGTATGTCTTTGCAACATTAATCTACAGTTCAATAAAGACGTTTTATAGTCAATGATAAAAATCCATTATGATAGTCATTCAAATAATACGCAATACAAATTCTCGTAGATTTCCGTCAAGTCATCATTTCGAAGATATGACTGCTTGCAGCACATTAATCTCCGTTTGTCCATACCGAATTCATGTTCAGACATTTAAATACAAAGCTATTGATAAATTATGAATGAAATAACAGTTTCCGATTCAATAGCGAGGAATCGTGTTACAAAAAGTATATAACAATGAGCCTATAAATATTGCTTTCTATTACTCTTTGTAATTCTATTGTGTCTTAGTCTTTTGCCTTCCGCTTGATTCGTTTCACTCCAGAATTTATGATTGTGTGATGTTTCAATTTTGTTATAGAATCTTACATTTTGTAGCCAAGCATGATCTTGCTCAAGACACACATTTTTTACATCATATGACAGCAAACAAGCTGATGACTCTCCTGATGAAAAGAAAAATAATCGCCTATAGACACCAAAGATGTAAATGGTGCATTACTATCCATGTGATAGGATGTTAACGGCTAGAATAGAAAAATAGAACACAATAATGAAAAGCATTGACGCTGTAGTAGCAAGAATAGATAAGGCTGTAGTATCATATACTCAGGCGAGAGGCTGCGGAACTCTACTGTCTACACATCACAAATCGAAATACTTTTTACTTTTTCTCCGTATTAGTCCAGGACTTCTTTGAAAAATATACCTATTATTCTGCAAAACTGTTTGAAAAGGCGAAAGATTGGCCAAGCATGTTACGATGGTTCATAGAGTTTCGTGAAGTTTCGCCTGGACTTGGAGGAATCGATCTATTCTTGTTTGCAAAGTTCAAAGACTGTCACCTTTGTGTTCCGGTTCGAAGGGTAAGGTAGCTGGTAAATTATGCATTTGGTGCTTTTTAGCCGTCATCACTTTTGGCTGTTCATTGGCGTTTTACGAACCATCTGAGAGAATGGTAGTTGGTTTATTTTTCAAAGGGGATTCGGGCCAGTACGGGACGCTTATCACTAGATAATCGAAGTAGTACAAAATATATTTTCATAACAGGTGTTTAATAAGGGCATTCTTAATCAATAATTAATTTCAGTGGCTATTTACATTAAGCACATTCCAAACACGTTCGTTAAACCAAATAAAACGGCAGAAGATTACCAAACAATTAAGTAGCATTTTAAAAGTAGTCTAATAAGTTGATAAATCTAATAATGATAACACGATGTGACACAACTACAATGACACGACACATAAATTAGCGACAGTCTGTTACATCCCTATTTCTCATACAATAGTGCTGATCTGCATGTAAGTTTGTAAGTTAGCACTATTACTGTATAAGTGCTCACTGTTTCCCTAATTTCGTTCAGTTAGATATTAACTAGTAAATTGCTGCCCAGCTACGGACCCGTAGGCGTATCATCTAACGTTTGCAATTCGTCAGCGATCAGCCATGACTCTTAAACGTAATGAAAAAATCATCAAAAACGTCGCCAATTGCTTGCTGGTCACTAGATGCACTTTTTGGAATTTCACAACATCAAAACTAATCAAGCGGCAACGATTACCACTAATGTACAAGGCTGTTATGTGTCTTGCAATAACTAAACAATCACGATAATTTCGCATTGCGAGTTACGTGATCACCCAGCCGGCTTCTGCCTGCCGGCTGGCCTTCAGCAAGGAAACTAGTCTAATATACTCCGGGTCGAAACAACCCTTCATCAGGGTATCACGAAATGTGATCCAAGTTTAAAATATTATAATTGTGTTCATAAAGTCTAATTAGCTATTTAAAGTTGTGTAGAAAGAACTTATGTAGTTGTTTTAATATAAACACCAACCGGTTTCGCGTTTTACCGCATCATCAGGGCAATAAGTCGATACTATCGACAAAAGTGTTTGTAACATGCTATTGACACAAATTATGTAGTTGTGTTCATAAATGTGAAAACCATCGGTTCATAAATGACCGAGTTCTGAGGTAACAAACATAAAAAAGATACAGCCGAATTGAGAAATTCCTTCTTTTGAAAAATCGGTTGAAAATACACGCAATTCAGTAGTCCGTAGAAATAATTTGTAGTAGTATATTTTTTTACTTTAATATAAAAAAAATTCAAACAAAATCTCACGTGAGATTGGGGGATGGGGGAGGGGGTTGAATAAAATCTCACGACATCTCACCAAGGGGGGAGGGAGGGACAGAAAATTTAAAAAAAACACCTCACGTAATTTATGGACGCCCCCTAGGTGCTAGCGTGACAATATGTAGGTATTATGTTGACCCGACCTGTTAGTAATATTCATGCAAAATTTGAAGTAAATCCATGCAGTACTTTTTGAGTTTACCCCGGACATACATACAGACAAACAGACAAAAATTCTAAAAACTATATTTTTGGCTTCGATATCGATTGTAGATTACGCCCCAAGTATTCTTTTAAAAAATAATCAATGTACAGTTTTGACTTTCCTACGATTTTATTATATGTATAGATTTGTTGATCCTCCTCTTAAAAATCCCATCCCATCGTAGCTACTCGGAAAAACCGTGTGAGGTAAACTGTTCCAAAGCTTGACTGTTCGTATAAAATTGTTTTATTTTAGTACCAAACAGTGTTTATTCTGGAAAAAAGTACAACTTAGGGAAATACACAAAATAAGTAATGTACTTATTATGCGCTACGTACCGCACAAACAGCTGGATTGAGAGTTTTGCGGGCGCGACGAATCAGTACAATTTACGCTTTACATTGCGTGACGTAAAAATAAGAAAAATTATAAAACACAAATTTTGCATTTCAGATAAAAAAAGAATTGCCATCGTGACTAGAACATTTAAATGGCACGTTTTTAATGTCGGTGAACACTTCCGTGCACAATGTATATGCGTTATGTTTCATCGTGGAAAGAGGACAAGTCATTAAAATATTCCCATTAAATTAGACACTTCTACTATTCCACTTGTACATAAATTTATTGACTCAATAATAATCAGTTAAGTATATTACATCCTGAAGATGTTTTAAAAAATGAAACCGGTCGAGTAATATATTAAAAAATATGTGTAAAAGAGAAATTTATGTACAAGTGGAATAGTAAAAGTGTCTAATAACAATGAAATTTCACCAAGTGCCGACGATGGAAAGTGTAGAATATATTCCCATTAAACTTTATTTGTTACTTTAGACCATTAATATATAAAAACCCGTAGACTTCAAAAAATGTTTGTAACCGTTGGTGCTGTAATAATAAATGGCTTTTAGGTATTTATATTATTGAGTGAAGCCGCGGGCAGTCGTTAGTTTAGTATATTTTATAAATATTGGTCATATGCTAAAATGTTGCCTCAATAAAAGTTGCCAACATCTCAATATGAATTTTACGGTCCCTATATCCGTTTCCCGCGTAAATACACTTAATGGCCGTCATTTTGTGAACGTTTTTATTGTGAAGTTTTTTTAGTAGCGGGAAAATCGTTTGTTTAGTCTACATATTATGGTTGTGATGCGGGTTTTGGGTTTATTATGGTGATTATATGTTGCCTTTGCAACGCTTTGATGCAGTCGCGCTGTTATATTAATTAATATGCGTCAGTGTTATTGAATTTCATTTTAAAATATCTTTATTGTCGTGCCGCAGATCAAACAGTAGCAGTCAAAATAAAAAAAAATGCAGTTTGATTTATTTTTGACAGATGTAATAAAAGTGAAAAAATTAAATATTTGATTAATGACGCTATACATTTTATGAAATTTAATTATCTCTCTTTCTAATTATTCTTTCTCAAAACTAGAAAAAAAATGTGTTAATTGGTAAGCGATATACTTGAGAATCCTAGTGGTTCTAATTATATTTGTGTTTTAGCACTCACTAGTAGGAGATCTTGAAAAACTTAAAAACGACTAAAAAAATTTTTTTTTATTATATATCAAGGAAGAATTTCGTCACTTTTAACTAGTTGACACTGGCTGATTTGGTTAGAGCGTACCGGACTGAGGGAAGGTCGCAGGTTCAAATCGTAGAGAATCGAAATTTTTATGTCTGTCTATCTGTCTCTCTGTTTGTTTGGGCTAATCTCTGAATCTCTGGACCAATTTTGTCGTTCACTTTCAACGCACCATTAACACCTTTGGTGTCTATAGGCGAAGGTTGACTCTTTCCATCAGGAACCCATCTGCTTGTTTGTTATGTTATGACATAAAAAAAGATAGCTGCTGTAATAAGAAGTAACTTAAGCAACTTTTATTTTAGAAAACTTTCCACGCGGACGAAATTGCGGGCACGACTAGTCCAAACATACAGATAGACCATCACCATCATCAAGAAGCGATACTATTGTGACATTAGGTGGTAGAGTTTCACAATATCTCGCACAGGTGCTTGATACCACCATCTTATCTATTTGTGCCGCAATAGCGTCAATACATCGTTATTATGTTCCGGTTTGGAAGGTAAGGTAGCCAATAAACTTATGCATGTGGCATTTCAATCCCACCACACGAATAGCAAAACACCGTTAAAATCTTTTCAATGGTTTCTCTTTCTAGTAGGAGAGCCATCTACTTGAGTGCATTCTTATAGGAAAGCGAAAAGGCAAATCATTCTTCCGATGAAAAGAGCCAATGCGTTAGAATACCAAAGTGTTAGTGGTGCAGTGCCATTCGTATAACAGGGATGCAATATCAAGTATATAGCTTTACAACTTTATGTTTCAGAACTCAGCTACTTACTTACTTAATTGGTTGGTCCCCCTTGGTAACCTTTGAAATTGAAAGTACTGTTTTGTATAAGAATATTAAAATAATAACCGGATTAAAGTCTGCTTACAACGAACTATTTGTAAAATCTATACTAATATTATAAAATTGTAGAGTTTGTTTGTTTGTTTGGTTGTACGCGGTAATCTCGAAAACTGCTGAACCGATTTGAATAATTCTTTTTGAGTTGGATAGCCTATTTATCGAAAAAGGTTATAGGCTATATAACATCTTACTACGATCAGTAGGAACGGAGTAAACAAAGTCCGTGCGGACGAAGTCGCGGGCAACAGCTAGTGATTATATACTATTTAAATAAATTTAACCGTACTGAAAGTAATTTATTTTTGGCGCAAATGAATCTAATTGCTTGCGGGTCATCATGATAATCAGCATACAGTGATAATTTGTTTTTTTTTAAAGAATTATTATATATCATGTTCATCACAACAATGCTTTTCCCTGTCGCGAATCGCCAAGTCTCATCGATTAGTGTCACCGAATGGGGTGGTCAAAAGACACAAATTATGAATACACACACAAGATACACATTTTGTGTCCAAGATAAATATGAACGGTATTTCCGCTATAAACATTTTTGAAACAGTTTTTCCAGCTTGTAACTTTGTGTGTGTTTAAGTAGACGGTAATTTAACATTTCAAACTGAGAAACTTGTAAATTTTGGATAAACGGATGATATCGCGGTACACGACACAATCATGTGATACGTGGCACCATATTGAATTCACCATGCCCTGCCAGAGGATAGACGTAACTATATTTATTTTTATAAATAAAAAACAGACAAATATAAAACAACATTATAAGCAAAGCATTTAAAAAACTAAATGCTAATTTATCATTAAAAAAATTCTAAGAATAAAATTGATAAAGAAATATAAGTTGTATAAAATATAAAGGGTCAAAGTTTGCGATAAATTAATTTGTCAATGTATAATTTATTATAAATTAATTTGTCAATGTATAAATTAATTTGTCAATGTATAATTTTATTCAAAACAAGTAATGTTTTATTAACTACCAATAAAGTATTCTGAAAAGCAAACATGTAAGGTTTCCAGTTCAAGTATAAAATTAAATATATGACACGATAATCTTTCTCAAGCATAAAACAGTATCAGAACGCTATAATAATTTTGAAACAGTCCATTAAGTGAATCTTTACGACTATAATAACAGAACAGAAGTCGCGGTCGCTAAAGAACTGAATGTTATTTTTGTACATTACCATATTTAAACAATTCAGATGATAATAGACACGTCGGCCGAAACCCTTTAGTAATATAAATGATATTATTATTATTTATTTATGAGTTTCCTTCCTCAGACCCTGGGGCGATGCAGCATATTTCATCCAGCGAAAAAATACTTCGGAGTCGTGAGGTTGTACAGAAAGATCCGGTTTGAGTACCTGAAACGACTCGATTTAAGCTTGTTGCAGCAATAATAAAGATTTATGCGACATTCGGCGGTAGCGTGTTTTGTTCTCTGTTACGACCCGATTCGCTTTCTGCAAGATCAATAGCTCTCTTTATTGTAGGTACGTTATGAATTATCTTCATTGCTTCTACTTCAGTTGCCATTTTAATATCTAATTCATGTCAAGCTGGATTGTTCATTTTAGTTGCAGTAATTTATACATTGTTTGTAACGTCTTTATTTATCACCGTTATAGCATTATTTAATACAATTATTTATAATTTTTAATTAAATTTATATTTACTAATCTCATAACTATTATTATGGGCCCCTGTGTTTGTCCGGGCTCCTATGAAAAACAGACTAACTGCCTTTCTCACCAGTAGGTAGTAAAAGCCGACTGATTACTATCCGTATCACCACCATTGTGACTACTAGGTGGTTGAGTTCCGCAACGTCTTGTATGGGTACTTGGAATCATCGCCTTTCCTGTTTCTGCCTCATTAGCATCAATACTTGTCAATGTCATAATAATAAGCCGGAAGGCTTAGAGGGTAAGGTAGCTGGTAGACTTATATAAGTAGCAATGCTATCTCGCTACACGGATAGCAACGCATCGTTAACATCTTAATATCTTAGGCCTATAGACGATGGTTTTCTTTTGCCATCAGTGCCAGTGCCATCTGCTTTTTGCTATTTAATAATATATAAAAAAACTAGAAAATGGTTATAAACAGGTTCGTTCAGTTCAGTCTATATTGAATACATCCGAAGGCGAGTTTGGTTAAAACTTATACTTTAATTTTTCTAGTACTTTTATAATGTTCTATTTCCTAATTGTTTTTTCTTATATGTATTGTACGTTTTGTGTAAATATATGTATAACATTGAAATAAATTATTTCTAATTTTTAAAATACGCAAAATTAAAAATTAATTAATGTATATTTATTCATATATACTTTTAGAAAGTACTAATAGATCTTCCTTATGCTTAAAACAGTTGAGAAAGCTAGTTTATGAGAAAGTTTTTTATATTATGTTATATGTTTAAAAACACGATATGCAAGATATTCTGGTGCAATGCTTTTTTATTCTACAAGAGTTTTTTCGCAAATTATGTTTTAACTTCGTGCTGTGAATTAGGTATTTGAAGAGGTGGATTAATTAAAATCTGACTAACCTAAATGCAACTAAAATTTACCAGGTCCATCTATTGCCTTGAACCGAACATTAAAGAATTAAGTAAAGAATATACGAAGGTCAGAATTTTATATATATATATATATATATATATATATATATATATATATATATATATATATATATATATATATATATATAAGAAATAAGAGAAAAGAATAATAAGAAATAGGAAATGAGGTGTTTAATTTTGGGCCAGCGGGCCAGCCAGCAAAAAAGGGAAGTTCGTAAAAATACAAAAAAAAAAATTAAAAAAAAGGGTTCATGCGTACAAAATAATGATTATTTGAAAAGTTTCTTAATGCGATGACTCTATATTTACGGCGAACATGACAGTGGTTGACATGATTTTTAATGCAGTTGACACTTTTGCGCCTATATATATAAATAAATAAATTACAAGGTTTAAGTATGTATAGCTATTGTGTGTTATTATTTTTAATATGATGGAAAGTGTGGTGGATGAGGGTGAAAAATTGTATCAAAACTTTTTACGCGATCGAATTATAAGGTATGTGAGATATATAAATTACAAGGTATAAGATATATTATGCTCGACCGCCTCGTTGGTCGAGTGGTTAGCGGCCCTGACTACGCAATCAACGGGGCTCGGGTTCGATCCCCGACAGGGACAAGCATTTGTGTGATGAGCATAAATGTTTGTATTTCCGGGTTTGGGTGTTTATTATATATATTCTGATATTTATGTATGTATAATATGTATTTCTATGTATTAGTATCGTTGACTAACACCCATAACACAAGCAAATATTTGCTTACTTTGGGGTTAGATCAGTAAGTGTAATTTGTCCCGTGAATATTTATTTATATTTATTTATTTATATATGATGTAATATTTAAGTATTGGAAATATATAATTATCTCTATAAATAAAAATAAACCGCCGAAGTGTTTTTACGCTAATAACTTCGAAATAAATGCGCCAAATTGAATAATTATCTTTTTGTAGTAATCGTTATTATTAGGACAAGGGCTGTATGAAAGAATCGGAAGGGAAAATCTTCAAAATCTTTTAATTTGGAAAGTGACTGAGTAAGTGAGACAAAATATAATAAGGGAGTATCTTCAATATAATACAAAAGAGAATGGTTGAATTATTTAAATGTAATTCTATTTATTTAACATAGTCGTACATTTTGCTCATTTTCTTATTTGATACACCCATGTGAAGCCGGGTTATTTCATGTTCCGGTTGGAAAGGTAAGGTAGCCTGTGCATTGCTTTGCACTGATAGCTATCTGCAAAGAGTATGCCCGTGATCATGGCTTAAAACATAATGCGCAAAAGTGCAAGATCATGGTGTTGAGGGCGGGGACAAAATGTCCACTAGATGTACCTCCGGGTTAAACTGGCTGGCATGACATTGAAGCGGGTGCACAGATTCACATATCTCGGTTACTCGGTCACGTTTCAACCGATGACTTGAAAGATGACGAAGATATTGAGCGCGAAAGGCAGGCGGTGTCAGTTAGGGCAAATATGATTGCGCGTATATTTGCCCGTTGTTCAAAACCAGTAAAGTTAACCTTATTCAGGGCCTACTGCACCTCTTTCTACAATTGTAGCCTTTGGTTTAAATACACAATTCGGGCATTCGACGCTCTTCGCGTTCAATATAACAACGCTCTCAGGACAATGTTGCGGCTTCTGTAGCACCTCGGGAATGTTCACGGAGGCACGCATGGATTATGTCTATGCCATTATGAGAAAGAGAAGTACTTCGATGCTGAGAAGGATGCGGGATAGCGACAACAGCTTGTTGGCTATTACGGCTGATCGTAATGATGGGACTTTTGTAAAACACTGGCTTTCATTACATGGGCTAGTGTGTGTGAATGTAAAGTTTAAAATTATAAGTTATTTTATATAAAAAATAGTAATTTAATTCAATTAAATAGCAATAACTGCATGCATGTGGCATTGCCATCTCGCCACATGGAAAGCGACGCGCCATTACCATTTTTTCTTTCTATCAGAAGAGCCATCTGATTATTTGCCATCTTATAATATGAAAAAATGTAAATATTTTTTTATATTGTAAACCTATTCCTTATATTTTAAGGCAAAAGGTAAATAATTTTTATTATAAACTAGCTGTTGCCTGCGACTTCGTCCGCGCGGACTTCGTTTACTCCGCACTGCTCCTCCCCTGTAGGTGATAGCGTGATAATATGTAACCTATATGTTGACCCGACCTGTTAGTAATATTCATGCAAAATTTGAAGTAAATCCATGCAGTACCTTTTGAGTTTACCTCGGACATACATACAGACAAAGAGACAAACAGACAAAAATTCTAAAAACTATATTTTTGGCTTCGATATCCATTATAGATCACACCTCAAGTATTCTTTTAAAAAGTATTCTTTTAAAAAATATTCAATGTACAGTTTTGACTTTCCTACGATTTTATTATATGTATATAGATATAGATAACACATTATTTTACTAAAGATTTCTTAGCTCACCAGTGACCAGTCAATATTCTACTTTGAGTAATATTTTAATAGCTCCACATTATCTGTTAGCGATCATTGTTATGGTGCTGTTATATGTATATTTATCATGTTCATGAATATTTTAACACGTTATTAATGTGTGAATAATGCATGACAATGTATTAATTATTATTTAAATGCAAGTGTATAAATCAATTTAAAATGCTGCTTTCTTCTCATATAAAACGTTAATGGATACGAGTGAAATTCGCTCATCTGTTATATTTTATACAAATAATTAACAATTCTTCTACACTAATATTATAAAGAGGAAAGATTTGATTGTTTGTTTGAATTGAATTGGCTCCGAAACTACTGGATCGATTTAAAAAAATATTTTACCATTAGAATTCTACATTATTCCTGATGAACACAGGCTATATTTAATACGCGAAAAATTAGAGATCCGCGTGAAATATGCGCGAGCGGAGCCGCAGGTAACAGCTAGTATTTTATAACATAACATAACAAACAAGTATATGGCTCATCTGGTGGGAAGAAACCATCGTTAATACGCACCAAAGATTTTAATGGTGCCTTGATATCCATGTGGTGGTTATTCGGCCTCGAACATACATAAGTTTACCGGCTACATTATCCTCCAAACTGGAACACGGTAGTGACTAGTGACAGACACCGACGCTATTAAGGCATTAAAAGGAAAGCCGGTGGTATCAGATCCGGGTCTCGCCCGAATCTGATACCACCGGATTATTACGTTGCGGAACTCTACCACCTAATTGTCACGATGCAAGTGACATGTATAGCCAATCCTTCACCTTTTGCAAATTGTCTGTCAGAAAGGCAGATATCTTGTTCTTTGAAGATGGTCCGGGCCAACACAGAGGCATTTATTATATAAATTTTGTCTTGTTCGTGAAGAATGAGTGTACAAGCTCTATAGTTTTGACTATCATGTAGTATAGTGTTTTAATGTCTAAAATATTTCCATGTAAAATATTCGGAGCTCCTTTTGAATATTAATCATCTGCTATTCTGCCAGGAAGTTCGAAAAAGACGAACGATTGACTATACATTTCACTATCGTCGAGACTATTATTCCATTTTATCCCATTTTTCCCGTGGGATTGAGACCCACGCGAGTACCACGAGAAACGACTAGCGTTGTATAAACATATATAATTAACAGCAAGTAATATTTTTAAATTACTTCGCATGACAAACATTAAAGTTATAAATATGTGCATACTTAACTACAATCAGGCGGCATTCTCAAAGAAAATTTATTTCTTTCTCTAATTGCATAGATAATATCCAACACACGAATCAGCCTTATCGACGTAATGTATTTATTTATATAAAACAAGCACGAAATTGGGGTTTAATATTTTTTATAACTTCCTACCGGTGTTAGCAGTCTGTGTGTATTACCCAAGAGGGTTAATAATTACCTTATCATCGGATCCCGATTCCCGCGCTACTGCTGAAGTAAGAGTAAAAAATATTAAGCTGGTCTCCTTTCAGCGTAAGCAAGGTGATTCGAACGACTGAATGCTCCATTTTTAAATTTATTTCAATACATTTAAACACAATAATATCTACACACCAATAGTGGACGCCAAACTGTAAAATAATTTAAAGGTGATAAACTGTTATAAGATTGTTATAGTTCTAATTAGTTATTTAAGTTTAATACCCGGATGACAGAATTTTGCTCGATATTTTTTTGGTATCTGCGTACTAAATATCATGAAAATCGTTGGAGTCATTTCCGAGATTCAGCTGCTGAAATGAAACAAATTGAATGTAATGGTTCAAAATTCACGTCAAAATATTCAGCGGTTATTGTGTGGTGCGCTTTCTAAAACTAACAGATATATTTTTATAGATATAGAATTAAAATATTTTTTCCTACAAGCTCCATTATTTAAACATTCTAAAATATCGAATTTTGTAATTTAAGATTAAAGATACTATAGCGTCAATGCTTGTCACTATCGTGTATCGGTTTGTATGATAAGGTAGCCGGTAAACTTATCTTTGTGGTATTAAGACCCCGCTACAAGGATATCAACGTACCATTAACATTTTTGGTGTTTATAGGCGATGGTTGTTTCTTTTTAGAAAGAGAGTCATCTGTTTGTTTGCTATCTTTACGATACATCCTAAAAAAATCTAAGTTTATAAATTTAATTAAGATTAAAGGTATTAAATCCTTATGCATTCTTTTGCCGTAGTAGTTAATCATTAATGGGTCCATCACCGCTTAGGATAATCGGGGCCGACAGGTTTATTCGGTTTTTGAGGAGTACCTCAAGAAACTCTCTACACCTAATACTTATTATAAGTAAAATACTACTATTATATTTGAGTCCGAGGATCGAACTCTACACACCAAAAATCTGAGCTAAATAAGTACTAAACAATAAGATGCAGTCTTTCGCTATAAAAATAACCAAAAAAATGATATCAATAAATTACACTCTCTAACTCATCTATTGTATTACAATGTGTGTTCTCATATATTCTCTTTGCAAGTGTGGTTGTACGCATTTTTTTAAGTAATCTCATTATTATGTCTCGAGCTGCAACACGGTGATTAAGTACTTGATTTATAGTATATGCAATTTGCATCACAACTGACGCCATTGCTTTTTGCTTGCAGCCGATGATTATCGGCCGTATCGTGTCGGTTTTAATGATAGTTATTTCATGAGTCGGCGAACTTGCTATCAGGGACGATTCGACTTCTACATACATTACTTCGAATGTGTCCGATTATGTTAATAGGCTCCATACAAGGATCGGTGTATCTTTTTCTGCGACCGTTAATGGATTGTTTGCTGATGCTCTTGTAGTTATATCTTCTTAGAATACATTTCCAGTAAATTTATTGTTCATGTATAATTAAGTTTCAATTAGAGATCTGTTTTATAGTTAATGGCTTCTTTTATATTTTTTGAAATATATGATTGTACTTTTTTCAAAATGATATACAACAACTGCTTAAAATATGTTAATGTTACAGATCAACTGATCTGTATGACATCCACTGTAAAACCAAGGTTTGGGGTGTGAAGGGTGCACAACCAGAGTTAATGTTAGTGGTCTGGTATATCCGCCCTGAGGGAGGTCCCCTGTGTAATCATTCCTTGGTTCAGAGCATTATTGGGTGCCCATGTTGGGCACTATTGGGTGCCTAATAAACTATCTGTCATTTTGACAGACAGTTCGCAAAATGCGAAATATTGTTTACACTAATCACTAGCATTGTGGCTACTAGGTAGTAAAGGGTAAAGTTCCGTCAGGCCTTGCTCGGGTTTTCGGTATCACCACCTTATTTATTCATATTAAAATAACGTCAAAGCTTTTCACTGTCTTGTTCTGGTTTGAAGGGTTAGGTTAGATTTATTCATGTGGCTTTGCCAACCCGCAACGTAGATATCAACGTAACATTAACCATCTTTGGTTTTTATAGGCGATGCTTTTTCTCTTCATCAGGAGATGCGTGCTTGTTTGATATCTAATGATTTTAAATTAGAGAAAATCTTAAAAAGAGATTAGTGCGTGAGTAATTGGAATAAGAATTTCGGCTCGTTAATACCTTGATCTTGAAGTCAAAAGATAACTACCGCATACATATTAATGGTATCAAAATTTTTATACTTAACTTTTGGATAGTGTAATATCCTGTGGTGGAAGAAATAGATTACCTGTATACTGAAATATATTTAATAAACACCCAATCCCAGATACTATCATCTATGTTCATTACATAAATACTCGTCCCCATCGGGTATAGAACCCGAGCGCCATCCGTAATCAAGTCAAACATAACGTCAATTCTTCCAAGATATGCTCCCTGAGGTCATCATCCATTTTGCCAATAAACTAACTCATGTATCGCGGTGAACTAAAGCGTCTTTTGATATTCTATGAAACTTTGCTTATTTTGTAAACGATGTGGCGTGATAGTATTTTTTGCAACGCAATTAAAAGAACCAGCGTTGTTTTATACAAACTTTCATTTAGATGTAAATAATAAATTTCATTCACTAAGAGTGTAAAGATGCGGAATCCTATTTATTTAATCGCGACTCGTTCCTGACAAATGTCAGGAACGAGTCGCGATTAAATAAATATTTTTTACAAAGAATATTTCTTCCCATTGTAATAGCTTGACTGGATAACTGACACCCCGCTGACATTGTTGTGGAACATGTTACTTTATTGTCGTGTTCATGTGTGCGAGACACACTTGATAAAAGTAAATGACGTATGTTAATCTAATAGGACCAGATCATACATATTACATTGTTGTACGGAATTTTCTCTTGACAAGTTGTTGCAGGTTTTTTGTTATTACTTACATATTTTTGTAGTTTTTCTATTATTACTTTGTTATTTTTGTGGGCGCTTTATTATTATTTACATAATTTGTAGATGTTTTTATTGCTACTTAATTTTTTTTACCTCCTCTTTTTTAGGTTTTTTATTATTTTTTACATATTTTAATCTGGGCCAGTTATGAAGATTAGGTTAGGTTAGAAGTAACGTATTTTTGTAGTTGTCTTTTTACTGCTTATTTATTTTTAATTTAATTAATTTTAAAATAAGTAGGTAATAATAGAAAGCCTATAGAAAACTTATATAGAAAGATAGAAAATATTAGAAGAAAATATAGATATATAGAATATAAATAAATATAGAAGAAAATATAGAAAGCTTATAGCATTCTATTATTACTTACTTATTTTTGTACGTTATTTATTACATTTTAGTTACATATTTTTCTAGGTTTTTTATAATTATGAAAATGTATTTTTCATAATTATAAAAATTTTAAATTATGAAAATGTTGTAGGTTTTTTTATGTTATAAGATAGCAAACAAGCAGATAGATCTCCTATGGAAAGAGTCAACCATCGCCTATAGACACCAAAGATGTTAATGGTGCGTTACTTTCTTGTGGCGAGTTCTAATGCCACACGCATAAGTTTACCGGGTACCTTATTGTTACTTATGTATTTTTGCAGTTTTTTATTATTACATTTATATTTTTACAACTTCTTTTATTTTTACTTAAATATTTTTATATATTTTTTATAATTATATATTTTTTAGATCTTATATTCTTACTAACATATTTCTGTAGGTTTTTAATTTTCACTTACACATTTTTGTAGTTATTTATTTTTGATTACATATATTTATAAGTTTTTTATTATAAATGATATATTTATATATATTTTTAACTATTACTTACATATTTTTCTCCAGGACTCATTTGAAGATTAGGTGCATTGATTTACTGCCTGGCATCATTGACTGAGAAAAGTATAAACTTGTTATTTCATAATAGAAGTTACAGAATTTGAACTTTGAAAAATTGAAATTTTAATAGCAGGTCGTAGTATGTTAATGGAGTTTTTACACGCCTTGGATAAGCATGAAGGCTCCTCTGGTTATTATATTCTCGACTTTCAAACTATCTTTCTACCAAACTTCATTCCATGGTTTAGGCGTAAAGAACAGACAGACAGATATACAAACTAACACACATAATTACTTTCGTATTTATAAATAATATTATAAATTTCTTTTTTTTGTACACTAGGTCTACTCATTTCTTTTCTTTCATTATTTTATTCTCCTTTAACGGGTTGGCTGGAAGAAACCTCTTTAAGGAGAGATAAGCTCGCCCATTGTACTATAGTTACGTTTGTATTCTCTTATTAATGTTATTTTCTGTGTACAATAAAGTGTTAAATAAATAAATAAATTTCAATCCATACTAATGTATGGATTCAAATTTATTTTTATGAAATGTAATTTAAATTTTAATAGCACTTATGCATTAACAAATTTTCATAAAAAATTAATTAATTTTAATAATGATTATTAGTTCGAGTAACTTGCTATACATTTTTATTGATATTACATAAGTACCTGAAGAATAAATATTTTTTTTTAAATTGGCAAACTTAATACGTTTCTGTATATTTTTTATGGAAATTGACGTCATACGAGCACTAGGCCACCTGATGGAAAGCAGTCGCCATTGCTCACGAATATCAATAATAAAAGCAAAAGGAGCTAGCCTCTTATAACCGACCTCTAAATAAACTGTTAATATTCGTCTTAAGAACCCCTATATCAAAGCTCCTTGGAAACGCTTAAACAATATATAATTGTAATTTTTTGTCTGTCTGTCTTCACTTTACAAAATTTAAATGTATGTGTATGAAATGTAACTCAGTTAGAGCATGTATTTGTATTCACTAAGCAGAAAATAATACGAATAGTCAGTGTAACCTTCCAGGCGAACGTTTATAGCTTTGCCGTGTAGGGTTGCCAATATATTATCATAATACTGCCAGTTCCGAACATCATAATTTTCTTTCTTTATGCCACGACTGGTTTAATAGTGCAATATATCATATTAAAAAGTCCCCCGCAGTGAGTGAGGGTAATATAATCGATATTATTATTGTTTATCGCTGGATGAATAATCATGAGTATGAAATTACTACTTGTTTATTCTTAAGGCCTTTTCAGTGTGTTCTTTATTTATAAAAAGTTAAACACAATCATTTGGTAAGGTTTTAATTTTCAAATACGTAGTTATGTAGTACATTTAGCCTCTCAAATTCTTATATTTTTAACCAAATGTGCTTGAATAAGATTTATGCGTCTGAAGTATGTATATATTTCTATGGATACCATTTCATGTAACAACAAAGTGAAATTCTACAAAAAATTGTGAGCTCTGTGACTAATTGGTGACCAAATAAACAAGAAACAGGCCGTAGGATCTGTAGACCCCACGGTCTGGGGCCTAATTCACGTAATCAAGCGGCAAGCGAGTTAAAGTATTTAAGACACTTACACATTTTCTTACATATTATGCCGCGACGTAGCACATCTCGACGTTCTATCGTGTTTATGTGTGTGAGAGCCCTAAGCGCTTTGACTCAATTACGTGAATTGGGGGCTATTTGCTTAAAAAGTATTTCGTCTTAGTCTATACAATTTGGTTTACTACTGTTGCTTACTGAGTTCCAATCTACTATTAATAAATTGGTAAAGTGGGCGTTGGGCTCGTGCAATGTAGGGTTCCGAAGTTGCCCATCACAATAATGCGGACTAAGAAGAGGGGCTTTTTGTATGCGAGGTTTCATACTATGAACTGCGCGTTGCGATTGAACTGCGATTATAATGCGAATACTATGAACTGACGTTGCATAACTTAAATAGCTATGCAACGTCAGTAACAAATATATTATATCCTCACCACAGGTTCACCGCCTTTAAAAACTTCTCTAAGTACATTTTATAAGTTGGTTGACCATTACTCAAAATCTTGTGAAGCCTTTTAAGCCCTGATAGTTTTCCTT
Source organism: Apodemia mormo (assembly GCA_036924255.1). NCBI lineage: Eukaryota > Metazoa > Arthropoda > Insecta > Lepidoptera > Riodinidae > Apodemia > Apodemia mormo. The sequence goes on along the minus strand of JAUPFN010000009.1, from coordinate 2,364,141 downwards.
TTAACTTCATTATATTTACTACTACCCTTATTTTTTCCACCCCTAAAATCAACAGTTTAGCCTGCAAAGGGGGGATGGGGGACACTTGACTCTAACAACAATTAGAAATTAAAAGCTTAGTATTTTACAAACGAGCCCTTTAATCGAAAACTAGTAAACTAGTAACTGAAAAGATAGAATCTGTTATTTAAAAAATCACCACTTTTAAATCTAATCTCAATTCCATCTACGATATTTTCAACTCGACTTCACTCTCGCAGCCCACTGTACCTATAATCATCAATCATCTCCAAGCTGTATTAATGGTGTATGTATTACATGTTTTCTGAATCAATCATCGTTCTCTCGGAGTCATTGGGTTTATAAACAGTTTGATCGTAATATTTGCTGCGACATGATATATCGTTCCACGGATATAATTATTGTTGGGCTTGATAATGATTGCTTGTTTATTGAGAACGTTTTAGCAACACTGGATTTTTATTTAAAAAAAAAAACATTTTACAACTAGATGTTTTTGATTGGTTGAGAATCGTTATATTTTAGAAATTCGTGATGTTTACCTAACTCGTCTATTCTCCTGGTATTTTCAGAATGGTTAAAAATCGTTATTTTTTGTGATCTACTTTTATACAGCTTAGTTTTAGATTATTTGTTTTTTTCAGGGCGTAGTTTTATTAGTTTTTTCTGAATAAAAAATCTCAGCATGTTTGTGGTGGTTACAACGCTAACAAACGCCCATAATTATCGTAAATAATAAGCGATAATTGATAAACGTTGACAAATGACTCAAAAGTTAAAAAAGATGTTTTATTTTAATAAACCTAAAACCTATTTACATACCCATTCAACATTTTTAGAACTCCTATCGAATCGGAACGCAACCTCAATAGGAATCAACAATTTTTCACCATCAAGCTGGTTTTTAAATTCTACCATCTCGTAGTCACAATGATAGAGACAAGTGTTTATTTAAAAATATTTTGAGGTCAACTAGGTTTTAATAAATACTTAGAAAGTTCTGAACTATTACACTTAGAATGAAAAAAAATAGTAGCAGAAGTCATTTCCAGCATAATCGTAGTGGCATACTACAATAGAATCATATTCCTCAAGAACCTATTTCATCCAAATTGAAAATCTAGACTGTCCTGTAATATAGATAATTTATTTTGTTTAGACATATAAGTAAATCGTGTCGGCCATACTTGAATCTGGCATATTTTAAACTTTAACTTCATGATAAGCACATACAATTAAGCACATTTAACGGCAGAAATATTATATAATTATATTATATGCATAAAACATTGTTATATTCAAACACTATCTTAGACTAAGATTTATGTGAATGTGTTATTGTATATAAAGTCATAAAATAAAAAGTTATGAAGTAGAAAGTTATAAAAATAAGATAACTTTTAAGAGTACTAAGCGCATTGACTTTGTCGGCACTGTCGTGGAACCAACTGAGACCTCCAAGAATAGAATTTTTCTCATTTTTGAATAGGCCAAAGTTTCAGTGTCTTTGACAGGTAGTTATTATTTAAAGTTATTACTTATTTAGTCAGACAAATTCTCACGTGTTGGTCGTTTAAAAAATATGCTGTCTGCCGTTGTTATGTAGTTCAAAAAACGTGTACTATTGTCTCATGAAAAACATGGAAAAACATGTCACTACTGTCGTGACTACCAGGTGGTAGAGTTCCGTAACGTCGCTCCCGGGTTTTACACGTCCGCCTTAACTAACACTATTGAGGCAGGAGCCTCATTAGCGTCAATGTTTGTCACTGTCGTTTTTTGGTTTGGAGGGTGAGGTAGCCAGTAATTAGCTTCAAGATCAGCCAAATTGAGAACCTCAACTTTTTTTTGGAAATTGCTTAAAAATAGGGTTAGGGTTAGGGTCTCGTACCACCGCCTTGACTATTCCTGCCGAAATAGCGTCAATGCTAGTCGCTGTCGTGTTCCGGTTTGGAGGGTAAGGTAGCCGGTAAACTTACGCATGTGGCATTAGACCTCGCCACAAGATAGCAACGCACCATAAACATCTTTGGTGTCTATAGGCGATGGTTGACTCTTTCCATCAGGAGACCCATCTGCTTGTTTGCTATCTTATGATATAAAAAAAAAACCGTTTGTTTAATTAGGAAAGAGATTGAGCACTTTATACTGAACAAGCCAACCTCTGTATCAAAGTCTAGCTTAGCCCTCAAATTAATTTAGAAAACATGCATTAATATGAGTATTTTCTAAAGAATATTCATGTCATATCACCAGAAATAAATGATGCATCAAGTATATATTCTTGTAAACTCCTGCTACACGCTGTCGGCGAGCACCTGAGCTACCGGGAAACGACAACGGATATGTTCATCACTGAAACACTTGTACAATCACCAAAATAACATTATCAAAATATGGGTATTTTTGAAGTAAATATCAATGCTATCTTAATTGCATACCTCGTCATAAGTAAAAATATTATGCATAAAATATCATATAAGTAGTCTTTTGATAAATAAAATACACTTTTGTTTCACTTTTCAAACTCACACGTTGTCTCGTCCGGGTTTGGTACCACCGCCTTACCTATTCCTGCCGCAATAGCGTCAGTGCTTGTCACTGTCGTGTTCCGGTTTGGAGAATAAGGTAGCCGGTAAACTTGTGCATGTGGCATTATACATCGCCATAAGATAGCAACGCACCATTAACACCTTTGGTGTCTATAGGCGATGGTTGACTCTTTCCATCAGGAGACCCATCTGCTTGTTTGCTGTCTTATGACATAAAAAAAATACACACACAACGTGTTTGGTTCTACTTATATAAAGCAGCTGCAGGGTATAAAAACTGTCGTTTAACTGTATTATTTTTGCCTGTCCAACGGAACCGGTTAATTACTGAACAGTGTATTAAAAATATTTGTTTTAAATGAAACAAAATTAAAAGTGTATATTTACTTATTTATCTTCTCCAAAGTGAGAGGAAAAGGTAAAATACACTTGTACTTTTATTTCATTTCTCAAGCATATACACATAACTTATGTGATTTTACTTTCTTAAAGCTTCTTCAGGACGTAATACACTTAAGTAACAGTTTACGATCATAAAAACTGTCATTTACATGTATTAAGCCGTGTGGAACGCACCCGGTTGAATACTAAATAGTAATCTAAAAGAATTTGTTTGCGAAATGAAATAAAAGTAAAAGTAAAATTTAACTTATTTATAGAAAAGTAAAGAAATTGCACAAAAGTAAAAATAAAAAATACAGGATGTATTTTTATTTCATATTTCATAAGATTACCTACTTATAATTTAATATATCCACGAATTTTTGCACTACTTCAACTACTACCGTAAATGCGCGAGTGAGTTTGTTAAGTATTTTTTAATGTGTTAACAAACAGATCATCATGAAATTTTGTATACACATTGTCAGGAGTACAAAAAATATATCCTTTTACCATCGGTAGGTACCTTTCACTCAGAAAATAAAGTTAAATAAGAGGGATTAAAAACTAACTTTAAATCTAAGCGAAGCCGCGGCCAAAAGCTAGTAATATTGTAATGGTACTTTGAAAATTAAACATATCGCAATTATCACAATAAGGATATTTTAAGTTAATGAAAATTTGTCATGATAATGATGTCAACGTAAGAAACTTAATTATCAACATAATCTTAAAATACTTATCCAAAACTTACCCTAACTGTCAGGCGCGTGCGCTTCTTATAGGCAGAAAAGCAGTGCTTTACTTGCCATTCACAGATATTTTAATAAAACGTTCGTACGTTTTAGATGATTTTAATTAATAGTAAGTAAATGAATAAAATGTGACATAATCATGTGCACGCCGCTAAAATCTATAAAAGAAAAAGTTTTTGTGTCCGAGTACTCCGTCGCATACTCAGTATCATAATCCTGTGCACGCCGCTGCTAACTGTATTCTACAAAAAACGCAAACAACGTTAAAATATAAAAGACGCAGTAGTTTAAATATAACTTACTCGTATCTAGAATTGTATTTAGACATTAACATATAATAGATTCCAGGTTAACACCACGAATTAATTCACAAACTTATGTACGAATATCACGCGAAATAATGAGGGAAATCGTGACAAACTTGCATGGGAAACATACATTTCATTTTAATTTGAAAAACGCATCAAAAGTCGTATTGTATGAAACGAGGAGGCATTAATTTAAAACAATTAGCCGGTTGTTGGTTAACATTATTCAGTTCAATTACGTTGCTCTATGTTTGCATAAATATTATATACACAGGGTTAATTTAAAAATCTGGCCCTTTTTTCGGAGGATATTTAGAATCTATATTTGATTTAAGTAATAAAAAAAATAAGAAATTTAAAATTTCATAATCTGACACAAAAAAACAAAATGCATGGATATAATTTCAAATACGTAAAATTCAAGCTAAGATACTTTAGTGCCTTCAAACAAATTAAAAATGTTTTTTATAGATTCAGGCGTTACTTGGCGGGATTTGCGGTCTTCATTATTTTTATTATTTTTCAGACCTACGGTAAGTTTGTTACATTTCTTACACCGCTTTTATATATTTTCCTTTTCAGTGACATCGCAAGTTCGCGGACATTTGCAAAATAACAAGTTTTCTTCGATATATTAAAAGTGATCGCGAAAAATGTACTTAGGGCGACAGATACATAATAGTTAGTAATTGCTATCTTAATTATATCTTAATTAGAAGTAAATGTAAAATTGCCTTTTACAAATTATCTAGCAGAATAGCAGATAAATAAATGAATAAATATTGTCCAGTGACATCTTGCACGAACTGATTAAAATCCAAAGTAAGCAAATTATTTGCTTGTGTAATGGGTGTAAGTCAACGGTACTAACACATATAAATACAAAATATTGTGACATACATAATAAACATCCAAACCCAGGAATACAAACATCTATGCTCACGACGCAAATGTTTGTTCCTGTCGGAAATCGAACCCGAGCCCCATCTATCCGTAGTCAGGTGCCTAAACGCTCAATCAACGGGGCGGTCAAAGGATGATATTCTTCAACAGAATCCTGGGCTAAATGACACAAAAACTTAAATCCAAAGGTGAGCATTAGACAGCAGCAAAAAAAAAAGAAACACATCTATACATATAATAAAATCGTAGGAAATTCAAAACTGTACATTGAATATTTTTTTAAAAGAATACTTGGGGCGTGATCTACAATCGATATCGAAGCCAAAAATATAGTTTTTAGAATTTTTGTCTGTTTGTCTGTCTCTTTGTCTGTATGTATGTCCGGGGTAAACTCAAAAGGTACTGCATGGATTTGCTTCAAATTTTGCATGAATATTACTTACTAGCTGCAGCGTGCAGCCCGCTGCACTATAACAGTTTTTTGTGAATCCCGCGGGATCGCCAATTTTTTCCGGGATAAAAGTAGCCTATGTGTTATTGCAGGTTATTTTCTACCCGTGTACCAAATTTCATTCAAATCCGTTCAGTAGTTTTTGCGTGATTGAGTAACAAACATCCATCCAAACATCCATCCAAACATACATCCAAACATCCAAACTTTCGCATTTATAATATTAATATAGATAGGTCGGGTCAACATATAGACTACATATTATTACGCTATCAACTACGGGGGAGGAGCTGCGCGGAGTAAACAAAGTACGCGCGGACAAAGTCGTGGGCAACAGCTAGTATAGAATAAACATACAAATACTGTAACATAATAAATACCGAAACCCAGATGCCAATAGTTAAATTCATGACACAAAATATGTATCTATTTATCAACATTCGGATCCAAGCCTCATCGATACCAGCTAGTTACACTTACTACACTATAATCGGAGAGGGGAACAAAAAACACAATCACCCCTTACTCTGATTAGTTATGTTATCCTTACATATAAAAATATGACATTATATATATAAAAATATTACGCCGTTACTTCAAAAACGCTTATCGGTTAACTTTAAAATATTACATAGACATTCGTTTATGACTTAATTTAATGACCTTTCTACACAAAACTCGTTCAAAAGCCGTAACTTAATGCTATTAAGCATTTTCTTTTAGTTTACCATCGGTGATACTGAAGGAAACTTTAGATAAGCAGTGAAAATTATTTAAAGGACTAAGTTATTAACATCTATTCATAATTTGATACCTGTTATCCATAATGTAAGAAAACAAAATAAATAAATAGCCATAAAATATAATATAAAATTAGTATCGCTGGACAAATTGTAGGAATTGAAACGCCGAAGATAGCAAATTATGTTCTTTGTATTGTGTACTAGCTGTTGCCTACGACTTCGCCGTGTTGGTCCCGGCCTCCTTTGAAGAATAGGCCAACTGCCGTTCTGCCAGGCAGGTCGTAAAAGGCGACCGATTGGCTATCGAGTCACTACCATCGTGGCTACTAGGTGGTAGAGTTTTGGATTGTCTCGCCCGGGTCTGGTACCACCGCCTTACCTATTCCTGCCGCAATAGCGTCAGTGCTTGTCACTGTTGTGTTACGGTTTGGAGGGTAAGGTAGCCGGTAAACTTATGCATGTGGCATTAGACGTCGCCACAAGATAGCAACGCACCATTAACATCTTTGGTGTCTATAGGCGATGGTTGACTCTTTCCATCAGGAGACCCATCTGCTTGTTTGCTATCTTATGATATAAAAAAAAAACTTCGTCCGCGCAGACTTTGTTTACTCCGCTCCTACTGGTCGTAGCAAGATATTACATAGCCTATAATCTTCCTTGATAAACAGGCTATCCAACTCAAAAAGAATTATTTAAATCGGTTCAGCAGTTTTCGAGACTACCGCGTACAACCAAACAAACAAACTCTACAATTTTATAATATTAAGTATAGATGAGTATTAATCAACGGTTCTAATACATATGCATATGCCTACACGTATGCATATTAATCTATATACATATAATAAAATCGTAGAAAGTCAATGTATGTCCGGGGTAAACTCAAAAAGTATTGCATGGATTTACTTCAAATTTTGCATGAATATTACAAACAGGTCGGGTCAAAATATAGGCTACATATTATCACGCTATCACCTACGGGGGAGGAGCTGTGTAAACGGAGTAAACGAACAAAGCGCAAACGAAGTCGCGGGCAACAGCTAGTATCTAAATAAATAGAATAAGGAGATATACGGAAAAATAAAAAATAAAAAACGGCATTAATGTCTATTTATGGGATTTAAATAAACTTTCCTTGAGATAAACAAAGACACTGTTAGATATACGGAAAAATTAATTCAAAAAAATACATATGTTATATTTCCAATGAACAGAAAAATATATTTTAACTTATGCTTACTCGGGGACAAAAACTGATATATTCCGGTCCGCAATAGATAAAGTAACAATTAAAAGTAAACAGGTGACCGCGATCCTATAATTTAGTAAATGAACATGAATGAACGAGTCACGTAATAAATAATAGCAGAATTAACATGCTGTCTGTACTCGGGAGTGTGGGTAAGGGGCTCGGAAGTAATAAATCAGGTGCTAACGTCGACGCGGCACGCCATCACTCATGTGGCCTGACAAGCCTCGGTCACGTCATGCAACGGTACCTATTGCGAAGTGTATAGAGCACTTCACGAAGATGTACTTTTAAGAAAATATGGATACGTCATTTTTAAGTACACTGTAAAAGATTATCAATTAGGATAGGATTTAATACAACATAAAAAGCTTGTCATATGCATGCAAATATGCATTAAAAATACTTGAAATATAAATAAAAATAGGTAAAATATTCAAAATTAAATATTAAGTTTTAAGAATCCAAAAACAGAGAAAACAATTTTTATTTTAAAATCAGCATACTGTGGGTATATTATCTATTGAATAGGTGAAGTAACATTATATCAGATTCCAGTTTTTTATATTTTTGTAAACGTAAACAATTAATAATTATCGGTTTAAATGCTCTGTTTATATATTTTATAAGTGGAAGAGGATCCACTGAGGTAACTGGGTAAAATTTATGCTTTAGTGCTATGTTAGAACTTACAGTTTCTGGCAAAAGTTCTGCCATACCATTTATAAAACTATCAATTTGACACAAACGTTCAACGCCCTGGATTGTTCAAAATATTTGTGAGTGCTGCGCTCAGAAAATATTGTAAATATATCCATAATATGCATCATACCTAGATTTATGCTATTACCGCTGAGAATGGCTGCATATAATCCAAATCCTTGATTATTAACAATACAGTGTAATTTTTTGTATATAATGAAAAAATTTCATTAACTCGGTTAGGTATATTAGGATTTGAGTGAATTTAATTCACACTCTAGTTTACCGAGTGTCAACCATTTGTCAGTTAATAATGAGCGGTGTACTCTTTCGCCGCATTGTACATATATTTGTTGAAAATTCGGATAAGCGGCGATACCATAATTGTTATTATCAGCCTATTCCTTGCGATAGCCGTGACTGATAGTTTAATGTGCTCCTCCTGTTATAGTGTGTTAGCATATCCGTGTTAACACATTAATTCTGGATTCCAAACTACAACTACTGAGTTTTTATTATAATCACATAAACAACTTTTTGCCTGACTAGAATAAACAAACTACTACTAGACAAAATTCACGAGACAGATAATACTTTTTATCTAGACGAAAAACTATACAAAAAAAACTAGACAAAAATTAGCGAGACAGTTACGCACATATTATGCACGTTGTATTTTATCTCATAACAAAAGGATAGCAATGCACCATTAACATCTATAGTGTCCATAGATAATGCTATTTTTTTCTGCATCCTTAAACCATCTGATCTGTTATTCTATGATATTAAAATATGTAGAGAATTACCACCTTAACATTTCGTGATTTATATATACATGATATGATTATCTCTAATGATATAATATAATGATATAATATAAATGGAATGTATAATAGATTAAATTAATAAATATATAGATGAAGACATATTTGTATGATGATGAAATTAATAATTAAATTGTTAGTTAAATTGAATAATATATTAATAATTAAAATCAAATAAGCAAAATCAACAAAATCAAATGACATATTATTAATTTAAAAATAAATAATGAAATATAAATTAAAATTAAACTAATAATTAATAGCAATGTTATGTAGTATTTTAGTGATAAGAAATTAAGATTTGCACACCTTTAAATGGTAGAATAAGTAGAACTATATTGAAATGTACCTATCTGACAACCTTGTATACCTTATTCTGGCAAATAAAAAATATTATTATTATTATTATTAGTAAAGTCCCCGCGACTAATCATTTACTCGTCAGCTAGCGCAAAACCGAAAGCATTACGATCCAAGCTGGTTTAACTTGTATCCTCAATATTCATAATCCTTTTCCCATAAATACGTTTACACTGGTTTCGCATAAAAATGATATAACCTAGAACAATAATCAATATCGACCGGCCGGAATAGCAAAAGATTTTTTGTAAAAAAACAAAGGAGATTTCCGCACATTAAATCACCGACATGTAGCTCAACAATTAGGTGTTGCTTGGCCACAGGGTGAAGGCGCTGTTTCTACTGCGGTCAGTATTATTTTTCTTTTCTTAAAAAAATTAAATGTGTTGCTTCAATTATTTTCCGTATATTTGCGTTATACCTACCGTTAATAGTTATAATAGTCTTACAAGTTTTGAACTGAAATAAGCGTCCTAATGACAAATAATATTAAAATACTAGCTGCAGCATGCAGCCCGCTACAATATAAAAGATTTTGCCGAATCCCGCGGGATCACCTAATTTTTCCGGGTAAAAAGTAGCCTATGTGCTATTTCAGGTCATTGTGTCAAATTTCATTCAAACCGTTCAGTACTTTTTGCGTGATTGAGTAAAAAACATCCATCCAAACATCCATCCAAATATTCAAATTTTCGCATTTATAATATTATTAATTAATTAATTAATATTAATATTAATATAGATTATAACAGTCAGTGCATCGGACAGGAATAATATAAGAAACTTCGATAAATATTTTAATGAGTTTATTGAAAAATGTCATAATATAAGACGTAACCTTTGAAAACCAGTTACTTTATTAAACAGTGTATTTATGTATTTATTTACAGCAATATTCTTAAAAATGTGTTCCCTGGTGAAAACTGCTCTGTTGTTAAGCAGTAATGAGTCATGAACATAGAAATAAATGGACGTACTTTCAAAGTACACACTAATGTTAGGTAACATAATACTTTAGTAATCACTGAACAAAGAAAAGTTCCAAAGTAAATGTCAAATGGTATTTGAACCGTGCTGCAAGTGAAACAAAACGCAATACTCGTTCACTTTAAATGGTAAGCAGACCGCTCTGCTAATGGTGAGGTGTAACCACCGTCTTTTTTATATCATATGACAGCAAACAAAATTTGGCTTCTGTTGAATTTCTAAAGGCATTTTTCTTTGGTACAAAAGCATCAACGCATGAAACCCTGGGCTAGAATCCTGGCCCAACAAATTGTTCTATTTTATATCATTGAATAGCTAACAAGTCGATGGCCCTCCTGATGAAAAAAAAATCTATTGCAACGCATCGTTAATTTCTTTTATATCCATAAACACCAAAGACATTGCGTTGGTTTTTGTGTGATTTTTCCAACTACCTAACTGGAACACGGCAGTGACAAGCATTGACATTATTGTGGTAGAAATAGGTAAAGCGGTGGTAGAAATAGGTAAAACTAAAACTAGTAGTCACTATGGTAGAGACATGTCTGCAAGTTCAAGGATGATATGCACCATGCGTTGCTATTTGTATGACTAGTGTTTCTACTAAACTACTTTAAGCCAGCCATAACTCCTCAAAGCGTACCACCATAGATATCGCCCAAATATGTCAACGTGTTAGCTCATAACAATCGTGACCACATAATAGGAATTCTGAAACATCTCTCGCGATCTTAGAACTACCGTCATAGACATTCACAACAGAATAATGTCTGTATTAATGGAAAGAGACAACGATCTTCTATAGAGAGCAGATATGTTAATGGTGCGTTGCTATCCTTGTGGCGGGGTCTTATTACCACACGAATAAGTTTACCAGTTACTTTTCTCTTTAACCCGAAACACGGCAGGCATTGACGCTGTTTTTTTATATCATAAGATAGCAAACAAGCAGATGGGTCTCCTAATGGAAAGAGTTAACCATAACCTATAGACACCAAAGATGTTAATTGTGCGTTGCTATCTTGTGGCGAGGTCTATCGCCACATGCATAAGTTTACCGGCTACATTACCCTCCAAACCGGAACACGACAGAGACCAGCACGGACACTATTGCGGTAGGAGTAGGTAAAGCGGTGGTACCAGACCTGGGGAGAAAATGCAGAACTCTACCAGTAGCCACGATGATAGTAACTCGTATAGCCAATTGTTCGTCGCGATACTGATGATTCTAACTGCCTGGCAGGATGGCAAATGGTCTATTCTTCAAAGAACCAACATCGGAAAGGGAGATGGGAGGGGGAGGGAGGGTCAACGTGTTTCACTGCCATATTTCGAATTATTTACAGGGTTAAGGTAGTCGTTAAACTTACTAGGTATGTCATTAATCATCCAAAATATGAATGAAAACATCCTTTCCATCTTTAAGCGATTACTTTTCACTAATAATATTTTTTTCCTGACCTATCCTGACATTCAAGTTTCATATTATTATAGCCATTTTTAAACAATTAAGTCGTAATAACTTGACCACAAAATTAGGTTCTACTGACTGCTAACACCGGTAGGAAGTTATAAGAAATTCTTAACGTTCATGTTAGTTTTTTATAAATGAAGACATTACATCGATAAGTCCGATTTGTGTGTTGGATAATGGTTGGATATTATCTAAGTAATTAAAGCCAGAAAAACATTTTCTTTGAGAATGCCGCCTGAATGTAGTTAAGTGTGTACATATTTATAACATTAATGTTTGACATGCGAGGTAGTTTAAAAATGTTACCTTCAATTAACTTGATATAAATTAATAGAAGGTAATATTTTAAATAAAGTTGACATGTTTATATTGCTTTTACTTTAAATTATTATACATTAGATGTATATTTATTATATACTCATTATATACTTATTTATTTATATTTAGGAATTTATGAAGACATTATCTATAGTATGCATTAATAATGTCTTCGTATATTTCTAGTTTAATAACACATAAAAAATCGCCGTTCAAAAGATATTCCATGATCTGGGCCAAGCCAAGTCATGAATTCTATTTTGAGTAAAAAAAGTTTGAATTTGACGTTGAAATGTTTATCTTTATACAATATACTATACTTGTCATACGAGGTCCCAGGTTCGATTCCCGAATCCATCAATTCAAATATGTTTTTTTTTTAGTTTTTTGTTAGGAACGACGTTCCCAAGATTGGATAAGTGCCCGGTGGGCTTGTTACCTATCATATTGTAGAACTAAGGTATTTCAGCTAATCGTGGGTGGGATCACCAGCAGGGCACTTATCCAATCCCAGACAACGTTATTTTTATCAGGAAACTGATAAATATCTTTTTTTGAATAGCCCGATCCAGGAATCGAACGGAACCTTATGTGGTCAACGCCGATATCAAACAACTAGACCACAAGGGATACTAGACCACAGAGGCAGATACAAAAAGTTTAAATCGATTATTTCTGGTTAAGACGCATTGCATTACTAATTACACGCCATAATTCTCTTTGAGGACAAAAAGTGCAGGTAAAACAACACAGTGCACAGTTAAATATGATTAATTACACCCATTACTGAAGGTAACGATCAATGTTGTGAAACTAGTATTCACATTATGTAAATTTGAACCGGCTAATAGACGTTAATTTATATTCGGCAATTATTAATTATGCATCAAACCACGTAACTGCGTTAGAACTTATTAGAGGCTATCTGAAATATATGGCTGCAAGAACTTGTTTTTTATATCATACTAGCGACCTGCCCGCGGTTTCACTCGCATAGCTTTTGTTCCCGTGAGAATATCGGAAAGGATTATACATTAAAACCTTCCTCAAGAATCAATCTATCTATTAAAAAAAAGCGCATCAAAATCCGTTGCGTAGTTTTGAAGATTTAAGCATACATAGGGACATAAGGACATAGGGACAGACAGAGAAAGCGACTTTGTTTTATACTATGTAGTGATACTATGTAGTGAAGATAGCAAGCAAGCAGAGGGAGATGCTAATAGAAAGAGAAATTATCACCTTTAGACATCGAAGATGTTAATGGCGCGTTGCTATCCGTATAACGGAGTGTTATTGTCACATGCATAAGTTTACCATTTACCTTGCCCTCCAAACTGGAACACGATAGTGACAGGAATAGATGAAGCGGTGGTACCGGACCCGGCAGAGACGTTACGGAGCTCTACCATCTAGTAGCCACGATAATAGTGACGACCCGTATAGGCAACCGAATAATCGGACCAACGTGGAGTAATTAATTTTTTTTTATATCATAAGATAGCAAACAAGCAGATGGGTCTCCTGATGGAAAGAGTCGACGATCGCCTATAGACACCAAGATGTTAATGGTGCGTTGCTATCTTATGGCGAGGTCTAATGCCACATGTATAAGTTTAGCTACCTTACCCTCCAAACCGGAACACGACAGCGACAAGCACTGACGCTACTGCGGCAGGAATAGGTAAGGCGGTGGTACCAGACCCGGGCGAGACAATGCAGGACTCTATCACCTAGTAGCCACGATGGTAGTGACTCGATAGCCAATCGGTCGCCTTTTACAACCTGCCTGGTAGAACGGCAGTTGGCCTATTCTACCAAGGAGGCCGGGACCAACACGGCGGAAAATATGTTATGAATTTGACATAATATATATTCTTTTATTTTCCCGTATTATTCCCGGGCTCTTTTGAAGAATAGGGCCACCGCTGTTCTACCAGTCGTAAAACGCGACCGATTGGCTATGCGAGTGACTACCATCGGCTACTAGGTGGTAGAGTTCTGCATTAGCTCACCCAGACCTAGTACCACCGCCTTATCTATTCTTGCCGCAATAGCATCAGCGCCAGTCACAGACGTATTTCGGTTTGAAGGGTTAGGTAGCCGGTAAACTTATACATGTGGCATTAGCCCTCGCCACATGATAGCAACGGACCATTAACATCTTTGGTGTCTATAGGCGATCTTTGTCTCTTTCCATTAGGAGACCCATCTGCTTGTTTGGTTTCTTATTACTTACATAAAAAAATATCGTGGAAGGAAAAGGTAAAGTGATGGTATCAGAGCCGGGCGAGACATTGCAGAACAGAACATTAAGATTATTAATCACACAACATTGAAAACAAATACTTCAAAAGTAAGTTATAAAATTTGACTCAAATATACGGACACATCACAGAAAACAATAGCTTATGGTAATAATATGAACTCTGCACCTAATGACAGAATATATACGGACGGAATTAAAAAGCGTTATGTATTATTAATTACCATTGACATTTGCCATTATAATTAGAATAAATTAAACATGAGCCTATGTAATTATTCGTGAGTTGTAGTATCAGCCCTCGTTATTAGTTTTTCAACACCTTGTAGGTTTTAATTATTACTTACTTTATTAAGAAACTCCACTAATTACATATTCTTTGAGTAGTATATTAGTAATTTTGTCCCTAAGGCGTAATTAACACTTGCTTTAATAATATGCTGATAGAAAAGTCGATGTACTGTCCTTTCTGACTTATTTGTTAGTCCGAAGACCATCTGCCGTTCTACCAGACAGTTAGTATGATGCGAACGATTGGCTATGGGAGCCACTACCATTGTGGCTACTAGGTTGTAGAGTACTGCGATATATTGCTCGGGGGTTGGTACCACCGCTTTACCTATTCTTACCACAATAGTATCAAAGCTTGTAACTGCCGTGTTTCGGTAAGGTAGTTGGTAAACTAATGCCACACGTAAAGCAACGCACCGTCAACGTCTTTGGTGTCCATATACTATGGCTGCCTCTCCCCATCAGGAGAACCATCTGCTTGTTTGCTATTTTATAACAAGAAAAAACTTATTATTACTAATTATTAAACTCTTGATAAATAACTAATAAAGCCCAAACCATTAAACAAAACAAGTACAAAATATATCTACTTGTAACCTGCGCTACTGTCATTGACCTCGATAAACATAAACCAATATACATACTATTTACCAACAGCTCGTGACGGATTAAGCCGTTATTATCTCGTTCAAGCCCGCGTCACGAGATAAAATGTGACATAATCTGTACGCGGCCGCAATACGTCAGCCAGGGCTGTCACGTGACACGTCAGCTGTCAACATGACAGCTAGCCACCATTACGCGCTCTTTTGTGCTACAGAATAGATTGGACATTTGACTTCGTAACAATTAAACTTCTAATGGCTTAGTATTTTAATAATCTTGTTATATATTTATGATAATATGAAAAGTCAACAATATTACTAAGATATAACTAATACTATTTTTACCACCTCGTTGGCTGAATAATTAGTAATCTAGACTATATCTAGTTCGATTTCCAATCAGTAATTGGTAAGGTTATTGCATATTTGTGCCACCTAGCTTTAGCATTTTACCAGATAGCAAGCACAAACAATTAACACCTTTGGTGTCTATAGGCAATGGTTGACTCGTTCCATCAGGAGACCTATCTGCTTGTTTGCTATTTTATGAATAAAAAAAACAATCTATAATTTAAAAAAAAAGGCTTTTCCAACCGACTTCCCGAAAAGGAGAAAGTTTTTAATGCGGCTGTGTTTTCTTACACATCAAAAGACAGCAAACGAGCAGTTGTATTTCCTGATCCGGTACCAGACCCTGGTGAGAAGTTGCAAACTCGGCCTTTTATGAACCAATTATGATAATTGCTTTTTTGTTTTAAAAATTATAAGTTAAATAGAACGTACTTTCTATTTGGTCCCATGTGCTTTTTCTAATATTTGATAAATATCTGATTTACGGTTCTAGAGAATAGGCATTAAAAGCGGGTTGTTGAAATAAGCAGATGTCTTCCCTGATGGATAGAGACCACTATTGCCTACAAAGTTACACTACCAAAGATGCCAATTGTGCGTTGTCATACTTGTGGCAGATCTTGTTGCCATCCTTGAGTTAACCGGCTACTTTACCCTCCAAATCAGAACCCCAAAGACCTTCCCAAAATTCGTCGCCAGCTTCCGGTCTGTTATTTTTCCCTAACGCGCCAGAAAAAGTATAACTTTAAAAAAAGCTTCAGTGCTTTTCGCTGTCGTGCTCCGGTTTGGAAGGTAAGGTAGGCGGTAAATTTATGCATGTGACATCAAGACCCCGCCGTAGGAATTGCAACGTACCATTAACATCACAGGTGTCTATAGGCGATGATTGTCTCTTTCCATCAGTAGAGCCATCTGCTTGTTTGCTATTTTATGATATAAAAAATAACGATATTAAATCCCGTATTTTGTTGCCAACTACAAAATATGGGATTTAATACCGTTAATTTCAACAAACCAGCCGCATATCCAGTCTCAGGCAAGTAATGGTTTTCAGAAATCCCGAAAACTCTTAAGCGTGCCGTCAAATAATCGTTTCATATGTCAAGAATTTCTTGATTACAATGTCTGTATCTCTGCGATTAGATATGAATCTAATATGTCAATTGGCTTATCACCTACCACTTTATAGAATTTAAGTTGCTGCATCATCAGTGCGTTATCTATACAGGAAAAGTCGTTCCGGATTTTTCACGAAATAATTTACTTTTCGTATTGTAGTGATATAGTTTTTGAATGCCTTTAGATTATACGTATAACTCGGTTAAAAGTAAATTACTACGTAATTACTAATTAACCTACTACCGACAAACTGTTAATCAGTTTGAGAGATAAGATAGTATATATTTGCTTTAGAGTATCTGATTTTCCAATAAATTAAAAAAATATTACGCGTAGCATGTTGCTGATGCAACGGCGATTGCAAAATTGAAGTGAGTTGGTACTGAAAGAAAGTGTGAGTTTAAAAATGATATAGTAAATGCTTGGTTAGTTTAGACTTATAAAAAAATCTGTAAGTCGTTTGCGCCTGCAGATCGACCTTGAAAATTAACACTAAATCGAGTTATTTTAAGTTCAAAGAAAAAACTACCCCTAAGGATAGAGTTTTTAGTTCGAAAAATTCAAAAATGTAAAGTTTTTAAAAATGATACTTAGTAATTTAATGTTTCAAACATTAAATAACTAAGTATCGAGTAACAAGATGTATATATTTTCAGAGTGATGACCGAACTTGATCTTTCGTTGCAATTTTTGAACTCTAAGTTATATATAATCGATGGGTTAAAAATCTCGAAGAAATGTAAATAAAAGCTTGTTTTTAAAATTTTTCGACATTGATAAATCCCGAACGAATCAACCGATTTTAATCCAATTTACGGTATTTAACGTAGTTTTTTAATTAAATGAGGTGACTAGATTTTTAAAAATAAAATTTAAGTATTTTAGCCTGAAAGTTATTTTAAAAATATGAAGTAAGTTTATTGTAAACAGTGTGATTTTAATATTTAAAAAGCTGTAACTTTTGAAAATTTGATTCGATGTTTAATTTTTGAAACAGGATTCAACGTAGTTTTTTTAGTACTAAAATATCATAGAAGATCAAAAAATTACCTTAAAGTTTAATATATTCCATAAGATCTTATCATTGGGTGTCTTTAGTACAATTGTCAATCACAGAAATCTTAGATTAACAAAATTCTGCGCTAAGATTTTGCTAAGACAGTGTTTAGATACATGAAATAACAAAAAAAAAAAATAGCTTTAAGCCATTTCTTTGGTGAAGAAATTTCTTTGGTACAAAAACAAAAAGAGAATTTTTATTTGATACTTTTAATGAAAATTATGATATACCTATACCTAACCTTATTGCTGTTTTAATTCAAATGAAATTAAAATTTTATACAATGGTAACACTTAAATAAAATCTTATAAGTCAATCAAATTAAAGTCGCAAAATTTTTTATAACATTTTTTGGAGGATATATTATAGATTTTTGTAGCCAAACTAAAGCAGATAACAAAAAAAATGGAGAGGAACTTTTTTGTAGAATTTTTTTCTCTACAACTTTTACTTGAAACTTTTTTCTATTTCCTACCGTTATTAAGTTATTTAAAAAAAAGGCATTTTTCAACCCTTTTTTTATTTTTTTCATCCCTTTCCCCTAAATTTACATCAAAATTTCTTTCATAATATCATTATTTAAGTATTAATGAACACATTTTTACTCATTGCGCCAAAACTGGTCAGATCATGGTTTCATTTAACTTTTTACTGGACTAATAATAACTAAAAATAAGTTAGTGATCATTATAAGTCGGCATAGTTGTTGGGATCACAATTCATCTCGCCAACTGATAAACTGTCAATCGTGGTGCACCAAAAATTCTTTAAACGCTCGGTTCACTCTGCTTACCCCACAAAGAAACCAGCGTGAAGCGACGATACTATATATTAATCTGTCTCGTAATAATCAGCTGAGAAAAAATCTAAAATCATTCCAAAATACACAAAATTGTTTATTTTTATCAAGTATAACGTGTTTGGAATGGAAGACTGAGTGCTGACATCGCGGTGGGCGCATTCATGCGTCATAATTTTGACAGGGCGGTTGACAAGACGCCTGACAGCCGCGCCTGACGTCCGACCGGATTAGCCGGCTTGATGGATTAATTTATACGCCAAGGGTTTCTGAACTGTTTTAACTGGATGGAATTATTTTGTGTTATTAAACATTAATTGTTTTGACTTGGTGTATTTGATTGTTAGAAAGCATTATATAGGATGATAGATCATATTAAGTTTACTTCTATACTATTATAGCAACGTACATACAGATATAATCACGCCAAACCCCTTAAAAGTTAGGCAGAGAGACATGCCACGACATCACGATTCAGATAGAATTTCCTTGCTTTTTTTTATTTATATCATTAGATACCTAACAAACAGCAGATGGTTCTCCTGATGGAAAGAGAACCCATCGCCTATAGACATCAAAGATGTTAAAGGTGCGTTGTTATCGGCTTTACCGGCTATCCTTTCCTCCAAATCGGAATACGACCACTACAAACATTGACGCTTTTTGCGGTAGAAATAGGTAAGGCGGTGTTACCATATGCCCAGAACTCTACCAGCTAGTAATCACGATTGCAATGACACGTGTTTTTCTTTCCATCACGATAATCATCTGCTTGTTTGCTATCTTATCTATACATATAATCGTAGGAAAAGGAAAATCGTAGGAAAGTCAATGTATGTCCGGGGTAAACTCAAAAAGTACTGCATGGATTTATTTCAAATTTTGCATGAATATTACTAACAGGTCAGGTCAACATATAGGCTACATATTATCACGCTATCACATATGGGGGAGGAGCTGTGCGGAGTAAACGAAGTCCGTGCGAACGAAGTCGCGGGCAACAGCTAGTGATATATAAAAAAATGTATAGCCAATCGGTTGCTTTGTGCGTCCTGCCTGGCAGAACGGTAATTGGTCTATTCTTTAAAGGAGCCCGAACCAACACGGGGAATTCCTCCACATTGTTAAATCTCTTCATACAAACACGTCAGTTTCAGAGACCCTCAACATTCCGTTTGGACTACATCCGAACAATTCGGTCGTTATATGTCTGTCGTGGTCGTTTCCAGTACCTTCTTCCATCTACATTCACATTGTATATCTGTCTAGGTAATAGCTCATCTGTCGTTCTTTCAGTACGTCCGAACTACTGGAGCATGCCCTTTTTCATTTTTACACAGATATTGTCTTACAATGTCAACCTCTCTCTTTTTTCAATATTACGAACGCGATCCGCGAGTATTTCGAGTACACCATGACTGGTTTTTCGTAACGCTCTCATTACATTTAATGAAATTTAGGCAGGGGAAAAAATCCCTATCAGATCAGCAATCATTATAAGTTATTCTAATACGATCATATGTCTATACACATTTTTATAGATAAATATCAAAATAAATAAATAAAAAATAAATATTCACGGGACAAATAACACTTACTGATCTAACCCCAAAGTAAACAAATTATTTGCTTGTGTTATGGGTGTTAGTCAACGATACTTATACATAGAAGTACATATTTAATATTGGAATATATTAA
Source organism: Apodemia mormo (assembly GCA_036924255.1). Taxonomy (NCBI): domain Eukaryota; kingdom Metazoa; phylum Arthropoda; class Insecta; order Lepidoptera; family Riodinidae; genus Apodemia; species Apodemia mormo. The sequence continues at coordinate 2,343,921 of JAUPFN010000009.1, read as the reverse complement.
ATAAACACCCAAACCCGGAAACACAAACATTTATGCTCATCACACAAATGCTTGTCCCCGTCGGGGATCGAACCCGAGCCCCGTCGATTGCGTAGTCAGGGTCGCTAACCACTCGACCAACGGGGCGGTCATCGTAGATATATTGATAACTACATATCTGTAGATATATTGATAACTTTTATATATAGATAAATTAATTTCTCTTAAATATCTTTTAATATCAGTCGATATCTGAACTGGAGAATTTAAAATAGTATAATATTTTAATAATTATAAAAAGATTTTTTTGATAATGTCATTGACCTATAAGCCTATCTTTGGCTAAACATTACTTTTGTACTACAAAGATATGAATTTTCTCCCTTCCCTTCGCTTTGGAGGTGAGTATCTAAATAACCGCACTTGGTATAACAGTCTGTATTTACCCTGACGCAGAAAAGGGGTGTTATAAGTTTCGCCAATATGTGTATCTATGTGTGTCTGTGTGTGGCACCGTGGATTGCCGAATAGCTTTGAATGCTGGTTTTCTAGCGTTGGTTCTTAGATGTATGTGATCAAAATCAATGCAGGCGTTTCAACGACATCAGCTTTTTCATCAGCTTACTTCAATGATATGGAAGCCTTAACTGAAGCTGCATTTTTTTTTATTCGATGATTATGTTTTGTTTGTGTTTTGTTATGCAAATGATGTAGATGAGTCAGGGAGGTGGTTTTGGGATAAAGAAATGTGTTAGGGGTTGTTTTAACTTTTTTATTCAGATTTATACTATGCAAACAACACACATTACATCTTTATAATCATTTGTATTACATTATATATTATTATGATCGTATTATTATATATTATTATGATCTATAAAACCTTTTGCAGTTATTAATTTCACTATAAAAATTATACTAACATAAATCTTCTATACAAATAAATAAAATTGGAGTGTCTGTTTGTAATATTAAAATAACCGCTTTTTACTAAATGCATATGGATTTCTACACGGTAAATATACAAAATAACATTTTTTTACAATTTTGTCTGTTTGTTCCGCATAATCTCTGAAACGGCTGGACCGTTTATTACTTTCACTAGCAGATAGCTGATGTATCAGGGAGTAACTTAGGCTACTTTTATTTTAGATTTTTTTCAACGAGGAAGAAATTGCAGGCACAGCTAGTACAAAATAAAACTTAAAAAAATAGCTTGAATGTAATCCATCTTGATGAAAGAAATCAATTCAGTTCACCACGGAAGAATAGAGCCAGAAGACGGCCGCCGGAATAATGGATACGTCATCGGAATTCCAATTGCGGCATTCCCAAGCGTTTCTATTCCAAAAATTGAATATTAATTGCGAATTTAAAAGCGGATTGCGTACACGTCAAATTGATGAGAGGAAATGGGATTGAATTTATAATGGAGGATATAAAAGATAAAGAAAATATTTCCTTGGGTAGTTAATATTTTTGAATTAAATTTTGTACGAATTCCATATCATCAAATTATAAAAATGGAAAACTATAGGAGAACTTGCGTTTACAAGTGAATATAGATTCAAATTCTTTCAGATTTCAAATACTAGTGAAATGGGATCAACAAAAAGTATTATTCTTTTAGAGTAGGAACTGCAACACTTCTTTGTTTCTAAAGGATAGTCTTCTTTGCCGTCGTATTGTATAAAAAAGATTTTTTTAACAAATAAAGGATATTGCAAGGCTATTTTACACATGCTGAAAATCAATAGCTATGGATTGGTATAATGTTTCATATTATATTATATTGATAGAGACGAGTGACTTGAGTCCACCTTACATTTATTACTTGGATATTCGCAGTGACTATTGAATCATAAGGATACAACTTAGGGACCTTCAAAAATAGAGTATTTTTTTTCTTAAAAGGCCAGCAATGCAAATTAAATTCTTCTGGTATAGTCTGGTAGCGGTAGTGATCGCTTTCCATCACCTGGCCTATTGTTCGTTCGCTTCTTATTATATTAAAATATAAAATGTGGGGTATTAGTTCTATCATAATTATAAAACAGTCCAAGTTACTTAGTAATGCAAAATCATATTTAAATTAAATTTATTTAAATTTTATACAAATGAATAAAAATATCCTTTTCAGAACTTTCCACATCCAATATATTTATGTCACAAGTTAAATAATATCTCATAAATTCATTACGTCATAATATATTACTAAACGATATAAATTATTCATAGATTCTTGTATAACTTATTTCATTTTGCAGGACATTACAAAATAAGTGTAAATTAACTTTAAATATGCGTGAAATGACAGGCGAATATAAAAATTTCTCCTTATAAAACACGCCTTTGAGTCAGCCGTTCTCACCTTGAACGGGTCTTATTTGACCGCTCGATTAAACTGTGGCAAATCGGGTTGTTAAACCACCGACAACACAAATAACCCGGACTTATCTCACGAAAAATCTATTTCAAATATTCAACCTTATGTTAGAAAACTTAAAGATGAAACTCATGAAGTAATGGTTATTTTAAATGACATATAAGTTCAGCTGCTAAACGTGCCGGTTGGATGAGCACTTTATACGTTGATTGACATTTCGTTGCGCTAAAAGTAACACCTTAGCGGCCATGACATGTTCTCTGATTGATTGTATAATTAATTTTATTTTACATTTAAAAGTTACCACGTCAATTAATTGGACAGTTCTGACGTGAGCACGGCTTAACGAGCTGCTCAACCTTCTCGTTTTCATCGGCGATATTTATCATTGTAACTAATTGTGTTTCATCAGACGTCTATTTATTTTATTTCGTAATGCAATAATTTAGTGTTTTTAATTTTTATGGTGACACGCAATCTGTTTATTGTGAGTTATTTCATTACTGATGTGTAGGTATAAATATCGGGGGCAGACCAAGAATAACGTAACCTTTTGATGGTTCAAATTGTTCTGGTGACGGGATCAAGAGATGTGTTGATGTGATTGCATCAATGTAGAAACAAGCCAAATAAGCTTTAATGGATATTGACATTTGAAGCTGTAATTTGGCATAAGCATACAATATAGTAGTCACGCCGACAATTAATTAGGTTAACTCCCTAACATGCAAGTTATTGGATATGCTGCTTAAAAATATAATATAATATAAGTGTAAGATATGTATTTTTCAATTTAGAGGTCTGTTTTTTAAATATGTATTAAATGTTTCGTGAATAAAATATAATACAAGCTTGATATTTCTTTAATGTACTTCTTGCAGACTATTTTAACATTACAATTATAGACTTGAGTGTTCACAAGTTGTCGAGCTCATGGCTCAGAACCGTCTGTCGCTAAAAATGAGGTCTCTCATATCGTAAGCCCCACTACGCGCCATCTTGCCGCGTTCTGTCCCGCCGTTTAGCTTTTACAACTTTAACCAATAGGAAGATGACGCCTAGTGTTGCCATATTTTGTCACTTATTCTAATATAACACAATTGAAACATTCTTTTGATGAATAAAACCATTACAAACAAGTTAAATCATTACATTCGGCCATCCGGCAAAGTGTGACTCCCGGCACACTACTCAATTCTAAAATTAACTTTTCCGTAAATCCTTAGGGCATCAATTAGGAAATACTGAAGATGCAAAAGTACAACTAGTTAAATCATTACCTTCGCCCATACTATAAGTCGACACAAATATATTTTTTTTTACTAGGAAAAAAAAATTTGCTTGTACACAATCCTAACATTCAATAACTTACTAATCATAATCATAATTATTTAAAAACAAGTAATAATACAGTGTTATTTATATCTTCTATGAAGCAAAAAGTAAGCAGTTTTGCTACATAATTTTATTTTAATTAATATTATAAGTCATATAACATTTATAAAATTTATACATAATACTTTATTTTACTTTGATGTTACGTACTTTATTAGGCGTATTACTTTAAGTTGATATATATTCTTTTCTGAAAGTCAATTACCTTATATGGTTTTACTCATTCTAACCTAAAGTGTACCAATTTTAGTTTCTTACTACTAAATCCTACATTACATTGTTAAACATATCTCATAAAAATTTGTTTTACCTCAGGTAATTATTTATTTAAATATTAATTTACATTTAATTATATAATATTAAATTATTTATATATTATTTAATCTAATTATTAATTTCCTTATAACGCAAGTCTAACAAGTAACTAACGACACTATATATACATATACTTACATTTCCACTAACTATTATCTTGACATCTGACTAGATATTGACATTTTTACAATTTAAATAGGTATTCTTTTACAGAGAATGAGAAATTAGCCATATATGCATTTGTATTTTATACCGGTTTATAGTTAGCTATTTCATTATACTTGGTAATTGATAAAAGAAATAATGTACATACATATAAAAAAAACTTTTTTTTTTTTTACCATGACTATGTTGTAGTCTATACTATGGCACATAGGGCTTGCTTGCTTGTCTGTTATTTGTACTAAATTGCGGTTGATTTTAAGGTATTTAGTGTGTTCTTAAAAAAAAAACAAGCTGCTCTAATGTACCTACATACAAGGAAGTTTTAATATTCTCAGATTTAAAAATAGGCTTAAAGTTTTTTTTTTGTGTGATGTTTAATGTTACATATAGCCCTTACTCATTCTTTTGTGCTGTAAAAGCATTTACCCATCAAACCCAGAGTCACCTCATATAAGCAGTCCATAAGAAAATACTAATGAAACATATCCACAGCATGTTATTGCCGTTTCCTTATATGTTTATATCTAATTTTACGGAGAGCAAATACAATTTAGTCTTAAGTGTTACAAATATTGCCGATTTGTTATTTCTTTGATCATCTGTATTATACTTCTATAGGATTATCATATTTATAATAAATTTCAATTGTAATAATTTTGCCTTTTCTTCATGTTGATTTGTAAATTATTTTTCATTTGACTAATTATTTCATTTAAAGTTCTAAGTAACATTGTTCACTAATATTTATTTAATTTAATAATTTAATGCTTTATGTACACCATAATCAAGTAGCATTTACATAACACTTAAAATAAGCGCACAAATAGAGGGTCTTATTGCTAAAGTGTGATTCTTCCAGACAACGAGTGGCAATATTCATTGCTTGCAGATTAGGGTGCACAAATTACAACAGATTTAATAAACATATGTTACATAGAGAGAAATAAGTGCCACAATATCCGTCTTACATGTCAACATAAATTAATCTATATATATTTATAAAAATCAATGCCATTTTTCGTTGTAATTTTATAACTCAAGAACGGGCTCACCCATCCAAACCAAATGTTTAAGGCTTTGTTCGGACTGTTTAGTAGATGGTTTATGTGAAGTTTGCACAAAATCGGTACAGCGGTTCTTCATTTATCACTTTTTTTTGTAACAAATGAATTCAATAAATGATGATACGTCGCGAAGCATGTAACAGGCCGCTAGTATAATATATAATAAAATATGAGGCGCCTTCTTAAGACATTTGTTAGACGTCAATCGTAGCTAAATTTTGAACCGACATAAATACGAGAATGTATACAACAGTACGTCAACAATAAAAACCTAATTACAATTAGTGTCAATTTGCCTATATAATTTGCCACACTTTTGACATTGATATGAGCATTCGCTCATATGTACGACTACACGTTCAATGCCTAACGCCACGTCTATTAGTATTATGTGGTCTGTGATATATATTAACATTGACAGTAATGTTAATTAGGTTGTTAGTACCAGTCATAAATGGTCTACATCGTACCCTTAAGTCAACCTCAGAAATTAATTATCGTTTAATATTTTCTGATTTTACTCCCAAGTACCTGAACGTGTGATTTTACTATTACAATAAACCTACCTATAATACGCATACTACATATAATATAAAATCTAGTATTTATAAATACTACAGGAACATGAAATTTCAATCGAAATTAATACTTAGTCCTACAAAGAGTGACAACTGATAATTCTCAAAAAAAATCATGAATTTAACTAAACATAATCCAATGTGAAATTACGTCATATTATTGAAGACATTTTATTTCATACATTGAGTAACAATCGAGATTAATTGGCTGGTCAACTAGTGTAATTTGACATAATTCTAGCATTTCCCGCGAATAAATAATAACTACGTCTTTGAATCTTCATTTTACACTCGATATTATTGGTGTCGATTTTCTTACATTTCCCACGATTACTCCGATAGATAAGGTTCTTTTGGGACTTCCGCCTGCGATCTGTTTCGACTTTGTCTCGGTGATTGCAACGACGACATCAGTTCTACAGCTTTCTGGATCTGACTTCCAGGAAGAGATAACGGCGCTTTATATTCAGACGCCGGAGGATCCGCCATTGCTGAAATTTAATATTGATAACAGTACAAACTCTTTATTAAATCCTCTTGTCTATGTACGTGTGTGTTGTGTTTGCAGCTCTGAATATGTCCGCGTGGACGGCCTTTAAGTATGTGTATATGTAATTGGAATGACTGTAGTTAAGAATAATGCATTTTCCTATAAGATCAGATATTGTCATAATGAACTATACAACCAAAACTTTGAGGCTTCTTATCAGTCAATTCGCCTTATACTATGTTTACTAGGAGTAGGCGATACAAAATGTATAGATATTGAAACTGTACATCTAGAACTACCTATATATTGACTAAACACTATATTGTCAAATATTTACTGAATCTTGCAACGAGACAAAATGACGCGACAGCAGAGTGGGTGCGCCGATAACCTAAAATTGCTATATTATGAGAGAGATACATTAGTATTAATCTACGGTTCCAAATCTTACGCCAATTGCGTATTGAATGGTTTTCGAATAAAGCTCGTCGGGTTTATCTGAAAGAATCCATCAATATATAATTTCATAAAATATATATTTTTTGATATCCGGTACCAAATATAATAAAAAAAAACATAAAATCGTAGGAAGGCAAAACTGTACATTGAATATTTTTTTAAAAGAATACTTGGGGCGTGATCTACAATCGATATCGAAGCCAAAAATATAGTTTTTAGAATTTTTGTCTGTTTGTCTGTATGTCTGTTTGTCTGTATGTATGGCCGGGGTAAACTCAAAAAGTACTGCATGGATTTACTCCAAATTTTTCATGAATATTACTAATAGGTCTGGTCAACATATAGGCAACATTTTATCACGCTATCGCCTATAGGGATGAGCTGTGCGGATTAAACGAAGTCCGCGCGGACGAAGTCGTTGGCAACAGCTAGTCAATTATAAAGTTTCGATTTAATGTCCATGAAAAATCACATTACCCAATCCTTCTGTTTATGTAAGTTTGAGCGTATCTCATTTTGCTGTAATCATTTTTAGTGGCTGACGTTTGTTGAACGCCGTGAACATAGGATCTTTCGTACATGGTACATTACTTTTAAATCGCTTACCGCCACACTTAAATTCAAATTTCTCTCTAGTACGCATAAATGAAATCTTCGAGCTGATCATACGGACTATCTATTGCTTTACATCATTCTAATTTTGTCTCCTCATCTACGGTGCACGCCTTGCGAATGGTTTCAGTTAGTTCGCCAAACTAAGCCCACCCAAATATTTCATTTGTAATCTCTCGAAACACACCTACATGGTTTCGACCCTTTCTCTAAACAAGCACACCGACATGGCTTATTTTCAGTGTATCTCGAAACACACCTACATGGTTTCGGCTCTTTCTCTAAACAAGCACACCTACCTGGCTTATTTTCAGTTTTCTCGAAACACACCTACATGGTTTCGGCTCTTTCTCTAAACAAGCACACCTACATGGCTTATTTTCAATTTTCTCGAAACACACCTACACGGTTTCGGCTCTTTCTCTAAACAAGCACACCTACATGGCTTATTTTCAGTTTTCTCGAAACACACCTACATGGTTTCGGCTCTTTCTCTAAACAAGCACACCTACATGGCTTATTTTCAATTTTCTCGAAACACACCTATATGGTTTCGGCTCTTTCTCTAAACAAGCACACCTACATGGCTTATTTTCAGTTTTCTCGAAACACACCTACATGGTTTCGGCTCTTTCTTTAAACAAGCACACCTACATGGCTTATTTTCAGTTTTCTCGAAACACACCTACATGATTTCGGCTCTTTCTCTAAACAAGCACACCTACATGGCTTATTTTCAATTTTCTCGAAACACACCTACATGGTTTCGGCTCTTTCTCTAAACAAGCACACCTACATGGCTTATTTTCAGTTTTCTCGAAACACACCTACATGGTTTCGGCTCTTTCTCTAAACAAGCACACCTACATGGCTTATTTTCAATTTTCTCGAAACACACCTACATGGTTTCGGCTCTTTCTCTAAACAAGCACACCTACATGGCTTATTTTCAGTTTTCTCGAAACACACCTACATGGTTTCGGCTCTTTCTCTAAACAAGCACACCTACATGGCTTATTTTCAGTTTTCTCGAAACACACCTACATGGTTTCGGCTCTTTCTCTAAACAAGCACACCTACATGGCTTATTTTCAATTTTCTCGAAACACACCTACATGGTTTCGGCTCTTTCTCTAAACAAGCACACCTACATGGCTTATTTTCAATTTTCTCGAAACACACCTACATGGTTTCGGCTCTTTCTCTAAACAAGCACACCTACATGGCTTATTTTCAGTATATCTCGAAACACACCTACATGGTTTCGGCTCTTTCTATAAACAAGCACACCTACATGGCTTATTTGTTAATATAATTATATATTTATCCACGTTTAGTGAAACATCTAGTTTGTTTTCCATTACCGCCACAAATTAATGATTGGCGCTATAATCAATGTTTGTCTCCAATAGGAGTAAATTTCTTTGAATAAAAGTTGAATATATATAATGTTCTGCGATGTCTACAATATTAAAATATTTAAAAACGGATGCAGTTGCCCTACCAAAATAAAAACCGAATCAAGTTGTGTAAAGTTATAGCTTTTCAAATATTAGATTGTTTACAATTACTAGTAAACAGATTGATTTCAAATTGATCTCAAAAACTGGGTCAAATAACGTAAATAGGATTTACTCATTTTCTTTGCTCAATTCTTTTGGAATTTATCAACGATATATTTTTTTTTGTTAAAAATTAATACATGACTGACATTATTTCGTTGGTTTCCATTCAATCAATTTTGAAGTTAATAAAAGGTTTTAGAACTCAAATAATTGAGTCGAGTGCTATTCAAAAGATCAAAATCGACGATCGTTTTGAAAATATAGGACTGCGCAAAAACTGAAATACTCTAATTTTTTTTTTAAGCTGCTCAAAAATCTATGCTTTGATATAGAACACACAAATATATTTTACTTTACACTGTAAAATTGAAATAACTTATTTCATCGAGCATACTATTTCACGTATAGCAGGACACAACTATTATTAAGACAATTGAAGTTATGTAATTTTCGAACGCTCGAAATGCTTTTGTATGTACTTTGAGTTTGCTATTAATATTAATTTTTAAACAGTAACTCTGTTCTCAGAAATACTTATCAAACATGTGGGTAGTTTTAACAAAATACTATTACATTCCATCGGATGATACTGCGGCTACGATCATGTATTGTTTGTAGCTAGAAGTGGCATGTAAATTATTTTAAATTTTTACTATTATATATATATATTTTTTGAAGATTTGATTAATTGTAACAAATAAACTCAAATGCTATCTTTGGGCATAAATTAATTAATCATGTTAAGGGTGTATAAAATGGATATAGGAATAACACGATCGGAGAGTAGCCCCGACCACGTGTTAAACACAGGATGGGTACAGGAATAACACGATCGGAGAGTAGCCCCGACCACGTGTTAGGTACAGGATGGGTACAGGAATAACACGATCGGAGAGTAGCCCCGACCACGTGTTAAGGTACAGGATGGGTACAGGAATAACATGATCGGAGAGTAGCCCCGACCACGTGTTAAGGGTACAGGATGGGTACAGGAATAACACGATCGGAGAGTAGCCCCGACCACGTGTTAGGTACAGGATGGGTACAGGAATAACACGATCGGAGAGTAGCCCCGACCACGTGTTAACGATGTAAAGGATAGACATAGGAGTATATTTATTATTTTGATGTAATCACAATTACTATAGCGCATGTTCTTTTAAAATAACAATTTCTAATTCTAATCTAATTTATTTCAATTCTCATTTGACATTAATTTTTAAATCTATTCCGACTTCTTTTTTTTTTTGAGTTTTATTGATTTTAAAAGTATTTAAACGTAATTTGTAATTTTATATAAAAATAAATATATTTTTTTTTCTTTTTGCACGCCATTTATTCGGCAAAGCAGGCTCAAAGTACTTGTATTTATCATCACATGTAACCCTGATTTATTAATATGAAAAATGTACAATTTTGAATTTTTAATTATGCTGTCGCACATTTTAATATGCTTTTTAATAATCTACTCCCGTAATATATTTATAATACATAATACATTATTGTATATAAGTGCTGGATTACCTTTGAAGACTTGTGGGCACACAGGTTACTTCCACGTCTGATTTTTCGTGAATAAAATATAATACAAGCTTGATATTTCTTTAATGTACTTCTTGCAGACTATTTTAACATTACAATTATAGACTTGAGTGTTCACAAGTTGTCGAGCTCATGGCTCAGAACCGTCTGTCGCTAAAAATGAGGTCTCTCATATCGTAAGCCCCACTACGCGCCATCTTGCCGCGTTCTGTCCCGCCGTTTAGCTTTTACAACTTTAACCAATAGGAAGATGACGCCTAGTGTTGCCATATTTTGTCACTTATTCTAATATAACACAATTGAAACATTCTTTTGATGAATAAAACCATTACAAACAAGTTAAATCATTACAAATGTTATAATGTAAATTCTTATTGAAGTGTTTCCCCTTTCCTATCTTCGGCAGATTTAAAGATTCAATTTAACGTTCTATGAAAAATTTTCAGTATATAAAAAATTAACAAAGAGCTAAATATTAAAATTAAATTGTGGTTAAAAGAATCAGTAGTAGAAATTAGATCAGATGTTTCAATGTGGAAACGGACTTCATACACAAATTTTTATTACAAGCCTACAATATAAACAAATAGCACATCTCTTCGCGGAGCGGTTAATCAGAATCTTATTTTAATTGACCGCATCATTGGTCGAGTGAACCTATCTACGAATTGAGGGGTCTCAGGTTCGATTCCCGACAGTGCCAGACATTTGTGTGATGAGCATAGATGATTGTTATTCTGGGCTTAGGTGTTTATTATGTATGTAACGATATTTATCTATGTATTTATATGTATTGGTATCGTTAACTAACACCCATAACACAAGCAAATTATTTGCGTTCTTGGGTGGTTAGATCAATTCGTGTAATTTGCCAAAAATATTTATTTGTTTACTATTTATTAAGCATTACATTACAGTAAAATCATTACAGGCTTGCAAATATAATGTAGTTAGGACATTTATTAGTCATTTTGAATATGTGTTTAGTTATTTTGTAACTGACTAAGACTAGTCTGGGAATTGCTTGTGAATACTTAGTGTAAAGGTTGTCACTGTTTTTAATTTTACTCTTTGTTCATTCATTCAAGATACCAACACTGTTACCCCACCAAATACCTGTTTCCTGCCACTGACGGAGAAACTTAGTATGCATTTTAGTTACTTGGTTTACCTTTCTTTCCTGCAGGTGACCAATCCGATTGCTCATTATTCTTAGATATAAAAAAGAGATGAATTGTTTTTCTGACCAAATAGATTTTAAAAGTTTGTTTACTAGAAAATATGAGAATATTAATATGTAGAGTAGATATATTTAACAGATGTCCCTTTGAGCAAATGTTTCAATAAATTACTTTTAATTTACATATAATTCAAGATAATCACCAAAAATATGTAATATTGGGGCTATAAATTTAATTTTTATGGTTAAATTATACGGTTTTGTTAATCTTAATTTATTTGAATGATAATTATAATATATTAATTCAATATGATTTGACAAATTTGATTTGTTGAAATACACTTGATTTTTAATATTTTATAGGTAAATATTTTCCTTTATTTTAAATAAAAACAATGTTGATTGATTAGAATAATATCGGCTTGAATTTTAAATGAAGCGTTTTACCACCCTTATTTATTTCTGCCGCAAAAGCGTCAGTACTTGTCACTGCCGTGTTCCGGTTTGAAGGTTAACGTAGCCGGTAAACTTATACATGCGTCGTTTAGACCACGTCAGAAGGATAGCAACGCATCATTAACATGTTTGGTGTCTATGGGCGATGGTTTCTCTTTTCAACATGAGATCCATCCCATCCAGATGGGATATACTGGTACTGAAAATAGCTTCATCCTACGACCACTACAGTAATATTTTAAGTATTAAATTAACAATACCTACTTACTTACTCTCCTTACCTTGGCCTTGCTCTATCAAATAAAATAGAATTTTTAGTCTATATGTATATTCTAAACTAAAATTTGTACCTATACTTATTAATTTACATTTTTCACACTAGGATCATTAATAATTTGGTGTTTAAAATCTAAACTAACTAAAGTCAACTCATAATAATAATTTACTCCATGCATGTCCGTATTATTAACATCATTATGTATTTTGGAAACATGTCGCTTCTTGTTAATAGATTATAGATAAACATTCTGGAATTTTTATATCTGATGATCTAAAAATCTTTAGATATTTTTATGGGTGACATGTGTATAGTGTATATGTCGTAAACAACCCAAATTAGATATACAGAGTGATTAAAAATACTCCGTGATAAATACCTACCTGTTATTTATCGCATGGGATCTTGTTTATAATATTAAGCTTTTATGTTAACTTGCGATCGTTTGTGGCCGAAATTCGACCATAGACTAAATAATAAAACCTCTTTTAAGTTTGATAACTTAATTTAGCGGTAAAGAAAATAGTTTAGTATACATTTGTGTATAATATCATGTGTGTCACTGATTGTAGCGTGTGTAATATTTATTTTTATTAATTTAATATATTTTTAATAGATTATAATCAAAATCATTAAGTTTTTGCAGTCCTTTGCAATGTGAACCTTAATTGTGCCTTTCATACTTCACCGTTTCGTGCAATAGCGTTAAAAAAGTGGTACAATTTTTTTCTTCTCATATTATTATAAAGATTAATATATTATTAATATATTTAGAACTACCTAAAGTGAGAGCGCACTATTGTAAAAAAAAGAACAGTTTGACAGCAATACCTTAGAATAAAGATAATATACCTACCTAGAAGTACGTCAAAATTTCAAGTATCTGAAATTAAAACTCAAAACACACTTAATTGAACTTTCTTGTTCAGTTTGAATCAGCAACGAAATTGATTTAATTGTATTTTATACTAGCTGTGCCGTGGAAAATATTCTAATAGCCTTGCTATTAATCAGTTACTCCTTATCACATTGGCTATCTGCCAGTGAAAATCCCATCTAAATCAGTCCAGTCATTTAAGATATTAGCCCGAAGAAACAGACAAAAATAGCAAAAAATTTTTTTTTGTATATTATGTACCTACCGTGTATTACATTCACATGTATTTAGTAAAAATGATTATTTTAATACTAAAAACAAGACTAAATTTTTTTAAATTTTGTCTATTAAGTGAACATTTTAATGTTCTACTGAGAAATAAAATTATTTAAGTTGAAAATATGTGATACCTACTAGCTTAAAAATAAAGATAAAAGCTAAAACGTGTCTCTGTACGCTAGTTAGAGGTACTGTTCTATTGTACGTCTGCCGTCTATAGATCTGTACCAGATTTTACTTTTCTACGTTAAGCTAACAAATATATAAAATAAATCCTATCGGAGAAATGTATCTAATTGTGTAAAATATGCAGAAAATATTATTGTGGTGCTCGTGCTTTCTATGTTTTTCTAGCCACCGCTCAAGTATTCATCAGCTTGACCAACTATCACTCAATTCGTAAAAAGTGATTCCTAATGGTTTAGCCACACTTGCGTCTATATTCATAAAGCTTTGTGCAATGACACGATAAATGCAGATGAAACCGGCTATTACCGGCTATCGTCGCATACATTCTGAACTGCGTGTGCCTTAGCGCGCATATAACTTCGTGACGATAGACGCAAGTGCGGCTCCAGCATAATAGTAATACGTGTCATTATAATTATCATGACATCTAGATTTTTTTTTATATCATACGATAGTTAACAAGCAGATTGGTCTTGTAATGATAAGAGTCAACCATCGCCTATAGACACCAAAGGTGTTAATGGTGCGTTGCTATCTTGTGGCGAGGTCTAATGCCACATGCATAAGTTTACCAGCTACCTTACACTCCAAACCGGAACACGACATTGACAAGCACTGACACTATTGCAGCAAGAATAGGTAAGCCGGTGGTACCAGACCCGGGTGAAACAACGTAGAGCTCTACCACCTAGTAGCCACGATGGTAGTGACTCGCGTAGCCAATTGGTCGCCTGCTTGCCTGGCAGATCGGCAGTTAGTCTATTCTACAAAGGAGCCCAGAATCAACACGGGGAAAATATACGCTTATATAATTCAATATTATGGTAATATTATTACTGTGCTAATATTATTAATACATTTTTTTCATATGCTAATTTTTTACTATAAATAAAATTTAATTTGTATGCTTTTCATGCGGCAAAATTGGGACTTTTGGGAATGTTTATATAATGTAAAAACACATGTAACAAACCCTTCTGCAATAAACGATTGATTGACTGAAATCTGTAGATTTATGATCATTTACCCAAATCGATATCCACCATTTAGTTTAGTATTGTTGTAATAAAATTCTGCCAGAGGCCACAATCGTAAACCTTAGTCAGAACCTTGGCCCAATGATACGAAAACGAAATTGACTATGCATAAGTCAAATATATTCTGGCATTTCCATATTGTAATTATGTATATGTAAATTAGTATTTAATATGTTAACAAAACGTCCACGCCAAGGTATAAACCAGGGCATAAACTGAATTTGAGTTTCGGTTCATTTGTTAAAATTGTTGAGTAATATTTATTTAAAACTAGCTGACCCGCAAACGTTGTTCTGCCTTTTTAACTACTCTTATTTTTTTCTATATTTTCTCACCTTTTAAACCTTCCCTGGACTTCAACAATTAACTCAAAATCTAAATTAGCCAAATCAGTTCAGCGGTTCTCGAGTTTTAACGAGACTAACAAATAGCACATCTTTATATATATAGAATAATAACAAGTTGTATTAATATACTAGATGCAGCGTTCGGTCTGCTGCATTATAACAGTTTTTGGCGAATCCCGCGAGATCATCTAATTTTTCCGGGATAAAAAATAGCTTATGTGCAATTCCAGATCATCATCTTCCTCATACCTGTGTGCCAAATTTTTGTGGTTTTTATGTGATTGAGTTACAAACATCCATCTATCCAGACATCCATACATCTAAAAATCCTATTGTTCGCATTCACAACATTAAGAATATACTTAGATTATCACTATCTCCAAGCCACAGCTTGTTGCAAATAAAAAATACAGTGAATCCCACGTATTTTTACGAGCTAATCCTATTTTAGATGAAAATATTCCGTATAGCAAACAAATAATAAATATTAATAAATATTCACGGGACAAATTACACTTACTGATCTAACCCCAAAGTAAGCAAATAATTTGCTTGTGATGTGGGTGTTAGTCAACGATACTAATACATAGAAATACTGGAATATATAAATACTGGAATATATTTAATAAACACCCAAACCCGGAAATACAAACATTTATGCTCATTACACAAATGCTTGTCCCCGTCGGGGATCGAACCCGAGCCCCGTCGATTGCGAAGTCAGGGTTGCTAACCACACGATCAACGGGACGGAAATATCATCTCAATCGATCTTGTAAATTCTGGATGATAGTGTAATATTGAAATAAGCATACAATCTTTTAAAATATTTATGATACAAATATAATACCTAATATCCAATATCTTAACAAGAAGGTATTTTTTTTAAGTTTACACTTAATAAAAACAAAATATCGTGTATATTTACGTCAGCTGCCTTCCGAAGGCAGAAATAACTAAGTGTCCATAACCTGGCAGATTTATCTTGTTCTCTCCACATTAATTACTCTTCATAAAAACACACTGGCTGCGAAAATTCTTGACATCACCCTCAAACAACACCCGATAAATCTAATCACGGTATGTCAGTCTTGGTTTTCCCCGGGGCATATATCCTTCCACATTCGCATTGTATATCTGTTTTTTTTAAATCTATTATCTGATATTTTTTTACATGTCCGAAATTTACTTTCATTTAACTTTAAACTTTAAGCTTATGTATGTGGCTTTAAACCTCCCTACAAGACACCAACGTACCATTAACACCTTTGCTGTAGGCGATGGTTGACTTTTTCCATTAGGAGACCCATCTGCCTGTTTGCTACCTTATAATATAAAAAATATTAAAATATCTGATATAAAAAACGTCGGCGTATTACAATTAATATTTTATCTAATATTACTGTTTCTTAAAGTAAACAAGATGTTTAATATTTTGTACATAAAATATGTATGTGGCAGCAGTGCTGTCTACTCAACTGTCGTCTCCACACAACACAATCTGGGGCAGTATTCCCCGAATACAATGAGCCAAAACAACATGAACAATGGACCTTGTACTATTTGAGGAGTGCATAAAACTGCTATTCATTAAGATCCATCAAGTTTGAGTGATTGCTAGTCCAATAGCTTTAGTGTTGGTCCATTTGTAAGCGGTTGGCGTTTTATTTATGTCAAGATATAGTATTAATTAACATCAATTATTATTTTAAAAATCACATGTATAGCATTTTCCCTATGTTAGTTCTGGACTCCTAGAATAGACCATCTGTCTTTCTGCCAGTAGGGTCGTTAAAGGCGACTGATTGGCTATGCGAGTCACTAACATCGTGACTACTAGGTGGTAGAGTTCTGCAGTGTCTCGCCCGGGTCTGATACCACCGCCTTACTTATTCCTGTCGCAAAAGCACCAGTGCTTGTCACTAACGTGCTTCAGTTTGAAGGGTAAGGTAGCCGGTAAACTTATGCATGTGGCATTAGACCTCTCTGCAAGATAACAACGCACCATTAACATCTTTAGTGTCTATAGGCAATGGTTGACTCTTCCCATCAGGAGACCCATCCCATTTTATATTTTTGTTATATCATAATATAGCAAACAAGCAGTTTGCTAAATTATGATATAAAATTATGAAATATACCTAATAAACAAATTATGATGAAAACAAAACTGCCTTAAAATAATTAAATATAAATATCCTGTGTTTTTAATTTGCAGGCATACTATGCATACTATCCATACTAGACCATTCTTAATATTATAAATGCGAAACTTTGTTTGTCTATTCATTATAATTTTATGGCTAAGCCATTAAATCGTTTGCCATGAAATTTGGCATGGAGATAACCTAAGATTAGGGGTCAAATATAGGCTAATTTTTTTTCTAAAAAACAACCTATAAAAAGCTGAAATAGGGGACGAAAGTTTGTATAAAAAGCTATATGGACGACATACTGCGCGGGTCAGCTATTGTAACATAAGCCACACCTACAACTATAATAAAACCAAACGATATCTCATTTTGTGCCCAAGGAAATTAATTTACATAAATACACTGGAAAATAATACACTTCTTCTAGCAAACTCGGGTAAATACATAAACAAATATAACTGCACCGGTTTCCAAATAGGCAGAGTACTAAACGTCCGCGTCTCTAGAAAAACCACTGATTTACCACCGTTCACTGGTTTGTCGGTTGGCAATGTGGTCTGTGGATGGCAGCATATTTTATTTATTTATTTATTTATTTAAACACTTTATTGCACAAATCAGTACAAAAGGCGTAACTTAATGCTATTAAGCATTTTGTCACAGTTTACCTTGGTTATGCTGAGACAAAAAGCTTGGGTAGTGCGTAAGAGCATATTATTGCGAATTGAAGTATAAAATCTAATCACAATTAACTAGTATCTAGTTAATTACATTTATATCATTGCATAAGGAAACAACTAAATACTGTATTATACATATTCCAAATATATATATATATATATATATATATATATATATATATATATATATATATATATATATATATATATATATATATATATATACACATATACATACATACACACAATATAACAACATAAATGAACATACAGCAGTGACTATAACAGAAAAACAACAGGATAATTAAGAATTTTGTCGTTTCAAGAAATAATCATAAACTCGAGACTTGAAGATAGAGAGGGAAGGAGCATCACGTAGATCGGATGGAAGAGCGTTCCATAAACGAATTGCAGTAACAGTAAATGAATTAAAATATGTTGCAGTATTATGGTCCGGGAATATCAGCGTACTGAGATGACAAGAGCGCTGAGACCTACCTTGACTAAAAATAAACTCAAAGCATTCTCTCAGATAAGCTGGGGAAAGTGGATTGTAGAGTATGTTATATAGGCATGAAAGAACATGTGCATCCCGCCGAAATCGGACATTCAACCACTTCAATTGTGAACGAAATTGGGAAATATGGTCATACTTACGCATTCCGAAAACGTATCGAATGCATAAGTTGAGTAGACGATCAAGTTTATTCAACAGTTCTTCAGTCAAGTCAGTATAACATACGTCAGCGTAATCTAAAATGGGTAACAGCAACGCATTAACCAAGGTCAATTTAGTTTTGACAGGTATAAAGTTTTTTAATCGTTTTAATGCGTGCATAGATGCAAAAACCTTACGACTAATTTCACTTACGTGTTGAGACCATGAAAGATTATTACTTATATGGATTTCCAAATTTTTGACATACGTAAGGTAAGGAATACTTTTACCATTGAGGATTACTTGGGGTATACTCTGTAAATTAATTTGCGATAAAAACCTATCACGTCCGATCAACATCACCTGTGTCTTGTCCGGATTTAATATGAGTCCATAGTCGTTCGCCCAAGTGTTAATTGCATCCAGATCACTATTCATGTTGCCGATACCACGTTCTAGATTATCCGGTTTAAAAGATATATAGAGCTGTAAGTCGTCAGCATACAAATGATGCGAGCAAAGAAAATAGATGAAACGGCTACATTAATGAATACGGAGAACAGTAGAGGAGATAGTACACCACCCTGTGGTACACCATTAATAACGTCGCACCAGTCTAACTGCAAGTCATTACTTCGGGTTTGTTGTCGGCGCCCACTAAGGTAAGATTTAAACCACGCAGTTGCTGAGTCAGATAAATTTAATGAGCGAAGAACAGCTATAAGGATATCATGATCCACACAGTTAAACGCATTGCTGAAATCGAGAAGAGTGAGAAGAGTGACTTTACTTTCATCCATTGCCCACCGTATGTCGTCAGTTATTTTTACAAGAGCAGTTGATGTACTGTGACATGGACGAAAGTCCGATTGAAAGATATTTAACAAATTGTGTGTTGATACGAAATTAGAAAATTGGATGTATGCAATGCGTTCTAAAATTTTTGAAAGGTAGGGTAGTATAGAAATGGGTCTAAAATGAGAGGGGTCTGTGGGATCAATCAATCAATCAATCAATCAATCTCTTAGGTAACGCAGCAATGAAAGCTTTAGTCCATGAAGAAGGGAAAATACTGGTAGTTAAAGAAGAATTAATAATGTCAGTTAGGTGGGGTAAGATTATGTCCAGTATTGGTAAAATCATTATTCTATCTAACCCATCGCAGCCAACAGCTGTAGTGGATGTGGCGAGTACGATCTTTTTTACAAGACACTCTGCAACTGGTTCAAATTTAAAAGCAGTAATATTTTTAATAGGAGCCAAACTTAAATTGTGAAGCGTTTTTAGTTTGATTTGAGGATTTATTCTTTGAGATGGTATTGAAAATGCTGTGTTGAGAGCGTCAATTTTTAAGTGGGATGGTAGTTCAGAATGTTGCTTTCCAACTCCAAGGGATCGAAGAAATATCCAGATGTTTGTGGACGAGGAACATTCTATATTTGATAGTATGTGGCGCCGTTTCCGCGTGGCGCCAAATGGTAAGAAATGCTCTTACCATTTGGTTGCATCTGTTTCTGGCAATTTTAAAAGCTTCCCAACGTTCTGGTGATCGATGTTTTATAAATTTACGCTTAAGGCGATCGCGTCGTGCCATCAAATTTCGGATATGATCAGTTATCCAGGGAGCTGGTGGATGTTTCATACGAACTGGTCGCAGCGGAGCATGCCTGTCATATAACTTAACAATTAAATCGGTGAATAATAATACTTTACCATCTAAATTGTTACATAAACTAAGTTTTGACCAGTCTTTGTCAAGAGCATCAGAAACTCCTTGATTCATCCATTCTGCTGAAGTTACGCTGCATAAAAGTTTTACATTTCTGTCTATGAATTCGTAAGTCATATGACGCATAAATTAAATCATGGTGGGAAAACCCAGGTGCTGCGAATTTCCCGCTTTGACAAATACGATCAATTTTGGAGGTAATTATAATGTCCAACAGGGAGTGACAGTCAATGGTGTGGTAAGTAGCATGAAGTGGCAGTTACATGAATTAACTAGCTGGACAAGGGCACGAGTTCGTTTGTTGTCTTTTATCAGACACTTGTTAAAATCCCCCATCACTACGCAGTGGTCATATTAAGGTGAGTAAGTCTCTAAAAGTTTTTCAAACTGCTCAAAGTAATCAATTGAAGGTGGAGCATAAACTACCCCGAGTAACAATAAA
The DNA here is from genome assembly GCA_036924255.1 of Apodemia mormo. Classification (NCBI taxonomy): domain Eukaryota; kingdom Metazoa; phylum Arthropoda; class Insecta; order Lepidoptera; family Riodinidae; genus Apodemia; species Apodemia mormo. The sequence continues at coordinate 2,323,067 of JAUPFN010000009.1, read as the reverse complement.
GATATACCGACCTTAACTTCTAAAAGAATATATTCATAGGACCCATTATATAGTGATGGTGATTGGTCAATAATTTTATGTTGAATATTACTACGTAAATATATTGCTACGCCCCCACCCCCTTTACCAATTCTATCATTACGAATTAATGTGAAATTTGGTACAGAGTAAAGGGACGTTGGTAAAGAAGGCTTCAAAAAAGTTTCAGATACCAATATGGCACTGATAAAAGGGCTTTTAAAAGTAGAGAGAAGATCAGGATGATGAGCTGGAACGCTTTGAGCATTTATGTGGCAAATATTAAAATTCCTCTGATACTGCCTAAAAGTATTCTGCAATACCTCCCCAAGTGATGCATCTTCAGATGAATCGTAAGAAGAGAGTGATGACGAATCTAGAGAAAAATAAGAGTCTGAGTCACTCAGCATAGGTAATTAAAACCATCGCAATTTATCGATTATCGACCTATCAACGACTATTGCCTATTTTTTGCTAGAGCCAAAGAATATAGTCAGTTTCGCATGCCCATCTAATAATGGATGTTAACATACACACAACTATATAGACACAAAAATTAATTGTCGCTCTCGCAAGGGATCTATATAATAATATACATTTTAATTCAATAAAACTTGTTTTTTTCTCGTAATGTAAATGTATTTTTTATGATAATCTAAATAAATTTATAGTATATATTTAATCTTGAATAAGTCTGTTTATACCTTAAATTGTTGGCCATAAACCCAAGGTTATCTAAGTGTATAAATATTTATTTGATTTTGCAATGCTAATGTCTAATAATACAATGTTCTATTTGTTTTCATAAAATATGACGTAATGATATTTAATTCTTATTTTTTTAACTTTTCTACTCTGTATCTTAGATCTCAAGTGATATTGATATACTAGTCTTCTGGCATCTTCTTCTTGCGTATCTTTTTCTTTCCACCGCTTTGTGCGGTTATCATATTTTTTTTATTTTCAGAAAATTTCGTTGAGATTTTTACTATTTAGGTAAGCAATATTCTCTTTTCATTATCTTTTAATGTTTAATTAATACTATTAACTATCGTGTCTTTAGTATGTAAATTGTAATTTTCGGAAGTCGGTTTATTACGTCACATATTTCATGATACTATGCATAACGATAAGTACTCATTGGATAAAATAAAAGAAATAAGTATTTTTCTACATTTAATAAAGCGATTGCAAAGTTTTAATAAATTCAATATTAAAAGTTTGCAATCGCTTGTAAATTACTCAACATTAAATGCTAGATAAAATACGGCAGCTCATTTTTCGCTTCCCCCTATAACCGCAGCGTGTTTATCTACACAATAGAGCTTACAATTTGTCTTCGCTGCTTCTAAATATTCCTCTTTGTCTTTGAGTAATTTTGTTAATAAATTCAACCAGTCAAAACCTTGAGGCGACTTGAACAATCTCTTTTGTTATTGTACATCATCAAGAGATTTATGTGTTTTTGTGAATGCAGGTAATGTTATCCACTAATTATGTTGATAATAACAGTGTTGCAAGACGCAACAATTGAACAAATGAATACCATCGCTTTGGTTCCCTTTCGTAATAGGCGGAGTTAACCGAAAATTAATACCGGGTTCCTTGAAACAACGATGCGTAATTCGTAGTAGTAATAAAAGCATTACCAATCAATTTATTAATAACGAGACGTTCCGCGAGTTGTTTAGACATTTAATAATATTAATTTTATAGGAGCAGGTTTAGCTTACGCCTTGTAAAAAAGGATATCACTCGTGTCATTTTACTGGTACAGTAACCTGTATCACCTGAAGTAACCTAAAAGTATATGTGATGTTTCTATTCTCCATAATTTTCCAGTTCATGGGTTGGCAATGTAGGTGAACCGAGAATGCCTATAATATTTTTATTCCTAAAAGTATAAGAGAATTAAAAACAAATTATTTTTAAAAAAGAAATTACGTAATAATATTTTACTTATAAACATAAATGATATCCCTTAATAATTTCCCTTAATAAATAGAAAATCCCCGTGTTGGTTCTGGGCTCCTTTGAAGAATAGGTCAACTGCCGTTCTGCCAGGCCGGTCGTAAAAGGCGACCGATTGTCACTACCATCGTGACTACTAAGTGGTAGAGTTCTGGATTGTCTCGCCCGGGTCTGGTACCGCCAACCGCCTAACCGTTTCCTGCCGCAATAGCGTCAGTGAATATCACTGTCTTGTTTCAGTTTGGAGGGTAAGTTAGCCGGTAAACTTACGCATGTGGCATTAGACCTCACCACAACATAGCAACGCACCATTTATATCTTTGGTCTCTATAGGTGATGGTTGACTCTTACCATCTACCCATCTGCTTGTTTGCTATCTTATGATATAAAAGAAAGACAGTGTTTGCTAACTAGAGCTCATGATGTCACTTTCACTCAAATACAGGGTTACATTTAAAGGTGCGGCAAAATTTTAAAATTAGAAACTAAATATTGAATTAAAAATGCGTTTTAATTATAATTGTAAAATTATTACAAGATAATATAAAAATATTCGTTTAAAAATATTCCAATAAATTCATGAATTGCATGCGCCGAGTCATGTCAATGAAGTTATAAAGCAGGCACTGAGTTATTTTACATCCACCTATAATTACGATAGTAACTATTATGTTATCTATCGCTCTAAGTAGATTTTCCCGATTACTTTTAATTTGGTCCAAGGCACTACAATATTTTAGTTCGAAAGTTCCGAAAATTGAAAACTGAAATTAAATCCATGCGTTTTGTTTTTCGTGTCGGATAAAAGTGAATTTTTTTTACATAAGTCGAACACATTATCGATTCTGAACAGCCTCTGAAAATTTGGAAGTAACCATTAATGTATTTCATTTTTCAAAATGTGCCACATATACACATAAACACACACATGTACACACACATCTCTAAAAACCTCTTTCTAAAATGTAATAATATAGTCTTCGACAAAAATTGAAAGAAGTAAATCCCTTGACACTGGCTGCACACTGGCTGGGTCTTAAAACGTACAATAGATCCAGTTGGTGTGTAAATGTGAGATCTTGATTGTATAAAAGTTATTGCTTACCGAGTGCCTCTAAATAAATCTTTTTTAAATGCTGATTTCCACAAGACATCATCTGAAGGATTGTAAAGCTTCCGTAAGATTAGCGAGGATATTTATGTAACGTCTTAATTCCATCGCGACATATTTGCTTGCGCGCCGGAAAGACGGCTTTTTGACTCACGTTAATAATACCTGTGTCAACACAGGCTTTGGGGTTCTTTTAGTGTCAGGGGCTTATATATTTTTTCTTATAGATAGATTTTTTGCATATTAGAAAATATTTTCAACTTATTTGTTAAATGTTTCTATTATGCTTCACATCGCCCTAATGATTTAAAGGTACCGACTTCACTATAGACGCATGAGCTTCTGGATGCCAGTGTCAGGCAATTTGCTCACAGTTTTCTTGCAAGCAAGCGAACAAATGAACTATGACCATTTTTTTATACCATTAGAGAGCAAGCAAGCAGATGGACAGAGACACCATCGCCTATAGACACCAAAGACATTAATAATGTTGCGTTCCTATTTGTGTGGCGAAGTGTTAATGCCACTTTAATAAGTTTATCAGCTACCTTACCCTCCAAACTGGAACACAACACTGACAAGCACTGACGCTGTTGCAGCAGAAATATAATTAGGTTTTTTCTGGCAACACTCAACCTGTCAAAAGCGAATTAGATCAGCTGTTTTAATTTTTACTTAATTTATAAATTTAAAGCGTATTTAAGTAATAAAAGTACAATAAAATAAATAAAAATTGGCAAATAACGTTGTGATATAATAGATTTTAATAATAATTATCAAAAATTGAAGAAACAAAGTTTGTGATATTGATCGACAGTAACGGTAACCTTTTTTTAAACAAAGAAGAAAGTTTCAAATTCTTGAACGGAAAACCGGGGAAGTATTAGTTATATATTTTTTTCTCTTTATTACACTTTCGTAGTATTAATAACTTTTAATATATATCTTTTAGTACCCATAAAAGTTGCAATGGATTTTTCTTTTGAATATGTCACTTTGAGAAGGAAAAATGTATCGATGTCGAACGCGTCAATCGAATCTTTTGAAACAACCACCTCGGACTACTTGGCTAGAAGTTTGCCGGATTTATCAGCTGTTAGCGACAGTCTCAATAAGGAATTGCAGGAAGAAATAAATTCTCTTAGGTGTCAATTAGAAAGTGCGCACAACGAAATCCAGAACTTAATATTAGAAAATAATTCTTTACGTAAAATAAACGAAGAACAATCCAAAAATATTGTAATATTGAAACAAGTAGCTAAAACCACACCGTGTAAGAGTTCTACTAAAAATAAAAAGTACAAGTGTTCTACGCCAAAAAATACAAAATTAATTAACAACAAAGATAGTGTCAGTGAGATTAGAATACAAAACTTAAACTATGAGAAAAATTCAAAGAATAAATCAAAGATTGATATTGGACTGTCTCAAAATCTAGAAAATATATGTACGACTACAAAACATTCTTCAATAAATTGTAATATAGATCCCACATATAACCAGAAAAATAAAATCATAGTATTAGGAGACCAAAAACTACGTGGCCTATCTACTAAATTATTAGAATTTGGATCAAATAAATACACAGTTGTGTCTACAATCAAGCCTAATGCGACTTCAATGGAAATATTACATAGTTATAGTGACTTTTCTAGTTTAGGTAACGAAGACTATGTTATTCTTGGAATTGGTACTCATGATCGCGATCCTTATTCTGTTTTTACCAATTTGAGCAATACCTTAGACAAACTTAGGAAGTGTAAACAAGTGTTCTTATTAAAAATCCAGTCAAACAGGTATTTAAATATAGGACTTCTTAATTATAAAATGAACTTAATTGTAAATCAATATAATAATTGTACTCTTATTGACTTGGATACCTATTTAACTAGATATAATCGTTATACACACAAAAATTATATTAACTGTTTGTATACAAAGTTAAAAATTGAGATAGATTATCAGGAATATAAAAATAAATTTTTGTCATTTTCAAAATTAAAAGTTAATCAACTAAATAACAATGAGACTGAGAATAAATTATTGAGCACTAAAAAAATGACATATAGTGAATATAAAGAAAATTTGGAAAAGTTGGTGTCTAATAGGATTAATATAAAAAATTGTGACAAATCTATACAAAATCCAAAAAAAGGTACTATACCATATTTTTTTAGTATTAAACCAAGAATTAAACCGGAAAACAATTCAAATAATCTTTTGTATAATAAAACAGCCAGGAAGGGTACAATACCATACTATTTTACTTTGAAAACCAAAAGTCTAGAAAGTAACAAAAACCAGCTTTTTCGTCAATAGTAACCAATTTAAGCTACTTCACCAAAACATAGCAGGTGCATTAAAAAAACGTGATTATTTGCAAGTAGCTATTAGTGAGCTTCGCGACACACTAGGTATAATTGATGTTATATGTCTTTCTGAAACTTTTCTTAAGCAAGGTTCTGAAACAAACTTTAAACTTGACGGTTACACTATGGCATCTCATTTTTCTCGTGATAATCAACGTAGGGGTGGAACATGTATTTTAGTTAGAAATGAACTTGATTTTAAAATCTTGGACTTACAAATACGCTTATCATTTTCCTTTGAATGTTGCGCTGTTGAAATTGTTAATTATAAACTAATAGTAATTTGTATTTATCGTACTCCCAGCTCAAATGTTGATATATTCTTAAATAAATTAGAATTATTATTAGAAAATATTATGAGATATTCAAAAAAGAAAATTATTTTATATGGAGATTGGAATATAGACCTGATGCAGGAGACTTGTAAACATAAAAATTTAACAAGCATTCTTTCAAATAACAACATAAATCAACATATTATAAAACCTACTAGGAAGCATGCATGTCTGGATCTAATAGCAAGTAACTTAAATAATGTTCAGTCTAACATTCATACACTTGCTTTGTCTGACCATGAAACTGCTCAGAGTATACAAGCCAATATAGAGTCAGTCTTAGAATTTAAACAAAAAAGAGCTTTTTGGTTTGAAACAAAGCGGATATATGGGCAGGACAATATTAAAAAGTTTCATGAATGTTTATCAAGTTTAAGTTTTAATGAAGTTTTTACAAAGTCAAATTGTGAAGAAGCATTTAATGAATTTCATGATATTTTACTGTTATTTTTTGAGTTATGTCTTCCTAAGGTCCGTGTAAAAGTTTTAAATAAACCTATAAAAAATAAATGGTTAACTAAAGATCTTCTAAAATGTTGCAAAGTAAAACGCCAGTTGTACCTTAACTATCGTCATGCTCAATCTAATAGGAAAGAAAATAAATGTAAATATCTACATTATAGGAAAATTTTGTCTAAATGTATATTAAAATCACAAAAACAGTCTTCTTTGAAATACATCGAAAATTCCTCTAATAAATGTAAAGCTTCATGGAATCTGATTAAAAGTACATTTCAGAACAAAACAAATAGTAGAGAAATAGAAAAAATCAAAATAAACAATTTAAAGTACACAAATACTCAAACAATCTGTAATCTATTTAGTAATTTCTTTATAAACCAGACAAAATCAAGTAGTGTAAAAGTCAAATCTACAAATACTTCAAAATCATATTTTTTACCAAATTGTAGTAAAACCATGTATTTGACACCAGTAGATGAGCATGATGCGAAAAAAGTTATACATTCATTGAAAAATACTTATGCTACTGGCTATGATAATATTAGCACACAATTATTGAAAAATGTTGCTAGTGTAATATCAAGACCTCTTAGCCATATAATTAATTTGTCATTTTTGGAAGGTAAATTTCCAAAACGATTAAAAAAGTGTATTGCCAAACCATTATTTAAAAAAGGAGATATGTGCGATATGAACAATTATAGACCTATTACTTTAATTCCAGTTATTTCAAAAATCTTTGAAAAAATTATGTATGAAAAGCTCTATAATTATTTACTTGATTTTGGCCTACTAAAAAATAATCAATATGGATTTAGGAAAGGTAGATCTACTACATTAGCATGTTTTGATTTAGTGAAGAGCATAACTGAATGTCTCAATAAGAAAATGTATCCACTTTGTGTATTTTTGGATATGAGTAAGGCATTTGATTTTGTTTCACACAATATTTTACTATCAAAACTTGAAAAATATGGCATTAGAGGGAAGGCTTTAGATTGGATAAAAAGTTACTTAGAAAATAGGAAACAATGCGTCGAAATATCTAAAATATACGGAAACCGTAAAAAAATATTTACTTCAAACTACCGTGTTAACAACTGTGGTGTACCACAGGGCAGTGTTTTAGGACCCTTGCTATTTTTAATTTATATCAATGATCTTCCTGATAGTTTACAACATGATTGCTTTTTATTTGCTGATGACACCACCCTACTTATTAAATGTAAAAATAAAAAAGACTTGGTAAACGAAACAACTGAAACCTTACTTCAAGTTTCAGACTGGTTAATTAATAATAATTTAAAAGTTAATGTAACTAAAACAAAATTAGTTGAATTTTAGAACTACCACAGTAATATTACTAAAAACACAAATGTATTTTTAAATAAAGTAAATATAGATGATGTAGATTATACAAACTTTTTAGGAATAATTATTGACAAATATTGTAATTGGAAAGCACACATTGAATATCTATGTAATAAGGTTGATAGATTTGTCTATGTCTTAAGAAGACTAAGAGAAGTAGGAAACGTAAAAGCCTCCCTATTAGCATATCATGGATATGTCTCTTCTAATTTACAATATGGAATTCCTATTTGGGGAAATTCTGTTGAATTGATACGAATTTTTAGAGTCCAAAAGAAATGTATTCGAGCAATATGTGGTGTTAATCAGTTACATTCCTGTAAACCACTTTTTAAGTCTCTTAAGGTACTTCCCTTACCATGTTTGTATATTTTAGAGGTATGCGTATTTGTAAAAAAGCACCAAAAGTTATTTAAAACAAATGCTGAAGTCACTGGTAACTCATATTTTAGGAATAGTAAAAAATTATATGTGCCTAATCAAAAATTAAATATTTTTACAAAAAATGTGTATTGTATGTCTATTATTATATACAATCATATTCCTGATAGTCTTAAATCATTACCTATCAATAAATTTCGCAAAAAGTTGTTTGATTTGCTGTTAGATAAAACTTATTATGATATTAAAGAATTTTTAGCCGATAAAATTAAATATTAATGGGTAGAAATATAAGTTTGTTGAATTGTCCTTAAAAAATTTCAATGTACCTAGTAAAATTTTGTAAATAGTGAACATTTTGTAAATTATAAAAAATTTAATTGCACAAAATATGAAACTTGTAATTATAAAAAAATCTTTTGTAATATGAAATTGTACATTAATAACAAGTACATAAAATAGAGAAAAAAGACCAGCCCGCTGAGTTTCTTCCGCCGGATCTTCTCAGTGTGTGGCCGCGTTCCGATCCGGTAGTAATTCTAAATATTCGATAGAATCTTTTAAATGTAATATTTTATAATGATAATTTTTTTAAATATGTATTTGCACACCATATAATGGTAGAATATGTTGGTAACTTAATTTATTTTTAACAACTTGTAACACCCATATTCTTGCAAATAAATATTTTCTTTCTTTCTTACCAGACCCAGGCGTTGCAGAACTCTACCAGTCACTATGGTAGAGACACGTATAGCCAACCGGGCGCCTTTTTGACCTGCCTGGCAGAACGGCAGTCTTCTTTAAAGAAGCCCGGACCAACACAGGCAAAAAAATTTGAATTGTTTTTTTATCAATAGATCTAGTTTTCGCAGCGAATAGCAAAAACCGTAATATGCCCTTGTACAATGTCGGCAGTCAATATTATCTGTCAGTTGGATGTTGATAGGAGATTAGTTGTGGCGCGTCTCACGTCAGAAGTGACACAGATTTACGACAGCGGCATTCACGGCGTATCTATTATTCAATACGACCCAATTTGCGGATCAAAAAATTCACATACGTATTAATATTTAAAAACCAAAGTGGTTAGTAAGAGATAACCATCGTGGTTGGTAAGACATAAACATCGTGGTTAGACGAATGAATTGATGAATGATGGTGGTAGCTGATGGTAGTGTTGGCTACCGCCAAATCTTATTTAAGTTTGACAATAAATTTAGCAATAAACAACAAAATAGGTAATTTTTCCCCGAGTTCATTCCGGGCTCCTTTGAAGAATAGACCAACTGCCATTCTGCCAGGCAGGTCGTAAAAGGCGACCGAATGACTATGCGAGTCACTAACATCGTGGCTACTAGTTTGTAGAGTTCTGCATTGTCTCGCCCGTGTGTAAAATGAATGGTAGTAGACATTTTTTGTTGCATCATAGACTAAAACAATAAAATCTCGTTTAAGTTTGACAACAGACTTTAGCTAGGAGTGAAACAGTAAATAGTATAAATGTGTGTATATTATAATGTGTGTAAAATGAACGGTAGTAGACATTTATTGTTGGATCATAGCCTGAAACAATAAAATCTCGTTTAAGTTTGACAACAGACTTTAGCTAGGAGTGAAACAGTAAATAGTATAAATGTGTGTATATTATAATGTGTGTAAAATGAACGGTAGTAGACATTTATTGTTGGATCATAGCCTGAAACAATAAAATCTCGTTTAAGTTTGACAACAGACTTTAGCTAGGAGTGAAACAGTAAATAGTATAAATGTGTGTATATTATAATGTGTGTAAAATGAATGGTAGTAGACATTTATTGTTGGATCATAGACTAAAACAATAAAATCTCGTTTAAGTTTGACAACAGACTTTAGCTAGGAGTGAAACAGTAAATAGTATAAATGTGTGTATATTATAACGTGTGTAAAATAAATGGTAGTAGACATTTATTCTTGGATCATAGACTAAAACAATAAAATCTCGTTTAAGTTTGACAACAGACTTTAGCTAGGAGTGAAACAGTAAATAGTATAAATGTGTGTATATTATAATATGTGTAAAATGAATGGTAGTAGACATTTATTGTTGGATCATAGACTAAAACAATGAAATCTCGTTTAAGTTTGACAACAGACTTTAGCTAGAAGTGAAACAGTAAATAATATAAATGTGAGTAAATGAATTGTAGTATGTGTAATGTTTATTTTTATTTATTTAATACTGATTTTATATATTTGTAATACATCTATACATATAATAAAATCGTAGGAAAGTCAAACCTGTACATTGAATATTTTTTTAAAAGAATACTTGAGGCGTGATCTACAATCGATATCAAAGCCAAAAATATAGTTTTTAGAATTTTTGTCCGTTTGTATGTTTGTCTGTTTGTCTCTGCGCTCTTTCTCCAAACAAACTTTTAATAAGCCTGTATTAATATTTTACACTTTCAATCGTCGGCACTTGGTGAAATTCCATTATTTTTAGTTGAATCTAGTTTATCACTCACTTGTACTTTTATTTCACTATTATTGTACACTAAATTATTTAATTTTATCGACCGGTTTCGCTTTTTAAAGCATCTTCAGGACGTAATATTCTTTATATTAATATTCCTTCGTTCACTGTCATAAAAAGGGGTACAACGTTTTTGCTACACATATTAATACATAGACATATTTTTGTGTAGTAGTGGCAAAATTTTATCTAGCGGACAGCGTCATTGACGTGTATAATAATTATACACGTCAATGGGACAGCGTACAGCCACGTACTCTTTGGTGTAGCCTTAGGGAACAAACGTTCTTTACTTTAAATACAATAATACGAGCGAACAAATATATGAACTTATAAATATTGTGTACTAGTTAAGATTAGCGCGTTCAAACAATCAAATAAACAAAAAAGTTTTAGCTTTATTTTACACTAGCTGCAGCGAGCAGCCCGCTGCATTATAAAAGTTTTTGGTGAATCCCGCGGGATCACCTAACTTTTTCGGGATAAAAAGTAGACTATGTGTTATTCCAGGTCATCAGCTACCTGTTTGCCAAATTTCATTCAAATCCGTTCAGTTGTTTTTGCGTGATTGCGTAACAAACATACGTCCAAACATCCATTCAAATACCCAAACTTTCGCATTTATAATATTATATAATATAATATAGAAGCATAGATTACAATGCACACGTGCATTCGGTGTACGTACAATTTATTTTCTTTTATAGTTTGTACTAGCTGTGCCCCGCGACTTCGTCCATGTGGAATTAAAAACAAAACAAAAGTAGCCTACTTATTACATCAGCCATCTGTCAGTGAATGTCCCACCAAAATCAGTCCAGGCGTTTCAGTGATTAGCCGAAACAAACAGACAGACAAAAAATTAAAAAATGTTATTTTGCTATACGTACCGTGTAAACATCTGTATGCATTTAGTAATAAGCGGTTATTTTATAATACAGACACTCCATTTTTTTTTATTTGTATAAACTAGCTGCCTCGGCAGCTTCACCCGCGAAAAGATTAGTATGTCATTTGTATAGTTTTTCGTTCAAACTTTCAGCCCCCTAGGGGTTGATTTTTAAATTAGCCTATGTTTGACCCGGGACCTTCAAATATCTCCAAGTTTCATCAAAATCGGTTCACTGGGTAAGTAACGAAAGTTTAACCGACTGACAGGTTTTAGCATTTACAATATTAATATGGAAGTACGGAAAAAATAGTAAAAAATAAAATAAAAAGTAAACTATGTCCATCTCAAGACTTTAAATTATCGCTATAGGAAATTTCATGACAATCGACTCAGCGGTTTGTCCGTGATAATGCCACATACAGACGGAGTTACTGTCGCATTTGTAATATAAGTATAGATTAAGGCGAGGTACTTCGACGCGCGTCAATTCTATAGAAAATGGGTGGCGCGGTATGTTCTGAAACCGCTGGGAAACGTGTTAATTTTCGGATAAATAAATATAGGACATCAGCTGAAAACTAAAATTAAGCACATTCTTTTTTGTATTTACAACTAAATATCACCATATAAAAATCATGTGGAAGATTAGAAATATTATTAACAAATTATTTGTTTTAGAGATTTTTTTAGGCTGTTTTCGGAATTTTATATGATCGAGTAAAGTACATTCTGTCATGTAATTAGTTAGCACATTCTATAGATAAAATCTTCAGGTATATCGTGCAATTTTTGTAAAATTGTTATTTAACAATCAATACAAAAAAACGTGATTTAACAAACCAGTTTTGTCCCGTTTGTCGCGATGCCTTGGCTTAAATAAATTATGATATAGTTGCTCCATAAATCTATGCGTTTTTTGCTTCTTCACACGTGTTAAATAAACCGAAAGAAATTATGTATCGCGTTTGTAGTTGTTAATATTAACAAATCCACCATTTAGTAAATAATTGACCACAAAAAATCACTACACGCACACTAGCCGAAAAATTGGCGAATCGTGGGAAAGAGAAATTTGTGAAGGTTTGTTTACTTTCTGTTTTTACTCGACTATGTTGAAAGAGAGTTATGTTTTTCGAATGTATGTATAATGTGTGTATGTGTATTTGTCTGTAGCCTTAACGGCTTGATTGATTTTAGCTTGAGAGGTGTTAATGCAATATTTTATCATTTATTATTATAGTAGGGGAGCCCAAGAGGGGATTTTGGGATTTACTCGAGAGCGTCAGATTAACATAGTGGGACACCTTGCATACTATTAAGGCTCTTCACCAAATATATGCCCTATGTATCGAGGCAGGTAACTAGGACAGGAAAACAAAACAAAATTCCGATAACTTCGGCTTGTGGATATTATCAGATTATATTTTTTCGTTATTTTTAAACCGTTTTCTCTAAAATAAAAGAAGATTCAGACGCACTCGAGAACGACAAGGCAACGTTTTCTTGGCAACTTTGTGAACTCCCACTCTCTTACGCTTCACTTGAACCGTCAGATTTTCTAAAATTTAGCTTGCAATTAACCCACCATCCCTTAATCTGACGCCCTTCAGTGTTTCAGTGTCACTGTTTTTTTCACATTTTTAACTGTAGATTTTTTCTCTACCATAGAAATGAAAAACATTATATAACCTTTTATTTTTCGTATAATTTAATTTACAAAATCCAATAGGTCCCTACGGTGCTCAAGTAACTACCAATTTAGCATGTTGGGCTCCCCTACTCTGATGAGTGAAATAGCTATATATGCCGCCCCGTTAGTCAAGTGGTTAGCCAATTTAACTACAAATCAATAGGGCTCGGGTTTGATCCCCGACGGGGACAACTATTTGTGTGATGAGCATAAATGTTTGTATTTCCGGGTTTGGGTGTTTATTATGTATTTAAAAGTATTTATATATGTATTTCTATGTATTAATATCTTCGACTAACACCCATAACACAAGCAAATAATTTGCTTACTTTGGTGCTAGATCAGTAGGTAAGTGTTATTTTTCCCTCGAATTATTTATTTATTTATTTATTTATGAGCATAGATATTTGTATGTCTGGGTCTGTATAGTGTATGTATTATTTATATATGTATTTCTACACCACAAGCAAATAATTTGCTTACTATCAATTTGTGCATTTTGTCCAGCGATATTATTATAGGTCATATATTTCTAACCCACCTACCCTTATGAACAAGAGTTATGTATTTTTCAGATTGAACATATTTTGTTCTTACAATAATATATATATATATATATATATATATATATATATATATATATATATATATATATATATATATATATATATATATATATATTTACTTTTTTCATTGCACGCATCTAAATAATCAGATTTATTTTTAGTATCACGGAGTAAGGAATTACGAAGTTTAGTATTCGTGTGGTCTCTGGCCAGTGTACTTACAATTTTACAAGATTTTCTCATACATTTGGTGAAGTAAACAAGATGTTTTAAAGACTTTGAACACTGAATATCGTCGGCACTTGGTAAAACTCCATGTTAACTTATATTTACTAACTTATATATCATATTAACTTATATATCATATTAAAAGCACTTGTACTGTTTTACTTGACATTTTATTTATTAAATTATTAAAACCAAACGGTTTCGCGTTTTAACCCATCATCAGGGCAATAGTTATTATTGTTTATATATATATATATATATATATATATATATATGCAATAATAAACAGTAAACAGTAATAACTATTGCCCTGATGATGCGTTAAAACATGAAACCGGTTGGTTTTAATAAATAAAAAGTAAAAAGTAAAACAGTACAAGTGCTTTTAATGCGATATAAATATAAGTTAATGTTTTAAAGAAATCCAATAGGATCAAATCACGTAGTTTTTAAATCATTCTATCAGCAGAAATCATTTTCATTGATTAAAATCGTATCCGATAAAGGTTTTAGGTACTATAAAAACCTAAGTAACCGCTCAGAGTCTATTGAAGGTGTGATAATAACATCAGTCCCGGATGAGCTCAAAAATCTGTTGGTTACGGTTATCGCAAAAATATAGTAATCAGTATATGGTTGGTATAATGGGAAACGTCAACCATCTCGTCAGTCTACGAACCGAAGAATCGTGGTGAACCAAACAATCTATTGACGTCCAATTCACTCACTGCCCTAGAAAAGAACTGGTTTGATAACACTTTTATTTTTCAAAAGATCATTATAATATAGTATTCTAATAATGGGAACAATATTAAACACAAGAAAACCCATATCAGAATAAAATATATAATATTACAAAGTTGTCCTTGAGCATGACCAGTAACTAAAATTAACAAGATTTAAATCCAAACACAGTTTCTAACACAAGAAGTGCTAGTTGTCTTAATTCTTTGAGATAAAAGGTTAATTTGTTCAAAAGCAATAAAATCTCACATTAAGATAAGAATCGTCTAAAAATAGGATTTAGAATAATCTTACGCAAATTAACAATAGACATAAAATGTATAATTAAAATGCCGAATTAAAAAGCTTCAAAGACAATATATTGTTTAAACGCGATAACAAGACGTTTAAAGCTTTGAAGACATCTGAAATAAAGACTAATTGACAAGGGAAATAAAAAAAACACTGAATGGTTCCCTTACTATCTAATCCTCTGTTTACGGACCGGTCAAATTTCATATATTATGCGGTGCCTTTGAACAGCGGTCGTATTATTTTCTTTATGTGCGGAGCTTGGATTCTCTGTTATTGTTATTCTATCTTGAGGTGTGGCAGAAGGTTTTTTGTTTGCCCTCCGTAGTAATTTATTTGAAATTTTCTTGTTTTGCCCGGCGTTTCGTATTATCCTCTTCGGCTGTCAAGCTGCGATGAATAAAAATTGTGGAGGCGGCTACCGAAATCTTTGGAGTTTAATTTTTTAGATGAGATTTATTTCTTCTTTTAAAACACTGGAGATGATATTTGATTAACATATTTTTAACTAGTGACTTTGCCTTTGTGTTTATTGTATTAACAATTCACTGAACATGAGAACCTTTTAAAAATGGTACTTTCCTAAAATCTAAATAAATAACTATTACCTAAATAAATAACTGTTTCCTAATTTTAATAGGAAAATTATTAGCTAAACATGTCACTGTATCGTGAAAATTATATTGTAGATTTCTGGAAGGTCTTAATTTTTTTAGTACCACCGTCTAAATTTATCTAGCTTCAAAAGTGTCAGTGCTCGTCGTTGCCGTGTTCCAGTTTAGGGAATGAGGATACTGTATATACTGGTTGTATGTCAAAAGACTGTCAAACGAATGTTCAAGTCCAAAACGAATGTCAAAGCACTATTACAAGAGATAAAAAGAGAAGTAGGGTATAGCCGAGGTTATCTCTTATTATTAACATGATAGTTATCTGCTTGTTAGTTGTTATAACATAAAAATAGTATTTGCTATTTGTAAGTAATTTAATACTTATTGTTCTTGAACAGATTTGTAAGTAAATAAAATATTTACGATCTTGTTAATAAATATTTGTTTGCGTATTGTTTTCGTCATTCAACACTTATTTTGTCTGGTTCATTGTCACGTCATAGTCGATGCGATTGAACGAGCGCTAATCTACACGCATGCATATGTATATTGTATAGATTTATTTATAATATCACTAGATCATTATTTAATCACCTAATGAATTCTACACATGGCTCTTGAGAACACATAAAATATGAATATCGCGTTGTGGAATTCCATACTCGGCTCTTGGATGAAAACGCTATACCACAATATTGACATCAAGAAGAAATATCAATCCGTGATACTTACGGCAGATTAGAAACATTAATTTGATTGATTTATGTGTGCCGTTACGATAATCGTTGATTGAATTATGGCATACCCGCTGCGAGCACATGCTTTATATGGAACGTAACTCGATGAAAAGTTATTTATGTTCTTTTACGGTGGATTATACGCGGGAATTATTAATTAGTGAAACCTTAACTCGGTAAAGATATTTATATTTATGTTGCTACGTAAATGTAATTGATATTAGTTATAACTGTTATAATGTTGAATATTGAATGTTATCAATATTTTACGTTTTATTAGTATACTTAGTAGTAGATTAAATAATGTATAGAAATAGAAAGAAAAATCGATTATTTGCAAGAATATGGGTGTTATAAGTTATTACAGATATGATTAATAGTTACGAATATATTCTATCTTTGGTATGTAAATATTACGGGGAAAATTATACTTGTTAATTAACAATAAAACATACTAATATCACAGCCTATGATACTAACAGTCGGCCAACGGACACGTCTAGACAGAGCAATCGTGCAGGTTTGCGGGGGAAGAGGTAGCCCGAACTGCCATACACTCGTTCGGGACATCTCAGGCAGGGTTAACGCTTTTTAATTTAATAGTTTGAAGTGTTTCGTTTTTGTTGTTCTATAATGGTTCATGTATTAATTGTGCAATTAGGCAGGTATTATTTACATATATTTTTTTCGAGATGCTTTTGATTAATGAGTAGGTATTCCTTGTATATTCTTTTAAATTAAATCAACAATATTAGCCCAGCGATATTAGATGAAATTATGCATATTATAGTTTGTTATTTTTAGATATTTTGTCTTTTCTTAGATTGTTTACTGTGGTGTTCGATTATCGATAGATTACGAATCTATACAAATATATAGAATTGGAGTGTATAATAAATAAATAAATAGATAAATAAATAAATAAATAAATATTCACGGAACAAATTACACTTACTGATCTAACCCCAAAGTAAGCAAATTATTTGCTTGTGTTATGGGTGTTAGTCAACGATAGTAATACATAGAAATACATATATACATACTAGAATATATTTAATAAACACCTAAACCCGGAAATACAAACATATGTGCTCATCACATAAATGCTTGTCCCAGTTGGTTATCGAACCCAAGCCCCGTCGATTGCGTAGTCAGTGTCGCTAACCACTCGACCAATAGAGCGGTCAAAATTTGTTTCTAATATTAAAAACAAATTTTGACTTTTGATTGTATGTTTGTAATATTAAAATAACCGCTTTTTGCTTAATGCATATGGATATATACATGGTACATATACTAAAATAACATTTTTTTACAATTTTTGTCTATCTGTTCTGGCTGATCTCCGAAATGAAAAGATCGATTTTGACGGGATTTTCACAAGCATAGCTAATGTAATAAAGATTAACTTGGGCTCCTTTTATTTTAGAAATTCCACAGCTAATATGACAATATTTTTCGAGGTTCATTATGGCGGACGCAAATTTTTTAAATAAAATTAATATGGGTATCGTTTTCATGGTTTTCGGGGGTGACGATTATGAATATGACTATATTTCGAGGTTCAAGATAACGGACGCGAAGTTTTTCATTTTATTTCTGATATACATATTACAGATACATAAATTTATAGATATTTTGACGTGAATACGTCTTTTAAAATTGCCTACATAGGGGGGACAATTCAAAAAACGGATGGTAACAAAATTGTGGGATAAAGTTTGGTGTTATAGCTACATAACTATCACCAACATCCAAAATCTATTTATACCACTGAATAGCTAAAGAATCAAAAAATTTGATAAGCTGAACGCGGATTACGATGTTTCGCGAATAGTGGAGTAGGAAGTGCCGCCATTTTTAGTGAATTTTACTGCATTACATATTTTGCATATGGTATATCTTTTGACTCAGAGCAACTATAAAATTCAATTAAGTTTTATTCGAAAGCTCTTGTAAAGATTTATTGATTATATAGTTTAAAAAATAGTTTTCAATGTTAATAGTAAATATATATGGCACTTAAGTGAAAAATTCAGTGTAAAATTGTAATCAGTCACAAAAAATCTTTTAGAAGCCATATAAAATAAAAGGCATGTATAATGTCTGAAAGAGATTTTAAGTAGCAATCTAATGATACCCATAAAGCCTCATATGAAAAAGTGTCGAGAACACAAAAAGATGAAAGCGTCCGAAGCGATCAACGTACACTGACGGCAACGTGGCACCTGTACACTGACGGCCTTTACGGCTTCACCGGTTGTGAGGGCGAGCAGATTGATCAGCCAGAGCTCAAAGATGTGGGGTCGTACGCTCTCCACCCTAAGAGTGTTTCCTGTGATACCGATCCTCGACTTAGGGGTGGTCGTGATTTGTGATAAGAGGGTTCGGGGCATTATCCCGTGTGTAAGTGTGTAGTGTTTTGACGTTGACCACAGTTATCAGGTCGTCAAAATCGTTGAGAACATGACGGCGCCTTCGTAATTTGGGATCGGGGTAAGGATAAGAAATGTAGTCTGCCGCAGTGGGTTACGGTGTGAGTTGGTGCGATTGAAATACTTTTGTAAATATCTTGAAATGCTTAGCTAAGCTCGGCATTTCCAGATCTTTATGAAGGTCAATGTATACCACGGTATACTAAGGTGCACCCGTGAAAATACGCTAGCATTTGTTCTGTACAATTTGCAACGTATGCAAATCTGTAAGGGAGAGATGGACAAACGCTACGCAGGCGTGTGATAGAATAAGCCTTACGCAAATCTTGTAAAGTGTCACCTTGTGTCTAAGTGACAGGAGTGAGGGGCACATGCTGTGATCGACCTATGAATTTGAGACATTGTGATTGGAACGATGAATGAAAAATGTTACCATCGCAAGATGTAACGCATGATGTAGACGTATTCACGTAAAAGATGCACGGCTGTGTCCATGATACAGCCACAACCCGTTTTTTGACAACCCTGCAGCAATGACAAATACCTACACAAAAGCGGCATTTCGCCTAATATCAAACGCGATTTCCCAGGGTTTTTTTTTATATTGTGCTAACATTTTGTCTTATTATTATTGAAGTGGTCTTTGAATGCGTTTTATATTTATTTATATTCGATTGTAAAAAGAACAAACTTGTTGAATTGTGAATATAAAAACAATTTCAAGTAATTGTAACAAAATTATTGTAACACTTGTACTTTAATTTCACATTAAAAGTGAAATTAGAGTACAAGTGTTACAAATAATGTAATTTCACCAAGTGCCGACGATTTAAAGTATAGAAAATATCAAGTACAATATATTATAATTGTTTGTCATCTCGGTGGTCTTGGAATCATTGGTTTAGTGCATGAAGAGCTGGGTTTAAATACTGAATCGAGAAAATCATTCTAAATGAGTTTTACAGTTTTTCCGACAAACATACATAATTTAGTCTCGTGTAACGAGACTAAACTTTCCAATTTATAGTACATTAAGGCCCGACGCTGAATTTCTAAATCTAATGGAAAGACACCTGATAAAACGAGTAAAGCTTCAGAACTTACAGTTCGATATGCTTTACACAGAAATATTAAAGCCAAACGCTGATTTTGAAGTAATTTATTTGCCATCGTGGTAGTAAATTTCTGCAGACGTCTTACTCGAGTTTAAAACAACCGCCATACCTATTTCTTGCCGCAATAACGTCAAGACTTGTCACTATCCTGTTCCGGTTTGGAGGGTAAGGTAGCTAGTCAACTTGTGTATGTGGTAATAACGACCCATCACACGGATAGTAACCACTAATACACCACTAACTTTAGTCTCTATAGACGACGGTTGTCTCTTTCCACCAGAAAGTTCCTTAAAGAAAATAATTTTTCGGGCATACCTTTTTATTATGATTTTTATATTTTTTATTCGTAAAAAAAGTACTTTACAAAATTATCTTAACCTTTATTTTATTTACAATGTTTATTATTAAATAATAATAGTAAACTGCAATAATAATAACAGTCATCACATAGACTATAACATTAGACATTACAGCCATCATATATAGACTACATAAAAATCTCACGGTTTTATTAAGCGTTACGGACGTTTTTTGCCGGCAAGAGTAC
Organism: Apodemia mormo; assembly: GCA_036924255.1. NCBI lineage: Eukaryota > Metazoa > Arthropoda > Insecta > Lepidoptera > Riodinidae > Apodemia > Apodemia mormo. The sequence goes on along the minus strand of JAUPFN010000009.1, from coordinate 2,302,675 downwards.
TCCTCCGCAACGCATTATAAGGAACTTTGTTCCAAAAACTCTCATGCAAACAATTTCTTATAGCATCATCTTTTAAGGTTTTGTGGAACTTATGTTGTTGCCAATCGATGTTTTTATAAATACTACCTCAAAATGTTGGAAGATGAGGTTATTTAACTTTTATTCATAGTTGAATATGTCAGAAAACGCATGAAAATAGAATCATCGTAGTTGAAGTCGAGATGAGATTGCTACGGAAAATATGCAACTGACTGCTTGTGGACTGGGTTAGTAATCTATACATATAATAAAATCGTAAGAAAGTCAATGTATGTCCGAGGTAAACTCAAAAAGTACTGCATGGATTTACTTCAAATTTTGCATGAACATCACTAACAGGTCGAGTCAACATATAGGCTACATATTATCACGCTATCACCTACGGGGGAGGAGCTGTGCGGAGTAAACGAAGTCCGCGCGAATGAAGTTGCGGGCAACAGCTAGTAATAATATAAATACTGAAGTGAGTCAGAGTATAGGCCTGAAAAAAAGATTTGATGTAAAAATAAGGAAGGGCAATCTTCGATGGTTTGAACATGTAGAAAGAATAACGTATGAAAAGTGTTAAAATTAGATACAAGGCGAATGTGGAAGGATGTAGGTATCGATAAAGACCAAAACTAACATAGCACTATCAGATTGATCAATAGCTGTCAAAAAGTATTGTCAAGAGTCTCTTCAATCAGAGTTTGTATAAAAAGAGTCATGATTTGTAAGGAAGCAAGGCAAATCAGCATGAACCGTAATAAGTATATTATGGCACTCAGCCCTCTCTGCCTAACCCGTAAACAATACCCCGTAACGATACTATACCTGTCAAAACTTGGTCGTCCAGTTATTATATTTGTAATGAAACGTAAAAGCATCTCAAAAATGAGGAAAATTAATTTACAACTACTGGATTTATCTGCAATTTATTTAATTGTACGATAAAAAACCACAGCGTCTAGAAACAAATTAGTAAATATATATAAGCTACGATGCTTATTTTTACAATCAATCAATCATGCCTTTACATCATATTTCTAAGATTTATAAAAACAGCAAACAGTACAGTTTATATAATCTATAAATGTAAGCTATTTTTCTTTGCTAAGCAAGCTTTTTACCAACTATAAATATTTGCGCTTAACTTAATAAAAAATATTCACATTAGATGATGCTCTATTCCTTCCCTATTCTGTGAAGTCTGGGTTGGCGGCTACCGGTTTTTAGCTTTTGATTGACGGCTGTCGGCTTCGCTTACATTCTTACCATTTTATCTATTCCACTAACCACACCGTTTAGTGACCGTAATACGGTTTAAATTTCTTCAACTGTAACAAATTTTGCCATCTTAATGTTGGTATTCGTTGCGGCGCCGGTCGACATCGCTAGAACTTGAGTATCATCTACTTATTCATTACGGACTTCTATTCACTTTTAATCATAATCCAGACCACATTAACGTAACATGCCATGTTTACGATGACTATGAGTTATTGGATGACTGGTTGTACTTCTATTTTTTATTGGATGACTTGGTTGATGTACAGGCGGGACCACCTGATATTAAAACGCTACTTCGTCACTTCTTATTTCTTTATTTTACGCTTTTCAACGCTAACGTTAAGTGAAAAGCCATTACTCTGTAATTTGAAGGTGTCCAAATGGTTGATAGTATTCCTATCAACCGATAGTATAAGAAGTACACGGTGTTATATACTTCTCCGATCTTGTGAAGCTTTCGTGCTTTAGCGGTTTTATAAAACTTACTGCTAGAATTCAGTGGCCCGTTCTCGTAGGTCCTCTTTTCCTAAACTACAATGTTGTAATAGCAATATGGCTTTACCTGAATGTGAGACTTATTTCCCAGGATTTCATTTATTTTTTGTCTCCTGACGAAAAGAAAGAGAAAATGATTGTACTCCTATTTTCTTACTTATTCTATATACGTATGATTTTGTTGCGGGTTTCATGATAGCTTAGATTTTCACCAGGCTGCCCTGAGCATGTTGCTGTTGATTCTGATTCAGAGAACGGTGGTAAGAACGCCCTATAATAATATTCAATTTAGGTAAATAACATTAGTTTACAAGACTCATTTTGTATATTTAGTCTATAATAGTAAATGGAATTCCTGTTTAATGATAGATTAACTGTTTTACTGTCAGGCATTTCGTAAGAGGTTAGAGAAGGCTAAACGTGTTACTATCACTTTTACTACTAATTAAATGGTAGTGTTCTGCAACGTCTCGTACAGGTTTTTTTATATAATAAAAAGATATTAATGGTGCGTTGTTATTATGTGGGAAATTTAATGCCACGTGCATAAGTTTACTGGCTATCTTACCCTCCAAAGCGGAACACGACAATGACAAGCATTGAAGCTATTGCGGCAGGAATAGGTAAGGCGGTGGTATCAGACCCGGGCGAGAAAATGAAGAACTCGACCACCAAGTATAAACGATAGTAGTGGCTCGTATACCCAATCGGTCGCCTTTTACTCATCTGTCTGGCAGAATGGCAGTTGGCCGGGATCAACACGGGGAACAAAACAAAGCGGGTTCGGTTCTACTACCATATCTATTCCTCACAACAATGTTAGGGCTTGTTACTCTTGTTTTCCGTTTTTTATTTCGAAATGAACTTAATCTGTTGATTTGAATAACCATTACTGCGAAACCGAGTTTCTTGGAAGAGCTGAGTGTTCAGCCAAAATTTACGTGTAGCTTAGAGTCCGCCTAAGAGTACCTCCTGTAATACCGAACCTTGGTGTATGTAGATCAGGATTTAGACATGTTAAATACCCTGGATATTGAGAGATAGTGGGCCGAAAAGGGTGGCGACGCTGGATTGTGTGTGAGTTATGAAATATAAACTGTTAGAGGATTTGACCGCCCCAACAACCCCGACTACGCAATCGACGGGGTTCGGGTTCGATCCTCGACGGGGACAAGCATTTGTGTGATGAGCATAAACGTTTGCATTTCCGGGTTTGGGTGTTTATTAAATATATACCAGTATTTATATATGTATTTCTATGTATTAGTATCGTTGACTAACACCCATAATACAAGCAAATAATTTGCTTACTTTGAGGTTAGATCAGTAAGTGTAATTTGTCCCTTGAATATTTATTTATTTATTTATTATCAGGATCGGATAGTTCGTCTCTTGAATGAAAGGTTTGCTTAGTCTGTAAAATTAAGCATGTAACCGTTATTATCTGTGTTGGCGATTACTGTCTTTTTTCACCAACAAAGCCGTTTGCTTATTTGCTAACATATTATTTAAAAATACCTTCCTGTATTTGTCACTGAGAACATTGAATTTACTTGAAAAGCGGTCCTTACGCTAGCCGAGCCTGTATCGTAAAGATCCAACTTTGTTTAGATAATATTAGTATGAATAGGTAGATATCTTAGTTTAAATTATAATATTAACTTTGAAATAATAGGTATTGAATTTATACTACGAACTTAATCTTATCAAAACAATAAACATCTATTTTATATCCGTTTTATTGTTAAGTAGATAATATAGATAAATAGATAATATTTAACAATAAAACGGCAATGATTGTTAATAGATGTTTGTAACATTTGCAGTGTTGCTATCGTTAAAGTTATTTCAGACGAGGTTCCGACAGCCTGCTCTTTTTGCTTAGATGTACCTGTCACTAATATAACTCGACCTACTTTAATAACAATCAACTGGTTAACATTCATTGTGTTTTAATAGATTTTGAAATAAATAATTGGTTTCTGTTGTTTTCGAGCGCAGGCCGCACAATCACTTGACATTTTAATTGCATGTTTTCTAAAACCTTGTAATTACTTTCAATTTATTTGTCTTATCATTAAAAACTGTTTGCGTTCACCATAAAGCGACTACGGCTTATAATAAAATTGTTGGTGAGGTCGACATTCGGATAAAATATGAATTTTTAAATTTATGCGACGAAATCAATAATGTCATCGTTTTCATTCTAAGTGAATCGCTTATTAAATTTTCTTCTTTTACAATATATTTTATTTTGAAAACACTATCAGATTAATTCAACTGAGAATAATAATGGGTGCCCAAACGAGAAAAAAATATGGTAATTTAATTTAAAAGAAAGACAATTTATTTTAAAATTAGTTTTATTGTTTCAAATTTCCTGTAAAAGAATTTAACATTTCCAGTATTATAAAAACTTAATGAGTACGAAAGGCAGGTTTATGGATATATATATAAACATGGTGCTTCCTACCTCGCCACACATCTTTTTTCACTATTGTTAATTCGCCACACTGATTTTTTAGTACAGATCGCAGGAAAATCAAATGACAAATATAATAATATATTTATATATTATTGCAATAATCGCAACAGTTATTTCAAATTTTAATTTTTATTTGTTCAATCACAGTTTTAATTAAAGAATCGAGTGGCAAATTTTCCTGAGATATACAACTATCAATGACTACTACAAAACTATAATTTAAAAAAAAATCATAAATAACTAAACTAAAAAACACTTATATACTAATAATCACAGTAATGTTTTAATATTAATTATTTAAATGCTTACAAATATTTAATAATAATCACTTCAATTACTTTTATCTAAATTAAAATATATATATATAATATAAAAATGTTATATATATTAAAAAAACATAAATAACTAAGCTAGAAAACAATTATAGAACACAGCAATAATTACCACCTAATTAAAAAGTCTATCTGTCTGCCAATGTCGTGTTCCAGTTTAAAAGGTAAGGTAGTCGGTAAACTTATACATGTAGTACTATCATCTCGCCACGCATAAAACAACGATCCAATAACATCTTTGGTGTCTATAGATGATGGTTATCTCTTTGACATTAGGAGAGCCCGGGAACAACACAAAGAAATATTGAGAAAAGAATTGGAAACAACTTATAATTAGGTAGGCAAGGCTATATCATCAATAGCGGTACTAATCGTATACGAAATAAATAATGCTTTATGAATTAAGAATGGGTCAATTTTTTTTCACAATCCAGCCCGTAAAGCCCTTTTAACACGCATACGTCTTACATTTTAATAGTCTAGATTTATCTTTCTTCTATACAATATGATAAGTTTCATTTTTTGTACGTGAAATTTTCTTTAAATTTCAATTAAAACTACATTTTTTGATTTTTAATTACTAGTATATCTTTATAGGTAACTAAATAAATTCGAAATAAAACTTAATTAACCTGGAAATTTGTTACTACTGTTTAAGATTCAAGATTGTATCTTATATATTAATATAAAGATATAATAATATAATTAAAATTAAGATATACTAGTAATTAAAAATCAAAAAATGTAGCTATCAAGCTTTTGTATATTTGTTAAAATATAATATTTTATTATTACCTAAGTCAATAACTCTACAAAATACGCTTTTATAAATGTATGATAATTTTAAAAGAATAAAGAGTCTAAGTTAATGCATGCTTAAAATTGTAATAGGAAGGAATAATTACTTTTTAAACTAGATACAGTTAACTTGCCTATACCACCAATAATGAGTAGATACTGTATTTATTACAACTTAGGTTAATTGTTATATGAATTAATTTATTTTAATATAGACTCTAAGACCTTTATATACAAAATATTATTTTAAAAAAACATACAAAAATACATTATTGTTATATATATGTATATATATATATATATATATATATATATATATATATATATATATATATATATATATATATATATATATATATATATATATATATATATATATATATATATATATATATATATATATATATATATATGGTACTTACATAACATTAATTACCATGTAAATAAGTAAATTTACTACCTATTTTATTAAGCTGTCGTACCACCAACTTTTCTGCTCAAACGGCACCACTACGTAAGGCGTAGTTAAACCTAGAGCGAATTACATTTCTAACTGGCACTGACGGCTGCTGCAATTGATTCTTTGTCTGTTGAACAGATAAGTCGGTGGCACTTTCTTTCTTCTTTTTTTTTTTTTTTAATTATTATTATTATTATTTTACTACATAAGATTACCTTACGCATATGAGGTAAACTTGAGCTAACGAATACCTGTAACTTACAGACGAAAAACATTTTTACCGTAGGATTTTGGACTCTTCTAAGTATCAATTCGCTAAGAAGAAATCCACATTTAGTTATATGACCTACACAAACAGCGAAATTGCTACACCAGCGAAACAAACAAAAAAAAAAAAAATATAAAGATAGCGATCTTTTAATTGCTTAATAAGATTTACTGCCTTTAATAAGTATACATTATCATTCGTAACACCATAATGATATATATGAAAATTATATGATAAAATATTATTAAAATAATCAATTAAAATCAAAATTATTACAAAATTTAAATTTTGTAATAAATGCAGTTTGAAAGTTTTTAAATCTATTTGGTGTGTATTGAAGAATAGAGCAACTGCCGTTCTGCCGGGCAGTTTGTAAGAGGCGATCGATTGGCTATGCGAGTCACTACCATCTACTCCATAACTCTACCATAGTAGCCACTACTAGATGGTAGAGTTCTGCATTGTCTTGCCCAGGTCTGGTACCACCATTTTATGTACGAGTATTCCTGCCGCAATAGTGTCAGTGCTTGTCGTCATCTGTTTTCCGTATTATCGTGTTCCGGTTTGGAGGGTAAGGTAGCCGGAAAGCTTATGTAGATGGCATCAATACCACACGGATAACAAAGCACCATGAACAACTTTGGTGTCTATAAGCGATAATTGTCTTTTTCTTACTTTTTGTGTTTGTTGCTATCTTATGATATATAAAAAATAGAAATACACTCCAAAAATTTAAAAATTGATGTTACTTTAAAAATAAATATTAAAAATTCAAAAAATAATAATTCCGGTACCGGGAATCGAACCCGAGCCTCCTGGGTGAGAGCCAGGTATCCTAGCCACTAGACCATACCGGACTGATCGGATTAGATGAAAAAAAGATTTTACTTATACATTTATGGCACACATTATTTTTATCCTATAAGCGTCTAAACTTAGATGAGGAAAATAAGGAACTTCGTTCCAACTACTATTAAATATGAAATAAATGAGGGAAAACCATGCCATGTCGTCCCTAAAAATTGCGGACTTATGAACAGCTGTTTACTGTCTACCTAAAATTGATAAATTATATTGCAATTGGGCATGTTATTTTAACAATTAATTTTTATTTTAGATTTGAGGTACACACTAAAATTATAGAAAAATACAAACAAACCACGAAATAAAGAAAACAAGCGGAATTGGCAAGTACATACATTTGTATCAGGACCGCGATCGCCACACTCACACATAAAATAAGCATTATTGCATATAAACTATTAATGCAAACATTGTTTCATTGGTCGTTTTCATTTTAAGCAACATAATCCGAATACACAAACAGAACATTTAAAAATATACCAAAGTGCGTTACAATAAATTTTATTTTGCTACAAAAAAAGAGTATTTACGTCCTTTTGTAGTCTATTCAAAATAGACTCATCTATTTGTACAATAGTGAAACTTAAGATCGTAATAGTTTCGCTATTCTACAATAGATGGCAGCATTGATTTTTCCGTAGTTTTCAGTTGATCATATTTGAGTAGAGAACTTTCTAGAACGATATACGTAATGACTGTCATTACGCATATCTTTCTAGAAACATTAGGTCAACCTAAAATGAACTTTATATGTAAGGTGTACGGCTGATTTTAGCTTGACTTTCTATTATATCATTAGAGATTATATTAAATCAGGAATTTAATTAAAATAAAATGAAAATTGTACTTTCGAATGATATGAAATATTTCCATTTTTAATCATCTGTATTCTACTATCATTTCTGCATTCAAGGATGGCACAATACGGCATAATTCAGTGTATAATAGATTTTCGCACGACGACTATCTCCTAATGATATGGTATGTATCACTAAGGCAATTTAGAGTAAAAGCGCATAATAGTGACGCACGCGGCACGCCCACTCTTCACTTCCCCTTGTTTTCTTTATTTCGTGAAATAAACGCTCAAATCAATTTAATATTTTGTAAAAAAAAGGGTTTTTTGACATTAAATTTTAACTTAACATTGACAGCGTATTTTAGTAATGGCATATTGGCCGCAGGCTGTTTAAGGTGTCGTTGATATTCTTAAATGATTTGAAATTAGAGAAGTGACAAAACGTTTGTAGCTTTGTCTATTATGAAAATTCTAACGTGTTAGACAGAGATACAGCCATTTTTATTTGTTCAGCGTTGGAATGCATGCAATTTTATAATTTTGATTGTTTATGGAAATTAATGCCAAGTCCTTATCTTTTTCTTGTTAAAGCGTCTAAAAGAGGGTAATATTTATTAGCATATTCTACATATTTTAATGTAGTACCTTATATCCAGTGGTCAGACGTACAAACTTTTTTTTGATTAACAACAAGCTAAATTTTGAGAACAGCGTCGTTTTGACGAGACGCCCACCTTTTCTACAAATCTCGAATTGGATAACTAAGAAATATATATAAAACTTTAGTGTCGGACTAAGAAAAGGTTCCACTTTGTATGTAGGACAAAGTAACCTTTGAATTATAATAATAATTAATAAGCTGTTGTGAGGAAATTAGGTAGTTTTCAAATTAATTAATATCAATTTAAGAATCTCATAATTTAGAATTTTTAGAGTGGAGAACTTGTCAGGAAAATCATCAAATGTGTAGGACAAAAGTTTTTTCGTGTTTTTCAAAAAATAGTCAAGCAATTAAAGAAAAAAATTGTAGTTATTAATAAAATATTTTTCACTTCACCGAATCAAAATGTTCGAAGTCCCCTTACTTTATTAGTTGACCAATTTGAGATTTTTCGAAGATAGAAAAGATTTGCGTCTCGTCAAAACGAAGCTGTTCACAAAAATTCAGTGAGTTATTAATCAAAAAAAGTTTGTTCCTGGGACCACGACCTCAGTATTTTTATTTCCTTGGTAACAATGACGTTTCCTAAAACTGTAAAAAGTATTTTAATTAGTGTAGATTTTCTACTTTTTTGTGTGATTTTTTCTTCACGCTCGAACGCTTATAATAAGAGTGCTATATACCAATTTTAATCAATTGCAAAGCAGGAAAGTAAGGTAAAGTTTTTTTTACCCTGTTTTGGTTAGTTAGGTTAAGCTTAGTTTTTTAATTCAAATCCATGTCTTATTCCTTAAAATACAGTCTGTACGAACAGTTGGTGCAATAAAGTTAGTATGTACCCTTTAATTACTTTTACACTACACTTGTAAAGCTGCAAATTATTGTCAAGATAAAACATTACAGATAAGCATGTATGGAAGATCGTAAATTCATTTCCTCTCGCTTTCATAACTCTTCCAAATATATATATATATATATATATATATATATATATATATATATATATATATATATATATATATATATATATATATATATATATATATATATATATATATATATATATATATATATATATATATATATATATATATATATATATATATATATATATATATATATAATAAGTAGAAACATTATTGGCCATTTAAAAAAAAAGTCTGCTTTGTTGTTTAAATGTTAACCTATTTGACATAGATCATGCGATCCCAGATTAGATTCCCAGGACGGAGTAAAGTGGTATAGAGGTTTTTTGGGGATATCTTCAAAAATCCAAATTTCAGTAGCAGATAGATAACGTTAGGTATGCGTGAGGCTTATATTCTCTTGAAGTGAACAACGACGCATAGTAAACTTCTTTGATATCAATATAAATGCAGCAAAGATGTGTGGAATGAAATATATTGTTCCTCCTAGAGAGTCATCTGTTTGTTTTCTATGCTCTGAAAACCATCGCGTATGCAAAATTTATCAAGATACAGGTTTCAATTCTTATAGTGCTTTTATGGAACATAGGATGCAAGTTACAAAAGTAAATATTAATATCATCTGTGTTATTATTAATTTCATCCTAGTCGTGTCACATTTGAGTAAGAAAATATTTCCAGATGAAATTATAACTTTGTTATTCTAGATTATAACATTCTGGTATAATGTCATTTTAGAGCACTGGAGTTAACAGATATTGTTTATTTATCACGAATAAATTTTATAATAATTATAATTTTCAAAATCATGTTTCATTTATTTAAAAGTACATATTTTAATATGAGCTAAAGAGCTAAAGTTATTTATGTATAAAATGATAAGGATTAATTAATATAATATGTATTACGTTTCGAAGGTTGTTATTAATAGACTAAACAACAGATTTGCGCAAAAGATGAAAATTCTTTTAATTTTTCGAAATCGCGATTTGTGTAAATTTCCATTCCAATTATGTAAATGTATAACATTTCGCATTTCTATATGTCCCCTCTATTCCGTGCACTCTGTAGTCAGCTAGAGCTCTAGAAGTAAAACGAGACAAAAAATATGTTAATTTAATTTAGTTCATAGAAAAAAAATTTTGAATTCAAATTATTTTATTTATAACATGAAAAAAAATCTACCTTATGATATATTTTAGCATTTTTTTATATCTAGTACTTTATACTTTATATTTAATTTAGAGTTAATTATTATTGTACACTGTCTACCTTATTTCTTACTGAATCTAGTTTTCTTTGTCTTGGGTTGGCTGTAAGATAGCTCTTTTTAGTGATAAGCTCGCCTTTTTATCTCCTTTTTTATTAATGTCATATGTGCAATAAAGTGTTAAATAAATAAATATATCATCATGATGATACACTTCATAAAAGGTCATAAATGACAAAATATTATTTACTAGTAATCACAACTTCGTTCGCGTGACTTTTCTTCTTCCTTTTCATGGCTTTCCTTTGTACAGTCGAGTAAAAACCAGCCTGTATTACTCCTGGATAACGCATCTCTCTAAAAGTGAAAGAATTTTTAAAATCAATCGTGTAATTTTTAAATTAAACCGTAACAAATAAACAAAAAATCAAATCTCCTCTTTATAATTTTAATAATTTGGAAAAAGTAAATTAAGTTCAAAAATTTACAAAATTTAAACATCAAACAACAAAATGTCAATAAAGAACATAAATGCAGTTTGAAAGACTTTGAATCTATCAATAATCCTCAAACGATTCTATTTGAGTCGGAAATGACATTGTAATGTGAGTCCCGATTCCACCGCATGCGCCGTTAATACGCGACTTATTATATGGTAAACAGGCTCATTACCATGTCTAGCCACCAGCTCCAGCTGTCCGTCAATGTCAATCGGTCGGGAATTGGAATGACGACCAACACATGGGGTGATTTTATAAATATACATTCTGTTCTTAAGTTTTTGTTCAATTGGTTAGCACTTAGCAGTTGCATAATACGCATTATGCAATCAACAGGGCTCTGGTTTGATTCCTGATTTGAACAGGCATTTGTGTAATTAGCATGTTTGTCTGTATTTTTGGATTTGGGTGTTTAATATATATTTATATATCTATTAATATGTACTAGTAATCACATTGTGGACAAAAACTCGAACATAGACAAAACAATAAAATCTTTTTTTAAGTTTGACAACAGACTTTAACCGTAAATAGTATACATGTGCGTACGTAATAAGTCTATGCATGTACGTATATTTATAACATCATATGAATATAGTGTGTGTATTGTTTTTTTTATTAATTTATTGTATTTCTGATACATATTATTTAAAAAAATAGGTTTCTGTAGTCCTCCAATTTTAACTGTACTAAATTTCATATGCCACTGTTCATGCAATTATCTTAAAAATAGATCCAAAATTTTTCTTTCACGTATTATTATATGTACAGATAAGATTAGTATCGTTGACTTGCACCCATATTACAAGCAAATTAAGTTATTACTTTATGGGGCTATATCATTGATATAAAAAACCCAAGATACACAATCAGTGTCTCAAAAACATCCTCCAAAAATGAGCGCACAATTTCAAATTATGCGCTCATTTTAAATAGAATCGCGTCGGTCGCGACGCTGTCAATTTTATTTCTTTTTGTCCGTTGCTTTGTAAAAACAACTATAAATCTTACGCTTAAGGTTGAATATGCAAAGACGTATGTTTTTGTCATATCTATAACTATTTCAATGAAATTAGGGACACTTTTCAGTGTCAATTTTGTTCGGGACTGTGCATCTTGGGTTTTTTATATCAATGGGTTATATGAATTTGTGTTAAATTTGTCTATGTCTATTTATACCTATATTTTACAAGCTTCTCGTTGTCGTCTGTATTTTGTGCTGTCGTCCGTATTTGCCCCTGTCTTCGTTGCTTGTCAGTATGTTTATCAAGTTTGATCGCCTCTGCAGTCAAATAATTTGCTATGATCGAGAGGAGATTCACGTTCAATTCTGGATAGAGATAAGGACATTGGTGATGAGCATAGATATTTTTGTTTATATAGATCTGCGTGTTTTATTATTCTGCACCATTTATGTACGTGTTTATATAAATTGATATTGTATAACTTCCAAATCACATGCAAATAATATTTTTACTTTATAGTCGCAACAATTCATGTAATTTCTTCAGACATTGGAATTAAAACTAATTAAACAGGCTTACTTTGTCAGGCTACCTCGTGATCTAGTGCTTTATCTGTTGGATTTAGATGATGAAGTTTCGGGTTTTATTTCCGGGTACCGTAAAAGTGTTATTGAGGTTTTTTTGAGGGTTTTCTCGAAAACCCAAAACCTCAGTAGCAGCTCAAGGTCTGGAGAGTAGTGTGCTTTTATCATTGCTATGCCTCAGACAAACAGTAAACTCATAAAGCTGACTGCCCCAGTTATCAATATAAATAGGTGATAATTGCTAGAAATGTGTGTGTGTGTGTGTGTATGTGTGTGCGCATATGTATATAATATGTTTGTGCTACTCTCAGATATTTTTTGCTACACATCTTGACTGTTTACTCTTTTTTCTTCCATTTCCATGATATCCATTCACTTTATTTTCCCCGCTCCGCTTCATGCTTTTCTTTCTTATGCTAGAACTTTTAATATCATTTACATTCTATTTCCCCATGTTTTAAGTTAACTTTATAGATATAAATTATTCATCAAACCAACATATAATTTAAAGAACAATCCATGGTTTTCAATCGCTTGTTCGTTTATTCGCGGACGGCTGCTAATAAATTATAATTAAGCGCAGTAAAACGCCCGAATTAACTTTTATTTCCTTTGCTTGCTTGATATTTGACCGCGTTAATTTTACTTTCATGTATTTTTCTAAATATTTAGCTCTTATTACTATACATTAGCATTATAACAAGCACAGAATTATGCTGAGTAAGATGGATACCATGCCTTAAATTTAATTTTTTTAGTGAGTTTTCTAACAATTCATTCACTCTATTTTTAAGTTATTTTAAATGCAATTTTAATGTCAACTTAAAGAATAGATTATCTGCCATTCTACAGTTTACAAAAAGCGAAAAATTGCCTAAACATATCATTACCATCGTAAATTCAAGGTGGTAGAGTTCTAGAATGTCTCGTAATAGTATGGTTCCATTGCCTGTTTTTTTGTTTTCGCAAGGGAAATGCCTTTGCACATTGCTGGGCCGTGTAGACTGGTTTGAGTGTGGGATTTGCTAGTTTTGTGCCTGAATTCCTACTGAAACTCCTGCATCTTCCCCACTGTGCTGTAGTGACAAGGAGGTGGGAACGCTTGCGTATTCTTCCACCTACTTTCCAGCACCTGCTGGCCTTTCCTTCCTTCCTTCGGGACCGAGGCCTTTGTGGTTCAAGATAGTCACAGTACCGTACCTATTCCTGCTGCAATAGCATCAACGCTTGTCACTGTTACCGGGTAAGCTATCCAGTAAACTTATACTTGAAGCAGTACTATTCCTTCCCTCTAATTGTAAAGCAAAACTAACATCTTTGGTGTCTATATGCGACAAACATCTCTTTCGATTAAGATACCCATCTGTTTATTTGCTACCCTATGATATAAAAAAATACAAAACTCATCCACTTATCCCACTACATTATCACCCACAACTTTTTCATTCGTTACTTCTCCTTTAACTGTTATTTCAAGTAGGTAGGTACCTTGATTTTGTGAGTATTTAATTCTTAGCCCATTATATTAAATAATATTTTAATAGCTATGTGTTAGAATCTCAGATACATTGTAACCTAAAATTATAGCATTTTATTCATAAAACAATAGATAACTGTCTATTAATGAAACTACTTTTTGTTTGGTTAAACAAATTGTTTGGAAATAATAGTTTAGTAATTTGATTAGAAAATAAAAGGTAATCTGGAATATTTTCTGAGAGTTTTGAAAATTGGTATTATTACTTATTTTGATGTGTTCTTTCGAAATTCCTACTTTACCACCTCGTAGAGACAGATTGTCACTAGCGCGAGTAGCAATCTGCCCTGCTGTCATCATGTTGGAAAAGGCGCATTATAGCAGTTTATTAGTTATCTCCTTTCCTATTTATTTAGCGATAAAAATACTCATATACAGAAATTAACCCGAAAAGTTTTCTACAATTTATATCCTAATATTATTTCATATGATCAACAGTTTTGGAATACGAGTGCCGCAAAGAGTATTTTAACATGATTTTTTTAGATAAAAGCTCATTTCAAAACCACTTTGAGGTGGAGTAAGTAGCAGTCGGCCTAATTCTATTTATGTATTATCGTATTGTAAATATTTCAAAAATTTATTTTATATATACAATTGTTTAAACCTAAAATAAGTAGGAATGGAGATATTTTTGATAACTGCCATTAGGCACCATTTTTCCAACATAGCGGTGATCCCAGAAAACTTTCTAGGCCAAAGCTACCAAATGATCGTACTATAATAAAAATGTCAATAAAATCACCTAATGTGATTCACTCATCCCATCATTCCCTGACGATAGACGTCGAGACCTGACTTCTGATGTATGCCGGGATCGGAGCTTTGTCTGTCCTTAAGCGGCCTTTAAATGAATACCCATTGTCAATGAGAGACTATAACTCTCCTTTTTACAATGCTGAAATGGTATAACATTATCATAATTCAAAATAATTGTGGATTTTATTATAATGGTATAAACTAAATATGGTAGTTTTAATTAATACGAGGTAGTAGAATTCCGCAAAGCCTTGCCTGGGTATTCGGTACTACCACCTTACCTATTCCTGCCGCAATAGTATCAGTGCTAGTCACTATCGCGTTCCGATTTGGAGGGTAAGATAGCCGGTATACTTGAATGCATGTGGCATTGCCCTGCTACCACACAGATAGCATCGCACCATTAACATCTTTGTTATCTGCAGGCGATGGTTTTTCTTTCCATCTGAAGATCCATCTGCTTGTTTGCTATCTAATGATATATATATAAAAAAACAGTGTTCATTTGTGCCCCTTTTGAAGAATAGGTATGCCATTTGTCTTCTTACCAGGCATTTGATAGAAGCCGAATAATTATCCAAATCTGTTATTGCCATCCTGACTATTGTGTGGTAGAATTCTCTGACGTCTCGCCCGGGTTTGGTACACTATCCTATTTTTTCCTGCCATTTCACATCAGTGCTTGTCACTTCCGTATTTTGGTTTAAAGTGTAAAGTAAGCGATAAACTTATGTTAATACTCGTACATATCCAGCGAACTCTGAACCACTACTAAAATTTTCCTATGATAAATTAAACACGATTTTTTTGTACGTCCAAAATCGAATCCTACTAGGATATTACATAAATTACAGTCGAATAATCTATTAGATCAACTACATTTTTGTATACGTGTTATCGCCAAATACATCGCGTCTGTTCATTCACACCTAAGTATGTACAATATTTACATGATGTCATCCTTATCAAAGTACCTATTTATCAGAAAAACCTGTAAGTGATTAAAAATTGTAACATCAAATGTAATAATTGTAAAACCAAACGTATCTAATAATTGTAACATATCAAGCATCAAATTATGGGTATTGAGTATTAAAATGTATTAAATATTTTGAAACAGATTTTTGTCCAATTCAAGATCATTTCCTGGTAATACATATTAGATAAACAACAATCGAATAGTCTAACCATTAATTAGATCAACTACATTTTTGTATTCGTGTAATCGTAATCGCCAAATATATCGCATCTGCTCATTCGACACTCAAATATAATATTTACGTTATAATACCTTTAGGAGTATTTATCTACAGAACACCTATAGGCTATAGCAGTACCTATTTATCCCCCAAATCTGTCAGTGAAATTACTTTATTCTCGTAATTGCCAAATACATTGCATCTGCTCATCCAACACTCTAATACAATATTTGTATAACGACATCTTTAAGAGTGTATTTATGCCAAAAAGCTGCAAACGAGGCAGAAATATGTTGAAATGTTTTGAAACAGAATTACCTAGTCAAGACAACAGGTTGTCTGTCACGTTCTCAGTTTTGCGCCAACATTTATCACGCGACGCATTGTGCATGTCACGCGGGCTCTCTGATTTGTATGCGTGTTGACAGATGCTCACTGCTTGCAGATTCATATTACAGGTCTTGGATTACTTTGGTAAAGGCTTAAACCCATCATTATTGCTGTCTTTTTTCATCAGGAAAGCTATTTGTTTTTGCTACCTTATCCATACCAATATTATAAATGAAAAAGTAACTCTCTCTGTCTGTTTCTCTTTGACGCCTTATTGCTGAACCGATTTGAATGAAATTTGGCACAAAGATAGTAGGAGACCCGAGAAAGGATACAGGATAGTTTTTATGCCGGAAATCCTTCAAAAACAGGAACTGTGTGGGTAAAACATCAGGATTTAGAAAAATTTTCACGCGTACGAAGTAGCGTGCAATGCTAGTAATATATAAAGAAATTTTGATATTATATTTACATTATGATGTATTTAGGAATTAATTTGTTCCAAAAACTCGAAAAGGGGGTAAAAGAGTATTGAATTGTTTTGAAATAGAGTTACTCGGTCAATACAACAGGTTTACTGACACATTCGCAGTTCTACGTCAACATTTATCACGCAACGCATTGTGCATGTCACGCGGGCTCTCTGATTTGTATGAGCTATAACAGATGCATATTGCTTGCAGGTTCAAATTAAAAATTTTGAATTTCTTTAATAGAGGACTTAACTCCTTAAAATATTAAATGTAGAAGCAGCGATATAATAAGTATATTTTAAATGCAGAACAATTTTATTTTTCCATAATGTCATCGAACAGCTTGTTTGCCAACCTGTGACATTAATGGGTTGGGGGGAAAAAATCATTATTTTGTCGGTAAATGGCTGTAGTGATATTTTCTTGTCAAGTATCGATCAAACAATTTCAAGTTTATGCTCGTTGTTAACGTGACATTTCACACAAACAAAAATATTATGAAACAACACAAATTTTGTTTCATTCAGTTGTGAATTACAGGTTGGTCAACGAAGAGAAAATTTTGCATATTTTACAATTTTTCTCTAATAAAAGCGAAAATGCAAGCTATGGTATGTATAGTCCCGATACTTTAACAGCTGATTACATGCAATTTTGTTTTCGTAGATTCCGTTCAAGCATTTTTGATGTTAAATATGCACCTAGCACAAGCAGGTCAGTTGTCAAAAAAAGTATTTACGCAAAGTTGGATTCACAAAGAAGCTCGATGTTTGGGTGCCACACCAATTAACACCGAAAAACATGATGGATCTGGAAACTTTGGTGAAACGGAAATATTCTACAAAAACCATCGTGGTCAAAGCGTAGTGAAGCAGCTCAAACGGTAGTCTAATCGGGGTTTATGGATTTCTTTTTTCCAAATTTAATATCATATAGCTAACCCAGACATGCTGTAAACTATTTATTATGTTTTGCTGTGGCTAAAACATAATAAATAGTTTAGTACAATTGTATAATTATCATATGTCCGTGTACTTATATGACTTTCAACTTCTGGTTACCAGGAATACGTATTTTTACTAATTGCCATATTTTTATTAAAAAATGTAATTCATGCTTCCATTTCTCTATAAACTAGCTGTGTAAATCATTAAAAAAACTGTTGCATTCATTTAATGTCATTCACTTCAAACAAAATTGAGAAAAGGAATTATCAATAAAAATATACAATGAAATAAAAATGAAAAGTCACGGAACCAAAAGTCAACAATATGAATGTTCTTGACGATTTTTCTACGAAGCAATGTGTCTGTTCTTCTTGGGTGGGCGTGACGTTCGATCGATTTCATTGTCACCACTTGCATGATTCAGAGGAAGTGTCAGCTACGGAATGGTAAATCTCTCCACGTTTACATGTTAAGGTCTTGCAATAATAAATATGTCAACAGACTCGCTAACAACTACTTCGAGGAAATTGTTTGAAGCGTGGAATTAAATTTATTTGTATTTTCTGCTTTAGGTGTAGTTCTAGACTGCCTTGTTAGCCTGCCACGATAGGTATAACATTATTAGGGGAAGTAACTTTACTGTGTTTTTAACAAATAATGTCTAACTGGCAGCAAGAATTCACATGTTTTAATATTCCGTAAAATTATCTATAGCAATTGCATTGTTCTATTTTCCCTATGTTGACCCAGCCCCCTTTGAACCATAGACTACATGCCATTCTGTCAGGCAGTTTGTAAAATATGAACGATTGACTTTACAATCCACCTACTATTACCATCGTGACTACTAGGGGGTAAAGTTCCGCAACGTCTCGCCCGGGTATTTGATACTACCGCCATACTTATTTGTGCCCACAATAGCATTAATATTTGTCATTGTAGTGTTCAGGTTTGGATTGTAAGGTAGCAGGTAGACTTGTGCATATGGCACGGCTATCCCGCCACACGGATAGTAAAGCACCATTAACATATTTGGTGTTTATAGGCAATGATTTTTCTTACCAACCGTAGAGATCAGGAGAGCATCTTCTAGTTTGCTATCTAAAAATACTCCTATAGGTATAAAAGTATTTTTTTAGATTAGCCTATTTGACTACTTTATGATTCTCTCTTCGAACAAAAGTGTCGCTGAGGTTTCATTCAAGGTTATCTTCGAAATTAAAAACTCAAAAAAACTTCGGACTCTAAAAGTTGTGTGTTAACAGCCACACAGTAGGATAATCACGTAAATACCGGTAACGGCTATCGCATGCAATCAAGATAGTCGCTTTCGAGTCGGTAAAATACGGGGATGATAGTATCTCTCGCCAACCGACAAACCATTGACACATTTTGGAAACACGGGATATTAATATTAATGTTCTATAAATTTGCCTCTCCAGCAAGAAAACCAGTGATATATTTACTGTGTAATTCCGCATAATATCTGAGTGCTACATTCGATAAGATCCTTAATAATTATCTTATATTCAGAATGAGATAAAAGGAGGAAAATGTGTATCAATAAACAAAACAATAGCTGATTAGAAAAATGTCTGCTTTGCGACTTGTAAGCAATGGTTTCACATCCTAAACAAAATATTGGGATGTGTTTTATCACCAGAAATTTTCCATCAATCCATTTTACCACTGACCTATTCCCAGCTTGATCTAGTTCACTTGCGAAGAATATATCAATAGATTTTTTGACAGATAACTTGCAAAATCGAAAAGTGCTATCGTTTATTTAGAGATGAAATTCTACAACTCTGTCAGATACAGTGAAACTGCTTTTTCATTACCTGCCGTCATAAAGTCGAGCGTCTGAAGTCAGTATAATGCCTAAACATTGATAGTATTGCTGTTAGTATAATCTACTTTCCTGTTACGTATATACCAAGGAATTATCGACGATTTTGGCGTCTATAGACAAAAATCTTACTATAAGAAAATAATGCTGCTTGTTTGCTATCTAAAGTTTTGTAAGAATATATTCAGGTACATGGATAGATTATTTTTACTAAGTACATTTATTAGTAATTAATATTTGTTAGAAATGAAAAAGGAAGTGAAGATTACAAGATTAGATTTCATTGTATTTTAGTATTTTACAAAGATATTTGTAATGTTGTAACGTGGAGGTGCAGCTAATTCTAAACTCGCTAGAATTCATAGCGGCCAGCCTTTCATGTTTCTTTATCTTTCATCGCTTCGGAGAAAACTCAAGAGCATTATTTTTATAATCTGTCTTAAAGTCTCAAAGCATGACTAGATTAAATTTTACAAAACCTGCAATTGTTATACATATAATCTTTGCATTTTCAATAGAGTTACTCGTTTCATATTCGTGAATTACTTGAAGGATAAAATGCTCAAGCGCTTTTACTAATCTCTTCTACGCACAAAAGATTGATTTTATTAAAACTCCATTGTTAAAAGCAACAAAGATCTTGTCAATTATAATCTGTAAGAAATCTTTCATCGCAAACCCCGTCAAACGGTAGCATACAGTGAGCCAACTGCCGTTGCGAGGACAAAAACTTTTTAATGAATTATTTGCGAAACCTGTTTAGAACCCTTCTCAAAGGGCGGCGGGGAAGCGAAACCGATTGCTCGTGACGTGACGGCTTTTGTGTCCATCGAGTATTATGTTGTCAAAATACACGGGGATTTTGTTATTATTTTTGTGTTTGCAAGAACACTTAGCACCCTTTTGTGTGGACCTTCTCAGAAGAGGGGATGTGAGGTCCATAAAATATTCACGCAATTATAGTCATTCTCTGAGGCGTTGTGTGGTTTATTAGCAATAAAACCAAGCATATTGTATTATATGTTTGTAGTACGTTTATCTTTACACAGGAAATAATTTTGTTTGAGGAAAACGTCAGAATGTCACACGTCTAATACATCTTGTCCTTAAAATTTAATAACATTTTTTGCGTGTGTGAATATGTCGACTCGAATCACGCTTTGCGTTCAAACTTTTACTGGCAAATTACTCCATCACAACATATAAACGCGAATGGATGGGTTCACTTTTGTCATGTCACTACGGGATTCTCCTTAATATTTTTGTAATACGTTACTTCTCTCCCTTGTTTTTTTACATGAATATTTTACGCGTGAACTTCGGAACTTTCACTTTCACGTGTCTGATGCGAATGAGCTTATTTAAATTTATACCAAGAAACATGAGGGAGATATTTTACTGTTTTGGTAATAGTACATACTTATCCAAATAAATGTTGATGTTATATTTTCTTATAGGCTAGTTTTAAAGATTACTTAGTTTACAAGGAACCTTTACAGTTTCGGTATTACGTCTGTATGTCTATACGTCGATCTATTCACAGCGTAGCTCAGATACAAGAATACTAGAAACCTATAATTAAGCCTCAATTTACAAAAAGTGTAAATTGATGTTTAATTACAGATTTAATTGTTGTATCCTATGTACTATTTCTAGTTATCATATATATATGTGTATCAAATTTTATCTAAATTGGTTCGGCAGTTTTTTGCGTGAAAAAGTAACAAAACATCCATTACTCCATTCAAACAAACTTTCGCATTTATAATATTAGCAGGAAGTAAGGCAGGATTAGTAGGATAGTTCTCTCTTCGTATCAGGAGCATATTCTCCGTATTAATATTGTGTAAAATCTCTCATCTAAATTTTCATCCGTGGATACAAATATTGCTTTAAATCTCTCTATCAAAACATGGATTAAATGGATACGCCCTTTCAAGACAATTTCTTGTAGCTTGCAACTACACACAGAAATACAAAGTTATACTACTTACTTATATGAAGTAAGATCATTTCAAGGGCTATTTTTTAAACCTTGTCATCTCATTCGGTACGATAAAATACTACAATATGGCTTATTTCTATTTTTCACGACGTAATGTATATACAAATGTATGTCATTTTTGAGAGCAATAGGAGCGTTTGCTTATATGCGCGGCGACGAGTTTTCTTCTCAAAGGCGTGTCTATTAGTATTCGTGGTTTTTTTTATCAAAATCTCATCACATTGCGGTATAATAATCATATGATTTGTACCTCAAATAGCATTTCACTATCTTTTATAAATATGCTAAATAAATTGTCATGCGACAATTATGTCTCATCAAAATAAAATTGTGTTATCAGTTAATTCCACCATTTGTTATTCGGGCCTGGTTCAGGATGATTTAATCTGAGCATATTTACAAAGACAGAAATGTTTTTCATTAGTATTACACTTCTTATGATACTCTAATTTTTTATTTAAATATAATAAATTTTTTAATATGCTCAAAGCTTTCAATGTTACCTTATTTATTTCGTTTTCAATGCCAAGAGATAAAACTTAAAAGCAACAATGGATGTCACGTGAAAAACTTGTAGATTACTTTTATTTGATGGCAAAATTCCTCGACGTCTCATCCGAATATGTCACCGTTTCTTTATATTTCACCTACTGCTGCTACAATGTCATTTCAATATCGTATTACTATGTATGTGTGGTAGTCTAAGTAAACTATTTTTTCCCGTGTTGGTCCCGGGCTTCTTTGAAGAATAGAACAACTGCCGTTCTACCAGGCAAGTTGTAAAAGGCGACCGATTGGCTATGCGAGTCACTACCATCGTAGCTACTAGGTGGTAAATTTCTGCATTGTCTCGCCTGGGTCTAATACCACCACATCACATTCCTGGCGGAATAGCGTCAGTGCTTGTCAATGTCGTCTTCCGATTTGGAGGTTAATGTAGCCTCGCCTCAAGATAGCATACATACATACATATCTTCAAGCCAGATCCCTTACGGAGTAGGCAGAGAGAACCGAATGTCATACATCACGATCCTTGCAGGCTTGTCTCGCTTCTTCCTCATTCATCACTCTCTTTATACACACTCGCCGGTTGCGAAGACTCTTGACACCACCTTCGGACAGTACTGGATCAATCTGATAATAATATGTCGGTCTTGGTCTTTCGCGGTACCTACATCCTTCCACATTCGCATTGAAGGTATAACTGCTTTGTTAACTTATCATTCTTTCTTTCTACATGTTGGAACTAACGAAGCATGCCTTTTCTCATCTTTACTCTGACACTTTTTTCAAGCCTAACCTCTCTCTTATTTCCACATTACGAACCCGGTACGCGGGTGTTATTTATATTTGACACACACCACATTATTTAATACTAGCTGTTGCCCACGACTTCGTCCACGCGGACTTCGTTTACTCCGCACAGCTCCTCCCCCGTAGGTGATAGCGTGATAATATGTAGCCTATATATTGACCCGGCCTGTAAGTAATATTCATACAAAATTTGAAGCAAATCCATGCAGTACTTTTTGAGTTTACCCCGGACATACATATAGTCAAACAGACAAATAGACAAAAATTCTAAAAACTGTATTTTTGGCTTTGGATTGTAGATCACGCCCCAAATATTCTTTAAAAAAAATATTTAATATACAGTTTTGACTTTATATGTGAAGATAGCAAAGTGTCTATAGCCGATCTTTCTATCAGGAGACCCATCTGCTTGTTTGCTATATTATGATATAGAAAAAACTAAATTAATGGAAGTAATGATAGGGATATCCTATATCCCTTTCTCTACTATGATCCCCGCTGATGGAGTAGTTAGTGTCGCTGATCCGCGATTGAGTATTTAAATATATATTTCTATGTATTATATTATGTCTAACACCCATATTGCAATCAAATAATTTTCTTACTTTGGGGTTAGATCAATTCGTGTAATTTGTCTAGTGATAAAAAAGTATCTTCACGCTCGTATCCCCGAAAGGGTAGGCAGAGGTACAACAAGTGCACCCACGATTAGCCGAAGATACTAGGTCCCACAACTGTGATAGGTGGCAAGCCTATCGCCAACCGGGCACTTTTCAATCCTGTGCAGTTTTGTGTTTATCAGAAAACTAAAAAAAACACTTTTTTTTAAGTGCCCGACCCGGGAATCGAACCCGAGACCTCATGTGGTCAACGCCAACGCTGGACCACTAGATCACAGAGGCGACTAGTGATATTTCTATGTGATGTGTAGTGATATTTACTATTATTTACTTCCATACCTCGTAGACAGAACATCATCCACGTATTTTCTCTTACAATGCTATTTATAACAAAAAATCCAAAAATCCAAAATCCAAAAATCCAAAATCCAAAAATCCAAAAAATCCAAAATCCAAATCCAAAAATCCAAAATCCAAATCCGAAAATCCAAAATCCAAATCCAAATCCGAAAATCCAAAAGTGCACGCCTCATAATGCTCGTTTTGTTAAAAAAGTAATATAAGACACTGTATAAGACAGTAACTTTCAAATGAAAACAATCCTGAAAGCAAATGAAGATGTTAAAAGAAAATGCTTCGGATACGTCAAGTATTATGAGAGTAGGTAATTGTGGCACAATCATACGTAAGTTATCTGGACGTCCATGTTTATCTAAATTAGTTTTTTATATGATATTATACTAGACAAACATTTTTTAAAAGCACTTAATGCGTGTATAAAAGAGTTATTCTTTATATCTGTGTTTTTTAATATTGTATTAATGAAATAATAATACAAAAGATACAGTTTGAGTAAGAAAAATGCTTGATCTTGACATGTTGAGAGTAGAGCACTACGCAAACGTTCCGCTTGTGAGACGCGCAATCAGTATTTCATATACTTTTGTAGAAAGCATAACGTAAAGTTAAAAAATACATTTTAAATGTTTTATAAAAAAACATAATAGTTATCTTCTATTGTATCGATCTGCTTTTTAACTTATTTCAGGTTTAAGAATATTTACCACTAGCTTTTTCCCGCAGCTTCGTCCGCATTAAATTCGGTCTAGAAAGAGACAAAAAGTAGCCTATGTCTCTCTCCATCCCTTCAAATATCTCCACTTAATAAACCACGTCAATTCGTCACTCCGTTTTGCCGTGAAATATACACACTATACACACACTTTGCACATACACTTTCCCATTTATAATATTAGTATGAATTTCTTTAATACAAACCAAATACTTAAGAAATTTCATTGAAATTTTTAATCTGTTGAGCTCTGACAGCGGAACAAACAAACTCGCTTCCGTATTGATACAGAAAAATGTCTAAAGGAAGTAAAGAACGATCTGTGTGATTTGTCATTTCTTGTTTAATAATACAAAATCAAATATATTTACTTCGTATTACTCTTTTAAATAAAATACCATCTATCTATGTTCACCGCCCTGTCGGTCAAATGGTTAGCGAACCAGACTACGAATCAATGGGGCTCGGGTTCGATTATCGACAGGGACAAACATTTGCGTGATGAGAATAGCTGTATGTATTTCGGGGTTTGGGTGTTTATTAAATATATAACAGTATTTAGAGAGATAGAGTGAGAATAAAAACTCTTCATAGAGTGAAGTGCTATTTGACTCTCTTGAAGATGTTTTGGTTGCGAAGTGAAACGTGCGTTGAGTACATAAATTGTGTGTAACTGCCTTTGCTTCCGACGTGGAAGAAAGTGTCGTGGAAGTGGGTGGACTATTGTGCCGCTGTGGTCTTCTATAATTTCAGACTTTGGATAAGTTTGCCCTATTCCTTACACTACCTTTCATTTCTGTTGCATCACGGCAGTTCCATATAACATTTCGCAAAAAAAATTTGCAAATTTATTTAATTTATAATTTCTCTTTTAAGTAATGGATTTCCGCAAAGTAACGCCTAAATCTATTAAATACCTGGCAAATTATCTGCTTACTTTGGGGTTAGATCAATCCATAAATAATAATTATTAATATTATTTCTAAACCAATGAGTTTATAAAACAAAAAAGTATCATTATATTTTATAGAGGCGAGAAATTCAGACGTTGCCTTGCAGATATCTATAATTTTAAGCTATAGTTAGAGGAATTCATTTACAACTTCGAGAAACCTTTAAAGTGACTTCTAAATTGTCACTGAAGCAAAAAGAAGTGTAAGGGACGGAATAAACATAGTGACGTTCTAGAAATTAAAAGAGATGCCATCAGCGTCCATCCACATCCACCATACTTTCTACCACCTCAGTAGAACAATCGCAAACATAAAATTTATGTACTCAACGCACGTTTCGTTTAGTAACTAAAGCATCTTTAAGAAATTTACACTTCACTCTATATGAGTTGTTACAAAGCCTCTTATCAATCTATACATATAATAAAATCGTAGGTCAGTCAAAACTGTATGTACATTGAATATTTTTTAAAAAAAATACTTGGGGCGTGATCTTCAATCGATATCGAAGCCAAAAATATAGTTTTTAGAATTTTTGTATGTTTGTCTGTATATATGTCCGGGGTAAACTCAAAAAGTACTGCATGGATTTACTTCAAATTTTGCATGAATATTACTAACAGGTCCCGTCAACATATAGGCTACATATTATCACGCTATCACCTACGGGGGAGGAGCTGTTCGGAGTAAACGAAGTCCGCGCGGACGAAGTCGCAGGCAACAGCTAGTTATCAATATAGCGACGCTCGAAAGGCAATCCTTATTAAGCGACATTGAGAAAACTTTACAGAAGAATGATTTAAAGTTCAAATATTTAAAAAAAATGTCTTTTTTTTAAATATTTGAACATGATTGTAAGAAATTTAATAACAATTAAATTAGGTGATTTTATGATGTTTTATTTTATACTAGCTGTTGCCCACGACTTCGTCCGCGCGGACTTCGTTTACTGCGCACAGTACCTCCCCCGTAGGTGATAGCGTGATAATATGTAGCCTATATATTGACCCGACCTGTTAGTAATATTCATGCAAAATTTGAAGTAAATCCATGCAGTACTTTTTGAGTTTACCCCGGACATACATACAGACAAACAGACAAACAGACAAAAATTCTGAAAAATATATTTTTGGCTTCGACATCGATTGTAGATCACGCCCCAAGTATTCTTTTAAAAAATATATTCAATGTACAGTTTTGACTTTCCTACGATTTTATTATATGTATAGTATTTGTAATTTAAATCACTCTCCTGTAAAGGCTACTCAATGTCGCTTATTCAGGATTGCCTTTCAAGCGTTGATGCTTAGGTTGGTACTTGAATGCCTAAATATATCATCATACTCAAATATTATCTAATTTCAACAATATTACATAAACACAATATGTCAAACTGATTACCTTCGTTTTTTCGACGGTTGAAAATTGGACCACATGACTGAAAATTGATGTATTGTAGAATGTCTAGAATATTCTTGAGTATGCCTTTACTAACTCAAATACACCCAAAAACTACCAGTCTTATTTAATAAAAATATTTCAACAATCTAAACTCTAAAGCATCATTAGGTATTACTGAGTAATATAGGTGACTTGTTTATCGGACTGAATAAAGGGGAGGTGATCAATACAGGTTACGCGGACGAAGTCACAAGAAACAGCATTAGATACATATATATATATATATATATATATATATATATATATATATATATATATATATATATATATATATATATATATATATAATTTTTAGGTTTTTTTAAACTATTTCCCCCTTCTCTGAACAAATACGTGCTCACTGAGTTATCACGTAGATACAATAAGTCAATATAATATTTTCACTCACATATGGCCTTGTTACTAAATCAAATATACACGGTCGTAAATTTCGACACATTACATATATTTAAATATTATCCAACAAACAGTGTTGTCATAAAAAATATTTGCTTTGACTTATTTAGATAAAAATTTAATTGCCTTGATGTGATTAATATGTTTATCTTACACTTGTGTTATTTGAATGTTTGTACAGTGATGTGGGTTTGATAAGAAGGCAAAATAAAATTATGTATTTAAGAAGGGATTTTAGAAGGAAATAATCTTAAGGAGTGTCAAGTATGATTTCCCTCAGCAATGTGTTACTACATCTATTAAGAATGTCCGTTCATCGTCTACTGTTTTGCGTAAGCTATTCCCCGGTTTTTAGAATTTTCCATCCGTTGCTCAATATTAAATAGAGTCCGCATTTTTTTTAAGTGTTAGCAGTTAAATTTCTGGTAATTTAATCGCAATAACAGAATAAGTCAGACTAACTTTATGGAGTTCCGTATCTACGAGGAACCATTATAGTTTTCTCGTATCCGTTTGTTCGCACTTTAGTTCAAAGACTTTAAAGTACTTCCTGGTAAATATTAATTAGGTATGAATAATACTTTTTGGGTATAGTTTATAATGTTATTATTAACCATATCCAAAAAGTGGTAAAATAACATTTTCAAAAAAAATTTGGATTCCTTCTCTACAGGGAAAATGGGGATCTGTTTTTTTCTCAAGAACCCCATATCTTAATCGAAAAATTATTTTTACAAACTCACAACATTACTCAAGTACCATCTAATGACACCCGTTCAGATAAAATCAAGCTGAAAAATAAAGGAGAGTGATGAGATCGGCCTAAATGGACTACAAGAATATAGCGTCAGCCGAAATTATTAAATTAATTTTATTCACAATAAGTCAATATTAGAATTCAACGGACACTTTTTAATAGTAAATTAATTTTAGTCGAAAAGTCATGAAACTAATCAAACTTGTACGCTTTTTCTTATTTCTAATTCAAGCAAAGATTTTTATATTCTGCCATAAAGTTAACACTTTCTTTTATTTCTGACCAACCAGACAAATTATAAATTATTGTTCGATAGATAAGACGCAAAATTTTAAACCAACTATTGTATAAAATGCAACAAAAATGAACATATTTATTATTTTAATCGAATCTACAACATACAAGCCCGTATAAATAAGTACTCTGTGTCATCCGAAAGAAACAAAAAAACAACAAGTGTCATCTATTTACGCTGTGAGCGAGTAATAAACATTTTATGTAAACAAAAGTTTTATCATTTTTCAATATATAAGTGGTTAAAATCAAATAATCTTCATGATAAGTAATATAAAAATTAATCATATTTATGTTGACGATATATTGCGATGTGAGAGGCTTAAAATGGAATGTAACAATTGTAAAATCAAGTAATATTAATCTTTGAAAGAGTTTCGTGAATTTTAATGTTATAAAAAGTGTCCGTGATACAATTTACATTTCAGAAGAAATTAATAATGTATTACAATACGGTAAGCAGCCATCATCATGTGTTGCGTTTTAGGCCAAATTTGTATGTATAATCAAACTCCTTTATTACTCTTACAGTTTTTATAATTTTTACAAGCTAAAACATCGGCAACTAACGTAATTTCTATGATAATAAGAAGTGTCGATTGTCTCAGCACCAAGAGATTTGCTTTTTTTTGCTATTCTATCCAGTGAAAAACTATATTTTTGTACAAGAATTTCTCTTGCTTATAGCTTAAATGAATATTCGCACTGTAAAATTGCATACATGGATACTATATTAATCGATAAATTTATGTAAATATTATGTTTACCATTAAAGTATTTCTAATGAAAAATTAAGCTAAAGAATACGGAATTCCCGGGTTCGATACCCGAGTCGGATGATTAAAATAATGCGTCTTTTCAGTTTTCTAATAAAAAACAATGTTGCCCGGGATCGGTAAGTGCCCGGTTGGCGATAGGCTTGCCATCTATCCATCTTGATATTTGTAGGACTAAAGTATCTTCGTTTAGTCGTGGCTGCACTTATTTTACCTCTGCCTACCCCTTCGTGGTTACGGAAATGAATATATTCTTTTTCACTCTTAATTCTTGTAAGAATTTGTGCAATATTGCAAGTGAGATAAGACAAAAGCTAAGATACTTTTAAAAGGTATTATACAACATTGAAATTTAGTGTAATTTCTGTCATTTTGTCACATAAAAGTTGATATTTGAAATACAGTAAGATAGGACAAAAGCTAAAATACTTTTAATATACATTTGTGCAACATTACAATTTGGTCTACTTTTTGTCTTTTTAAGTTACATAAAAGTCAACATTTGAAAAACTGTAATGTTTTATGATCAGAGTGCTAAGTGTGAGTTTTTCTTTTCGCATTCGATCGTGAGCGCGTTTGGAGTTTACTAGGAATTTGTATGTGATTTGTACAGCGTCACCTAGTGGTAAACGTGAGAAACCAGTTTACCACTAGGTGGCGCTGTACAAATCACATACAAATTCCTAGTAAACTCGGAACGCGCTCACGATCAAATGCGAAAAGAAAAACTCACACTTAGCACTCAGGACTCCAAAAACACCTTTAAAATTTAGAACAACATAAAATAATTTAAAAAACGAATTTTAAAACGGATTAAGAGTCACGCTCATCAAATAGTATTTTAATAAAAAAATCAAGAGCTCATTTAAAATTCGACAGGCGTATCTGCTGTAAGATTATTTCGACCCGACGTAAAACCTCCCCGAATGAAAATATCCCATAATCTTTAACATTTTTTTATTCGACACCAAAACACGTACGATATCGTTATTGCCAAATAAAAAGACGCCATTATAGCCCTTATTATAAGAGTCATAAAGTGTAATAAAGATTGAATGAGTTTAAACTACCTTAATAGAGGGGACGTGTAAATTCTATTTATCGCTATTTTTATGATAGGGCAAAGTTTATTTATATGCATATGGGATAATATAATACGAGGCACAGTAAAGGGTTAGATTATTATAGTTGAATAAGTAATCGCTGAGTTAGAAAATTTATTTATAATTCATCCTTTAAAAATACAATGGATCGTCTAAGGATTTACACGCAGTTGCGTTTATTATGAGACTAATGAGAAACTGTTTTATAATAGAATATTTAATGTAGAAGTTTACAACTTTTATTTCTTCTTCGGTCTAGTGTAATAAGAATATCCATATATGCCCGTGTTGATCTGAACCCCTATTTAGACCATAAGTAAGAATAGACCATTTTTTTAAATATATATACGGGTCAAAAACGCGTACATATATAGAATTTACTTGTAAAATGTAACGCACCACGTTACGGCCAAGTTACATTGATCGTGATCACGAGCGGACTGGAGCAACGAATTTCCTCCGTCGTTCAAGTCGGGATTGATTTTCATCTTGTCCCCCCTTCTGGTCTTGTTTTTTCGAATTTAACCTACACACAACACTAACCATGTCTTCAACTTTATTCATTTGCAGGTCCAAAAGCCGTATTCTGTTAATTACTGGATTCCAAGCAGGAGATAAAATCCGTCTTCCCTATTGAAATTTTTATATTTTCTAATTTCAATAGCTTCCCGTACCATACGGAGAACATAATAACGCTCAATAGAGAGAAACTGAGATCGGTGGAGTTCAATCCAGTGATCAGAGCTGGTATCCAAAATATGTTCAGCTATAGCCGACTTATTAACCTGCCTGTTAATAAGTAAGAATAGACCATCTTAATAATTTATTACACACAAAAAGACAAAATTATAAATATATACTCTCACTATATATATAACATCCACACATTAGGTCCAAGAGAGTGCCTGGAGCTCTGTAGTCCAGGTCTCGACCTAGTTCAGACTCCAGACGCTCACATGGAAACTTTTCATTTTTTAAGTGTGTACCTATCACACCTTGATTAATTTTTTATTAAATAACTGTCATACTTTCCTTTGTATATTTTCCTCGTGAGCAGTAAATAAAGAATTATTATTATTATTATTATTATCTAACTATCTATCTAATGTCTATCTAATGTCACTATCACAGTGTCTAGGTTGAGTTCGAGGTCGAGGATAAAGGTAGTCGGTAGACTTATGCATGTGGCATTGCCATCCCGTTACACGGATTGCAGCGAACCATTAACATCATTGGTGTCTATTAGCGAGGGTTTCTCTTTTCATCAGAAAAGCCATCTGCTTGTTTGTTATTTAATGATATACAAAATAACCATTTTTTATGAAAGTAATTATGAATGTGGACGAAGTAATGGCATTTGATTTTCTCTGCTAACCTCTTGATAAAATCTATATATTAATACGAGAAGCAAAACTTTGTACCCCTTTTTAAGACAAATATGTGTACAGAGGAATATGAAATTTGCATGGTTTTGGTTTACATTGCGGAGGACTGCAGAAACCTAATATTTTTAAATAATATGCATTAAAATTCGAGTACTTTAAATTAGTAAACATAAATATAGCACACACTAAATTTATGTCACATACATGATAATATACACTTACGTATATTATTTTGTTTTACAGTTAAAGTGTGTTGTCAATCTTAAAAGCGATTCAATTGTTTAAACGTAAAGTATCGACAATCCCTACGTACACTACCGAAAATTATAATTTATGATTTTTTATAACACCAAGAAACTGTCTTTAAAATTTATTTTCGCCCAAAAAAGAGAGAATTTCCATAAATTTGTTTAAGAAATGCTAGCTAATAAATATGCATTAAAAATTAGTCGCGGTTAGCTTCATACATGACAATTTTGTAAACAAAATTAACCTTAGCTTCTCTGCAAAGTAGGTACTCGTTTTAAATTCTGATATTATACGTAGAGACAGTCGATATGTATATGTATGCACATAAGATTGAGATTGTTATAAAATTAAATGTAAATAAACTACAAAATGGTAGTCTTACAAGAACAAACACAAATAATTAGCAGTTCCTTTGAAACATAAACCTTTCGCGCCATAAAAGTGACGAAAAAACCAAAAAGGATTCCAGCGTAAAAACATTTTCGAGAAAACGTATGTGTGTTAGGGCCTCATAATTTGTCCATTTTGTGATCCTATCATATTACAGATAGACTTTTACATTGAACGTAGTCTTTAATCCTTTGAAATACAGCATATTATTCATTCAAAATAACGTAAATGTCATAGGTAAACTTTTATTTGCAGGATTTTAAAAAAATAGTTCTTCCTTAGTGGTGTTATGTTTCAATTTCGATAAGCAGAAATGTTTGGGACGTGTAATGTGGTTATTTACAGTGTGCATGTTTGTTTATGAGATTCATTTGAAAGCTTCTGGTTTTTATTGTTATGACAATATCATTTTTCAGCTTTATTATATATAGTATTATTAATAGGCGGGAAGACATGATGAAAAGATAAGCATAATGTAGTGCCACTTTAAAAAATTAATATGGTAGTCAGTTTTGTACCGTGGGGATTTGTTCGTGTGAAAAAGTTAAGGAATTATAATCGTTACGTATCATTTGTTTTGCCTAAGCAAAACAGGCTTTACAAATAAGAGCTGCTAAAATAAAATAAATAAGATGTTAAAATGTTTTTTTATATGTTTAACAATCTTAAATAATAATAATCTTTATTGTTCCAATATTTGAATTATTCTAAATCTAAGTTGACCGCTGATCCCTAGTGTCTCATGCCTCAATACCCCCTCCAAGTAATGTCTTACAAAATTATATATATATATATATATATATATATTAGTGATGGGCCGAATGTGGTTTGAACCGAATTCGAACTTCGACCGAACATTCGGTGAAAATACAAAAATTCGGCCGAACTTCGGTTTAATTATAGGGCGCTTTTTTAAAAGCGACACGTCGTGACTTTTTTATGAATTTGCTTAAAATTTAATTATTTTATACTAGCTATTTACCTATTTTACTATTTACTACTAGCTATTATATTGTCCGCGGCTTCGCTTGCGTAACGTAAGAGAAAAAAAGTATCCTATGTCACTTCATCCCTTCAACTATCTCCACTTAAAAAATCACGTCAATTCGTCGCTTCGTTTTGCCGTGAAAGACGGACAAACAAACAGATACACTTTCCCATTTATAATTTTAGTATGGATATATAGGATATCGTTAATGGGTTTCGCAACGCACGTGAATTAATGATGTAAACTATAGCTTTTGTTCCTTTGAGCCTAAAATACCTCAATTTAGCGGGAAGTTTCAAGGATAGCCTGCAGGGTCAACTGACTTACCTATTTTTTTACCTTTTCTTCGACATTTTTTAAACTACCGATTTTGGAGCTAATAAAACCATTTAAAGGTAAAAATTACGTTGAATGTAATTAAAAAGATCTAAATCATCATGTTTTAAAATATATGCATCTTCATCTATATCAATCTTTTGATTTTCAACTTCCCGCTACGTATGGAACATTTTCTGACTATTTTCGCGATGACGTCAGTATGTCTGTATGTATGTATGTGTGTGAGTGAGAGGGAGTGTATGGTTGTATGTATGTGTGTATGTAAACATTTCATAACTTTTGAACGGCTTGACCGATCGAAACGCGGTTAATGGCAATGAATTAGATTCTGCTCAACTTGGCTTCCAACACTTTTAAGCAATTCGGACTAGAATAATTTAATAAATTTTGAAAAATATTTTTTTTTAATATAACTTACAGATTAATATATCGATTGAGTATAAAATTTTATCAGCTCTCTTTGTTAAAAAACTGCGTCTAATTCATAAATTGTATTATAATCGGTTAATCCGTTCTGAAGTTATCGTTGACGAAAAAATTTGGAAAAAGTGTATTTTCGACATAAATTCGAAATTTTTTCAAATACAGTTTCACAGATCAAAATTAAATCAAGTTTTCAAAAGTTACGGTTTTTCAAATATTAATATTTTGTTATTTACAGCAAACTTAGAATGTTTAAAATGACTTTCAGACTAATATACCGATTGACTTGAAAGTCTAATCTTTCTAAAAGCTTTTCTTTCTATAAATTGCGTCAAATAAGCAAATTGCATCAAAATCGGTCGATTTATTAGGAATTTAGTAATATCGAAAATTCAAAAAAAACTTTTTTGATATTGCTTCGACATTTCTGAGTCTGTAAATTACGTAGCTATGAAAACATTTTCGAGGTCAAAAATTGCGTTGAATGCCATTTGAAAGGCCAAAATCAATCATCGTTTTTAAAATATATAGCATTTCAAAAATTTTGAAATTACTGTCATTTACAACGACTTCTATGTACTAACGAATATTTGTAACAAATTTATGATTTTTGAACTCTGAAAAAATCTGTAATGTGCTAAGATATAGATAAAGATCTAGCAGAAAGTTTCGGGGATGACCTGCCGGGTCAACCGTTTTACATATTTTTTGAACTCTTCGAACTCAAAAATCTATGCTGAAGTTTCTTCACTTTTGTTTTTATGTTTTTTTTATTTTTAATTTTCAGGGATGGCCTGTTAGTTTAACTGTTTTTTTTTTTTCGAAAGTATAGTATAGCCTATGTTACACGGGGATGATTTAATATCTTTCTAATGGTGAAAGATTTTTTCAAATCGGTTTAGTAGTTTTTGAGTTTAGATGATACAATATATAAAAATATAAAATACAAATTTTTCCTTTTTATAACATTAGCATAGATTTCAAGCAAATTAGTGGAAGATACTTTCTTCTAGTGCCGTTAATGTTCGGCATTTAAACCGAATTTCGGCCGAATGTCTAAGTTCGGTTCAAGCTGCCGAAATTCGGTTAAACCGAATATATATATATATATATATATATATATATATATATATATATATATATATGTGTGTGTGTGTGTGTGTGTGTGATTTGTGAGTATATGCATAGTGCTGGGTTAATGGTTTAATAAGTATTATCCGATGAATGAATTACCTAATTTGGTAATATATAAGAAACAAAATTCGAAACATTTGAGCACTAAACTTTATAATATATAACACAGATAGTAAGAACTTCATAAGTACCGGTATAATCAGTCGGATAGTGTAAAGTATTGTTAGCCCAGTCATTACGTCGGAAAAAGGGTTAGAAGTGCATGTGAACCGAGACGGCTATATTACCCTAAAATATAAGGCTGTGTCCCGATAGGGACAAACATTTGTGTGATGCATCGCTGATGAGCATAGATGTGTGTATATCTGGGTTTGAGTGCATATTATGTATGTCACAGTATTTATATACGTATTTCTATGTATTAGTATTGTTGACTAACACCTAACTGTATGTGATTTGTACAGCGCCACATAGTGGTAAACTGGTTTCTCACGTTTACCACTAGGTGGCGCTGTACAAATCAAATACAAATTCCTAGTAAACTCGAAACGCGCTCACGATCGAATGCGAAAAGAAAAACTCACACTTAGCACTCAGATACAGAGACCCAGGCGAAACAATGGTAGTGACACGCATAATCGTTCGCGTCTCATAAACTACCTGGCAGATGGACTATTTTTCTATTATTTTAAGGTCACATTTTCCAACTATTGTACATCGTTATTGAGATATCGATCTATTCACCTTACTCAATTCCTACCAACGAAATGCGCAGTCCGCAAACAAATTTTTTGGACATTAGTTGTAGCATATATATACTAAATATAATAATATTATCTATACAAATAAATAAAGTTGGAGTGTCTGTTTGCAATATTAAAATAACCGCTTTTTACTAAATGCATATGGATGTAAACACGGTACATATACCAAAATAACATTTTTTACAATTTTCATCTGTCTGTCCGTCTGTTCTTCTGTCTGTTTGTTCCGGCTAATCTCGAGAACGGATAGACCGATTTTGACGGAACTTTCACTGGCGTATAGCTGATATGATAAGGAATAACATAGGCTACTTCTTTTTTTCGAAAATTTTCCACGCGGGCGAAGTCGCGGGCTCAGCTAGTATTTCAATATAATATTTATAATATAATATAACCATGCAGTACTTCATCAATCTTCAATATTTTAGTAGGCGTTTTTAGAACCGTTTTATATACGTTTTAAATTTTCTTTCTGGTGAGCTAATAACATTTTCAGGTAATTTAGTATTTATGTTACTGGTGCATGGCTGGGTTGCGGGGTCTTAATGCGGCATACATAAATAAAAATAGTACATATAAATGTCCCGAAAGTCAAATATTATTTTTTATTCAAATTAATCTTTTAAGATCTTTTGGCGGATTGACAGTTTTATGGCGACTACTGCGGTGAATATAAGAAAAAATCATAAAACACAAATTTTGCATTTCTCACATAAAAAAAAAGAATTGCCATCATGACTAGAATATAAAAATGGCATAGTTTCTTAATTTTTCGGTATATTGTCCCTTAAACCCTGTATTTTTTAGTCAAACGTAACAGAAAGATAACCTTATAGTCAGTGTCGTTCACTGGACCACCGGAATGGTCATACAAAGCAAAAGGCCTCTTTCTTTTATTACATACATTGAAAAAAAGTTAAATGCAATTTGTAACTTTATCTTAATGTTTTTGCAAACAATATTTACAACCTCATTGTTGCCTGTTTGACAAATTGTGTAGAATTGTTTGTTGGGTAACTGTGTTTTTTCTCTTTGCCAATAAATAAGAGCAAATATTTCTAGATGCCGACAAACAAAATGTGAATTTGCTAAATGGCCATAACCTGATGTCGTATATTTTATTTTTGTAAGGGATTATTTGTACTCATAAATCTTGTTGGTGAAAGCTAAATTTTCAAAAAGCCATATCATCGTGATGCTCTAATGGTCGAAACATCATCATCATCGTCATCGCGGCCGTTAAATAGAATGTCGACTCGAGCGACCTTGTTGTGTATTTGTCCACCATAATGGAAATGGTACATATATATACAGACGGACAGACAGATGAAAATTGTAAAAAATGTTATTTTGGTATATGTACCGTGTTTACATCCATATGCATTTAGTTAAAAGCGGTTATTTTAATATTGCAGACACTCCAATTTTATTTATTTGTATAGATAATATTATTATATTTAGTACTGCGTGTATAACGCAATGATTAATACAGCGTGGTCTACCGAAAATAGAAACCATAGATTTGGACCATGATTCTAAGGCGAAAACAGTTGTACAAGCAGTGCACCCACGATTAGCCGAAGACACTTAGTCCCACAATATAATTATAGGTAGCAAGCCTTTCGCCAACCGAGTACTTATTAAATCTCGGGCAACGTTGTTTTGATCAGAAAACTAAAAAAAACATATATTTGATTTCCGGACCCGGAAATCAAGCCCAGAACATCACGTGGTCATCACCGGCACCAAACTACTAGACCACAGATGGGATATATATTAAAACATGTAAAACACAACCACTTTTTTAAACTCGTAAAAATCTAATTACGCGTTACTTCAATAAGACAGCGAGCCAAATTAACATAGTATTTTAAAGCGAAGTAAAAGAAACAGCTGATTTCCTCGGCCAACAAACAAGTGTTACGAGCTGAATGGTTCACAGTGAAATTATTTACAACGAGCGGCGTTTCACAAAAGCTTGCGTTGTGTTTATTGCGGCTATAAATACAGACAGCACCGACGATATTTATTTCGCCTCACCTGATATTTATTGGTCTTGTAAAGAGCCCTGGTTTTTACGCGTAACCATTTTTGACAAGCTCTATGTTAAAAGAGAATCAGAATCTACGCAAAGAACTTAGGAAATAAGTAATGATTTGTTCGTTTATTTCATTTTTTTATATCATAAGATAGCAAACAAGCAGATGGGTCTCCTGATGGAAAGAGTCAACCATCGCCTATAGACACCAAAGGTGCGTTGCTATCTTGTGGCGAGATCTAATGCCACATGCATAAGTTTACCGGCTACCTTACCCTCCAAACCGGAACACGACAGCGACAAGCACTGACGCTATTGCGGCAGGAATAGGTAAGGCGGTGGTACCAGACCCGGGCGAGACAATGCAGAACTCTGCCACCTAGTATCCACGATGTTAGTGTCTTGCATAGCCAATCGGTCGCCTTTTATGACATGCCTGGCAGAACGGCAATTGGTCTATTCTTCAAAGGGGCCCGGAACCAACACGGGGAACACGGCGGATTTGTATTGCTTACAATGTATTTCATAGTAAAACTAGCTTTTTAATGTTTTGTGTTGGTGTTGACCACATGAGGTCCAGGTTTCGACCCCGGGTCGGGCAATTAAAAAATATGTTTTTTTTTTAGTTTTCTGTTAAAAATAAGATCGCCTGGGATTTAATAAGTGTCCCGTTGACGATAGACTTAGCCACTTTTTTATAGAAGAAGGGGCAAATGGATAGGAGGCTCACCTGATGGTTAGGGATTACCACCGCCCATAGACAAAGACACTACCAGGGGTCATGCCTTTTAAGAGTGAGTAAGCTTTTTTATTGAAGGTCTCTAAGTCATATCTGTTCCGAAGAAAGTTCCGAAATGCTGCTTCCATATAGGAGTCGTGTGAGGCAAAAGATCCTTAAGAATCGCACGGTTGTAGATTTCCAGTCATCGAGATAGTGAGGATTAAACTTCGAATTTGGTCGCAATGTACGATGGTGAAATTCGGCGGCAGGAATTAATCTTCAGTTCCTCGAACATGCCCTATGATAGGGCCGATAAAAGATGCAGAGTGATGCCACATCTCTACGTAACGTGAAAGAATCAAGCCGATTTGAAATAGTCTTGTCATCGACGATTCGAGCCGTTCTACGTTGAATGTGATCAAAAGGAAGGAGCTGATACTGAGAGAGACCGGATTTGCGCCTAATAAATATATAAATAATTTTAGAGCTGCTGGCCAATTAGATAGTGAAATGTCTGTCCTCCGGTCTTACCTTCATCAAATGTTTCATCATCTTTCTTGTTTCTTCATCTATTACGTTACTTCTTCATCTGCAATTTTTTTATATGATAAACCAAGAGTACGCACCATTCTTTATTTTTACACCGAAATTGATTTTTAAACTCAACACTCTCACTTCAAGATTTCGACCGAGCTGCAGTCCGTTACGGTGTAAAATCACACATGCGTTAGTTCACCGACTATCTTACCCTCCATAGTGAAATCTATCACATAATTCTAATAGTCTATTTTTCAAAAGGAGCCTAGAACAAAATGAGTATAAATTGGTATACAACATCTTATAGATTTAACCTCAACATTCTGGCTTCGAGTGTTAGGTAGCCGATATAGACTATACACAATTGATTTTTCATCCTGGATGACTTTCCAAACAACTTTAGATATTTTTCTTTATTATTTTTGAAGTTTTTCCAGTTTTCCCAAGCACGGGGTGAGTGCTATAACACAAAAATAATTAGAAATACGAAAGTACTGATCAAAATTATACATGTGAATTTCGTCTGTAACG
This sequence comes from Apodemia mormo, assembly GCA_036924255.1. NCBI lineage: Eukaryota > Metazoa > Arthropoda > Insecta > Lepidoptera > Riodinidae > Apodemia > Apodemia mormo. Next base: position 2,262,676 of record JAUPFN010000009.1, on the reverse strand, counting down.
ATGAACTCATTTAACTAGTTATACGTATGTATACCTAGCGATCAGTACAGTCGACGTAATCGATCATATAGCAAGGAAGAATTTCGTCACGCCGAGCCTGTCGACAGTCAGTGTGAGTCAGTAGGAGAGCGTTAGAGAGAGAGCTTTAGGGAAATGGTCGCAAGTTCAATCTCTGCGTGTCGATATTTTTCTTTGTTGTTTTTAAAGCTTTTCCAGTTTTCCCAAGCATGGGGTGAGTGTTATAACACAAAAATAACTATACTTTTATATTATTAGATAGCAAACAAGCAGATAGCACTTCTAATGGTAAGAGAACATCGCCTCAAGACAAAAAAAAAATGTTAACGGTGCGTTGCTATCTGTGACACGAGATGGTAGTGCTATATGCATTAGTCTACTAACCAGTAAACCAGGTAAAGTAACCACTTTACCTTCCAAACCGAAACACGATAATAACAATTGGCACTTTAGGTTAGGTAAGGCAGTGGTACCATATACCTACCTGGACGAGACGTTGCAGAACTGTAAGAAAGAAAGAAAGGAAATATTTATTTGCAAGAATATGGGTGTTATAAGTTGTTAAAAATAAATTAAAATACCTATATATTCTACCATTATATGGTTTTTTTTTTATATCATAAGATAGCAAACAAGCAGATGGGTCTCCTGATGGAAAGAGTCAACCATCGCCTATAGACACCAAAGATGTTAATGGTGCGTTGCTATCTTGTGGCGAGATCTACTGCCACATGCATAAGTTTACCGGCTTCCTTACCCTCCAAACCGGAACACGACAGCGACAAGCACTGACGCTATTGCGGCAGGAATAGGTAAGGCGGTGGTACCAGACCCGGGCGAGACAATGCAGAACTCTACCACCTACTAGCAACGATGGTAGTGACTCGATAGCCAATCGGTCGCCTTTTACGACCTGCCTGACAGAACGGCAGTTGGCCTATTCTACAAAGGAGGCCAGGACCAACACGGCGGAAAATATTTAAAAAAAATATCATTATATATTATATTTAAAACCACCTAGAAGTCACGACAGTAGTGATACGTATAGCCAAATATTCGTCTTCTACCAACCTCCAAATAGTAGAATGGAAGGTAGTCTATTCATCAAAAGAAGCCTGAGCCAAAACGGAAGAACACTGCTTGTTTAATATTCTCCACTTACTGTATATCCTTTAATCGGCTTTTCTATCTGTTTGCAAAAATTGATATTATTATAATTTATGACACTGCTATAGGTGTTCTAATGAATAAATTATTCTGTGATTTATGATTCCATATTGAAAAGACTTATTTAAATTATTACGATCTAAACAGATTAAATTAATACCATAAAGCAATTCCCTCTTAGTTATTTTTTTGCGCAGGTAACATTTAAATGAAGATTTACGCTCCTTATTCATACATGTTTGATGATGTGTTCTGTGAGTGTGGCGTTATGATTTATATCCCCTTAAAATCTTGTTTTATGGGTTTATTTATTGCTTATACAAGTTTTGAAATAAAAAATTGGTAAAAAATCTAACGGAAATTTAAATTTCAAATATTCGTATTTCTTTTTAACATACTAGATGGAACTTGCAACTTTGTTTGCATGACCCATAAAGATTATTTTTTTGAAGTGAAAACTTCTTTAGGCGCGTTGAGCGTTTTGGTAGAGGGTAAAATCCTCGGTTCGCGTCACCGACATGCTAATGATAATAGTATATCTATAGCTATGTTTTGCATATAGTTTTAATTACTCTCAACTTAATAGTTCCGTTTTCACTTCTATCGGCAGTCCCACGACTGCTACTGTTTTTTTTTATTCAATCCGATAAAAATATAGCCTTTAACCCTCCAAATGATTATAAAACACGCATAAAAGTGCAGTGCATACGCAATGGGAATAAGCGCGTTTAAATCAGTTGGTGGATTGAGTGGTAATCCCCGTCGCCACATTTTGTCGATCTGATATATATTATCGCCTATTTATAGTAACTAGCGATCGTCTTGTGGTTTAAACTCGACCACGCGATACGGACTAAACAATAAAATTAATTTTAAGTTTGAGAACAGGCTTTAGCAGTGAAGAAAAAAGTATATATGTGTATATATTATCATGCATGTCAGATGACTGTAGAGTGTGTAATGATTATTTTTATGAATTTAATGTATTTCAAAGGCAAATTATTTAAATCCGCGATTCGAACTAATTTCATACTTCTCCGTTTTTTTACAGACGAAGGGCGAACGGATAGAAGGCTGACCTGGTGATAAGTGAATACCCATGAATTCTCATTCAATTAAAAAAGTACTGACAAGCCCAAATTATTTGCCATGTTAAGAAATGAATATTTTGACCAGTTACAGAAAGTGATTTTGCGATAAATCTTACATCTGTGCGTTTTGGTGTAATTAGTTTAGGTAATCAAAATATCGAAACGACTTTTGAAAGTTTCAATCATGATAGTTTCGATTGCAATATTGGATAAAATATTTACTATCAAAATATTGTGAACCAGGAGAATCTGTTTTCCTTGGAATCCAATTAACAGCTTTCATTATTATAGCCATATATTGGCTCCCGTTAAATCGACTGGAAATCTGCAGAAATAAAATGTAATTAAAATCATACTCCACTAGGTACATTAAAGAAAAAAGTATATTTAAGTTACTTTGTATTTACAAAGTAACTTAAATATACAAATATACAACTATTAAAATTATCGATATGATCTGTTGATATCACTAAATAAGTACTATCAATTCTGCCGAAAATCAATATCTCTGTTGCTAATACAATATTAAATTAAAAATTTCTGATAAAAACCAGATGCTTTAAATAATATTACTCAATTTTGATTAAAAACAGTAACTACATGCACGTACCTGTGAAACGACGTTTTACTCCCCTTTAGGCTGCGAAGTTTGCAATATACGCATTTACTCATATCTCAGAACTCCAGTATACACAAAACATAAAAAAAATCCACTAAACATAAATAAATTAAATAAAATGTGCAGCTGCTTCATAATATTCAAACTACCACAGCAGCCATACACAGCATACGTCAACATTAGTTCTCGAGACACTCGTGGGTAGCGTTTCAAACAGACACAAAAAATTTGCTGTCATTTTAATGGGATAACGGGATGGCAATGCTACATGCATAAGTCTACCGGTTACCTTACCCTCCAAACTGAAACACGACAATGACAAGGATTGGCGTTATTGCGCCAGTAATAGGTAAAGCGATGGTAAAATAAAACCGGATGAGTCGTTTCATAACTCTACCACTTAGTGGTCACGATGGTAGTGACATTTATAGCCATTCGTTTACTTTTACACACTGCCTAATAGAATAACGATAGTCTATTTTTCAAATGAGGGCTTGGATCAACACTGCAACATTTAATCAATTTATCGATTTCAAAAATTACTGTGTTTTTTGGCGTTTCTGCGATCTATTATTTATAGCATTAGCATTGAAGCCATATATTGACAGTTGATAACAAATTAATTTATTGATCAAAAAATACTTATTAACAATTGTTATCAAATTATCAGCTAATTTTAAGATTGATGATTAGGATTATTAAATAAATGTCGCGACATAGTTTCATGATTAAGATTATTAAATTTGCTAAGTAATGGTCACATTGTTGATAACAGGGACGACTAGAACCATGACCAAACTTTGACGTAAGAAGCAATCATAATTAAAGATATTATTTTAAAATAATTAATGAGTCGTCTAATCAACGTTTGAATCCCAATACTTACATTTTTCATATCACGAAATAGCAAACAAGCATATGATTCTCCTGATGGTTTTCTATGTTAATGGTGCATTGTTACGGCTACATTACCCTCCAAGCCGGAACACGACAGTGACAATCACTGATTCTATTGCGGCAGAAATAAGTTAGATGGTGGTACCAGATCTGGGCGAGACAATGCAGAACTCTACCACCTAGTAGCCACGATGGTAGAGATACACATAGCCAATCGTTTGCTTCTTACTGCCTCACTGAACTGGACTATTGTTCTGGAACAATAACTGGAACTGGAAACTGGACTATTCTTCATAGGAAGCTCGGACCAACTAGGTTAAAATACACTTGTAATCGAGCTGAGGATCTGCAGTCTGCAGAGGATGCTAGCTTATTAAATTATTACTATTATACAAGTAAGTACCAGAGATATGGCCTTTTAAATTATGCTTTTTCGCAAAGACCACATATGGGAAATTCGGGATAGAAGCGTAACGGATTTTGTACCTGTTTTTAGAAGTATAATTTCTAATAAAGTACAAATTGTATATTATATTACGATAATTATAGATTTGTATAATGAGTAATTGATGGCCGCGTTTTCTGTTTAAAATAATATCTAATGATTAAAAAAAACAATCTGATTTCAAGTATCGTTAACTTTACCCATATCTCAGACCACTGAACTGATTTTGATGATACTTAGACTATTTCCTATGTTAGAATATACCGTAATTAAATCAAAAAGAATCATTTAGACTTTTTTATATCATATAAGATGGCGAACAAGCAGATGGTTCTCCTGAAGGAAAGAGAAACCATCACCTATAACACCAAAGATGTTAATGGCGCGTTGCTATCCGTGCGTCGGGATGGCAATACCATATGCACAAGTTAAAGTTTACCGGATACGTTACCTTCCAAACTGGGACATGACAATGACAAGCATTTACGCTATTGCGGCAGAAATATATAAGGCGGTGGTACTAATTACCCGGGCGAGCCGTTTCGAGATTCTACCACCTAGTAGCCACGAGAGTAGTGGATTTTTTAGCCAATCAGTCTCCTTTTACAACTTGCCTGGCAGAACAGCAATGGTCTATTCTTCACAGGAGCCTAAATCAACATTTTTATGTGGGTTGGTAATTTAGTATTCTTTGTATCGTCAAGATAAATAAAATATAAACCAAAGTTTAATCTCATATTAGGCACCCTTAGAGTGAGCTTTAAGCTTTTCAAACTTTAACGCTGCCCAAGCACTGTGTTGTGAATTTTTGCAAGTTCAAATGTTATTGTTGTTTGAAACTAAAGTAGAACTATCTTGATAAATATAACAGTATCGAAAACATAAGGAAAAGTAGGGAGCCTCAAATTAGTATTTAGACTTACACAATGCCTCATAAAAGGTTCTCATTGTTTTGTTTCGTTATTATTCAACAAAGAGATCTCATTTACAAGCTAAAATCACCCATTGAAGTACCTGTAATCTTTTATATTAAGCAATGACAAAATTTTGTTCGAGTTCCAGAATTATAACAAAAATGAAAAATTCTCATCTTTTTCACAACTATCTTGAAAAAAAGATCATCATATTTTAAATATTTTTGATAAATAATGAATTTAGTAAATCTAGTTTTTAATTTTAGTTTCTTTTTTCTGAACTCGCCACGGGTAAAGGGCTCCTCCAACGATAGTCATTCAGTCTTCTTTAGACTGGGCTGTTTTTAACCAGTTTGATCCTGCCAATTTCTTTATATATTCATCACATCTAGCAAAAGGTCTTCCCTTCTTTCTATTTAAAAATATATATAAATGAGAAAGATGATCCTGTTTTAAGTTTTTAATTATTTAATTTTATATACTTGATTAGCAATCAAGTTTGTTCCTGATCGAAAGAGATTACTATTGCATGTAGACACCAAATTGATTGTACTTCCTATCCGTGTGTAAAAACCACAGGTTTGTTGATTAGCTGCCTTACTACTAGGTATCTTGTATATGGACAGAGAATGATAATACGTACGGTAGGCTTAATGTCGTAAATAGGTTGTAGAGTTCACAATAAGAACGTGGAACGATGTAGGAGCCGGGGAAAACCAAGACTGACATACCATGAGTAGATTGATCGAGTACTGTCCGAAGGTGGTGTCAAGAGTATTCGCAATCGGTAAGTGTGTATGAAGAGAGTGATTAATGTGGAAGAAGCGAGACAAGCCAGCAAAGATCGTGATGTATGGCACCCGGTTCTCTCTGCCTACCCTGTAAATGATCTGGCTTGAAGATATGTATGTATGTAGAGTTCTGCAACGCGCCGAATAGGTTTGGTACCAGTTACCACCGCTTTGCCTATTACTGTCCCAATATTTTTGGTTCTTTTCACTGTCATGTTCCAGTTGTAGGGTAAGGTAACGTTATGCATGTGGCATTTCAACCCCGCACAAACGGATAGCAAGGCACCACTAGCATCTTTGGTGTCTATAAGTAAGGAACAAGGTTAATGTCAAATCTACGTGCCACAAAAGTTTGTTTTACAATTTTAAGTTAAGCACTTATACTTTAACTAGCGACCTGCCCGCGGTTTCACCCGCGTAGCTTTTGTTCCCGTGGGAATATCGGAAAGGATCATATACTAAAACCTTCCTCAAGAATTAATCTATCTATTAGAAAAACCACATCAAAATCCATTACGTAGTTTTAAAGATTCAAGCATACATAGGGACAGACAGAGAAAGCGACTTTGTTTTATACTATGAAGTGATTTCACTTCACAACATTTTCCCCGTGTTGGTCCCGGGCTCCTTTGAAGAATAGGCCAACTGCCGTTCTGCCAGGCAGGTCGTAAAATGCGACCGATTTTCTATACGAGTCACTACCATCGTGGCTACTAAGTGATAGACTTCTGCATTGTCTCGCCCGGGTCTGGTACCACCGCCTTACCTATTCCTGCCGCAATAGCGTCACTGCTTGTCATTGTCGTGTTCCGGTTTAGAGGGTAAGGTAGCCGGTAAACTTATGCATGTGGCATTAGACCTCGCTACAAGATAGCAACGCACCATTAACATCTTTGGTGTCTATAGGCGATGGTTGACTCCTTCCATCAGAAGATCCATCTTGTTTGCTATCTTAGGATATAAAAAAACATATTTTTAGTATATTATCACTTAACTGGTTCCACTTTTTAAACTTCCCAGGATGTTATATTTAATAGGATAGTATATTACATCCTGGAGATGCTTAAAAATGCAACCGGTTGAGTGATATACTAAAAATATGTTGTAATGTGAAATTAAAGTATAAAGGCTTAGTCAATTGTGTAACAATAGTGGAATTTCATTGGTGAAATTCCACCATTCAGCACTTGGGTGCTGACGACGGAAGTTATAGAATATACCACATAAATGAGATATAAAACAACCAGATGGCTCTTCTGATGGTAAGAGAAACCTACGCCTATTGATACCAAAAATGTTAATGGTGCGTTGCTATGCGTTGGCGGGATGGCAATGTCACATGCATAAGTCTACCAGCTAATTTACTCTCCAAACCGGAAAACTACAGTGACAAGCACTAACGCTATTTTGGCAGGAATTGGTAAGGTGGTTGTGTATGAACCGCGAGATGCAATACAGAACTCTACCACCTAGTAGCCATGATGTTAGAGACACGTATAGCTCATTGATAGCTTTTTACGACCTGCCTGGCAGACGGCAGTGTTGATCTATTCTTTAAAGGGAATCCGGGCCAACATGAGGTAAAATGCAGCCTAAATATATCATTTGCTTAGTAGTTTTTTCCCCCGTGTTGGTCCCGGGCTCCTTTGAAGAATAGGCCAACTGCCGTTCTGCCAGGCAGGTCGTAAAAGGCGACCGAGTGGCTTTGTGTGTCACTACCATCGTCACTTCTAGGTGGTAGAGTTATGCAATGTCTCGATCGGGTCTGGTACCACCGCCTTACCTATTCCTGCCGCAATAGCGTCATTGTTAGTCACTGCCGTGTTCCGGTTTGGAGGGTAAGGTAGCCGGTAAACATATGCATGTGGCATTAGACCTCGCCACCAGATAGCAACGCACCATTAGCATCTTTGGTGTCTATAGGCGATGGTCGACTCTATCCATCAGGAGACCCATCAGCTTGTTTGCTATCTTATGATACAAAAAAAGTTTAGGAGTGAAAGAGTAACAAGCGAAAAATTTAATTTTGCATTTATATTACTAGCTGACCCGACAAACGTTGTTTCGCCATACGAATTATTTGTATGAATATTTTGGTGGGGTATTTGAGAGGAGAGAGTGGTTTATTTAGGAGAGGGTAGGGGTTAATTGAGATAAAAACTATCTTATTTTTTAAGTTGGACCAAACATTAGATATCTACAAAATTTCATTGAAACTGGGCAAGTGGTTTCGGAGTCCATCACGGACAAACTACGTGATACGTCATTTGTATGTATCAAGATTGATTAGAATTGATATTACCCTGAACATTATTTTTTTCTGTAAAATTGACCAACGTTACTTTTACAGAAAAAAAAACGCACTTGTGCTACGTGAAAAAGGTTTTTTTAGAATCAGCTGGCTTGCGAGCAAATGGCGTACCTGATGTCAAGTAGAGGCCACTGTCCTAGGACATTTGCTACATAAGGAATTGTTGCCAATGTGATACCGACTTCGGAAGTGTTTGTTTTTCCGCCTCTTAATGTCATACACATAGACCCTGGGAAAAAAGAACTTGGATTTGGAACTTGGTTATTCCAAAAGTTCACTGTGCGTACGATAAATGTACACAAAAACTTTAGTTTAAAAAATAAAAGTATAAAAAGATAAGCAAGATTGTATTTTATTTTCTCTTTTTTTTACAAAACAATTCTATAAATCAACAGTTTGTGTGGTCTTCTCAAAGCGCTTTTATCTTTTTGGCACCTTTGTCACGCCACAAATCCCTCAAAATGCTTATTTAATCTCTACTGACGAGAGACGTCCTTCATTTGGTGCTTTGTAGTCCAGTTCTAGATAACTTAAATTACAACTAGTTTTATTAAAATAACGGGGCGGCCGTTGGGCGAACGATCCAAATCACACAATCGATGGGGCTCGGGATTCAATTCCCGACAAGCATTTATGTGATAACTCATAAAGTTTTTATTTCTGCGTTTAGGTATTTATTGTATATTTCAGTATTTATTAATGTATTCCTATGTGTAAATATTGTTGAATGATACCCATACCACAAGCAAATTGTTTATGTTGTGGTTACATGAATTTGTTAATTTGCTTCAGAAATATTTATTAATTTATTTAAAAGATAACATTACTAATTCCCCCGTTCCCCGTGTTGGTCCCGGACTCCTTTGAAGAATAGGCCAACTGCCGTTCTGCCAGGCAGGTCGTAAAGGCGACTGAGTGGCTATGCGTGTCATTACCATCGTGACTTCTGGTAGAGTTCTGCATCGGCTCGACCAGGTCTAGTACCACCGCCTTACCTATTCCTGCCGCAATAGCGTCTGTGCTAGTCGCTGTCGTGTTCCGGTTTGTAGGGTAAGGTAGCCGGTAAACTTATGCATGTGGCATTAGACCTCGCCACAAGATACCAACGCACTATTAACATATTTGGTGTCTATAGGCGATGGTTGCTGTCATGTTCCAGTCTGTAGGGTTAGGTAGTCGGTTAACTTATGTATGACCCATTAGATTCGCCACAAGATAACAACGCACCATTAACAACTTTGGTGACTATAGGTGATAGTTGTATCTTTCTATCAGAAGACCTATCTGCTTGTTTGCTATATTATTATATAAAAAAAAACATTTATGCTCATCACAAATATGCTTATCCCTGTCTAAAATCGAACCTAAACCCCACCGATTGCGTGGTTCATTAATTCGATGGACGACCCAGAAAAAAGATGGTAATTTATGTAATTTCAAACATAGCAATGAAACTATTAATTTTTATAACCCTATTATGACACGCAAGGCGCCACATTAACATTTAGGCCATAATCTGTCTGAGCTTTCATTTCAAAATCATAAAACACGATCTCTCAACAAAAGGGCCTCGATTTCTAGAAGCAAAAAGCCCCATTGAAGTAATGACGGGCCGGTGTGCGTGTTGTCAGGTTTTTTTACTCATTTGTAAACAGTAATTTCGTGTCGGTGCCGGGTTTCGTCTTTGATCCGACCGCATCCGCTCCTAACAATGACAGACTATTCCTCGTTACCTCTTCAAGATATATTATAACATCCTACTTCGTGTTCTCGTTAGTGATTGTGATGACGTAAGAAGTAATAAATAGAAATACGCCATTTTATATCCTCTTTCTAGTCAATTTCACATTTATCTCATACATAACTACACATTTTTCTATCTAAATACAAATTAAATACTCTACTATTTTGATTCATTTTTTTATATCATAAGCATCTGCTTGAGATTGTTTTTCTGATGGAAAGATAAAACATCGCCTATAGACACTAAATATGTTAATGATGCTTTGTTATCCGTGTAGCGGGATACAAATGCCGCATGCGTAAGTCTACCGGCCTACCTTTTTTTTTTTTTTTTAACGAAGGGGAAATCCTAATGGATACCCCGCCGTTCTTAGAGGGGATGGAAGAACGACGGGGTTATGTCGGACTCTCACCGACTAAAACCCCTCCGGTAGCCATCTAAGGTGCATTAGGGTGGCCACGGGCTCTCCAATGAACACACCGCGACCTCCCTGCACGTCGCCCCCTCGGGCCCTTCCACTGAACAATACCTCCTGTTGGGTACGGTAGCGTGGGGCTACGCCACGCTGCCGTCCGTCCCGGGGTTGACACTGAGTTGGCTTCCCCTTGCAGCCACCTCACAACCCCCACTTCCCCTTTTAGTCGCCTTTTACGACAGGCAGGGGATACCGTAGCCCTATTCAAGTCTACCGGCCTACCTTACCCTCCAAACTGAAACACGATAATGACAGGCATAGACGCTATTGTAACAGGAATAGGTAAGGCGGTGGTTCCAAATATCCGGACAAGACGTTACGGAACTCTGCCACCTAGTAGTCATGAGGGTGGTGCTACGTATAGCCAATTGGTCGCCTTTTACGAACTCTCTTGCAGAACGGCAGCTGGTCTATTCTTTAAAAGGGGGCCCGCACTAACACGAGGAAAATTATAAAAAAATATTGTAAAATAGCTGACTAAATTTTATTATGAATCCCACCGCGTCAAGTTATCCGGGAATAAAATTATGTGCACAGCTTAGAATATACATTTAATACAATAAACATAGTTTATAACTAATGCGAGTAATGTAATTTCAAATTTAATGTGTCTTGTTTTTATTCCCAATACTCAACACATTTATCCCGCGGTATTCATGATAAAATTTAATCAGACATTTTGCATGTTTTTTTTTTCATTTCAGTACACCAGTGCGAATAAAGTAAATAATAAATATACAAACATAATGACATTTTATTTTTTTACATACCACTGCACAAGCACATTTGTTTTCTGATTTAATTTATGTTTAGTAGGATGCAAGTTTATACACGATGTCGTATTAGTTATTATATAATCAATTGTCAGTCTGCCTGGGTATAGAAGTATCTATCAAATTATCTCAACCCTTAATAAAATGCTGTAAGTTATAATAGGGCCACCAATTTATCTATTTTGTAGAATAAATCGTAACTACAGCCGTCATCTTATGAAATGTCATTCGGCTGTCAGTTTTTCTTGGAAAATTCTTAAATGACAACTCTAAACGCCTTACTAGCGACGCCGTTTACTGAAGATAAATTGGTGGTACTGTAATAAATTAGCAAGCCATTTGTCAAGTTTGCAGTATTAATACTGGATAAGAAACCATTTTATCGTAATGGTAAAAGTTTGTTGTGTGTGTTTGTAACTTCTTCGTATTGAAACTGCTGGTTGGATTTAGATGAAATTTGATATGTAAGTAGTTTACGTGCACAATTAACTTGTCGATTACACTCAATCCCAAATTTTAATAATAGGGGTTGAAATACGTGTAATATATACTACGTAGAATTTACAAAAACCTTTAATTAACTATTGCAGCAAGCTTGTTAATAAATAAATACTTTTACAACCTTGTTTCTAAAGGACTAGGCGGATATGCAACTGGCACTCCCGCTACTAGTCAATACCTAATGAGGTGAGGAGTCTATCTTTTTGTTATAGGATAGCATATAAGCAGTCTCTCCTGATGAAAGGAGTAACCATCGTCTATAGACAACAAAGGTGGTAGGTGATGGTGCGTTACTATCCATATGGCGGGATTGCAATGCTATGTGTATAAGTCTTTCGAATACCTTGGTTTGAAGGGTATCCAAACCGGAACACGACAAGTAAGCACGACGCTTTTGCGGCAGGAATAGGTAAGACGGTGCTACCATATACCCTGGCGAGTCTTTGCGAAAGTTAGTAGTTACGACAGTAGTGACACGTATAGGCAATCAGTCGCTTTTTACAACCTACCTGGCAGAAGGCAGTAGGCCTATTCTTCAAAGGGGCCCAGAACAACACGGGGAAAAAAGGGTCTCTATGGAAAAATATCGATAAAGCAGGTCATTGGCAATTTCGACAACGTAATGAATTTCAGATACCTTTCCAAACCATACTAGAATTTTATCTGCTAATAAATATAAACATCTTTTTACTAAAAATATAATTTACAAATCCCACATTAGATACATTGAAGTTAAAACCAAAAAAGCGGGGTACTAAATCTAGGAACGAACAAATTTGTTAGAAAATCAATAGATAATTTTCTAAGTAAAAGAATAAGCACTTATTTCTTCATAGTCCTAAAGATACTTGAAAATATTTCAAAAAGTTCGCATAAATAAGTAAACGGTTTAAAAAACGATAAAATAATAATATTTCGAGAATTGTCTGTCACGTAAAGCTTTACTTATATAATCGCCTTTTATACTCAAACTTGTATTATACATTTATTTAAACCTAAACTCCAAACCACAAACAACCAACAATCTTAAATAAAAATTACTGATTCCGAACCGACGAAATCATTGTCAATAGCGAAAATTGGCAAGCAAATAATTACAATGTGGAGAGGAGTTTTTTGTGTAGTTTTTTGTTGCCAGCCAGTGTTAGTAATTACGGCTGTTTACACACGAATAAATTACAGCATTGACGTGTAATTGGCTTCGGATATTGCATTTTGTATACCTATTATGGCCAGTCATGCGTCAAGTCCATTCTTTAATAATTTTGATGTTGTGGTTTTATTTTGGAAGATATTATTTAATTTTTAAGTAAGCATTTTGTGAGTTATAATATCAGTATTCTGATTTCTTGCGAGTTAAGAAAAGAAGACTGAAAAGATCCTTTAGAGACATTCTGTTTAGCACGATTCATCGGTAATTCGGTTTGTGTGATTTTTCCACAAATAGCAATAGCTTATGTGTGAAGTTTCAATCAATCTCTATCGTTATATTTACATCTAATAATTACGACAACTTGTTTTTAACATGATAGACATATGACACACACGCACACACAAACACACACACACACACACACACACAAATATACACACACACACACACACACTGGTATATTGCAAGTCTCATAAAACATTGCATTTTTCCGCAAATAGCAATATATAATAATAGCTTTGTGTTAAATCTTGATTGATCTATATTGCTGACAAGACTGTTGCTTGTTGTTAAACACAAAAACACATACGTACACTGACACACACAAAGGACACACATACATTTAAATATTAATAAATAAATAGTAATAAATATTCACGGGACAAATTACACTTACTAATCTAACCCCAAATTATTTGCTTGTGTTATGGGTGTTAGTCAAGAATACAAATGCATAGAAATACATATTTAAATACTGCATTTTTTATATTATAAGATAGCAAACAAGCAGATGGGTCTCCTGATGGATAGAGTCAGCCATCGCCTATAGGCACCAAAGGTGTTAATGGTGCGTTGCTATCTTGAGGCGAGGATTATTTAATAAACACTCAAACTCGGAAATAACATTTATCCTCATCACACAAATGCTTGTCTCCGTCGTAGATAGAACTCGAACCCGTCGATTGCGTAGTCAGGGTCGCTAACCACTCGACCAACGGGGCGGTCAATTAAATATTGGAAAACCCATGAGAACAATGAATTTTTCCGGAAATATCAATAAATAAGCTTAAACCTCTTCTAAATTTCATGTAAATCTATGCAATTTTGTTTTTAAAACACAAAACTTTAATGCGCAGCGAGCAATGCGAAGTCGGTTATCTTAAAAATGAAAGACTAAAAAGTCGACATACATATTTGGTCTAGAAATATAATAAATACCTGACATGCTAACGCGCCTTTTTAAATAATAGTGCAATTATAGATAAGGTTGGAATCAGCCATCGCGGAGATAACATTTAATATCTAAATCGATTTATGGGATTATTATTGATTAGTCACTATTAATGATTGGGAATTCTTATATTAGGTGATTATGGCGCAATTATTAAGCGGTGTAGAATATAGGTACCTACGATTTAATTCACTGATTATGTGCTCGAGATGTTGGTTAGAGGGAAACAAAAAGTTTTCCTCCATGCTCGGCTGCCTTGAAGAATGCACTGCTGTTCTGGCAGGCAGGTCGTAAGAGGTGGCCGATTGGCTATACATGTCACTACCATCGTGACTACCACGTAATATTTCGCAACGTCTCGCTCGGGTATTTGGTAACACCGCTTTATCTATTACAATTAGACCACACAAGCGTATAATTTTTTTAAAAACTACAAACTTTTCCTAGTTTAGACATGCCGAGACTTACTTAAATATTTAATACTAGCTGTTGCCTGCGACTTCGTCCGCGCGGACTTCGTTTACTCCGCACAGCTCCTCCCCCATAGGTGATAGCGTGATAATATGAAGCCTATATGTTGGCCCGACCTATTAGTAATATTCATGCAAAATTTGAAGTAAATCCATGCAGTACTTTTTGAGTTTATCCCGGACATACATTGACTTTCCTACGATTTTATTATATGTATAGATAAGAAATAAAATTTCTAAGTAATTCGTTATTATCTATACATATAATAAAATCGTAGAAAACTCAAAACTGTACATTGAATACTTTTGAAAACAATACTTGGGGCGTGATCTACAATCGATATCGAAGCCAAAAATATAGTTTTTAGAATTTTTGGCTGTTTGTCTGTATGTATGTCCAGGGCAAACTCAAAAAGTACTACTGCATGGATTTACTTCAAATTTTGCATGAATATTACCAACAGGTCGGGTCAACATATAAGCTACATATTATCACGCTATCACCTACGGGAGAGAAGCAGTGCGGAGTAATCGAAGTCCGCGCGGACGAAGTCGCTGGCAACAGCTAGTTATTATAAAAATAAAAGGTAAATACGGTTAAAAAACTCAGTTATATAAAGTTGACTTTTAATTCAATGAATTATTGAATGATATACCTATTTCATGTACATCATCATTGAATTATAAATATATTGTAAAAAATATATTATTACAAAAGAAATAATTAAATTTTTAATCATTATCCGAATATAAGTGAGCATTTTTTTGACGTACCGTATGACTGCGTAATTTTTTACAAATTACAGGATAACAAACAGCCTGATGGCTCTCCAGATGAAAAGAGACAACTATCGTCTATAGACATCAACGATGTTAATGGTACGTAATTGCTGTCTGTGTAGCTAGGTGTTAATGTCATATGCTTAAGTTTGCTGGCTACCTTACCCTCCAAATCTGGAACACTACAATGACAACAATGGATGCTACTGCAGCAGGAATAGGTAAGGCGGTGGTTCCAAATACCTGGGCGACACGTTGCGAAATTCTAGCACCTAGTAGTTACGATGGTAGTATCACGTATAGTTATTCGCCGTTTACGAACTGACTGGCAGAACGGCAGATGGTTCTTTAAAGGGAGCCCCGACCAACACCTACCTATCAAAAAGTTAATTGAAATTAAGTAAAACTTAATTAAAACATTTGACCCTTGCAAAAGAAATAAAAATGTTAAAAACATACCTATCTACTTATTTAAAAAATATATTTGAGTATTTATGTATGTATTTCAATGTATTAGTATCGTTGATTAACACCCATAACACAAGCAAATAATTTAGGGTTAGATCAATATTATTCGTGTAATTTGTTCATTGATATTTGTATTATATTTGTATTATTACAATATTTTTAGGGAAATAAGTAAAACAAAATTAGTATCATAAAAAAATATAAAAACATTGAAGTCTAACTACATATTTTAGTCCCATTTGCCTAAATAAATGATTTGATTCAACAAAATATTCAAAGGTTTAATAACATTTAGCAAAATTTGTTTGTAAGATTAAACCCATGCAATCGAAATAAAAAGTTAAATATTTTTAAATCACATCCACAGGATAGTACAGATCCTTGGAAGGAAATAAAACATAAAAGTTATACGGTACAAACCTACGTTAAACATATATATGTCGCAGTGAAAATGTCAATAGGCGTTAGATTATAATCTACCTAGGGATTTTATAATTTGGTTAGGTTAGGTTAGCAGTTAAATTATAATATCACTTAGGTAGATTATAATCTAACGGTATTGACATTTTCACTGCGACATATTTAAAAACATTCAAATATTTAAGCCGCATTTACCTACTTAAAAAAAGTTTTGATTCAACTAAATATCATCAGGGTAATTGAATTTAGTAAAATGTGGTTGCAAGATTTAAACCCATGCTAGGGGATACCAAATCTGTTAAAAAATATTTAAATTATACCTACGGTATAACATGGAGAAATAAAAAATAATAAAATACAAACATACGTAAAACAAAGACGTAAAAACATTCAAGTATTTTAGTAGCATTTGCCCAAATAAATGATTTGATTCAACTAAATATCAACGGGTTTTTGGTCGCAAGATTTAGCCCATGCAAGAGAAATAAAAAATCAAATTAATTTAGATATCACACCTACAGTGGAAATTACATAGCGCTTTTCAAACCAAAGGTAAAAATAAAAGTAATGATTTATACAAAACCTATAAGGTAACATAAGATAAATGTAAAAAAATCAAGTATTTTTACCCTATTTAACCAAATAAATGATATGATTTGATTAGATAATATCTAAGGTCTACCATAGCAAAGTACATAAACAGTCTTAAGGCAATTCTGTTTCCAAATAAAAAGATTTCAACTAACTAAATATCATTGCATTCAAAGCACGTTCAATGAAATTTAGTCACAAACTAGCCTCCCAACAAACAGAAAGGCGCCTAGTCGGTCCTAAACAAACACTAAAATGCCCACCACCCTAATTTATAGAATAACTTCGGCTCGCGAGGCCCCGTATCGCAATAAACATGTTTTTTGTTTCGCGTGTCCGCGCACTGTCAAATATATTACAACCCGCCGGGTTATTTACGACCTCTGTCGTCCGCCCATACGTTATACTCAGTATCTTTGTTTGGACACAATAAGCAATATTTCTAAAGGGCCGACGTCGCTTGCAGCTGTTGATATGGGTTCCCAAATTGACATATTTAATTTGATCGCTACAGAGCTCGGGGTACGATATGTTTGACAGGTTTTAGTGTCAGATTAATGTTAACGTTATAGACTTTGAACTATCAATAAAGTGATATACTGTCCAAGGGAAATAACCCAGCCGCTCGTAAACTCATTGACACATCAAACGGTTACGTAGAAAAGCCAGAACGGATCAATTTTTCCCCTTTGAACCGAGCGCATCACAGAACAAAGGCGACTGTAAAAGAGTAAGTAGTTTCGAATGTGTCAGCAGCAAAGCGCCGGCGAGAGCTCTGTCGAAAGCGTAATAAAAGTGGCACGAAACAAAAAAGCTGCGGAGTGTAGAGCGGGCAGGTAGAGTCGTGGCGGCGGCACAAAGAGACGCCGTCATGGGTGGCGAGCCACCAACGCCATCGCACGTCTCAATCCGCACCCGGCTGCCGGCCATGCCGCCTTTCCTTTTTCCCCTACCGCAATGCAGCTATGTGTCGTTTCCGCTTTATTTTTTATGACCAAACGCTGCAGCGGAGAGATATAGCGCCGCTCTTCTAACAAAGATTTTAGATGTTGCTATCACTTTCGCGCGGGGTGAGCGGGAAGCAGCGGAACGTCAAGCACTGGTGGGGTCTCTCCTCTCACAGTCACGTCGCACGCCGCCCGAGACGCACGCATACGTTGAAAGCATACCTCGCGACCTTGTCATAGAGCAGTGTACGACAGAGACATTAACTTACGTGAAGTGTTCAAGTGATCGTGAAAGTTGTCCTCCAAATGGTGGTGCTTGAAGACGGAGGAATGATGGCCACCAACCCTAACCAATATTTACAACCTGATTATTTAGCGCCGCTTCCATCATCTGTAAGTTTAAATTTATATTATAAATCAAAACTAGGAATTAAATGTTTCAAACTTTTAAAATAAATATTTCTTTCATTTAACTTACTTACATTTAAAGTATTTCAAAATTAATATTGACTTAGTTTAATAATAATTTAATAAATTTTTGCAAGCTTTAATTCCAATTTAAAAAAAATAAATGAATAACATTTGTAATAAATTATATCCATTTTAATTATGACTATTTATTTTTAAAATAAAATTAAAGTACAAGCATTTGTTTTTGAATTCGCTTGAAATTAATCTTCCTTTTCTTTTGTTACAGTTGGATTCAAAGAAGAGCCCGCTTGCGCTTTTAGCGCAAACCTGTAGCCAAATAGGCGCAGACACCATGCCAACTAAACCGTTGTTGCCTCAGCTTGACAAGAAAAAAACAGTGAATAGTGTTAACAGTGATAATATTAGTCGTTCTTCGCCTAGTTCAATTAAACCCGAGAAACCGCGCTCTACACCAGAGAGCAAACACTTAGTTTTTAAACCATATGAAACAAATGTTATAACTAAAAAGCCAGAAGAAACTCGACCATCGTCCAAAGCAAGTTTAGATAGCACTGATGAAAAAAAATCTGGAAAAAGCACACCAGGACGTAAGTCTACTCCACCGTCAGCGGAAAATGGCAAAACAAGTCCATCTAATGATCAAAAGTCGTCACCTTCTAGCTCATCTGGTACTAGCCCAATAATTCGATCTGGATTAGAAGTTCTTGGGCACGGAAAAGATCATCTAGGCGCATTTAAAAATTTACCTGGTTTACCGGGATTCAACCCACTAACAGGACTGTGTTGTCCACCTGGCATGGAACAGCATGCGAATCCTGCTTTCCGACCACCATATGCGGGAGCACCTTTTAGTGCTCACCACGCTGCAATGCTCGCAGCAGCTGCTGCCTTTCCTGGATCATCTTCAAATCCTTATCTCGGATATGCCAGAGTAAAGACCCCGGCGGGAGGAGAAACTTTAGTACCAGTTTGCAAAGATCCTTACTGTACGGGATGCCAATTTTCAGTTAATAACCATCACCTACTAATGAGCAATGGAGCTTGCCCCGCTGGTTGCACACAATGTGAACATCAAAAATATAACTTGGCCATGGCAATGGCTTTATCTCAGCAGGGCGCTGCCGGTGGTATCCCTTATCCGCATTCCGTAACCCGCCCCTACGTATGTAATTGGATTGTGGGTGAATCGTATTGTGGAAAAAGATTTGGGAATTCTGAAGAGTTATTACAACATTTAAGGAGTCATACAACAGATGGATCAACACCCGTTTCTTCAGCAGTGTCACAATCTTCTCTGTTGAATCCTTTAAATCCATTGTTTACAACGGCTGGACTTCGTAGCGCATACCCGACGGCACCTTTAAGTCCTCTTTCTGCTAGCAGATATCATCCTTATTCCAAAGCATTACCTGCAGGTCTAGGAACTTCACCTTATGGTGCTTTTAATCCAGCACTTGGTCCCTTTTATTCTCCTTATGCGATGTATGGCCAAAGAATAGGAGCAGCAGCAGTTCATCAATAAAGTGAAGTGATTTGACTGAATTAATGTTGTATTGTCCAATTTTCTTCTGTGATATTAATACATTATTCGTGCAAATAAACACGATACAAATTAGTGATTAGTGCTATCAAAAATTAGTTTTAATAATGGTTCACTTGCCGTCGGAGTTTGTGGACGAAGAATATTTAAAGACATTGTACAGCCAAATGATTTGTGTAAATATAATGTGTATATCATTAAATGGAGTATAACAAATATAATATCTATATGCAAAATATTTTTTTTATTTCCTCACTAAATATTTTAATAAGTGATTTTTTTTAATATTCTACCATAATAAAGTATTTAAAAAAATAAATTTCAATAATTAAAATTTTAATTATTTTGTATTTTATATTAAATTAAAAAAGTTATTAATTAGTTTTTTATTCCTATAAAAAATCTTATATTTTTATGATAAAAAATAAGCTTTACACATTTTATTTAAAGGATATAATTAAATTCAAATTAAAAAGAAATTAAATATTTTTGACACAATCATTTTGTTTCAGTAATTCAAAAATATTAATATATTCTATTCTAATATACATAAAGAATATAATGTATTATAATAATTTAAAAATATATAAATATATTATAGGGATGTCTATTTAAACATTGTCATCGAAATGGCATGAAGCAAAAGTATTAATATTTTATCATAGAAGATTAACCAAGTTCGTAAAAATATTTTTCTCATTACAATATAAGCAGAAAAAAGGACTTTTTAACTATATTTTAAAAGACATAATATGGATTGGATAGGTAACGTTCATATCCATGACAACAGACGGTACAGTTGCGACTAAATTGTGGTGGAAGTCTATCACAGATCAGTAGTAAGTATTTCGCACACCCAGATCAATTTTAATTTATTTGCATTATGAGGGGGTTTTATGATACTATGGTGTATTATACTTGGTGTAAGGTAGCCAGAAAACGAACGTTGGGGTAAAGGTTTCGATGTCTCGAGGATAACGACGCATCAGTGATCTCTTGATCCGAAAATATCAGTAGAGTTTTACCATCATATTGTTAGGGTATCATTATTATGATAAAAGTCAACTGACATTTAGAAGACCCACATTATTAAGTAGAGTCTACTTGTTTGCTTGCTATTCTTTGTGTGCATGCAAACGGTATTTTAATGGTGCATAATTTAAAACATTAAAAATAATATTATAATTGGCCCTACTTAAACAGTTTGTATAGTTAAGGATATATTTATTTCCTCCCATCATTAAGAATCAAGAACCGGCCATAAAAAACAAACTAATTCATCAATCATCAACTTTCCAACTAAGGCACGGTGAAGCAATAAGCTGAACAACATGATTGATTAATGTACATCTAACACACATTAGTGCCGTCAATCAACAGTAACGTAGCGTGATAATACAAGACTGCAATCACGCGAGCACGATTTTAGCTACCGCCTACATAATCATGTAAAAAACACAACAATTTTACTTTATTGAAAAGTTAAAAAAAAGTACACGCGAGAAACTCAGAATGTCATTAATAACAAAGCCATGAGCTGTCAGCCCTGTTAATGCCAAGTTTTTTAATAAATGCTATTTTGATTAGGCCCATGTCATGTCGAAATTCAACTGTCAAAAGCATAATTGGTCGCACGAAAAGACTGAGTGACAGGTGATAGAGTAGAATAAACAGAGACTGACTGTAATATTTATTTGCTCTGAAATGTTAGACATTTTAATGGCGGGAATTTAGAACGATATGTTAATTGATGGAGCAAAATTAAACCAACTAGAACTAATATTATTCTTTTAACATCGCTGATATCATTTTTCTATAACATTTGGATAAAGTACCTACTCTACTTCTGCGTTATCTTTTAATCTCACATTATCTCCATTCTAAGATAATTGTACCTACATATCTAAATAATTTTAATATTGTTTAAATTATAGTACATATTGCTTAGATAATTGTACAGATCTAAACAAATTTAATACATATTGGTTAGTACATACACGTTAATTATATCTACTTTACTATAATAATTATGTCGGTTCCCTTACGGGGTACGCAGGGTGATATTTGGTTATGCCTATGGACTTTCCGGTTCACCATAATTCTCTAAATCCTCTGTTGGCGATATGTGGAATGCAGCACTTTACCGTCTTTATCACGGCAGTTGCTTCTTTCTGGAATCATGACAGTATCACACCATTACCTGACTGGAGCTGCTATTGAGATTAGGAATTTTGAGAAATAGCTTGAAAAAACCCCCTATAAACTTTTGTCGAACTAGGAATTTACCTTCTTTGATTTGAATTGAAAATTTAAATTCATGATTTGTGCTGAATAGGTTAATCCCCAGGTTTAATAATTCCTATAAAAATTATGAAATTAAGTATTTTAAATTTCTGCCTGTATGAGATACAAGTTTTCATACTACTAACGCCATCTAGTTTAGATTCATTGAACTAAATGTACAGCTCGTCTAAAATATTATGTTTTTGAGTGACTGACTGTACAATCTATCAATCTAAGACTGTATAATTTAAATTAACCCCTGCGAAGCTTAAAACAGGACATTTTTATCATTTTTTAATCTTTTATTTATTTGATATCATAGGATAGCAAACAAACACATGTCTCTCCAATGGAAAGAAATAACCACCTTCTATTGACACCAAATAAGTATATCGTGATTTAGGAGTTTTATGGCTATTTATTTATTTATTTATTTCCACACAAAAACAAATACAATAAAACATCCATACAAGAGTGTAAACATAAATTCTTACGAATTTTACCGTACACCCTACATCGTCGACTATAGTTAAGACATAATGTTATTGATAACGCACAGCTAATACAAAAAAAATATTATTAAAAATAACAAATCATCGAATGTTGTTTTTACAACTAAACACAATATATACCATGAGTATAAAAGGGCAGACAGTCTTTAGTGACATACTGTCATATTCTTTTCATTTGAGATAAAGAGTCACAGCATACTACTTAGGATTTTCCTAAACTAAGACAACGATTTTTTTTCTTAAATATGAGGTTTTAGTTTTCGGCTCAGGTAAAGGCTTTATAAGTTTAAAGTTTTAAGATTTTCATGTTTGAGATTTATCAACTTCCCCATGCCTCAGATTAGTGATTAAAACCGACTGTCTCAGTTATCGAAAGAAGCATGCGGTAGTCGTTATTATTATTCTTAACTGGTAAGTCGTAGCTAGCCGACATTATGACATGGTTTAGAATAAATTATTTGTTGTGATTTTAATGCATTTTAAATACGTCTCCTAGCCCTCTTTTGAGAGCATAATTTTATTAAAGTAAAAGTAAAAATAGATATCTAATACAAAACATGACTCAGTATCACCATGAACCAAATAATGTTATCTCTTCTAAATTTGATAATAGATTTTAATCACAAATAAGATAGTATATAAATGTTGGTCCGGAATCTTTTGAAGAATAGACCAATTGCCAGGCAGGTTGTAAAATGCAACCGATTGGTTAAACGTGTCTCGTCCGGGTGTTTAGTGTCACTACACAATAATAAACATTGAGCTTGTCATTGTCACGTTCCGGTTTGGAGAGTATGTATCCGGAAAACTTTTCCATGCAGTCTTATCATTTCACCGCATGAATAGCAACGCACCATTAACATCTTTGGTGTCTATAGGCGAAAATTGTCTGATGGAAAGCCATCAGGAGACCCATTTACTTGTTACTATCTTATGTTATATTAAACGAAATACTATATATATTGTTTATGTAATACGAATATTATTTAAAGTCTCAGTACCTGTCCTCGTTTGGTCTCGGGCTCCTTTGAAGAATAGGCTAACTGCCGTTCTGCCAGGCATGTCGTAAATAGCGACCGATTGGCTATTCGAGTCACTACCATAGTAACTATTATGTGGTAGGGTTCTGCATTATCTCACCCGGGTCTGCTACCACCACCTTACCTATTCCTGTCGCAATAGCGTCACTGCTTGTCACTGTCGTGTTCCGATTTGAAGGGTAAAGAGCCGGTAAACTTATGGACGTAGCATTAGAACCCGCTACAAGATAGGAACGCACCATTTAACACCTTTGGTGGTAACTGTTTGATGCTGGAAGATTTTAAGAATCTATTGATGTAACTGGAAGGTGGCTACGGGATCTTTTAAAATAAACGAGATAAAACCATCGCGTTTGGACATATTTTTTCTGTTTTGATAAATAATTCTGGTGTTAGAGGATTTAGAACGATAAACGATAAAGAGAGAAGGTCATGGGAACGAAACGAACGAATGAATGAAAATTGGGCACCATCGAATTTGATCTCGTTTGATTCGTTCTTTTAAGGACTTTGGAACAGGATATTTTCCGGTATCTGACCATAGAGCTAAAAGAATATATAGTATATAGCATATAATACTGATGGAGCCGAAAGGTGGCCATCGGACATTGGGTTGATATCGGTGGATTTTATTACTAGGAGATTCTCAGGGTTTGATAATGGAACTAGAAAGTGGCCATGGAACTTCTGTACTAAAATTTCACGTTTTGCACTTAAAATGATGCATATGTGGCGTAATGGATCGATTTGTCGGGGGTTTTTAAAATTTTTAATTTTATCTTGTTTCGCAAGTAACTATAAAGCTAATAATATGATATTTTCATATATATGAATAAGAAAACAAAGACTTTTATAAATAAAGTCGTATAATATATGTATATTGAAAACATTTTCGCCGTGTTGGTCCCGGCCTCCTTTGAAGAATAGGCCAACTGCCGTTTTGCCAGGCAGGTCGTAAAAGGCGACCGATTGGCTATCGAGTCACTCCCATCGTGGCTACTAGGTGGTAGAGTTCTGCATTGTCTCGCCCGGGTCTGGTACCACCGCCTTACCTATTCCTGCTGCTAATAGCGTCAGTGCTTGTCGCTGTCGTGTTCCGGTTTGGAGGGTAAGGTAGCCGGTAAACTTATGCATGTGGCATTAGACCTCGCCACAAGATAGCAACGCACCATTGTCATGTTTGGTGTCTATAGGCGATGGTTGACTCTTTCCATCAGGAGACCCATCTACTTGTTTGCTATCTTATAATATTAAAAAAAAACATATATTCACATTGAATTTAATAAAAAGCTGCTAGAATAAATTCAACAACCAAAGAGAACTTACTCAATAGATATTCGTGTATTCACGCATTTTCAAACATGAATGTACTTTCAAACAGATCTGTGCTTTCATTAATCACTTTAAATTATTCAAATTAAACGTGAGATTATTAAGACGGTAATATTTATTCTAATGGGGCTAAAAGTTTCTTTACAAACTCTCACGATATGATTACATGTGACAGATGAACAGTGGAGATTGATGAGTTCTGTCGTAATCCGTGCAACGAAATAACCAATTACGATTAGCATAAACATAAGGTGAAGTAAATTAACATATTATCAGCGAATGAATTATGCATGTGGGGTATTATGGACCAGCGCGGTAAATTAGGGTTATTTCACCCCTCGACGTTTGGAAACTTGTACCCGTTGATATGTTAATAGATTATTGAATCGAATATTCTTTGAATAGATCTTTTCAAATGTTACACGTTGGGATTATATGACCGCTGGATGTTAAGCGGTTATTTAGACAATTTGTTGAAATATAAACTGTTGGTTGTATTCAGAGGAACTTGAATCTAATAAAGAACGAAACTAAGTGTGAGGAAAATATAAAATAGGGTTCAGTAGCAGTATGATAATTTAACTCCTTTTTAGAGTTCCGTACCCGAAGGGTAAAACGGGACCTCATTATTAAAACTTCTCCGTTCGTCCGTCTATCTGATATGCCTGTCTGTCCTTGTGTCACCAGGCTATATCTTATTTACCGTGATTGTAAAAAATCTCCCATAAAAAACGTGATTTTTTGCTTGGTTTTTGTAGATAATGGTACGGAACCTTTCCTGCGCGAGTTCGACTCGCACTTGGCCGGTTTTTTATTACATAGGATAGCAAAAGCCATAGAGACTTTTTGCAATTTATTGCGTTTCAACAGTTACCAAATTTTACAACATCGTTATTTTTTTAATTTTATTGATTTTATAAAAAATTAAAACGTAATCGGTAATGTTGCATAAAGATACATATATTATTTTTCTTTTTGCACACCATTTATTTGGCAAAGCAGGTTAAAAGTACCTATATTTAAAAATAATCATCATCATAATGTAACCTTGATTTGTGTTAAATAAATAATTTTGATTTTTGAAATTTTCTTTCTCTAACTCTCCAAAATAAGTTTAAGTTTCACAAGCTGATGACAAAAAGGACGAGTCTTCATTGCCCAGATCTCTATGTATGGCTTAATATGAAATTGTCAGTTGGTAAAAAAAACGTCCACCCAACAATCACCCACTTTTATTCAATTTTTTCAACCTTCACCTAAACAAAAAAAAAATTGGTTAAGTGAAGCATAACGAATGAATTACATTGAATGATATTACATTGCCCCCGGTTCGTAAAACACATAGTTACGCCTTTTGTCTCTTTCTAATATATTATCGTACTGCACTAATATTTAGCTATAAGGTTTTATAGCAAAAGTGTCGGATGAATACTTTTTTCCGTGTACCTTTCTCCAGTCGGCAAGCCTTATTAGATAAGGAAATTCGGTCCAAAACTTCGTTCTAAAACTTCGTCCAAAACAGACTAATAATAATAACAAAGATCAAAATTTAAATGGGACGTTCTTTTTAGATAGCAGAATCCTAAATAAGCCCCTCGTATTCTAAATATTTTACCTAGAAAGACCATTGTTAACTTTAGTACGGAAACATTGTCACATGAATTATTTAGAAAAGGTCTATTAAACGCGTTCACTGCACAAAGTGATAAAACGATTTGATATTCACCAGCTTAATATTGGGGTCGTTTAAACCTATATGAGGTTATTGTAACCCTCAAATGGAGTGTAAGGTCTTTTGTACCCTTAGCCAGTGAACAGGACAGGAAATTTGACAATGCGTGATGGAATCAGTTGAACGATCAAGATTTGTGATAAATACAGCTCGTCGTGGAATATTAACATGGGCCATTGTTACCTGAGACTTGTTTTCATACAAAGGTATAATAGATGTTCGTTTCTTCATGTCAAGATTTTAATTTGATGTATGAGTGACTTTTACACGTTTTTTAAGTAACGTAAACTCAATGATGTAAAAAAGCATAGATGCGTTGTTCGCATTCCAAAATGGCATCGTGAAAGCAAGTTGACTTTTATTTAGTCTCGAACGTCATAATATGTTATACTAGCTGTTGCCAGCTACTTCGTCCGCGCGGACATCGTTTACTCCGCACAGCATCTCCCCCGTAGGTGATAGCGTGATAATATGTAGCCTATATGTTGACCCGACCTGTTAGTAATATTCATGCAAAATTTGAAGTAAATCCATGCAGTACCTTTTGAGTTTACCCCGGACATACATACAGACAAACAGACATACAGACAAACAGACAAAAATTCTAAAGACTATATTTTTGGCTTCTATATCGATTGTAGATGACGCCCCAAGTATTCTTTAAAATGTACAGTTTTGACTTTCCTACGATTTTATTATATATATATAGATGTAGCTGTAGTAACACTAGGAATATTATTGTAGGCGTATGACCCGTCTATTAATTTAATGTAATTGCGTAAACTTTTATAAATTTGGGCTTTTTATTGGATATTAATGTCTAATACGTACTAATACGAATAGACTTAATAATACGTTACGTATGTATTTTATTATCCTGGTACCTACTTTACGGCTGAGTAACTTGAATGTCTTTAAACATTTTAAC
This sequence comes from Apodemia mormo, assembly GCA_036924255.1. Lineage (NCBI taxonomy): Eukaryota > Metazoa > Arthropoda > Insecta > Lepidoptera > Riodinidae > Apodemia > Apodemia mormo. The sequence goes on along the minus strand of JAUPFN010000009.1, from coordinate 2,235,071 downwards.
GTTTGTAGGTATTTTATAGTCCATCCATGCTATAAAAACCCTGAAAGCAAGTATTTTTTGTGAATATTTCCGTGAATCGAACTTATGCGTCACGATTTCATTTAAAATTGTTATTAGACCAATGCTTAATGACGTAAGCACTAGCCAATAAAATATTGCCCTATTATCTTTATAAAAAGTGATTATCTCCGGGAAAAAACTCATACACAATGGATGTAGCATGATAATAATTACACTACTGTCACAGTATAAATTAATAATGAAGAATGTCGCTAATGACTGATTGTCGTTAAAGAATACGAAGTGAAACTTAATGGCATGTGACAAATGTGTCACAATTGACAAGGGCCAAATTGGTAAATGGTACAAGTGATAAGATATATATTTTTAATATCATATATATATATATATATATATATATATATATATTATATATATATATATATATATATATATATATATATATATATATATATATATATATATATATATATATATATATATATATATATATATATATGTATGTATGTAAATATGTACACTAAAGATGATAGAGCCCGGACCAACACAAGTAAAATTTACGATATAGATAAGTGTGAGTTTTTCTTTTCGCATTCGATCGTGAGCGCGTTTGGAGTTTACTAGGAATTTGTATGTGATTTGTACAGCGCCACCTAATGGTGAACGTGAGAAACCAGTTGCTCTCTGGATGCACTCTGCATGACCATTGTGCACCTTTTTTAAATAAAGGGGGTAGTAACATCAAATGTGTTATTAAATCATTGCGATTGATATAGCAAAACTGTTTTGAACCAGCTACGCATGTCCCATATCTGATATGTTATGCTACTTGCACAAATTGACTAGCTAGGTTAACCTCCAATTTGGAACACAACAGTGACTAATACCAACATAATTGTGACAAGTATTATAAGTAAGCAATTAAGACGGTGCGATAGAGTAGTACTCTACTCATACTAATCTCAATGGCGAGTCTCAATGCTTCGTTGGTTCGAACATGTTGAAAGAATGGTAGATGAACGATTAACAAAATAGAAATACAACGCAAATATAGATGGATGTAGGTGCCGGGGAAGACCAAAACTGACGTACCATGATCAAATTGGTCGAATGCTGTCCAAGAGTGTTTTCAAGTCTTCGAAATCGGTAAAATAATACATGGTAAAATAATACACACATTGTCTCGCCTGGGTCTGGTATCACCGCCTTACCTATTCCTGCCGCAATAGCGTCAGTGCTTGTCACTGTCATGTTCCAGTTTGGAGGGTAAGATAGTGGCATTAGACCTCGCCACAAGATAGCAATGCAACATTAACACATTTGGTGTCTATAGGCGATGGTTGACTCTTTGCATCAGGAGACCCATCTGCTTGTTTGCTATCTTATGATATAAAAAAGAAATGTGTCATTTCAGTTAAATCTTATTTGCGTGAAGAGAGTTATGAATGTGCAGATAGCAAAACGAATCTCTCTGGACCATGACATTTGACACTCAATTCTCTCTTAAGGCGTGGCGTGAATATATATTGCTGTTGTTATTGAGTCTCAATACTTGTCATTATTAACCCTCATTTTATTTAAATAAAATTTTATTAAAAATCGCTTATCACTTAATAATTAGGCAGCGTAAAATTAATTACTCACAGACCTTGTCTTGGATATTAATTTTAAGAAAAAATACTGATGGTAAGATAATTGTTTTGTCGTTTATTTTACCATGGAAATGTGGCTCAAATGTGGCTAAAATTTTTATAGTTACCACACAACATATTTATTAATTGTGCGGAGACGTGGGGAGGTTGATTGAGTCTATTTATAAAACATATATGTATTGTATGATGTATGATTGTTCTGTTTTGTCTTTGTAAAACCCTCTCATTTAGAAAGAAATAACGAAAAAATATTATTAAAACTATGGGTGTTACAAGTGTTTTATAACAGGATGACCAACAAGCAGACGGTTCTCCTAACGTAAACAAGTACTCGTATGAAGCAATATCAACCCACCATTGACATTATAAAATGTCAATGGTGGGTTGCAATTCGTGTGGTGCAATCGTAATAATTATCGTAATAATCGTAACTTTTTACCTCGTGTTGGTCAGGGTCTTTTGAAGAATAGGCTCTCCAACCTGTTTGGCAGACCTCCCGTTCTGCCAAACAGCCCCCCAATTCATGTAATTGAGTCAAAGCGCTTAGGACGCTTACACACATAAACATGATAGGACGTCGAGCCGTGCTACGACCGCGACGCGGCATAATATGTAAGAAAATGTGTAAGTGTCTTGAATGCTTCGACTCGCTTGCCGCTTGATTACGTGAATTAGGCCTCAGGTCGTAAAATACTGCCAATTGGCTATGCGAGTCACTACCATTGTGCTACCATCGTGGCTTCTAGGTAGTAAAGTTTTGCAATGTCTCGCCCGGGTCTGGTACCACCGCCTTTCCTATTCCTGCCCCAATAGCGTCAGTGCTTGTCACTGTTGTGTCTCGATTTGGATGGCAAAGTAGACGATAAACTCTTGTACGTGGCATTAGTCCTCGCCACAAGATAGCAACGCACCATTAACATCTTTGGTGTCTATAGGCGATGGTTGTTGACTCTCCATCAGGAACCCATCTGCTCGTTTGCTGTCTTAAGATGTAAAGAAATATATAATAATAATGTGATTGAACTAAGTACACAAATCGATCTAACCCCAAAGTAAGCAGATTATTTGCTTGTTTGTTTATCAACGATAATAATACATAAAAGTAGTTATGTGGTCGCCGCATTGGTGGAGTGGTTAGCGAATCTTACTACGCCTCAATGAGGCTCGGGTTCGATTCCCGACAGGGGCAACCATTTATGTGATGAGCATACATGTTTGTATTTCTGGGTTTGGGTGTTTATTATTTATGTAAAAAATAAATATAAATAATAATGACTATCAATTGAACTAATTGATTTAACCCCAAAGTCCCTCCCCCCTGTCGGGAATCGAGTCCGAACCCCTTTTGTAGTTAAGTTCGCAAACCAAAAAAAATATGATTGATTGATTGATTGATAAGCACCGAACAACATACCGGTTAATGCGTAAGTTTACGACTACTTTACTATCCAAACTGGAAAATGATAGTGATAATTGTAAACCCTATTGTGGTAAGATTAATTGAAGTGGTGTTACAAAAACCGTTCGTGACTTAACGTAACTTTCGACCGGTTACCGAAACGCAAATTAATTTTAACAAGCAATTAATCTATGTTTAACAGATCATTTGCTTGTAAAAATTATGTCAAACACATATTAATTGCTTGTTAAAATTAATTTGCTTTTCAGAAACCGGCCGTTAGTGTCCAACAATTCTATCAAATAGGATGTGCAAATGTTAAAAAACATATTATTGATAAATCCTTGCTCTTCCCTAGTAGCGTCAGTCCTCGTGTATTGTTTTGGAGGTGGCTGGCTAATCAATGCACCGAGCATCACAATTCTCTACATTTTTAGCAACGCACCTTTAACAACTTTTACACAGTAACAGTAGCCTTATAATCAGGAAAACATTTATTTCGTTTGCTATTTTATAAAAAAGTATATTCACGACCATATTTCCGAAGAGGTAGATAGATATAAAATCAGTGCACTCACGATTAGCCGAAGATACTTAGTCTATCTTCGGCTAATCGTGATATTACTTTTATTACTACTTAGTATACTAAGCCTATCACCAAACAGGCACTTATCCAATCCCTGTAACGTTGTTTATATCAGAAAACTGTAAAAAACCATTTTGGATTGCTATCTTATAACATATTTAAAAAAAAATCCCTTATGATTTCAGAAAACGTAGCCAAATATCACAATTTATACATTCTAATCTATTCATAGCATTTCATAAAACTCGCTTCGTCAATAAAGATTCTGTAGTTACTATTATAAGTAGTATTTTGTATTTAGTAATACAAATATGTTAATAGCTTTACTGTTTACAATATTTATAGATACCGAAGATCTCAACCATGCTTGTGGCGAACTGAAATGATACATATAATAATAATAAGTTTACCGGTTATTATATATAATAAATCATGTTAAGTTTACCGGTGAACGACAATAACACAAGTGCTGACGCTACTGCAGTTAGAATAGATACCAGATCTAGGCCAGACGTTGCAGAGCTTTACCACCTAGAAAAAATCTTTTTACCTTGCAATCCAATCCAAAATTTCAGGACATGATAAAATTTATTTTTGATACATTCATTTTCAATGATACGTCCATAAACAGACATAGAATCTAACTTTAACTTTGTAAGCCTAATATGTCCATTAAACTAACTGTCATATTTGTATTAAAAACTTGCAAATATAATACCAAATGTTCCACTAATTGTTAACGATTTTATCAGCCGCGTTATCCACAATTACGCCTATTCAATTTACAAACAATGAAACTAATTATCGCATACAATATATATTATTCTCAAACAAAAACGAATGTCGTGTCATTTGGTATCTGGCCAATTAAAATTTTAATATAACATTGTGTTTTAAACATGAAGGTAATTAAATATTATTACAATTCAGTCCGAGGTTATTGTGAAAGGTATAATTAATATGTTTCTTTTACAGTGAAATTCAAAGTAAACTGCTTTTCAATTAAATACTTGTATTTTTCAACCAACCTCCCAAAACGGAAGAGCTTTTTTGTCACCCAGAACTCAGTCACTTATTAAAATCGATTTGGAAAATTATTTTATTCTGTTTGGGACTGTGTACTTAATGTTTGTTTGGAATCTCAGTTCTTCAAAATCTGATGAAGGAATGTTAAAGTTCCCGTGCCTTGGACGAGCACATAAAGCTGTCAATTTTGGATATCACACGAAGCAAGCGATGGTTATTTTCCTGTTGGTAAAATTACTACCTCACTCCTCTAAAGTCACTCCACCTAATGTCCAAGGTTATAAGCGCGATGTTAGTTTTATTAGAAATGAAAAAACACATTATTTATATGGTACATAAATGTTAGCCTTGGCCAAAACATTTGTATAAAATACAAACGTTATCTCTGCTATTGCAAATTTTTAAGATAATTTATTTTGAGTTGTTTTAAATTTTTGGCTTATTGGTGGTAGTAATGGCTTCATAAATTTCATATATGTTAAGCACCTGGAAATGGTTCTTGCTATATTTAAATCAGTATTACATTAGTATTAGTCGATACAAGATGATGCCCCGTGCTTTGCTTGCGTTAATTTTATAGCTACCCGTAACACTGTTATCAAAAAACTGATAGGTTAAATAACTCATTCATTCGTATAATAAAAATTTATATTCATTCTTTATAAAACTTTAGAGTTCTAAACTGGGGTGAAAATATTTCTCATCAAAACGATGGCTTTTTTATGTCACAAGATAGCAAACAAGCAGATGGGTCTCCTGATGCGAAGAGTCAACCATCGCCTATGATGTTAATGGTGCGTTGCTATCTTGTGGCGAGGTCTAATTCCACATGCATAAGTTTACCGGCTACCTTACCCTCCAAACCGGAACACGACAGCCACAAGCACTGACGCTATTGCGGCAGGAATAAGTAAGGCGGTGGTACCAGACCCGGGCAAAACAATGCAGAAATCTACCACCTAGTAGCCACGATGGTAGCGACTCTCGTAGCCAATCGGTCGCTTTTTACGAACTGCCTGACAGAATGGCAGGTAGTCTATTCTTCAAAGGAGTCAGGGACCAACACGGGGATAAAGTTTGGAGAAATTTGCAAATTAAATTGTTTTTTTTTTCTTATAATACGAATATTACATGTTTGCTTACTTATAATGTAATTCTATGAATATAAAAATAAAAACATATCGCTTTTTCAATTTATTTTAAACATTTTGAAATCTTCCTTTTTAATTATTATATTCACAAAAATAATAAAAAAAACCATTATCATATATATAACTTTAAAATTTGAAACGACCTTTTCTTGTTTCTATTGCTATTCTATGATATAAATAAACCGGCCAGTTGCGAGTCAGACTTACGCACCAAGGGTTCCGTAAAATATGTGTTAGGTTTCGGAATAAGTTTTCGGAATTTTTCCTTTGTATGTTCTATGAAACACTGGTTCATGCTGAATTTCAAGATTCTAAGTTTGATTCCCTTGCGAGTGGTTGCGAGTTTAAAAATATGCGGCTTAAATTGCTATTTCTTTTGATTGCGTTGACATAGAAGTTTGATTTTATTACAGCTTAAAAGTTTTTTATTACAGCTTATAGTTATGATGTGAATTTCAATTTAATACCTCTACGCGTTCATGACGAAACGGGTAGTAACTTTAAAATTATTTAAAAAAAAAATTACATGATGTTACTAAATATTTGCGGTTTACGCAATGTTTCCTTTATCTGTATTATAAGACGTGGGTTCGTACCAAATTTCAAGAATCTGAGTTTACGGGAACTACCCTGTAAGTTTTGATTCCTTTGCAGGTTTCGAAAATATGCGGAAGTTTTTGGCATAAACGACTTTTATGCCACAAATTACCGCATTTACATTACCGCAAATTACTTTTGATCACGTTGGCTTAGCTATTTGATTTTTTTCACAGCTCTTAGGGACAACAGACCTGAGTATTTTATATAAATTTCAGCTTAATACCTCCACGCTTTCTTGAGAAAAAGGGTCTAGAGTCAGACAGATGGGCGGACAGACGAATAACAAAGTGATCCTATAAGGGTTCCGTTTTTTCCTTTTGAGGTACGGGACCCTAAAAAACAAAATAGCTGACTCACAATTTGAACCCAGGAGCTCACGTGTATAAACTGATACCAGTGCCATTAGACCATTACGATTAGATTTAGACCTTATGTTTCTAAATTCGAACCAGACCTTGTTTTAATCTCAAACTCATGGGCATTCAAAAGTGCAATTTACACATCTCCCATTATAAGCGACAAAGATGAATGCGGCAATAGAGGCAGCAATTTGAACCGTGGCTCCCAACCTCACAGGATACAATATTTTATGTTGACAGACATTACAGCGCTTATGCGAACGTTTATTCTTTGTGTCCCGTATTTTATTCGCTTTATGACGGTCGCTCACAATATTATTTTGCTGTTTGTATAAAACTGCTTAAGGATTTTAAGTTTTAAATATAAAGCGATAAGAGTTGGGTTGTATTTTCGAGTGATTTTTTCTGTGGTTAATATATAATAGTCGTGGATGCCAGTTGTATGTTTGTTGGTATTTTATTTCGGAGCGTTCTCGCGTCATAAAATAATGGTGTAATGCAGTGTAATAAATCAAATTTCCTTTGAATGATGACGTTTGTAATGAAGGTCGGTAGTCACGTTAGTGTGTTTAAAGGTAAGATTTATGTTGCATTGAAAGTTATCCGACTAAGAGTGAAAGAGTGTATTGTTTTTATCTTTCTGGTATTAAAAGGTTTTTCCATATTAGTTGGTTAGATTGTTTGACTAAATCACAAAGCCGCTAGATTTATTCTCGGTTTGGATAAAATTGATACTTTAAAAAATGCCCCGTCGTCAGTGGAATGGTGAGCCATACTAACTATACAATCTATTGGGCTCAGGTTGATTCTTGTTATGGACAAGCGATTATATTTTGAAGTGCATTTTTGTTTGTTCTAATGGGTTTGAATATTTACTAGATATGTTTTAGTACGAGTATTTATATTAGCAACATTGACTAATATTATATTTCCAATAAAAAATTTACTTACGTTATGATTATATCGGTTCATCTTCATGTAAGTGATTTTTATATTTTATTTATATTATATTTGTATTTTTACCCGTTTTGTTACATCGTGTTGGTCTGGGCTAAGCAGGTCTGCGGGTCTAGACAAGTGGCATAAACGCTAGGAGAATAGAAAGATAAATGTACGTACTTGACGTAAGCGTTCGATTATGCTTATGTCAAATCCATACATTTATCTTTCTATTCTCCGAGCGTTTATGCCACTTGGCTAGACCCGCTGGACAGTTTGTAAGAAGCGATCGATTGGCTATGCGTGTCACTACCATCGTGGCTACTAAGTGGTAGAGTTCTGCATTGTCTCGCCCTGGTCTGGTACCACCGCCTTACCTATTCCTAATGTAGTAGCGTCATTGCTTATTACTGTCGTGTTCCTGTTCGGATGATAAGGTAGCCGGTATATTAATGAATGTGGCATTAACACCCACCACAAGGATGCAACGCACCATTTAACATATCTGGTATGTATAGGCGACAGTTGTATCTGTCCATCAAGATAGCCATCTGTTTCTTTGCTCTCTTATGATATAAAAAATATAGCATTAACAATAAATAGGCTTTTTTATAGTTCCTAAGTCGTATTGATTCGGCAAAACCTCTGTGAGCAAAGTTAGAAAATAACCTTATAGGATAAATGTAAGGTATATGAAAACTAAGAATTAACTTATTATATCATTTCTGGTTTTATACTTCTCCCATATTAGTATGGGTTTCTTTCTCAATTTATATCAAAGGTTATATTTTGTAGCTAGTGTACTATCGCCGAAAACTGTGATATAATTTGAAAATTTATTGTTTGCCAAAAGTTGCTTTTTGAACAGTCGCTATGTCATCTCACAACTGTGGTACCACATTATCGGGTGAAGATTAAAGTAGTGTGGTCGCAATAAAATGTTGTTCACGTTACAGTGAACTGCGTGGCCCTGTGTACTCGGTCGATACAAACATACTATGTGTGTAAAATACGGTTAGTCTCACTTTAACTTACGATGTGTCCCACTGCAAAAGCGAGATGAACATATTATTTTTAGTTGTAGCAATAAAAAACCGGCAGAAATTCCAAGCTCTTTACTATAGCCTGAATAATTCGCGATCCAGTGAATTTGCCATATCTCGATAGTGTAGCCACGACGTATTACGCTCCGCTCACATTACCCGAGCTTATTTTCTTTAATCCGATTCCGATACTAAATTTCTCTTGACGCTACTGACTATTGCCGAGGGTTAGAACTATATTTCATATTAACCATATTTTTATTTTTATATCTTGTACCTACTTGTTTGTTTGGTATAATAAGCTGATTCCTAACGTTAGTCTCAAATTTAAGGACATAGTAGGTTCTGCAACAAATCGCCCGGGTTTAGCCTTATATCCGCTAAAATTTAAGAGAATTCGAGAGATCGGATATTGATTGTAAGTTTTTTCAATATCAGTAATGTTAAATCTGATTAATGTTGATTTCCACTTAAGGCAGGTAAGGTAGCCGGTAAACTAACGCATAGAGTATTATATAATTACCAAGTGGGTCGTGACCAGGTGGTGACGCAACAAATATTTCGTTTTTATAAGCGACTAGCTGACCCGGCAAACGTTGTTTGGCCATTCATATTAGGAATCCATAGCGGACAAATAACGTGACACGTAATTTATATAAGTCTACGGGATTTTCCTTCCACGCAGCCAAAATGGCATTAAACTTTATATGGTGGTTAAGTTTTCTTAATATTTTCTTTTATAAAAACCTTCTCCTTACAATTACAAACACAACAAAAAAAATTTATCGAAATTGGCCCAGCCATTAAGGCGTGATGTCGTGACCAAGGAAAATAGGGATTGATTTTTATATATAGATAGTTATCTTTTTATATTAAATAAAAAACATAATTTTGAAGTAACGTTTATCATGAATATAAAATTGTGACATTATTTTGGGACATTAACTTTTTTTGTTTTTGGATTTTAGGTATTTTTAATTGTCAAATAACTGGATGTCAATAATCTTACAAATAGACATGTCAATCATAATACTAGTTATTTTACCCAACCTGGATCTTTCCCGGCGCAAAAGTGCCCATACACTCGCCACGTTACCGCGTTGAATCTCAATGGCCAACCTTTGTACCAAAAACTTGTGTAAATGTGCGGACATTAACTTGGGTTAAATAAATGTGTAAATATGCGGACACTAATCATAAAAGCATAACAAAGTGTTTAGTTCTCATGATAGTAACATATATTACAATATAAGTTGCTATCCGTTTAGATGATTGAAATATTACATAAGCTCACCAGTTACCTTACCCTCGAAACCAGAACACAGTAGTTACAAGTGCAAACAAAATTGAGGCAGGCTAGGCTAAAGGGATAGTAGGTACTTAATCCATGTGAGATATTGCAAAACTTTACTACCTAGTAATAGTCACAATAGTTGTGATGTATAAGGCTAATCGTTTACCTTTTTCGAACTGTCTGGCCTTCCAGGTGGTATATTCCTTGAAAGGAGCCCGGAACAACATTTTGACTTTATCCTCGCTCCTGAGATTTTCAACCTTGTGTGCAATGTTTATTAGCCACCTTACCCTACGAATTTGGGTATAATGACAAACGTGACGAATTTCTAACTCCTAGTAAAATTAAAATAATTCCAATATAACTACAATATGAGAAGATATCTCACGCGACATCAACAATAAAAGCATCGGAAAAGATGATTCTATTCATACATCCGACAAAAACACATTTGTCCTACATTGTACAGGCGGATAAAATTAATTGTGCATGACTGTACGAACTGTAATTCAGTTCATAAATCTTCATTGCGTTCCGATGACACGCTGCGACATTCGCTACCGCCACTGCCGCGCGCTCATCTACACTTGTAACATCCTAACTCGCAAACAGTTTTATTAATTTACAGTCTTATTTCGTGTATGTAGAGTTAAATTTCTAATGAACTTAATCAGGAGGGTAATTTTCTTAGAAGATTAAAGCTCTATAGTCATTACTAAAATTATTATGAATTATCAAATTTGTTATGACCGTGCAACGCTAATTAGCCAAAACTTAGGTCCATAATTAACTGATATAAATTGATTATGTGTGAAAGTTTTAAATCGATTTTGAAATCGATTTAGTTCTATTCGATCATTTAAATTTACTAATTTATGTAATACTAGCTGCAGCTTGCAGCTCACTGCATTCTAAAAGCTTTTGGCGAATTTTGCGGACCACCTAATATTTCCGGGATAAACAGTCTATGTGCTGTTTCAGGTTATCATCTGTGTCCCAAATTTCATTCAAATCTGTTTTGTAGTTTTTGACTGATTGAGTAACAAAATCCCCCCATGCCCCCTCTTCTATAAAAAAAAATCCGAAAAATGTTAATTTTTATTTGCATCACAAAAAAACGTGATCAAAGATATGACCGCTTATGTCGCATATTTTGCGATTTTACAAGAGTATCAAAACTTATAGGTACATTCCGTTGATCTAGAATCTTGAAATATATGTGCAGCTAAGGTTACCTGATTTGTACGGAACCCTTGGTATGCGGGTTCAACTCGTACTTGACCGTTTTCTATAGGATAGCTTCTCTTCAGGAGCGCAAACAAACAAATAGTTCTCTTGATTTAAATACATAGATAACAAAATAAACGAAAAGACAGACAATCCTAACAATGTAGTAGGTAGGGAATACCACATTCATAAGTTAAAAGGCTGGCTTACCTTTCAAAGTGAAACATGATAGTGATAAGCACTGATGCTAATGCAACAGGAATTCGTAAGGCGATGGCAATAAACCCGGGCTAGACGTTGCAAAACTCTACCACCAAGTCAGTAGTCACAATGTTGATGAAAAGTATTTTAGCCTTCTCGCCTCTTGCCTTTTACAAGATGCCTAGCAATAAAGCAATTGATTTATTCTTTAAAAAGGAACCCGAAACAAAACGGGGATCACTGTCTCCATACAATAGTATTTAATGTTTTTTGTAATTGTATCCATCAAATTTTCATTATTTATTTGTTTCTTTATCTTTCTTATTGATCTAAATACTTATTAAAAATTTGATAGATCTCAAAAATTTGTTTTTGAGTGAGTTTCCTAATACCTTTTCATATTGCTGCGAAAAATTCTCCGTCCAACGTCTTGGATTCGATAGTCAGCTTTTTATTACCAACTTATATAAAAATAACTAAATTAGCATTGTTAGCTCAGCTGTGACCACTCAACCAGTGCAACAAGCGGAAAAAACATAATACCTCAGTCCTCAGCAGAATTTTCTAGGATTTTTTAAATTGTCTGTGAAATTATTTGTTAAGAAATACGAAGAAAAGGTTGCTTTATTATCACTAACATTTGACTGCAAGAATACTGTTATTGCTTGTTTAGCCAAGTCCCTACAAAGAACAATATACTTTATATGTAATACTAGCTGTGCCTGCGACTTCGTCCGCGTGGGATTTTTTTTAAAAAATGTAGCCTAAGTTACTCCTTATTACATCTGCTATCTACCAGTGAAAGTCCCATCAGAATCAGTCCAGCCGTTTCAGAGATTAGCCGGAACAAACAGACAGACAGACAGATGGACAGACAGACAAAAATCGTAAAAACTGTTATTTTGGTATATGTACCGTGTATACATTTATATGAATTTAGTTAAAACCGGTTATTTTAGTATTACAAACAGACACTTCAATTTTATTTATTTGTATAGGTATAGATTAAGGGACAATCTTAATAGTATCTCCTTTCAAACAAAGAATAATAAAGAGTTTCAGACTACAGGTTAACGAATTAAAGCTATATATGTGTTTTGACTTTCATCCCCTATCCCCAGGGAACGGTGCTGAATTTTGGAATTAAACCTACCCTATATGTTGTTCCAGACTCCCAGCTATCACCAACTCAATTATCATTAATTTCTGTCCAGTAGATTTTGCGTGACGTGACGTGACGTGACGCACAAATTAACAACAAAAATTATAATAATTCGTTTTTTCGCGTACAAAAAACTTATGTACAGAAATCACTTTTCTACTCTTTAATTATATGTATTTTTAATTAATGACCGCCCTTTTGGTCGAGTGGTTAGCAACCCTGACTACGCAATCCGACGACGGGAAATAATTTGTGTGATGAGCAAAAATGTTTGTATTTCCGGGTTTGGGTGTTTATTAAATATATTCCAGTATTTATATATGTATTTCTATGTAATAGTATGGTTTAATAACACCCATAACACAAGCAAATAATTTGCTTACTTTGGGGTTAGATCTGCAAGTGTAATTTGTGGCTAAGATCGCATGTGGCTGAAATTCAATCATAGACTAAACAATAAAATCTCTTTTATATTTAAAAACTGATTTTAACTACATGTGTGTATATTGTCATGTGTCTTATATAAATATAGTGTGTATAATTTATATATATATATATATATATATATATATATATATATATATATATATATATATATATATATATATAATATTTTTATGCATTTATAATGTACCCAGTCCTCCGCAATGTAAACTTTACCTGTGCCAAATTTCATAATCCACTGTTCGCGCAATTCTCTTAAAAAGGGGTACAAAGTTTTTCCTTCACGTATTAATATATAGATTAATTATGTTATAATTTGTAATGAGTGAAGAATTACCTACCACCACCACCACCAGGATAAATTAGTAATCTACAAATCGCTTACACTAATTAAATTTAATTTTTAATTATTTTTTTAATTATAACTTGTAAAGTTCAGGCCGAATTTCGACAATAGATTAAACAATAAAAGCTATTTTAAGTTAAACGACTAACTTTAGTCGTAAAGAAAATTCGAGTAGTATAGTATACATAATGTATGTCTCATGAATGTGGCATTGTCATCTCGTCACACCGATAGCAACGCACCACTAACATCTTTGGTGTCTATGGGCGATGGTTTTTCGTTCCATCAGAATAGCCATCTGCTTGTTTAATATTTCATGTAAAAATACCTAGATGTTTCTATTTCTGGGTTTGGGTTTCTATTAAATACTAGCTGTTGCCCGCGACTACGTCCGCGCGGACTTTGTTTACTCCGCTTTTACTGGTCGTAGCAAGATGCTATATAGCCTATAACCTTTCTCGATAAACAAGCTATCCAACGCAAAAAGAATTATTCAGATCGGTTCAGCGGTTTTCGAGATTATCGCGTACAATTAAACAAACAAACAAACTCTACAATTTTATAATATAAGTATAGACTAGCTGACCCGGCAAACGTTGTTCTGCCTTTTTAACTACTCTTATATTTTTTTCTTTATTTTCTCACCTTTTAAACCTTCCCTGGATTTCAAGAATTAAATCAAAACCAAAATTAACCAAATCGGTTCAGCCGTTCACGAGTTTTAGCGAGACTAACAAAGAGCAATTGATTTATATATATATATAGATATTCCAGTATTATGTATTTCTGTGCATTAATATCGTTAACTAAATACATACGCATAATACAAGGAAGTACATTTTTTATTGTGGGGTCAGGTTAATATAAATAATTCGTGTAATTTGTTCACTCGTTTTGTAATGTGCATTTTATCTGAAAAATATTCACAGCTGAATGCCGAAATTTTATAGCGGTGGTAAGAGCAGGCAATGCCAAATGATTTATTGGTATTATTATTATTGGTAGCTTCTTACATTATTTACAATATTCATTACACCTGTTAGAGACTAAATAAATTATATTTATATCGTGCTATTAATCAATTATCAACTTGTGACTTATAGTGGCAAGTTTTACCTTAAATTTGCCAAGAAAATTCTTAAATTAATGTACATTATATTATTTAACATATTTAACAACATAAGGGACAAAAACACACAAATACAACGGAATCTAGACCACATCTTCAATACGTAAGGTTGATTTTATCTAGTTATGATGTACTGACAACACCAGTGACAAGAAACGTCAGGCTGTCCATCAATATAATATATTTGCCACACTGTCAGCTGTCGCAACGCTTGAATGATTCACTCGGCGATAAATTTAAGCTTATGATTGCCTTTCAGTCACGTCAATGTTTATGTAATGAGTCTATAGTTAACAGGTTTAATGGGGTTATTAAATAAATCATGTCTGCTGGTTTGTACTACTTATGAGATTGATTACTTTAAAGTTGATTAAAATATGCTAAAAACTAACAGACCAGTGCAGTTTCGCTTGCAAATATTTCGACGATATAGTTTTTTATACACACTCGTATGCCTTATTTAAGCCATAATGTTGTTTTTTTTTTTAAATACAGTTATATATGACCATGGATCTTCAAAACTTTTAATACCAAAATTTAAAAAACTGATTCGTCGATTAAGCCATGAAGGATAACAGAAAAGCAGACAAACAGATAGACCATCACATCTATAATATTATGTATTAGTACACATATGGTTTAATATCGTCAGTTGCATAACACAAACGCTAGTTTCCTAAGGAAATAACTAGAGTGAAAAAACATCATCATTTAACTTGTTTACCCAAAATTGCCAGTCTGCAAGTACATGTACTCGTATTACGTATCATATTGAAAGACGAGAATAAGGTAAATTTCAGATAGTGACTTCACTTTGAAGGTTTCAATTACAATTAACAACCATCTTGTAATAACAAGATATTGTACTTGTATCGTGTTGAAAGTTGAGAAACAGAGAAAAAAGAAGAGAAAAGCGCTTTGGTTTTTTATATTACAAGATAGCAAACAATTTCAGATGTTTTTCCTGATAAAAATAATTTGAAGAACAAAACCATCGTCTATAAACATCAACTAAATTAAAAGTGTCGCTACCCGTATGGCGGGGGTAAAATGTCACATGTATTTTTTACCGCCTTTTTCACTAAGTCAGAACGCAAACGTGATAAACACTGAAGCTAATGTGACAGGAAAAAGTATTACGGTGTATTATTTATGTAGGCGTATTATTTGTATTACGGTTATGTAGGCATCCACTAAGGAAGGATTTTTCAAAATTCAACCCCGAAGGGGGTGGAATAGGGGATACAAGTTTGTATGAAACTTTTTATTCCTTGAACATACTTGCATAAAATTTCGTATGAATTGAGTACAAAAAATAATGAATTACGTGTTAATCGTTTTTCAAAATTCGATTCCTAAGGGGGTAAAATAAGAGAAGTAGCTTATAAAGAAAGGTTAAATAAGTTCTAAAGTAAATATGCGCGAGCAAAGCCGCGGGTAACAGCTAGTTAATAATAATTATTACGGTGGTCCCAAACACGAACTACATGTTGTAGAGCTCTACTACCTGAAAATCACAATGGTGGTAATATTAAGGTAGGTAGGTAAGTTTACCTACCATTCACCTTTCGCCAACTCTTTGTCAAGAAGGTGGATGACATATTTTTTAAAGGAGACCCAGATTAATACTGAGGAAAGGTTGTAAGCTAATGTAGTAGAAAATACCCAAATGAAGAACCATGGAAAGGTTATATTTTACCCGTAGACGGCTTTATAATAGAATCATAAACGGATGTCGGTCTTTGATTATTTTGAAATTCATCGAGAGCATTTGTGGCCGAGAGATTTACGTCGAAACTGTTTGTGGGTGTTATAAATCAAATTTATGTTAGTCTCTTTGATGTGGCTGGCTGAAGGCCGACTCTCATCTTCAGTAAATATAACGCGCGTTAAACCTGACATTAAATTATTGAAATACTGCCGCACTCAGCTTACTTTAGATATATCGCACCCCCCATTAAGTATGGGCACAAATCGAAAAGAACTCTTTGAGAACATAAGAGAAAAATTTAATAAAATAAATTGTCTTTTCGTGGTCTAGTAGTCCGGTATCGGAGTTGACCACATGAGGTTCCTGATTCGATTTCAGGGTCGGGCAAATCACAAAATGTATTTTTTCAGTTTTCTGATAGAGACAACATTGCTCGATATTGGACAAGTACCGTGTTGGCGATAGGCTTGCCACCTATCACATTTTGAGACTAAGCATCTTCAGATAATCGTGAGTGCACTGGTTGTACCACTGTCTACCTCTTCGGGGATACAGGTGTGAAATTAATTTACTCAATGACTATTAATATAACGATTCAAAGTTCCTTTTTATATCATTAGAGATAGCAAACAAGAATATAGCTCTCTGATGAAAAGAAAAGCTATTGCCTATATACACCGAAGAGAAGAAAAAGATAGATTTACCCACAATGAACCTTTCTACGATAAAAACTAAAATACTTAAAATGTTGAATTCTTTATTAGACTTGCGATATATTCAAGCGAACCCTTCGTACCTTTCTTACACAGACATATATATTTGGCTCTTCTATGTCATCTTTTAAAAGTCAAATACATATCGCTCCTTTGCTTCAATAACGTGTTATCTTAAAAACACAATTTTACAGTAGAGCATTTTTTAACTTCCAAAAAATTATTTTACTTTATTGTGTTTTTTTTTTGTTTATCGTAGAATACGTATAAACTTTATAAGGTATTAAAAATCTCTGGCTGTGTCAAATCATAAGAATGTTTTGATAATAAATTAAATTTAGAAAAAAAGTGATTTTTAAACTTGTCACATTATTGAAGCAAAGAAGCGATATCGTCTTTAACTGTATACTTTCTATACGCTTCGTCGTTGATACTTGTTAAAAATTCATGTCAATGCAGGTATTTTATATATATCTATATACTGTTTCACTATAAAATTAACCTTATTAATATCCATCTGGTTTTGTTTACATAAGTGTCACCTAGCTTTTACAACTACAGGTATATTATTTGGTTAATCCATTGTATAATTGTACATTGGTACTGTATCACAAAAAAGTAAATCTCACTATTGTATAATTGTTGGTCCTGGCTCTTTTGAAGCACAGACCAACTGCCGTTCTGTCATGCAGGTCGTAGAAGGCGATCGATTGGCTATTACGTGTCACTACCATCGAGAATATTAGGTGGTAGAGTTTCATAACATCCCCGGCGAGATGTTGTGAAACTCTACCAACATGTACCGTGTTTGGTACCATCGACTACCTGTTCCGCTGCTATAGCCTCAATTATAATTGTCATTGTCGTATTCCAGTTTGGATGGTAAGGTACCCGGTAGACTTATGCATGTGACATTGGCATCTAGCCACACAGATAGCAATACACCAATAACATCTTTGGTGGTGATATATAAACAGTGGTTTCTCCGTCCATCGGGAGAGCCATCTGCTTGTTTGATATCAAATGATATAAAAAAGCTGCAATATTTAATGATGATGAACAAAAATATTTTATTGAACTGTACGAGCATGTAATATCAGATGCAGGATTCTGGTAAATTTACCTAAAATTTACCAGAATCCTGCATCTGATATTCTTAATTTATACTACCTTGACTAAACAGGGTTTAAATTATATAAACAAAAAATAATCGCGCAAACTTAAACAAAAATATTGACATATTTAAATGCACGAAAATATAGCGTTATTTAATTTAAATCTATTAAATATTTTATTTTTATGAGTACTTCGTCTTTGGTATCCAACTAGTATCATAAAAAATAATTTTACTGCGATTCCGGAGTAAATCGTATTATTTATCTTTTTTTACGGGACAAATTACACTTAGATACTGATCTAACCCCAAAGTAAGCAAATTATTTGCTTGTGTTATGGGGGTTAGTCAACGATACTAATACATAGAAATACATATATAAATACCAGAATATATTTAATAAACACCCAAACCCAAATACAAACATTTGTGCTCATCACACAAATGCTTGCCCCCGTCGGGGATCGAACCCGAGCCCCGTCGATTGCGTAGTCAGGGTCGCTAACCACTCGACCAATGGGGCGGGGGGTATTTGACATTATGTATCAAAATAAAATACTTTTATTATTGTATTTACGATATACTTTGTATTATTCATGATGTATTAAAATTAAATTCATTTGTTTGTGTTATTATACAATTTTATCACGAAAACTTCGTCCTCGGATATCAATGGTCCTCGGTCGATATTTTTTCGTTAAATCTATTTATTACCCCTGTGTGAGTAGACCCTAAAAAGCTATAAAATATAGTGTATTTTATTACACCTTCTGTTTTTGATAACGGTGTCTGGCAATAACTCATCTGTAATGAAATTCTCTTTGAATTCGTCTTGTAGAAGAGCCGATTAAATGGATTAAGATCTTTCAAGAGCTGACTGTGAAGCGACAACTTTATTGTTTTTGAGTAAGAAAAGACAAGATAGAATCTTCGAAACATCGTTGTATCTATTAAAAATGGCATTCTGTCATCCTGCCAGATAGTTTGTAAAGGACAAATAGTTGGATATAATTATAGTCACTACCATCGTGACTACTAGGTGGTAGAGTTTTGCAAAGTATCGCCTGAATATTTGGTACCACCATCTTACCTAAGAATGTTGAATTGGATTCTTTTTAAAAATAGTTTAATTACCTCCAGCGTTAGTTCGGGCTTCTTTGAATAATAAACTAACTGCCGTTCTTCCAGAAAGGTCGTAAAAGGCGGTCGCTATACGTGTCGCTAAATGTTGACTATGGTATAATCGTTTTTTTTTATGTCATAAGATAGCAAACAAGCAGATGGGTCTCTTGATGGAAAGAGTCAACCATCGCCTATAGACACCAAAGGTGTTAATGGTGCGTTGCTATCTTGTGGCGAGGTCTAATGCCACATGCATAAGTTTACCGGCTACCTTACCCTACAAACCGGAACACGACAGCGACAAGCACTGACGCTATTGCGGCAGGAATAGGTTAGGCGGTGGTACCAGACCCGGGCGAGACAATGCAGAACTCTACCACCTAGTAGCCACGATGGTAGTGACTCAATAGCCATGGCAGAATTCCGTAATATCTCGGCAGGGTATTCGGTACCACCATCTTACATATTTCTGCCGAAATGTTTGGAGGGTAAAGTAGCCGGTATAGTTATGCAGGTGGCATTACTATCACATCACCTAAATAATTAATAATTTTATCACCAATAATGTTTTTCCTATTTAAATAAATAATAATATATAAATACCACTGGAAAAATTACATGAATTGATCTGACCCCAAAATAAGCAAATTATATGCTTATTACAAGCGTTGATTGTATCTTTCCATCAGAAGCACCATCTGCATGTTTATTATATCATGATATTAAAAAAAACCTTATTAATTTCAACATTTATTAAGGACATTCAAATTATATTCTATTCGTGTTTATCATAACGAACTCAATTTTATAGTTATTATGTTGTTTTATTGTAAAAGCTGCATTTTATCGAGCCAATAACTGAGTCGGTTGTTCATCACTGACAGCTTTATCCGATGATCGTGAAATTCGAAACATAAAACGCTACTGCCATTTTCAGATACGAAACTAGTTTTGTACCGAGACGCTGACAGACGGTAGACGATGTAAGTAGAGCTTAGTGCACACTCAAGGCTTGTGTATTTTATTTTAGACGGTTGCTAATTTTCAGAAATTAGAATACATTTTTATACAACATATTTCATTAAATAGATTATTAATTTACTATTATTACTACTACTCATAAGACACAAAGAACATTATAAATTTACTATTTTCGGGACAGCCTTTAAAGTAAATAATATATATATATATATATATATATATATATATATATATATATATATATATATATATATATATATATATATATATATATATATATATATATATATATATATATATATATATATATATATATTATACAACTTTTACTAAAAGCTTCAATTGAGTGTATACATAGCATAAACTTAACGAAAGCACACGTCGCTCATGCTGTAAAGGCATGCATCAAAGTCAGCCTTATCGAGCTACCGTCGGCTTCTCTACACTCGACACACGGTGAATGCTCGTTGACTCCGTAAACAAACCATGTTTGATGCTCTGAGAGGTCGATGCGGTACTCGCATCAATCACTAACCCTCAGCACTCATAACGAGTCATGTTTGAACAAATAGTGATTTATGCAATATTTTTACATTATGCAATATTTTTATTAAAATTTCATTTGTATTGTTTTAGAATTCGGTGAAGTTTATTAATATTCAGCCAGATTTATTATATATATCATAATATAGCAAACAAGGAGATGGCTATCCTCATACTAAAGATGTTAATGGTACGTTGCTTTCCATGTGGTGGAATATTAATGGTACATGCATAAACTACCCGGTTATTTTACTCTGCAAACCGGAAGACGACAGTGACAAACACTGACGCTATTACAGCAGGAAAAAGTATGGTTGTGGTACCAAATCCGAACGAGACTGCAGAACCCTACTACAAGTTACTACTAATTGCCTTTCGTAATGGTAAATAGTCTATTCTTCAACGTAATCCCAAACCGAAACGGGCTGCTTAAAAAGCATCACCACAGTATTTACCACTAATACTAATTTAAACTATTTTGAATCAGAGATGTTTGAGTTGATTAATTTTTAAAAGAGTGGAGATGGAAAGTAATCGAATGATTTATCAGCGAACTAACTCTAACCACTCAAAGTATAGTGTTTTAAATTTGGCAAACATATAAATATTATGAAGTAAGTATCCACTAGCAAAAAAATTTATGAAACTAATTTTTCTGAGATAACAAGCATCCTATGTGCTATTCCAGGTTATCTACCTGTGTGCCATATTTCATCCAAATTGTTTAAGCCGTTTTCGCGTAATTAAATAACAATCGTCCAAGCATTCATCCATCCAAATATCCAAACACACAAACTTTCATATTTATAATATGTATTGGATTTTTGTTATAATTTTGCCTTGAGACATGAGCCTATTATTACATTAAATGTAAATGTTATATCTCATTTCAATTATCCCCGATAACTCAAAGTACGAAACGCGACGAGGCAGCTAATTATATCAAATAATCTGTATTTAAATTGATTAATGTATTCTTAATTGATTTCGTTTCTTAATTACAATAATTCCGTCACTTATAATCACATAATTACAATTAAAAAGTAAGAGAATGCATCGTTCATCAAAGAAATTATTATTATATATCAACCTAAGTTTTGCTTATCTTATTAAATTATGTAACTATTTTAACTACTTCGTCGTCTAAGGGTTAGCCTATATGGCTCAGATCATGAGGTTCGGAGTTCAATTTTCTGGTCAGACAAAAGAGTTAGTGAGGTTGTTTTCAGGTTTTTCTTGATAAACCAAAATCTTCGTACGAGCTCGGAATCTAGCGGGTGGTATCTTACCCAAGCTTCGAATAACCATGTAAAGCTGTCAGTCCCGTTTATCGAAAGAAATAAATGATAATTGTTATCAGGTCGATATACATGATGCGGCGACAGGAATCACCACTCATCTCACCAACCAACGAATCGGTGAATCGTGGTAAATAAAAAGGTCTGTAAACGTTCGGTTTGCTCTGCATAACCCGTAAGGGAACTGGTCGTGATGATACTTTAGTAAATTGTAATTATTATTTAAATCTGTAAGATTCGATAACATCGAATTTTAAACATTTTCAAAAAATGTTATTTGAACCATTATAAAAATGCATTCCTATTAAAATTTATAGGTGACTAGCTGTGCCCGCGAATTCGTTCGCGTGAAAAACATTTTAAAATACAAACCCGCATAGTTCCCTTTCCCGTGGGATTTCCGGGATAAGAATTACCCTATGTCCTTTCTTGGATCTCAAACTATATTTGTACCAAATGTTATCCAAATTGGTTCAGCGATTTAGCCGTGAAAGCGTAACAGACAGACAGACAGACAGACAGAGTTACTTTCGCATTTATAATATTAGTATGGATAATATAAAGATAATTTTCGTTAAAAGAAGATTATACTTTTACATTTTCATTATCAAGGGGGAAAATCTCTAGGTGAGAAACGATTTAAAGCTATCGTTAATCTTACTGGGAAGACAAATGCGCGTTCTTGAAGGTTAAGACATCACACAAATCAACAGCAAATAACAAATGTGCCGATCAAGGAACAAATGATATCGATATAAAATACTATCCCAATTATTTGGGACAATTCATTAAAGACCCTCTACGCTTTCCGATGGCCGTGATTCGTCACACCGCGACAGATGAGTATCCATCCCGTATAGAGTGCCAAGAAGAAATGGGTGTACTAAATCAACGAATAGCCGACAATCTCGTACAGTCGCCGTCGATTCATCAAGCGTAATGCCTCGGATACCGCGGCCAGATAATCGAATGTGAGCATCGACTCGTTACGCTGGAAATAAGATGAGGTTTGCACTGTTTTCTCATTAATAACGACCTATCTCACTTTGTTTACCATTGCAATGATACCCATAATGATTCTCAATTTATTTAAATCATTATAATTATGAAAAAGATTATTTGACGGAAATAGTTCTGCAAAGATTATCAGAATTTCGATTCTTTAAGGTTCAAATTTGTATGTTGATCGTAAAGAGTTATTGTCAAACAGCGAGCGCTGATAGATCTGTAAAGTTTGCCGCGGACAGGAATATATCGAGTGGCTGCCTCCGTGCAGCTTTATTTATACATAACATCTGTTTGAAGTAGAATCAACCGGCGCGCGGCGCGGACGGGGAGCACATTACCGGAGATTTATTCCGCGTCTTAATTGTGAATCGATGGGTTAATGAAGATAAAACCCACGGCTGTGTTGTAAATTAGCTCGCGTGTCGACTCGTGGCTCCGATAAAGGCTTTCTTTATTGCTCTGTTTGTTTTCTCGGACCGTACTTCAAAGGGAACAGAGATAAACTTTAGTTTTATGCGAATATATTTATTGCATCTCAACATTCGCTTAAGTGATTTTAAAATTGACGCATCTGATTCGCTCAAGCGTCAGCAAGATATTGCGTGTCACAGAATATTAATGAACTACTGCCATTTGTAATTAGCCGGGCCACTAATAAATCAACTGTAACCACAGATGCCTGTAACAATAGCCGCAAAGTAAGATAAATCGACACGACAGCGCTTCTCATACAACTCGATATTGACAAGAGCGTTGGTCCCTTCAAACGCGTTCATACTATGATACCTAAAATTATACACATGTCGTTTAAACTACAATACATGCCAGTTTTTGGTACTACTGTTGAAATCACAAGTTATTGAAAGGAAGATAATTTACTCTGTGGATTTTACACCGCATAGTGTCCAAGTAGGGACGAGTAATAGCCCCATGCGGTCACACTCGCATCTAATGGCTGAGATTCGACAAGTACAAATGGCGGCCGTGACAAATGGCCACAGGACGACCCCATGTCACACGATGCGACTTAAGTTCAAACAACACTCAAGCTAATATGGGACTTATTCACTCTTGAATATTCCATTTATTACTCACTGTTTTGAGCACGACACAAAAAATGGCTTTATTGAAATGTAAATGAGGATGTTAATACTCAAAGCCGATGATGCGTTCAGTAACAAGTTTGAATAGAAACGAGTAATTGTAATATGTCTGTGAACATGCTGAATCAGAATCCATAAGGTTCAGTTTTGCATAACCCGTGTTTTGTGTTGGAAATAAATGATTAGTGGGAATTCTACGTTAGCACTTACTCGATCAAAGATACGGTTTGGTCTATTTGTAAAGCATTACATTATTAATTTATGTTAGTGCCTGCTATTGTACTTTTATTATTTAATGTAACAATGGTAACTGTATTATAGTATTTTAATCGACCTAACCTGACGAAAAAGATAATTTTAGCTGATTTTGCTACTACTAATGGCCTTATCTCGTATTTAAGTTGCTCCAAAAATGTTATTACAGTTTTAATATTCTATCATCTATCATTCTGGCAGATAGTTTGTAAAAGGTCACTACTCACTACCACTGCGACTACTAGATGGTAGAGTTCTGCATTGTCTCGCCCGAGTACCGCTCGCCGGTACGACAGCCTTACACATTCCTGCTACAGTAGCGTCAGTACTTATTACTGTCGTGTTTCTACGTGAAGGTTAAAAAGGCCAGTAAACTAAGGTATGCACGTGGTACTAGCATCCCACCACACGCATAACAATCCACGATTAACATCTCCGGTGTGTGTCTATAGGCGATGGTTTCTCTATCCAGCTGTAGTCATCAGCTTGTCTGTTATCCTATTATATAAAAAAGGCATTAGTACTAAACTTATATGATGATTATATCGATATGTGAGATCGTTGGTCTTTTGCAAATTACCCAACTGTAAAACGAAAGGTTTATTCTTCAAAAATAATTCAGATCAATATGGAGAAATAGTTCACGTTGATGAATCAATGATCAGAAATGAAACCTAGATACCTATCACAAATATATTTATTGCCATGGCATCAAAGAGCTGATACAGGAACGTCGTCGTGTGGGGTCGTAAATAGATAAAGCTTTGATCTCTCAAGATTTATGTCCTCAATACTGGCCATCACGTCGTGCCGGTCAACCTGAAATTATCTGAGACTTTAGATAATAGACACATAATTTAGAATTTTACTGCTCATTTAATTTGCTGACATGTTTGGAATAAAATAAATCAAGAATTTGTTGGCTCAGTAATTTTACGGGTTTTATGGGGTAAAAATTATATCTGATATAAAAAATATATATGTTACCTGATATTACTTATTTATTACAATAGCTAGATCATGCTCATCTAAGGAGATCATTAACACACAATCACAATATCAGCTGCTACTGAGGTTAATAAAAATCTCAATAATACTCTGCCCGAACCGAATTAATAGAACCTAAGACCTCATGATTTGAGTCGAAAGGGTTACTAGTAACTAGAACGCAAGGTTGTGAATTATATGGCAATGAATTTAAATAACACCTAAGAAATAAAATAAGAAGAAAGAATAAAATAAAATAATGTTATTGGGTTTTTTCTGGGAAAATCTAAGTAACAGCCCTGGCGTCAGGATACAGGAAGTACCTACAAAATTTTTGAATCTATACAGATAGCCAATATCTTCTTTTAAGGCATCTAATATCTTCTTTTCAAATTATGTATAGTTATTATGGGTCTTGTAGATTCATTATGTAAAAATGAACATGAAATTGTCAAGGAAGAATTGCCTGATATATAAGTAGTTACTTGTAAAATATTATCGCCCTCCTCTCCTCTTCTTCAAACTTTTAAACCTTAAAATAAATAAATAATATTTAGATACATGCTTACCACATTAGTATAAGTCTTTGAGCTATTTGTATCAATATATACCTGGTTAGAACAAAATTCTATTTTTATTTAAAAAAACAGTAGTGGTCCAGAGTAGACATGTCGATTCACTTGAAAAAAAATCTATCTCTGATTCGATTCGAATCGAACATACTAGAATCGGTTCTCGATTAAATCGAGCATTAAAAGATCGATTTTCGATTAATCGCTTATTTTTCAAACATGCCTTATTGATGATAACTTACCATTAATACAAGTAATGTAGGAATTGTAGGAGACCAATCATGCATCTGTAGTCTAACCTAAATAAGTCAGTCATCAAAAGTAAATTAATCAAATTGTAAGTTTATAAAGTTTTATTGAAGTTAAATAAAAATTCAACAAGAAATCACATTTCCCAGTGTTTTAAGTCGAGTGACTTTAAAAGTCAGATTCGCCGTAGTTTAAGTCATAGTCTAAACATACTACGTAAAATTCGGATACACACCTGGCATTTAAAAAAAATAACATTTTCATTTAGTTCGAGTAGAGCTGAAATGAAATAAAAAAGAGCTAAAGAGCTAAAAACGATTTTTTGAAGCTGACTAATTGAAAATATAGCTAAATTTAGCTCTAAAAGTGCTACACTGGCAACACTGAGAGTAACAGTGACACTTGACAGTAGTGACAACTTTCTTATTTTTATTAGTAAGTAATGCTATCTTTTATACTGACATTCGATTGCGTTCATAAATATTTATTTTATGCGTTCAAATTATCAATGCGTCCGAAAACGGCAAAATATTAAAAAACTAAAATATAGTAGCCAATTTGGGAATTTTATTGCTAGTTCTTGAATTGAATTGAATCGGTTCGAATGGACGGGTTCATGCATCGATCCAATCGTTCATGAATCGATGTATCATTCCAAATCGATCTGAAATATCGATTTTACTCTAAATAATCGATTTTCGATTAATCGATTTCAGATCGATATGCCTAGTCCAGAGTGTGGTGTGGTGTGCTTACATTCACGTGTCTTGGAAAATCATTAAAGTTCAAATCATTAAAATTATCATTTAAAGCATCAAAAAAAATTGGTTGCTACCAAATTCACCCCGTATTTGTCTGAGCTGCCTTTGAAGAATAGACCATATGTCGTCCTACCAGGCAGTTCATAAAAGGTGAACGATTTACTACCATACGTGTCTCTACTATCGTGACTACTAGGTTACAAAGTTCTGCAATGTCTGTTCCGGGTATTTGGTACCACATCTTTAAATATTCCCGCCGCAATAGCATCAGTGATTGTCATTGTAGTGTTCCGGTTTGTAGAATAACCCCGGGACCTCATATGGTCAACGCCTACGCTGGACCACTAGACCACAGAGGCGACACTGTAAACCTTAACTGTGCCAAATTTAGTTTTATTCGCGTAATTGTCATACAAAAGCTAAAAAGTTTTTGCTTCACACATTAATATATAGATATAAATAGAAACAATGTAATTTAATAATTTTTATTTTTATAGCACTCACTCCGTGCTTGGGAAACTTGAAAAACTTTTGAAAACAACAAAGAAAAATGTCGACACGTGAGACTCGAACCCGCAACCGTCTCCCTTAAGCCGGAGTTCGACATTTTTCTTTGTTGTTTTTAAAAGTTTTTCAATATAATTTAATGATAGCATTACTTGTTTTTATACAATAATAATTATTTATGAAATGTATAAATATTTATTTATATAAAACCTTATTTATATTACCTTCACATATTAACTTTCAAAGCGTGTAACATTAAGCGTTATAAAAAACAAAACTATCAGAATAGTAAAACATAAATCTCGCTGGATGCAAGCGATCCTTCTTGTAATGAAGAAAAGTGTGGCCCCAGGATGCTTTATCGTCGATCTGTGTAATTAAAACGTTACCCGAAGGAAATGTGCGGTAATAACAATAAATCTAGCACGGTCGTAACTCGACCGTGGCCGTGTCGAGACACCACGTTAATAATTGCTATTCGACGGAGGTACGCCGATGCGATCTTCCTGAATATTTGATGACGACTAATGAATCAATGGACCTTTCGAATGGACCATTTGCCAAATGTTGAAGTGTAAGTGATTTAGGATGATTGCTGAAATGCTAAGGGGATATCTAATAACGTGATCGTAAATTTAGAATTTCCATTTTCTGTTGTATAGGTTCTTTTGTTTTATGACAACGTGTCATTTGATATTTCCTTTATATTTTATCAAATACTAGCTGACCCGGAAAACATTGTTCTGCCTTTTTAACTACTTTTATTTTTTATTCTATATTTTCTTACCTTTTAAACCTTCCCTGGACTTCAACAATTAATTCAAAATGAAAATTAGCCAAATCGGTTTAGCCATTCACGAGTTTTAGCGAGACTAACGAACAGCAATTGATTTTTATATATATAGATATATATAGAAAAAGACTAACTACCATGGCAAATGTTTTGCTATATAAAATTTTGGTGGAGAACTTGAAAGGGAAAGGGGGTTAATTGAGATATAAACTATCCTATCTTTTTTAACCTAACAGTAGATATCTACAAAATTTCATTGAAATTGGGTTAGTAGTTTTGGAGTCAATCGCTGACAAACAACGTGACACGTAGTTAAATTATTCGAAGATTAGCAAAGATACATATGGCTCTCCATATGGCAAGCGATAAGAGTCACCTATAGATATCAATGATGTTAGTGGTGTGGTTCCATTAATATAACCTTACCCATACCTTACCCATTAAACTGGGATACAAATGTGATAGAATAGAAAAGTGACGTAGTAAGAATAGAAAAGTGATAGTTATGAAAAATATGTCGCCTATCCCACTAGTTCTCGAAAAAAATTGAGTACCTTTTATCGCCAGAAAAGCGACAAATCGTGTATAGGAAACGGAGTAAGATTTTATAATAATATTCGTGCGAAAATATAATCGACATCCCTAATAAGATTTTTTGAGATTGTGACCAAGTCTTATTCAACTTAGGTAAAATTTAATGATACTTTGACATATTCTAATTATTTACTCGGTACTCGATTCTCGTTAAAATTAAATAATAAAATTAGGGGCTCAATTTTTGGGCTCTTAATTTTTATTATTTCTATATTATGAAGACCAAGAATTAATCAAGAGGTTACATCCCCACGACCGGTTGATAGTCATCACCCGCGAAGACACCACGGTCAGGGGGCACTGCCCCGAAACCGTTTCCCCACTTCCTGAAGAGGATTGTGAGAAGATCCGGTACGATTTTGTCGAAGTCTAAGCCACATGTATAAGTTTACCGGCTACCTTACCCTCCAAACCGGAACACGACAGTGACAAGCAATGATGCTATTGCAGCAGTACTAGGTAAGGCGGTGGTACCAAAATCGGGCGAGACAATGCAGAACTCTATCACCTAGTAACCACGATGGTATTGATTCGCAAAGCCAATCGGTTGCCTTTTACGACTTGTCTGGCAAAACGGCAGTTGGCCTATCCTGTAAAGGAGCCCAGGACCAATACGGGGAAAATATGCATGGAAGTGTTTCAACACTGATCGCGTGCTAAGGAAAACTTAAAAAAAATAACAAACAAACTTGACACGACTTATTTAGATCCGATCAATCATGACTTTTTTTTGTTTTAGAAAAGATTTTTTTGATGATGATTTTGTCGATGAAACATTTCATGTTAATGTTCATATGACACATTATTGTTAAATAGAAGCTCCAGTCCCATGAGTTAAACTATTGCTACCTATTTATTAATCTAGAAAAAAACTTTAACAATTGCAAAAGAAACAAACAAAAAACAGCCTCTTGCAAGCTTCGAAAAGACGTTCGGAAAACAGGATCTTTAGAAGCATTAACCACGTATTGTTTTAAGCTGTTAAAACCAGTCGAGTGTAACCATTAGCGAGCATTTGTTCCGAGCTGCGATACGATCGCGCGACCTAATGAGCTGTCGCCTGCATGCTTTTGACTGTAATCTATCTGGACCTTTGCCTTTCGGCCACGTTCATTAAAAAAACAGAAAGAAGAAATGGCTAGTTAATTAAATAAAGGATGACTCAAATATGCTTGGATTTTCGTCGTTGAAACACGATTATAAAATATAAAACTCCATATGAAAATACTACCTAATTCAGAATAATATCATTGTACATAATACATACGGTAAATAAGAACTACATCGTACTTACTTGTGAATATAATACCCCTGTGTAGGTCAGGACTCCTTCGAGGAATCGATTATTCTACCACGTAGGTCCTAAAATTAACATATTTGGTTTCTATAGGCGATGGCTTCTCTTTTCTTCAGGAGAGCCATCTGCTTGTTTGTTATGATAGCAAAAAAGTTTGTTTTAAGCCATAAGTGGATGGTTCATTCCTTGTGAGTAGATGCAGAGTCGTGCAGGAAGGTACCTTTTTAAAAAATTTATTGTTGAGAGGTTTCAGTAACACGGCCTAAGATGATCTCTTAATACATTTCGTTAAAGTATTTATTCATTTTGGCAAGAATAAGATTTTTGACTATTTTATAAGACATCCGCCATTTAACCATCACTGACACTGTACCCAGCGCTTTTTAAGAAAGACCAACTGCCGTTCTACCAAATAGGTTGTAAAAGGCGATCGATTGGCTATACGAGTCACTACTATCGTGATTACTATGTAGTAGAGTTTCGCAAGGTCTCGCCTGGGTATTTGGTACCACCGCCTTACCTATTCGACCGCAATAGCGTCAATGCTTGTCATTGTCATGTTCCGGGTTTAAAGGTAACGTAGCCGGTAGACTTATGCATGTGGCGTTACCATCCCGCCATACTTATAACAAGGCATCATTAAAATCTTTAGTTGTTTATAGGCGATGATTTCTTTTTCCACCAGGAGAGCCATCTGCTTGTTTGCTATCTAATGATAATCCCGTCCAACCGCGCACTCAGCTTCTTTAGATGTGAACATTTTGTCATTTTGCTCGTTATAGTGCTCTTCAATCGTGTTTTTGTTTCGGTAAAGAGAATATTTTTGTGCTTTCGCTTACACATGCTTATAAATTATTTCTATAAGAGCTCAGAAAATTTTACCAATCGAGTGTATCATTAATATAATTTATTAATGTAATAGTGTACATTGTGTACAAGTCATTAGTACTATGTTCACAGTCATTAGTTTTTTTTTATATCATAAGATAGCAAACAAGCAGATGGGTCTCCTGATGGAAAGAGTCAACCATCGTCTATAGACACCAAAGATGTTAATGGTGCGTTGCTATCTTGTAGCAAGGTCTAATGCCACATGCATAAGTTTACCGACTACCTTACCCTCCAAACCGGAACACACGACAAGCACTGACACTATTGCGGCAGGAATAGGTAAGGCGGTGGTACCAGACCCGGGCGAGACAATGCAGAACTCTACCACCTAGTAGCCACGATGGTAGAGACTCGATAGCCAATCGGTCGCCTTTTACAACCTGCCTGGCAAAACGGCAGTTGGCTTATTCTTCAAAGGAGGCCGGGACCAACACGGCGTAAAGTTTCGGTAAAATTCTTTCTATTAGTCTCATAAAAAGTATTTTTTGATAATCCAGCTTTATAACCCATCTTCTGCACCAATTTTCATACAGTTTCAGTAATCAAGCTGTTGCACATGAGTGACCCAACATTAAAAATCGAAAGACTTAAGTTAATATTTTCGAGCTGTTACTCGCGACTTCGCTCGCGAGGTCCAAAATCATAAAACATCCTTATGCAAGATCAAGTAAAAAAGCGCTCTATGTTACTTCTGGATAATGTGGCTTCCTAGTGGTAAAAGGATTTTTAGGATTTTTCAGTAATTCTGTAATTTATTCGTTACAAACGTACAATTTTTTTTTCTCTTTATTATGTTTTTCGTGAATAAAATTTACTTAATGTACTTCTTGTAGACTATTTTAACATTATAAGTATAGACTCAGGTGTAGACATATTTTCGAGTCCGTGGTTTAGAACCGTCTCTCGCCAAAAAGTAGGTCTCTCATATCGTAAGCCCTACGCTACGCGCTATTTTCCCTCGTTTTGTTCCCGCCATCTAGCTTTCACAACTTTAACGAATAGGAAGATGAGGCCTTAGCGTTTCCATATTTCGACACTTATTCTAATATTATCACACAATTGAGACATATTCTTTTGATGAACAAAATCATTAGAAACATGTTAAATCATTACGTTATGCTAGAAAAGATAATATTAAAAAAAAGTAACTTTACGCCCGTAAGAGGCGGTTACAATCAGTGCACCCACGATTAGCTGAAGATAGTTTCACAAATATGTGACAGGTGAATAAGCCTACCGGGTACTTATCCAATTCCAGACAACTATTTTTATCAGAAAATTAAATAAAACATTTTCGATTTGCCACATCCGGGAATCAAATCTAGGATTATAAGAAAAAAGAGATAATATTATTATAATAAATCGTTTTTATATCATATGAATTTTATATAGCGTTTACATACTTTTAATATTGTATCAAAATATATTGTACCTACTTTTATAATCATAAAACAATAAAATTATTGTTCTGTGATAAAACTAAGCTCTTTATATAATTCACACATAAGATAAAAGCTTTCTATCCATCTAGGAACTAAATAAACGTACAAAACAATGAATTCTTGTACTGCATGAAGTATATCTTAAGTTACAGTGTAGGTGCCATAACAAAGATGTCAGTCACCTCAGTACGGCCATTTGTTCGCCAAAGTGCCCCGTAAACTAGGTACATAAATTATTTTGTCTGCCCCGCCAAGTGTAAGAAACTCTTCAGGAATTTATTACGGTCTGGTGGTACAATATTGAGGCGGATGCGGTCTTTATCTTTTGTTAAAGAAGGTTTTTGGTTATATTATACAATGTTAATCGTCGGCAATTGTTGAAACTGCATTTTGATTTTAATTAAACACTTTAATTTTAGTTAAATTAAACACTTTAAATTAATTAAACACTTGTGTTGGTTTCACTACACATATTATGATTATAGCCACGAATTAAATGGATACGCCTTTCAAGACAATTTCTTCATATGTCAGTGTAGTTTGCATTTACACACAGAAATCAGACTTATATTATTTACCCATGAAATTAAATCATTTCAAGAGCAATTTTACCTTGTGAGCTCATTTGATACAATAAAACAGTACCACGTCATATATATATATATATATATATATATATATATATATATATATATATATATATATATATATATATATATATATATATATATATATATATATATATATATATATATATATATATATATATATATATATATATATATATATATATTATATATATATATATATAATATAATAAATGTAATTTTTGACAGCAATAGGAGCGTTTGCTCATATACGCGGCGACACGTTTCCAATGGCGTGTCTATTAGTATTCATGTGGTCTGTGGTTATAGTTGTGTATGTTTTTTTTAAAGTATCATTACGTCAGTTCTTTCCCGGGATACACGTAGTGAACCGAACATTAATAGACTTTACAATGATTATCCGATTCATCGATTGGCAACATGAGTGTTATACCGTGGTGGTATACATCGCTGCATTTTACCGACCTGATAACAAGGATTTATAACGTTATAATATCTATATGTTTGCTGTTTCGTGATTGGTTCGCCGTGTTTCATGCTGTTTCATGATTGGTTCACCAACTAGCGCTAGAAGACAACGTCATAATACCATATACCATAACCAATAATATTATAAGGTTTTAAATCCTTGCCTGATAATGTGGTGGCATAGACGTATAAAAACTTATCCACCAGACTCCCACCTACTACTGAGACTTGTTTTTTCGGAAAAATATCGAAAAAGGCTCAGTAACACTTTAGCCCAACCCTGGACGAAGACGATTGATAAAACCCGGGACCTCTTGGTCTTAACCGAATAGGCTACGCACAGTCCACGAAATAGTAGAACAAAATATTTGAATGTTTTATAGCAATTCCAACTTTGCCCTGCATATTGTGTTAGTAATGTTTTTAATAAGCCTCATAGAATGATATATTATCCGGGGTAAAAAGGATATATATGTCAAGTCTGGATAAATATTAGAAATTAACCCAAATCTAGTTATTTTTGGTGTGATATTGTAACAGAGATCGCAGCATTCAAACACACAAATTTTCGGGTTTATAAATGTTTTAAGAAAATACAAAATTTTTAAATAGGATTTCGACTAGAAATTTATAAATTTTTTGATAAGTAAATTTTAGTGGAAATTGTTGGTGCATAAACATCATTATGTAGGCAAAGATTTTTATTCTTTCTTGAGGAAATGGAAATTATCAATAAATCCTGCGATTTTTAAGTGAAGTGAAGTGAAGGCCTGACTTGGCTGACTTGACCACGTTACTAGTAGACTGCAAGCATACATAGGAAAAAAATACCTTAGTTTATTATTTTATTTTAAACACTTACTGTTTCACGATCACAAACTATATAATATATTTATTTTTAATTAAATAGCCAACCGGTTTCACATTTCACTGCATCTTCAGAGTCCTGAAGCCCTGATTATTTTATTTTAAACACTTGTACTGTTTCACGATCACAAACTATATAATATATTTATTTTTAATTAAATAGCCAACCGGTTTCACATTTAAATGTATCTTCAGGATTAAAACGCGTTTTAGCCATGAAATCCTAAATATTGCTTAGACATTTGTGTTTGTTGGTGTTTCTAATTATTGTATGCTATTGTTTCTATTTTCTGTTTACAGTTATGATTCTATTACAATCTTCTCATTTTCGTATGCCGAATGAACTTAGAAAGTTACACGTCTTATCCGTTCCTTTAAAATGTAATTAAGAAGGTCTCATTTTGGATTGTAGGCTTCAATTATTTAGGGTTAACAAAAACAACAAAAAATGAACAATAAAGAAAAAAATCAAAGCTCTACATTATATACTAAAACTCTGTGCAGTTAAAATCAATAAATTTAAGTTTAACTTTAGAAATAGACGAAATAGAAGCGACACAATTTTTTTAGGTTAACAGGACGAGGGAAGCCATCCGAAAGAGAATCATGAAGTAAGGAAGATGGATTTGGGCCAGGCAAAGCCACGAGGTGACTGGACAAAGTTGTCAAAATTTACTATTAATTGTATTAGATGAGTGACTTATGAGATGGTACACCGTTAGCACACTAGAAACATAACGGTAGATTTCAAGTCGTGCCAAAATTTCGCAGCTTACGACAAGCGCAATGATGCCGGATTCCTATAATCAACGATCCACCATTCGTAGCAATAACCATTAGCAAACAATTTTATAATAACGAGGCGTACCATGTGTTTACCATTTGGTAATATGACATTTAAAGCATAACTTTTAGCTTACGCTTCGTGAAAAATGTTACCACTCGTAGCTAAAACGAGCCGTTTTAATAATATAGAAAAACCGGGCATATTGCAATGAACGCGTAGTGAACGGTGATCACATAGCGTTAGACTAAACTTTTGATGGTGACGCGCAGGTAGCGTGGCGTTATGGTGCTATAACAGTGTGCGATTACCTTATAAATGTATAAAAGAATAAGTAGGGTTTGTATTTGTGTAGACGTTTACGTAGAGTTACAACAGACGATGAAAAGCAATAAAAGAAATAAAATTCGTAACTTATGTTTTGCACCGTGCTGCTAAGGAAAAATAGTAGCGAGTGCCGACAGCCATTTTGTATGGTGCTGGGGGGAAGTTAAAATTATTATACGTCGCGGGAAATGTATTTTTTCATGGGGTGGCTAAATTTATTTGTAAAGGCGACAGTTATAATTTTTATCCCCGGTGTAATGTATAGCGAACAATATTCGCAGAAGGTGATAGGACTTACATAAAAGGGGAACAACGATCGAAATGTATACTTGTTTTGTACTTGGTAAACGTATTTGGTAGCCAGTCATTTTTAACAGACATATAAATTTATATTTTATACATTATGTCGTCGGCACTGGTCGACTATGATCTGGTAGGCAAAAAACTCCAGAGCCTCGTTCACCTTCGTAGAGTGGCTAATCTATCGGTCTTTTATCGGATACACTTTTGAGAGTGCGCTGCGGAATTGCACGACTTAATTCCAATTCTCCGTTTTTCTATCTATTGTCGAGGCGCATAGATACTAGATATCACCATATGTTGGACGTTTCATGTATCCGGATAAAGCGGTGCGACTCGACATTCTTCATTCGAACCGCAAGGGACTGCAACATTCTTCCTGAGTCTGTGTTCCCCGACGAGTACGATCTGGGGATCTTTGAGGGAAGAGTGAACAAGTACCTTCTAGGGAAGCGCGTTCCATCTTAGGCCTCAGCTTACCATCAGGCGAGATCGAGGTCAAGCGCTTCCCTATCGATATTAAAAAAAACTGCTACAACAAAATTCCCATTCTCTGTATCTCTTGAACCCTGCATCGGATCTTCACGAAATTTAAAGGAAGTACACGGAAAGTATATCCTCTCAAAAAAAAATTCAAATCCGTTCACGAATGTACGAGTTCTGAGTTCACACACAGTTTAAAAAAAAAACATTAAAAGATACTACACGGAAAGTATAACCACTCAAAATAAAAAGAATTTACCAATAACTTAATTCTGAGGTAACAAACATTGAAATAAGGCAACCATATCGTTATTTATTTAACATCGCTTGCTATGCAAGTGTTAGAATCGACCTACTAAATATTTTTCAAAATACTTGTGTCAGGTGATCCTGCTCTTCCATAGCTAAATTTGACATTCATATTTTATAGTTTTTCCACGTCCCGGGCTCCTTTGAAGAATAGGCCAACTGCCGTTCTGCAAGGCAGGTCGTAAAAGGCGACCGATTGGCTATACAAGTCGCAACCATCGTGGCTACTAAGTGGTACTGATATGTATTGTCTCGCCCGGGTCTGGTACCACCGCCTTACCTATACCTGGCACAATAGCGTCAGTGCTCGTCACTGTCGTGTTTCGGTTTGGAGGGTAAGGTAGTCGGTAAACTTATGCATGTGGCATTAGACCTCGCCACAAGATAGCAACGCACATTAACATCTTTGGTGTCTATAGGCGATGGTTGACTCTTTCCATTAGGAGACCCATCTGCTTTTTCTTATCTTATGAAATAAAAAAAAAATATCATTATTATATTCTTTATTATTACTAGATTATATTATTACAATATTAGATTAAATGATACAACAATATAACAGGTAAGTAATTTATAAACATTTTTTTTAAATTTTTGTATAACATGCAATGAAAACATGCAAACATAATGTATCGGTGCGAATGTACGTGTGCATTGGAGCATCCATGTGCGTGTGTATGTATGTGTGTGTAAGTTTGTCATTTGTGAGTGTGTGTGTGTAAGTTTGTGAGTGTATGTGTGTGTGTTTCCCAGGCAACGTTGTTCTAACAGAAAACAGATTAAAATACACATTTTTAATTTACTCGACCCAAAAAAAACCCAAAACCCAGGACCTCGTGTGGTCAAATTCGACACCGTGTCATTAGCCCATGGCGGCAATAAATAATTAGATCGATTTCAAATATCGACTATACTCATATATTAAAAACTACTAAATCGATTTTGATGAAACTTATACTGTTCTCTAAGACGGAATAAACTTGATTTAAATCAAAAAGAATTATCCCGATACAACAGCGTTTCTTAACTTTTTCAGTCCGCCGACCCCTGGAAAATCCAGCACAATTTCAAGGCCCCTCTTAATAAAAAACATTAGCATTTATTTATTAATTCGAATGATATAATACATAGATAGATGAGACGGCGAACCCCCATGCACATACTCGTGGACCCCCAGAGGTCTGCGGACCACAGGT
Source organism: Apodemia mormo (assembly GCA_036924255.1). Lineage (NCBI taxonomy): Eukaryota > Metazoa > Arthropoda > Insecta > Lepidoptera > Riodinidae > Apodemia > Apodemia mormo. The sequence continues at coordinate 2,197,209 of JAUPFN010000009.1, read as the reverse complement.
TAAGAAACACTGCCTGGACTGTCCTATGATGACAGTGAGAAGTTATTATTAGTTTGAAAATAAACAAAACTTAGAATTATGTATTTTACTACGTTTAATTTTTCTCTTATTACTTAAGTTGATATAGTTTAAGAGTTTAATTTAATAACATAACACTGTAAACTATGCGTACTTGATTTTTTATTAGTGGTTATTAAAATTATTGTATTTCACTAGCCCCTATGGCCTGAAACGCAGGTTAACCTAGTTCAGGCAGATACGTGTTAAGTTAGATCATAAGATAGTTTTTAATGATTTTACAATTCAGTGTAGTGCACAATTTATCTGAATAAATGATTTAATTTGATTTGATTAAAACGGAAGCTTTTTTTAACTGCGATACACTTTCATATTAGTTTCCGAGAAATTCGTGGGCATACATAAAACTGTACAAACATACATACACTTACAAAATTTACTACACATTTTTTTTTCTATTGCATCACAGCAGTTCCATATAACATTTCGCGGAAAATTTGCAAATTAAGTACCATAGTTGCTTCTTTAAAATATTTTTGTTTATTTTTTCATGCACAATTTAGTACTATTTTTGCTTTTATTGTGTGGCGATCGTGTTTATATGAATAAATATGTTATTGGTATTCACTATGTTGATAAATATGAATATTTGAGGGTCAAAAATTAATTTTATATCTTTAACTTTTCTAGAATATTGTAATCAAGATCAGGTTTTGTATCGTCTATCGAGTGGTTAACTAGTAACTTTTATTAAATTTTGTATGAGGTGTAAATTCACCAAAAAAATAAATGCAAAACAAAGTGCCAGGTTTCCCATAAAACTTGACTAAAGAGTCATTAAAAACTCCCAAACACCCTTATAAAACAAAACAAGTTGAAACATCGCTGTAGCTTCCTGAACCAATATATCTACGGTGCTACGCCGTAGCCCGTAGCGGCTGAAATATGGCCGATGTATTATTCAAAGAAATTGCCACATATTTCATCCACGAGGCATATCTTTGAGATATGCGATGCTTAGTCTGCGAAATAAAGTCATTTTGTTGATAAAAAAGATAATTTACCGCCGCTTTATTTATCTATACCAAAGTTGCATGTATTATATTCACTTAATGTTATATATAGGCATAGAAAAAAAGTTATTAAACATTTTTAGTGATATCTTTTACGTTTCAAAATATTAACAGATAATAAAAATAGTAATTCCGATTTGAAAAATAAGAAAAGCGAAAATCGGATATCTTCAAACATTACCGACTAAAGCAATACACCAATCCAATAGTCTTAAACCTTGGCCACAGAAAGATTTTTATTTTTCTCTCTCTTATCTGTTTGGAAATACATTTTGTAGCAAATAGTTCCACAAATCAGTCGTGCAAGGTAAAGATATTATAAATATATAGACAGTCGTACCAGGAACAATTTTTTTGATCAATAACAAGCAGAATTTTCGGGAACATCTTCGTTTTAACGAGACAACCATAAATAAATAATGATAATAAATAATTAAATATATAATCCCTTCTCGATCTCGATCGATCGAGAAACTAGTGATAAAGTTATGGGACTTCGAACATATTAATTTGGTAAAGGAAAATATTGTATTTTATTATTTTATTACAAATATTGTATTTATTTCGGTGGGATTCCTTTGTTTAGTAATTCCCTGAGAGCAGATTCCCATTAAATTTCAAGAAAATTCGTTGACTTGTTAAGATAAAGAATAAACTAATGTTATTAAATCTAAAAGTTTCTGCCATTACGAAATCATTATATAACAGAATTCTATGTGGTCTACGATCACAGGATAACAGGAAATCAGATCGTTCTTGTGACAGGAAAAAATAAGCATCACAATTAGTGATACCTGTTTAACAAAGATACGTGTGACACAAAGGTGAATGATATGTCAATATGATAGCATTATCGAAACAGTAAGTCTTATACATTCATATATGCACGTAAACATTCACTTCATTTATTTATTTATTTTATTTCCCTTTTCACGTTTTCACCTCATAATACATTAATCGCCTCTGTGGTCTAGTGGTCCGATCTCGGAGTTGGCTAAATTAGGTCCCGAGTTCGATTCTCGGGTCGGGCAAATCAGAAATTTATCTTTTCAATTTTCTAATAAAACAAAGTTGCCTGGTATTGGATTAGTTGGCGATAGGCTTGCCACCTATCGGATAGTGGGACTAAGTATCCTTGGCTAATCAAGGCTACATTGGTTGTACCTGTGCCACCTCTCCGGGGGATACGGGCGTGAAGATAATTTTTTTTACTTTTTCTTGTAAACCATGTGACAGCAAATAAGTATTTGGTAGAATCCATCGTCTATAGACACCAAAGATTAATGGTGCGTTGCTATCTGTATGGCAGGGATGGAATGACAAATTCCCGGCTACCTTATTGCAGATAATATGTCCAGTGGTTTAGTCAGTTAGTCATCTTGTGTTTCGTCTTATAAATCGCAAATAAACAGGTTATCCAGGGAAAAGATTCGGATTAAAGGCCACATAACAAATCTAATGTATATTGCTTTAACTGACGGGTAGAACTTTAGTTCTACATAAATTACTCTTTTATATAACAAATTAATTAATACGAGTCAACAAAGCTAGCATCTTTAGCTAGATGTGGAACCTAAATGCAGCCTAATAAATCTACTTCATTTTTATAAAACAAGCCAGGTAGCGACAAACTTGTGGCAATTTCAAGCCATGTAATAATGACCTGCAATTTATGTCACTATAACTAGGTATTTGCGATTGCGATAAGGTGCCAGTAACGGCACTATTTATACGTCATTAATAACACTGCAATGTTACTTGGAGATAATAAAAATTGCACACTGGAATAAAACCATAAAAAAGTATACATAAAGTAAAAGCCAAAATTAAGGTACATAATTTGCAAAATTTCCGCAAAATCTTATATGAAACTGCTGTGATGAATCTGAAACAATAGAAATTATAAGAAATGGGACAAACTTACCGAAGGTCTGAAAATTAAAAGAGAGACGTTAGTGGCGCAATAGTCCACCTACGTTCACCACACTTTCACCCACGCCAGTAGTAAAGGCAGTAACACACAAATTATGTACTCAACGCACGTTTTCCTTCGCAACCGAAGCATCTTTAGAAGAGTCGAACATCACCTCTTTCTATGAAGGGTGAAGCATTAATGAGTGAAGTGGTATTCATTGCACACTGCTATTCAGTTTATTCAGTTTCAGACCTTGGATAAGTTTTTGGATAAATTTTATTTTTCAGTTTAATTTTTAGGATAAAAATGCATAGTAACGTATTAGAATAAAGCAAATTAAAATAAGTTTTTTTTTGTATACTGTATACTTTTAAATTAATAAATTCTATACTATTCTATTCTGTACCTACACTTGTATTCTAAATTTTTTCATGCATTCTCCCTGTTATGGGTTTGCTGGGAGAAATATCTTAAAGAGATAAGCTCGCCTTTTGTGGAATTTTCATTACTTAATCAAAATGTAGTTTTATCTTTATCAATAACACAACACGTCAAGTACAATGAGGTATAATTTTGTTTCAATTTTTTTTTTGTGTTATAGCACTCACCCCGTGCTTGGGAAACTGAAAAAATCTTAAAAACAACAAAGAAAAATATCGACACGCGGGATTTGAACCTGCGACCATTTCGCTAAAGCCACAAAATCGACGTAATCGATCATATAGCAAAGAAGAATTTCGCCGCCTCGGGCCTGTCGACACTAGCTCAGTGGAAGAGCGTCCCGGCTTTAGGGAAATGGCCGCAGGTTCAAATCCCGCGTGTCGATATTTTTCTTTGTTGTTTTTAAAATTTTGTTTCAGTTGCATCACAGCAATTTTATATAATATTTCGTGGAAATTCATCAAATCCAATTTCATCTTTAAGTTATGGATTTTCACAAAGTAACGCCCGAACCTATAAAATATACATAAAGATGTTGAGCCATGTGAAGAATCATGCCATCGATAGAGACAGAAAGGAAATAAAATTTATTACTTGCTTCTCCATCTAACCTATGTAAACACGTATACCAAATATGTATGTATTTTATCTCTATAACATAGACAGACGCAATAAAGTTAGCTTAAAAACTCTTCAGAGCCAAATAAAAAAAAATAACAAAAACTGTCACGCTAATCAAAATTAAATGACACAATTACACAACACATTTGTACCACCTGGATTTTACACAAAAGAACATAAATCAAATCGATTTATCACGCGGGATTCGCCTTTAAAAGATAATATATTGGAACATTAGAGAATAATAGACGCTCGAAACGATCGTTCATCATGTTTTTGCGCGATTTTTCAATTACTTCTATTTCAAACTTTATTTAAATAGTCATAAGAATACATTTTCAGTGATAAAAAGCCAATATGTGGTAGCATACGCAATGTATTGGCCTAAAGATAGCACCACATATTACTAATACAGTAATATTGGATTTGTATTTTTCTAATATGGATTTAGATTAATATGAAAAAAAAAATTGAATTTTATATCATTAAGATAATTTGGTCAAGTAGTTAGCAATTTCGCAATCGAAGGGACTGGTTCGATTTCCATTTAGTGTTGAGCATATATGTTTGTATTTCCGTGCTTGAGTGTATATTAAACATATTATGTATATATATATATATATATATATATATATATATATATATATATATATATATATATATATATATATATATATATATATATATATATATATATATATATATATATATATATATATATATATATTAGGGTGATTCATTTGCGACAAACATTTTTTTTTTAGGTGCTCAAGCAAAATTTTGTTCTACATATTGAAAAAAAAATTTCCACCAAGTTAGAGCTCTTAATTCGAGTTTGAAGTGCTTGCCGTTTTAATTTGATTTTTTCCCATTAGAAATGCATGTAAATATTTTTATTTTTTTTCAAATTTCTAATGCTTGGACACATTTAATGATATTGGCATTCTGATTACTGAAATATATCCAGGATTCCACGCTCTTTAAATGACTTTTCGTCAATTTTAATGTCGCCTGCTTTGGTCCACTGGTACCATCTGTCAAAGTTATGTTTTCGAATAAAATGCACATTTTTTTGTTTTTACAGCGAAAATTGATTGATTGATGGAAAAAATAATACATATTTTTATAAAAAATTTGATTCTCTTCAAAAAAGGTCGTAACTTAAGTCTCTCAGACTCATAATTTTTAACTTGCAGTAACTTTTGTAACTTAAAATGTAGAAAAATGATAAAAAAATTACAAATTATGATGTTTAAATTCAAGTTTTTGTTTCAAATTTATTTTTCTCATTACATTGTCAATTTTACTTTTTGTACTTTTATACCTGACATGTTACACATACTGACATACAGACACACATACACACACAAATAAATAAATAACACAATAAGCGGGAAACAAAAAAGTTAATACAAAATTTTAATAAATTTGTAATTTATCATATTTTTATTTTTATTAGAAATACAACCGAAAGAAAATGAATTGTTATTTTATAAACTTTAAATGAAAGCTCTGTTTACTAAATATATCTTCACATAAGTTAGGTATTACTTTGTTGTTGAATAAAGTTTTTTGGTACATGTTAGGAATTCTTTTCTATAATTTTGAACAGTTAATAATAGGCATTGTTTTTTATCTTCGTCGTATGTGCCAAACTCATTGAATTTTTCAATGAGCGCAACACATCGCTCGACTGTGTCGTTTACAACTTTTACAGAGCTTTCATTTAAAGTTTATAAAATAACAATTCATTTTCTTTCGGTTGTATTTCTAATAAAAATATAAACTATGATAAATTACAAATTTATTAAAATTTTGTATTAACTTTTTTGTTTCCCGCTTATTGTGTTATTTATTTATTTGTATGTGTATGTGTGTCTGTATGTCAGTATGTGTAACATGTCAGGTATAAAAGTACAAAAAGTAAAATTGACAATGTAATGAAAAAAATAAATTTGAAACAAAAACTTGAATTTAAACATCATAATTTGTAATTTTTTTATCATTTTTCTACATTTTTAGTTACAAAAGTTACTGCAAGTTAAAAACTATCCGCCTTATTACAAAAACAGGCCTAGATCTGGGTTTAAACCAAGATTAAGAAATCTAGACTTGTTACGGTATTAAAGTTAGATTCAGTACTAAAATTCATTCTTATTACAAAAACGAGTCTAACTGAGGACTAGCTAATACCGAAGATAGACCTTGGATGAACATGTTTCCACAGATTATAAGCTAAAATGACTCTAAACCATTCGTTCATTCACTCGGCGTAACATGCAACGTTCTGTTACAACAAACATACTTATATGAAAAGAAAGCAAATTGTTTATTAAAAGTGATTTATGAGTTCGAAAGTGATAATAAAATAAAATATAGGTACAATTTTGCTATGAAAATTATCTTAAATCTGAAAACGTTGAAATTATATGAATTTTCTTTTTATTTCCACTATATACTTATATGTGTACACGTATCGAGTTAGCGTACAACGAACCAAACTAAAAAAAACAAAAAAAAATGTGTGACGCGCGTAATTTAATCCGAATGTTTATAATAAATACTATATGCGAAAGTAAACATTTCAATAATATATATACAACAGCACTTCAAGTTACTTAATATTTCTGTATTTCCATAGCTAGTCTGTTTTTATTTATTATTGAAGCACAAAACCTGAGTGCCTCGAGTAGGTACGATTAGGTTTTGTTATAAAATCTAGCATTACTTTTTTTACCGTAATCAGTCAGTCAGTGCAGTCTATAGCACCTATAACTTTCAAAAATTAGCTATACGGCGAAACTTCCTCATTGCTTCTTCTTGCTGATTTAAAGTAGCTGGCATCTTTATAAATCTATGGGGCAATTCATCTAAAATCCCTGCTATTTTCTTACAAGTTTTGCTAATAGTCGGCTGAGATACACCATGTAAGTCGGCAGTATCGTCTTAAATCTATAGAAACAATAATAATATTTTAGTAAGTTCTCCAGCAATTGAAATATCCTGGCATTGCTTGTAATGTAGATTATCAAGTTTATACACTTACCTCATGACGAGCCCAGTTACGTAATGCGCAAACCACTTGCAACTCAGGACTGAGAGCCTGTCCCCGAGGGTCATGAACTAAATCTTCTCGCAATAAATCCACTATTTGGCTGGCAAACCTTTTTGTGAATCTATATTTTTTCGAAAGTCTCCGTCAATTAAATGAAACGGATTCACTCGACTTTGGGGTCTATTAAGCTTCTGGTATGTATCCGATTCATCCAAATCTTCCAAATCCTTTATATCAATTACGTTTATGTCCATTTTTTATTATTTTAATTACAAATAATTATTTCACAACAAATACGACGTTTATGTCAACTTTGAAGTTTGACGTTTTGAGCTTAGTATTAAACTTAAACTAGGGGTCGCGTAGGTTTATCTTTAGAACCATAGAAGATACTCGGACTAGCGCTAAACCCGGTTTTATAATAACGTTTCATCTAATACTAGTAATAAAACTGGTGTTAAGGTCGGTACTATATTTAGACCTCGTTTTGGAATAAGGCGGTATGAGTCTGAGAGACTTAAGTTACGACCTTTTTTGAAGAGAATCAAATTTTTTATAAAAATATGTATTATTTTTTCCATCTATCAATCAATTTTCGCTGTAAAAATAAAAAAATGTGCATTTTATTCGAAAACATAACTTTGACAGATGGTACCAGTGGACCAAAGCAGGCGACATTAAAATTGACGAAAAGTCATTTAAAGAGCGTGGAATCCTGGATATATTTCAGCAATCAGAATGCCAATATCATTAAATGTGTCCAAGCATTAGAAATTTGAAAAAAAATAAAAATATTTACATGCATTTCTAATGGGAAAAAATCAAATTAAAACGGCAAGCACTTCATACTCGAATTAAGAGCTCTAACTTGGTGGAAATTTTTTTTTCAATATGTAGAACAAAATTTTGCTTGAGCACCTAAAAAAAAAAATGTTTGTCGCAAATGAATCACCCTAATATATATATATATATATATATATATATATATATATATATATATATATATATATATATATATATATATATATTTCCCCCCGTGTTGATCCAAGCTCTTTTGGTGGTACAACTGCTTTACCTATTTAAATGGTATACTCATGGATGTGGTATTAAGACCCCAGCACACGAATAGAATTGCACTATTAATATTTTTGTTGTCTACAGGCAAATGTTGTCTTTTTGCCATCAAGAGAGTCATCTGCTTGTTTGCTATCTTATAAAATAAAAAAAAAACCATCTGCTTGTTTGCCATCTGAATGTTTGCTATCTTATGGAATTGAAAAACACATGGACATAGTATTTTACCCCCTATTTCACTATCTAGAAGATGGCATTTGAAAATTCCTTTCTTGTTTTTTTTTCTACATCATAAAAACAACCTCTGAAAAAACTGATTCGAGGGTTTAATCTGGGCGTTGATATGTCAGTCAGTGAGTCAGGACATTTTAATATACATATATAGATCCCTGCTAAACAAATATTTCTTATTATGTCTTATTCTTCCACCGCTAAAAACTATTTTCTCGTCATTTTGGTGTCTATATGCGATGGTTTCTTTTTCTATCAGGCGAGCCATCTGCTTATTTCTTATCTAATGATAATAAAAAAAGTCCTGTCGTAATAATTTCCCTTATTGTCGCTGTCATTTTTCAGAATGAAGGTAAGGTATCTGGAAAACTCATGCACTTGGCATTCCAAGTTCACCACACGAATAACAAAGCAACAATAAGTTATTGGTTGTTTTTGTGTGTTATTAGCAATAACACAATTGGTGCTTATAGGTGATGGTTATGTCTGTCCTTGAGGAGAGCCATTTGATTCTTAGCTATCTTACAACATGAAATTTTAGGGGAGCCATCTGCTTGTTTGCTAACCTATAAAAAAGTTAATGAACGAATGTGGAAACACCCTAACGCAGTGATGGAGCAAGTATATCTGTTTCTTTTAAATCAGTTGCAAGTGATGGGTAGATATTTCCTTTGTGATTTCCTTCGAGAATTGTGTTTGGTCATTTTTTATTATTCCTTGATTATAACATAGACAATCAATGAATGTAACAGGTCATAAATTGTTCTTTTTTATCTCAAATTAATTTGATTCAGGCATTCTAATAAATGTAGAGTTGGTTTGTATCTAAATGAATATTATAAATGCGAAAGTTAGTATGTTTGGATGGATGGAAGTTTGTTATTCAATCACGCAAAAACGGCTGAACTGATTTGGATAAAATTTGGCACACATGCATATGATAACCTGAAATAATACATAGAATACTTTTTACCTCAGAAAGATAAGTTGTCCCCATGGGATTGTTTGTTACTCAAACACGCAAAAACGGCTTGACTGATTGAGATGAATTTCAGCACATAGGTAGATGATGGTCTGGAATAGCACAGGAAACTATTGATGATATCTATAGCTGATGGTAATTTCCTTTTTATCATTAGATATATCTGCCATAAAATTACATATAAAAATCATCTTAATATATTATATAAGTTTCGTGTCACGTTGTTTGTTTGTGATGGAATCCGAAACTACAGAACCGATTTCAACGAAATGTTGTAAATATCTAATGTAAAAGATAGAATAGTTTTTGTCTCAATAAATCCCCCCCTACTCTCAGGTAGCTGATAAGGCAAAACAACGTTTGCCTTATAAGCTAGTTAGTACATACGAAACAAACTACAAACACGATAATATCTGTCATCGAAAATAAAACTAGTAAAATGAATAGCTGTAAATAATCTGGTGTTGGTTCTGTAAGCGAAACTGGTTGTTAATCTATACTGATATTATAAAGCTGAATAGTTTGTGTGTTTGTTTGGTTAAACGCGCTAATCTCTGAATGTACCAGTCAGATTTAAAAAATCTTTTTGTGTATGATACCCATATTCACTCGGAGGCTATAGACTAGCTTTTTACCCAACTGCGCAAAACTAAGTAATATTTTGGGTCACGCGAAGTCGCGTGATGATCATTGATGTTCGTATTTATAGATTTGGATGTTTTTTATTCATATTTATGTATTTGTATATGTATTTTTATGTATATTTAATATGTAGTTCATATTTGATTATTTATATCTATTATCATTGTCTGACACACATACGCTATTTGTTATAAGGGGTTAGATTAATTTCTGTAATTTCTTTTTGTGATATTTATTTATTCATAAATATTGTATTAAAACTAATCCTTCTGTTTGGTTTGATGACTCAAAACCCAACCATCAGTAGATTATACACTTTGCATGCTCTTAAAATGTAATCATAGTCTTGGTTACAGATGTAGCGTAACGTAATTGAAATATACCGAGGTAATATTCATTAATGTAGGTAACTTAAAGTTATGGCGGCTCTAACGACGCTAACAGCGCCACTCTAGTACGTGAGCGTGCGTTTATCCTTTGTTTTATGAAAAACACGGTGGAGTTATTACGTGGGGTAAATTTTATAAGTCCTTTTAAGTTAGTGGATGAGTAGGGAGTTCTGTGTGAAATTTTATGAACAAGAAATACACATATGATGTACATTTTAACCAAGTAGTGGCATACCAAGTAAATATAGTAGATTTTTATGTGCATCAAAAATATTAACGAAGTTATTAGTATATAACTATGGGATTTAACTTTTTAAAGCTATATTCCTTTTGAGCGTTTGAAGACCGCAAACAAACAGATGGGTCTCCTAAGGGAAAGAGTCAAACATCGCGTTAGACACCAAAGGTGTTAAGGATGCGTTTCAAGATTTTGATTTTACCTTTGTTGGCGAGGTCTAATGCCACGTGTATAAGTTTACTGGCTACCTTTCTCTCCAAACCGGTAAACATACAGTGACAAGCAGTGACACTATTTCGGCAGGAATTGGTAAGGCGGTGTAGGTGGTAGCAAAACCGGGCGAGACAATGCAGAACTCTACTACTAATTAATACTTATGTTATAATTGTGTTGGGCGTTTCAGAAATTATAAATACATTTTTTTACGCTAGACTCGCACTCCTGAAAGCCAGCGACATGCAGTTAGCTGGTATTACGATTCGCGCGCACACCGGCAACCAACACATGAAGTTAGCTGATATTACGATGCGCGCGCACACCGACAGCAGTGACATGAACTTGGCTCATATAACGACGCACACCAGCAGCCAGCTACGAGTTCTGACTTGCTTAAGCATATTTTTTACGTGCGTACATAAGTACACACATGCGCGTTTTTTTATTATATGATTTTCTAAAACACACAGCGTTATTATGAAGACTTGCTTCCATACGGATCATAAAGGTAATAATGTACGTATGTAGAATTATGTAGAAGATAAAGTATGTAGAAGAAAAAAAAAGAATAGAAGAATGACCAAGTTCATCTTCTATCTCTCTCTCTCTCTATCTCAATAGACGCACAACAACTTTTGCTTAGTTCGCTTATACTTTGTCCATGATAACAATAAATTCATTAGCTCTGTCAGTAGTAACTAAAAAACTTTTGATAGCGGTATTTATATACAGATACCGCTTTGAAAAGTTTTATAGATTATTTCATAGTACATCAAATAACTAGTATTGCTCCAGATGAAAAAGTTAATCATCGTCTATCTATAGACACCAAAGATGTTAATTTTGCGTTGCTATCCGTTTAGTGACGTTGAAATACATTACCGGCTATAGTACCTATCTCCCAAACTGAAACACGACAGTGACAATCACCAACACTTTGCATCTGGAACAGGAACAGGTGGTGATACCAAACCTGGTTAAGACGTTACAGGACTCTACGACCTAGCAAAGACATGAAACTTGCGCAGAAGACTTAACAACCATGTTAAGAAAATATATAAAATTAGCTAACTAAATTTGGTAATAAATAAAAAAATATCATCACACACCCTTAAAGGGTAGGCAGAGTAAACCAAACGTGTATAGACTTTTCGGTTCACACAGGTTTTCCAGTTGACAAGATGAGTGGTGATCCTTATTGCCGCATTCTACCAACTCGACAAAGATTTTTGACTATTTTAAGCGATAACCGGAACCGACGGATTCAGGTTGTCACCCGAGGCACGGAAGTGGTAACAAACCACCCTGCCAATCTCCGAGCTACTACTTAGATTTATTGGATTTTCGAGAAAAATCTCAAAAAAACCTCAATCAAATCAATGCCGAGATTTCATGATGATGTGCCGAATAGTAGGCAGTTAGTAATAAAAAGTAATAGTAGGCAGTTGGTAATAAAAAGTAATAGTAGGCAGTTGGCAATAAAAAGTAATAGTAGGCAGTTGGTAATAAAAAGTAATAGTAGGCAGTTGGTAATAAAAAGTAATAGTAGGCAGTTGGTAATAAAAAGTAATAGTAGGCAGTTGGTAATAAATGTTGGTGGTTTTTATATTTTTCCATTAGACAAACATTATACATGAATATTTTCTTTTATTATTCTAATACCTACTTTTAAATTTTAATATTCTAGAATTGAATGATCTAAAAACCTAGATTTACAGCTAAAACATAATAAAAAGAATGAATAAGTGATATTACCATTCAATATCAAACTCGGTCACGAGACACAATTGTTATTAAAAATTTGTAAAGCGAAACACCTAATTCATTATCTTCATTTGCGTCATGAAACGCTTAAAACTGTGATATACAGGCTGTTTCATTACTCGTAGCTGTCGAGGCTGGCGATAATTCAAAATTATGGCCTCTTTACCGCACCACATTACTCTCGCGGCTTATTTTCGTTTTTTAACATTCACTTCAATGGGTATATATTATTTTCATCTGACTTTAAAAAAGTAGTTTATTTATTTCATATCTTGTTTTCTATATGCATCAATAATTTTATTTAATTAATTGTTTAGACAAATATGTCTCCCAAATAGATTGAATATCGTAACTTATAAATGTAACACTTAATGACTAGTCAAAAAATATACTTACATAATTTTACAATAACAGTAAGATAAAGTATGACTTAAAATTAACACTGTTTTTATATTTTTATTGAGTATGTGTTATCAAGACGCTCTATTGATTTATCATTTATAAGAAGACCAGAGTAATGATATTCTTGTATTCTCTCTCTCTCTCTCTGTGTGTGTGTGTGTGTGTGTGTGTCTCTGTGTGTGTACATTCTGTATTTAATATTATTTATTGACTTTTAAATTTTGAGGTAATTATTTAGGACACTGTAATTTTTATAAATAATAATAAAGCTTTTGCGGCAGGAGTAGGTAAAGCGGTGGTACCGGACCCGGGTTAAATAATGAAAAACTCTACTACTTAGTAGCCAAGATAGTAGTGACTTTCAGAGCCAATCGGTTACATCTTACGAATTGCCTGGCAGAATATTTTTGGTGTCTATGACGATGGTTTCTCTTTCCATTAGGACAGCCTTGGCGTGTTTGCTATCCCGTAATTTTTAAATTTATAGTTAATAAGATACACGCCATAATGGAGCATAGAAAAAACCATAATATAGGTAAATGTGCTAGTTTCTTGGCTTTATTCTATATTGAAATATAATTGATTAGAAAGTGAGTGATATCGATTAAATTACTTTTGATTTTATAACTTCTAAGCTTCAAAATAAAAATTTGTAATAATGCAAGGAAAAAATGTGACAAAGAATTATACTACCCACCACTGTCAGAATTTTATACAATAATTATGTACGCTACTGTCTTGTGATCTAGTGGTAAACCTATTCGGTTTGATACCCCGGTCAGGAAGTATTGTTTTTGAAGATTTTTTTGAGGCTTCCTTCAAAAACGTATACCTTGGGCTTGGAGCATAAACCCACGTGGCCGGGAAGAAAACAGTCAAAAAGTCTGCTGCGAGGCGGTACCATCAACTATTTGTAACTTTATATAAAGTCATAAATATATATTTTATAATTAGTATTAGTTTTCTGTTAAAAACAACATTGCCCAGGATTGGAAAGTGCCCGGTTGGCGATAGGCTTGTCATTTATTACATTGTGGGACCAAGTATCTTCGGCTAATCGTGGGTGCACTTGTTGCATCTCGCCGTATATATCCCCGTTAGTATAACATCAACTATATACATCGCCTCTGTGGTCTAGTGGTCCAGCGTTGGCGTTGACCACATGAGGTCCCGGGTTCGATTCCCGGGTCGGGCACATTAAAAAAAAAAGGAGTTTTTTCAGTTTTCTGAGAAACACAAAGGTGCTCGGGATTGGAAAGTGCCCGGTTGGCGATAGGCTTGCCACCTATCACATTTGTGGGACTAAGTATCTTCGGCTAATCGTGGGTGCACTTGTTGTACCTCTGCCTACCCCTTCGGGGATATGGGCGTAAAGAAACTTACTTAACTATATAGTTGATGAATCAGTGAGTCGTATACTGAACTGCCTTATAATTATCTGTTCAGTCTAACTACCGTGCAACGCTATTGATTTTCTGTATCAACCGACTTTGTAAAAAGCTGAGGTTTTCAATTCGTCAGAATATTTTTTATGTATGTTCACCGATTATATAAAGACGCTTGAAATGATTTGGTATTTATTTTTTTGTTCAAAAGGCATACTTTTCAGGTAGTCTTATTTTAACGTGTTAAAGATCTGATGCAGGATTCAGTAATGTAGGAAATGGGAAATCAGTGTGTGAATTCCCATTTCCTGTATATAAATTATTTGTTATATCTAAACTTTACAAAAGAAAGAAAGAAAGAAAGAAAATATTTAATTGCAAGAATATGGGTATTACAAGTTGTTAAAAATTAATTAATTTACCAACATATTCTTCCATTATGTAGTGTAGAAATATTTAAAATTTATCAATATAATAATATTACATTTTAAACTTTGTATCGATATATATAGCACGGCCACACTGAAAACATCCGGTGGAAGAAACTCAGCGGGCTTGTCTTTTTTTTCTATTTTATGTACTTATTACTAATATACAAGAATGATTTCATATCACAAAATTTATTTTTATAATTATGCACAAGTTTCATTTTTTGTGTAATCAATTTTTTTTTATAATTAACAAAGTTATTTCACCATTTGCAAAATATAATTACATTAAATTTTTTTAAGGCGAATTCAACAAACTTATATATCTATCGATTAAAATTTAATTTATCAGCTAAAATTCTTTAATATCATAATAAGTTTTATTTAATAGCAAATCAACCAACTTTTTGCGAAATTTATTTATGGGCAATGATTTGAGACTATCATGAATATGATTGTATATAATAATAGACATACAATACAAATTTTTTGTAAAAATATTTAATTTTTGCTTAGGCACATATAATTTCTTACTATTTCTAAAATATGAGTTACCAGTGACATAGCATTAGTTATAAATCACTTTTGGTGTTTTTTTACAAATACGCATACCTTTAAAATATACAAACATATACAGGATTAACACATAAGGGAATATACCTTAACGGAGTAGAAAAGTGGTTTACAAGAATGTAACTGATTAACATCACATAATACTCAAATACATTTCTCTTGGACTCTAAAAATTCGTACCAAATCAACAGAATTTCCCCAAATAGGAATTCCATATTGTAAAAAATGGCAAAACTGATTTTTTACATACAATATAAGATTAAAAAATTTAACAAAATAAACATAATATATTATTATATAACACTAATTCAGTACTATTATATTTCAAATTTAGCAATAAAGTTTTCAATTAATATTTCAACAATGTAAAGGGAGTTATCAAACATAAATTTTATACGAACATAAATCACACAGAAAAAAATAACACTTTCATCATCGGATAACGCCAATTTATCTACCGACAATATTTATTCAAAGTCATAAATATCCCTTCAGCGAACTACCGCGTCGAATCCCTCCAACAAAGAAAACGCGTACATCACCGCAAAAAAAACCAAACACGCCACGACACCGCTTATTTATTTATGAGCTCAATTCATACTCAAAACCCTATACAATATTGAGCGATCGATATCTACTTATTTCGATGATACACAAAAGGACGTGTCAAAAAAACTGGCCCAAGTGTCAGCTATCTGTGACAGACGACAGCTGTGGGGAGTCTCACAATACACGGCATCGATTCATCAAGTTGACGACAATACTTAGGGCGCACCCTGTAATCGCGTCACAGATTAATATTCTCTACTAGAAAAGTTTCTTACAACTGGAAATTCTAGTTTGATTTTGTAGAATATATTTTAGAGTGTGGTCTTAAGACTGACAAGCGTGGTAAATTGACAATGCTTGTGATTTAGAAGGGAAATAAATAGCGTAAAAGCCGTGAAGACTGTAATGACAAACACACATTTCACGCTTACCATTGGTTGGGTTGATTGTTGCGAATTCGATATGGTTTTTTCCTTGTTTTCGAATTATGTGTATCCGTGAATAGTTAATTACAAATTCTAGTTTATAGTATTTGTGTTATTGTACGAAATTTTTGTGCTTTTGTTGAAAAATTGCTACTGAATTGAATGCAACCGGTGGTCATATTGGAACGAAGTTCCTTATCGCGCGTTGTGAAAGGGGGCTAGACGAAAAAAATTCTTACGAAAAGTTGTCACGACACTTTTTGCTATAGTAAGCTATTATAAGCTGTGCGGTGTGCGCATGTTTCTCTTTCTCTCTCTCTCTCTCTCTCTCTCTCTTGTAGAAAGCAAGCCAGATATTTTCATTTCTATTTCGCATTGAACAGTGTGGTGTCGCGACCATTTGACCATTTCGTATTTTTGTTGAGTGTATACAGGTTTTTTGTATCGAAAGGAACTTCGTTCCATCCGGGTGTCCCTTGACACCTCTCAAGTTTTCTTGTGTAAATTTCTTGCAGTCTGCTATGATATTTTTTAAGTTTAGTATAGGTATTATTTCATTATTGTATTAACTTTTTTTTTTTTTACTTTAATCAAGGAAAATTTCTTCTTCGAAACCAAACTATTTAATTATATGGCAATAGTATTGCAAGCATAGAAAGAAATAAATAAAGTTATCTAAAGATAATAATATACTTACGTTAACAGATGCGTAGAAATTAAAAGTTGCTGGTTTTTTTAACAAGCACGAGAAGCTATTTAGATCTCAAAGAATAAATCTAGACTTGGGTACTGTACTGTAAAACTCATATGTTCGAGAAAAGCTGCTGTCTAGCCACTATAAGGGTATACAATAAAACACATAAGGAAATAAGAGAGCTACCGAGAAACTAAAATATAATAAATTGAAAATATAGCTTCTACAAAACACGGTAGGGTGCTGTACGAAGGTGGGGTCAAGAGTTTTCGAAACAGGCGTGTTTGCATGAATGTGCAGGAAGCAAGGCAAGTCTGTCTGGATCGTGACATGTGACAGTCAACGCTCTGCCTGCCACGTAAGAGATTTGGCGTGAATATATGTTGCTGTTTTTTTTTACAAGACTCGTTAGGGCTCCGTACCTAAAAGGTAAAACGGAACCCTATTACTAAGCTTCCACTGTCTGTCTGTCCGTCTGTGTGTCACCAAGCTATATCTCATAAACTGTGATAGCAAGAAAGCTGAAATTTTCACAAATTATTTATTTACGTTGCCGCTATCACAACAAATACTAAAAATAAAAAATGAAAATATTAAGGGGGTTTCCACATACAATAAACGTGTCATTTTTTGTATTTTTTTGCAATGATGGCACGGATAGAACTGTTCGTGTGCGAGTCCGAAGTCCGCACTTGGCCGCTTTTTTTCATACATTACAATATTTCTTTGATTTGAAAAAATTAAAAATAATTATATAATCTGTATCTGAAACAAATAAAATAATATTTACATGTCTATTTTATTAACATAATATTGTATCATAGTTGTGTTTTGACTATAAATTAATTTACTTTTGTATATATTAAAAAATATTTATTATATGATTCTTTATATTATTGGACATTTAAAATTATTTATTACCTATAACATTTCGCATTATTCATATATCATTATTCATCACGACTTTTTTGTATTAGCATTCATAATATAATATATTGAATTCATAATTTAAAATATTTTTACATTTTTAAAACGACTGAGTGTTTTGATTATTATTCCTTAACTTAAAGAGATAAAATTGAGTAATATATGAAATTGGTAATGGCTTGATAGTTTTAATACCTACTAGTAATTAAAATAATATATCTCTATTTTGGTAAGGATATAGTGATTCTCCGATTCTACAATCTCAGTGAATTAAAATTATAAATGTTACATACATATTACTATAGGATTTAATTTAGAAACTGTCATGATAATAAACTCAACTTGAATATTTGCACAAAACGGGCAAAATAGGAATGAAGGGCAACATATTTTTAAATGAGATTTAATTATGGAAATAAAATAAAATAATGTAATAAAATAAATATAAAAAATATTATTATGTGTTACAAATTATATGATAACTTTATAGTTAGCAAACATATTTTATTATAATTAGTGGTTATTTTATTTTATTATAATTAATTTATTTTATTATAATTACCACATGAGGTCCCGGGTTCGATTCCCGGGTCGGGCACATAAAAAAGTGTTTTTTCAATTTTCTGAGAAACATAGTTGCTCGGGATTGGAAAGTGCCCGGTTGGCGATAGGCTTGCCACCTATCACATTTGTGGGACCAAGTATCTTCGGCTAATCGTGGGTGCACTTGTTGTACCTCTGCCTACCCCTTCGGGGATATGGCGTGAAGATACTTTACTTTAGTGGGAAAATATTAAAGAAAGTAAGGCACACTTTCATAACAGTTTTTACATTATTATAAATCTGCGCAATGCTCTTTTTTTATAAAAAATATAAAACATGGCTGTTTATCAGATAGACTAAAATTACATACCTCATGACTAATAGACATTACGCATTACGAAAGAAACGTGTCACCGTGCATAAATGAGCAAACGCTACTATCACTGCCAAAAGTGTCATACATTTGTAGATATATTATATCGTGAAAAAATATAAATAAACCATGTTGTACTATTTTATCGTACCGAATGAGATTACATGGTTTAAAAATTACCCTTGGAGTGATTTTATTTCATCGGCGAGTAGTATAGCTCTGTACTGTATTTATGTGTGTGAATGCAAGCTACGCTGACAACCCAGACATTGCCTTAAAAGCGAATCCATTTAATCCGTGACCAAAATCATATAGAGGCAACATTACTGCTGAACAATAAAATCTCTTTTAAATATAACAACTGTCTTTAGCCGTAAAAAACAGTGTACAGTATCATCATATTGTCACACGATTGTAGTTTGTGTAATGTGTATTTTTATTAATTTAATGTATTTCTAATGCATTTTATTTAAAAAAAATTAGGTTTCTGCGTTAGGTTAGGTTTGCTGTATAATTTTATTCCTTTGAAAGGTTATATTTTTTTGGATCAGTTTGAAGTCAGGTTTTAATAATAATCACTTGCTTATTATGTATCTTTGTTTCTAGTTGCAAATTTAGCCTCAGGCGAAAACGAACATGCTATTTTTCCCCATTTATTTGTGCACTTAGGGGAATACACCATTCCGGTCATTATGACGCCACCACCGTATAACTGTCGACAATAAAAATAAAATATGCTTATCGCTGCCCCATAACGGTGCTTTAAGTCACTTGAGCAAAATTATGTGACAAGTAAAATCTATTCTTATAAATAAGGGTGAGCTTGGAAGGCGTAAAATGGTTCTTTTCAATTTGAGATTCATTAACGATTATGTGCATTTGTTCTACAATCAAGAGGGATCGAAAGAAAATTACTGAAAATGCGATCTATTATATATGCTATATAGTTAGTTAAATGTTGGTTTAAAGATAAATACCTTTAACGCTATTACAAGTTATAATTTTTCGCCACGTTGGTCTGGGTCCTTTTTGTAAAATGGAACATCTACCTTTCTGACAGGCAGTTTATAAAAGGCAAACGATTGTGTATGACTTACTATAATCGTGGCTACTTGATGGTAAACTTCTGCAACGTCTCGCCCGGGTTTTGTACCACCGCCTCAAGGTATGTACTCATGCTACGTGACCCGGTTAGGGAGTTTTTCAAAACCAGAGATTGAGGGAGGTCTTAGTATTTCTTCGGCGACAAACTAAGACCTCCCAAAGAATTTCTTTTTTTTTTAATTAGAAGAATTGTTAATATTTGACCGCCCCGTTGGTCGAATGGTTAGCAACCCTGACTACGCAATCAACGGGACTCGGGTTCGATCCCCGACGGGGACAAGCATTTGTGTGATGAGCATAAATGTTTGTATTTCCGGGTTTGGGTGTTTATTATGTATGTAAAAGTATTTATACATGTATTTCTATGTATTAATATCGTTGACTAACACCCATAACACAAGCAAATAATTTGCTTACTTTGGGGTTAGATCAATAAGTGTAATTTGTCCCGTGAATATTTATTTATGAATATTTATTTATTCTCTAGAAAAATCTTGATCTTTTTAGCTATATTAAAATCAGGTGCGCAACGTCTAGCGCTTTTTCAAACTCAAAATGAATGAAAACACAAAAAGTGTTTTTTTTTTGTTATTTTTTTTACATTACAAGTAAAGTTGTCACGTGCCGTGTCAATAAAGAGTAGCGATCGCCTGTACCCAAAATTCGACCATCATCACTAATCAATGTAATCTCTTTATTATCATATATGTCACATGAATGTAGTGTGTGTAATGTATATTTTTATTAATTTAATGTATTTCTAATGCATTTTATTTAAAAATATTATGTTTCTGCAGTCCTCCGTGACGTAAACTGTTTTCTTGACACAAAGTTTTTTCTTCACGTATTTATATATGAATAATTTAATAGGCAAATAAGCTATTAATTTATTACCACAGTCATAATTTATAACAGCTCCATTTATTGCCAATTCAATGAATACAACCGTAAATATTTTTCATTTTTTACGAAAACAGTATTTTTTCCATAATAAACCAAATTGTCATTTAGGTAAATTTCTACGCTTATTCCAATATTCAAGCAAATTCATTCTCCCGTTAAAATGTGGTTAAGCAACAAATAACCAAACATCCTTTCGCATTTAGATCTAATAAATGGAATATCTAGTTTTTTAATACTCGTGCTGTTATTATAGTAGCAACCAAATAGATATGCCATATCGTCTCTGTGGTTTAGTGGTACGGTGTCGGAATTGACCACATGAGGTTCCCGAGTCGCCCAACCCGAATTCAAAAAAGGGTTTTTTCAGTTTCCTAACAAAAACAATCTTGTCTGGGATTAGAAGAAGTACCTGGTTGGCGATAGGCAGGCCTCCTATTACATTGTGGAACTAAGTATTTTCGGCTTATCGAGGGTGCACTTCATGTACATCTGCCTACCCTTTCAGCGACACGGGCGTGAAGATACTACATAGTAAATGTTGTGGCGATATATTTCATCTACACCACCTTGAAGCTTGGTCATCTACCACTGGTCACTTTTCATTCACTTTTCTGGTCGAAACAGTAAAAGTCCCTCACACGGTGTTTCCAAGGAGCTTTGACTCAGGTATTTTTAAGATGTGATCAACAGTTTATTTAGTGGTCGACTTTGTATTAGCGGTTAGCTCCTTTTATTGCTGATGTTTTTTATATCATAACAAGCATATGGGTCTCCTGATGAAAAGAGTCATCCATCGCCTATAAACACCAAAGGTGTTAATGGTGCGTTACTAACTTGTGACAAGGTCTAATGCCACATGCAAAATTTTACCGGCTACCTTACCCTCTAAACTGGAACACGACAGTGACAGGTACTGACGCTATTGCGACAGGACTAGGTAAGGTGGTCGTACCAGGCCCGGGCGAGACAGTGCAGAACTCTACCACCTAGTGATGTCCATGGTTAGCGGTGACTGCTAAAAAAGATAGCTCTTCTGGTGGAAAGATGTTACAAGTACTCAAGCTACGTGCAGGAATAAGTAAGGCAGTGGAACCAAACGTCGAAACTCTACCATCTAATTATTAGACACAATTTTAACGTCTCTAACCTAGCAGTTAATTTATTCCTCAAATAGGAATATTACAATCATAATAATAATTTAATAGTAATTTTTACGTTAACTACATAGATAAATGATTGGTCTCGCGTAAAGCGCAATGAGACCAATTATTTATATCTAAGGTTACTAAAGATAAGTATTATATTATATAATTTCTGCAACTTAATGTTCTTACACTACATAAATACCTAAAAAAATAAGTACTCTTAGAATAAAATATATGAGACCGACATAATCACTAGGTTTAGTAACGTCGATCCTACTAAGTTTTATTTTGTTCCATTAGGATTAACCCTAATAATGATTGTACACTTATTTGTGGCCTTTCATTCAAATATCTTAGGTTTTAGTATATACAGACCAATTTTATAAGCTACATACCAATTTTATAAGCTACATGCTCATATGTAAATGCAAAATACCTTAAATAGCAACGTCAATTGATTTATTACGTAGTTTTTTATATTATAAGATAGCAAACCAGAAAATAGCTCTCCTGATGGAAAGAGACATCATATATAGTCACCAAAGATATTAATGGTGCGTTACTATCCCGTCGCGGGGTCTAATGCCACATGCATAAGTTTACCGGCTACTTTACCCTTCGAACCGGAACACGACAGTAATAAGCATTTACGCTATTGTGACAGGAATAGGTAAGACGGTGGTACCAGACCCGGGTGAGACAATGCAGAACTCCTCGTAGTCACGATCTAAGTGACAAGCATAAACCTTTACTCGCATTTTGCGAAGTGACTAGCATTAAGGTTCTATTCTATGAAAGTGGCTTAGATTTTTTTATTACACGATTAAATTATCACTTGTACATTAATTTCACTTTATCACTTTATTTTTAATATGTCACTCTATCGTTTTCACTTTTTTAAGCATCTTTATGATGTCAATATACTTTAAGTTAATTAACTGTTAATTAATTAAATTAAGCATATTAACATTGTCAAGATGCTTAAAAAATGGGACCGGTTGAGTGAGACGTTAAAAATTATGTTGTAAAGTGAAATTAATGTACAAATGATAATTTAATCGTGTAATAATAAAGGAATCAATGTACATTATGGAAGCAATTAAATTTATAAGAAAATATCCTCAATTTTTTTAAAAATCAAATCGTGTTCTACGACGCTTCGAAAGTAGATTTAAGTATAATTTAGAATTGCCACAATCAAAATTAAGAATGCATAGTTCCGGACTAAATATAATGTGTGTGAAAATATATAACAAATTACCAGATAAAATTAAATCAGAAGAAAATGACCGTATATTTATAAAACTTGTGAAAAATCTCCTGATAGAAAAATGTTACTACACTGTTAATGACTTTCTTAATGACAATCACATAAATCTTTCATGAAATGAATCGGTCCAGTCCTACAATGCAATACCCTAATAGTGTGTATATGTTCACTATCTACTAATTATTATTATAATACCTAAAATTGTTTGTAATATATAATGCAATAAATGATTGAGTATTGAGAAATTCACCAAGTGCCGACGATGTAATCTTGGGTTTTTTTTTATAAGTTTTAACACTAAATACTATTAAGGTCTTTTAAAAACATCTTGAAAAACATGTATTTATATTATTCCAAAAGTGTAATATCAATAAAATAAAGATATTTTTACTTTAGAAAGTTGCCTAACCTAAACGCTTCGCTTTGAGGCGATGATATTTGACTTACAAACAATAGCCCTACCCGTAATAATAAACTAGTATTAGTAACGTTTAGCGTGGTCATTTTACAAAACTGACTGACATACTTGCAGTAATTGGGCACTCTAAATCTTTTCAGACCAAATAAAAGAGCAATTTGGTGACGTTTGACCTTTGCAAATTACTTATTCCAATGCGATAAATCTTAAAATGAATAAAATTCATGCTTGTCTTAATCTTAATAGTGAATGGATGTATGGACGGATGGACGGATGTTTGTTATACAATCACACAAAAACTATATAACGGATTTAGATCAAATTTAACACACGAGCAGATGATGCCCTGAGTTAGCATATAAACTGTTTTTTTTTATCCCGGAAAAATGAGCTGATTCACCAAAAAATTTTTGAACTATCGTGCTGCTACTGTGCAGCTAGTAATATAAAAGTGCAATGCCATTGACTGACTCGTTGTCATATTTCGGAAATATCCGTTTAATTGACTAACTAGAAATTTAGCATATTCTGGAACTCGTACACATATTGTGTAGACGTTTCAACTCAGTAAGAAAAATATTATAATAATGGTTCAACTCAGTAAGGAAAATATTATAATAACGATTCAACTCAGTAAGGAAAATATTGTAATACTATACCGCGTGTTGGCCCGGGTTCTCTTTGAAGAATAGATAACATGTCATTCTGCAAGGCAGTTCGTAAAAGGCAAACGATCGGTTATACTTGTGACTACCATCGTGACTAGTAGATTTTATAGTTTTGATATATCTCTTCCGTGTCTTTTGATATCACTGCCTTACCTATTCCTTTCTGCTATAGCTTCAATGCTTTTCACTGTCGTATTTCGGCTTTGAGAGTAAGGTAGCCGGTAAACGTATGCACATGGTATTAACACTTAGCCACATGGATAGCAACCCACCATTAACGTATTTGATGTCTATAGGCTATAGAATATTCACGGGACAAATTACACTGACTGATCTAACCCCAAAGTAAGCAAATTATTTTGCTTGTGTTATGGGTGTTATTCAACGGTACTAATACATAGAAATACATATATAAATACAAGAATATATATAATAAACACCCAAACCCGGAAATTCAAACATTTGTGCTCATCACACAAATGCTTGTCCCCGTCGGGGATCGAACCCGAGCCCCGTTGATCGCGTAGTCAGGGTCGATAACCACTCGACCAACGGGGCGGTCAAATTAGTTTTCATCAAGAAACTATTAGTTGTCTCTTTTCATCAGGAGAGTCATTTGCTTGTTTTCTATTTTGTAATATAAAAAAACTATTATAAATAAGATACACAATAAATAGGACACGCAATAGATAGGATGCACAAAAATTAAATCACGATGTAGCCTTTGAGGTGAAATGCCAAGTTTAAATACTGGTATAAATAATTAAATAGTGTAAGCTTACATACATATACAAAAAAAAAAACAAAAAAAAAAACAATATTGGATTTCCAAATCTGTGCAAAAGTTCCATTGTACCCGAAAATTCGCACGTCACCTTAAAAAAATATAGTGGAAGTAACTTTAACGGACCAAAGTTTTTAAACGGCATGAGCGACCACATATTTACAATTAGTAACATTGGCTGTCAATAAAACCGTTCAATTGAAATTTTAAATCCTTTGAATCGAATTCGCACCCTATTTTTCAGTAGCACAAAATTCGATTAACAAAACACAATCATCAATAACACATATCTAATCCATGACAGCCGCATCAATAAATAATGTTAAGTGAAACATAAATGATAATGTCAGCCCGGTAAACTTAACAATTGTACAAACATTGACCCATTGCTTATTAGACCTTAATATCTTACTTCCACTAGCCTAGACAAATATCAAACCTATTTACCAGGAGTTAAAGTATCATTTTCTGTAACTTAATTAAATTGAATATAGTCTTACGAGGCATTCAAATTTAAATCTTATTAGAATCGTTTTAAGTTGAAATTAGAGGTGTGCCTAATGTGATTTGTATCGTTTTGGGTAATATTTTGAATGGAAACAACTCTATCCATCATCGGGAGTTGATAGATGGGGTCTACCTAAATATTTGAATTATTTGATATTTGAACACGGGAGCGACTACACTTGCCACGATATCAAATTATACATTAACGATTATGACATATTAAAGTTTTTATGCAGGCGGATTGATGAGTTATCAACAGTAAATTTGAGCGACCTATTCTAAATAGCAATAATATTATATTTGTTACAAAAAGTATCTTCAGACTTGTATCCCCGAAGAATTAAAAAGAGGTACAAACAGTGCACCCACGATTAGTAAAAATGGTGTAAAAATGATAAAATCAAATGATTGATGGAGGAATGATGGACTGGATGAAATATTGGCAGATGAGTGATTAAGAAAACAGATACAGAATGCGTATGTGGATGGATGTAGGTCAAATTACTGTTCGAGGGTGGTGTCAACACTCTCCGAAACCATGAAGAGTCATACAAACACGCCGGTTTTTGTTATATATAAAGTTTTGACTATGGAGAAAGTAAAATCTGTGTTGATCACGATGTATGACTAACGGGGCCATTTCCTTTGAGCCAGAGCGGGACGCGTACGGAATATATTAACTTTTAATATATAAAAATTATACTATATCACTTCATTTTACAAGAAAAAATGAGATTGGTATGAAGAGCAAATTCATTCCAGGCCTTTTTGTCTTCCAAATAATCCCTGTCCTGATACCCTTTTTAAACATTTTTGTTTTATTACATTTTTTAATCTGTTTGTTCATAAATCTCTTATATCTTGAAGAAGTATGTATCTTCACGCCCATATCCCCGAAGGGGTAGGCAGAGGTACAACAAGTACACCCACAAATAGCGGAAGATACTTGATCCCACAAATGTGATAGGTGGCAAGCCTGTCGCCAACCGGGCACTTTCCCATCCCGGGCAACCTTGTGTTTCTCAGAAAACTGCAAAAACACTTTTTTTTTTGCCCGACCCGGAAATCGAACCCGGGACCTCATGTCGTCAACGCCAACGCTGGACTGCTAGACCACATAGGCGATCTTGAAGAATCTTATCGTAAAAGTGTTCATTCAAAAATCTTCATTGTTATAAAGTAGTATATAAATTATTTTATATATACTACTTTATAACAATGAAGATTCATTTTGAAATTATTGAAAAATAATTTAATACAATAGAAACGAGAAGATTATAAAAAAATATAAAAAGCTCCTGTCAAACAGTAAAAAATTGTGTAGCCTGAAAACATTAAAATTTGAGAAAAAAACATTATGTAATCATTTTTTTAAAAACTGGTATTGACCTAGAAGGTCCTAATTCAAATGGCAAAAGCTGTCTAATTCTGTGTTGTTTAATTAATAATTATGTATTCTTATATTATAAAGAGAAATCATTTGTACTTTTGTACGTTTTTTACGATACTACTAGACCAATCTTAATCTTTTACTATTAGAAAGTCAAACTTTTAAGGAGTGATATAGGCTACTTTTTCCTCCAGCTTAGCAAAAAGAAGTAATGATTTTGGATCACGCGAACAAGTCGTGAGTTAGAGCTAATAAATATTAAAGAGTAGTGTTTTCTTTCATTGTTAGCATAAATAATAAAATGGACATGTGTTGTACTAAATGCGTATGTACAATTTGTGCATATTTTTAGTTAAAAAGAAATTAAAATATAGATATACAGTTTTTCTAACTTCCTCGTATATGTAAACTGGCCATAATCGTTATCATAAGTATATTTACTTTGATAATCTGTTATTGATGGTTATATTGCTTGGCTCACCTTAGTTTACACAACGTCAGCGGCATGATTTCTTTATTTTGAGAACTCTAATGTTGTTGATACAATTTGATAATACTTTATTTATGATATAGATATCTACGCTATCAATTGTTTTTTTTTTTTATTTTCCGTTTTGACATTTATCAGCAATTGTATTATTATTAGGCCGCGGGACATCACACTAATTTTTAATGAAAAATACTTGAAATTTATATTTGCTACGGATTAAATGGATACGCCGTTTAAGACAATTTCTTATTTTGTCTATACTGACAATTGTACTTGCAATTACATACAGAAATACAGAGTTACCGTTGAAAATGATGTATCACAACATCACAACAACCGATGTATCAATATAGCACATCGATATATATGTTACTGTAAAAGTCCGAACTGTGGTAAATTTACCAACTCTCAATGATAAATGTCCAAACAGTTCTTTTGTTTCAAATTTTTACTACCATTCACTTGGTAAATCTTAGGATTTACCTCAAAGGCACGGTAACTTTTGAAAAAGACATTTTTTTACTATTAGTATTTTGAACATGCTAGGTTTTACCAGTGATGGCTGGTAAATATTGATTTTGGGAACAAAACAAAGGGATTGGGAATAACATTCTTAATCATTTATTTAAATTAACTGTTAGTCGGAACCTTACATATGGATTTATGTGTATCATATGAGAGTAATTATTATTAATCATTTATATTATTAATCAGCCAAATCCTTACCTATTTTAAATTATTTTCTTATGGAATTTTTTAAACACTTGGCGTATTTGTCTTTATCGAGATAACAGTTATTGCCCTTCTTGCTTGCCATGATCTTGTCCAATATTTCATAAAAAATATGTTTCATACTCATTTTGAGTCAAAAATTACTAATAAACATCGAAAACACAAACAAACAAATTAAATAAACGTGTCAAAAAATTGGCTGAGGCGAGCGAGTGTAGAGTGGAGTTGCGGACTGCCCACGGGTACGAGACGATGCGATGCGTCGAACACGTAACATGTCTTTATTGACTTTTACCGTGTCTTTATGGTAAATCCAAAGATTCATCAAGTAAATGGTGGTAAAAGTGACCGTGGTCACGAGCAAACAGTCTGCTCGTGACCACGGTCAATGTAACTTGGCCGAAACGTCGAGCTTTACAAGTAAGTTCTATATATGTACGCGTTATTGACCCGTTTATAAATTTAAAAATGATATTAGAACGCGTTAGTCTAAAAGTTCATAAAGTTATTTTATGTAATAGCAGACAAGCAGAAGATTCTCTTAATGGAAAACGATAACGATTACCTAAAGACATCAAATATGCTAATGGTGCGTTGCTATCCGTGTGGCGGAGCTATAATAATGCTACAAGCAAGTTTTCTGGCTACCTTATCTCCTAAACGTACCTACTGACATTTATACCTGTGGCTTTCTAGCAAAATAAATAGCTAATTTTGGTAGGCCCTCAATTTCTGAACTACCATGGTGCTTCAGGATCATCATCACTTTACGATTTTCCTGTCTCCTGCTGCTGAAAAGGGAGGGAAACTGAAAAATCCTACCCTCCTATGTACGTCTGATTATTTTCGTTGCAGGTTCCAAAACAGCTTAACTTTTCCCAGGGCACCCTGAGCTCGCAAATCATTGGTTATCGAAAAGATTTCCGCTGTTGATTTTGGTTTACATAAGTTAATGATAGGAACGAGAGGTGGACCCATTGCCTCTTATGCGGTAGGAATATGTAAGGTGGTAATCTTCAATCGAATAGAAGTATTTAGGGCTTTTACAAAAAATATCTAAGAGCCCCAAACGCTTCAATTTTAATTTATATCATGAGGTAGCAAACAAGCAGCTACACCTAGCACTCTAGACATACTTATACTTATGAAAATAAATGGAAAAGAAACACAATGTTTCCAAAATTATACAACTTTATATTAAGGGGCGTCATCTGAGAGCAATTTGTTATATTAACACAAGAATTAAAATGAGCCATTTCGACGGGCACAATTCACTTCTCACGGCCTTTCTCGGTTTTCTTACCCCAGTCGCAGATTAGATTATAGCAGTATATTCAAAATTATAAATTACCCTTGTTAAACTACATTATAGTAGTTTCTAAGAACAGATATTTCTTATTTGTTATAATATACATAAGTTTTAATTTATACTTTCCATCGTCGGCACTTGGTGAAACTGCATCATATTGATTTTGTCAAACACTTGTACTATTTCACAAATATTTCACAACTAACCTTTGATTGTTGTGAAGCCAATCGGTTTCGCCTATTACAGCATCATCAGGGCTTTTAGTTTATAAATTCTTGTTGCCTTGCGTGTATATTTGTCATGTTCAAAAATTGATAAACTAAAAGCCCTGACGATGCTGTAATAGGCGAAACCGGTTGGCTTCACAACAATTAAAGGTTAGTATATTTATATATATATACTTATAATAAATTACAAGTGTTTGACAAAATCAATACATAAGTTTAGTAAAAATTGTGAAATCTACAGTATAAATACTAGAAACAAAAATAATATCGTTACACACTTTTCAAAATTGAGAAAAGGTAATAACCGCTCAATTCACCGGCGCCGGTTTCGTATAAAACAAGGATCGTTACGCACACACATTCTGAGTCCGTTCCGGTGGACCGCAGTCACAAAAAATCATTTATGAGTTGTTTGAGTTTAATCCTAAGCTGTAAAGCGTAGGTATATTTTGGAAGAGGTTTATGGATCCAGGGTCAAACATATGCTAATTTTTTTCAAAAATCAACCCCTAACGGGCTGAAACAGGGGATGAAATTTGTATGAACAACTATATCGATGACATGTTAATCTAATCGCGGACGAAACTGTGCGGATCAGCTAGTAACTAATAATCTAATATTAGCCCAAATACATATTTAATTTCAATAACTTCTAGTCTCAAGTGTGGTAATCTTAAGTGTAATAGTGAACTTCAAAGATGTTGCAGCGTTACAATAAGCACATATTTGAAATTTTTAGTCAACTCCTCTAATCAATATACCATCTGCATTCAATTTCATTGCAATGTAAAAATATGTTGTCATAACTCAAAATAAAATGTTACCTTATAACCCAAATAAAAATCTCATAAGCAGTAATTAACGCAGTGTTTTTCAGTGATGATTAAGTTTTATATCATTTATATTTGATAAAATCTAAGAATAATACGAAATCAGATAATTTGATGTACTAATTAGCGGAATGATAAAAATTTACACTTCTTTTTATCGCCAATAATCAGGATTTATAATTTTTTTTTTGTGAAATCATGTTCGAAATTTAATGTCTTGATAATTCTTTATGTGGCAACTTTTTAATGCTGGTGCTAAGTATTAAGCAAAAAATACGTGAAGACAGCCGTTGATCAGTGCGAGTGATTAGCAATAAGCGTCTATTAACTTTTAATATGCTGAGTACTGATCACTCGCACTGAGCAACGGCTGTCTTCACCTATTTTTTCTTTAATACTAAGCACCTGCATTAGACATCCACACTTGCACTAATCAAAGTGAAAACGGGGCTTTAGAAGAGCCTCTGCTTGTTTGCTTGTTGCGAGTTAGGACGGATTATGAATTCCGCAAAGCCACCAACAGAAAATGCAGTGTAGGAAACGAAATAGTCCCACAGAAGGTCTGCAAAATAAAGAACACCCAACAGAGAGAGAGAGTTAAACACATGTGAGGGTCCGCAGGTATGTAGTTTCAAATCGAATAGAGTCCTTTTTTGTTTAAAGGTCTTTAATATTTACTACGTATTCATTTACCTAAGATACTGATATATTTACTCTGTGGTGTAACACCCCAAACACCTCTGACGGTGAATAATGACCCGACACCGCAGTGATTAACGACGCCGCCATTCATCATACCGCCCTGACGGGACGTTACGACGCCGACGCGATCCGTCAACGGATCCGACACGAGAAATTAGTTTGATTGACAGTTTTAATATTCGGTTACACTGACTGACATCGTATTATGACTTACTAAGCTTTTGTTACGTATCAGAATTAAACAGTCATTGCGTATTAGATGAAAATGTGTTCATATCTTTGAAGATAATTTTATTTTACTACACCTGTACATTTTCTTCTGCATATAATATATGCAGTGTATATTATATGACATGTTACAAGTATTTAGAATAGATTTACATACATAATAAATACATAATATCTTCACTCTAAATTCTGTAAGTGACAGGAAGAGAGGCCTGAATATCATACATCAAGATCCAAAAACTTTCTTCTCCACATACATAACTCCTCATAGAAATACAGTTTACGATTTCGGAGACCCTCGGACAGCACCCAACCAATTTAATCATCCATTCAAATTCGTATTGTATATCGATTTTTTTATTAATTCATTTGCCATTCTTTCAACTTGTCCGAACCGACCGAGCTTGTCCTTTCTTACTTACACAACAATGCAATCTTTCTAACTCAACATCTGTCACACTTTAGTATCAGAAACGCAAACCACGAGTGTAACACAAGGTGTAACACTACAAATTTTTTGTAACGCTCTAATTTTGACTACGTTAATTCTGATTTCACGCCCTTTCTTAGCATTGACAGTAAAGTAAATTGATAGCACAAGAATAATTTTGTCGCTAAGGTAGAAAAATATATACACATACCTTTGAAATAGTCTAGACCAAACCCAAGCGAGATGTTGTAGAATTCCGCCATTTGGAAGTGATCATAGCAATGGCATATTTGGCAATCGTTTGCCTATTATAAATTGTCACTTCTGGATAGTGTAGTTAGCCTTTTATAAATTGTCATTTCTGAAGTTTGTTCATTACAAACATATAAAAACAAATGTTTTCTCTTTTATAATATAATACACTATCTGTGTCTGCGACTTGGTCCGCGTAGAAAAAATTCTAAAATAAAAGTAACCTAAGTTATGCTGTATCACATCAGCCATCAGCCAGTGAAAGTCCCGTCATAATCGGTCCAGCTTTTTCAGAGTTTCGGCGGAACAAATATATAGGCAGACATATCTATATATTTAAATTATATATATTAAATAAGATATTTTTTTACACAAAAGTATAAAAATATGTTATTTTCGTATATGTATCGTGACAAATCCATATTAATTTAGTAAAAGTTACAAACAGACACTCCAATTTTATTTGTGTAAAAGATGTAGATAACGTACGGAACTTAAAAACTCCGTAATATGTTTTCCTCCACCACGTTACTCCCAAGTCAATTAATAAAGCTTCAGGATACACTCAATCTCTGGCATGTGTGAGTGATGGCTCCGCTATGATAAATGGAGGTCTCGCCCATTCATCATGAGACATCAAACATGGGGTGAACGGAACATAAGCTCGTTTAGTGAACCATTCTTTATAATTAAAATGTACTACTTGTTCTGATATTATTAGCTCAGTGTTATTATGATTCATTTGGAACAAATTGATTAGCTTAATCTTGAGCTGTTTATCCATTTTTTTAAATCTATGAAAAAATGGAGGTTATCAGTATGCCATGTAGGTATGCCACAGAACAAATGAATACTGATACATACGCCATTGGGAAGGAAACCGTCGCCGTGCCGCCACATATATGACCAAACGCTCCTATCATTTTAAAAAATGTCACATATTTGTATATTTATTATATCGTAAAAAAATAGATATAAACCATGTTGTACTGTTTTGTCATATCATACCGAATGAGATGACAAGGTTTAAAAAAATACCTTGGAAGTGATTTTATTACATCGGTAAGTGGTATAAGTCTGTATTTCTGTATATAATTGCAAGCTACATTAATAAACTAAGATTTTTTTAAAAGGCTTATCCATTTAATCCATTGAAATAACTACTTATTATTATGCTCACCTAGGCTTAGGGATATTAATGTAAAAACCACCAGGAGACTCCAGGCTAAATTATGAAATAATATCACCTACTCGATCTTCCTAAATTGCTATCATATGGGATATAGATACCCGCATTGGTTGACTGGTAATAAATTGTACATTCTGAAGGGTCAGTACTAATACCGAGTATGTAAAAAATAGATACTTAAATTTTGACCTGATTATCCAATAAAAACGTTGACACACAAGCATAGATAGTGAATTTCATTTTGTACAAACAGCGATTTGCAGAACTCGTGACTAGACTAATTTCTTCTATGCGATGTCAATACTTTTTACTATACTACACTAATTTCGTCGAGGTTTATTATGTGGATAAACAGTAGGTATTCTCTTTTTAAAATAAGTATTTTTATTGATTACTAGCTGACCCGGCAAACGTTGTTCTGCCGTTTTAACTACTATTTTTTTTTTATATATTTTCTCAGCAATTAAACCTTCCCTGGACTTCAACAATTAATTCAAAACCAAAATTAGCCAAATCGGTTCAGCCGTTCTTGAGTTTTAGCGGGACTAACGAACAGCAATTGATTTTTATATATATAGATGACCTTTCACTAGCACATCATCCTACAATATGTTTATTCCTACCAGTTAACCTATTTATATTAGGAAAATCACGGATTAAATGGATACGCCATCACAACATGGTTTATTTCTATTTTTTCACAATATAATATGTCTACAAATTTGTGACACTTTTGGCAGTGATAGGAGCGTTTGCTTATACGCCCAGTAACACGATTCCTTCCAAATGCCGTTTCTATTAATAATCATGTGGTCTGTAGGAAAATATGTACATTTATTTACTAGGTGGAAGAATTTTACAACATCCCCCTGTGTTGGTCCTGGCTCCTTTCAAGAACAGACCAACTGCCATTCTAACAGGCAGGTCGTAAAAGGTGAAGATTAAGGTAGCGTGTAAACTTATGAATATAAAATTAAGACACGCAAATGTGGCATTGCCATCCCGCCACCGGATAGCAACGCAACATTAACATCTATAAAAAACCCTACAGAGATCTATGTCTCTACTTGGTTTTGATATGTATTCTTGTCACTAGAGCGTAGGTAGTAGCAATATGTACCTACGCTCTAGCGGCAACAATAGAGCAACTTATCATTAACATCTTTTGTGTCTATAGAAGATGGGTATCTGTTTCTATAAGGATAATCGACAGGTTTGCTATTTGATGAAATAAAATAAATTAATAAAGTATTAAAAAATGTAAAATCCAAATTAATATTATAAATCGTAATGTAACTCTGTCCGTCTTTTGTCTTTCTCTTCTTCACGCCTAAACCACTGAACTGATTTGGATGAAATTTGTTAAAAAAATAGCTTGAGATTCGAGAAAGGATATAATATAGTTTTTATGCCGGAAATCCCACGAGAACGAGAACTACACCATTAAAACCCCGGGAATATATGTCTTTTAAACCATGGTAATAAGGAATAACTTAGGCTACTTTTATTTTAGAATTTTTTCCACGCAAACAAAGCCGCGGGCATTGCTAATTATAATATATAATTAATTTACATTGCAAATAATAATGGGCTTTTTCTTGGACCCTACTCTTTTGCGCCTAGCCCAGGATTTAAACTTGGGTCTCAATAATCAGCAGTCGAACTCTGTACGTTTAAGACAAAAAAAAATTTAAAACTTTAAAGACACCGTGTTATCTATTCAATAAGAAAAAGATCTAAAATATTCATAGCATCGTTAGATTACAAACAAATGGACAACTTTCTATCTGATAAATTTTATGTTTCCTGTAGACTTTTGGTCAAGTTGTGTCATTTAGATAACCAATTCACTTTAATTAATATAACACTCACTTGCCCTAAATTGTCCTAGTCTTAATAACTAATAATACATCCAGCCTATTATACTAATTACACCATCATTCTTTTTATATAATTGAGTGATTAGAACAAGCCTTTGGGGAAAAATCTAGCCTTATCAGTAAGTGAATTGAGCCTATTTAATGATCGTTTTGAAATTTTACAGTGCACTAAAAATTCCATTAAAATAAATTTGCTACCACTACCCGTTTTTTATAACAGACTAGTTGACCCGGCAAACTTTGTTCCGCCTTAATGGCAATAAATAAGCAGATTTATTTTTTAATTGTAAAAAAAAAGTATCCTATGTCCTTCTCCTGGCTCTAAACTACCTCCCTGCCAATTTTCAGCTAAATCGGTTCAGCCTTTCTTGAGTTATAAGTGGAGTAACTAACACGACTTTCTTTTATATATATATAAGAAGAAATAAGAAGATGTTACCTTCAAAATTGTCATTTTCTAAGAAATAAGCTAACTTTATTTATTTCTACACTTTTTATTGCTATCAATCAAAGTACCCATGCAATTGACGCATCTTAGTAACTCAGCAGCAGTTTATTGAAGTCCTTCTTGAAGAAATCAACTGGACGGATGGCAAGTAATAACAAGGCTATGTTTCCAGGCAATTTTATTACCTATCGGGTATACAGACGCACTAAGGTAAATACTGCTACACTAGTGATATAGTATAATGTACAAACGTCATTGCTGTTGATTTTTGCTTGCCGCTTTGCTGCGTTGCTACCACCAACCACCACAGCACAGCTCATATACCATAGTTTTTGAAGTTTTGACGTATCAATAATAAAGAAAAGACTTAAATGCGATGAAAATATAGTAGATAGTGCCAACGCAGAACACTATTTATTACAGTCGTTCCTTTACCTCACAAGCTGTTACGCTTTGGAACTCACTTCCAGTAGGTATCAGAAAGGCGCCAAGTTTAAACTCTTTCAAAAGTATGGTCAAACGTCACTTTCTATGTACCTAGTAATTTTGTTTAATTTTTCTTATTTAGGTTTATGTATTACCACTGTTTTATTTGCGATTTTTGTTTTGTTTTGCTTTTCTGTTTAACTGTAACCGGATGTTACTTTTATTATTATTATTATTTTTATTTAAGAGCATAAAAACTATAAATTATCTTGTGGTTAGCACCATTTTTTCTAGTATATTGTTATCCTTATTATAAAGGTTGTCTGGAAGAGATCACTTTATTAGTGATAAGATCGCCTTTGTGTATCTTAGTTGTATTATTTTTATGTTGTAACTTTTAATGTTGTCATATATTTTGGTGCACAATAAAGAGTTATTGTATTGTATTGTATAAAATATAACGCTAATCAATAAACAAATGTCTGATTGCGAAAAAATAATTTCTAAGTTTAAAGTATACCTATATAATTAATTTGAAATTATAATTCTTAGCTAAACAAAAGTTACATTAATTTGAAATGGCCAGTACTGCAGAACTGCTAGTTCGTAAGTAAATACCTAATCTATACATATAATAAAATCGTAGGAAAGTCAGAACTGTACATTGAATACTTTTTTAAAAGAATACTTGGAACGTGATGTCCAATCGGTAGCGAAGCCACAAATATAATTTTTAGAAATTTGGTCTGTTTGTCTGTATGCATGTCCGGGGTAAACTCAGAAAGTACTGGATGAATTTACTTCAAATTTTGCATGAATATTACTAACAAGTCGGGTCAACATATAGGCTACATATTATCACGCTATCACCTACGGGGGAGGAGCTGTGCGGAGTAAACGAAGTCCGCGCGGGCGAAGACGCTGGCAACAGCCACTCTATATACTCTTATTACATAGCAAGCCAGCAAATGGCCCTCCTGGTAGAAAGAAGCAATCGTTACAGAATTCAATATTGTTAATGGTGCGTTGCTATCCATTGGCGAAATTGTATTGACTACCTTATTATTTACATTTTTTTAACTATATTAATTAGTTATTATTACACAATGTATGTAGAAGCAAATGGGGTTCCATGTTAACTTATCTGCAATCCTCACTTCCTCAGCTATCAAAACACTCAGCCGCTCGCACCCCTGTGAGCGATGGGGCCGGCGCGACGAAAGACAGCGCTTAGATCATTTATCATCGGCCTGTCAAACAGTCAGACGTCTATCCTATTTTCAAAATTATGAACTATATGATTTTGTCTGACTTTTTGTGCTTGTGATTGTTTTATTTCTTATAATTTCGTAGCAAATAAAACATGTGTCTAATTCCATTTAGTCCGTTTGTTCTTGTGTCAAAACTATTTTGAACCGACTTCACAAAAAGTAAGTGGTTCTCAGTACATGGGCATCTTTTTCTTTACACACACAGATTATTTTATTTTATTTATTTTATATTATAAGATAGCAGCAGCAACAAGCAAATGGGTCTCCTGATGAAAAGAGTCGACCTTTGTCTATAGACAGCAAAGATGTCAATGGTGCATCGTTATCTTGTGGCGAGGTCTAATGGCGACGTCTAAGACGTCTAAACCGATATGAATTTTTTCTTTGTTTCATAGGGCATATTTCATCAGGTGATCCAATTATAATTTGGTGTAGATCTGATGCAGGGAATGAATAGTAGGTTGTTTGTAGTTTTATTACGTTTAAATTATTATATATTGTAGGTTTTTCAAAACTATTTCACTCAAAGATTAAATTTTGAAGGCTAGTAGCTGACCCGGCAAACGTTGTTTTGCTAAATATATTTATAACAGTATTTCTCTACTATATAATGGATTTTATTATACATACAAACCTTCCTCTTGAATCACTCTATCTACTAAAAAAACCGCATCAAAATTCGTTGCGTAGTTTTAAAGATCTAAGCATACATAGAGACAGACAGCGGAAAGCGACTTTGTTTTATACTATGTAGTGATTTACATTATAAGAGAAGAAATACACATTTTTTTTATTTTATAATATAGCGATGAAGCAGGTGGTTCTCCTCATGGAAAGATATAACAATCGTCTATAGATACGTAAGATGTTAATGTTGCGTTGGCATTCTTGTAACATATATTACTGCAACAAGCGTAAGTTTACCGCCTACCTTAACTCCAAACAAAATCACGACAGTGAAAAGCATTGGCATTATTGCGGCAGATAAAAAGATTCTGTCACCAAAACAAACCCTAGCGAGAGCTTTCAGAAACTTCAGATTTCAAATATTATGACCGCCCCGTTGGTCGAGTGGTTAGCGACCCTGACTACGCGATCAACGGGGCTCGGGTTTGATCACCGGCGGGCACAAGCATTTGTGTGATGAGCATCAATGTTTTTATTTCCGGGTTTGGGTGTTTATTAAATATATTCTTGTATTTATATATGTATTTCTATGTATTAGTATCGTTGACTAACACCCATAACCCAAACAAATCATTTGCTTACTTTGGGGTTAGATCAGTCAGTCAGATTTGTTCCGTGAATATTTATTTATTTATTTATTAAATATAGGGAATTATCAGAAATCATAAATCAGAAGAACTTTATTCAATAAAACTTTTTACAAGTTATTTTGACACGTCAACACTTTTCAAAACTACCACCGGATCGGAACGCGGTCACACACTGAGGGTGAATAAATATTGAATTTAGTTAAGGACCTATTCCCCTCGTGTTGGTTCAGGCTTTTTGAAGAATAGACCAACTGCCGTTCTACCAGGCAGGTCGTAAAAGGCGACCGTCAATGCTTATCATTGTTTTGTTCTAGTTTCGAGGGTTAAGTAGCCGGTTATGTAAGTGGCACTGCTATTCCACCACACGGATAACAGCGTACCATTAACTTTTTAGTGCCTTTAGGCAATAGGTTCTTTTTTCATCAGAGAGCCATGTGCTTGTTTGCTAATAAAATAAAAAAATTATGAGCCTAATATTATTGCACTTAAAAGCTCACCATGATTCACAATTGAGTTGGCTCATGACTGGCAAAATGGATGGTGACTCTTTCGCCATTTTACTAACCTTAATATTTAATGAATCCGTAAGTAACAAACGTGCTATAGTGGGTTACTAAAAATACTTCCAGAAAGAATCTTCGAAGAATTTTTTGTTTGCCTGACCTATAAATGGATCCTCTCATCTAAGCCGAACAAGCCAATCGCTTAAAACAAGGAGTTCTATCGTCAAACACTTGTAATTATAAAATGATGATTGACATAAAATAATAAACAGGCTTCTTGTTAAAAGCCAAGTATGTTTCAATCTTATCTGACCCCTACACTGCTAACTGGTGAGGGTGAGGGTCATCACTTATTACTTAGCAATAACTCATTAGAATATAAATGCATAATATTTAAAAAGCAAATTGCATTACTAAATTACAACAACATACAATACGACAATGTTGTTTAAAACGTCAAAATATCAAATGCCATGTCAATCAGTCCAATTTACAGACCCGTCGTTATTGTGTACGAACACATTCCGCCTTATTCCAAAACGAGGTCTAAATATAGTACCGACCTTAACACCAGTTTTATTACTAGTATTAGATGAAACGTTATTATAAAACCGGGTTTAGCGCTAGTCCGAGTATCTTCTATGGTTCTAAAGATAAACCTACGCGACCCCTAGTTTAACTTTAATACTAAGCTCAAAACGTCATACTTCAAAGTTGACATAAACGTCGTATTTGTTGTGAAATAATTATTTGTAATTAAAATAATAAAAAATGGACATAAACGTAATTGATATAAATGATTTGGAAGATTTGGATGTACCGGAAACATACCAGAAGCTTAATAGACCCCAAAGTCGAGTGAATCCGTTTCATTTAATTGACGGAGACTTTCGAAAAAATATAGATTCACAAAAAGGTTTGCCAGCCAAATAGTGGATTTATTGCGAGAAGATTTAGTTCATGACCCTCGGGGACAGGCTCAGTCCTGAGTTGCAAGTGGTTTGCGCATTACGTAACTGGGCTCGTCATGAGGTAAGTGTATAAACTTGATAATCTACATTACAAGCAATGCCAGGATATTTCAATTGCTGGAGAACTTACTGAAATATTATTATTGTTTCTATAGATTCAAGACGATACTGCCGACTTACATGGTGTATCTCAGCCGACTATTAGCAAAA
This sequence comes from Apodemia mormo, assembly GCA_036924255.1. Classification (NCBI taxonomy): domain Eukaryota; kingdom Metazoa; phylum Arthropoda; class Insecta; order Lepidoptera; family Riodinidae; genus Apodemia; species Apodemia mormo. The sequence goes on along the minus strand of JAUPFN010000009.1, from coordinate 2,156,687 downwards.
CTTGTAAGAAAATAGCAGGGATTTTAGATGGATTGCCCCATAGATTTATAAAGATGCCAGATACTTTAAATCAGCAAGAAGAAGCAATGAGGAAGTTTCGCCGTATAGCTAATTTTTGAAAGTTATAGGTGCTATAGACTGCACTGACTGGTAAAAAGTAATGCTAGATTTTATAACAAAACCTAATCGTACCTACTCGAGGCACTCAGGTTTTGTGCTTCAATAATAAATAAAAACAGACTAGCTATGGAAATACAGAAATATTAAGTAACTTGAAGTGCTGTTGTATATATATTATTGAAATGTTTACTTTCGCATATAGTATTTATTATAAACATTCGGATTAAATTACGCGCGTCACACATTTTTTTTTGTTTTTTTTAGTTTATTTCGTTGTACGCTAACTCGATACGTGTACACATGTAATTATATAGTGGAAATAAAAAGAAAATTCATATAAATTCAACGTTTTCAGATTTAAGATAATTTTCATAGCAAAATTGTACCTATATTTTATTTTATTATCACTTTCGAACTCATAAATCACTTTTAATAAACAATTTGCTTTCTTTTCATATAAGTATGTTTGTTGTAACGGAACGTTGCATGTTACGCCGAGTGAATGAACGAATGGTTTAGAGTCATTTTAGCTTATAATCTGTGGAAACATGTTCATCCAAGGTCTATCTTCGGTATTAGCTAGTCCTCAGTTAGACTCGTTTTTGTAATAAGAATGAATTTTAGTACTGAATCTAACTTTAATACCGTAACAAGTCTAGACTTCTTAATCTTGGTTTAAACCCAGATCTAGGCCTGTTTTTGTAATAAGGCGGATTATGTTTTGATTGTACACCAATTCAACAAAATATTAGAACGCAAAAATTATTATGCGAAATTCGCTCTTACGATAATCTCATAACGCGCTTAATTCCATGAGTGTTTAAACGTATTAGAACGTACTTTGAGGTAATGAGGCTGCAATTATGGTTTGGCACAATTCATTATTTCTAGATTAAACTACATTCAACTTAAAGCAAAGTGATTAAGGTTTAAAATAGACTGTTTTGTGGTTACATCGTAGCAACAATTAGCTAATTACCGGAGCAAAGTGACACGTTGTCAGTGCGTCGTGACAAGCTGGACGTTGACACGACAACCTTTCGTCGGCGTCTATTATCGCGGCGTGAATAACGCTCAGATGTAGGGTTGGCGTTCTTTTGATATTTAAAAAATTTGACAGCAAAATACAAAGGTTGGTGTTTTGTAAGATTTACATTTGTCGCTATTGCTCTCGGTGCCATGAAGCTGTATTATATCTGGAGGCAGCACTTCTAATACCTACTTGAAACACAACTTTAAATACTGCTGTCATCTTCTAAGGTCTTACCCTCTCTTTCTAACAAAGCTGTATACACAGAGACGGAGAGACCTCATAGACAGAGATATAACGTAAATATTTGTTTTATTTGATTAATACGAGTGCTAACTCCAACTACACCTGATACTTCATGCTCGGTGCCATCCATAAATTACGTCACATGTTAAGCGGGAGGGAAGGGGATAAAAAAGTGCGACATTGTGTGACAAGAAAGGGAGGGGCCTCAAATTTTCTGACATCACATTTTTTCAAAACATAATATTACAAAACTAAATTTAAAAAGCTACCTGTATAAATAAAAAATAATCGAATGTAAAATATGTGACATCACACTAGTTATGGGGGGGGGGTCTCACAAATGTGACCAGCAGTCACAGCAGCAACAAAAGCAGCATGAGAGGTCAAAAAATTATGAAATTAGTGTGACATAATTTATGGATGGCCCCTTATTTTTATTTTTTTACACATATGATAGCAAACAAACAGATGGCTCACCTAATGGAAAGGATATCATACGCCTGTAGACATTAGAGGTGATAATAGGGCGTTGCTATCATTGTAGCGGGGCTGGAATATCATGCCTAAGTTAACTAATCAGAAATCAGAAGAATTTTATTCAATAAAATTTTTTACAAGTTATTTTGACGCGTCAACATTTTTCTTTGAACTACTACAGGATCAGAAACGCGGCTACACACTGAGAAGATCCGGCGGAAGAAAATCAGCGGGCTTGTCTTTTTTTCATAACATTTTTTAAATAATATATTACATAATGTTTAACAGCTCACTTCACTTTGGTAACTAATGAGACCTCTGAGAAAATTCGTTAATCCGTTAATATGGTCTCTATAGGGACCAACGCTAACTTCATTTTATTATTATTATTATTATTAACCAGTTTTAATACAATACTCTATGGTATTTTATCGCTTTCGAACGAAACATTGCACAGAATAACATCAAATTGGCATTATTTTTTCAAATACACTCTTGGGGAAAAATAAAAGAACTTAGTTCGCCATTTTGATTCGTGCCGTGTGTTACATGCTGGTTGCAGTTTATGATACAAGATAATTTAAAAGTGTTTTGGCGTATTATTCAACAAGTAAACTTTATTTATAATCAAGATTAGTTCAAGATCTAACTGTTTAGATAATAATTTTCTCAAAAAACCGTAAATATCAATTAATAAAACATATATTTCGTTAACGACCAACTTGATGATACCAGCGCTTTAGGTATGACGGTACCTATTTTTATTTATTTTTGTAAATTTTAATGTTGATATCTATGATCTCAAAAAAATCATATAATGTGAATGTAAAACATTCTAAACAATATTTAAAAAAAATTAACATAGCTGTAAAATTGAAAAAGAAATAAATTATTTAAAAATTACGAAAAAAACTACGTATTAATTATGAAAAAAAAATTATTAATATTTATGTAAATAAATATTTTTGTACTATAATATATGTTGTTTATTTTTTCCGTATGTATATGTTTACCAATTATATAAAAAAATATAAAAAGCATAGGTCATCGATTTACTTTTTGAATTAAAAATCCTCGACTAACAAGTAGTCATATTTTTCTCAGTGTCGTGTTACACCTGAATTATTTTGTAGCTTAAGCCATTTAAATTAAATAATTCTCACACCAGTGTATTGCAGTGCTCAAGACCTCTTAAAAAATATACGCTTTATAATATCGGATTCAATCCAAACAACTCATAAACCATATTTGTGACCACGGTCCACCGGTACGAACCTTCTTTACACAGTTTTGTTTTAACACATTTTTTGAATTTGTTAACTGGTAAATCTCTAACCGCATCGGGTATCTTATTGTAGAATCGTATACTTTGCCCCATAAAAGAGTTGCTTATTCTGTGGAGATTAGCTATCCCCCAAACCGGAACACAACATTGATAAGCCTATCGTTTGCCTTTAAAAACTGGCTGGCAGAATAGCAGATGATTCATTATCTATGGGAAAAAATAATTGACCTGTTCGTCCTATCTTAGAAGTAAACATTGATGTTTGATTGGTATTTTTAAAAAGGTTTATGATTTTAAAACTACCAATCGCCATCAAAGGTTCTATAAAATAAAATATCACCACCTGTATCACCAAAGATGTTAATAATGCGACAAACTACACACCTTTCTAGCATATTTAGTTTATAGGTGATTATTTTACTTTCAATCAGGGGAGCCATCTGCTTATCTTCTAACTTTATGATATTATAAAAAAAGTATCTGGTTTTTAGAAAAAAAGCCCCGTGTTCTTTGGTGTCTATAGGCGATGGTTATCTCTTTCTATCAGGGGAGCCATCTGCTTGTTTGCTGTCTAATGATATCTATATACATATAATACAACCGTAGGAAAGTCAAAACTGTACATTATATATATTTTTAAAAGAATACTTGGGGCGTGATCTACAATCAATAACGAAGCCAAAAATATAGTTTTTAGAATTTTTGTCTGTTTGTCTGTTTATCTGTTTGTCTGTTTGTCTGTATGTATGTCCGGGGTAAACTCAAAAAGTACTGCATGCAATCAAAATCAATTTTGCAAAAATATTACTAACAGGTCGGGTCAACATATAGGCTACATATCATCACGCTATCACCTACGGGGGAGGAGCAGTGCCGAGTAGTCCGCGCGGACGAAGTCGCTGGCAACAGCTAGTTTAAAATAAATGTTGAGTAAGATAAGTATAATATCGCGATGACTAGACGCACGCAAACATTTAAGCGTGTTAAAATTCCGCTCAATTTTATGTGAATCACTAAATGTACCTACTGATTACAGAATAATAAAAATGCAAGGATAGTATTCACATTAAAAACAGTTAATTGTAGATTTTCTTGCGATATGTGGCCTTAATCAAGATCGTGTGAATCGATAAAGATATTAACGGTAATTAGGGGCCATCCATAAATTACGTCACACGTTAAGTGGAGGAAGGAGGTCGAAGTATGACATTGTGTGACAAAGGGTGAGGATGGGTCTCAAATTTTTTAAAAATTAATATTTTCTATCTAAGTATTACAATGGTTTTGAAAAGTCACCTGTATAGATAAAAACGAATCGAATGAGATTGTTCTAATATAAAATTGTAAAATATGTGACATCACACTAGATAGGGGAGGGTCTCACAAATGTAACCAGCTGTAATAAGGACGGGGGAGGGGTCAAAAATTATGAAATTCGTGTGACGTAATTTATGGATCCATGGCCCCTTATCCATTGTCGTATCGATCAATTACTGATAGAACAAACTATTGGTCGTGTCATTGATCGTTTCATATATTTCATCCTGTTTTCGTAGTTCACGGCTTGAGCTTAACATTTACATTTTTGTTACTTTTTATCGATAACACTTGATAAAACTTGATTGAAAAATAATATTTATTTTGATTTTACTGTGTGCGAAGAATTATAGGCGGGGGGGTAATATAATCAATCGTAACACTCAAATTGACAAAAAATAATATTTAATGTAGGTTTTCCCTTCTGTCATATTTATTATAACGTAAATTTATCTTCACGCCTGTATCCCCGAAGAGGTAGGCAGAGGTATAATAAGTGCACCCACGATTAGCCGAAGATCAAGTCCTACAATGTGATAGGTGGTAACTGGCCTACGTCCAACCGGACACTTTCCAATCCCGGGCAACGTTGTTTTTTTATCAGAAATCTGAAAAAACACATTTTTGAATTCCCTGACCCGGTAATTGAAACCGGGACCTTATGTCATCAACACCGACACCGGACCACTAGACCATACGTAATTTTAAAATCATTATTCTGCCAACAAAGCTGTATTCAGCTGCAAACAAATAAATATTTAAATATTACGTATATTATTTGATTATGAGTTAAATTGAGCTTAATTGCTTAACTTTAAAAACGTTTTGTAAGTTGTCAAAATAACAGATATATGTCGTATGATGCGAGCTTGAATTTATTGATCGCTTTCCTTGTTTTGTTCTCAATTCCTCTGCATCCCGGAAATGCTCAGCAGGTACCAACAATTCTTAGCTTTAGAGATGGTTTATGGTTGGTGCTTGCATAAGTCTACTGGCTACCTTACCCTCCAAAACGTGACCACAATGCGACAATATTGCGGCAGGCAGGAAAACGATGGTACCAAATACCCGGGCGAGAAACGGCGGAATTTTCCACCTAGTAGTCATAATGGTAGTGACACGTATAGCCAATCGGTCGCCTTTTACGACCTGCCTGACAGAACGGCAGTTGGTTTATTCTTCAAAAAAGGCCTAGACAACACGAGGTATAATTTTTTAAGAATAGGCTAACTGCCGTTCTGTCAGGAAGGTCGTAAAAGGCGATTTCGCCCTGCGCTTAGCGCGGGGCGCTCAGTCACGACTCCCCCCTCCATTCTTAGTCAGAACGCCGCACTAAGCTGAGATCCGGTCTCACAGGAGACAGCCCTTAGCGCGGGCGTTGTAAGCCCAAATATAAATTTAAACTCTGGTTGAGCACTCTGCTCGCCCAAAAAGTCCGGTGACGCAGTAACGACCCTTATGGTCAACTGTAATAGTCAACTGTAATAGTCATTTCGAAAAAAAAGGCGATCGATTGGCTATACCAGTCACTACCTGAAAAGCAATAACAAGGATTAATGTTTTCAATTTATTAAAATTACATTGTTTTTAGCAAAATTACCTAGGTATTTAATTACATCCTGTAATTTTTTTTTTATTCTTTGTTTTTTTTTATGCTGAGCGTGTTGTTCCTGTAACGAGTCATCACTAATGTCATATTTGATTTATGTTTTTGCCTTTTAGTAAGTACATAGTATGTATGTATATGAGTATGTATGTATATATGTATGTATGTATATATGTATATTATATGTATGTGTATGTATTTATGTATCCAAGTATGTAGTTATAATTTATATATCGCACTTAAATTGGTTAGCACTTATATTTTTATTTATCACTTTTTTTTCATAAGACGAGCACCAATGCCCGCGATAATGTAAATATTTCCTAAAGTCGCTGGTTGTCTGGAAGAGATCACTGATGGGTGATAAGACCGCCTATTTGTACTCCGTTCCTTATCGTACATTGTTATTTTCTATTGTAAATGATGTGTGTTGTGTGCAATAAAGTATATTATTATTATTATTATTATTACCATCATGGCTACTAGGTGGTAGAGTTCTGAGTTGTCTCGCCCGGGTCTGGTACCACCGCCTTACCTATTCCTGCCGCAATAGCGTCAGTGCTTATCACAGCCGTGTTCCAGTTTGGAGGGTAAGTTAGCCGGTAAACTTATGCATGTGGCATTAGACCTCGCCACAAGATAGCAACGCACCATTAACACCTTTGGTGTCTTTAGGCGATGGTTGACCCCATCAGGAGATCCATCTGCTTGTTTGCTATCTTATGATATAAAAAAAATATCGTTGACTAATCATCATTAATGCACTAATTGAACCTCCGGCAGTGTGAGCGTGATGGTTCCTATTATATTTAAACGTTCTCATTATAATGAGTTGTTTAAAACTCGCGATAGTTAACCATTCGTCTAGACGTTCACCTCGTCTTTCTCAATTTATTTACACTGGGTCGTGATTTACAGCGCTAAAGTCGCCTGTGACGGCCCGTGACAGCTGTACAAGCCGCCTGACGTCCATGGTTGGCCGTGCTTGTTTATTTACAATTAATTTCAAACTATGGTACCTACTCTATGACTTTGCTATATATTTATTACACATATTCTATATAAAGTATTTAGTATTATCTTCTCATATTTATATGTGAAGCAATCATTTTGTGACCATTTTTAAGATTGTTACGCGAACGTTGGATGAAGTTTGGCACTGTTAAAGTTTAAATTGGAGAAGAGTGCAAAAACCTAATATTTTTAAATAATATGCATTAGAAATCCTATATACGAAGTGCCGCTGACATTTAATATTTACTTCTATACAAGGCTTTCAGCAAACTATACAAATACTTCGTAATATTAAGATAATCGTTTTTGCCTAAAATAATAAACATAATATTTGAAACAAACTAATTATTATAACCTACAAAGCTCGAAATACCTATTTGTTTATTAAGGCCCCGAGTGCACTTTTATTTGTGCGATTACGAATGTTTAAGGCAGGTGCTTAGTATTAAGCAAAAAATACTTTAAGACAGACGTTGATTAGTGTACGTGATTAATAATCAGCGTCTATTCACTTTCTATAGGTATGCTGATTACTAATCACTCGTTTTATTCAACGACTGTCTTTATATGTTTTTGCTTAATACTAAGCACCTACATTAAACACTTGCACGCACACTGATCAAAGTGTAATCGGGGCCTAACATAAAGTGCACATATAGTCACGCAAGATTTGTTTTTTTGACGAAACCATTGTCTGTGAATGCGTAATACTAGATTGTAAATAGCAAGATTAAGATATCGTTGCCTATCCCGACAAAATAGTACTTAGTTATTGAATGAATTTACAACGTATTTAGTTGTAACGCTACATTTAGTAAACATAATATAAGCGTGTGTGAAAATTATGAAATCTAAATAAATATCCTGTGTTTAAACTATAAAGTTTCTTGGGTTATTTTTTTACGTAAAGCCTACAAAAGTAGTACAACACGCTGTGCCAAATAAATAGATACCGTTTTCAGCTTTCTGCATAATATTAAATTAATTTAAGTGAGTAACATCTGACATCTACGTGAATAAGTTGATACAATCTGATAGCCAACTCTACCGCGCGCGCTCATTGGTCAATTCAAATAGGGCGCGTTTCTCTGGCTTCCTGTAACACACTGCTGAATTTCATGAACTCACTGGCTAGGGCACATGGCTAGGCCCTAGGGATCCAGGCCCTGTCCCTAGGCCCTAGGCTGCAGGGCTGATGAAAAAGGAATGTGTCTGGGATCTTTAACTTTTTAGTTTAGAGGTCTTGAGTTTGCTGTAACTGAGCTAGAATTCTTTTTGAAACGTGCTATGCTATAAACCTATCATTTTGTCTTCTGAGTGCTAAGTGTTAGTTTTTCTTTTCGCATTCGATCGTGAGCGCGTTTGGAGTTTACTAGGAATTTGTATGTAATTTGTACAGCGCCACCCAGTGGTAAACGTGAGAAACCAGTTTACCATTAGGTGGCGCTGTACTCTTCCACCTAGTGGTCACGATATTAGTGAATCACACAGTCAATCGTTCACCTCTTACAAACTGCCTGGCAGAACAACAGATGGTCTTTTCTTCAACGGCAGCCCGAACGAGTACGGGGATAATATTGATAAACAGCATGAAAAGTATCTTCATGCTCGTATCCCCAAAGGAGTAGGCAGAGGTACAACAAGTGCACCCACGATTAGCCGAAGATACTTGGTCCCACAATGTGATAGGTGGCAAGCCTATCGCCAACCGGGCACGTTCCAATCCCGGGCAACTTTGTGTTTATCAGAAAACTGAAAAAACACTTTTTTTTTAAGTACCCGACCCGGGAATCGAACTCGGAACCTCATGTGGTCTACTAGACCACAGAAGCGATTATAAATGATGATAAATAGCATTATCAGTCTGTTAATTACATGTTGCCAGTACCAATAAGTATTTGAGTCAATTGTCCCGAGTTGATCTGGGTTCCTTATTCAAAAATAAACCAACCGCCTTACTACTAGCCACCTCGAAAAAGTCGAGAGTTGACTAATACATACCTATCGTCAACATTCTAACTATAAAGTCAATGATAAAGTTCTGTCACGCCTCGACCAGGGTTTTGTTACCATCGCATTACCTATTTTGATTTCAAACTCCTTTACCTATTTTTAATATCATTAGATAGCAAAGCAGCAGATGAATCTCGTGATAATAAAAGAAACCATCGCCTATAGACAACAAAGGTGTTATTGGTGTGTTGCTATCTGTGTAGCGGGACAGCAATGCCACGTACAAAGTCTACCGACTACCTTACTATCCTAACCGAAACATGGTAATGACAAGCATCGACGCTATTGCAGCAGGAAGAGGCAAACCGGTGGCTTTTTTATATCATAAGATAGCAAACAAGCAGATGGGTCTCCTCATGGAAAAAGTCAACCATCGCCTATAGACACCAAAGATGATAATGGTGCGTTGCTATCTTGTGGCGAGGTCTAATGCCACATGCATAAGTTTACCGGCTACTTTACTCTTCGAACTGGAACACGACAGTGACAAGCACTAACGCTATTGCGGCAGGAATAGGTAAGGCGGTGGAACCCGACTCGGGTGAGACAATGCCTCTACCACCTAATAGCCACGATGGTAGTGATTTGGCATTTGCCGAATTTGCATATTAAAAAGGTGGTGCGCGTGTCATAAAAAAGTAAATGTCTTTAAGAGATACTCTTATACAGGTTACCTATACAGGTTTGGGGCCCGAATTTCGAAGAATAGTCCATTTGCCATTCTGTCAAATAATTTGTAAAAGGTGCCATATATCCGGGCAAAACGTTGTGGAATTCTACTAGCTTCTTGCCACGATAGTAGTGATACAAATAATCAAACCATTTACCTTTTACAAATTGCCTGGCAGAACGGCAGTATGTCTATTCTTCAAAGGAGCCCGGACCAACACGGGGTTAACCTTACAGTAAAAATGAATTGATTGATTTGACCACTTGAACGTTTTAAAAACCGGATGTTAATACGAATGAAATAACGACATATGATCTAATAACGAGTATGTTTATTCAGATAATGCTTCACACTGGCCAGCGACCATTAGAACGAGAGAGCTAACGCAAATCGTCAATCATCTGTACGCATTAATCTTCTGTAGACAACTTGATAGATCATTGTTGCCATAGCTTGAAGCGCTAAAATTTTTGTTTGTAATGGATGCGGCAAACGCTATTTTCAATCGACGAAAAAAACAGAGGTTATTAATTTGACGTGATACATTGTTGGGATTAGATAAAATTTGAGTATGATGATCTATTTAGGCGTCCAAGAACATGTACTAAATTTCGTAAGAGTATTTATGTTTGTATGTTTGTTATCTAATTGCTTGGGAACTAAAAGCTATACCGAGATTCTTATTTATTTAAATTAGATAATCTCCAAACTGAGAAACAATCTAAGTTTCATTAAAATCGGTTCTGTAGTTTTTGAGATATGTATAGTTGATATTTGAAGTCAGCTTAATTATTTTTTTTATTAAATTTAATCTTAATAATCAAAAGATTTCGTCCTTAAATTATTATAGATTTGAGCAAAAGAAACATTATATGCGATCGGATGTGAATGTCAATGTCATACAAACTATTAATAGAGCTAGTAGTTATGAGAAACAATATCTAATCAGCATGAAAAAATGTCCAAATACTAGGTCATTGAAATTTAATACACTACTGTTATTAGAGAGATTTATTTCTAAGAATCTCAACTAAATTCAAATTTATACGTTGACTGTTTAAGTGTCCTAGATATTCAAGTTTTAGTCGAGGCATTTAAAACGTTTCACCAAAATTACCTCCTCATATAGACTTGTCTGCAACTTGTTAAGGATGACTAAAGTCAATTTTCAGCATTTTCAGTACTTTTTATTGAAAGAAAGAAAAGTACATTCATCGTGCTGCAATTTAAGCGTGGTGGTATGCTATATGTACATTTGAAATATAATATACAACCTACGTGCATTAGATATTTGCGGATTCCTTCTTACAAATTGTAAAGATAATTAATGTCAAGGCGGTGATGTTCAGGAAAACTTTAAAACTTTGTCAAAAATACAAAAAATCAAAAAATTAACATCTTTTTACTAAGGGCTAGAATTGAGTTAACGATAGTTGTGGTCTTTCCTTATTTAAACCGCAATAGCGTCGGTTTCATGTTTAGTTTGGATGGTAAGGTAGTTGAAAATTAAACAACTATTTTTTACGAATGTGACATTATATCCAATCGTATAGCAACGCCCTATTTATACTTCAATCTCTACAGGTGATGATTATCTTTTGATATGCACAGGTATCTGCTTGTTTGTAATTCCATAACAGATGTAAACTACTGTACAAAATATCCAGTCAAATATAGTAATTATGTGTTATTCAGTTTATATTTCATATAACTTTTCTTGGATGATAGCGAGGCTAGAAAGAGATAGCATATCTAAACACCACATCCACAGTTTCACAAATAAGGGTAACGGACGTCTCTCGCTCGCTCGCGGCTCGCAGGTAATAAATCGCGTTAAACAAGTAGGTTGAACCGTTTTATCAAAGTCAATCGGTATCGCGCCGCCAGTGTTGAGTAATTACCGCCTGCCTTTTGTTTGCCGTATACGACAATCTGCATTAAACAAGTGTGTATTATTTTATAAACTGTATAAAGTGACAGGATTGCTAATTCCTACCATTTGTTATTGTGAAAGATAAATTTGCTGAAAGGCGTTTTTCAGGAGAGTTACTTTTAACGTTGAGCACAAATATGTTAAATGAACTTCTAAAACTACTTCAGCCGCGTGACGCTAAATCAATACTTTTTTGGCACAGTTGGGTTATAAAAGTATTTTTATTACTTCTGGGAAATGTAGCTCTGTAATGGTAAAAGAATTTTGAGATCGATTCTGTAATTTTTAAGATAATTGATTACAAAAAGACATACGTTTCCTCTTTATAATTTTACTAGCTGACCCGCGCAGCTTCGCCCGCGAGTATATTAACATGTCGTTGAAATAGTTTTTAATACAAATTTTTTTAGGGATAATATTTGAAAAAAAAATTAGCCTATATTTAACCCCGGATCTTCAGCTACTTCCACGCTAAACTTCATAAAAATGAGTCCAGCGGTTTACCCATGAAAGCGTAACAGACAGAGAGACAGACTTTCGCATTTATAATATTAGTATGGATTATACATTAGCAAGATTTATGGCCGAAATGCAAATTAACTTTAACAAACATTTAATCTGTTTAACAGATCATTTGCTTGTAAAAATTAGGTTAAACACAGATTAATTACTTGTTAAAATTAATTTGCGTTTCAAAAAGCGGCCGTCGGAAACGCATTCTTGACGTAGTGATTGGTGTTTGATTGAAGTCCTGAGGATCTAACACAGATTTCCAGAGCGGGCAATTATATTGTTTTTGGCTCGGAGTTTCTTATTGTACGTTATCATTTACGGGCTAAGGAGTTACATTTCAACAAAATAACGTCAACATTTATAAAATAATATTTGTTATACATATGTCATATTCGGACTTAGTATATGATGCTAGCTACCGCGTGCAGCCCGTTGCATTATAAAAGTTTTCGGCGAATCCCGCGGGATCATCTAATTTTTCCGGGATAAATAGCCCATATGCTATTCCAGGTCATTATATACCAGTGTGCCAAATTTCATTCAAATCCGTTTAACAGGTTTTGCGTGATTGAGTAACAAACATCCATCCATCCATCCAAACATCCAAATATTTTATAACACTGTATGTGCCATTTATAATATTAATATAAATGGCACATACAGTGTTATAAAATATTTGCACACCATATAATGGTAGAATATGTTGGTAACTTAATTACTTTTTAACAACTTGTAACACCCATGTTCTTGCAAATAAATATTTTCTTTCTTTCTTCTTTCTTTCTTTTTTATATATCCACTATCAGATCATCTTAGTACTTGCGTAATACCAATCACTGGATTATAAAATACTAGTCATAGCGTATATTTTCCCTTCTTGAATACCATCCATCCGTTTGTTAGGCTGTTTTTAAATGGTAAACAGTTGGCCAAATATGTCACTATCATTGTGGCGACGACATGGTAGAGTTCTGCTCGCAAACTTCAACAACTGACCGGATTTGGCACTATTTCTTGAACTTAAATACCTAGATATATATAAAACATTTTCATAGAATGCGTAATATAGCCGCTATCACAAACAATATATTGCCTCTATGGTCAAGTAATCCGATGTCGGTGTTGTCCTCATGAGGTTCCGGGTTCGATTCCCGGGTCAAGCAATTCAAAAATTGTGTTTTTTTCAGTTTTTTGTCTTTATCAACGTTATGGATAAGCGCCCAGTTGGCGATAGGCTTGCCACCTATCACATTGTGGGGCTATGTGTCTTTGGCTATTCGTGGGTGCACTGTTGTATCTCTGCCTACCTCTTTGAGGATATGGGTGTGAAGATACACAAACAATATTGTTAAGTGAGAAAGTTAGATTCCAAAGGAGTTTTTATACAAGTAACATCAGTTGACATCGTAACGGAACCATGTGTGAGCGAATCTGTGACCGGTTGACCGGTTTCAGTTTAAATTATTTTCTCGATATTTTTTTAATTACACAGAGTTCTTGTAAACAAACGACGAAAGCCCGAAAGTACACGTAAATAAATAAAACCAAGTAGAGAACATAGTTTATAATATGGCAATGTGAATAAAAGATGGCGGAAGGTCAGATTTGATAAATGGCCGCAGAAGTAACACAGCTACTTTATTACAGGGGACGGCCATGATTTATTCATCGTGTTGTCAAGCCTGACATCTTGTAGTCAGTTTTATGACGGGACTCTCGTTAAATACGTTAATCGATGATCGCTCTTCGCTTAAGTTTTGTAGAGTTATGAATTAAGTATTCAAACTGTTACACCATTTTAAACCTGTAATTGGATTTATATATGGACTGATGAACTATAAAATTGTATATTTATTCACACAGAAATAAGTCTTCGTAACTCTTCAAAGATGAAGTAAGGTCAGCAGCGCAACAGAGCTAAAATTTGAATTTAGTATTACCTGCCATTGTGACAAAATCTATAGGTGTGGAAACATTACATAAACATTAAACTTATTTATTTTCCAAGTAAGTAAATAAATTAATAGCTATCTATCTAAGCAATAATTGTGCACCCAAGGGACTTCAAGTTGCAAAATTTCCATAGCCTTGCTGGTATTGGTCTAGCAGAAATCGCTCATAAACGATAAGACGCCATTTTGTATATTTTTTGATAACGTGTTAAAAGTTAAACTATAATTTTATTATAGTATTAAAAATACAATATTCTAAAAATAAATATGTTTAGTATATTATATAAAATACAATACTTTAATAATATTGTATTTTCGAAAACTGACTCCGTTGTGTACCAACTTATAATTGGTTATTTTTGTGTTATAGCACTCACCCCGTGCTTGGGAACAATCGACATAATCGATCATATAGCAAAGAAGAATTTCGCTGCCTCGAGCCTGTCGACACCAGCTCAGTGGAAGAGCGTCCCGGCTTTAGGGAGATGGTGGCAGCTTCAAATCCCGCGTGTCGATAATTTTCTTTGTTGTTTTTACGGTTTATAATATGGTGACTTCAAAAGTTACAAGACCATATTAAAGGGCAAGTTATTGATAAATAATTCTAGCTACTTGTTTATGTCTGTATAAATACTCTCTATCAGCAAGATGAGAACAACTAGAAATAATATGCCTGATGGACTCACCAGGACCTTCATTACTATTATTCTTAACCAACAATTAATTTCACAGCTTGCAAACTAATAAATATAGAGGAACAAACAAAAATAAAAGCATTAAAAATAGTATAAAAAAATAACTTAATTTGCAAACTTCGGCGACCTTTCATGTGCGACTCCTGCAAAACCATTGAAATAAAAAAGCGGTGTAAGAAATGGAATAAACATACCGTAAGTCCGAAAAAAAAGCCCCTAGCCGCATAATTATCCACTTCCGTCCACCACACTTTCAAATTTTTAATATATTTCATTTCTTACACTGCCTTTTTATTTTATTTTCAATGGCATTGCATAGGTCACACTGAAAGTTCGCGGAAGTTTGCAAATTAAATTGTGTTCGTTGAATTATGGATTTCCAAAAAAAATCCTGTACATATAAAACATTGAAAGTACGGTTTACATTATATTATGTATTATGAATCAAAACATAATTTAGAGACAAATTAAGTCAGCAGCTTAGCTCAGGAATTTTGTTTTGTTTTTGTTACGTAGTACTACTTTTCATTTATCGTCTTAAGAATTCGAATTAACAATTACAATCATTTGATAAGAAATGACAGTATTAACGTTGTGGTGTAACGTGAATCGACAAGACATCGACTGCAAACTAATAATATGTATAATAACACCTTCTAGAAACAAATAATAACAGTTTATGACTTACAAATCAAGATAAAATTCAAAGTTGTCGTTAGGTGAGCAGCGTAAGACAGCTACTGTATAGCAGAGGATGGTCATGATTTATTGATCGTGTAATCAAATATGATATCGTCTTGTCGCATTTATAATAGGACTCTACGTAAATTATGTTAACTGTAACCGTTTCCAGGGGGTTACTTAATTTGATTTATATAAAAATGAAACTTGTTGAAAATTCTTTCTCTCTATTCCTGCGATGGACAACTTAATGGAAATGAGTGTAGCACAATATTTTTTTAAATATCATAAGCTAGCAAACAAGCAGATGACTCGCCTGAAGGAATGAGAAACCATCACCTACAGATATCAAATATGTTAATAGTGCGTTGCTATTTATGTGACAGGATGGAAATACCACATGCAAAATCTACCGGTTACCTTACCTTCCAAACTGGAGTAGTACTATGATAATCACTAATGCTATTGCGATAGCATTAGGTAACACAGTGGTACCATAGTATCAAATTACGACAATAATTATCCACATATAACATATCGAATTACGTTCAGTTTCGCGGTTATTTGGAAGGCAAGGCTAAACTAACCTCCAAAAAGCTCGGTGTGATCAGCAGAGCAAAACAGTACTTTTTGCTGGCCCATCGCCTTCAACTTTATAAGGCACAGGTTCGGCCTCACATGGAGTACTGTTCGCATCTCTGGGCCGGAGCTTCCCAGTACCAGCTTCTTCCTCTTGATCGGATTCAGCGTAGAGCGGTTCGAATCGTTGACGACCAGGCTATTTCGAAACAGCTTGACTCTTTGGTATTACGCAGAGATGCAGGTTCTCTCTGCGTCTTTTATTGTATATATCATGGGGAGTGTTACGATGAGTAGTTTGGATTTAATCCTGCCGTCGAATTCCACCATCGGACATCACGTCAAAATTTGAAGTTCCATCCTCACCATCTCGATGTTTGGTAATCCACAACTGTACGATTCTCCGGACACTTTTTACCTCGCACTACTCTGTTGTAAAACCAATTACTGGCAGAGGTATTTCCGAAAGGATAGAACATAGGAACCTTCAAGAAAAGAGCTTACTTATTCTTAAAAGGCCGGCAACGCAACTGCAAGACCTCTGGTATTGCAGATGTCCATGGGCGGCGGTGATCACTTACCATCAGGTGCACCTCTTGCTCGTTTGCCCCCTCTTCTATAAAAAAAAAACCATATACCCAGGCGTGACATTGTGGGAACTCTGTCACCTAGTATTCACAAACTGCCTAATAGAATGGCAGATAGTCAATTCTTCAGTCTCTGAGGCCAAGAAGAGGCCCGCCCCGTTTTGGTTCCAGGCTCTTTTTGAAGAATAGACATCTGCCGTTCAGCCTGCTGCAATAGAATCAGTTCTTGTAGCTGTCGTGTTCAGGTTTGGAGGTTAAGGTAGCCGGTAGACTTTGCATATAGTATTTCCGTCCCACCACATAGTTAGCAACACACCAATAACATCTTTGGAGTCTATAGGCGATGGCTCTCTCTTTCCATCAGAAGAGCCATCTACTTATTTGCTATCTATATAAAAAGTGGTAAACAACATTATGAAAAAAGATTCTGGCAAAGTTGACAAGTGGGGTACATTAAAAATGAGCTGCGACGTTGACAAATCGCTCTCGAGATCCCGCCTCGGGCTCGCTTACTAGGCAGCTGGTAAACATTTGCGATGAAATTCAAGTATATTGTCGAGTTTTACGATATATAGACATAATAATTATGAGTACTTTTAGGAAATCTCTACTCTGTGCTGGTCCGGGCTCTCTGCGAAAAATAGACCATCTGCCGTTCTGCCAGGCAGGTCGTAAGCAGCCAAAGATTACCTATGTAAGTCATTACTATGGTTACTAGGTGGTTGAGTTCTAGAGTCTTACCTATTCCTGCCACAATAGCGTCATCGTTTGTCACTAGTGTGTTCCGTTTCGGAAGATAATAATTAATTTATGCACGTAGCATTAAAATCCCGTCACAAGAATATCAACGTACCTTTAACATATTTAGTGTCTATAGGAGATGGTTATCTCTTTTCATTAGGAGAGCTGTCTGTTTATTTGCTATTTATTAAAAAAAAGGATTGTTTACGTAAATGCTTGGACAAATTGAAAAAAATGACCTGAACTATAATTCTTATGGAGTTTTCATGCTATATGAATATTAACACACACGTTTATATTATTTTGTTTATGGTTTAAAAGTTCGCAGAAATTTGCAAATTAACTAGTTTTCTTTGTTGAGTCATAGTTATATATGAATTCTTTTGAATTTAATCCCATATCTAATGGGGTTAAATTCAGAAGAAAACATGGTATCAATATAGAATCTGCTTAAATACTTAATAAAATATATTATCACTAATTGATAGCTCGTAATTAATTTATTATGCACTACCCAAGCTTTTTCTCTCAGCATCATGGAAGGTAAACTGTGAGAAAACGTTTAATAGCATTTAGGTACGCCTTTGTACCATTTTTGTGCAATAAAGATATTAAATAAAAAAAAAACACTTGTAAATTGTAATATACACTGAAAGTATTATAACAAGAAATGTTTTTTTTGCACATTGACACAACATTTGCGCTAGACGTTTTTGTTCATTAATATTTAACAACTGAAAAACGAAGGTTATCAGTTAGACATGTACAGTACCCGGCGATAAATATTGCACATCGACCTTTGGAAAGAGACAATCGGCTAATTTCGGCTTCGTAGAGCGTTATCTCTGTCGCACAAAATACAAACAGTCCGGTACCTATTAGGAGCTGTTAAAACAAGTATGATTTGCTTCTTTTGATATTTTTATTCTTTGTATAAAATACACTAATTTTTCTATAAGTGATGGCTTTAGGTTGGGGTAAAATAAAATAAAAAAACATTTTTACATTATGTTTACGTATTTAATTATTTTGGAACATTACAGCTTTAGTGTACATAATAAACACCATTATACCTATTGCTAAAATGAGACATTGCAATAAAAATAATAATAATTCTAATTCTCAATTACTTCCATTTCACTATCTGTGCTCTCAAAGAGGTCAATATCACTGTCACTATCAGCCGTATTTATTACTAATCTATCAGTGTAATTGTCTAAACTGTGTTGAATGCTTCTATATTCATTCTCACATTTGATTGCATGATCGCAAACCTTTTTCCACTCTTCAGCGCCGATCATGTTTACTTTTTCATTCAATAATGTTTTTACTGTAGTTAAGTTCATACCCACATTTCTAGAGACTACATAGCCTTTCAGTTGAGACCATATATTTTCAATTGGATTAAAATCCGGATGATATGGTGGCAATCGCAACACAGTGTGCCCATGTTCGGCAAGTATTTTGTCCACAGAAAACTCTGTATACCTCTCCTTGTGCTGACATATAATAGCGTAAATCTGGGTTTTTGTTAATTTTGGATCAACTGGAATTTCATGTCTGTTTAACCAGTTGATCATTTCCCGTTTAATGGTGTTTGAGTTGGGGGGTCTCTCAACATACTTGTTGTGATAGGGTGCGTTGTCGATAACTAGAACAGAATCACTGGGTATATTTGGGATTAATTGGTTAACCAGCCATTTCTCATAGTTATCGTTATTCATTTCATTGTGATAGTCACCTGTAGTGTCCGTGGATTTATACGTTAAAAAAGCACCGGGTACAAAGCCTTTTTCATTTCCCGCATGAACTATTATCAAACGTTGACCTTTTGAAATTGGCTTTTTTACTCCTTTTTTCTTATCGTCACTCCAAGATTTCCCTTTAGTGTGGGATGCATGTATATATGACTCATCCATGTAGACGATATTTTTTCCTGTTTCGCGAAATTTGCGTATTTTATCAAGGTATTCCATTCGTTTGAGACTAACGTCGTGCTTTTCCATTAGAATTTTTCGATTATCTTCCATTTTAGTGAACTGAAATCCCATGTCATGAAGTATTTTTCTCAACGTTTTTTCAGACCCATTGTAATTAATAGCTTCAGATAACTTAGCTTTTAATGATTTTATTGTTGGCAGTTCATTAAATCGTAAGTGAAAATCATACACCATTCTTCGAACAACATCGTAATCAAAATCGTCCATATCCAAACGAAATTGCTTTTTTGGTCTCCCTTTTTTTGGAGTGTTGAACTTAATTTCAGTCGAATGTGTTTCAGTACTGACTTCGTTTAATATATTGTTCAAAGTTCTTCTTGAAATTCCAGTGGCATTTGCAACTCGCTCTTGAATCTTCTTAAAATAACAACTTACATTTTCATCTACTTTTTTTTAAATCTATCAGCTTCGCTTACAAAGTATTTATAAACATTGTAGATAATTTCACGTGACTGACCTCGTAAAGGTTTCCCTCTTTTTCCGAAAGATGCCATATTACAACTTTAAATTATTTAAATTTGTGGGTGTTATCAACTCTAAATATATATTTTTTTCGGGACGCGACTGCACTCTATCGTACTTGAACAACGACTAACTAAACGTCACATAGGTAGTGTGGGACAGAGATAACGCTTTACGAAGCCGAAATTATCCGATTGTCTCTTTCCAAAGTTCGATGTGCAATATTTATCGCCGGGTACTGTATGTATGTTGTTGGAATTGGATAAGCATAAATTTAGTATTTTACCCCATGTTGGTCAGGGCTCCTTTGAAGAAAATACCAACTGCCATTCTGCCAGGCACGTCTTAAGAGGCGACCGATAGTTGCATATATCACTACCATCGTGATTAGTAAGTGGTAGAGTTCCATAACGTTTTGCCCGGATATTTGGTACAACTGCTTACCTATTCCTGTCGCAATAGTGTCAATGTTTGTCACTGTCGTGTTCTGGTTTGGACGGTAAGCTAGCTGGTAAACTTGTACATGTGGCATTGCTATCCCGCCACACGGATAATGCACCATTAACATCTTTGTTGTCTCTTAGCGATGTCTGTTCTCTCGTCTTTCCACCAGGAGAGCCATCTGCTTGTTTCTTATCTTATAATATAAAAAAATAAAATATATAGGTGTCTAAGACCATGTACTAAATTTCATAAGTGTATGTATGTTTGTACATTGGTCCACGAATTTTTCAAGGCCTAAAGGCGGTATCAAGATCATTTTTCGATTTAAATCGGGTATATTTCAACTTAGGGAACAGTGTACGTTTCATCAAAATCAGCTCAGTAGTTTTTGATATATGAGTATCGTGATGAGTATAGTTGATATTTTAAGAGGGTTTTATTTCTTAAATTACTATTATTTTATTTCTTAAATTACTATTATTTTATTATTGTCAAAGTGCGCGATAATTTTTGGCATGACTAATTAATAAGTCACCTTATAAGTCACTGATATCATATTTTATCATTTTTTTCCAGACAAGCAATCTGTCCGTACATTCGGCATATATCAGAATGGGATCGAAATCTGCTATTTGCTTATTTTACATCACAGCTTTTGGTACCGTTTAATATAATTTACCCAAGATCCAGTGTCTTGATTATTCCTATGGCCATAGCGACACTACCGTTATTTATAAAGATAAAGTAAACGTTAAACTTGAAACTGAAATTTTGTCAAAGATGGCAATACATTGGAAACATCTTTGTCGCCGACGACTTTGGAAGTAAAAAGAAGTATCTTCACGCCCATATCCCCATATAAGCAAGACCATTGTTGGTTTAGTCTCAGCCATGTTAAATTTTTTGTTTGTTTGAAAATAAAGAATACGATCTTCATTGGCGAATAATATAAAATGTATCTCCACGCCGGTATCTCCATAGAGGTAGGCAGATGTACAACAAGTGCACCCACGATTAGCCGAAGATACTTGGTCCCACAAATGTGATAGGTGGCAAACCTATCGCCAACCACTTTCCAATCCCGGGCAACTTTGTGTTTCTCAGAAAACTGAAAAAACACTTTTTTTTGTGCCCGACCCGGGAATCGAAACCGGGACAACAAAGGAAATGTGGTCAACGCCAACGCTGGACCACTAGACCACAGAGACGACTTTGGATAAAATAAAAATCGAAAGACTAGTTTTTTGTTTCCTACTCACATGCGAGTCTTTAGAAAAAAGTTTTTATTAACTGTTAGTAGTAGGAGTATTTCAGATGTTGACCAATGACAAAATTGACTTTCGGTGTACCCTAACCACCTCGGAGGTTTTTGTTTAACCAACATTCAAATATTACAATACTATCTGTAACGTCAAGCCCGTAAAATGAAAAAGAAGTGCACAATAAAAGTTTTTGATGACTCCCGCGAGAATTTCTTAATATTCCGAAATAAAAAGCCTATACCCCACTCCAGGTCATTATCTACTTGTATGCCAAATTTCATTTAAATCCGTTCAGTAGTTTTTGCGTGATCGTATACCAAACATCCACCCATCTAACATCCATCCATATAAACATCCGCCCGCCCCATTGGTCGAGTGATTAGCGACCCTGACTACGCAATCGACGGGGCTCGGGTTTGATTCTCGACGGAGACATTATATAACATTTGTGTACAAATGTTGCATTTATACAGATAGACAGTTGGCCTATTCTTCAAAGGAGCCCGGAGCCAACACGGGGGGAAAACGACGAAACGAAACAACACGGTCAGAGTGCTAAGTGTGAGTTTTTCTTTTCGCATTCGATCGTGAGCGCGTTTGGAGTTTACTAGGAATTTGTATGTGATTTGTACAGCGCCACCTAGTGGTAAACGTGAGAAACCAGTTTACCACTAGGTGGCGCTGTACAAATCACATACAAATTCCTAGTAAACTTGAAACGCGCTCTCGATCGAATGCGAAAAGAAAAACTCACACTTAGCACTCAGTTGATATCAACGAGACTTTGCAATTGCACGGTATCTAATCACAATAATAATTATCCGTCGATCAATAACTGTCACAACCGTGTTAAGCCAACTATCTTATATTTAATTTTGATTTATATCTATTAGTAATGATATATTATGATGTTCCATCATCAGCGGTATGACTGCATGTATATGTCGCATTGAAATTGTCAATAGCCGTTAGATTATAATCTACCTAGGCAAAATTATAATTTGGTTAGGTTAGGTTAGCAATTAAATTATAATATCACTTAGGTAGATTATAATCTAACGGTACTGACAATTTCACTGCGACATATACACTAATCTTGATAGATCAAAATTATAGCCTACATCTTTTAATACATACTAGCAAACACCCTATGGTTGATATTCTAAACTAAACAATAAAATCTTTCATCTATATACGAAATTATGAGGTTTTAAAACTAATTAAAAACAATCTCGTTTATTCACAAACTCTTCGTAATAATTGTTATAACTTACTAGCTGTTGTCTGCGACTTCGTCCGCGTGGACTTCGTTTACTCCGCACAGCACCCGGCCGCTAGGTGATAGCGTGATAATATGTAGCCTATATGTTGACCCGACCGATTAGTAATATTCATGCAAAATTTGAAGTAAATCCATGCAGTACTTTTTGAATTTACCCCGGACATACATACAGACAAACAGACAAAAAGACAAACAGATAAACATACAAGCAGACAAAAATTCTAAAAACTATATTTTTGGCTTCGGTATCGATTGTAGATCACGCCCAAAGTATTCTTTTAAAAAAATATTAAATGTACAGTTTTGACTTTCCTACGATTTTATTATATGTATATAGATAATTCAAGGGTAATTTTGGTCATAAAATGGAAACTTTACTTAGTCTTACACGTCTCGTAAAGTGTAGTTTTCACGGCTAGAATTTTCTGATAAATCATAATCTAAATTTCCATTTATTCTTTCGTGCATGATGTTTTAAATAAATGTTTGCCACTGCCATACAAAAAAAAACTGGAAACTAGTGATAAACTGGTGATAAAAAGCCATCCGTAAGAGGAATATAAGTATTTCAATGACATTATAAAAAATAATAATAAAATAATTACTTGTATTATAACAAAAAAATATATCGTATTTTAAAGTGCATTACTTTAGTACTAAACTTGAGGAACTTCCCCTTAAATCAAGCAAATATTTTGAAAATCTATCTATCAATATCCATAAAATAATTACTTATATATAAAAGCATCTTCACGCCAATATCCCCGAAGAGGTAGGCAGTACAGCAAGTGTACTCAGGATTAGTCGAAGATACTTAGCCCCACAATTGGATAGGTGGCAAGCCTATCGCCAATATTTCTCGGAATAAAAAGTAGTCTATGTGTCCAGGTTATTATCTACCTCTGTACCAAATTTTATTCAAATCCGTTCAGTAGTTTTGGCATGATTGAGTAACAAACATCCATCCAAAGACCCATTCATCTAAATATCCAAATTTCGCGTTTATAATATTAATATCGATTAAGCTACCAAATAATGCATTTGAGGATCCGACAGGGTTTTTGTTACTCACTGTATATAATATACACAGACATACATGAATTAATTAATTTCTATTTACATACAAAAATGTACATATTATATTTTGCATATAAACTGAACTGACAAAATCAAAACCATATCCAAGATACATTTTCATACATACTCATCCAATTGTTCCAACTATGTGCTCGATATCTCACATCATGATCTGCAAGCGTATCACCATATCACCTGATGTTTGCAATCCGCCAGCGATCAGCTATGACTTTTAAGCGTAATTAAAAAATAATCAAAAACATTGCTTGCTGGTCTCTGGATGCACTGTTTGCGATGTCACAGCACCAAAATTAATCAAGCGATAACGACTGCCACTAATATACAAGGCTATTATGTGCCTTGCAATAATTAAACAATTACGATAATTGTGCATTGTGAGGTACGTGATAACCCCGCCGGATGGTCAGCAGAAAAACTAGAAGAGCAGTTGGGCACGTTTGTTAAGCCGTATCAGCCGTCTCCTTGAGATATTCAAATATTTACTTGTCTCCGATTTATATTCCATAAACATATACAGCTACGGCTTTGTCTGTGTCATTATTAACTACAGCCCAAAGAAATTGCCATCAGACTATCTCCAATAGTTGCAACCTGGTGCGCTTGATACGTTTTTCCTATGTTGCTGGCCTACTACTTTAGCCCCATACTATCTGTGATCCGCGAGCGAAAAATTATGCACCAGATCCAATAAATGTTTAAAATCTAAAACTCGATGTCTCAGCACCACCTCCATTAGCTCCACTGTGCATATACATTGCGAGAGTCCTACATTAATTATATTAAAAGAACGCGACTCTAAATTATCTCTCTTAAAATGAATCGCTAATTGTGTTGGTAAGGGCAAAACTCAAAAACGGCGGAACCAATTTGGCTATTTTTTTCGTTTAGATCAAGGAAGTTTTTATTGAAAAAAATGGATTTTATTTTTGAGCAAAATATTCATTGGAGTCGAAGATAGGTTTCTATGGAGCATTAGTCTAACTACAGGAGCAGTAATAAAGCTTTCCTTTCGAGGAAGTGTGTATTACTTTATTTGTTTTGTTAAATATGCATGCAAAGACATTAATTAAAGCTTGTATTACTTCATGGAACACTATCAGTATTTACTTGAAAGTCATCAGTAATTAGCTGATATAGACAACGGTGACATTATCTTGTCAGTTCGTTTTTATCACCTGTTTTTTCCTTATACCCTTATCTAGTGGTATGTTAAGGATCAGTTTCAAAAGTGTAGAGAAATTCGTGTAGACTTATTACTTTTGCAACTAAATGAATTGTATACTTCCATATTTTAGTAGTAGTTCAATTAATAGTATTACTACCTTGTTTTTTGACTTTCATAGTTGTTCCAACAAGTAGTACAAGAAAAATAGTAGTACTTGTATAATTACGCTGATTTCCTTGTACATGGGAAGTGATATAGTTAATCAAACGTCTATAGACTTTCTGGTTCACCAGGAAGGTTTTCCGTTAAAGAGATGGGTGGTGAAACGCGTTGCTGACAGACCATACCAACCTCATAACGATAAATACCTATTTATAGCACTAACCGTGACCCACAGCTCTATATGGGAATCGAAGGCAGGAGGTAGTAAACAGCACCTAACCTAAGGTGCAGTATGTTACCATTCCTGTCATCTTTTCCAACATACTACGGAGGTTTTTGATTCTCAAGAGAAACCACGAAAAACCTCAAATACCATGTGCATAAGTTTACCGTTTACTTTTTTCGTCAAACCGAAACATGTTAGTAAAACCATTGACACTTTTGTGGCAGGAATTAATATAGCGGTGGTGTCTGAGCCAGGTCAGACATTGAGATTTCTACAACTTTGTAGGCACAGTCGTAGAATCACTTTTGGCCATTTATTCACCTTTTATGAACTGCCTGGCAGAATGGCAGATAGTCTATTCTTTAAAGGAGCTCCAAACCAATATAGAAAAAAAAACAAAAGTATCATCACGCCCGGTTCCCGTACGGGTTAGGCAGAGTAAAACAAAGGTCTATATTTTCCGGTTCACTAATATTATCGAGTCGGTTGGCGAGTTGAGAGAGTTAACCTGGGGATTTTCAAAAGAAGAGTGAGCAGGTGCCTTCTAGGGAAGCGCGTTCCATCTTAGGCCGCATCTTAGCTTACCATTAAGCAAGATCGTGGTCAAGCGCTTCCCTATCGATAATAATAATAAATAATCACCATCGCCGCAATTCACCGACTTGATAACGATTATCATCTATTTCTACGATAACTGGGACCGACGCCTTTACGACCTCATCTGAGGCACGTGATTGGTTAAACACCACCCGCCGTACTCCGAATTGCTACTGACTACTGAAGTTTTGGATTTTCGAGAAAAACTTCTAAATAAAACTTTTGCTCGACCCGGGGATTGAATCTAGGACCTCATGATCTAAAGTTGATTGAATAGGCAAACCTCTGGACCACGAAACAGTCGCACCAAAAAGCCAAATCACCATATTAGTAATATGCAACAATTTGTGACATGTACGTCGCAGATTCTTGATAACAAACATTATATCAAATATTCATTCTTTTTTAGATTCCGAAGTTAACAAGTACCTTTATCGCCATGCCTGTCCGTCTGTCCGCATCTTAGCTCAAAGACTAAGAATTAAAAAGCTGCAATTTGCCATGAATGTACATACTAGTCTCGCGAACATATATGTTTTATATTCTTGACTCTAACAAAAATTAGCACTTAAAACTTTAATATTTCATTTCCTATCTAATACTCTACAATATTTTTTAAGAAGTCTGCAAGCTACGCGATTTTATGTGGATTTTTTTAATGTACCAGTGTTTATATATATATATATATATATATATATATATATATATATATATATATATATATATATATATATATATATATATATATATATATAGTGAAGTGAAAATAAAAATTATAACAGTAAAGTAGGTTTTACAAGTTTACGAGTAACCAACATATAAAATGAACTTGGTGGAGATTTTATAGACGGTAAACCCACGGTGGACACTAAAGATTTTAATGGTACGTTGCTATCTATGTGGCAAGTTATTAATGCCACATGCTTAAGTATAGCGGCTATTTTACAATCTGGAAAACGATTATGATAAGCACTGACGCAATAGTAGTAGTAATAGATATCAGACTCAGGCGAAACGTTTCAAAACTCTACCAGCTAGTGGTTACTATGGTAGTGACACGTTTAGCCAATTGTTAACCTTTTACAAACTGCCTAGCAAATCATTTTGCATCTTGCGACATTAAAAATTTTGAAAATTCGTTAAGTATCATCAAAAGGTGATGACAAAAGTCTCTAAACTCAAATAAAAATTAATTATGTTTAGAAAACATGGTTAGTCTGGTCTGAAGTTTGAATTGTGATGTATGGCACAAGACTATCTCCCCCTAAACCTTAAGTTACTATACGTGACGATATGTACTATATTTCTTCTTTTCATGTTATAAGATAGCAAACAAGCAGATGGATCTCCTGGTGGGAAGAGACAATCATCGCCTATACACACCAAAGATGTTAATGGTGTGTTGCTATCTTGTGGCGAGGTCTAATGCCACATGCATTAGTTTACTGCCTATCATACCCTCCAAACCGGAACACGACAGTGACTAGCACTGACGCTATTGCGACAGGAATAGGTAAGGTGGTGGTAAAGACCCGGGTAAGCCAAACAGAACTCTACCACGTTTACACACTCTACCACGAACTCGGTTGCATTTTTCGACCTGCCAGGCAGAATAGCATTTGGCCTATTCTTAAAAGGAGTCCGGAACAAATATGGGGAAAACACTATACATTATATCTATATATATAAAAATCAATAGCTGTTCTTTAGTCTCGCTAAAACTCGAGAACGACTGAACCGATTTGGCTAATTTTGATTTTGAATTAATTGTTGAAGTCCAGGGTAGGTTTAAAACGTGAGAAAATATACAAAAAAAATAAGAATAGTTAAAAAGGCAGAACAACGTTTGCCAGGTCAGCTAGTACATAATATGTATTTATAATAAGACCAAGTTACTATTTATACATCAGCTGTCGCATCGGCTATTACAAAACATTACTCACTATAATTCTCTACCATTACCGCCTGCCCTAGTGACACGCTTGCCATATAATCAGCATCTATTATAGACAGAAAGCGACAGGAGAACCGACATATCATTTGAAAGTAATAACCTGTTATGATGTCATAGTAATATCCTTCAATAAATACTGATTATATTGTATATAATGGACTAACAAATTGTATTATTGATAGTTCGGGTTTTCCATTTATTTTGATAATATTATATGCTAAATTTTGGACTTTTAATATAATACAGCCCCAATAGAAATATATTAACACGTGGAAAAAACTTTATACCCCTTTCAAAGACAATTACGCGAATGATAGAGTATAAAATTAGGCACAGTTTAAGTTTACATCACGATGGTCTGCAGAAACATAATAATTTTAAATAATGTGCATTAGAAATACATTAAAATATTGTAATTTTTATTGTTTTGTTTAAGTGATTATTGCGTACAATAAAGAATTAATTAAATAAATAAAATAGTCAAAATTAACAAAAAATAAAGTTTACCACACTACATACATACATACATATTTGACACTAGCTGTTGCCCGCTACTTCGTTCGCACGGACTTCGTTTCTTCGCACAGCTCCTCCTCCGTAGCTGATAGCGTGATAATATGTAGCCTATATGTTGACCCGACCTGTTAGTAATATTCATGCAAAATTTGAAGTAAATCCATGCAGTACTTTTTGAGTTTACCCCGGACATACATTGACTTTCCTACGATTTCATTATATGTATATATAGATTCGTCATAATTTACTCAATTACACACAAAAATTCTATGGTCTTATCATGGAACATCTACTACGGTCTTATGCTCTTTAAAGATTTTATTTAGTCTTTTATCGAATCTCGACCACAGGGTGATCGCTAGTAGAAATTTAACTTTTCCTTAAAAAATTAATACTTTTTAGATTTAATGTTCTTTTCAATCGACTACGCTATTGAAAAATTGGTTGAAAAGATTGAATAAAAGTAAAACCTGTTCTTATGTTTGTTAATTTAGACCTTGGCCCTTTATTAAACAAACATTCGATCCAATTTGCTTAAGTCACTAGGAAAGAGAGTAAATAAAAATCGGCCAAGTGCGAACCGGACACGCGCACCAAGGGTTCCGTACCATCATACAAATAAATACGAAAAAAAACGTTTATTGTAAATATATGTTGTATTATTGTATTGTAAGGGGGGTTCTTAACATTTACTTTTTTATTTTTAGTGTTTGTTGTTATAGCGACAATGGAAATACATAATTTGTGAAAATTTTTTACGGTATATCTAGGTGTATATAGGTATCACGGTTTATGAGATATAGCCTGGTGACAGACAGCGGAGGCTTAGTAATAGGATTCCGTTTTACTTATTGGATACGGAACCCTAAAAAAGAGCCGGCTTAATATTTTTATAGCAAGATATTACAAATAAAATCACTTGTAAGTACTTCAAGTTCACTTGTAATTCATATAATTTTATACATCCAACCGGTTTCGCTTATTAAAGCATCATCAGGGATGTTTAACACAGTTATTAAATAATTATAAGTTATATTATTTAACTTTATATATATATATATATATATATATATATATATATATATATATATATATATATATATATATATATATACGTTTTTGACCCGTTTATATATTTTTAAAAATATATTATTTAAGTACTTAAATAATATAACTTGTAATTATTTGATAATTGTGTAAAACGTCCCTGATGATGCAAGCGAAACCGGTTGGATGTATAAAATTATATGAATTACAAGTGAACTTGAAGTACAAGTGATTTTATTTGTAATATCTTGCTAATAAAATGAGTACATGCGGCCATGAATTTCTAAATTGTTGTATCCAAATAAAGTGTTATTTATTTACTTATTATTAAAATAACTCGTATATCTTATGAAATGTTTAGAATTGTAAAATAAAGTCAAAATAAAGCCTGAAATAAAGTCAACTGTTTGATTAAGGTAATAAGTAATAAAGTCAATACTCGACTAGTATAAAACATTATAAAGAGGTCTGACAGATATGTTTTCGAGGCATTCTTGTTTGTGAAATTGAGAAGTGAAGTGTGCAAAACTGATTAAACTTTATATACAATAAAGTTTAATCAGTTTTGCATGGAAGAGGGGGCAAACGAGCAGAAAGTGCACCTGATATTGAGTGATCACCGCCGCCCATGGACATCTGCAATACCAGAGGCCATGCAGTTGCGTTGCCGCCCTTAAATTCGATATTTCGTCAGTTATTGTTTAAATTAAGAAATCTTATACATTTTACCAAGTGGAACAAATAGGTGATTGATGGATCAGTTGATCTTTTTAAAAACAGTAGTTGTATTTTTTCAAACAATTGTCTTGATGACAATTGATATGTCTTAATTCAACTATGAAATAATCTTATCTAGACTCAAATCTGTCTATATGCCCAATATGGGTTCCGACTGTAAAGTTACTATGTTGTGCATCAGAAATTATTATTTGTGTTATTTTATAAGTTAATCGTAATTTGTGTTATTTTATACGTTAATCGAAGAGGGGGCAAACAAGCAGGAGGTGCTCTTGATGGTAAGTGATCACCGCCGCCCATGGACATCTTGCAGTTGCATTGCTGGCCTTTTAACAATGTGTAAGCTCTCTTCTTGAAGGCCCCCAAGTCGTACCGTTTAAAAACACCCCCGCAGGTAATTGATTCCACAACAAAGTAGTGAGAGGCAAAAAGTGTCGAGAGAAACGCACAGTTGTGGATTTCCAGTCATCGAGGTGGTGAGGATGTAATTTCAAATTCTGACGCGATGTACGATGATGGAATTCGGCGGCAGGAATTAATCCAAATAACTCGTTGGAACACTCCCCATGAAAAATACGATGAAAGACACAATGTGAACCTAAATCTCTGCGCAATGCTAGCAAGAAGTATTGTCTCGCTCTCGTGAGCACACCGAGCTTTTTTAAGGCTAGTTAAGCCTTACCTTCCAAATGACCACGAAGCTGAACGTAATTCAATATGAAATTATTTTAATGATGAAAATATTCAATTACTTTCTACGCTGCTGGACTGAACTTATTTTTCCTTTTCAGTTTTACCTTAAAGTTATTTTTACGCAGTTGGGTTATTTTATTTTGAAATTTTATTTATCTTATTTAGTAGTAATAATTTTTTTTAAAGTTTAACTGACTTTAGCCGTAGATAAAAAATAAGTATACATGTGGGTGATATACACATATGTATACTTGTATCTTGTATCATATT
The DNA here is from genome assembly GCA_036924255.1 of Apodemia mormo. Lineage (NCBI taxonomy): Eukaryota > Metazoa > Arthropoda > Insecta > Lepidoptera > Riodinidae > Apodemia > Apodemia mormo. The sequence continues at coordinate 2,125,312 of JAUPFN010000009.1, read as the reverse complement.
TGTCACATGAATGTGTGTAATGTTTATTTTTATTAATTTAATGTATTTCTAATGCAGTTTATTTAAAAATATTAGGTTTCTGCAGTCCTCCGTTTTAACTGTGCCAAATTTCATACTTCATCATTCGGGTAACTGTCTTAAAAAGGGGGACAGTTTTAACTTTGCGTATTAATATATAGATAACTAGCTGTTGCCAGCGACTTCATCCGCGCGTACTTCGTTTACTCCGCACAGCACCTCCCCGTTAGGTGATAGCGTGATAATATGTAGCCTATATGTTGACCCGACCTGTTAGTAATATTCATACAAAATTTGAAATAAATCCATGCAGTAATTTTTGAATTTACCCCGGACATATATACAGACAAACAGATAAACAGACAAACAGACAAAAATTCTAAAAACTATATTTTTGGCTTCGATATCGATTGTAGATCACGCCCCAAGTATTCTTTTAAAAAAATATTCAATGTACAGTTTTGACTTTCCTACGATTTTATTATATGTATAGATAATCATATAGAAGTAAAGATCACTTCATTTTAAATATCCAGGAAGAGTTTTTAATAGAGGTTTACGTGAAAACTATAATCCTAACTATTATATCACGTAGTTAGATAAAATAACATCTTACGAGGAAGACTCTAATTGTTAATAATTTAACCACAACAGTTGTCAGAGGTGAGGCAGAAAATTGAGGAGCACGGTACAGTAATGATGGGGTAACGACATTATAATGGCGGCTGTTGTAACACCGACACTATTGATGAAACAATATTATTATTATGTATTTATAGCTACGTGCTGCAAACGCTAAGGGAATAAATAACTCCTTTCTGTTTGATTTTATCGCTTGAAATAAGCGGTAATCGTTATTTGGTCAAAAAAATTCAGCGATAGAGATTCATCTCACCAATAGACGAACTGGTGATTTGTAGTAAATCAAAAGTATATAGACATTTTCTCCGTAATTGGTTTTTGAAAAATAGACCACCCTTCCCACCAGGTAGTTTGTAAGAGGTGAACAATTGGCTATGCTCACTCCATCATGACTACTAGATGGTAGAGTTCTGAATAGTCTCGTTTGGGTCTGGTTCAACCGCCTTTCGTCTTCCGGCAGCAATAGCGTCAGTATTTGTCAATGCGTTCCGGTTTTGAGTGTAAGATAGCCAGTAAACTTATGCATGTGGCATTAACGCCGACGCCGGGACGCCGGTTTACTCGTGTTTTTTGGACTTGTCGAAGGCATTTGACCTTGTTTCGTACAACATCTTATGGGATAAGCTCTTGAGGGAAACAAGCACGCCAAGGGAGATTGTTAGCCTAGTTAAGTTTTGGTATCAGCACCAAACAAATCAGGTTAGATGGGCAGGAGCTCTATCAGAAGAATATAGGTTGGAGTGTGGGGTGAGGCAGGGTGGAATTACCTCTCCTAGGCTCTTTAACCTGTACATAAACGCATTGATAGATAAGCTAAACAGAGCCGCAGTAGGGTGCTCAATAGATGGCCAATTTGTAAATAATATTAGCTATGCGGATGATATGGTTCTGCTGAGCCCATCGGTTAGAGCTCTTCAGAAATTGATTGCAATTTGTGAGAGGTATGCGATGACACATGGCTTAAAATACAATAGTGTAAAGAGCGAATTACTTGTATTTAAGGCTGGCAATAAAGCTCCAAAGGCTGTACCTCCAATCAAACTTGGGGGTATGGCGTTAAGTACCGTTAGCAAATTTAAATACCTGGGGCACTGGGTCAGCGCAGACCTCTCTGATGATTTAGATGTAGAGAGAGAACGTAGAGCATTGGCAGTGAGATGCAACATGTTGGCCCGCAGGTTTGCACGATGTAGCGCTGAAGTAAAAATTCGCTTATTTAAAGCATACTGCCAAACGTTTTACACGTGTAGCCTGTGGGTCAAGTGCACAAGTAGGGCGCTCAATGCTCTACGTGTTCAGTATAATAATGGGTTAAGGATGCTGTTGGGGCTACCTCGGTACTGCAGTGCATCTGGGATGTTTGCCGAGACCCGCATTGACAGTTTTCATGCGATCTTGCGCAAACGTGTGGCCTCGGTGATGCTGCGGGTGCGGAATAGCACCAACGGTCTCCTTAACACCATATTAGATAGAGTGGACTGTCCTGTGGTAAGGCACTGGAACGCGTGTCACATGCGTTCCAGAGCGCTTATATTTAATATTAAATAAAGATTAAATAAATTAATTTAATAATGTAAATTCTCAAATTCTCAATTGTATTAGAATGAAATGAAATTAATTATTTGAATTTTATTATTATTATTATTATTATTAATAATAACTAACACTAGTTTTAAGAATTATTTAAATAACTAACATCAAAATGTATATGGACAATTTAAGTCTGAAATAAAAAGTTATTATTATTATTATTATTATTATTATTATTATTAAGACCCCGCCACGAGAATAACAAGGCACCATTAATATCTTCGGTGTCTATAGGCGATGATGTCTCTTTCCGTCAAGTGAGCCAACGGCTTGTTTGATATCTTATGATATAAAAAGACGTTCGGTTCAATCTACCTACCTTGAAAGGGAACTGGCGTTATAATTCTTTCCGTTGATAAATACGAATATATGAGTACATACAGAAGTATGCATTTTTTACTGTATGCTTTTAAGCTCCCGCGGCATTTTTCACACGAATTTTCGAATTAACTAAAAATTTTAGAAAAATATCAAAATATAAGACAGACCTTATCTATTTAAACTGCCTCATAACCCCCACTGAATAGTATCGCGATGCCCCAGTGACAAGCGATGCACAGTTTGTGAAGCCCTGGATTATACTATAAACTGTATATCTCAGCCTACACACAAGGTTTTGACAAGGTTCAGGTATACGGCCATTTAAATTTCCTAATTTAAATCTTTTGCTATGTTGGGTATTGTTATATTCTGTTATCTTGGGTTCCGTACCTAAATAGCCACAAATGAAACTGTATTAATATGATTACGCTGTCTGTTTGCCTGTCAGTCACAGGGCTCTATCTCTTGCGGGGAAATAGGCAAATCATTCAGAATGCGTGTATTATATAATACTATATATAATACTAATATAATATAATGCGTGTCACTAATATAATATAATATTAAGATATACTAAAACAGTTTGGGACTTATTTTAAAATATTAGTAATCCACTCTGTTAAAGCATTATTTGTAGCAACAAGTATACATTAATTATAAATTAATATTTATCATCTGTGAGTACATTTTAAGCAATACATCACTATGTAAGTGTTTCATCGTGCACACAACTTTCGCCATGTTGAATGAATGTTATTTATTAAGTGACTTTCAATATGGTTGGACCATGTGAAATTTAAGAAAAATTGTTAACTAAAATCCACTTATTACATGAGAAATACATTAAAATACCAAAAAAAAATAATTAAAGTACTCATTTAAATAATTTTAGCTGTCCTAACAATTGATATCTTATAGGTTACGCTAACTTTGTACGTATATAGTTCCGATAATTTGCTTTTCACTTTACACATGCTCTACCATCTACCATTAATACCATCACGATTACTACGTGGTAGAATTCTGTATTGTCTTGCATGGGCGATGTACCACCGCCTTACCTGTTCCTACCACAATAGTGTCAATACTTGTTACTATCGTGTTCCCACGTGAAGGGTAATGTAGCCGGTAGACTTATGCGTGTGGAATTATCACATGGTTATCCACACACCATTAACATGTTTGATGTCTGTAGGCTTAGATTTTCTCTTTTCATCAAAAGAGTTATCTGCTTGTTAGCTATCTTATGCCATAAAAATAATATAATAAAGAATGGAGAGCTAACTTCCATCTCAAAACTGTGATGTTTAGCTTATAAACGAGTACCTACGACAGAAGACATCTGCATGAAAACAATAATACACACAATTTAAAACAACGTAATACTTGACTAAAAATCGTAATAATTATTAATTCCCTATATGCACCAATGGTTTATGAAAATAATAAACAACGAATATTCTAATCAATAATATTTTGGGTTTATATTGCAGAATAAAGTTTACAATATATTTATTGAACATCTGCAGCCTGCAGCCCGCTGAATTATAAAAGTTTTTGGTAAATTTTGCGGGAGCAACTTATTTTTACCAAATAAGAGTAGGTTATGTGTTATTTCAGGTCATCATCTATATCTGTGCAAAATTTAATTCAAATCTGTTTATTAGTTTTTGCGTGATTAAGTAGCGGGTATAGCGTATATGTAACTTTTTTTCCTTGAGAAATTAGTTGTTCCCGCGGGATTTACTGAAAAAATAAGTAAGGAGAAGTCTGTATCTTTGGAGGAGATTTGTACAAATCTGGCTCACGATTATACGGTCACGGTCACGGTGTTAGTCTTGATTGATTTTTCCAATGTCACGGTCACGGTCACGCAGGTCACGGTGTTAGTCTTGATTGATTTTTCCAATGCATTTAATACCGTTGACCATGATATCCTACTTGCAATACTAAAGCTTGCTGGTTTTTCTTTACATGTAATGGAATGGTTTTCTTCTTATCTTCAGGGTCGTCAGCAGGCAGTGCGCACTGGAAGCCTTTCCGACTGGTGCGATCTGTCAGCTGGTGTACCTCAAGGCGGTATACTCTCTCCTTTTTTATTTTCAATATTTATTAATGCAGTCACAATTTCCTTGAATTGCCCTTACCACATGTATGCAGACGACTTGCAACTGTACGCTAGTGCTAGTATATCTGATCTTACTGATGCGGTAAATAGAATAAATGAGGACTTACAGCATATTTTAACTTGGTCTCGTGATTTTGGGATAACTGTCAATACGTCCAAATGTCAGGCTATTTTAATAGGTAGCGCTCGCCGGATTGCGCAAGTTGATCTTAATGTATTACCACCTATAATTTTTAATAATACAGTTATACCTTTTAGCTCGCAAGTCAAGGACCTGGGTTTAATTATAGATGGTGCACTGACGTGGGTCCCACATATTACGGCAGTATGTCAGAAAGTTAACCACGCATTGAGAACTCTGTATAGACTCAAGAATTTTTTACCTATTTCTACAAAAATCACATTAGTTCAGGCCTTGGTACTACCGATAATTGATTACGCTGATGTGTGTTTCTCTGATCTAAATCAAATTCTTCTTGACAAACTGGATAGACTTCTTAATAATTGCATTCGATTTATTTACGGACTACGCAAGTTTGATCATGTCTCCCAATATCGCTCTGCTCTTAAGTGGTTGCCTATACGACAGCGTAGAGATTCTAGAATGCTATGCACTCTGTTTTCTATATTGTACGATCCGGCTGTACCTGGATACCTTAAGACTCTTTTTGATTGGCAGAGAGACACACATAACCGTAATCTGAGGTCCGACGAGAACTTATCTCTACACATTCCGTTTTGCCACACAGAGTTTCTTTCTCAATCCTTTATCCACCGAGCAATTCGTTTGTGGAATGTACTTCCTACACACATCAGAAAATCCCCTTCAAAACTATCATTTAAAAGACAATTAAAATTATATTTCAATACATAAAAATAGTGACGTCAATTTAGTTACAGTGTTTAAATCGTTTTGTGCTCATAAATTATTTATTATTTGTATGTATGTATAATAAGTATTTATATATATATTTATAATTGTATGTATGTATATGAAGGTTTATGTATATATGTATGTAATTAAGTATGGTATAATTTAGTAATATGTATTATTATAACGTGTATTTATATATTTATATTGTAAATTATTTATTACTCTGTATTAATTTTGTCTTTTCATAGTAAGTTTAAGTTATATGAATAGAGTTAAGATGCACCACCTCTTTTAATTATTTTCTTAATACATGAGGTTGGCTAGTATAGAATGCCATTAGGCGTTAAGTTAAACCTATGTACTTTTTGTCTGTGCATAAATATAAATAAATAAATAAATAAATTATAGCTTGCAGTATTTAGTCTAATTAAGTAATAGATAATTTTTCGATATACATATCAAGAAGCCGAGCATTCACCTAATTTCGGTCAATTCACTTTTTCAGTAAAACTTAAAAATCTATTTAGAACGAATTGTCGGACCCGGAATTCATCTTGCGTTTATGTCGAAACCGGTGTCACTGGACTAATAAAACTATTGTAACCTTAAGTTATGCAAAATTGAAAGTATACTACGAATCATATTATTCACAAATTAGCTGTTCTCTGTGACTTGGTTAGCGTAGTCCAACACATTACTTACTTTTGCTAAATCGAGTAAATATCTATATAATATTGGCGTATAGCCTATATTAAATTAGCCTATGTTATTAAGTGTTAATATAGCTTTATATTGGTGACAGGGTTCTTGAAAATCTGTCCAGTAATTTTTGAGTTTATCCATTTCAAACATACAAATCTCACATCTTATGATATTGGTATCAAATACAAACAGTCCCGCCATTGTAACAGTTTCCGTTATATTACGATCATGAATTTATTATTGACTAGTGGGAATTGCTCCGCGCCGGCGGCTATCTATATCCAATGTCTTAGATCGATGGATTGTTCTGTTTGTTGTGGACTGAAAGATTTATTTACCGATAGTAATGAGTACAGTTCATTTATATTAACCTAAGAGTACGTCTGCAAGAATTTTGAAGACTTAGCATGTATATAAATTCAAACCAATTTCTTTTACACAATAACACACATATAATTTTCATGCACCAAGACTTTATAGTAAATTTAATTCAATTTATAAGGTAAGAAAATTAACCAACCATGGTATTAAAGATAAATTAAAAACATGGCTCAGTGCTCAATGTTACAAAGAAACTGAAGAACTTTTTAATATATTGGCATGATTCTTGTTCACAAATAATTAAAATACTTATACTCATTATAGCATGATTCTAACACACAATTAATTAAAATACTTATTATCCTCACAAGCTTGGCGTGTATCATAGTACCCAGTTTCATGAAATTGGTGACAAGGATTACAGGCAGTTATACACACACGTACAGATAAACAAATATTCGCTTATACCACCCCCCCCCCCCCCCACACACGCACAAACACACACACACATACATACACACACATTCACACACACGTACACACACATTATCACGCATGTACTCGCGCGTTGCACCCCACCCACATGCACAGGTCGTCATTACATATAATCGTACTTTTCAATATTATAGTAGGTATTATTATCTTTCTGTACATTTCTCTGTGATTGTAACTATTAATGTGATACGTATAAAAAATGGGAAGGAACTATCATTTGAAACACAGCTCACGCTGACTCAAATGATAGCAGCACGTCAACGTTTAAAATTAATTGTTACAATAAAGATTATTATTATTATTATTATTACATTATTTTATAATATTGTCACTTTTGGAATTAATCAATTAATTTTCATCTTTTTTTAATTTTTCCTCATAATAGCTTCCTTACGATATAAAAATATCATCATCATCATCAACGTTATTTCGTCCAGCGCTGAACAAAGGCTTTTCCAATATCATGCCACTAAGCTCGATCTTCAACTCTTAGCCTCCATCTGCTTTTAGCCATTTTGCGTATATCGCCACTCCATCTACTTGGAGTACGCCCTACGTTTGCCAAGGCGTAGTCTCTTCTTCAGAACACGACTAGATGAACACACAAACTTTAGTGATAGTTACGTACCTGTTTTCTGAAGGTTTGGTGCCTATTGTAGGTTCGAGACCAAAATATTAACTTCCATTAATCAGTATTCAATATTACGTTGAAATCAGAAAATGAATTTAATTTTTGTGCTACATTGATGTTTTATTGTAAATAAATATCATCAGACCGGTTCATTTGCGGGTCAGGGGATTGATGCTAATCTCATTAAATGTTTATCTTAACATGATTTACCAATTCCTTGATTTGCGAAAGTTGTATTGACCTCATCATTATATTTTATCGATTATCATTTGTTAATTGCGATAGCGGAAAACAAATACTTCTTAAGTTCAATCAGGTGCGAGAAAGGGAGGAGGGAGGGGAATGGGGAGAAGACTGGGGAGGTTCAGTCAGATATATCATTACCTCTTTTTTAGACATTTTTCTACATAGCAAAATACTCAATAACACTTTGCCTGACTCCGGTACCGAATCCGAAAATTGGATCTCATAAAAAAGACGAGCGCTTTCGGGTTTCTTTAAAAATAGCTGTGTACCGGGAGTTACTGTAATTTAAATTTATGGGAACGAAACACTTTTAATATAAGTAAAAATTGTTTAATATTTGCACACCACAATTATTTAATTTAATAATTATTATAAATGCGAAAATATATTTGGATGGATGTATGGATATTTGTTACTTTTACACGCAAAAACGGCTAAACCAATTTGGATAAAATTTGACATACATATAGATGACAGCCTGGAATATCACAAAGGGTGCCTATTCCTAGAAAAATAAGTATTTCCCTTGAGACTCACCAAAAACTTTTATAATGCAGCAGGTTGCAGAGCTCAGCTTGTCTTATAAATGCAAAAGTCTGTATGGATGGATGGATGTTTGTTATTCTTTCACACAAAAACGACTGAATTGATTTATATCAAATTTGGCACACATATAGATGATGACCTGAAGTAACAAGTAGGATACTATTTGTCTCTCAAAAATAAGTTGTTCCCGTGTAGTTTCACTAAAAACTTTTATGATACAGTGGGCTACTTAACTGTGCAGCTAATTTGCAATAACTTGTAAAACCCATGGAAAGTGTTCCGACAAACTGTTCGCGCACTGAATTCCATCATTGGACATCGCGTCAAAATTCACAGGTCCATTCTTACCACCTCGATTTCTGGATACCACAACCGGGCGTTTTTCCGACACTTTTTACTTCACTCTATTCCTTGTAGAATCAATTATCTACCGGGTTGTTTCCAAACGGATACGACTTAGTGACCTTCAAGGAAAGAGCAAATTCATTCTTAAAAGGCCGGCAACGTAACTGCAAGACCTTTGGTATTGCGGATGTCTATGGGCGGTGATGACCTCCTGCTCGTTGTCCCCTTTTGTTAAAAAGAAATAAAAAGATTTTTTATTTCTTTTTAAAAAATTGAGAGTTAATACACATATTCGGAGACTTGATTCGAAATTGAAAACAGTCTAGCAGATTTTAATCATAATATATTTCATTATGATTTCAAATTTTTGTGTGATAGTCATGAGTACTTTTAAATAATTGGCTATTTACTCTCTTTCAGGCAGTTTGTAAAAGGCAAAAGATTTGCTAGACGTGTCACAACCATCGTGACTTGGTAGTTGATAGGTGGTAGAATTCCGCAACGTTTGGTACCACCGCTTTACCTATTTATGTCGCATGGCAACGATTTTTGTTGCTGTTGTGCTCCGGTTTGAAGAGTAAGAAAGCCGGTAACTTATGCATATGGAATTATTATCCCCCACACGTATTGTAACTCACCATTAAACTCTTTTATGTCTATGGGAGATGGTTGTCTCTGTGTTTGTAGTCAGAACTGTCTGCTTGTTTGCTATCACCCCTACTATAATATTATAAATACGAATGTACGTTTGTTACGTTTTCACACAAAAACTGCTTAACCGATCATCATGAAACTTTGTACTTACACATATTTTTTGGGATATTAAAAGTAACATAGGATACTTACTTCTTATAAAAAAATCTTAAATACGAGCGAAACCGCGGATAAAAGCTAGTATGATATAAAACAGTTTTTTTATTTCCTCCCCCGTAGGTGATAGCCTGATAATATGTAACCTATATGTTGACCCGACCTGTTAGTAATATTCATGCAAAATTTGAAGTAAATCCATCCAGTACTTTTTGAGTTTACCCCGGACATATATACAGACAAACAGACAAACAGACAAACAGACAAACAGACAAACAGGCAAACAGACAAACAGACAAACAGACAAACAGACAAACAGACAAACAGACAAACAGACAAACAGACAAACAGACAAACAGACAAACAGACAAACAGACAAACAGACAAACAGACAAACAGACAAACAGACAAACAGACAAACAGACAAACAGACAAACAGACAAACAGACAAACAGACAAACAGACAAACAGACAAACAGACATACAGACAAACAGACAAACAGACAAACAGACAAACAGACAAACAGACAAACAGACAAACAGACAAACAGACAAACAGACAAACAGACAAACAGACAAACAGACAAACAGACAAACAGACAAACAGACAAACAGACAAACAGACAAACAGACAAACAGACAAACAGACAAACAGACAAACAGACAAACAGACAAACAGACAAACAGACAAACCGACAAAAAGACAAACAGACAAACAGACGAACAGACAAACAGACAAACAGACAAACAGACAGACAAACAGATAAACAGACAAACAGACAAACAGATAAACAGACAAACAGACAAAAATTCTAAAAACAATAATTGTGGCTTCGATATCGATTGTAGATCACGTCCCAAGTATTCTTTTAAAAAAATATTCAATGTACAGTTTTGACTTTTCTAGGATTTTATTATATGTATAGATTACTAGGTTGATTCGGATAGAACTGTGGTATGGTATCAATTATTATAACAAAAGACATTTAAGTTTCCACTTAAATCCGTTATATTTCTTATACATATTTATGTGTATATATAAGGTTCAGGTACAGGAAGATAGATTTGGCCGATAAATCCGACGATCTAGCGCGACACACACACTGACAGCTGGTATTAACATAATAAAATCGTAATGGACGACGCGTAATAACCAACGTGCTACGCTGAGGAAATCGTTATTAGATCCTACACCCAAGAACAACAAATGTCGCAGAGACTTCTTTAACGGTCAATGTTTGATGATTTCATTTATTTTAATTGGTCTTTGCTTTGTATATTCAAAACATAAATGGTATCGTTATAACATTTATGCTTTATATATACATGTATACAAATAAATGAAATTAGAGTATCTGTTTGTAATATTAAAATAACCACTTTTTACTAAATGTATATATGTATACAGTATACACGGTACATATACTAAAACATTATTTACAATTTTTGTCTGTCTGTCTGTTTGTTCCGGGTTATCTCTGAAATGGCTGAACCAATTTTGGCGAAACTTTCCCTTGCAGATAGCTAATGAAAAAAGATTAAACTTTTTTACAAGAAGTAGTCTCTGGAGTTACTCAACCGATTTTGAAATTATTTTAGCAAAAAAAAAGCTACATTGTTCCTGGCTCTTGAGGTATGAGATCCTACGCCAGTTAATATGCGGGAAACGCTTAATTGTAGAATAAACTATGTATCTGCTTGCCTAAAAGATAATTCGTAAAAAACAAAAAATAAAAAATTTAATTTTCTCCCTGTTTTTCCCGTTTATTATTTTATTTTATTTTATTTTAAATGAAATTAAAAAATATTTATAAAATTGTAAACTTGGACATTAATTTTTTTAAATAATTTATTATAAAAAAAGTTAAATAAACTGATGGGTATTATTCAAATATGTTGTTTAAAATGATATCCATATTAAATTGTATCTTCACGCCCGTATCTCCGAAGAGGTAAGCAAAGGTACAACAAGTGCATCCACGATTAGCCGAAGACACTTATTCCCACAATGTGATAGGTAGCATGCGCAACTACTATACGCAATGCAATAACTGGGCACTTTTTCAATCCCGGGTAACGTTGTTTTTGTCAGAAGACTGATAAAACATATTTTTGAATTACCCGGGAATCGAACCCGGGACTTCATGCGATCAACACAGAGACCGGACCACTAGACTACAGAGGTGACTATATCCATAATATTTACTAAAAAAAATAATTTTTATTAACAAAAAATGTTTAATTCAGGAATACATTTTCAGCTGTAACTTTTTTAGGAGTGATTTTTTAATCTCATAACTTAATAAGTATAAAATATTAAAAAAAACTTTTTTGAATAATATATTTGTTTATAACCATTATTTAAACAATGAGCAAAAAAAATTAAAAAATTGTGTCATACAGTTAATATGCAACAAGAAAACAATAAAGATTTTCACAACACAAAATTATGATTATTCAGTGTAGCACTCATGATCGTTCTAATAATGATCTTTCTCTTCACATCCCTTTCTCTCGAATGGATTTTCTTTACAAATATTTCTTTATTCAATGCGTTAAGCTCTGGAATTCTCTTCCAGATGACATTAGGAGGTCCTCTTCTAAGTGGTCTTTCAAGCGTTCGTTCGACGACCTATTATCTTACCATTTAGCTTTACGCGTTATTCATCAACAAAGTATCTAAGAGTAATTGCAATTATCGGTAGACAGACATTATTATTTAATAATGTCTGTCTGCAATTTCTTTTGTTATACTTACTTGCATAGTTAAATATTTTATTTATTATTTGTGCTATGTATGTATATAGTCTATTATGTGTTTATTAATACATGTTTATGTAAATATGTTACATGTATCTATTTATATTTTCTATTTGCCAGTAATTATTATATTTTCGTTCTGTTTCGCCCATCATACTGTTTCCTATTTCCATTTAAAATATTTATTGGCTCCCCCAATTGAAATTTTTCTGCTCCACTTGCTGGTTGACTGGCAGAGAATGCCTTTATGGCATTAAATTTAACCATTGTACAATTTTGTGCATAAAAGTAAGTAAATAAATAAAATCATTATTTTACTTGAACTTATAACTTATAAAACCAATCTAAAGCTTTTCAAGTACAACTTCAAAAACTTTAGATTTATTTTTTTCTTTAGGTCAAATAGAATAATCACAAAAATAGGTGTAAAATAAAAGATGAAAAGTAATAGACACATGCCAGTTATGTATGTAATAAAATAAAGTGTATAAGGGTAAAAATGTAAAATAAATTTCAATTAATCGAGTTTAATTAATGTTTTGCTACATCTTGAAAAAATAAATTATGTAAGAAAAATATTTTACCGGCGAATTTTGGTTCACATATGTATTCACGTGATATACAAATTTTATGTTTCCATAATACTTTAAATTTAGAAGAAATTTAATAGTTTAAAAAAATAGTTTTTTTTTAGTTTTATACTCCAATTCATTCCTCCAAATTAATTATTATAAATCTTGGTAGTAAAACTCCAAAAGACGGAATATTTTTCTGCTATTTAAGGGTCTTTAGTTAAATATATTTGTAGTAATAATTTATATAACATTTTTGAAAATACCGCTATTTTCATAGATTTTTTACTATTATTTTAATATTTTTCGAATAATTCTGTTTTCAAATAAAATTTGTTGCAGAAAGAGACTCACCAGTTAAGAATGCGTAGCTCAGACTAATACATTCTGGAAACAAACTTGCCACAAAACACAGAACTGTAACTGGTGTTTCATTACCAACAATTTGGTTTGAGCCACAACGAAAATTGAAATAATCGTCAAGGATTTTCATAAATCAAATTTATTAAAATTGCAACATCATTTTCTAAAGATAGATAAAAGCGACGAATTTGACACTCTCATGAATTAAAAAGTTACTTATACCCAGAGAATTTCATTCATTCCACAATTGCTGTAAATGGTCAGTTACTAAGAAGCAATGATTATAACAACCTGAGATAGGTATGACAATGATGTGCCCTAAAACAACGAGGACCGTCTCCACAGACTTTTATGTGTACCCGCGCACGGTGGCCGCTAAACAGTGATTTATCACGAATATTCATTTCAACAGGCTCGCTGTCAGATCGCGCGATTACAGGCGATTTATGTCGCGCGACGCCGCGTCCGCCCGGCTTACCAACTAACTGACGACACTCTACTTCAGACCTGTCATGTGAGATTATTGCCAACATTCTATTTTCCATACTTAAAATATACTTGGTAAAATACACTTTATAAGAGACGTAATTTATCTGTTTTGATGAGATGCTATCCTCATTTTATGATCGTGGCTAGAATAAAAGTAGGCGAATGCTATTTTCTCGTACTTATTGTAGGTGAATTTTATTTTATTGGCCGCCACCGTTGTCGTTGGTGAATATAATTATATTTGATATAGTATGATTCATTGTATTTCGGGCTTTGGATGTGTATTAAATATATTTCAGTTTTATTTATGTATTTCTGTGGTATTGAATTGGTTCTAGGTATTGAATTGTAGTCATAGTACAACGAAATAATAATTTGATTACTTTGAGGTTAGATCTATTTGGTAATTATTCAATAGTTGAAAAATAGCTGGTGCTTGCAGTCAGTAATATCAGGATGATGTTCATCAGGATTATTTACGACAATCACGCAAACGCAGGAGTATTAGTTTGGCACATTAATTATAGTTTACATGGTGAAGACGTGCTGAATGCTAAAATTTTTAAATAACATGATTAGCAATACATTAAGTTAATAAAAATAAACATTACATATATGTACATACTACATTCATTTTACACACGTATGTAAAATACACAAATATATACGATTTGTTCCGTATTCGCCCTAACGTTTTGTCCCAAATTCCATAAATTTCCGTATTCGCCTCACATACGAAATATTTCCTGTTTCGCCCTACTTGTATAAGGTTCTAAAAGTACCGTTTACAAATGCACAAATTTTTAAAGAAAGTCGTCTGAAACATAAGATTTCCTTCATGTAATAAAATAATCAAGTAGATATGAATCAAATTTGCTGTTTCTCGTATTATTTCTAATGGAGTTATTAGATTAAAATATTTTACCTAAAATTATTAGAATATTTTGTTTATTCTAATAAAACCATACATAAATAAAAAATATGTTTTATTATAAAAGTCTCATATACAATTAATTCTAAATCATAATCAAAATCACAGATCAGTTTTATTAATTACAAGAGCTAATAACTAACTAAATGTATCTAGGTATCTAATATATCTTTACAAAACAATTAACTGAGATTACATAATAAAAGTGTTACAAAACTGTTAAATTAAATGGAAAAATTAGAGCGTAATAAAAAATCCACATCCACATCTTGGATCATGTCTTTTGTTTCTTCATTAGCGAACCCCAGTATTCTTGTTTTTTTATAATTATAATCAAAAAGTAGAAACTCTATGTAGTCTTTTGGTATTTCAACTTCAGTTGCCTTAACGAATGTAGACTTTTTAATGTTTTGCGATTTATTTCGTGTTGTATACAGACTCTGTGGTCTAGTGGTCCAGCGTTGGCGTTGATCACATGAGGTCCCGGGTTCGATTCCCGGGTCGGGCGCATAAAAAAAAGTGTTTTTTCGGTTTTCTGAGAAACGCAAATTTGCCCGGGATTGGAAAGTGCCCGGTTGGCGATAGGCTTGCCACCTATCACATTTGTGGGACCAAGTATCTTCGGCTAATCGTGGGTGCACTTTTTGTACCTCTGCCTACCCCCTCGGGGACATGGGCGTGAAGATACTTTTTGTATACAGACAAGTTTTCACTTTGGAAAATTTAGGTAAAGCTTCAACCAAATCTGTGCCTTTATTCTTTAGCCTAACTATGGTTTCATTAAATATGGTTGGAATGGGCTTGCCTTCTGCAGAGCCCGCTTCCTGTTTGCAACGGAAAATTTCTTCTCTAATTAGATTTTTTGCTGTATTTGAAATACAAATTGTGTGTTGTGTAATTCTAGTAACTTGACCGTGAACATCACTTCTCCTTTGCACTTTCTGTTAATACATCTCCATGATATGACACCATTTTTATTAAACTCTTCGTTTCGTATATTCATTCCCCGAATTCAGCAGTATAGGTTCGCCCCTTTTTGACTTAATGTATGAAAAATCTTGTTGGGAAGAAGATGGCAAACAACTTAGGTCTTGTTCCAGCATAATTGTTCAATGAACATAAATCTAAAATAAATAAATAACATAAATTATTTTCCTTATTCACACCTATTATTTCCCATGCTAGGCAAAACCTATACTACGTACCTACGTACGTATATATATATATATATATATATATATATATATATATATATATATATATATATATATATATATATATATATATATATATATATATATATATATATACACATATGTATATATACTTGTATGACAATTTCAAGTATATATATATATATATACTTGAAATTGTCATAAAAGCAAGTAACTGACGAGGTTAAAAAAGATCAATATTGATACAGGAGCGAATGTAAATTGAAATAGATATTAACTTTTATCATTCACTAGTTAAAGTAAGAAAAACAACAATTTAATTTTATTGAATAAATGATAACTTACCCCTCTTAAATGTCGTAATATAATCTCCAGTTCACCGTACACTCTAAATGCTATTGCAAGCAACGTCCTCATAAGTACGTAACAAAAGGATATCCAACAGAGTATTATAATTTATAATATTTGTTTTGTGTTTCCAAACTGATAAATTCCAAATTCATGTCATTGGTCTATTGACCATTGCAGGACACTGCAACGACATAACTGGTTTAAAATGCAACTATTTAGTTTATAAGCAAGGGATTACGGCCCGGCAACCCTTTGTTTCCAGTTTCGCAGTATTTACCTGCTATAATCAATGACATTTTTGTTTCTGACCTTACTTAAAATTGTTAATAAAAACGAACGAGGCAAAACAAGCATAAAATCTGGGGCGAATCAGAACTAAATTATAATAATAAGTAGAAAATCAATTTTTAGGACGAAACAGGAATAAAATGTAGGACGAACACGGATTTCTGACGTGGGGCGAAACTTTGTAGGTCGAATGCGGAACAAATCATATATACTTACTATTATGTTTGTTTTTTTTATATCATAAGATAGCAAACAAACAGATGGGTCTCCTGGTGGAAAGAGTCAAACATCGCCTATAGACACCAAACATGTTAATGGAGCGTTGCCATCTCCTGGCGAGGTCTAATGCCACAAGCATAAGTTTACCGGCTACCTTACCCTCCAAACCCTAACACGACAGCGACAAGCACTGACGCTATTGCGGCAGGAATAGGTAAGGCGGTGGTACCAGACCCGGGCGAGACAATGCAGAACTCTACCACCTAGTGAATATAGTCTGTTATCAAAATTGAAAGAGATTATATCGTTAAGTCTATGGTCGAATTTCTACCAGAAGATAATTGCTACTTTATTAAAAAATATCTCTTTTTCTCTAGCACTTTAATTTCGGTAGTTGATATAAAAATACAAAGTTAGGGTTGCTGTGATCATCATGTGTTTTTGCGAGTATTAATAGATTTAAAATTATTAGTTTTATTAGAGATTGACTCAAGTTACCATTGAAGAAAAGACCGTCTTTGTCCTGCTAGATAGTTCGTAAAAAGCAAACGATTTGCTATACATGTCGCTGCCATCGTAACTATTCGGTAGTAGAATTCCGCAATGTCTAGCCCGGATACTTGGTACCACCGCCTTACCTATTCCAACCGCAATAGCGTTAGTACTTACATTGTCGTATTTCGTTTTGGATGTTTGGGTATCTGAAAGATTCAAAAGCACGTGGCATTAACATATTTTTAACAGAGTCATCTGCTAGTTTGCTATCTAATGACAAAAAAACGCTGCGCCATAAGCAAGCTGCAAAGTGGAGCGATGGTAGATTAACGACAAAATTTACAGATATTTACAGTAAAATGGATTTTATATTCCATATAACCTACATATCTTTGTGCTAGATCTCTTACGGGGTAGACTGAGAGAACCAAGTACCATAAGCTTCCTCCACATTCATTACTGTTTTCATATAAACACGCCGGTTGCGAAGACTCTTAACACCACTTTTGGACAGCATCTGATTATGGTTTTTCAGTCTTGGTTTTCCCTGATATTTTCACCTCTCTAAATTAAACTTAACCCTAAAAAAGCCTAAAACTTTATAAAATCTCCAAGTTAACTTATATTTCTATTAATTTACGTATATAAAACAGTGTGATGTGAAAATAATAACTCCATTAAAATGATTGTACACGTTATGGGTGGTCCATTAATGGCACACAATGAAAGTGATTGATGGTAATTAATATCTTCATATACCGTTATTATTTATTAGTAATAATTTCAATTAATAGGTTTCTTGCGTGTGAATGAATAACGAATAAATATTTATTGTATTCGTTAGTATGTAAATGATAAAATTAATTAAATTAATCGATTTAAAATGCAGGAAATCGTTAAATAATAGGAATTGAAAAAACTAAACAAAAATAATTAATTATATACTATGATTTAATTTATAAGCTAACTTCGCAAGAGTCTAATCTAACTAAGTAAATCGCCTCTGTGGTGTAGTGGTCCGGTGTCGGTGTTGACCACAGAGGTCCCGGGTTCGATTCCTGGGTCGGGCAATTCAGAAATGTGTTTTTTCAGTTTTCTGATAAAAACAACATTGCCCGGGATTGGAAAGTGCCCGGTTGGCGATAGGCTTGCCACCTATTATATTTGTGGGACCAAGTATCTTCGGCTAATCGTGGGTGCACTTGTTGTACCTCTGTTTACCCTTTCGGGGATACGGGCGTGAAGATACTAATCTAACCAGCATTCATTTGGGTAAAATATTTGTTTATAAAAAATAAACCAACCAAGTCCATCTGTGGTGATACATTAAAATCAGAGAGTGAACAATCAATAATTATTCTCTGTTTTCGTACCCTTGAGAACCTCCTCCGTTTTTTTGTCGGTTGAAAATTGGGTTTGAGACAGAAGTAACAGTATTAAAAACAATCCTTAAAAGAGGACGTGGCTTAAAAGCCGACGTGTGGTGATGCCTTTTAAACAGTCATACCTATCGTGATTTTGGCATCATGTCACCTAAAACGGCTTTCACGCGTTGTAGTAAATACAAAAAAGCCATATTGGGAATTGTTGTCGTGGTTTTCATAATTTTTGGCCGCAATGCATTTTTTATATCTATCATAAGATAGCAAACACACAGATGGGTCTGCTGATGGAAAGAGTTAAGCATCGCCAATAGACACCAAAGATGTTAATGCTGCGTTGCTATCTTGTGGCGAGGTTTAATGCCACATGCATAAGTTTAGCGGTTACCTTACCCTCCAAACCGAAACACGACAGTGGCAAGCCCGGGCAAAATTATGTGTATAGTAGATAAGTTAGGTAGTAGTATTAAGTTAAAATAAGTTTTTTTTTTGTTTGATTTCTTCCCTGTTGCATGCCTTAATGGGCCAAATATGTGAGCCTTCAATATTAATATTAGACAAGATCTTTATGTACCATATTTGATGCAATAAATAAATTATTTATTTTTCCCCGTGTTGGTTCCGGGCTCCTTCCCCGTGTTCCCGCGTTAGTTGCGGGCTCTTTTGAAGAATACACCAACTGCCATTCGTAAGGCAGGTCGTAACAGACGGGAGTTGTAGTCTTTAGGCTAACATAACCTTATCATGTACGTCAATATTTGTCGCTGTCGTATTTCAGCTTGGAGGAGTTACCATCCTGCCACATGGATAGCAACGCACCATTAACATCTTTGGTTTCTGGTTGGTCATCTGGTTGGTTATCTCTTTCCATCAGGCGAGCATTCCGCTTGTTTGCAGTCATATAATTAAAAAAATCTCTAAACTGTTAACCTTGCACGCCATCCCTGAAACTTCCCGCTAAATTAAAGTATTTTAAGCTCAAGAGAGTAAAAACTGATAAGATGAAAAAAAAGCTGATAAAATTTTTAAGTCATTTAAAAAATATTAAGTATGTTTGCTAAAACCTCAAAACGTAGGACCCTAAAACGAGGAGATCTAGTGAAAACTCGAATTTAGAAAATCGGGACAAAATCAGTCTTATCTACATACGTAGCGGGAAGTTAAAAATAGACACTAATAGTGTCTATTGCTTACTACGTGATTAAAATTCCATATTCCATGGAAAGTGTTTATTTTTTTAAAGAAAAAGTATTTTATCCTTTAAATCAGCACATAGTATATGGTGTACCTATTCATCAAATGTGTCAAAGACGCGAAGTGATTCAGCAAAATTATCCGAACATTAACACAAACCTTCACATTTATAATATTAATGGGACTCACAATTCTTGGGATACTTTATATCCCTGAAATAGCAACACATAAAGTTAAATATCCACGTCTTTAATGTGGCGTGCGATAATTGATGGCATCACAAAAGAGTCGATTACTTCGCCCTCCCGTCGACGCGTCGTGTGTGGCGGACACCGCGACAGCGCGCCCAATTGATATGTCACTTATATCATAAGTAATTGTGTTTGTTCATTTGTACATAAAATATACATCATCTTAACGCAATGTAGTGCCAATAAACCTATATGCACGTAGATCAGTACTCGTCGACTTTGACGTGGCAATCCATACGTAATAATGAACGAGACAGAGAAAGCGCTGACTTACGGAGATACTCAAACTTATGTTGATATTTCCTAATATCGGCTAAATTGTATTTTTTTTAGACGCGTTAAATGATTTTTGGTACGGAAAATATTGATGGATTTGCCACAGAAACATGTTTGTGTTGGACGATTGAATAGGAAATAATATAATTATTAAATCAAAAAGCCTAGGATGCGAATCCTAATGTAGACGAGTATTTGTGTGATGAATAATTTATTTATTATTGATTGTATTTTTTTCAGTATTAATTTATTTTATATTTTGTTTTAACAAAATTTAGTCATTTTCAAATTTTATTTTATAAATTTTATTCATAAAACGTTGCAAAGAATTAAGAAAAAAATAAATTGTCGTTAAAAAAGGGTCATCTGGCTGGGAGAGGGAGGGGGCACAAAGAGGGAAAAGAGTTGATGGCAGAGCGAGAGAAAGTTCACTCTCTGTGCCGTGAGCGGGGGAGAGGAAAAGAAGGGAAAGAAACGTGGAAGTTAGAGGGAGGAAAGAAAGAGATGAAGGAAAAGGAAAATAGGAGGGGGAGATAAGCGTAGAAGGGGGATAGCGGTAAGGGGAAAATAGGAGAGGGAGAGATAACGGTAGGAGGTAGATATGGATAAGGGAGTAAAGAAGATAGAGAAAATGGGCGATGGGGAAGTGGGAGATAAATAAAGGAAGTAGAAAAAGAGTGTTGGTAGGGGGAGATAGAAGAATAAATGAAGAAAGAGACGGAGTAAGAGATGGGAAGATGGAAAAATATAAAAGGAAAATGGAGAGAGATGGGGAAAATGGTGAAATATAGACAGACAGAAAGACTTAATGTGTTGATAAGTGATAATATACCATAGTGATACCACCACCATATATAATATAGTGATAACATATAGGTAATATACTCGTAGTTATGTTGATTAAAGAATTTTTTTTTTTCGGGCCAGTATTTTTGAGTTTATCCCCCGTTTATTCATTAGGTGCAAATAAATTTAGCCTGTTTTAAATCTCCATATATTAATAAGTGAAAGAAAAGCTTTAGCCCCATTTGGAGACATTGTGAGAACGGTGTCGTATGAAATTTGGCACAGTTAAATTTTATATTGCAAAGGACTGTCGAAACCTAATATTTTTAAATAAAATGCATTGAAAATACATTAAATTAATAAAAATTAAATACTACACACACTATATTAATGTGACATACATGACTGAAACATTCATCCGAGATTGAAACAGAGATTGAAACGCACATGTATATATTTTATTTACGGCTAAAGTCAGTTGTCAAACTTAAAAATGATTTTATTTTTTAGTCTATGGTTTCGGCCACTGAAGATTACTAGTACCTATTGATAATAACTCTAAATTAAAAATATAGAAATCTTTTACGCATTCCTATAACATAAAACCACATTCTGCGCTGCTTCATGCTCCATGTGGATCATTTGCAGAGCAAAATATAATACTAAAATAACGTAACTAAAATTTGCCATATTGGCTGAGATCTTTCTACAGGTATTTAGTCATCATAAGACATATATTTGAAGAGTGATACAGTGTATACTACTAAAATAAATATAAAATTATATAAAAAAATTTGGAGAGTAAGAGATCTGGTAAACTTATACATAAGATAACAAAAACACTCTCCTATTGGTAAGCGATAATCATGGCCTATAGACACTAAAGCTATCAAAATTGCGTTCCTAACCATTTAATGGGGTAGTAATGCCACATGTATAAGTCTACCGGCTTCCTTTTTTATTTTAACTTCCAAACTGAAACAGGACAGTAAGAAATATTGACGCTATTGCATCTGCAATAGATAAGGCGGTGGTAACAAAAGCCTAGCGAGACGTTGCATAGCTCTATCACCTAATGATCACGATTGTAGTGACTGGCTGGCAAAATTGCAGATGATCTTTAAAAGAGACTCGGACTAGCACGGGTGATTAATAATAGCAAATATATTTATAACCATTACTGAACAATAAATTAAAAGAATTGTTACAGATTAATCGATAAAGTATGATAAGTGTTAATTTATTACATGAAAATACCAAGTTGACGATTGCTTGTCAACTCATAAGCTTAGAGATACATTGTTTATTATGTGACGTTTTCAAGAGTTTTGTAATTATTTTTAATGTAATATAATTTAATCAATAATCTACTTGGTTCCTTGGATGCTATTGTACTGACAACACTATCCTTTTACTTGGGATTGGTTGAAATTGACCTGCGATTGGTTGAATTAATGTAGAATATTTATAATAAAATGTAAAGTATGCATTTTATTAGTGCCGAAGTGTAATCATTGATATAATAAAAAACCCAAGATGCACAGTCTCGAACAAAACTGACACTCAAAACTGTCCCTAATTTTACATAAGTAGTTATAGATATGGCAAAAATATATGTTTTTGCATATCCAACCTTAAGCGCAAGTTTTATGGTTGTTTTTAAAAAGCAATGTACAAAGAGTAATAAAATTGACAGTGTCGCGATCGACGCGATTCTATTTGAAATGAGCGCACAATTTAAAATTGTGCGCTCATTTTTAGAGGACTTTTTGAGACACTGATTGCGCATCTTGGGTTTTTTATATCAATGAGTGTAATATATAAAAGTAATTGTGATTGATACCCATGAATTTTATTAAAATCAAATTGTCAACATCTACATTATCTAGGTATAGTTGATCTCTATAGTTCGAATGTGAAGAGAAATGTTAAAAAAATTGAGATGAGTACTAAGTTTTCAACATAATAAGAATTTCGAGATATTAAGAGGTTAACTGATCAAATTTCGACGTAAAAGGCGCAATTTATCGACAAACATTTATTAAAAATTACGTACGTATAAGTCAAGTATTATGAACATACATAAAAAGGTGTAATGATATCGATGTTAATAAATAATAATAATAAATATTCACGGGACGAATTACACTTACTGGTCTAACCCCAAAGTAAGCAAATTAATTGTTTGTGTTATGGGTGTTAGTCAACGATACTGATACATAGAAATACATATATAAATACTAGAATATATTTAATAGACACCCAAACCCGGAGTACAAACATTTATGCTTATCACACAAATGCTCACAATCACATCACATAAGTAAAACTGAGAATCACAAGGCAGGTTGAAGCGAAAATTACTCTAACCACTCGACCAACGGGACAATTGATGTTATTAAATAATTGGTAAAAATCTTCCTTTGGTTTAAGCCGTATGTAGATTTTTCTATAATTATTTTTTTAACTGAACTTTGTGTTAACAGCTGAATAAAAACTGATCCAAGTAAACAATAATGAACAAACCCAAGTGACCAACAATGAAAAAACATAACATCTGTGTTTCTTAAAAATTTTAACGAATGTATTAATTCATTGCATTTTTTTTATATCATCAGATAGCAAAAAGCAGATGGGTCTCCTGATGGAAAAAGTCAACCATCGCCTTTAGGCACCAAAGATGTTAGTGGTAAAATCTTGTAGCGAGGTCTAATGCCACACGCATAAGTTTACCGGCTACTTTACCGTCTAAACCGGAATACGAGAGTGACAAGCACTGACGCTATTGCGGCAGGAATAGACAAGGCGGTAGTACCAGACCTGGGCGAGACAATGCAGAACTCTACCACCTAGTAGCCACAATGGTAGTGACTCGCATAGCCAATTGGTCGTATTTTACGGCATGCCTGGAAGAACGGCAGTTGGTCTATTCTACAAAAGAGCCTGGAACCAACACGGGAAAAAGTGCATGTGTGCAAGTAATAAGCAATAGATTATAGATTCCATTTGAATTTTATTGCTATGAGTTCGGCGAAACCTAAGTAAGAAGTCATTATATATTATAAACTACGGTTTACTGAGTTCACTTTTTGCAATTCGTGTTATAGAGTACTATTAATATCTCGCAGGGACATAATATTTTGTTCGAGTTACTAAGTGTAAACAATTTGAGACAATTCGTAATGGCATTTTTTCCTCTTTTCTTGAAATTCCCTAAGTGTTATCCGATCGGAAAATCCCTGCAGGTAATTGATTCCACAGAGGAATAATATGGGGAAAAAGTGCTTCAAGAATAGCACAGTTGTTGATTTCTAGACATCGAGATGGTAAGAATGAAATTTTGAATTATGCTACACCATTTATGATACAAGAACGGCTGTACTAATGTATTTTTTTTTGATTAAAAGTTCAGAACAAACAAAATCTGAGGGTTCAAGGACAGGGATTAAGGTAGATATATATTTACTATATTATACTATAGTTAGTGGAGTTTGAATGCATTTCGGCCATGATCTTTTGCATACGTTCTTGCCGCAAGTTTTAATTTTTCTGATTTTGAAATTCTAGATATTTAATTTTATCGAAACCAGCCTGATAAAATGTACTAGCATAGAAAATTTATTGTAATTTTTAAATTATTAAATACGAAAAAGTTTTCTCTGACCTAAGGCCTATAATGTCATGGCAGTATTAAAACGACCTATTTGTTGACATCGACAAATTTCTCATGCATGTGTGACGTATCTTATATCCTTAGTCGAATGTTTGGCATATTATCAGTCATTTTATGCGTATTTACATTATATATGGTTTCACACGAATGCAATGTAAGCGCACATATGTATGTTTTCTTTGTCAAATTTTTGAAATTCATGGCTCTTTTTTGCATAATATGTTATATGCATACATTGATTTATATATCAATGTATGCATGCATTATACATAGGTATAAAATTTCATTTTGAATTACTCTCTCTAGTAATGGAACCCGTATTGAAATCCGTTGCAGATGTGAATGAACATACATTGGAACTGACATTTTTTTATACTATGTAGAGATAAAAAAATTAATGGTGACGTATACACGTATTATACCACAGATTACACGTATGCATATGTCACATAGATATGTCAATAGATAAAAGAAGAAATAATAAGTCAACGGATTTTCCCGCCATAAATTAATCATGTCATTACAATTGCAGACAGTTATTTATTTATTACAAGAAATTAAAATGTTAATTCTTTGCATATCTAAAGACAGTAAATGGTGGGATTCGTATAATCCTCGCATTGGTTATCCTAAGATAGACTCCATAGAACGGATGTATGCGTTGGCTCATTGATAGATTTACAGCGCTCTATAAATGCTAGTACGATATCTGTTCTTTGAATAGTGATTACTTTATTTTTATTTGAGCGTCGTAAACTAAATTTATGAACAGTAAAAATGTTTCAAGAATCGATGAATTTTATTGAAATATAATGCTTGAGGAAAAATTCATTTCAATATCAGTACTAAACTTTTTAACAGCATGAGGTAGTAAACCAATTATCTCCTTCGATAGATAGGGGCTGTTTGGCAAAAAGTTTTAAATAATTCACTTGGTGAGAACGTTAAATACTAAAAACATGGTGTTATGCATAATATAACATTACCGTCTCGCCACATAGATAGCAACACACCATTTACAACTTTGGTGTCTGTAAGCGATGGTTTCTCATTCTACCAGGAGATCCATCTGCTCCTGTGTTATCCTATGATAATTTTTTGTAGTTTCTAATTTTTTTCGAGCAGTCTGACAAAAAATCTGTTTTCTGCAGTCTGCAGCAGTCTAAAAAAACGGAGGACTAGTGATTGCTTTTGGCCAAAATTTGACCATTAAACAATAAAATCCTTTTTATATTCGACAACATTATTTAGCCGTTGTTTACTTCATCCAGCGAGCAAATATCCACCGATATTTCACAGATATTTGCTCCACAGATATTTGCTCTGTGACTTCATCTAAGTTTTAGCCGTAGTACAGCATGGTCTCTGGTCTTAGCCTCTCCTTTTGGGATGAAAAAAAAAACCAGTATAGATGTGTGTATATTATCATATATATATATATATATATGTCACATGAATGTAGTGTGTGTAATGTTCATTTATATTAATTGAATGTATTTCTAATGCATATTATTATTTAAAAAAAAACAGGTTGCTGCTCTCCTCCGCAATGTAAACTTTAACTGTGCCAAATTTCATATTCCTCCGTTGGTGTAATTGTCTAAAAATGGGGTACAAGGCTTTAACTTCACGTATTAATACATAGATTATGACAAATAAGGCATGATTAATATTAATTAAATATTTCAAACCCGTTTTGAAGAATCGCTTTCTGACGTCTTTCTGTCCCTATTTTTGTAGGATTAGGTAGAGCTTAGGTATCTCTCCGTATTAGTGGGGCTTTTTTGAACAATAGTCCAACTGCTGTTCTGACAGGTGAACCGTACAAGGCAACCGTTTGGCAATACGTATCATTACTATCGTGACTACTAGGAAATAGAGTTCCGCAACGTCTCGCCCGGGTAATTGGTACCACCGCCTTATCTCGGTCTGTTCTGCAGCGGTCAATGCTTGTCATTGTCGTGTTCCGATTTCAAAGTTATGTTGCCGATAGATCGATGCATGGATCAAGACGGAGATAAATTCGTCTTATTTCAATATTATTAAAAAAAGCTATACATAATTCATTTCCCACAATTATAGTTGAAATAGTTGATTAAGGGGAATAAATAAAACGATAATGACTACCTCCTTATCTACTTGAGGCTTTATTATAGATGAGGGCTCATAAAGTAACTTGCAGACGGTTTGCTTAGTAACTAATAATTACCGACAATACATCGTTCGAGAACTGTACGGTATACAAACATGGACACTTATGCAGAAAAGTTCACAGGAATATGACGCTTAAGTCTGAAAGATAAATATTTCATTTGTATGATAGGGATAAAGTTTTTATATTTACTGTAGGGCCACCTGCTTTCTAGGCTAGAATTATATTTAATTTTGATAATATTAATTTGGAAAAATTACTATGAATATTTTTGTAGAGGGTACAAGATAAGAAGACTCTTCATTTAGTCAAAAATACCTGTCACCTATTTACTCCTAAAATTTCAGATGAAAGACGAACAGGTATTTATAGCTGTGCGCAACCTTATTGTCTGTTGCTTTACATTGCTGGAAAACGATGATGATAAGCAACAGTGTAATGACAAAAGAGTCTTTAAGGGTCTTGTCTGACAAACACTTTAGTTTATGAAACACTGAGTGAAGTTACAAAAATTATTATATTCTTATATAAATATATAAATATTCTTAGTATTTCAAATATAGTAAATAGGTAATTTTAATAAATAAGTACGTAGCACATAACATTTACTAACATAGTTATAAGTATCTTAAATCTACTCACATACTAAGAAATTGGATATTCATATCTAATAAATAAAGAATTATTATTATTATTAAATGAATATTTTTCCACGTGTTTCCGGGCTTCTTTGATGAATAGGCCAACTACCGTTCTGCCAGGCAGGTCGTAAAAGGCGACTGATTGGTTATGCGAGTTACTATCATCGTGGCTACTAGGTGGTAGAGTTCTGCATTGTCTCGCCCGGGTCTGGTACCACCGCCTTGCCTATTCCTGCCGCAATAGCGGCAGTGCTTGTCGCTGTCGTGTTCCGGTTTGGAGGGTAAGGTAGCCGGTAAACTTATACATGTGGCATTAGAATTCGCTACAAGATAGCAACGCACCATTAACACCTTTGGTGTCTATAGGCGATGGTTGGCTCTTTCCATCAGGAGACCCATCTGCTTGTTTGCTATTTTATGATATAAAAAAATAGGATGTTCACACTACGAATCGATAGGCCTCGGGTTCAATTCCCAACACTTGTGTGATAAGCACATATGTTTGTATTTATGGGTTTCAAGTATTGATTACATATGTCGTAGTATTTATTTACACCAATAATCGCCGTGTGGTCGAAATTCGATCAGAGACTAAACAATAAAATCTTTTTTATGATTAACAACAGACTTTAGGCGTAAATAAAATTGTATACGTGTGTATATATTACCATGTATATCACATGAATCTAGTTTGCGTAGTGTTTATTTTTTGATTTCTAGAGCATGTTATTTAAAAATATTAAATTCTTGCGTTCCTCCACAGTGCGAACTTTAACTGCCAAATTTGAAACTTCTCCCTTCGCGTAATGCTCATAAAAACGGGTACAAAGTATTTGCTTCATGGAATAAGTATTATTGACTAACACCCAAAGCATAAACAATTGTCTTATTTAGGGTTTAAATCAATTCGTGTAATTTATACGATATTTATTTATTTACTAGCTGCAGCGTGCAGCCTGTTGCATTATAAAAGTTTTTGGTGAATCCCGCGGGATCATCTAATTTTTCCGGGATAAAAAGTAGCCTAAGTACTATTTCAGGTTATCATCTACGTGTGTGCCAAATTTCATTCAAATCCGTTCAGTCGTTTTTGTGTGATTGAGTAACTTACATCCATCTTTCATCATTTCATCATACACCCAAACTTTCGTATTTATAATATTAATATAGATTTAGTCAATCGATGATGGCCACAAGCGTGGTAACATGTTTGACCTTTACCCACGTTTCATGAGCTGACTGATTGCTTAGATTGCTTAGGAAACATATTGCTTAGAATACAAGGAAAACAAAAGCCAAATGTTTGTTAGCAAATTTAATATGCACGTAGAATGAAAATATCAAATAGTTACAGAGAATAAGGGGCTGTTTCCGAAACGTTAATTAATTTTAACAAGCGTAAAATAATCGTGGTCCCATAAACAATTTTTTTTGATTAATAACAAGCTGAATTTTTGTGGACAGCTTCATTTTGACGAGTCGCCCATCTTTTCTATCTTAGAAAATCTCGAATCGGGTGACTAATAAAAAAAGATAAAAAAGAAAACTTTAGATTGTCGAACTAAGAAAAGTTTCATACACGTAAAGTTTATGTGTAGGACAAAGTAACCCTTAAATTATAACAATTATTAACAAGCTGTTATGAAACTAGGTAAGATAATTAGGAATTAGGTCGTTTTTAATTTGATTAATAACAATTTAAAAATCTCATAATCTAGAACTAATCAGAAAAACCATCAAATGTGTAGAATAAAAATTTTTTTCGTGTTTTTTATAAAATGAACAAGCGATTAAAGTAAAAATTTTTCGATCCTTGTCTTGTCTTGTTCCGCTTTAGAAGGTAAGGTAGCCAGTAAGCTTGCATAAGTGGCGTTAACACTGATAGCAACCACAACATCGGAAATTAAACCTGAACCTTGTCTCGATAAAAAAGTATCTTCACGCTCATATGCCCGAAGAAGTAGGCAGAAGTACAAGTGCATCCACGATTAGCCGAAGATACTCAGTCCTACAATGTGATACATGGCAAGACTATCGCCAAACGAGCACTTTCCAATCTGGGGTAACGTTTGTTTTATCGGAAACTGAATAAACGCAATTTTGAATTGCCCGATCCGGGAATCGAACTCCGCAAATTTCAGCACCGCATTGTTCACATCTTTAGTGTCTGTTGACAGTGATTATCTTTTTGCATCAGAAAATCCATCTGCTTGTTTGCTATCTTATTATATAAAAAAGTATTTATAAGAAACAAACATACAAACAAACGAACTTTCACATTTACAATACTGCCGTCTTAAGAAAGAGTGCAGTAAGTTACCCAAAACCGATTCTGAGATAAGCCTGCCCAAAGTTGCGATGGATATTTTTGACGTCTGTGCGAAAGTCTGTGATTTTATAAAACTATTGATTAGTTTATTGCACTTACTGCAGTGTTGCTTAGTTTTATGATTTTCCTAGTAAATAACACAGTATCTTTATTAAAACATGACAGCTTACTGCTCTATTTCTTAGGAACTTAACATGTGAATTAGACATACTGTATTTTATTTTCATGCAAAATCGCGGGAGAACATTATACAGCAACGAAACCTAAAGAGAAAGACTCGTTATTTTTCGGGGATCATTTCTGTATAATTAAGTCAATTTTGCCACAATCACGACTTAACTCTACTCTTTTTTAGGACGGCAGAATAGTATTAGGTTCATAAAAAAATAAAAGGTTAATAGGTTTATTTTT
Source organism: Apodemia mormo (assembly GCA_036924255.1). Lineage (NCBI taxonomy): Eukaryota > Metazoa > Arthropoda > Insecta > Lepidoptera > Riodinidae > Apodemia > Apodemia mormo. Next base: position 2,094,905 of record JAUPFN010000009.1, on the reverse strand, counting down.
ATAAGTATATTATAATATAAATGTTAATTTTTCAAAAAGTTTATAAAGAGAAACATCTAAACGTCAAGATTGTTTACAACACTTTTGCACTTACAATATTGTAAGACAATTTACATGTCCTTACCAGCTAGTACGGGCTGGAGACAACGCATTTTCTCATATCTAATGTTCTCTATAGAGAGAACTGACATTAGCACCGACAATTCATATAAACTGCCAGGGGAATCGACAAGGAAAATGTATTATAACGACTTCCAGACAATAAAAAGTAATGTTACGGCCAAATCGAGAAACAATAGTGACACTCCAGCACAATATTTCTGAATTTGAATCATAACATATTGCAATAAAGTTTATTTTTGACTTGTCAAAATTACAAAACCTTATTGCGGTAACCATTTCTATTTTGAAACTTATTGTCGAATCTTTATTGAGTTATAAAAAATAACAATGAAATTATCTTTTGCGTTTAATATAAATTGTGTTTTCTTAGTGTATGGCCTATAGAATTTATCTTTAATATCTATCTTATATATAAAAAATAATTACTGTTCTTTAGTCTCGCTATAACTCGAGAACGGCTGAACCGATTTGGCTAATTTTGGTTTTGAATTCATTGTTAAAGTCCAGACAATGAATTTCAGTGATAATTTCAATAAACACCTTTTAAGTTTAGAAAAAGTTCAGGACATCGCGACAAAATTCAAAATTTCATCCTCATCATCTCGATCCTCTGTGAAACCAATTACCGGCAGGGGCTTTTCCAAGCGGATACGACGTAGGGACCTTCAAGAAAAGAGCCTACTTTTTCTTAAAAGGCCGGCAACGCAACTGCAAATCTTCTGATAGTGTGGTTGTCCATGGGCGGTGGTGATCACTTACCATCAGGTGAGCCTCCTGTCCGTTTGCCCCCTTTTCTATAAAAAAAAGAAAATATAGAAAAAAATGAGTAGCTAAAATGCAGTTTAGTTGAAAACGTTAAAAGAGTTAAATTTAATAAGACTGGCTTGTTGTGAAGGGGTTTACTAATTGACAGATCATGAGGTCCTGATTTCGATTTCCGGTTCGAACAAAAGTGTTATTGAGGTTTTTTCAAGGTTTTTCTCGAAAGTCTAAAATATCAGTAGTGGTTAGTAGTCTGGCGGATGGTTATTACGAGAATTATTTATAATAAACTGTAAAACCTATATTCTTTCAAAAGACTCTTTTTAGGGTTCCATATTTCATAATTTATTTACTTCATATTTTCCCGGGCTCCTTTAAATAGACTGCCGCTCTGCCAGGCAGGTCATAAAAGGCGACCGATTGGCTATACGAGTCACTTCCATCGTAGCTACTAGGTGGTAGAGTTCCTCATTGTCTCTGCCGCTGTTTTTCGCTGTCGTATTCCGATTTTGAGGGTAAGGTAGCCGGTAAACTTATACTTGTAGCATTAGACCTCTCCACAAGATAGCAATGCACCATAAACAACTTTGGTGTCTATAGGCGTTGGTTGACTGTTTCCATCAGGAGACCCATTTGCTTGTTTGCTATCTTATAATATAAAAACGGAACCTTTATAGAATTACTTCGTTGTCCATTTGTCAAGACCTTTTTTTCCAAAAATGCGTAATGTTGCAATTTGTATTAAATACCCGGTCCCCAACGATTTTTATGTACTAGCATTAATCTCTTTGACGGTCCCTCCCAGCTTTTAAAAATCAAACTTGGAAGTCAACGTAATCAAAAGATTTCAAAAGGGAATCGGACCTATAAGGTATTTCCCATTGACCTAGTATTATGAAGTTTGGTAAAATGTAATGTAGTACGTGTAAAGAAAAAAAGCGGGAAACCACACATTTTTAGTTACATCACAAAAAAAAGACGATTAAAAGGTGTGACCGTTTATGTCGCATATTTTGCGATTTCATAAGAGAACCAAAACTTGTAGGGTACTTCTATGTGTAGCTAAGGTTACCTAGAGGTTTATACGGAACCCTCAGTATGCTAGTCTAATTCGCACTTAACCGTTTTTAGGTTTCCGTACCCAAAAGGTAAAAACAGGACCCTATTACTAAGCCTCCGCTGTCTGTCTGTCCGTCTGTCTGTCTATCACCAGGCTGTATCTCGTAAATTGTGATAGCTAGAAAGCTGAAATTTACACAAATTATGTATTTCGGTTGCCGCTATAATAACATTACTAAAAATAATAAAAATGATAATATCAAGGGTAGCAGTCCGCGTATTAAGAAACGTGTTTTTTTTGTTTTTTTTTTGCTCAATATTAACGGTAACTGGCAGACGCTTAATTTTCACAGAATATTTAGCTGTATATTACCTTTCAAAATAAATAATTAAATAAAAATAAATAAATAAATAAAAATAAATTCAATATTTATGATATAATAATAAATTCAATATGATGAATGGGGACTCCCATACAAATTGCACTTTTTGCCTCGGATTACTCTTTTGTAGAATCAATTACCGGCAGGGGTTTTTCCGAACAGATACGACATGGGGACTTTCGAGAAAAGAGCTTACTCATTTTTAAAAGGGCGGCAACCCAACTGCAAGGTCTCTGGTATTGCAGATGTCCATGGGCGGCGGTGATCACTCAACATCAGGTGCACCACCTGCTCGTTTGCCCCCTCTTCCATAAAAAAAAATACAACATAATTTTTAACAGGTAGAAACTTGAATAGAGATGATACGGAACCCTTCGTGCACGTGTCCGACTCGCACTTGGCCGGATTTTTTAAAGAATATAGACTTAAGGTTAAACTGTAGAGCTATTAATAATTACAATCATTAAACTAATAAAAAAAATTAATGAATAAAATATAAATCACGATCATCGCTATTCGCTGGTAACGTAATAAAACAATCCAACTACTATAATTACATCCGCCTAGGCGTTATAAATCACACAAGTGGTATAATCCCTATCTGCCGTACCATCAAGATGATTATCTGTAATGCTATGAGCATGACGAATGCGTGTGTTGTATGTTTTGTTATTCAAATCAATCAACCTACAGCCATTGCAATAAAGTTTTAGTAGTATGAAAGAATGGAGGTTATTATGTCCTTATACCTACATTATAGGGGTTCTTGTTGAAAATACTGTTACGTACTCGGGTTCGTGATTGTAGGAAAACACCACTTATATTAAATACGTGTATTTACACAACACTACACAACGTAATACTAAAATACACTTTACACAATAGTCACTTGCTGTACTATCACTGAACTTAGAACCATGTGTATTTACACAACACAACACAACGTAATACTAAAATACACTTTACACAATAGTCACTTGCTGTACTATCACTGAACTTAGAACACTACACAATAAAACACTTCTCGCTTCGGAATAGTCACTTGATGTATCGCTCTCGATCGCTTGATAAAAACTGCCTTGTGTTTGTCAACATCTCTGTATTTATAGGCAGGGGAAAGTCCTAGCTGGATCCAGAAAAATCTAATTGTATCGGGAAACAATGAATCACTTCTTATCGTAAACATGTTATGAGTCATAAATCCTAGTACACGCTACTTTCAACCTTATGCCATATCCCACAAAGTCCATTATGGCATAGCCCAGGTCAACTATTTGTTTGTCAATAGGAGTAGCTATCTCTTTCCTTTATTTCTAGAAAGTTAGCGCGCGCGCGCTTTAACTCTACCCGCTTCTAGATTATTCGTAACAATACTTTGAAATGTGTACTTGGATTATTTATTGGCGTTCATATTTTAATCCCTGGCTTGAACCAATTTACATTTGGAATTTTTTTCGAAGTTTGAATTTTTCTCCTCGATTTGTTTCGGGCTCCTTTTGAAGAATAGACGATTTGCCATTTTTTTATATCATAAGATAGCAAACAAGCAGATGGGTCTCCTGATGGAAAGAGTCAACCATCGCCTATAGTGTCTATAGGCGATGGTTGACTCTTTCCATCATATTTATTCATTCGTTCATATTTTAATCCCTGGCTTGAACAAATTTACATTTGGAATTTTTATCGAAGTTTGAATTTTTCTCCTCGATTTGTTTCGGGCTCCTTTTGAAGAATAGACGATTTGCCATTTTTTTATACCATAAGATAGCAAACAAGCAGATGAGTCTCCTGATGGAAAGAGTCAACCATCGCCTATAGACACCAAAGATGTTAATGGTGCGTTGCTATCTTGTGGCGAGGTCTAATGCCACATGCATAAATTTACCGGCTACCTTACCCTCCAAACCGAAACACGACAACGACAAGCACTGACGCTATTGCGGCAGTAATAGGTAAGGCGTTGGTACCAGACCCAGGCGAGACAATGCAGAACTCTACCACCTAATAGCCACGATGATAGTGGCTCGATAGCCAATCGGTCGCCTTTTATGACCTGCCTGACAGAACGGCAGTTGGCCTATTCTTCAAAGGAGGCCGGGACCAACACGGCGGCCATTCAGCCAGGCAGTTCGTAAGAAGCGAAAAATTTTCTAAATAATATGTCGCTATCATTGTGACTACTAGGTACTAGGAACGAAGGTTTTGTAACGTCTTATTAACGTAATTCGCTTAATAGTAAGGCAGCCGGTAAACTAATGTATATGGGTATTACCATTCCGCTACCTGTTTATGTGTGTGCATATACATGAGTGTACACTATTCTTCCTCAAAAGCGTCAGTGCTTGTCACTGTCGCATTCCGGTTTGGAAGGAAAGGTAGCCGGTAAACTTATACTTATGCATGTGACATTAGACCTAGCCACAAGATAGTAACGCACTATTAACATCTTTGGTATCTATAGGCGATGGTTGCCTCTTTCCATCAGGAGCGTCATCTGCTTCTTTGCTAAACTGCGATACAAAAAAACAAATTTTAGTAGCAACCGGTGGTGTTTTGTTAATAACTTTATACTCGTACCTTAGATACGTTGGTAAAACCATCGGTCCCGGTTATCGCAAGAAACTAGCAACAGTCGTTATATCTATACATATAATAAAATCGTAGGAAAGTCAAAACTGTACATTGAATATTTTTTTAAAAGAATACTTGGGGCGTGATCTACAATCGATATCGAAGACAAAAATATAGTTTTTAGAATTTTCGTCTGTTTGTCTGTTTGTCTGCTTATCTGTTTGTCTGTTTGTCTATTTGTTTGTATGTATGTCCGGAGTAAACTCAAAAAGTACTGCATGGATTTACTTCAAATTTTGCATGAATATGACTTATAGGTCGGGTCAACACATAGGCTACATATTATCACGCTATCACCTACGGGGAGGTGCTGTGCGGAGTAAACGAAGTCCTCGCGGACGAAGTCGCTGGCAACAGCTAGTGATTGATAAAATACGGCGATGGAGATAAATGTTGGTATGAAAAATGTGGTTGGTAATGAAAATTGCCACATTTTTTTTATATTATATGGTAGCAAACAACCAGAGATGGGTTTGCTGATGAAAAGAGTCAACCATCGCCTATAGACACCAATGATGTTAATGGTGCGTTGCTATCTTGTGACGAGGTATTATGCCACATATTTGATTATTATAAAAGTAGTTAAAAAAAATATAATATACCTCTGTCGATTTATACTTGAAACATGGCACTTTTATCACGGGCTAATAGATATTTAATTAAGACGCCTGCAAAACTAATTCAAGCAATACGTTATTGTAGTTTTCAGTCTTTTCATATTTAACTAACTCAGAATAATGTTTTTTTACTGTTAGCTAATTTGACTTTGGAATAAATGAGGCTCGGGTTTGATTTCCTATATGGACAAGCAATTGTGTAATGGACACAGAAGTTTGTGTTTCTGGATTTGGGTTTAAACATATTTCAGTGTTTATGTATGTACTTACTTACTGTACTTATTAATGTCGTTGACTAAAACCTATATTACAAGCAAATAATTTACTTAATTTGGGGTTAAATTAATTTGTATAGACATATTAGTATATTATTGTTAAGTGTATTATTACTGGGAATTTGATTTAAAAAAATTAAATTATAGCACGTAAAGTTCTTGTAAGCTTATTTATTTTGAAATTGTATAACGGAATCAACTAAGTAATTATCTATTTATGAATGATAATGAATCGTTTTTACTGGTAAGCGCAAAACTCGAGAACAGCTGAACCAATTCGCAATTTTTTTAAGAATTCCTCGAAATCCGAGGAATGTTTTTGTGATGAAAAAAATTTGAATTTTGCGAAGAAAATAATAAAAATAACACTTTGTACATATTTTCCTAGAAAAGTTTAAAACGGTTTCCAGTTGTTAAATATTGCTCGATTTTAAAACTGTTATAAGGCGGTACGAAGTCCGCCGGTTCAACTAGTAACTGAAAAAGTAGTGATTGTATAGTATATACTCTTTAGTTACTAATACAGATGTTTGAGAAAGTAAATAAATATATTGTCAAAATAAATCTTATTGATATTATATTTACCAAATACTGCTTATTCGCCCATCTTTTTTAGAATTTTCAGACTCAACATTTATGGAAGAGGGGGCAAATGAGCAGAAGTTGCACCTGATGTTAAGTGATCACCGCCGCCCATGGACATCCGCAATTTCAGAGTTCTTGCAGTGACGTTGAGACCTTTTAAAAATAAGTAAGCTCTTTTCTTGAAGTTCCCTAAGTCGTAATTGATTTCAAAAAATAGTAGTGCGATGCAAAAAGTGCCAGGAAAATGGCACAGTCGTGATTTTCCAGACATCGAGATGATGTGGGTGGAACTTAAAATTTTGACGCGGTGTCCAATGATGGAATTCAGTAACAGGAATTAATCCAAACAACTCATCAGAACACTCCTCATTATAGATGCGATAAAAGATACAGAGCCCTTTCAAAATAGCCTGATCGTCAATCATTGATTACAGAACTCTGTCGTCAACGATTCGAACCGCTCTAAGCTGAATCAGATCAAGTGGAAGAAGCTGGTACTGAGGAGCTCCGACCCAAAGATGAGAAAAAAAAATCAGCAAATTCGGCCTTACATATAGTACTGCTATATGTAAGGCCGAATTTGCTGATTTTTTTAATTTCTGTAGTAGTATATCAGAGGAAATGGAATAAAAACATTACTATTATGCTTCTTAACTTTATCTACATTCATATTGTCAAGAGGAAAGATTCCATTGGTAGTAGATTTGTATTGGATAAACTCAAAAACCACCTAATTGGTTTTAAAAATACTTTCAAATATGGAAAGCTACATTATTCCGGATTAATTTATTATGTTAGTGTTTAAGCATATTAAGCTTCAGGATTTATTTTATTTTTTTATATTATAAGATAGCAAACTAGCACATGGGTGTCCTGATGGAAAGAGTCAACCATCGCCTTTATACACCAAAGATGTTAGTGGTAAAATCTTGTAGTAGTAACTCGCATAGCCAATCGGTCGCTTTTCGACCTGTCTGGCAGAACGGCAGTTGACCTATTCTTTGAAGGAGCCCGGACCAACACAGGGGAGGGATGTAATGTTTTGGGTCATACAAACGAAGTTGCAAGTGGGTTTTCTCCATGGTGGTCTGGGTTCTTTCGAAAAATAGACCAACTGCCGTTCTGCCAGGCAGGTCGTGAAAGGCAACCGATTCGCTATACGAATCAATACCATCGTGACTACTAGGTGGAAAAGCTCCGCAACATCTCGCCCGTGTATTCGATACCAATGCCTTACCTATTCCTGTCGCAATAGCGTCGACGCTTATTACTTTCGTGTTTCGGTTTTGAGGGTAAGGTCAGCTACCTTACCCTTCAAACCGACAAACTTATGCATGTGGCATTAAGACCTTAACACAAGGATAACAAAACACCATTAACATTCGTGATGTCTATAGACGATTGTCGTCTGTTTCAAGAAGAATCAAGAAAGCTATTTGCTTGTTTGTTATCTTATGAGTTATTATGAAGGTGCCATTTCAAGAATCGCAGCGCTACTACCTTATTAATATCGTCTTCAACCACCTTTTGCTGTTTACTTTGCTTACTTGTATTTAGTTGTTGTCTTTGCGTGTGTATTTGTAATGTTTAAATAATATATATAAATAAACTAAAAGCTCTGATGATGCTATAATAGGCGAAACCGGTTGGTTTTACATAATTAAATGTTAGGTAATTGTGAAATATTTATTTGTGAAATAGTACAAGTGTTTGACAAAATCAAGGTGACGCAGTTTCACCAAGTGCCGGCGATGGAAAGTATAAATTATACCTTTTGCTGCCGCAATAGTGGCTATACAAGTTTACAACATAAGATAGCTCGAGAACTTGTAAAGTTTACTGGCTACCTAACGTAGCCTAGGCTAAGGCTAAGGCAACTAGGCTAAAGTAGCCAGTAAAAATAAAGTAGCCAGTGCATGTAGCATTCCATTATCACGTGGATAACAATGCATTATTAACATTCAGGCGATGTTTATCTCTTTTCATTAGGAAAATTATCATACCACCTTCGCTAGTCGGAGCGAGCAGACGTCTCCGTCCGCCGCTCTGACACATCCCGATCGGCGTGCCTTTCACTTTTGGCGTGCCTTTCACTTCGCTGTTTACGCATTCTTTGTTTCTTGTCGTGTGCATTCCGACGACCGTATACGCGCATTGTGATAGTTTTAAGTGCAGTTATTTGTTTCGTGATTGTGCTCACTTGGATCGCAGTGTCTTTGTTTACGGTGCCCTGTTTAAAAGTGCTTCTTCTTTTTCCCGGACGTCAATTAAAACCGTAAGTAGAGTGGCAATACACTACTCACACTTAGGTACACACAGATAATTAGGCACACACCCCCCTCTTCAAGGGGGGCCCCTGCCCTTTTTACCCACGGCGTCCACCATGGACGCCGCTGAACTGGAGGCCTTCTTTAAGGCCAACTACCCCGACGCCCTAAATGACTTCCTAAATAGGAGAAGCAAACCCGCCCCGACCACCTCAGCCGTCCGCTATGAGGAACCCCCCGCTTCCCCTATGGAAGCAGATAATGACTCCGACAACCGCTCGGGTTCGGATGAAGAAAATTGCGACGGGTTCGAGACGGTAACCCGGCGCAAACGAAAGGGGCGAGCTTCCCCCATCAACATCCCCACTACTAGGGCTACGCCAGCCAAAAAGCAGGCGACTGGGCAATCAAGCCCTAAGCCGACCCCAGTACAGACCGACCAGATCAACGAACCGACGATCGCCGACGCCTCGGATGACGAATCCGGAGCTCGGCGTGAGAAAGTCCCCCCACCCATCATAATCCGCGACAAAGCGTCGTGGATCATGATCTCGGCTGCCATGAGAGAGCAGCACATAAATTTCACCCACGCCCGCTCCACGGGCGAAGGTATCCGGGTTAAAATCCCCACCTCCAACGACCACCGTCGTCTAACCACCCTGCTGCGCGAACGCAAAGTAGGGTACCACACGTATGCCTTGGACGGGGAAAGGCATCTACGTGTCGTCATTAGAGGAGTCCCCATCGACTACCCACTCGACAAGATCAAGGCCGATCTTAAATCCCAAGTCCCCGCTGTTTTAGAGGTACACCGGATGTACAACCCGAGGTCCCGCGAGCCCTACGAATTAATTCTAGTCGTACTAGAACTAAGCCCGGAGGGCAAGAAGGTGTTCAACGTGAACACCATCTGCAATACCTCCGGCCTCACAATAGAGACCCCGCGTAACCGCGGAGCCCCCGGGCAGTGTCATAACTGCCAACTCTATGGGCACTCTGCCCGAAACTGTTACGCCCGACCCAGGTGCGTCAAGTGCCTGGAGGACCACGCCACGGCGGATTGTCCACGCCCTAAGCGCGGACAAACCGACGTCCCGACGCCCGCGACGCCGGTGAGCTGCGTCAACTGCGGTGCCCAAGGTCATCCGGCGAATTATCGCGGATGCCCAAAGGCCCCGCACAAACGTAGCCGGGGAAGCAATTCCCAACCGGTACCAACACCGAACACAAATTATAACTATTATAAAAAGGCCCCTAAGGCCAAAACCCCCCAGGCAGGGCCAAAGCCGGTATCACACTCTGTGATACCAGCACCCCCGCCAGCCGTTAACGCGTGGGTCAAACCACCTTCTCTTATAAGGCCTCCAGGTCCTCCTTCAGGTCCTCCTCCTCCTCCTCCTCTCACTCGCAGGCCAAACAATCCGCCGCGCGTCCAACAGGCCAACACAGGACACACAGGTTACGACTTCTCTGACCTCGCGCTGGTCATGGAAATATCCCAAGCGATTAGCCCGGGTGAGGTAGCGGAGTTCGCTCACGAACTCCGTACAGCAACACCACAAAACGTGATCGAAGTGATCACAAAACACGCAGCCCTGATGGAAACCATCAGGCGCATAACAGCTAGGGCCTCATAATGGATAGCAACCATAGCCAGAGGATGAAACCCTATTCCCTAACTGTCGCGTCGTTTAACGCATGCGGCTTAGTCAGGCAAATAGACCAGATTCGCGAATTTGTTAAAAATCACGAAATAGATATCCTCCTTGTACAGGAAACCTTATTAAAGCCTAGTAGGCGTAATCCGCGTATAGCTAATTATAATTTAGTCAGAAATGACCGACCAATGAATCGCGGTGGGGGCACTCTTATCTACTATAAAAGAAGCCTCCACATTGTTCCCCTAGATCCCCCTACTTTGGAATATCTCGAAGTCTCAGTTTGCCAGGTGGGTATGACCGGTCATCAACCAGTCATACTAGCATCAGCCTATCTCGGTCCCGGTAAAAGAGTAACAGAAAGAGATCTTAAATCTCTATTCGACATGGGCAACTCTGTCATAATAGGGGGGGATTTCAATGCCAAGCACAGTCTGTGGCATTCCCCCATAAACAACCAAAATGGGTTAGACATCGAACGACTGACGGACAGACTTAACTTCGTAGCAATAGGCCCGTCAGAGCCCACTAGATACCCGCCAAACGACGTGACACACAGACCGAGCGTACTCGATATAGCGCTGATGAGGAACGTAGATTTACAACTGCGTTCAGTATCAGTGTTACACGAACTCGACTCAGACCACCGACCGGTAGTTTTCAAACTAGGTTCCCCCCACCATGCGCACGCCGTCCGCATGAAAAAGATAATCGATTGGAAAAAACTCGATGAGAATTTTCAATCGATACAATCAGAGCACCTCGACCAAATTCCTGGCAACATTAGTACGGTAGAGGAAGCCAAATCCGCCATTAAGTCACTCACTAGCCATATAGAATCGGTAGTCGATAGCTCCTCGCGGGAAATACCGGACGCCTTTCGGGGCAGATGGGAACTACCGGAAGAGTTACGCGACCTACTGAGACGCAAAAACGCCGCTACGCGGCTCTACGACCGATACATGACTGACGACAATCGCCGTTCGCTACGAGCTTTACAAAGAGAAGTAAAGCGGCGCATCGCCGAGTATCGTAACGAACGGTGGGACAGACTGTTAAGTGAGTTCTCGCCATCGCACACGGCCTACTGGCCGTTGGCGAGGGCCTTTAAAAACGAACCAGTAGTAGAGATGCCTCCACTCATTCGACCTAATCAAACGCCCGCTTTTGATGATGCAGACAAAGCCGAATGCCTGGCCGACAGTATCCAAACACAATGTTCCCCATCAAACTAGCCTACGGACCTAGACCACGTCCATCTTGTGGATAGCGAAGTAGAGCGCAGGGCGGCGCTACCACCGGAGGGTGACCCGCTTCTACCCACCGATCCCGAAGAAGTAGGCGACATTATAAAAGGTCTACACAATAAAAAGGCCCCGGGGCCCGATAAAATCACTAATAAGGTAGTTAAATACCTCCCCCCCTCCCTAATATGCCTACTAGTGTGCATCTTCAATGCACTACTAGCCGGCTGCGCGTTTCCAGACGAGTGGAAAGAAGCCACCGTCATAGGAATTCACAAACCGGGCAAACCCCGCAATAAAGTCAGTAGCTACCGCCCCATTAGCCTAATAAATACGTTAGGCAAAATCTATGAAAAAATCATTCTCGCTCGCCTTAAGGCATTTGTTCACGAGAAAGGCCTCTTAATAAATGAGCAGTTCGGGTTCCGAGCGGCTCACTCTTGCACTCATCAAGTGCACCGTCTCACTGAATATATCCTAAACGGATTAAACGCAGCCCCGGGGCTGCAAATTCCCACAGGCGCCCTATTCTTCGACGTCGCAAAGGCGTTCGACAAAGTCTGGCACAATGGCTTAATATACAAGCTATACCAAATGGGCGTGCCCGACAGACTCGTACTCATCATACGAGAGTACCTCACCAACCGCCGATTCAAATTCCGCGTGGAAGGAGCCTTCTCCACCCACAGATCGATTACAGCAGGTGTCCCGCAGGGCTCCATACTGTCACCCGTATTATTCTCCCTCTACACGTGCGACGTACCACGCGAGCCGCACGTCGAGCTCGCGTTGTTCGCCGACGACACCGCCCTCTATACGTCCAACTTTTCCGAAGTTACAATCACCAAGCGGCTGCAGGCTGCGGCCAACGCCCTCGGTGATTGGTTCAGAAAGTGGCGTATCGAAATAAATCCCTCAAAAAGTGCAGCCGTGTACTTTCGCCGCGGTAAACACCCGCGACAACAAAGGCGCGGTCTGCGAAAACTAGGCAACATTACCCTGTTCGGAAACGTCATCCCGTGGGAAAAGACAGTCAAGTACCTCGGGGTAACGTTGGACAGCAAAATGTCATTCAAACCGCACATACAAAGAATGAAAGTTAAGGCTAAGTTCGTTGTAGGTCGGTTATATCATCTTATCAATAAACGCAGTAAAATGTCACTTAGACACAAGGTGACACTTTACAAGTACGCCCCATCCTTTCATACGCTTGCGTAGCGTTTGCCCACCTCCCCCGTACGGACTTGCATCCGTTGCAAGTGGTACAAAATAAATTCCTGCGTATTGCCACGGGAGCACCGTGGTATATGCGCAACGTAGACCTCCATAACGATCTTGAATTGCCGAGCTTAGCAAAGCATTTCAAAGACATCTCCGAAAGATATTTCGATCGTGCCATCTCGCATCCGAACCCACTGGTGGTAGCCGCAGCTGACTACATCCCAGACCCTAATCCCGATCCCAAACTACGTAGGCCCCGCCACGTTCTTACCGATCCCGATGACCCGATAACTCTGGCCAACGGTTTACACGATAACACTACACACCTACATTCGCGACAACGTCGCCGCCGGCGGCGACGAGGACCCCTGTTTCGCCCTTCGGCGAACCGAGCCCAAGGGCAAGGTTCGGCGGACGGACAAAACAATGCCACTAGCCCTCTCATCGCAAATCACGACCCCACCCTAAGCCGAGGTTCGGTCTCACAGGAGACACCCTTAGGGCGGAGGGCGTACAGCCCTACACCTTTAAATTCTGGCTGAGCACTCTGCTCGCCCACGCGACCGGTGAAGCTGTAACAGCCCTTAAGGCTAACAGCAATTGTGACATTCCGAAAAAAAAAAAAAAAAGGAAAATTATCTGCTTGTTTGCTTGTTGTTGTAAATACAAGAGCGTTGTTTGTTTTAATGTGAATCCAGCCGTATCAGCATTTTATTTATTATTTAATTAAAAATAATATTATCACGCCCGGTTCCCCTGCGGGGTAGGCAAGCTAAACACCGCCCCATCGTTGCATTTAATCAACCTGATTATAGAAAAGATTTTCTTTTTATATAGTAAAAGGGGCAAACGGACAGGAGGCTCACCTGATGGTAAGTGATCACCGCCGCCCATGGACAACCACACTATCAGAAGATTTGCAGTTGCGTTGCCGGCCTTTTAAGAAAAAGTAGGCTCTTTTCTTGAAGGTCTCTAAGTCGCATCCGTTTGGAAAAACCCCTGCCGGTAATTGGTTTCACAGAGGAATAATGCGAGGAAAAAAGTCACGATGTCCGATGGTGACTTTAATCCAAACAGTTCCTCGGAACACTCCCCATGATAGATCCGATAGAAAATGCAGAGCGAAGTAATTCCAAAGAATCAAGCCGATCAGAAATAGTCCTATTATTGAAGATTCGAGTCTCTCTACGTTGCGTGTGGTCAAAAGGAAGGAGCTGGTACTGAGGAGCCCCCGCCCACAAGTGAGAGCAGTATTCCATATGAGACTGGATTTGCGCCTTATAAAGTTGTAAGCGATGGGCTGGCGTGATGTACTACTTGGCACTGCTGAGAACACTCAGATTTTTTGAGGCTAATTTGGCCTTGCCTTTCAAGTAACCGCGGAACGGAACGTTGCTCCATATGACAACTTTAAGAATTTCAAGACTAGCTGCGGCTGTTAGGGAAGTATTTTCGAAGCGCGAAGATACGACAAAGGGAGATTTCATTGTGGAAAACGCGCAAACTTGAGTCTTCTTGGGGTTAAAGTGGACTAAGTTTAGTCGACCCCACTTTGACGCTGAGGAAAGTTGTTCTTCGATTTCCAACACTAGTTTGTTCCGGCACGCGTTGCCGTGTGGCCGAGAAACCCCACTGCGGTCAGAGTACAAAACATCATCCGTACTGTCATCTGCATAGCAATGAATGTTGCTTGATTGCAACATGTCATTAATATGCAGAAGAAACAGTGTAGGTGATAGCACACAGCCCTGAGGAACACCAGCATTGACGGGTTTAGGTTCAGAGCATGCGCCATCAACAACGACCTTGATGCTCCGATCTGCCAAAAAACTAGTGAGCCAATTGCAGAGTTTTACAGGAAGCCCATAAAAACGAATCTTGGAGACAAGTGAGTTGTGCCATACCCGATCAAAGGCCTTCGCTATGTCCAAACTAACGGCTATGTCCAGATGGAAGGTCAGCAGAAGGTCTAACAGAGAAGGTAAATGATCATCCACATCTGGAACACGCGTGGGTGAAGTAAACAGCTGTGTTAGACATAGTGAAATCGTGGACAGATCTTCCCGCATGATCGGTGGTACGTGAGCTAAGTCATTCAGCATGATGAGCATTAAAGTCACCAAGGATCACGATTTCCGCGGAGGGGATCTGCTGTATCACGGAATCTGTTACAATTTGTTTGTGCTCTACGAGTTGGTCACTTCGGCATTTCCATTATGGGACCTGAAAGGCACGCATAGATGCGTGGATGGTCGTGGCACTATATGGGTAGCCAGAGGATGGATGAAGCCCTGCCTTCAAGGCTGCTGAGACGTCGGGAACAGATATCCTCTCTAACGTAAGGACAAACTCCTGCCCGGGGTAAAAATGAATGCTCTAATTTGTACCCCGGGTAGGAGAGATATGATGTATCCGCCGGAGAAGATATCTGTGCCTCGGCTAAAAAGAGCAAAGGCGGCTTAGCCGTCTCAAGGTGGTAGAAGACGGCATTTAAATTAGATTCAAATATTAATAAAATCCATGTGAAGTGTGGTAGGGGGTCTTTAGTTTTTTGCCCCGTTTGCTCCGAGCAGCAAAGTTTGTGAGAGTAATTTTGCGGCGAACGTTGTTTTTTCTATATAAATTATTAAATTAAAAAATAGGGGTTGATCGTAGAAGGTTGAAAATTTAGGATTTTATGTATTTTTTTATGTTATGTCATAAAAAAATAAAAACAAAAAAAAAACTATCTAAAAAATAAAAATTTAGGGGTGAACTACCCTTAACATTTAGGGGGATGAAAAATAGATGTTTTTCAATTCTCAGACCTACCCACTATGCACACAAAATTTCATGAGAATTAGTCAAGCTGTTTCGGAGGAGTTTAACTACAAACACCGCAACACGAGAATTTTATATATTAAAATAGAATGATTGTCATTTGCAAGGATAAGTTAAACAGTAGTACATGAATGTCATCTATCGAAAGTTGAACATATTATTATATCAATTCATATCGAATTTCCGCGACGCTGATGTATAAACCAGTGGTAATATTTCTTCGTGCGTTATCAGGACAGCCATATTGAGATCTAAGGGCGTAACAGCATGCAATTTACGTTGCGCCGTGGCATAAATAACGAGTGGGCCATTAAATATGATAATCTGGGGCCGCATCGCCGCTTGAATGCGCTTTGTTTGTGGATGCAATAGGGGCCAGATACCATTCAGATATTAAAGGTTCAGAGGTTTCTTCAACAAATATGCCTATATTGAATAAATAATACGCGGCGTCGGTTTATACAGATGTTAGTATACAGACAAATGTCTATAGAGTAGACAATTGTAAAAGATAATAATTTTGATATGGCTGAATTTAAACCGTTAATCTTGCTCTAAGCCCAGGGGACTTGGATAAAGTAACAGCATAAAAATCGGCCAAGTGATAGCCAGACTCGCGCACGAAGTTTTGCGTACCATCATCTATAAAAACGGCAAAAAATCACGTTTTTTATGGGGCTCCCTTTAAATATTTATTTTAATTTAATTTAACTATTAATTCTTAATATGAATATATAACTAAATACTGAATGAATATTTCAAGCGTCTATCAGTTGTCGATAAGATCGAGAAAAAATTTCAAAAAAAACACGTTTATTAAATGGCTTAAATATTTATTTTATTCTGTTTTTAAGTATTTGTTGTTATAGCGGCAATAATAATAATCAATTATCTGTGAATGTTTCAACTGTCTAACTATCACGGTGCATGAGATACAGCCTGGCGACAGGTGACAGACGAACATGCAGACGGATGGACGGACGGACGGCGATCTTAAATAAGCGATAAACAGGCTATCCAACTCAAAAAGGATTATTCAAATCGGTTCAGCGGTTTTCGAGATTACCGCGTACAACCAAACAAACAAACAAACTACAATTTTATAATATTAGTATAGATTACAACCACTCACGTTCTCCTTCAGTACAGGAGCGCGGCCGAACAACGGGCACGCATCCTGAAAAATCAAAAACTCCAAAAGAAGCTTGTGAAAACATCAGCCGTCCAATAAGCTTCTGGAAGGAGTTAGGATGGCTTAGCCAGTAACGTACAATAAAGGCCAAGTGGCTAAATGCCCCCCGCCCCGTTGGTCTAGTGGTTAGCGACCCTGACTACGCAATCAACGGGGTTCGGGTTCAATCCCCGACGGTGACAAACATTTTATGTGATGAGCATAAATGTTTAGATTTTATTTTACCACTTTGTTCCCGTGATTAATATATACATATATATAAATACATATATATATACATATAATATATATGTATGTATATATATATATATAACACACGTAAGTACCGCACGACAATTTTGTATTTCTCTTTTAAGCGAATGTTTTAATATTCTTTAGAGAAATAAATGACTTAAACCGTATATATATATATATATATATATATATATATATATATATATATATATATATATATATATATATATATATATATATATATATATATATATATATATATATATATATATATATATATATATATATATATATATATATATATATATATATTCATGCCAAATTGTAGTTTTACCAAGGATACCTAGACTGTGGATGGATGGACGGACATAGCGAAAATGTAAGGGTTCCTAATTTACTTCGGAACCCTAAAACTTAAATTTCACAATTTCACCTTAAGCATGTTGCTGACGCCAGACCAAAAGATTTGACCCTACCAAATATCATCTAATGCGCCTATAGAAGTTTCTCTTCAAAAAGTGCCTTTTAAAGATGTTAATATCCAACGCCGTCGATTCTTGCAATAGAGTCATACTGATAACATCTTCACGGCTTGCTCCTAAGGGTGTCGTTAGCGATAGTGAATAGCACATAGCGGTGATGCCGGGCTATTTCCATATTAGGCTGAATGGTTATCGCTGATAACATAGGCCGTAACACTACATTACGTTACAACCTCACCTGCACGGAGAACGTTTTTATTATAGTGTTATTGTAATGTGTTAGCATCTTGGGTGTTACTGCTTTTGATGTTTTAAGTAAGTTCTACAATTTGGTAACGTAATACATTTTGTTTTTTTTTTGTATTAAGACGATAATAGGTTTCCATTAAATATTTTTCTTTCTGATATTGTAAAAAAAATATAAATATCGTTAAGTAATATGTAAGAGAGCGAGCGATGTATATAAACAATGTGTAAAAAAACTGCCTATCAGACAGGCAGGCTAGGCAGGTTAATAACATTAGCAAACAAGTAACACAATTATAAAGTGTACCCTAGAATGCCTATAAGAAGCCGGGGCATGGCGATCATACGCATTGAATAGCTGATGTAAAAAATATTTTAAAAAGTCGATTTTTTTGTTTAATACAAAATTTAAAAAACGTTATTAAATTTTATTAATGGACATAAATTTAATGAGTGAGATAGGCACAATCTTTGTTATGACGACGCCGTTCGATAAATTAGGGTTGCTAATACCGATAACATTTAATAATGTTTTTTTTTTAATCTGTCACAAAAAAAATATTTCGACTTACATTTTTTTAAAATATTTTTTACATCGGCTAGTCAATGCGTATGACCACTACGTCCCAGCTTCTTATAGGCATTATAGGGCACACTGTATATATAAAAATGAATGTTTTCCTGTATTTCCTTTATAGAATCGTAAACTATGCGTTTGATCATTTGATGAGTCTTAGCCAAATTGTTGTGCATGAGCCTACGAAGGTTTCCAAGTTGTTGTGTAAGTTCTCTCCTTCAAATTTATTTTAGTTGGTGGCGTAGAAACTCACACAAGATACAGTTAGTTAATTACTAAAAATAAAAATATAGTGGATTTTATATGTATTTTTGAAATCCTCGTATATACCAATTTCCCTAATTCAATTTCCCTAAAATTTAGGTAATGTTTTAAAATGCATACACCATGTTGAGTCAACGGCTACACATATACATTGGACGGCTACGATATCAATCGACTTTGGTGTATCTGTCTTTAAATATTTTTTGTCGATATTTTGTGATGCCATAGTAATATTTGAAATACGATTTTTTTAATATTAAATGCGAACAAAATGTCTATCTATATTCACGAAATAACATATTTATTATCATGTTAAGCTACCAAACAATACATTTGACGATCAGACAGGACAGACACATTTTTTACATACTGTTTGTCTACGAGAGAGTGAGAGTAGGAGAGGTATCTCAATTGTAGACAGAGATGTAAATAGTGGATCCACGATTAACGTATATTCCAATGGGATTATTTGACGGGCCAATCACCTGACGCACACTATGACAGGCGGACAACCTGTAAAATAATCTAGCCCGGGAATCAAACCCAGTGCCTAATATGTTTTTTTTATATCAGCAAACAAGCAGATGGGTTTCCTGATGGAAAGAGTACACCATCGCCTATAGACACCAAAGGTGTTAATGGTGCTCTGATATCTCGTGGCAAGGTCTAATTGGCACATGTATAAGTTTACCGGCTACCTTACCCTTCAAACCGGAACACGACAGTGATAAGCACTGACGCTAATGCGGCAGGAATAGGCAAGGCGGTGGTACCAGACCCTTCAGTCACAGTATAGTGGAGATTAACAGTAGTCAATCTACGTACATATGATATTCGAGCAACGCACAAATAGACACCTCTCACGGCGAGGTATCTCGGAATGGTTCGGTATAGTTTGTACCGCACCAGTCGGAGATATCGCGTCCGTGAGAGGTGTCTATGTGTGCTGTGCTCGAATATTACTTGTATGGAACATTGACTTCTGGTAGTCTCCAAGTAGTAGTCACGATGTTGTTTCACTAACATCATAACTACTAACTTGGTGGTAAAGCTTTTCTACGTCTGGATTGGGATTTGATAGCACAGTCATGTCTATTCCTGTCGTGTTCCAGTTTAGAGGGTCAGGTAGGTGGTATACTTATGCACATTGCATTTTAGTTCCATCACACGGGTGGCAATGCACCCATTATTTCTTTATAGGCGATCACTTTCCCTTTCCATCCTTGTAAATAGTATGGTACCATAATGGTAATTTTTTTTGATAACCTATGAAATAAAAAAATATTATCTCTACATATCACTGATCTCTATGAAAGAACCAAAAAGACCAAGAAAAAGACCAACACTGACATACCATGATCACATTGATCCGGTACTAATTACTGTCTAAAAGAAATGTCAAGAGTCTTAGCAAACTGCGTGTTTGTATATAAGTATGCTATGTAACTTATGAATGAATATAAAGGAAGGAAAATAAATCTGCAAAGATCTCGATATACGACACTCGGTTGTTTCTGCCTACCCTGTAAGGGATCTGGCGTGAAAATATGTGTGTATATAAAAACACACTGATCTTTCGTTTTGTTATTATATGAAATAAACACAAGACAATAAAGATATAAAATTTATACACCAATAAATTATTTATTTACCTACAATGAAGTAATAATACTGGAGATATCAAGTTTTATTATTATGGGCCTTTAAGAGTATAAATAAATAAAAGCCTCTAAAGAGTTATAACCGGTCAGGTCTTAAATATTAACCTTTGACAAGGCGTAGAGTACACGCTAATAGATAATATTTTATCTGTAAACATCCTTATAAATCGTCATAATCTTAACTACAGAACACCGTCAGACGTCGCTAACACGAATTATCGCCGGTTTTGGAGGCCTAGCACGACCACTTATCAATATTAAAGTATTAAAATATTAAAGTATACCTATGTGATTTGCGAAATTTGGACGAATTATCATTTTTTTTTATTATTCTTTATATATACTTCTGTTGATTATATAATATAAGCACTTGTACTGTTTCACAAAATTTTAATTTTATTTATTACACAATCACTTTTAAACTTACAGCCAACCGATTTCGCCTATTAAGGCATCATCAGGGCTTGAAAGCCTTGCCTTGAAAATTAAAATTTTGTGAAACAGTACAAGTGCTTATATTATATAATCAATATGATGCAGTTTCACCAAGTGCCGACGATGGAAAGTATAAATTATATATACTTCTGTTTTTTATATTATACTAATTCTATTTATATATTTATTTTATTGCTTTGTCGATATAAGCTTCGGATAGCCTTCTCAAGTGACAGTTAGTTAAAGGTAGCCCAGAAAATCAGCTGTAGGGTTGATAATACCTATCACCCTACGTGTTTGCTGAGTGGCTTACCGTTTTACCATCATGATGCTATACAAAAACATTACTCAATCTCATGTTATTTTTTCTTTTTCTTTTTTTTCATGCATGTAATTATTCTGTAATGTAACGTATAATTTGTAATTAATTGTCTTTCAATGTGTTTTTATGTTTTTTTTTTGTTTTGATTATTGTATTTGTAGGCGTTGTGTTTTTTGTTGTATTTATAGTTTGCTTTTGTTATTTACTGTATTTGTATAGTGTTATATGGTAAATAAAGCAATTCTTATTCTTATTCTTAAATACTCCTGTTGGTTTAGTCACGATTATTTGACTAAAATCATGTCTTCCAGGGGAAGGTAAATTATTATTGCTTGTTTTATCTAGAAGTTTCAGTAACAGCTCGAGGTTCTAGTGGTGTGATCTACGTTACAGAAAACTTTACATTCTCAGTAACGTAAATATCTATACTAATATTATAAATGCGAAAGTAACTCTGTCTGTAAACCGATTTAAATGAAATTTAGTACAAATATAATTTGAGACCCGAGAAAGGACATAGGATAGTTTTTATTCTGAAAATGCCACGGGAACAGAATATATGCGAGTAAAATCACGGGACTGTCTATCTTTTACTAGGTGGTAGAGTTCTTCATTGTCTCGCCCCCCATTATGGCACCACCGCCTTTCCTATTCCTGCCGCAAAAGCATCAGTGCTTGACACTGTCGTGTTCCGGTTTGGGGGGCAAGGTAGCCGGTAAACTTACATATCTGGCAGTAGACCTTGCCACAACATAGCAACGCACCATTAACATCTTTGGTATCTATAGGCGATGGTTGACTCTTTCCATCAGAAGATCCATCTGCTTGTTTGTTATCTTATGATATATAAAAAAATAGCATAATTTTTACTGAAAATTAGACAGTTGAACTATTTCACAATTCACATACTCTATGCAGCGTGTAAAGGAATGTCTATCGAAAAATTAAGAAAACATGCCATTTTTGCGTTCTAGTCATGATGGCAATTGCTTTTATTGTAAGAAATGCAAAATTTGCGTTATTTTTTTTAAATTGCTTAATAATATTTGGTTGGATTTGAAGTTGAGTAGACTGGTAGGCTCCCAGAAATCTTTCAATAATCATATTGGTATATTTCAATAATTATTATAGTATCTTTCTATAATCATTATGGTACCTTTTCCTAGGAAATATTAAAAAATATTAAGGAAGAAAGCCATATATTGTAAAGGTAGACATTAGTTTCTCTCGATTAGACATTAGTATAACGCGTACCTAATCTTTAAAACTTTCTCGGATTTTTCGATTCTATTTCACATACGATTCTATGGTAGATCTTCGAAATCCGATCAGACATCGCTAACACGAATTATCGCCGGCCCTGAACAGCGCGGGATAATATTATGGGATTTACGAGTTCGAGCGCCGGTCGTTGATTTATTTCTTCCTTTTACGATAAATTATGCCTCTCTGATAACAACTGGCTATGTTATAACTTCTGGTTATGATAATGGACCTTATAAATCCAGTAATAAATAAAAAATAATTACGATCACGTCAGGTAACTTGTAATATAGGCAATATAGATATTTTTTGTACTAACCGGTTAGCTTTCCCTCCAAATCGAAAAACGACAGCGACAAGCATTGACACTATTGTGATAGGAGTAGGTAAGGTGGTGATATCAAGCCCGAGGGTAACATTGCAAAATTTTACCACTTAGTAGTCTTGATGGTTATGAAACGTTGTCAATCATTTGCCTATTACGAACAGCCTGGGCGGTCTATAGATACTACTTTTCTCGTGATTATACTGGGTTACTTTCAAAGGTGCGGCCAAATTTTAAAATTAAAAACTAAATATTGAATTGAAAGTGCGTTTTAATTATTATTGTAAAATTATTACAAAATTATATATATATATATATATATATATATATATATATATATATATATATATATATATATATATATATATATATATATATACGATAGTAAGTTAGTTACTTATGAAATCACATACTTCTCCATCACTTTTAATTTAGTGTTAGGCAATAAAATATTTTACTTCCAATTTTGCGTTATTGAAATTATATCCATGCGTTTTGTTTTTAATGTCGGATAAAAATGATATTTTGAATTTTTTAAATTAATTTTTTATTTCATAAATCGAATATATTATCGATTGTAAATAGCCTCTGAAGGCCGGACTTTCAAAAGTAACTCTGTATATCTCACCGGAATGCGTATTTAAGGACTAATAAATACGAAATTTATAATACTTACAATAACAGGTATGGATTTTATTGCCATCACGATTCATAGGTTTTGTTTGAGCCTTGCTGGTAACCTCTAGTTTTAATGAAAATATATCTAAATAATTAACAAAAAATCGTAACATTGCACTGGGATAGACAAAGGTACATCAACTGCTCTCACCATACTAATTTTTATGATGTGAGAGGTAATCAATTTTTTTGACAAATCGAGCAAATATTCTGTCATGAAGAAATTATATTTCTCATATTTTAATAATAATATTGAAAAACGTATTTACAACGAATTGCCTAACCGTAAAATTAAACTCAGGTTTCATGCGTCTTTAATAACGAACTCGCTCCCACTAACCTACAAGGCGATTATAAATTAAAGTAAATACACGCTTTATATATTTCAAGTCTTGGTTGGGTCAACTTTGAAGAATAGACGATTTATTTATTTATTTTCTCGCTTACACAACTACCATTACAGGACATTGCCCAATGCGATAGCGCGGCATTTTTACTATTATACATTTTTAAAACTTAAACAAAAGAACGATGTAAACAAAATTTTACCATTTAAATAATACAAATAAAAATCTACAAATCAAATATTATAACGAAAAAAGGAAGTTAAAAACAGACAAAATTTAACAGTAACTAACGACATATAACTTTCATTAATTCATTCCAATTGCAATTGCGATCTAGTTTATTTTTCGCCGTGTTGGTCCCGGCCTCCTTTGTAGAATAGGCCAACTGCCGTTCTGCCAGGCAGGTCGTAAAAGGCGACCGATTGGCTATCGAGTCACTACCATCGTGGCTACTAGGTGGTAGAGTTCTGTATTGTCTCGCCCGGGTCTGGTACCACCGCCTTACCTATTCCTGCCGCAATAGTGTCAGTGCTTGTTGCTGTCGTGTTCCGGTTTGGAGGGTAAGGTAGCCGGTAAACTTATGCATGTGGCATTATACCTCGCCACAAGATAGCAACGCACCATTAACATCTTTGGTGTCTATAGGCGATGGTTGACTCTTTCCATCAGGACACCCATCTGCTTTTTTGCTATCTTATGACATAAAAAAAAATCTACCAGGAAGTTTGTAAAACGTGGACGATTGATTAAACGTGTCTGCGAATACCAAATTAGGGACTCGTAGACGTGTTATTACAATCATGACTACTAGATAAAGTACCGCAGAGGTTTCGCCCGGATACCACCACCACCTTACCTATTTCTACTGCAATAGCATCAATGCTTGCCATTGTCATGTTCTAAATGGGAGGGTAAGGTAGCTGGTAAACTTACTACCTACTATTACTACCTTACTAACTTCTATCACTATCTTACTACTAATACATCGTCTATTACTAAATTCACTTATTTATATTTTAGTTATTTGTTTACTGTATCTCAGATACTTTTTAAATTACATTAAAGCTAGCACCTAACTAGCTGTTGCTCGCAACTTCGTTCGCGCGGACTTCGTTTACTCCGCACAGCTCCTCCCCCGTATGTGATAGCGTGATAATATGTAGCTTATATGATGACCCGACCTGTTAGTAATATTCATGCAAAATTTGAAGTAAATCCATTCAGCACTTTTTGAGTTTACCCCGGACATACATTGACTTTCCTACGATTTTATTATATGTATATAAATAATAGTAATTTCTTATTTTAAGTGAATTTGTGCATTCCCTATGAGAAATAAATAGCTTAAACCGAACCGAAACTTATGAATATGACATCGTTTTCCCACCACACGAATGGAAACGCACAATTAACATATTTGGTGTCTATAGGCGATGGTTTCTCTGTCCATCAAAAAGCATCTGCTTATTTGCTGCCTAATAACACAAAAATATATAAAAACAACTGAAACTTGGTGCCTTTTATGTGATACATTTTTGTGAACCGACTAAAGAAATCTATTCCCTGAAATGACTACAAGTACTCGCAATAAAACGAATGTTAAGATTTTATGCATACAAGTTCTTGACACAGTTATTAAAAAACACATTAGCAGTTTGCATGAATTCTAAGAGGAGTTGGACAGTAAAATGTTCACAAAAGGCTGTATGCATAGCAATAAAAAAGATACACGACCAACAAACAAAAAGCCACCAGAACTTGAAGCATAAAGAGGAGAATTATAGCGCTTTCAGCGCCACATTTAAGAGAAGCATATTTCAAAAGTTTCAGCGTATTAAGCAACATTTATTTTGGCAGCGACTCGGCCATTACGCCTTTAGATACAAGCGACTACGAGTTATGAAAAACTTGGGCCATACCATTTGTTTCAGTTTATCTTGACTACCATTTTATTTTGTAATATATTATCACTTCATGGAAAAGGTTTTTTTTTAGAAAAGGGAGTAGGAATAAAAGTATGAATTAATGTAAAGTTTGTATATTATCTTTGCAATCCCACACATATTATAAATCGCTTCTTTGCTTCAAAAAAGTGACAAGTTTGAAAAATCAGTGTTGTACTAAATTTAATATATTATCAAAACATTCTTATGATTTGAGGCAGCTAAGGCACAGTAGAATGATAAGGCAGTAGATCAACTCCATTCCAGGCGCCCGAATCGCCGCACGCACACACAGACGTGTCGTTACACAGCCGCTAACCTATCTTGGCCGGACAAGATGGCTGGCTAAGGTGTTAAAGTTTATACCTAATCTACAATAAAGAAAAAAAAATACACAATTAAGTAATATAATGTTTTGTAAGTTAAAAAATGCTCTGCTGTAAAATTGTGTTTGAAAAAGATAACACGTTATTGAAGCAAAGAAGCGATTATAGTGAAAATGTAAGAGTTTTGATGTTTTTTACTCAATCGCTTAAAAACGGATGAACCAATTTTGCACACAGGTAGATAATGATCTATATAGCACGTAAGATTATATTATCCTGAAAAAATAAGTGAGTTCCGTGGGATTCTAAAAGACTTATAATGCAGCGAGCTACAGGCTGCACTTAGTAAAAGTAATAATTTCTACCTAAATTATTTTTCTTAAAACATTCGCTGGACAAATCACACGAACTGTTAGTAGAATAACATATATAACAGAGGAACTGTGGTCTAGGGGTCCAGTGTCGGCGTTGACCACGTAAGGTCCTGGATTCGATTCCCAAGTTAGCTTGGCTTGCCACTTATCACAATGTGGGAGTGGGACTAAGTATCTTCGGCTAATCGTGGGTTCATCTGTTGTATCTCTGCTTACCTCTTCGGGGATACGGGCGTGACGATACTCTACTCTGTAGGTAGGATATGGATCTAAGCAAACCGCGGTGATAATGGACCACGGTTCCAGTTAATGCGGTCCCAGTCGCCGGAAACCTCCATAAATTAATGAGAAGTACTCGTATAACTAGATAGTATTATTTCTCGTAAAATGCAATCAAAAGTTTGCTGGAATAATAATGTTATTAGCTACAGGAGCGTACTTCGCTTGGATAAAAAAATTTAAAACGGTTTATTACGGAGATGAAATTTTCCTAGATAAATTTTAATAGTTAAAGACTCTCTTAATACAAAATTTCATCAAAATTG
Source organism: Apodemia mormo (assembly GCA_036924255.1). Taxonomy (NCBI): domain Eukaryota; kingdom Metazoa; phylum Arthropoda; class Insecta; order Lepidoptera; family Riodinidae; genus Apodemia; species Apodemia mormo. Next base: position 2,068,046 of record JAUPFN010000009.1, on the reverse strand, counting down.
TTAAAACCGTTTCAGAGAATCAAATTACATACAATTGCTCGTTTCAAGTATAGAATAGTTTTCCCCCACGTTGATATAGGACCCTTTGACGAATAATCCATCAGACGTTCTGCCAGGCAGGTGGTAAATGGTGACCGAATGGCTATACTCGCCACTACCATCGGTGACTACTAGATGGTAGAATTGCGCAACGTCTCACCCTCGTATTTGGTACCACAGCCTTACATATTCCTGCCGCAACAGCATCAATGCTTGTCATTATCATGTTCCGGTTTGGAGGGTAAGGTAGCTGGTAGACTTATGTATATAGCAATGCTTCATTAACATCTTTGGTATCTATATGCGATGGTTTCTCCTTCCATCAGGAAACGCCATCTGACTGTTTGCTATATGATATAAAAAAATATTATAAATGTCACAGTATTATCGAGTTGCGAATAAAACCATGGTAATACCAACTATTATAATAAAGCAACAGAACTATCTTGGTGAATTCTTACACTGTGCCCGGCGCTGCGCCAGCATTTTATTGTTTAAAAATGCTATTTTTCCCATTTCGTAGAAACCCATATGCGTTTAATAATTTGTCATTCTTATCTCCTATTATTGTATTTTGCAGCCAAATTACATGTTTTAATATATCATATATCTTAACAGTAAGTATGCTAAAATAAGTTCATGACTACTAGGTTTTTCATATCATAGGATAACAAATCAGCAGATAGCTCTCCTGATGGAAAGATATAACTATCACATATAGACACCAAACCTGTTAATGCTGCATTGTTTCCTTTGTAGCGGGGCTTTAATGCCACAAACAGATACTTTACCCTCCAAACCAGAATACGACAGTGACAAACACTGACGCTATTGCAACAAGAATATGTGGTAGAATTCTGCAACGTCTTCCTTGGGCTTGGTATCATCACCTACCTATTCTTGTGAAAATAGTACCAAAGCTTATCACTGTAGTATTCCAGTTTAAAAGGTGGGGTAGCCAGTAGTCCTATGTATTACATTACCACCATGTCACAAGGATAGTATCGCACTATTAACATCTTTGGTGTCTATAGACGATATCTGTTTTTTCCCACCAGAATAGACATTTGTTTGTTTGCTATTTTACGATAAAAAGAAAGTATGTAGACAGATCTGATTCGTTATAGGTAGAACTTTTTCTGAGACTCCATGGCTCTCCTCTAACTGAACTGGGGGTAACCTAGTGTTGAGAGTATTAATAAGAACGAAGAGACAGTTGATAATTAGCATGTGATCCCAATTCTATCCTGTGATTACGACCCAGACTACTTTAACTTCTGAATAAATTGATGCACCTGAGGTCTAAAATATTCTATACTTTCCATCTTCGGCACTTGGTGAAATTCCGTTGTTATTAAACACTTTTACTATTGCAGTTGTACATAAATTTCACTTTTACACATATTTTTTAATATACTACTCGACGGGTTTAAATCCTAAAAAGGAGCCTTTAAGGTCCAAAAAGGCCAATGCGGTAACTGACAATTTACAATTCCTAGTAACTCAAGCCATGGGGTGATAACTACTGGCTTAACGACTTATTGGATTATTTAGCTTGTAGTTCGACTTAACACTAAATCTGAGCTAGGAGGTGGTAAGTAAAAAGATTTTGAGAGAGAAAGAAAACATTTAAACCCTTGGCTTATCTTGCCTTTATCACTTTATATCAATAACGTAAAAATGGAAAAATGTAAGCACTTCCTAAAGCTGATTGTTGACAAAAAGTTCTGTATTTGTCCCTATCTCTGAACAAGAGTCAGGTACAACCATGAATTATTAAGTACCAGCTGACCCGCGCAGCTTCGCCCGCAAGTATATTAATAAGTCGTCCAAATAGCTTTTAATAAAAATTTCATCCCCTATTTCAGCCCTCCAGAAACAGATTTTTGAAAAAAAAAATTAGCCTATGTTTGACCCCGGATCTTCGACTACTTCCATGCCAAATTTTAGGAAAATCGGTCTAGTGGTTTAGCCATGAAAGCGTAACAGACAGACAGACAGACAGACTTTCGCATTTATAATATTAGTATGGATAGGTAGAGGTAGCATTCGTATCAATCACTTGAAACACATATTTACGTTATATCTCTGTCTATGAGGTCTCTCTATCTCTTTTTATACAGGTGTATTAGAAAGAGAGGGTAAGACCTCAGAAGATGACAGCAGTATTTAAAATTGTGTTTCAAGTAGGTATTAGAAGTACTGCCTCCAGATACAGCTTCATGGGTACAACTAATACATCTAAAATTTGCCATGTTATTGATTTCCATGATCTGAAATATAGCCAATCTCAATCAGGTAGCCCGGATCAAATCATTCTTTTAAAAACTGGTTGGCCAGTAATTCGAACCTAGACCCTAATACGTCCACACACGGGAAGGAACAATTACATAAATTAGTCTGCTATTATAAGATTATCCATGATATTTACATTTTTTTAAATTATTTAATTATGGTTTCCTGTGTTGATCCAGGCTACCATCGTGGCTACTAAGTGGTAGATTCTACATTGTCTCGCCCGGGTCTAGTACCACTGCCTTACCTATTCTGGCCGCAATTACGACAGTACATATCACTGTCGTCTTCCGCTGTAAAAAAAAAGTAAACATATGCATATGAAATTAAGACCCCGCCACGGGGAAAAAAAACGCACCATTACCATCTTTGGTGTCTTTAGGCGATGGTTATCTCTTTCCACCAGGAGAACCGTCTGCTTGTTTGCTATCCTACGACATAAAAAAAGTTTAAGGTTAATCAACGCGATTTCTTTATTATGCATACATTCAAACTAATCGTGTATACAAAATCCAGTCACATGAAAATTAATCGCGTATTGAAATGATTCTAAGCAATCTTATGTTTAACTCAAACATGCATTTTAAACAATACCATTATAAACAACGGAATAATAGATTTTGGATAGCAATTTGACTGGAAATCAAACGCCCATTAACATAATGAAAGGCGTTTTTGAAAAGCTTAAGTACAATAAAGTGCGGGTAGTCTGCAAAATTGGGGCTAGGTGCTTGAAGCTGGAGGCGTGGCGCCACGCCCTGTCGGCGCTCCAGGAGACCTCGTTAGAGGAAAGATTTTGTGACAAGCCAGTGCTTCAATATTTGAATAGTCGTTCAGTTCAAATAACACTTCAGTTCGATATAAATTGAAAGGAGGTAAAATTCTTCAAGATCTTGTTTTCATAAAACGTACGCTGTTTTAAAACTTTCTATAAATACACTATCGGTGAGAGCTTTATTATTAACTGAAGAGTTCTACAATTTTTCTAGAACTCGTTTTGATACTTGAAAATTTAAGTTACTACTTCCAAGTAAAAATATATTAAACATAAAAAAGTACACTTTCCAAAAATGTGATTCTTGATCAGGATTCTGGTTACCCCTATGGAGTTTTACTAAATCAAAATGAATTTCATTTTGACTTGATCATAAAAAAAATATAATTGGAGGCAGTCGTGAGATCTGCCAACATAAGTAAAACTTAGAACATGCTTAAACTGTATTATCCGCCATAGATTTACTATAAAGACATAATATGCTAGTTTTACAATATATTATTTTACGACTTGTGTAGCTTAAACATCAGCATGATGATGATGCTGATGCGAATTTATATAATTTTCTCCTGCCAAATTCGTCTAATACAGCCTGACAGCTACTGAAGAAAAAACTTTTACACGAGTAATATCAAGTTAGATATTTTATCACTTTCATAGAATGGTATTGCGTAACAGCTGACTTGTCCTTCAGCACATACCATGGCTTTTTTAAACTTCTTGAACTGGAAATTCAAATTTAGGAATAAGATAGTCAAATTATATATATTTGCTTTCAAACTAATTAAATAATAAATATCGCTGGACAGATTAAGAGATTTGATCTGAACTTAACAACGTAAGTAAATAATTTATTGAAGGTAATATGGGTCTAAGTCCACAACTATATTAAAGAATATGTAAATACTGAAATAAATTTATCAAATACCCAAACACAGAAACATAAACATTTATGCTCGATTGGTTATTCACTTGTTATTTCTCAAACTTAGAGGAACAAATTGGTTACACACACACACACACGCGCGCGCGCATGCATATACAGACATAAAAAATATATACACACCTAAACATTTTTAATTGATTTATCATTTTCAACTTCCCGCTACGTATGTAAATGAGGAAGGTAATGATTTTGCTCCGATTTTAGAAAATAGAGTTTTCACCAGATGACGTCAGTATGTCTGTATGTATGTGTGTGTGCGTGTGTGTATGTGGATGTATCTCTCTCTCTCTCTTTGTGTGTGTGTGTGTGTGTATAAACATCTCATAACTTTTGAACAGCTTGACCTATTGAAACGCGGTTGACGGCATTCGATTAGGTTCCGCTCAACTTAGACTTTCTGAACGTTTGAATTAATTTGGCTCAGGAGATTTTGAGAAATTTTGAAAAAGCCTAAAAAAATGTTTAGCGAAACGGTATTTTTTTAACAGAACTTCCAGATAAATGTATTTGAGTAGTAATCTAATCAGCTCTATTCTTCAAAAACTACGTCTAATGCATAAATTGCATTAAAATTGATTTATTACTTTTAATGCAATTTATTTAAAATTGATAATTGAGTAGGTAATCGCGAAACATTTTGAGACAAACGTTTTTTCGACATAACGTCCAAATTTTTCATCCAATTATCTTTTGGTATGCTATGATATTCTAATACAAAAAACACTTCAACGAATGCCGTTTCACAAATCAAAATTGAATCTTATTTTCGAAGTTACAGCTTTTCAAATATTAAAATAACGTTATTTTTTGAAAACTAACTTATTATTTTTTAAATAACTTTAATGCTAATCTACCGATTGACATAAAAATGTAAGCTTCTTTTCCTTAAAAAACTACGTAAAATACCCTTAATTGGATAAAAATCGGTCAACTGGCTTAGGAATTATCTTGTTTTTTAACATTGCTTCGAAATTTTTCAATTTATTGATTATGTAGCAAAAGCAATATTTTAGATTTCAAAATTTGGGTTAAATGTCATTCGAAAGATCAAAATCGATCATCGTTTCCAAAATATACAGCTTTTCAAAAACTAATATACTTACTGTCATTTTTAACAAAACAGATGTTTGAACTGAAAAAATCTATGCTTATAGATTTTAACTCCTTCAAGCTTAAAATATCTTTTTCAGGGATGGCCTGCAGGGTCAATCGTTTACAGATTTTTTATTTAGTAATGTCAAAGTATATTTTTTTATATTTTTTATTTATCAACTAATACATAGAAATACATATAGTTTAAATACTCAAATATATTTAATAAACATGCAAACCCAGTAATGCAAAAAACCATGCTCATCACACAATTTTCGTCCCTTTCCCTTTCGTCCCGTCCCTCGGGAATCAAACCCGAGCCCCGTTGACGCGTAGCTAGCTTAACCAGCCACTCCACCAACGGGGTTGTCGAATGTATTTAATACCAAATGTTTTAGGATATTTTTGACATACATTTTAATTTTATTCTTGACCCTATTTCTCGGCTTTTTATATACGTGCAAATAATTTTTATTATTTTTCTCACCAATTTGTTACAGCAAGAGAGCTCTATTGTAGGGAAGACATTCATAAAATGATCAATTATATTTATTGTGAAAACGCAAAAGCGAAGTCGTTATTAGTAAATGGGCGGGAACTGTCTGGGGATTTGAGGGCCTCCTCAAATGTAACAAATGAGATATTGGGGACCTGGTGCTTAATCACGATTTCGTTCACAACTCTTGAAAATATACCTAAAATGTAGAAAAATCTACACTACAATGAATTACTTTTCAACTGTTTACAAGTAATTGAACTTCCGAAAATATTTTCCAGGGAATCAATTTAGATGAATCAATGAGTGGCAAGAATTAGGCTAATTCTTTTTTTGTTCTACTTATGATAATCAAGATTTTTGTAAAACGAAAGTCCTAATTAAAAAAAAGTAGTATATTCACGCTCAAATCCCCGAAAAGGTACACGGAGTTACAACCATTGCACCACATATTAGCTGATGATACTTAGTCCCATATTGTGACAGAAGACAAGCCTATCACCAACCGGGCACTTTTCCAATCCCAGGCGATGTTGTTTTCATCAAAAAACTTAAAAAAAAACACATTTTTGAATTGCCTAACCCGGAAATCGAACCTGGGGTCTCATGTGGTAAACACCGACACTAGGTACCCAGCCGACAGCGGCGACACTTATTTTTAAAAATGTATGATAAAGATATAAACTGATGTAAGTATAGAAAACCTCTAGTGAAAATAGTAAATTCTAAGTATGGCAATCTCATTTTCTTCAAAAATATAGACATGAAAAGCTAATCCTAGGAGGTAGTATAACATAAATAAAGTTTTCGTAACCAAGGATTTTATTTTGACATACGTATTTGCCTGATATTCTTCAATCGCAAAACTTAATCGAGTAAAAAAAAAACTATTATTTTCTTTTATCAAATAGTTCATTTTATCCTTAAGCGTAAGAGTCAAAAGTGTTTCGTCGTTTTTAAGATTCTTTTCAAGAAGTTTTTTCGTTTATATTGACTTAATTATGGATGCTACACGTGTGCCACAGGAAACATATTTTTCGAGATTTAGGTTAACAAGAACGTAACGAACCAGAACGGCGGGGCTAACACCTAACTTGCAATGTACAATTATCGTTGTTATTTAGTTATTGCAAGTCTCATAATAGCCTTATATATTAGTTGCAGCCGTTGTTACTTGTTTATTTTTGGTGCTGTGTCATTGAAAAAAGTGCATCTAGCGATCAATAAACAATTGGCATCTTTGATGATTTTTTTTGTTACCTTTAACAGTCATCGCTGATCACTGGCGGATTGCAAATTTTAGGTGATACATCTGCGGATGTAAGAGTTGCAGTCGATGATATAGTGTTGGAACAAGTGGATGAGTTTGTGTATCTTGGATGTGCTTTTAGCAGGGATGGAAGGATGGAAGGGGTCGCTGATATTGAAAGAAGAATGTGTACAGGGAACAGAGTGATAAGTAGACCGAAAAGATTGAACTCAAGTTTGATCAAATGATTATTTATTCGATCTAAGCTGCAGAATATTACTAGTTGCTGTTCTCTTACAAAAAAAAAATATTTCACACAATATAGCGATTATTATTGCTTTTACTAACACCAGTAACAGAAGTAAAACGAAGAAGTAAACAATTGTTAATTCGTTGTATATCAACACATACATCGCTCCCTATTACTGTTCTGGCGGAGACCGCAGATAATCTGGCCTGCGGTAAATCACCGCGTCGCGTGACCCGCGCTATCGCGTATCGCAGCGTGAGGGGTGACATGCGTTAAGATTCATGCAGGGTTTGGATTGCGCTGGCGCAGCATAGGTAATTATTTTATACTTAAAAAACTACTTTTCAGCAGTCAAATATTAGTTTAAAAGAAATATTACATAAAATATGTTTAAAACAATTTAGAATAAACGAAAAGATATAAAATTGTATGTATTAAACTATTCTTAAAAGATTTATTTGTTCAGAATCTAGGTATATTAATATTATAATAGCTAATAGTTTCTTTGGATGTTTGAATGGGTATTTGTTACTTAATCACGTAAAAAGGGCTTAACTAATTTGTATGACCATTGACCAGATGTCATGCACACTTGTAGAAGATGACCTGAATTAGCACTTTTATCTCGAAAAAATGAGTTGATTCTGGGGGATGCACCAAAAACTTTTATAATGCATTTGGCTGCAGAGTGGGTGTGCTATCACTCTGTTAAACCCAGGTTTCCAAAGTATATAATATATATTGTTAAACAAATAAAAATTCTGTAGTATAAATATGTTATGCTAAGTAATATCTCTATAAATGTTTCATTTTGAACTTTTTCATGAAATAGGGGGCAAACGGGCAAGAAGCTCACCTCATTGGAGCATCATTGGAGGTCTTGCAGGTGCGTTGCCGGAACTGAATGTTGCTTAAATTTCAAGATATTTAACTTAATTTTTTACGATTGCCAGAAGTGTTGCCACTTAAACAGTAGTATATAGATATAGGATGTTAATAGATATAGTTGCTTAGTTATTGGAATTCAATTTTTAAATATCGTAAATTGGCTATACCAGCTATACGTCTCACTACCCCCGTGGTGGTAGAGTTCCGCCTTGTCTAGTCCGGGTACTCGGTCAACCTATTTCTGCCGCAACAGTCTCAGTGCTTGTCATTGTCATGTTCCGGTTGGGAGTGGAAGGTAGCCGTTAGTCTTATGCATATGGCATAACCATCTAGCCACATGGATAGCAACGCACCACTTACATCTTTTGTGTTTATAGACGATGCTTTTGCTTTCCATCAGGAGAGCTATTTGATTATTTCCTATCTAATGATGTAAAACACATAAATAAATGTATATTTTTTCTTTAATTTTAATTTTTTTCTTTACAAAGAATTTAAATAAATACTATCTAATAACCATGATAATTATGATATTATTATCAACGTCCAAACGCCTAGCAGGAAACAGATGCTTAATTTTCTTCAGGTGCTTTCTTCTGTAATAATTGTGACTGAATTATTTTATGAACAAATGAGGTCGAAAAAAATAATGAATCAATGGATGAAGGAATATATGATTAAACGGTTGGATGGCTTGACAGTTGATTGAATAAACGAATTAATGAGTAAGAAAGCATGAGCGTGTAACTGAATAAATTAATAAATCAGTCAGAAATTGTATGTAAATTTTAAATCAAAGATTAAATAAATTAACAAATGAAATTATAAATGTGGGAATTTTAAATAAATGAATTGATGATTGAAAAAAAGAAGAAGAATAAAAAAATGAGTCAATAAATGAATGGATGGATTAATAAATAAATAGCTAAATGGCTTAAAGGTTAATGAATAAATAAAAAAATGAATACGGTAAAAGAGAGATTAGATAATGAAAATACGCAAAAATGAAAAAGACAGAATTAATGAATGAATAAATAAAAGTATGCACATTTTTGTTTCCAAGAAATCACAAAGAAAAAGTAATACGTCATATTATTTAAACCTTCTGTAAGCAATGGTTTTCGTTTATCAGGAGATTTGCTAGGTATCTAATTATATAAAATATAATATATACATTTATATTTTTTGTGTATCAGCCCTGTACAGAACCGGGGTCGTGCGAGCGTTATTGAGTTTTGCATAATATTTCTTGGTATCGGCCATCAGCGCTGCCGCATTCGCATTGTTCCAGCGCTACTGTATAATATTGGATACTGTTCACATCATTTGGAATAATGCGTGTTTTTGTTAAAATAGCTTAGATACGATAAGCTTTTAAGGCAGGTGAATTGAGCTACTGACTGTATATCGTATAAAAAAATTTCTTGCAACCCAGCCTCGATGAAGTCTACCACAAATCAATGTTTTGATTGATGCAATACCTGTAAGCCCCCGTCGCTGCCTTTGCTATCATAAATTTATTCTATATACTAATAAGTGAAGGGAAAGCTTTGGACCCCTCTTTTATTGAATTTGCAGGCATACAAGTGAGTGAGCCACCTGATGGAAGGCGGTCGCCACTGCCCATGAACATTTACAACATAAAGAATTAGTTGCCAATGCGATGCCGGCTTTTAAGGAATTTGTTGATCCTCCTTTTAAAAATCCCAATATCGTAGCTACTCAGAAAAACCGTGTGAGGTAAACTGTTCCAAAGCTTGACTGTTCGTATAAAGAAGGTACGTGCAAATCGAAGATTTGTATATGACCAATTGTCAAGATGGTGTGAGTGGAATCTCTTACGACGGCGAGTAGTGCGTTGGCGGAACGTGGTAGCCGGTATTAGATTAAAAAGCTCATCAGAACATTCTCCATTATATAAGCGGTAGAAAACACATAGAGAACCCACATTTCTCCGGTGGCTAAGAGGTTCAAGACCACTAGTAAGAGTGGGACTGTCGACAAGGCGCTCCAGTCTGCGTTGGATTTTGTCGAATTGAAAGGTTTGATACTGGGGTGCACCGGCCCATAAGTGCGAACAGTACTCCATGTGCGGTTGGACTTGCGCTTTGTAAAGAATTAGTATATGGGCAGGAGTGAAGTACCGTCTAGCCCGATTTAATATCCCCAGTTTCTTGGAAGCTAATTTAGCTTTACCCTCCAAATGATGACGAAATTGGACGTCATTTGCAATTTCAACGCCTAAAACATTAATGCTATTAGAGATAGTAAAGGGAGTGTTCTAGAATATTGGAGCTTTATTAAAAGGATTCCTTTTAGTGGAAAACGCACAGGCTTGTGTCTTGTGGGGGTTAAATTGGACAAGGTTTTTCTCGCCTCAATCTGAGACCAGCTTCAGAGATGTGTCGATTTCAGACACCAGCCTACTCAGACTCTCATTTACTTGTGTCTTCGAAAGATTCGCACGGCCTGTGTATATAGCATCTCCTGTACTGTCGTCTGCATAGCAATGAATGCTGTTGTTTTGCAGTATATCATTGATGTGCAGAAGTAACAGCGTAGGTGATATTACAGAGCCTTGTGGAACGCCAGCTTTAATTGCTTCCGCCTTAGAGAATACGCCATCAACAATGACTTGGATGCTGCAGCCTTTTAAGAAGAAGTAAGAAGGCGATCCACGTTTGCAGTTTTGACAGAAGTACCCTATCAAATGCCTTAGCAATATCAATGTGACTGCAAATACCTCTCCTTTGCACTCAATGGCTGAAGCCCAGCGAGATTAAAGAAGAAAGGACAAGCCCGCTAAGTTTCATGACATCACAAGTTGACATGTCAAAATAACTTGTAAATATTTTTAATTTCTGAAGTCTCTGTTGAAATATAATGGAATTGATCTGCTTTTGAAAAGATTGATCATCGATGACGAAAAGTAGATTACTAACGACAAGAACATGCGAAGGAGATCGTGGTAAAAGTGCAGTCAGGCTTCATACACTACAGTGAAATTTTAACTTGTTTTGGTCTTATCACAATTTTTTAGAAATATCAAAACTACTTGTTACAATGTCCTTTTATCAAATGTCTCAAAATTTCAACAACATGCATACATAAAGTAACAGCAAACAAACTATTCAATGGGTAGTATTATAGCTGTCCAATGGATACTACTACGTAATGGCATCAAACTATCAAACAAAATTGCACATAAAATTTTAAAATATAACAGCTTTATATTGTAAACCTATTATAACTTTTAGGTAAGGACAAATATCGCCTCTGTGGTCTAGTGGCCCGGTTTCCATGTTGACCATATGAGGCCCCGGGCTCGATTCTGTGATCCGGCAATTCTAAAATGTATTTTTCCATTTTTCTGATAAAAACAACGTTGCCTGGGATTGTATAGGTGCCCAGTTAGGCGCGGATATGCTTGCCACCTTGTGGGACTAAAGGATCTTCGGCTAATCGTGGGTGTATTGTCTGTACCTCTGCCTACCTCTTCGGGAATACGGGTGAAGACATTTATTTTAGATAAAGACTAATTAAAAAGTTAAACTAAAAAAAATGAAATTTGCCTACTAGTTCTTACGTTGTTCGAGCACGATGCTAGACCTCTGTCCTTATCCATCGTCATAACTACCTAATACTGCACATAATAGGCATGTCGAAACAAAGATTGGATTTACAGCAAAACCAGTAAACAGAGACACAAATAATACCAGATATCTACAGGCTGTCTCGTAAACATGGCCGTCGTGAGTAGCTTGTAAGCTTTGTTTCGAGCTAAGACAACGTACACTATAAGCAATTGTTTTTCTAGACTAATTTAACGATAATCTTTTAGGTTTGTTTGCTGTGTTATATATTCACTGGGCTTTGATTGATATTATAAGATGACTAATATTCAGAGGCTTATCCTTTTAAAAAGATTAGCTGACCCGGAAAACGTTATTTTGCCATACAAATTACTTGTATAGAATATTTTTTCGGGATACTTGAAGGAGTAGAGTTAATTGGGATAAAAACTATCCTATCTTTTAGATTAACTAGACTATTTTTAAGTTAGACCAAACAGTAAATATCTACAAAATGTCATTTATATCGGTTCTGTAGTTTAGGAATCCATAGCGGACAACGTGACACGTATAATTTATATATCTTTAGATATAACCCAAAGACCAACAAAAATATATAGGTATCAAAGATTTAAGCAGTGCATTTCGTACGGCAAGCACGAATGTATGTCTAACTCGGACAAGACGTTGCGGAACTCTATCACCTAATATTCACGAATCGTAATGAGCAAAATTGGTCTTGGTTTAGCAGTCTTGATCTTGGTATTGCAAAAAAGCAAGAACAAGACCAAGACCATAAACTAATGCCACATGCATAAGTTTACCGGCTACCCTACCCTCCAAACCGGAACACGACAATAACAAGCACTGACGCCATTGCGGCAGGAATAGGTAAGGCGGTAGTACCAGACCCGGGCGAGACAATGCAGAATCTACCACCTAGTGGCCACGATGTTAGTGAGTCGTAAATCCAATCGGTCGCCTCTAACCTACCTATTATATAAATCAGGTTTCTTATCATGCTTCAGTATAAACACTAATGTTTGAACAACTCATGGTTGATGATTGCTAGGAACCAATATACCTAAAGCTGAATTATTTTTCAAAATTTGTACTCTTTTAAAGTGCGTAGCACTTTTTTACACTAGGAGTTAGATTTATGCCTTAAAAGAATGAAAGAAGTAGATAATATGCGTTGGTAATAAATATGTCAGCTTTGAAGTTAAAATATATATAAAAGAATGGCTTAACCTATATGATGGGTGTTTTACATGGCTGTTTCAAATATTTTTTGAAAGCACTGTTATTAATGTTATTGGTCTCTAATTATTGACTTTCATTTTATCACCCTTTTAAAAATAGGCTTAACAATTCCTTTTTAAGCTACATGGGAAAATTCCTTCTTTAAATGAACGATTAATTTCATTTGTAAGAACTGGAGCTATATACTTACATAATTTTTTATAATATTCGTCGATATTGTATCCAACCCTACTGGATGTGAAAAATTAGTAAAATCGTAAATCTAAATATTAAAACAGAAAATCATTGTTCCTATTTTAAAAGCATTTACATACGCATATACACACACACATGTACACACATGTGTGTGCGTATACGAGTATATATGCTATACCTACATACCTACATCCACCTATAGCCAATCGGTCGCCTCTTACCACGTGCGTAACAGAACGGCAGTTAGTCTTCTCATCAAAGGAGCCGAGACTAAGACGGGGGAACAAAATTACAGCGAATATGTACAAAATATAAATGAAGAGAAAAATGTAACTATTTATATTCTACACTTTGAAGATGTTGTTAAACGAAATGGATTGGCAGAAATAAATTAAATAAAAAGCATCTGTGAAACAGTACAAGTGCATTTTAATCTAATAACAAATGGAGCTTTACCAAAAACCCGCAACAAAAAGTATAAATCATAGAATTTAGTAAGTTATAAAAGTACTCCTTATGTCGTAAATATAGTAGCCATAAGTGCCCAAGTAGTTAAGGAACTTCAGACACTAACGACAAATTCTCATGTTATTTTTTATTTATTTTTTTACTTATATTGCTATGGCGAATATATCAGTTCCAAAATACTCATGTTATGTTTATAAATTAAATGTCAATTAACTTATCAACTAATAACAATACACTTTTACCATTGTGCAAAACTTGTTTCGTAAGAAGAGATGGTACACGCTTCAATTTATTAAAAGCTGAAACATACATTTGTAAACATTTGAAATCACGCAATGCAATGCATGCAAGTTATAGTGTGTATATCATCCCATGTCGAAGATTCACGTTATCGTGATGTGTCCCGAAACATATGGCTAAATCGCGAATCTTCCTTTTTCTATCAGTTTTCTATCGCGAACTACTACATCTCGCTACGGAGTCGGTGCGCATCGTAAGATGAAATGAAATGGAACTATTGTCGATAGAATATATGTATGTAGCCGCCTAGTTCGCTGTAATACAAGCATGAAGTTTAATTGCAACAACGTATCACGAATCTTCGGAAGACAATATGACTCCGACATTAGACACATGGCACGTCGCTATGAGTTTAGTGGAGATCTATTAACTCGAGAACGGCTGAACCGATTTGACTAATTTTGTATTTGAATTAATTATTAATAAGAGTGGTTAAAAAGGCAAAACAACATTTGCCGGGTCAGCTATATATATATATATATATATATATATATATATATATATATATATATATATATATATATATATATATATATATATATATATATATATATATATATATATATATATATATAGATTTACTTCAAATTTTGCATGAATATTACTAACAGGTTGGGTCAACATATAGGCTACATATTATCACGCTATCACCTACGGGGGAGGAGCTGTGTAAACAAGTCCACACGGACGAAGTTGCGGGCAACAGCTTGTTTATTATATTTATCTATCACGTATTATTAGTTTAATACACATTTTATTTATATGGAGTATTAGGATTTATTCTGGATAATTATTCAAAATATATAAATGCTTACTTATCTTATGCGTGTTTATCCAAAATAGCGGATAAATATTACTCATAAGTTTAGTACCGTTATTTAAGATAAATGTTATTACGTAAACATCATAATAAATAATAGATTTACACACTGCTAGGCATCTTGTAAAAGCTAAGAGAGTTATCGTGTCGCCCGGTATTCGATATACCTGCCGCAGTAGCGACAATGCTTGTCATTACCGTATTCCGGTTTAGACGGTAAGATAGCCGGTAGACTTATGCATGTAGAAATTCTACCCCACCACACGGATAGCAACGCACCATTAACATCTTTGATGTCTATGTCCTTTACTTTTTACTTTGTTTTTTTTATATATGATAGTAAAAGAAAATTTTGCTGCATTGAACAATCGACTCGTATCCTCGTATCGCAGCTGGAAGAATGTTCTCTAGCTTGAAGGCAAGACCATTGTTGGTTTAAACTCAGCCATGCTTAATTTTTTGTTTGTTTGAAAATAAAGAATACAGTCTTCATTGGCGAATAATATAAAATGTATCTTCACGCCCGTATATCCGTAGAGATAGGCAGAGGTACAACCAGTGCACCCACGATTCGCCGAAGATACTTAGTACCATAATGTGATAGGTGGCAAGGCTATGGCCAACCAGGCACTATTCCGGGTTTGGAATTGCGAAGGTGTTTCTATCAGAACACTTACATTTTCTGATAAAAACGAATTATAAAAAAATATCATATTAAGGGTAAGGGTTTTGAATTGCACAACCCGAGAATCGAACCTGGGACCTCATGCCTTCAACACCGACACGGATCTAACCATCGTATATTCTATATTGCGATCAATATAGATTATACAAATAAATACTGTTTGATTTACATCAAAATATCTCGCAACACGCGGCGCCGTCTTCAGGACTACACATTTTGTATCGAACCATTATTTTAGTCTTTGACACGGCTAAGTTATGAAAATAAGTCCTACCTCCAGGCAAGTAAAGATAAGTTGCTCCGGTAAAATGATTACATCCTTATTGCAGCAGTTATGAATGGATATTGCAACGCTTCCGGACCTTTACACCAGAGCTGGATACTGAAGGATTTATTCTAATGGTGTTTTAGAATTCTAATTCATTATATTTTAGTTTCATATAATTTATTGCAGCAACCTCGTAGAAAATAGGTAGCGCTGGTCTTATGGAGTGGATAAATTTTATTTATTTTGCTATAATATTTTATGTGTCAATACTTGTTATCATCTTTTGTTACTACACGAACAAGTAGCAGTAGAGCCTAATGGTTGAGTAGAATCACTATTAAATCCATACTAATATTATAATTGCGAAAGTCTGACTGTCTGTCTGTTACGATTTCACGGCTAAACCGCTGGACCGATTTGCCTAAAATTTGGAATGGAAGTAGCTGAAGAGCTGGGATCAAACATAGACTAATTTTTTTCCCCAAAAATCAACCCTTAAAGGGTTGAAATAGGGGATGAAATTTGTATGAAAAGCTATCTTGACGATATGCTAATCTACTCGCGGGCGAAGCTGCGCGGGTCAGCTAGTATAAACTATAAACCCATCCCAGTAAGTGTTTTTAAGTGACGATGTTTTTATATGTATATATATTGTAAGATAGCATATAAGCAGATAGCTTTTCTGATATTAAAAGACAAACATCGCCTATCAGCGTCGAAGATTTTATGGTAATTTTACTTACCATGTGGTCGAGAATACCGCATGCATTAATTTACCGGCTACCATATCCTCTTAACCGCAATACGACAGTAACAAACCGACGGATACTACGTAAGTTGTCGTAACTTAAAAAATACGTTTTTTGTTTTATTTATAAAACGAACGAACTCCACTTTTATATATATTTTAATAACACGAAGAATGAAAATAAAATTTCTATTAGAATTTGGATTTTTTCTAATAGAATTTTCATTTTTATTCTTCGTGTTATCAAAAGATCTATAGAAGTGGAGTCATTTCCATAAACAAAACAAAAATCGCATTTTTTAAGTTATGACAATTTACGTAGAACCCGTCGAAATATTGACGCTATTGTGGCAAGAATAGGTAAAGCAGTGGTACCGTATAGCCAAGCGAGACATTTCCCGTATTGGTCTCGGGCTCCTTTGAAGAATAGGCCAACTGCTGTTCTGCCAGGCAGGTCGTAAAAAGCGACCGATTGGCTATGCGAGTCATTACCATCGTGGCTACTAGGTGGTAGAGTTCTGCATTGTCTCGCCCAGGTCAGGTACCACCGCCTTACCTATTCCTAAACTTATGCATCTCATCGGTTGGCATAAAACCTCGCCACAAGATAGCAACGCACTATTAACACCTTTGGTCTCTATAGGCGATGGTTGACTCTTTCCATCAGGAGATCCATCTGCTTGTTTGCTATCTTATTTATACTATAAAAAAAACGTTACGGAACCTTACTACATAGAAATCGTGAGGGTATTAAAATGTGCAGCCAATCGTTTGCCTTTAACTACTTGGTCCAATAGCAGACGATAATCGTCTAGTCTTCAAAAAGTTATGTTCTGCTTTAAAAGATAGCTGGTGAAGGATGGCAATGCATCGTCGACATCTTCGGTGTTTTTAGACGATATGGTAGTCTCCTTCTATTACAGAATCATCAGTTTGTTTTGATCATTTGATATAAAAAATATCAGTAGTTTACATTTTATTATTAAATTATTAAACAGTGTCTTACACAAAGTAACAACTTAAAAACGTTAACGAAGTTAGAAAAAAATGTGCGGTATTGACATAAGCTGCGCTAAATCACGTGACCAGTCTACATCAGCATCGTTATTTTCAGAGTCGATGACGAATTTAGATATCCTTTCACTATGAAGCGATGTTACTTTGTCTAAGCAGGGGGCTTATAGGGGGGATGGTGTCAATTACTCAAGTCCTAACTGTTGAGTATATATTGAAATCCAAGACAATGATGTCAAGCTGTAATACATTGGCTTAGACCCCATGATGGTGCAGCAGTATAGATCATCCATTTTCCTGCCTTCAGTTCGTAAAAGTGGAAAATCGGTAAAATGTATCACCAACATTATTACTATTAGGTATTACAGTTTTGCAATGTCTAGGCCATGTTTTTAACATCGCCTTATGTTTTGTGATCTATAAAACATAGTCTATGTGTACAAGAAACAACAACAGAAACTATTTCAGTGTCACAAACTAGCGACCTACTACATTCTTTACAAGTACTCACGTTACTTTTCCTGACTATGTTTGGCACTATATTGCCTCTAAAGAACTCGTCTAATGACTGTTAGTGAGTTTCTTGTAGTGGTTTGAAAGGTAAGTTAAGTTAATAAGTTTAGTGTATTAATCCACTATAATATAGATTATTAAGATGTTTCGTATTTAAAGTACATCTGTATTAATTGTTATCCTCAGTTATTACCTTTGTCGTGCATCTTTTTTTATAAGGTACCAAACAAACAAATGGCTTTCCTGATGGAAAGAAAAAACCTTCGCGCACAGACACTAAAGACCTTATTACGAGAGCTTAATGCCAGATGCATAAGTTTACTGGCTACATTACCCTTCAAACCGGAACAAGACAGTGACAAGTACTGGCGCTACTGTGGCAGGAAAAGTTAAGGTGGTGATATCAGACCCGAGCGGGACAACGCAGAAAATTACCACAATCGTAGGTATTTTACGAAGTACGAACTGCCAGGCAGAACAGCAGGCAGTTCGTAATGTTTATAAAGTTTTATAACTAAAGTCGGCTTCTTTGCATAAAGATCGCCCGAATCGTCTGCTCATTGTCAACTACAAGCTCCTTAAACAGCTAAATAATATTCTAAGATCAGAATATAAACGTAGTAAATACTTATAATCCAATCAAATAACCACACATTACCGTATCATATAAGCAGCTAAGCCGTGTAAAAAGCATTTTTAGATTCGCAATGCTTAAAGATACTTGTTGCTTACATTCGTCCTTTTTACTCATTGTAAGATTGAAAAGGATAAACGATTTAATGCCCAGTTGTTTTTCACTAAGCCTCTGGCTATCTCTACTAATATATTCTTTAGCACGTCAGACAGGCACTTAAGGGGGTGCGCCGGACGTCATGTAAAACGTCCATACGTATGTTCAGAGATAGCTCGAGTAATTTTGATATGGGGATATATTTGACTGAAGAGGTCTTGATACTTAAGCTAAAATTTTTTATCAGTTATTTATCAATTATCAATCTAAATTTGATGAAGTTATTATTTACTATTTTAGTTAAATTAGTCTGAACGAAGTTCATGACTGAATATCTAGATCCAAATCAGTGATTAGTGTATCCAATAATCCATGCATTGTTCGCTATTGTGCTACTATAACATTTTTACGTTACCCTTATTATTGTGTTTTTTTTTTTCTATAGAAGAGGGGCAAACAACAATAGAGTCATCTGATAAGTATTTCCCCTTATTTGTAAATTTCATTAGCCTAAAGCTATTAATTAATTGTAACATTCCTTGTAAAGAGCATAAAATCAAGTGTCAACCTTCAGGTGAATATTAGATGCCAAAACGAGCGATGCATTGCTATATTCGTTATTTGTAACGATTATCATTTATTATTAGGCTATCCGGAAACAACATCTCAATAGTCAAATGGGGTGTTAACACGAGGTGTTTTAATTTGAAACTGCAGACATAAAACTTAGAATTGCCACTAAAATCTTTGTAAATAGAAGAAATTTAATAACACCACAACCTAATATAATTTACACTCTCTTTAGTCGGCGCTTGGTGAACTCCATTATAGTGATTAATTATACAATTTCACAATTACACACTATACATAATTATTTTGTATTTTTTGTTAATGAATTAATTAATTCTACCAATTTGTACATATTTGTGCATAAATTTTAAAATTATTCAGTGGAACCAAAATCCGGGCAAATCGTTGCAGAACTCTACCCCCTGATGGAAAACCACAAGGACAACCATCTGATTGATCATGATTTTCAACCGACGAAAAACGTAAAAGGTTCTCAATTCGAGGCGGAGAGTTTTTTTATATTAGAACAAAGCATAACATTTTACAGAGTAGTCCGATTTGATAATTTTTTTTTATTAGAATGGGAAATACCCAGAGGGTAGTCTCGTTTTTTTTTAAATTCTAACCATAAGGGTACGTAAACAAGGGATGATTATTCATTCACTGATTTTAATGTTTAAACACGCATTTATCATAGGTTTATTTTTTTTTAAAGATATTATCTTGACCCAAAATCAAACCTATCACCACCAAAGCCGAACAAACGCTTATATCAACCCCCATATCAATAAAGCCAGATATTAAATAGAGTTGAAGAAATAATTGTTAGCTCAAAATATAAAGTATAATGAATGAATAATTCAATGGATAGCTTGTTCGAACAGAATCAACGTGCGGTGTATCAATCCGGCGGGTTTTCGCCGCTGGGCCGCTACGCCTCTTTCATGTCACGAATCAGATGCAAGTGAATTTATAACCACCCGCCTTAATTGCACCGCAGTCACATACCGGCAATTTCAATTTATTGATATTTGGCATGGAACGAATGCTCACAGAGGCTGTGTTCTCCAAACTATATCGTATTAAGTTAATTCTCATCTTACAACTCAAGAAAGTTACTATTTATTATATCATTATATCATATCATTATCATTATATTATATCATTTTATAACACCAAAGCTTCACTCACGAGTAGATTAATATGCGGTAGTTATAGTTTTCATACAAACTTACAACATAGACTTATCAAAGCGCCTTCATACTGCTATCAGCTGTTATAGCACAGCATAGGCAATAAATTAGAATTTTTACTGTTTTTCGTCATCATTTGCTGGTAATCCTTCATAACGATAACATTTAATCAAAACACTTGAGCTGTTTCACAGTAGCTTACCGCGTATTTATAATTAATTAAATAGACATATTTTATATTTTACGACATCGTCAGGGCTAGAAATTAATTTAAATTAATTCTAGTAATTGTTTATTTAGTAAAAAAATATATATCGTGTGTGAATTACGCAACAGTACAACTGTATTCACAATAGACTATGAATCACCTAAGCCATCATTCTGCAGCAGCCAAGACTACATTATTTACAAAGATTCTTCACTCAAAAAACTTAAGTTATTCTGGTTGACTTTACTGTACACATACATAATTAAACTCTAGTAGTGTCTATTGTTCTGAAGATACCATCATTTGAAAGAAATTTGATCTTAGTAAGAAGGCTTTTAATGAAAGAGTAACGTACAAAAACACATTACCACCGATATTTGACCAGCAAGGAACACATCCCGTTTTATAGGCCAATAAAGTACAATTCACTCGCTGGCCACCTATCGCAGCTATCGCAACAAATTGCAAGTGATATATACCCGGCCATTACTAGGAACACCAATTACAGGTAACTTATGGGACATTCCCGCTCAGTAACGACTACATTTTGTATTGATAAAAGTATCGATAAATTTTAATTATTGCACTCCCTATCAAGAAGATGTGTAATGGCGATTTGCTTTGAACGAGTTTAGTATTTTTAAACTCTGTTTGAATTTAAATGTTACCGCTTCTACAGAATTACTGCTTCTGCAACACAGTATACTGTCAGAGGAAATTAACTAAAAAGGTTTTTGCTTTAGTTAAAACTATTTTCCTTATGTTTAATCTATGTGAAAATTTCAAATCAAATTTTTTTGCAGGGATTGGTTAAGTGTATTGATTAAAAATTACACTTAAACTCATTCGTCTCAAATTTCTTGTCAGTATAACAACTTCGTTATAATTTCCACATCATGAACGAGAACGAACACCTTAAAAATATCCTCTCTATTTTAAAGTATATATTTAACGTAATATTTCTAAGTATACAGTTAATGGTGTGTCCTTTATATGCCTTATGAGACAATAACAGTCTCTTGAGGCCATAAAGCCACGAAGAAGAGCTGGCGATATTCAAGATGTAGTGTTCGTACTAACACTGCAGTCTATTATATTGTGCTCATTAATATTTAGTTTACATCCTTTTCTCCGCAAGAGAATCACACACTAATTCTCTTGCGGAGGTATTTATTTTGTAGATTGAATTTATTGTAATGCCATTTAGCAGTCTGTCTTGTCGACTTAGTCATAAATCTTGTCAATTATTTTATTTAGTTGTAAATAAAAGGTTGTGGGCTCCAAAATAGAGTTAAGTAAAATAATTTAGGGTTTTTGGCCCCGAGAAATCTCTCTCTCGTCGACATCTGCCGTTAATATATTAACATATTTGTGCCTTGGATACAACGTTAAGCTGCAGATTCGCGCTATTGAAAGAAACAAGCAAATACTACGTAAGTTATTAAGAATGGCCAATGTAACCATGAGATTTTATTTGAGACCATGAGATTATCCATTAGTCACTACCAATAAAATAATCAAACAAATGATTGTTATCAATCAATGTAGAAAAAAGTATTATAAAATGTATTTGAAAGACAATAAATCTAATATTTTAGACGACGTAAAACTGCAGAAAGTGAATTTCAACCTCCTATATCTCTGAAACCCTGAATCAGAACTTCGACAAATTTATATGGGGCCAAATCAAAAATATATTCTATTATGCTTGATGCAAAAAAATTATATTTGAATATAAATATTAAATAAATATCCGGATTGAGAGCCTCCTTCTCTTTAAGAACTCGGTTAGAAAATCTAGAATTAATTATTTTAGTGTATTTGTATTTGTAAATTATGTAATGTATGTATTTGTATTTGTAAATCGCCTCTGTGATGTAGTGGTCCAGCGTTGGCGTCGACCACATGAGGTCCCGGGTTCGATTCCCGGGTCGGGCACTTAAAAAAAATGTTTTTTCAGATTTCTGATAAACTCAAAGTTGCCTGGGATTGGAAAAGTGCCCGGTTGGCGATAGGCTTGCCACCTATCATATTTGTGGGACCAAGCATCTTCGGCTAATCGTGGGTGCACTTGTTGTACCTCTGCCTACCCCTTCGGGAATACGGGCGTGAAGATACTTTTTATTTTAAATTATGTAATATAAAAAAATATACCTAGATATTAAAATGATAAACCAATAGTATTTTTCCCGTAATACCGTAGATGTTCTATCTATCGACAAATCAGGCACATATTCAATCTTAGCCAAAAGTTAGATTATTTTGGTGACAAGAAAGAACTTAATATTATCTTAAAACTATTAGCAAAGTAATTAGAAAAAATGTCAGAACAAAATTTTGTATTCTTTATATATATCATCATGTGATATCCAGTTCCAAAACAAAGAATTCCGTGGTCCTCTGTTACAATATTACGTGATAAATTTCACCTCAGATGGTTTATATATATAAACAAAAAAATAAATACTCACGGGACAAACTACACTTACTGATCTAACCCAAAGTAAGCAAATTATTTGTTTGTGTTACGGGTGTTAGTCAACGATACTAATACATAGAAATACATATATAAATACAAGAATATATTTAATAAACACCCAATCCCGGAAATACAAACATTTATGCTCATCACACAAATGCTTGTCCCCCTCGGGGATCGAACCCGGGCCCTGTCGATCACGTAGTCAGGGTCGCTAACCACTCGGCCAACGGGACGGTATTTAATATGAAACAAAACACCCTACTTTGAAAAGGATTTAAAATTTAAAACGCTTAATTTATTAAAAATATTAATCAAATCAAATCCATCAAAATGATACAATTTTTATTAAGAATCCTCAAGAAAAGTTAAATAATAATAACGATGAAAAGTTGAATAGAAAAAAATAACTATGTATTACTTAGACCACAAAATCATTTCATCTCGGATATTAAGCTATAAACCACATAAATCATAGAAACTGCATCACAACACCGCATAATATGCCATTTAAATACCATCAAAAAATACGATAATGTCCCCCAAATTTGGGATAACGTGGCCACTACCCCGCTATTACAATCCTCTCGTCCGGCCACCAGCTAGATTTTATCGTTCCTTCGAACCATTAAACCGGCCATAATGAAGTTTCCCCGACGGATAATGCACTAGAGCATTACGCAATGATTTACAAGGGCCGCAATAAAAAGAATTTAAGGGATGACCCACGCGTAAAAATAGCTGGAGGGCTTAGTGTCATAAAGAAGAGAAATACGAGTCAGATCCATGAGTATTATGCGGATGAAAAGTTAAAACAACGGAAAATCTATATATTTATACGGAAAGTAGTACTAGTATGTCACGTCTGTTGTAGTCTGTTCACAATTTTGCCTTGGCGTGTGGTCTAACACAATTGGTAACTTCGCCTACGCGAGTTCCCTATGTGTACGAACATACGCCTTCACTGCTGGACCTTCTGCTGACTTCTCATCCGGAGCATTACCAGGTATCTGTAGAAGTCCCTCGTGGTACGTCGGACCACTACCTGATCCGGAGTAAAGTGCCGGTTATGCGCCTATTCCTGCCTCTTTTTGCAGGTTGTCATTGCGTTTGGTACTATAAGTCAGTAGATTGGGACGGGATGCGGTGTTTTTTTGCATCCTACCCATAGGGGCGGATGTGCTTCTCGCTGGATGATCCGAGTGTCATCGCTGACTCTATCGCTGATGTGGTGCTGCAGGGCATGAAATTTTTCATTCCATTTTCTGCGGTACCAGTTGGTGGTAGGTCTCAGCCTTGGTTTGGTCACTCCTGCAAAACGGCTTCACGCCGAAAGCAGGAATGCTACGGGCTTGGGCTGCGGCGTCGACAATCGAAAAAACCAGCGCGTTACGTAAGGAGAACAATTCCGTCTCGAGGTTCTTCAAGAGAGCTATCGCCAAGGCAAAATCTGAACACACTGACAGAATTAGTGAGAAATTAGTTCGCTTTCTTTCGGGAACTCGTGCATTCTGTTCTCTCGCCAAGGCTATCTTGGAGAATTTCTTACAGTCCTCTCTTCCATCCTTACACGGGGATGACTCTCTGGCCTATACTGCAAAGGAGAAGCCTGATCTCCTGGGCTCGTTCTTTGCGGTCAACTCGACTCTGGACGACCAAGAAAATGCACTGCCTACCATCCCGCAGTGCTATAGTTCTTAGACGGAATTTAAATTCCTGCAGTCTTCCGTACGTAAAGCACTTTCTTCTTTGGACGTCCATAAGTCGAGTGAGCCGGATGGCATCCCTCCAATTGTACTTAAAGCGTATGCTCCAGAGCTGGTGCCGGTATTAACACGCCTATTCCAGTTGGCGTAGTATCGATTTCGTGGAAGACAGCTCTAGAGCATCTCATCCCTAAAAAAGAAGATCGCTCTAATCCATCTAACTATCGGCCGATAGCCATAACCTTCTTGTTCTTCAAAAGTATGGAGACAATCATCAACTCTCAGCTCCTCAAGTACTTAGAAGAGCACCAAAAAGAAGACAAGAGCTGGTTAGCGACCGCCAGTATGGTTTACGTCGCGGCCGCTCAGCTGGTGATCTTCTAGTATACCTAACACACCTGTGGGCGAAAGCAGTTGAGTCCAAGGGAGAGGCATTGGCAGTTAGTTTGGACATAGCGAAGGCCTTTGATCGGGTATGGCACAAAATGTTTCTGGTGAAGCTACCTTCCTATGGGCTTCCCGGGAAATTATGTATGTGGATCACCAGGTTTTTGGCTGATCGGAGCATCAAGGTCGAAGTCGACATTGCGTGCTCTGACCTTAAATCTATCAATGCTGGTGTTCCACAAGGCCGCGTGCTATCACCAACACTGTTCCTTCTGCATATCAATGACCTGATACGTATTCGGAACATACATTGCTAAGCAGATGACAGTACTGGTAATGCTACATACTCTGGCTGTAGTGGTATTCATCTACTTGTTTGCTATCTATTAACCACTACTACCACTACCACCACCACAACCACTAAATAAAGAGTGTGGTTGAGATTGGAGGCAACATTTTCTTATTTATTTTATTATATATTTTACACTCTTTGTCGTCGACAGTTGGAGAAACTCAATTTTTATACAATATACATATAAAATATTGTACAATTACAAATTATCAGGGCAATTACAACTTAAAGCTTAAGTTGTAAGTGCCCTGATAATGCTTATAGAAGCGAAACCGGTTGGAGAATATATATATAATAATTTATTGCTAAACAGTACCAATATTTTTTAAGTAAAATATTGTATTTATTGTATTTCTAATGATCACAAATGAGGAGATGCCCTCCTGATTGAAAGAGACAACCATCATCAACAAATACCAAAGATGCCAATGGTGCATTGCTGTCCATGTGGCGGGATGGTAATATGATGTGCATAAGTTTACCGGCTACCTTACTCTTCGAACGTAAACATGACGGTGACAAATGATGACATATGTTAGTACGGCAAGAATAGGTAAGGTAATGGTACCAAAACCCAGGCTTTATAGTTTCTGTAGGACTCTACTAACTATAGCCACGACGGTAGTCACACGTATTGCCATTCACCTGCGTTTTACGAACTATCTGGCAGAATGGCAGATGACCTCTATTCTTCAAATGGGATCCAAACTACTACGGGGGAAAAATACTCATCACTATCTCAATTTCTGTTGAAAATGTTTTGTATAATAATAGTATTATATTGTATAATAATCATATTTCTGACGAGATGTTGAGGAACTTAACCATCTAGTAAAAACAACCCCACCTTTGTAGGCACAATAAAAAAAAATCATTTACATCCTCTAAAGTCAAATGATTCGTAAGAAAATTTAAATAGTCTATCTTTAATACTACTGTTAATGGAAACCAAATTTTGTATCGATTTCATAACTCAGTGGGATAAGCGACCCCTGTCGAGGCTTAAGAGTCGTGTTGTATGCCAATCGCTATGCCCTGAAGCGATAGTTTGTAATATTAGTAAAAAATAGAGATACCACATTTCTTTAATGCCTACGTTGTAATAAATTCAGAGAGAGTTTTATTGGTCTAATTCAAATAACAGTTTTCATTTTTGCCTTTTGTAAGGTTTCGTGAATTTTCTTAGTTCATTTATCACATTTGTAAAATTATTATCTTGTTAAAAAAATCATTTATTTTTAAATTCCTCAGAAACATTTTACCGTACCTAGAAAATCCAAGGTATATAATAAATATAGGCTATACAAACTAGGACGAGATCTATGTATGTTCTAAATGTTATGTAAATCAATTTAGTTTTGCAAATATGAAAATATCTAAAAATAATAATAAATAATCTTAAAAATTATATTTTACTTGACTCTGAGCCAAATGTAACTCGGACAAAAATATTGGATTATAAAGAAAAACACTTTCATCTACAAATATTTGATGGTAATGAATCATGTCCTCCTTGTACAACTCCGCTTGTACAACATTCGTAATATTATGATCTTAGAGATTTAAACAAATAAATATCTAGTTTTGTAATATAAATTTAATGTTTTAAAATTAAAGATTTGCGTGCTATCTGTAGGAGAATAGACTTGTACATTAAGTTTAGATAAAGAGAGTTGGAATATTATTTCAGGCAAATAATGAAATTTTAATTTATTTAATGCTTTATTGTACACAATTAAAAGAGAAGTTATACACAGAAATTTATTAAAAACAAACTGTTTAATTTAATAAATAATTGATTTCATTGCATTTTGTTAGGTTTTGCAACATCTTTGCCAGTTTAATCCAGTAAAGGGATAAAACTATTAAATAGAATTCGACACACAGCGCTAAAGTTGGTTCCTTGTCGATAATTCTCTTTTGTCGGTGGTCTAGAATCCCTAGTCTCCGATGAGATATTTTTATGGTCTGCAATCTATATTACTATTAAAAATTTAATTTTAATTTACTGGAATTTATCATTAATACATACTAGGTATTAATAATAAATCTCAGTATTTTTTTAGATAAATAACATTTGGGTATTACTTT
Organism: Apodemia mormo; assembly: GCA_036924255.1. Lineage (NCBI taxonomy): Eukaryota > Metazoa > Arthropoda > Insecta > Lepidoptera > Riodinidae > Apodemia > Apodemia mormo. Next base: position 2,040,454 of record JAUPFN010000009.1, on the reverse strand, counting down.
TTAAAGAACTGGTGATAATCACAAAATGACAATGTTATCAAAAATACTTCGAAAATAACAAATATAATTCTTTTATAAATATAATCGAAAAAGGTCACATCTAAATTTTTATAGTCTATGACGTAGCAATTCAAAAACCCCCGGAAAGTCGTACCCCCCGGGACTTCGAAATATTGGCCGGAGTATATTATTTTCGAAAACTCAGCTCGACAATAAGCCAGTGACGAAGCGAATTCGTGTGTAACCGATTGCTACTCGGGACACCCCATTCATTTTTTGTATTGAACCATTTCTGAACTCGATTTTGTTTAAAACTTAATAATGTTCTTGATTTAAAACGTATTATTTTGCTTTTATTTTGGGAGTTAAGATTATTGTTTGTGTGTTGCTGTACAATGGGTTTCAAAATCGAAAATAACAAAAAAACTTATAACAAAACCTTTCCGTTGATCTAGAATTATAAAATTTGGCTAGAAGCACATGTAAAGGGAAAAAAACCGAAAAAAATATTCGGAACCCTAATACGGAAATCCGAAAAAGTTTATACGAATCCAACTCGTACTTGACCAGTTCTTCTTCCATATTAAAATTCAAAAAAAAAATTCAAAAATATTTATTTATTACAACAGCTTTTATTACAGTTTATAAATGCTTAATAGCTACATTTACAAATTGTGCTTATTTATAAGAATTACGAGATGTTCCGAACTAAGCTAGGCCTGTATGTCGGGAAACCAGTTTTATTTTAAAAAGTTACAATTATCTACATTTATTTTAGGGAACTATTACATTATGATTTCGTTTTACACAGCAATTCGTAATTCTTTAATAGCATAAACTAAGAGAAGTCACTAAACAAAATAAAATAATAAAAATAAAAACAATAGAGAAAAACATAAATGAAACACAAGAAAAATTAAAATATGAACACTTATGTAGCCTATTTATGAGTATGTAGTTGTAAATTAGCAACATATTGCAACTGTATTTCAAATGGTAATCTCACATACATGACATTAAATCTAAAGAGTTAGGATAAAGCCAAATCATCCTCGAGGTACCGCACGCGACCTGATCCCATTTAAGATATAGTTTAAGTAGTCATGATAAGATATCAGAGAGGTTAATGTGCCACGTACTAAAAAAACTATGCTAAGTAGAAATTTTATTTCGCTGTAGCACTGAAATAATAATAAATCGACCAACCGATGTCAAAATTAAGCAGTGCTTTAGCAAGCGTATAATTATAGAGTACCTTTACTGATATTTGCGATAAGGAGGTCCCAACCGCCGTGAATTTCGTGGTGCTACGCGTTACATTTAATGAACACTGACGTAGGTGTAGTCCATGGGCTGCACTTTCGTGGAACACGAGTGGCGTGGCACATACCTTGCCTAATACGTTAGTGCATGGAATGTCAGTATTCTTTGGCAATTTGACAAATGCTGAAGTATTTCTTAATTTTTTAACCTACTTTCCGAAAAGGAGGAAGTTCTAAAGTCGACTATTTTTTTATGTATTTTACCTCAGAATTATATCATGTTTTCAGAAATACAGGACATTAAAATTCAGTTGTTGCAGTTTTAAAGCGTTTAAATTATTAATAAACACTATGCCCTCCGTATTGGTCCGGGCGTCCTTTGAAGAATAGACTTTATGCCAGGCAAGTCGTAAAAGGCGACTAATTGGCTGTACGAAATACTATCACCATGACTTCTAGGTAATAGAGTTCCACAACGTCTTGTCCGGCTATTGGGCAACACCGCCTTATTTATTTTTGCTGCAATAGTGTCAATGCTTGCCATTGTCGTGTCTCGGTTTGAACGGTAACCGGTAGACTTATGAAGGTGGCATTACCTTCCCGCCACATGAACAGCAACGCATCATTAACATATTAGGTGTCTATAGGTAGTGTTTTTTTCCGTCAGGAGAGCCATCTGCTTGTTTACTATCTTATAATCTATCTATACAAATAAATAAAATTGGAGTGTCTGTTTGTAATATTAAAATAAACGGTTTTAATTAAAAGCATATGAATATGTACCAAAATAACACTTTTTACGATTTTTGTCTGTCTATCTGTCTGTCCGTCAGTCTGTATGTCTGTTTGTTGTGCCAATCAATGTGCAGAACGGCTGGACTGATTTTGACGGGACTTTCACTGATAGATAGGTGATGTAATAAGGAGCAACTTAGGCTACTTTAAAATAATCCAGGCGAACGAAGTCGCGGGCGGGCACTTAATGTAAATATTATGCACTTAAGGTTGGATATGCAAAGACATACGTTTTTTCCATATCTAGGACACTTTTGAGTGTCAGTTTTGTTCGGGACTGTGCATCTAGGGTTTTTTATATCAATGTTCCCGCTACGTATATAGATAAGGAAATTAATGATTTTTGCCCCGATTTTCGAAAATCAAGTTTTCATCAGATCTCCACGTCTTCAAGTCACAGGAAACTTTTCCGATTATTTTCACGATAAAGTCAGTATGTCTGTATGTATGTATGTCTCCCTCTCTCTCTCTCTCTCTCTCTCTCTCTCTCTCTCTCTCTGTGTGTGTGTGTGTGTGTGTGTGTGTGTATGTGTGTGTGAGTGTGTGTGCGTGTGTGTGTGTGTGTGTGTGTGTGTGTGTAAGTAAACACCTCATAACTTTTGAACGGCTGGACCGATCGAAACGCGGTTGATGGCATATGATTGGATTCTACTCTACTTAGACTTTAAATTTTGAGAAATTTTGAAAAACCCCAAAAAATTTTGGCGAAACGGCATTTTCTTAACATAACTTCCAGATTAATGTACCGATTATGTATAAGAACTAATTAGCTCTACTCCTCAATAAACTACGTCTAATGCATGAATTGCAATCGGTCTATCCGTTTGGGAATAATCGTTGGCGAAAGATTTCGAAAAAATTGTTTTTTCGACAAAACTCCGAAATTTTTAAACCAATAATTTTTTGGTGTTTTACGATATTATAGTCCTAAAAAAACTACGTCGTTTCAAGAATCAAAATCGAATGTAAGTTACGTTGTTTTTAGCAAACTTACTTGATATTTTTGAAATAACTTTCAGGTTAATAAATCAGATTTAAATTTTTTTTTTTTCAAAAACTGTGTAAAATACCGTTAATTCGATCAAAATCGGTCAACTTGTTTGTATTTTTTTTAAATTTAATAAAATTAATATCAATGACTAAAATTTTTGAAAAAAAAAATGCTTTTTGACGTTGCTCGATATGACAACTCCAAGAATTTCAAGACTGTCTGTGGCTGTTAGGGAAGTATTTTCGAAGCGAAGAGACACTAAAAGGGAGATTTTGTAGTGGAAAACGCGCAAACTTGTGTCTTCTAAGGGTTAAAGTGGAATAAGTTTAGTCGACCCCACTTTGAGGCCGAGGAAAGTTGTTCTTCGATTTCCGACTCAAGTTTGTTCCGGCACACACAAGTTTGTTTCAAAATAAAATTCAAACCATAAGATTACGAAAACAAGGGATTAATGTATGACCACATGTAACTTTTTACAGAGTGATCCGACTTTCATAATTCTTCTTTTATTGCATAGAATATACCTGGGGGGTAGTCTCAGAACATTTTTGAAAAAATTCTATCCCGAAGGGTACAAAAACAGTTTATTCACTTACTGATTTTAATGTTCGACCCGGCATATCGGTTTATCTATTATGTGAAAAAGATAAAATTTTGACGTGAATACGTAAGACGTGAAATTTTAACAGAATTCTACCAACTTATTTTAGTTAAGTGACACATTTGGCCCATCATAGGCCATTTACTATTTACCTGACAGAAACATAAATACTCTCTTTCAAGAAGCCCTAAGAAGGTTCGCTACCTTCCAAGAAGGTACTTATATCTCTTTTGACCTGAATACGTCTTTAAACTTCCTTCATAGAGAGGATAGTTCAAAATACTGGTAATAACAAAATCGGGGGATAGAGTTTGGTATTATAGCTACTATCTATATTATTGGTATAAATATCATCAACATCCAAAACTTAATTATAACACTAGATAGCTAATGAATCAAAGAATTTTATAAAGCTAAGCACGGGTTACAATGCTTCGCGGAGAGTAAAGTAAGAAGAGCCGCCATTTTTAGGTAATTTCACTGCGTTATATATTTTGCATTTAGTATATCTTCTGACTTAGAGCAACTATATAATTTGATCGTTTTATTAGAAAGCTTTTGTAAAGATTTATTGATCACATAATTCAAAAAAATAACTACAATACGTATAAATATATATGGCGCTTAAGAAAAAAAACAGAAAAAAAAATTTATCAGCCAAAAATGATCATTAAAACGCCAAATTAAAATACAAGAAACTTATATCGTCTGAAAGGGATTTTAAATAGCAATATAATGATACCCATGAACCCCCATATGAAAGAGTTAAGAAGAGTCGAAAACGCAAAAAGATGAAGGCGCCGAATCGATCAACGACGGCACTTGACGAATGAAAAATGTTACCACTGCAAGATATTACCCGTGATGTAGACGTAGTCACGTAAAAGATACACTGCTGTATCCAACAGCCACAGCCCATTTTTTTGTTACTTGTATAGAATTTCCCATTCTCCTTACACCTTCTTTAGATCAGCCAGTCCGTCACCTTTTTCTTTTATACAAAGTATCGTTAACACTATCACTATAAATTTATAAATGGCTTTCACTGTGTTAATACTTTGTTATAACAAAATAATTAATGTCACTTTAAATAAAATAAAAACCAGTCAAGTGCAAATTGGACTCGCACACCGAAGGTTCCGCACAAGCTGTTTGCTATCATTTTTTTTCTCATCCATTATCATCATTTTCTTGTTTGCTATCTTACGTTATAAACAAAATTAAAAGCCATATTATTAAAATAATCAGGAAGATTCTAACTTAGGGAACAGTCTTAGTTTCTTTAGAATATGTTCAGTAGTTTTAAGATCTAGAAGAAATCTAGTTATTTTGCAAATTTCCGTAAACTTTTAGGTGTATCTTTGCGGTGTCACTGAAAAGGAAAACATATAAATGCGGTGTACGAAATGCAACAAACTTACCGTAGGTCTGAAAGTAATGAAGAGTCCAGCGGCACAGTTATCCACAATCGTCCACCACACTTTATACCACGACAGCACCAAACGCAAAAGCACACAATTTACGCAATCAACGCACGTTTAAGGCGATAACATACGCCAAACTACGAAATATACTTCTCTTTGAAAGCCTACTTCTCCTAAACCGTTAATCCAATCGTTTAAAAAAAATATACATTGTACGTAAAATATAATTAACTTTAAATTTTAAGTTCGTTTTTTCAAATTTCATTGTTATTTTTGACGAAAAAAAAATCAAATATCTCTCTTATTTTTACGCAAGAATTTTCTTATAACTTCTAAACTACTGAAACAATTTTGGTGATTTTTTCACTTTATTACAGACAATTTATTGCTCTATAAAATTTAAGTTCAACATTTTACAAAATCATTATAGTGTGTCATTAAATCAATAAAAACCTCAATATTTCATTCGCGGACAGCGCTCGCTCCGAAAGTCAGTCTCCCGGTAGCATTCGTACGAGGAGGCTGTGTCGCACGTCAGCGTATACTGCTCTCCACATTAGAGTCAAAGAATAATAATACAGATAGTGCGTTTGGCACAGTAATAAGGTTGTGCTGTTTAAAAATAGGATATTTCGTTTATGCTTGAACGTTTTTTATAGTAGATAATAAGTTTGGAGCGGGAAGGCTGATTTTTTACAGAGGTTGTTCTTATGATGTAATTTAATCTCTTAAAGAGGTAAAAGGGGCGTTAATGATTGTATTAAAAAAATTGTTTATTACTTAAAATTAAATACTAATTTATGCTTTTTAATACGATTAAATAAATACGCATTTTTGAATTTCATCCCATAAAGGGGTAAAAGGAGAGTTAATTTTTGTATGAAAAATGAATTGTTTGTTGTAGAAATTACTAAAAATTTAGTATTTATGTTTTTTAATACAATTAAAGAAATTCATATTTTAGAAATGGATGAAATTTTTTAAATTTCATCCATTAAAATGGTAAGTGTACAAGTTTGTATTAAAATAAAAAGTTTATATTATCTAAACTCTCATAAAATTTAGTACCTGCTTATTCAATTCAATCCAAATTGAAGAAACATGCGCGTAATGAAGTTTGGAGTTTCATTCCTTAAAGGAGTAAAAGTGGGTGTTACAATTCATATGAAAAATTAAACGCTTATGGTCAACATAACTTGAAATTTGGTACTTATGTTCTTCAACACAATTTAAAAATTATATATTTAGGAATTTCATACATTTTATTCCTTAAAAGGGTAAAAAAAGCGTTTATGTTTGTATGAAAAATAGATTGTTTATTGTAGAATATTGTAGAAATTATTTAAAACTTAGTATTTATGTTTTTTAACACAATTAAATGAATACGAGTTTAAGGTTTTTTTTTTTAATTTTATTCCTTAAAAGGATCAAAAATGTGGTTAAGTTTGTATTACAAATAAAATTTCTTTCATCAAAATCTTTAAAATCTTTTCAAATTTATTAGTTATGCTCTTTACTTCATATTGATTATATAATATAAGCACTTGTACTGTTTCACAAATGTTATTTAAATTTTATTTATTACACAATCACTTTTAAACTGACAGCCAACCGGTTTCGCCTATTAAGCATCATCAGGGCTTTCACATTAACATTTTTCATTATACAATACTCTTTACTTCAATTACATAAACGTACATGTAAGGAAACTTTGAGTTTTATCTCCTAAAGAGATAAAAGAGGGTATTAAGGGGCTGAAAGCTAGTACTTTATCAACAACTTTGTTTGCGTGTGGACGCTGAATAATATTTGAGACTATTCAGGTACTTACCTACGTTTACGCTTGAATGTTTTAATGGCTTTAGATGGATTTTGATTGGATTTTGTAAATATTTTGTATAATTGTACAAAAAATAAAACAAATAAACAACGAATATAATTCAAGCAATTTTTTTATTTTTTTTTTATTTTTTATATCATAAGATAGCAAACAAACAGATGGGTCTCCTGATGGAGAGAGTTAACCATCGCCTAAAGACACCAAAGATGTAAATGGTGCGTTGCTATCTTGTGGCAAGGTCTAATCCCACATGCATAAGTTTACCGGCTACCTTACCCTCCAAACCGGAACACGACAGTGACAAGCACTGACGCTATTGCGGCAGGAATAGGTAAGGCGGTGGTACCAGACCCGGGCGAGACAATACAGAACTCTACCACCTAGTAAACGACTAAAAAGCAAAACTCTGAAGAAAAAAGACAAAAACCGGTACTATTTGAAGGTAGTGAAGTCTTCGCAACCAGCATGTTTGTGTGAAGAGAGTAATGAACGTGCAGGAAGCAAGAAAAATTTGCAAGGGTCGTGACATATTGCACTCGGTTCTCTTTGCCTACCTCGTAAAGGGACTGGCGTGAATATATATCGTTGTTATTGTTGTTGTTTTAGCAATAACCAGGACCGACTGCTTTATGTGCTCATCCGAGGCTTGGAAGTGGTAGCACACCAACCGCCAGACTCCAAGCTGCTACTGAGATTTTTGAATTTTCGAAAAATACCTTAAACCAAAATTTAGGTTATCCCCTTGACTACGAGGCAGTTATTATAATCAGTAGCTATTTTTTTCGACCTTGGTTTTTTGCAACACATCAACCCGGTTTTGGAACTACCGCGTTACATATTCCTGCCGCAATAGCGTCGATGCTTTTAACTGTCGTGATTCGGTTTTGAGGGCAAGGTAAACATATGCATGTAACATTCCAACCCCGCTACATGAATAGCAATGCACCATTAACATTTTTAGTGTCTATAGGCGATGTTTATATGTTTCTATCAAGAAAACTGTTTACTTGTTTGCTATTATAAGAAATGAAATAAATATAAATTAAATATATTATACATACAAATAGTCTAAATTAATCAACCTGTTTAAAACTTTCCTTTTAGTTTAATTAAAAGCATACAGATATGGTTTCAATTAAATTAAATCTCTACTTTTTCTTATGAGATTTCGAAACAAAATCTTAAATTTTTAAAGGTTATTTAAGAGATCACTTTTTACAAATCACATTTTCAAAGGTTTTGTTAAAATTGTTAATTGTATGTATTAAAATAAAGTGCTACACGAGATGTATTTATTGTATATTATAAGATAATAGGACGTAATATGCGTACGTAATTGTCATTATTGTGTAAAATTGTCATATAATTCTTTTGTCGATTTTCGATATTTACTGTTTTTCTTTCGATATTTATCGTTTTTATAAAATGAATCGATAAATGACCGATTATCGGTTATGTGTTTTGAGTTAGCTAACATTCATTTGATTCATGATGATAAAAGTTCATATAGGTAAACAAAAATGTTAAAACTTATCTGCACCCACTGTATATACTCTTACTCTTTGACTTTTGAAGATGTCGGCGTGCGGAATAGTATTTACGCTGCTCCTGTCACTAACTCAAGGTCGTTCGCAGGTGTAATCGCCTTAACTTCGCAACCGAAGCATCTTCAGGAGATATGAGCACTACTAGGTACACTCAACGCGAGCCGCAGTAGTACATTTGAGATATGTGTATAGTTGACAGATATTTAAAGTCCGTTTTTTAAATTACTTTTATTATTAATAATAAATTGATAAGAAACCAAGTAACTATCCCACAGTATTTCACTTGCAAAATCAACTCGCGTGCCCGTATCCCATTAGTCAGCTAGCAAATCAATAGTGTATTGTAGTGTATTATATTATTTGTAGCCGCCATAACTCATGGGGTATGGCGAGCCATAATTCGGAGTACAAAGACCACCAAGCGTGATTCATGCGCCACCTATCGTGCTTCCTATTGAAATGAGGTAAGCTTGGGATGTATCAGGTGGGAAATAGGGTGCAGGGATGTTTTGGTATCGAGACGATTAAAAATGTAATTATGTCTATACAAACGTAAAGAAATGTATTTTTTGTGAGTTTTTTTTATTTATATAATTAGGCCGCAAACATGCAACTCTCCTGATTGAAAAGAAGCCTTTGCTTATAGACACCACAGATGTTAATGATGCAGTGCTATCGGTGTGGTAAGATGGCGCTGCTACATGCATAAGTCTACCAGCTCCTTACTCTCCAAACCGAAATACGACAATGACAAGCATTGACGCTATCGCGACAGGAATATGTAAATATATTTAAAAGAAATATGATCACATCTGTGCCGGTTCACGCTGGATAGACGCTTTGGTTCACCATGGTTTACCCATTTGTCTTGAGTGAACCGTACAAACTGGTGAGTCATGGTATAATGAAACATCAACAGGCATTCCAGCACACCAGCTCGCCTCGTAGAGAGATGTATGTGGAGGAAGAAAGGCTTTGTTCAGTATATCGTTCCCTCTACCTTACTTGAAAAGAACCTAGCGTGAATATATTTGCACGTATGCACAATTATTAATTTATTACAGAGTTCATTCAAGTTTTATATGGATTACATCACCTATCAGGTAGCTCGTAACGGACGAGTAAAAGGGTTCTGGCTTGGAGGGTAAGGTAGCCAATAAATTAATGTGCGTGACATTATATCGGCTATATAGATAGCTAACGCATCACTAACATCTTTGGTATCTTTGGGCAATGATTGAGTTTTTCCATTAAAGAAGTCATATGTTTGCTATCTAATAATAAAAAAAAAAACAAATTGATTAATTTCCGAATGCTATCTAAATGATAGCAAGAATTTCAGAAACCGGCAACAGAAAAGGTGGAGAAAGTAGGACAAGATTTTCCCTGTGTACCTCGTCGTGAAGTTAGCGTGAAGATATATTTCAATAGAATCTATTCTCATTATACTTTCAAAACATAATCAAAACTATTTTACCGCCAAAAATATCACCCACGTTAGATGTACGCATATAATATTTTATGATTAGTTGCAACTCTTGTGGTCCAATAGAAAAGCAATCAGTAATAGCAAGGGCGTTACCTCATGCGGTGTGAACACAGCTCGTTGTCAGGGTTGTCACAACATGTCAAACAAACTACGTAAAATATTTTTTTGTATCATAGGACTGCAAACAAGCAGCTGTTTCTCCTGAAGGAAAAAATAACCATCGCTTTTAGACACTAAAGATGTTTACAATGCATTGTCATACGTGTAGTGAATACAATGTCATATCCATAAGTCTACCGGATAGCTAACCCTTCAAACCGGAACACGACAGTGATATGAAATTATGATATAGCGCGGTATTATCAAACCCGGGGTAGCCATTGTAGAACTCTACAACCTACTAATTACGACAGTAGTGACACTTTTTGACAATTGTTCGCCTAAGGTATATATATTTATAAGGAATAGGTAGTTTTTTAGCAAACCTCGTCAACATACCATATGAAATAGGCGAGGCATTTGTCTCGGAATTGGTGCAACTCCGTGTGACATATAAGTATTTTTGATGATTGAATCTAAAGATTTTTAGTACTAGCATACTAGACAAAGCCTGCGTCATGCCGCTTATGTTCTACTAAAGTGCAGTCCATGGACCTCACCTACGTCAGAGCTCGTTGAATGCAACGCATAAATGTCATGAAACTTACGGCGGTTGCAACCTTTTGATCGCGAATATACATTATATCTACTCTATTGAACGTTGAAGTACTGCTTAATTGTGACTTTGGTTGGATGATTTCTTATTTTTTCAGCGCTGTAGCGAGTACTAACGAAATGGAACATGACTTCCACTTAGCATAGTTTCTCTAGCATGCAGTACTGTGGCGATACTTCGCCAGAGGAGATCTTCACCCCTTAGTAGCGTTAAATTCTTTTATAGAGGTACTTTGGATCAATTTTATAACTACCAACACAGTTGCAACACTAAGCCAACACAGTGGCAACACTAAGCCTGTCAACATCGAATTCGAACAGCTGCGAAAATTTTTACAGAATTTATTTTAATATAGCTTAAATCAATAACAAAAGTGCGTAAAATTAACGAATAAACAAGTTATAATATTACAATAATAAGGACTTTAGTAAAAAGCACAAACATTTCAAGAAATCGTGTTAACAAGTTAACCGACACCGAGTACAATGGATATAGAACAATTCAAATTCTGAAACGGAAAACCCGGGGAGTATTAGTTTTATTACAGTTATTACGTTCCTATTTATTTTAACTGCTTATAATTTAACATTAATTTCATTTAATTATTTTCAATTCAATAAATATCTCCAAATCATCTAAGAAAAATACGTGGATACATTAATATTGCTATTTACCTATAGACACCAAACTTAACTAACCAAACTTGTCTAACCAAAATTCACTTTTATTTTTATAATATTAACAAAAAGAAATCAAAAATACGTAACACTTATTGTCCCTTGCGTCCTAGATAATTATAACATTTATTATTTTATATTAAAATATTTTAACATCTTTCAGTACTTACTGGACATAATCATAATGGATTTCACTTTCGAAAATGTCACTTTAAGAAGAAAAAACATATCCCTGTCTAATACTTCTATGGAATCCTTCGAAACAACTACCTCGGACTACTTAGCTAGGAGTCTTCCGGATTTGTCAGCTGTAAGCGATACCACAAACAAAGAATTACGTGAGGAAATTAATACCTTGAAGTGTCAGTTAGAAAGTGCTCATTGTGAAATACAAAATCTAATTTTAGAAAATAACTCTCTTCGCAAAGTGAACCAAGAACAAGCTAGAAACATAGAAATTTTAAAAAAAGTAACAAAAAATAACCTTCCAAGATATCCACACAACACAAAAGTTATAAGTGTTCAACACCAAAAAATAAGTATGGGAAGTCAAATAAATCTCAAAATAAAACAAGTATTTCTACATCTTTAAATTTGAACTCTGAAGACACTACAAGTAGTATAACAAAATCAAATTCTAAGATTTCAAACACTATTCAGACACAAAAAAAAGGAAGAAGTAAAATCTAAGAAATTGAAGAACTCTAGTCAGCAGGTTTCTATGTGTGTTTCTCTAAAACAGTGTTATGAAAAGTCTACTCAAAATCCTTCAAATACACAAAAAAATAAGATTCTTATATTAGGAGATCAAAGACTCCGGGGCCTATCTACTAGATTGGTGAAATACAAATCAAGTGAGTTTTCAGTTTTATCTACAATAAAACCTAATGCGAAGTCATCGAATATATTAAATAGTTTTAGTGATTATTCAAATTTAAGTAACAAAGACTTTACCATACTTGGCATTGGTACCAATGACAAAGAACCTTATTCTGTTTTCACTAATTTGTGTAATATGTTAGATAAACTAAAAGTGTGTAAACAAGTGTTTTTAATAAAAGTAGAGTCAAATAAATATCTAAATGTAGGATTACTAAATTATAAGTTAAATTAAATTGTAAAACAATATAACAACTGTACTTTTATTGATTTAGATTCTTATTTGTCTAAATATAATAATCATTATTCGCATAAAACCTATATAGACTGTTTGTATAACAAATTAAAAATTAATATGGATATAAGGAATACAAAAATAACTTTTTGTCATTTTCCAAACAAAAAATTAATAAAGTAACTGATAGTGAAAATAATAATAAGCAATTAAATAAACAGACTTTTACATTCAACGAATATAAAGCAAACTTAGAAAAATTAGTGTCTAGTAGAATAATTAGTATCAAAAATGATCAATATCCTACCCCTAAGATAAACAAAGGTACAATACCTTATTATTTTAGTAAAAAATCAGGAAATAAAGTAGAAAACAACCTAAAACATTCAGTTTCAAATAATGTAATAAAAAAGGGTACAATACCATATTACTTTAATATTAAATCGAGAAGTGATATAAAAAATATAGATAACAAAGACCAGTTTTTTCGGAAATAATCACCAATTTAAATTATTACACCAAAATATAGCAGGTGCTCTGAGTAAAAGAGACTATTTGCAAGTAGCTTTAAGTGAGCTTAGTGATGAATTGGGCAAAATTGATGTTATCTGCCTTTCTGAAACATTTCTAAAACAAGGTTCCGAACAAAATTTTAGAATAGAAGGTTACTCTATGGCATCTTATTTTTCTCGTGAAAACCAACGACGGGGTGGCACTTGTATTCTGATCAGAAATGATCTACAGTTCAAAACTCTTGATTTACAAATACGCTTACCATTCTCTTTTGAATGCTGCGCTGTTGAAATTGTAGATTATAAATTAGTAATAATTTGTATATACCGCACACCCAACTCAAATGTTGAAACATTCCTTTATAATTTAGAATTACTTTTAGAAAATATAATAAAAAACTTTAAGAAGAAATTTATACTATGTGGGGATTGGAATATAGATCTGTTACAGGATAATTATACTCAAAAGCAGTTAACAGGCATTCTATCAAATAATAATATTAATCAGCACATACTTAAACCCACTAGGAAGCATGCATGTTTAGATGTAATTGCTAGCAATTTGGAAAATGTTCAGTCTTACACTCATTATCTCGGTTTATCTGACCATGAGACAGCCCAGAGTATAAAAGTAAATATTGAGTCCATCTCAAACTTTAAACCAAAACGAGCTTTTTGGTTTGAAACAAAACAACTTTTTAGTCAAGAAAATAAGAAAAAGTTTTTTGAATGTCTATCATCCTTAAGTTTTAATGAAGTTCTTGCAAATTCAAATTGTGAAGAGGCATTTAATAATTTCCACGACATATTCTTATTGTTTTTTGAGCTATGCTTTCCAAAAATTCGTACTAAGGTATCAAATAAACCAATAAAAAATAAATGGCTGTCAAAAGGACTTCTTAAATGTTGTAAAGTCAAACGCCAGCTATATTTAAATTATCGGTTTGGTAAATCTAATAAGAATGAAAATAAAAATAATTACTTGCGTTACAAAAGAATTTTATCAAAATGTATACTAGAATCGCAAAAGCAATCATCTCTGAAATTTATTGAAAAATCTTCCAATAAATGCAAAGCTTCGTGGGATTTAATTAAAAACACATTCCAGAATAAAACAAATATACAAGAAATTGAGAAAATTAGAGTGAACAATACAGAGTATACAAAATCCCAATCAATTTGTAACCTATTTAATGATTTTTTTATAAACCAATCAAAAACAAGTATTAACAATGACAAATTCACAAATACTTCAAAAATACTTGGGTTACCTAATAGCAGTAAAACTATGTTTCTTACACCAGTAGATGAGCATGAAGTATTTAAGATCATAAACTCCTTAAAAAATACAAGTGCAACTGGTTATGATAATATTAGTACAGAACTACTCAAAAATGTTGCTGCTGTAATATCAAAGCCGCTCAGTCATATTATTAATTTGTCATTTTTAGAAGGGAAGTTCCCACAAAGACTAAAAAAGTCTATAGTTAGACCAATACTTAAAAAAGGTGATCCTTGTGATATGAATAACTATAGACCCATAACATTAATTCCGATTCTCTCAAAAATTTTTGAAAAAGTTATGTATGATAGACTTCATAATTACTTACTGAAATGTAATATATTAAAAAATAATCAATATGGATTTAGAAAAGGTAGGTCGACAACCTTAGCATGTTTTGAACTGGTAAAGAGTATAACGGAATGCCTAAATACAAAAAGTTATCCACTTTGTGTATTTTTAGACATGAGTAAGGCATTCGACTTTGTTTCTCATAGAATTCTGTTGGCAAAACTTGAAAAATATGGTATAAGAGGAAAATCATTAGAGTGGATACAAAGTTATTTAGAAAATAGGAAACAGTGTGTAGAAATTTCAAAAATTTCTGGGACACATAAAAAAATATATACTTCAAATTATAGTTGTAATGACTGTGGAATACCACAGGGAAGTGTTTTAGGACCCTTGCTCTTTTTAATTTACATTAATGATCTTCCAGAGACTATGCAACATGAGTCATTCTTATTTGCAGATGACACTACACTCCTCATTAAATGCAAAAATAAAAATCATCTAGTAAAAGAAACAACTGAAACCTTACTTAAAGTTTCGGAATGGTTAAAAAGTAATAATTTAAAAATTAACTTGACTAAAACAAAGATAGTTGAATTTCAAACATGTTATAGCAATAAAGTTCAAAAATCAAATATATTATTTAACAATATAAATATAGAAAATACTGAATACACTAAATTTCTAGGAATATTTATTGACAACCATTGCAATTGGAAAGCGCACATTGATTCTCTCTGCAAAAAAATTGACAGATTTATCTATGTTTTGAGAAGAATAAGAGAAGTAGCCAACTTAAATGCTGCATTGCTGGCATATCACGGATATGTCTCATCCGTATTGCAATATGGAATCTCTATTTGGGGAAACTCAGTTGATTTAATTAGGATTTTCAGAATTCAAAAGAAATGTATACGTGCAATATGTAATGTTAATCAACTACATTCATGTAAACCCCTATTTAAAACTCTTAAAATACTACCTTTACCTTGTCTTTATATACTGTCGGTATGCGTATTTGTAAAAAAACATCAATATTTGTTTAAAACAAATGCTCAAGTATTAGGGAACTCATATTTTAGAAACAGTGAGAAGCTACATGTGCCAAGCCAAAGACTAAATATTTATAAAAAAAATGCATATTGTATGGCAATTAATATATACAATCATATTCCTGATAGTCTAAAATTATTACCTATAAATAAATTTCGCAAAAAATTGTTTGATTTACTGTTAAATAAAACATACTATGATATTAGAGAATTTTTAGCAGATAAGATTAAATGTTAATAAACAGAAATATAAGCTTGTACAATTTACCTTGAAATTTAAATGTAATAAAAACTGAACGGAAAATTTTGTAAAATGGTAAATTTTTTGTAAATTGTAAAAATTTGGATTGAGCATAAGATCATATTTTGTAAATTGTAAAAACAACTTTTGATGTGAAATAATTCTAGTAAATTGTAATACATACAATTGTAATACGTGAAATAGAAAAAAAGAAGCCCGCTGAGTTTCTTCCGCCGGATCTTCTCAGTGTGTGGCCGCGTTCCGATCCGGTAGTAATTATAAAGAAATCGACCTAAATTAAAATGTTTGCACGCCATATTATGGTAGAATATGATGGTAATTTAATTTATTTTAATAACTTGTGACACCCATATTCTTGCAAATAAATATTTTTCATTTCATTTCATTTCATTTACCTTTCAATAAAAAGAAATATTTCTATATATCTTTGATTTATTGGGTATTACGTCCGAAACCCTTAAGAAACAAACTTACAATCATACATAATATCAAAATGACTACACATTCTACTATGTTCTTATAAAAATTTAAAATGGAACAAGTAGCCAGTACTAATACATACTTGTAACACAAAGAAGGTGTTTACAGTACATTAACTTTCTGATTGAACTTAACATTAACAATATATATTTAATTGGTGATAGCCCTTAAGGATATAGGGTCAGACAGAGCTTCTGATATACTTTGGTTTAAGAGATTTTTTTATTTTATTGTTAGGTTTTCTTCTACAAAAAAAAAATACAGTTATTCATTCACGTTTGGTCACGAAATTCCATTGTAGTCCTAAAAAATGTGTTTTTAGAGAAAAGTATATTTTGTTTACAGGTAAAAACAGTTGAAAAACTATTTGGCGTAGTTAAACTACTCCGAATAGTTCTGCCACTATTTTCACTCAACAGTTAAAATTTGAATGAAACTGGTAAAAATATGTGTAAATAGCGTGGTTCAATTTAAGCTTAAATTTTAATAAAAAAGTTAAGCTCAGACACAAAACATATATAATAATATATACATAACATTATGTATATAAAATATCAGTAAGAGGTCCTAAATATTCATATTTTGGTATACTTATACGCAAAACTGTGGATCATTAGTAACATATTAGTCATTAGTAAAAAAATATATGTTTATATCAATGTTATAAGCATCATCAGGCTATTTACATGTTTTAACTTTTAGTGAATGTTTGTAAATATTATGTAAGGGAATTGAAATCAGAAATTAGAAATAAGAAGAATTTTATTCAATAAAACTTTTTACAAGTTATTTTGACACGCCAACATTTTTTAAAATATCACAATATTACAAAATTATAAGACATATATATGAGATTGATATGAGGAGCAATTAATCCCATGCTTGTTTGTCTTCCAAATAATCTGAGATTTTATAATATCTTTTTTTAACATAGTTTTGTTTTAACACATTTTTTAAATTTATTGACTGGTAGATTTATTATGAAAGCGTATACATTGCCCCATAAAAGAGTTACTCATTCTGCGGAGACGAGATGCATGCATAACAAGATTGTTTTTGTTCTTTTGGATTGGATGCTAATAATATTTTAATTTCTGGTGTAAAAGAACAAGTATATTAAAAAAAAAACAAGATATTGAAATAGTGTTTTATCAAATACCGACAATGAATAATGTAGAATAAAATAATGATGTAATAATAATGTTGGCCAGTCGCCAGCCCTATGTCAGTGAATACCGCCGGGGGCTTGCATCTCAATGGGAGCACAGGATCTAACGTCATTTGCAGATCACCTCCGGCTGCGCCCTTTGTGATGCAAACCACGCGCACACCCAGCCGTCTTATTATTAGATTGACGTAATATCATATTTTAGATTTTAATTAAAATTTGTTTTGATCTATCGAGAGGCACTGTACCACCTGATGGCAAGTTTTTATCATACAAGCAGATGGCTCTTTGAAAACTTGACTATTTGTTTAGAATTTTATTAATGAACTTTGATTAGTTATATTACGGAATAAGTTCAGTGATACTTATTTACAAGAAGGCTAAGGTGGTAATGATTGTGTCATATTATATCTATGTTAAAACATTTAATAGCGTATATTATAGAAATTAAATCGTACAGAAAAAAATTAACACCACGTAGTTGGTAGTCCTGATGTTAGTGGCATATTGACCAACCCAGAAATCCAAGACATCGCCACATGGCACGAGCGTCCTCCCGATGCGAATCCATACTCGCGAGACCTGATCTCCTGCACTCCTGGGTCTGACCTATAAGCTGCCGTCTTGTCCACAGATCGCCTTGTCAGGGTTCCCCATGGAGTCTCCCCTGTCTCCTAAAGCCGATCGCAAGAGACGGTGTGAAGGTAGGAGGGATCAAGATTCACAAGGACAAGACCAAAACCTGAGATGACTACCACTGAACAAGACAAGAAGAAAACCACCAGATTCTGCAGGTCGTTAATACGACCTGCGGAAGCGCCCAAGATCAGGGATTCTGACCCCGAGACCTTATTCTCTATCGTTTTGTGGCGATAAAAGACATCTACGCGGCATATTGACCAACCCGTTGGTCGGGTGGTTAGCCCACCTGACTACGGATTAATGGAGTTCGGGTTCAATTCCCGACAGGGACAAACGTTTATGTGATAAGCACAGCAGTTTATATTTCTGGGTGTGAGTGTTTATTATATATATTCCAGTATTTATATATGTATTTCTATGTATTAATACCGTTGACTAACACCCGTAACACAAGCAAATAAATTGCTTACTTTGGGGTTATATCAATTCGTATAAGTTGTCCACTAATATTTATTTATTTTAATATTATCCGTTATTGTCTTTTTTCTCAGGTTTAGAGCTGGCTTTGATCTGTAACTACGGGCTTAGCCAAGTATTTACTCTCCAAACCGGAACACGACAGTGACAAGCACTGACGCTATTTTATAGACCAGACGCGGGCGAGACAGACAACTCTACCACCTAAAATCCACGATGGTAGTAAATATGCGAGTCAGTCACCAATCGGTCGCCTCTTACGACATGCCTGGTAGAACTGCAGTTGGCCTATTCTTCAAAGGAACCCAGACCAACACGAGGCATTCCAGGCCTGTCTCAATTTGTTAAAGAAATTTTCTTACTATACGACAGGTATTTAATATGGCAGCTTTTTGCAACATTATAAAGGTGTTGTCTTTTAGGTCTGTTGTTTATTATTATTATATTTTAACCTTTTCTCGCCTTTTACGAGATGCCTAGCCGTAATGCAGATGATCTATTCTTTAAGATGGTCCCGGATAAACTCGGGGAAATGTTAAATTATAAAAAGAAATAAAAATGAACCAAGCGTTGGAATCAGACTCTACAGTGTAACAAATTATTTTGGAAACTGAAGGCAAAGTTATTTTTATTTTGTCAACCACCTTCTCAAAAAGAGGAAGTTATCAGTTCGGCTGTAGGTATGTTTTTTTTAAATTGTTAGTTAAGCTTTGTTGTTGGGTCATTTATAAACCGATTTTGAACATTGACCACACGGAAATATACTTTTTTAAACAAAAAAGAATGTTCCAAATCGGCTTAGACGTTGAAATGAAATGAAACCAAAAATATTTATTTGCAAGAATATGGGTATCACAAGTTACTAAAAATTACAAACATATTCTACCATATTATATGGTGTGCAAACATTTCATTTTCAGTCGATTTTCTTATTATTATTACCGGATCGGAACGCGGCCACACACTGAGGAGACCCGGAGGAAGAAACTCAGCGGGCTTGTTTTTTTCTATTTTTTCACATTTTCGAGTACATAAAAAAGATTCCGACGAATTGAGAACCTATTTCTTTTTGGGAAGTCAGTTGAAAGGAGTTACCTATTTTGAGAGTACGTAAGTAAATATCACAACTTTACTGAAATGAAGTCAAGTATTTATATATAAACTGCTATAAGTAATTTTGCTAATTATTGCAGTTTATATAGCATTTTGGGTTTTGAATTACTTTTTAAATATAATAAAGACTACCTCGTAGTAGATCATGAGGTCCAGGGTTCGATCCCCGAGTCGGCCAAAAGTATTCTTCACGTTTTTCGAGATTTTTCTCGAAAACCCAAATTACAGTACCTTGGAGTCTACTAGGGTTATATTAATACTCCCGTGCCTTGGATGAGCACATAAAAGTAGATCATGAGGTCCAGGGTTCGATTCCCGGGTCAGTCAAAAGTATTCTTTACGTTATTTAGAGATTTTTCTCGAAAACACAAATTACGGTACCTTGGAGTCTAAGAAAGAAAGAAAGAATGAAAATATTTATTTGCAAGAATATTGGTGTTACAAGTTGTTAAAAGTAAATTAAATTACCAACATATTCTACCATTATATGGTGTGCAAATCTAGTAGGGTTATGTTAATACTCCCGTGCCTTGGATGAACTCATAAAGCTGTCGGCTCCGACTATTGCTAGAAATAGGCGATAATCGCTACCAGGGTGGTAAAATGCGGAGATGCACTCATCTCACTAACCGACGAACCGGTGTATCGTGGTGAACTGGAAACTAGCGTGATGATACTCTTTTTTTTTATATAACACAGTAAACACAATCATTTAAAAGTAAATGTGTATTTGTTTTGCATAAATATTCAACACTAGCCTTTATCCCAAAATAATTATTCCTTTTTGCATGGTTAGTCAAAAAGTAGGCTATGTTACTGCTAGATAGTATAGCTTTTTAATGATTAATGATTTTTTATGATTAGTCCAATTGTTTTTAAGTTTGTCCTTTGCAAACTTACAATTTTTTCTGTTTATAATTTTAGTGTAGACATTTTTTTACATTGTTGCTATTGATGACATGGCCAGTAATAAATAATAATAAAATATCAGTAATAATATTATATTAGTATAATATACATATTTTTTATACTTTGATAATAGCGCCATCTATTAGGAAGTGTTATACCTATTAGCAAGATTGACACGAAACATGTTTTGTAAAAATGTTCATGAAGCTCTCAAGAGATGGCGTAAAGAAACGTTTCCTGCTATAGTTGTTAGTGAATAAATGTACCACTAAAAGTAATGGCTAAGTACATCACTAAAAGCATACTGACGTTATTATTAGTATTAATAATGTAAATAGGTATTAAATTAATATCATATTCTTTGGATTAATGTAGTAGGACAACACAACTACTGCCATCTATAGTTGACGGTGCAAATTATTTCAACACAGGGCTAATCTGGATTTGCACCATGTATCCACTAGATGGCAAAAGTTGAAATATGTACGTCAATTATGCGTCAAACGCCTACGAGAGGATTGCTTTCGTGAAATTTCCCGCGTTTATGTCAGTTGCTTAAAACGATAAGCAACTAGGTATCTATGTACTTAGATAAGTAAAAAGCAACTTTTTTTTATAGTAGCGGAGGCAAACGAGCAGGAGTTGCACTTGATGGTAAGTGACCACCACCGCCCATGGACATCCACAATACCAGAGGTCTTGCAGTTGCGATGCCGGTCTTTTCAAAATGAGTTCGCTCTTTTGTTATAAATTACAACTAGCTTGTAAATAAAAAGATTTACAAGATACAACGTTACAAGATTACAACTTGTAAATAAATGGATTTAACCGTGCAAAATGTTACATAATATATACCTAGGTACTGGATATTACATTCAGTGGCAAGGACATTTTTATATTTGTTTTAGAACAAAACAAGACAGATTTAGTACCTAGTTAAGTATGTAAATGTGCTTTAATTGCAGTTTTTATTCATTATCCTACAAACAGAATTACAAACCAAAATATACATATCTTCACACAGGGGCTTTCACTGCGTTGTTATATTAAACCAAAGTTTGGTTTAGTTTCACCACTTAAACTTTAACACTTAGGTATCTTTTGTAAATTATAAAAATTAAAACTGAAAACTGCATGGGTTTTCTGAGGCACGAAGATACCTAATACTCGTATTTTACCAAGGACACTAGTAATGAATTACAATGTTCTTCGACTCGGGAATCCAACAAATTTACAGCCCCAATTATATACAGTCACAAATTCATGGAAATATATGGTTATAATAACGGATCCGTTGCTATATCAATATTAAAAAAAGTTATGTTACTACTACTAACGTATATTAATATTATAAATGCGAAGGTTGGATTTAGATTATTAGAACTGGTTATAGATGGGAAGGATAAGTGGATGTTTGTTACTCAAACACGCAAAAACGGATTAGCCTGTTTGGATGAAATTTGGTATACATGTAGATGATAACCTGGAACAGCACATAGACTACTTTTCACCTCGGGAAAGTAAGTTCTTAATTATAATAACTGTTACCACTACGGTTTAGCCGTGAAAGCGTACTGTGTACGCTTTCACGGCAAAATCGCTGAACCAATTTTAATTAATTTTGATTTAGAGATACTCAAGGATTTGAGGTCAAACGTAGGTATTTTTTTTTATAAATCAGCCTCAAAAAAGCAGAAATAGGAGATGAAAGTGTTTAATGGAAAGTTATATTGACATGTTGATTTACACGCGTAAAGCTGTATGGGTCAGTTAGATGTATAATAAAATCCATTATAGGAGCCCGCTATGTGACGGCAGTTTTTGACATTACAAAATCTCCGATTTCGTATATTACCAGGAAAATCCTGTGTGTTAAGTATAAGTACAAATTACACACATTTCAAATCCATTCTTAAGTATAATCTTTATTATGGCGCCACTCTGTACCAATGAAGGATCATAGTGGTGGAACCAGCCTACCAACTGTCACGGTGACGTCATAATCGTGGAGGTTGATAACGTCATACTTGTGACGCGGATGCGGAAAAAAATTTCGTCCTAGCCAGAAGGGGCCAAATGCCTGGGAACCGATGTCCATCTGAAAAGCATTGAAACTTGTATTTTTTTGAAGTTATGCTACTTTTGGTGGGTGAGGGAAAAATTATGAGGGTAAATTTATACGATGCGCGCACACACCGTCACGGAAACCAACTTCATGAAAACAAATGAAAAATCAACCTAGTCTACATTATAATTTTTCAAAAAAAAGCTATATAATGCGTTACAATAAAACTTTCTTTCAATTTATTAAAAAAATAATTGTAACTTCTTACAATGTGTGTTGTAATATAATTGTAACTTCTTCTTACAGTGAGTAGGTACATAAGTACACATACACACAGACACACACACACACTTTTTAGTATCTGCAGGCATACGGACACTTCTGCCCATGGACATTTACAACACAAAGACTTAGTTGCCAGTGCGATGCCGGCTTCTAAGAATTTTATTGACACTCCTCTTAAAAATTCCAGTATCAAAGCTCTGGAATACCGCGTGAGGTAAACTGTTCCAGAGTTTGACTGTTCGTATAAAGAAGATATGAGCCATAGATGTATGAAGCAAATCGAACATTCGAATCGAAATCGTCGATATTGTATGTAGTATTTACAAGATAAATAGTTATTGTAATATCGCGATTTAGGATTTTATTTTGAATTTTTTAATTATATTGTCTTGTAGCGTCTGTAGATTGCTTGAACCGCTACAGTATTATAAACTAGCTGCTACTCGCGAATTCGTCTGACCCAAAATCATTACTTTTTGCTACCTCGGGTTAATAGAATAGAATATATTTTTTTATTCAATAGAATAGAATATATTTTTATATAAAATACATTTTTTGAACGTCATAACAATCACAAAAAAAACGTATTACAATATTCTACTATTTACTAGGTGGTAGAGTTCTGCATTGTCTCGCCCGGGTCTGGTACCACCGCCTTACCTATTCCTGCCGCAATTACGTCAGTGATTATCACTGTCGTCTTTCGGTATGAAGGGTAAGGTAGCCAGTGAACACATGCATATGAAATTAAGACCCCGCCACGGGGAAACAAACGCACCATTACTATCTTTGGTGTCTTTAGGCGATGGTTATCTCTTTCCACCAGGAGAACCGTCTGCTTGTTTGCTATCCTACGACATAAAAAAAGTTTAAGGTTAATCAATACGATTTCTTTATTATGCATACATTCAAACTAATCGTGTATGCAAAATCCAGTCACATGAAAATTAATCGCGTATTGAAATTATTCTAAGCAACCTCAGTGCTTGTCGCTGTCGTGTTCCGGTTTGGAGGGTAAGGTAGCCGGTAAACTGATGCATGTGGCATTAGACCTCGCCACAAGATAGCAACGCACCATTAACATCTTTGGTGTCTATAGGCGATGTTTGACTCTTTCCGTCAGGAGACCCATCTGCTAGTTTGCTATCTTATGATATATAAAAAAAAATCTAGAAAAAAGAAATAATGTAAATACATTAGCATAATACATTAAATTATTTAAAATTCTGAATTATTACAATAGAAACATCTAAAGTTAAGTTTAACCGCCCCGTTGGTCGAGTGGTTAACGACCCTGACTACGCAATCGACGGGGCTCGGGTTCGATCCCCGACGGGGACATGCACTTGTGTGATGAGCATCAATGTTTGTGTTTCCGGGTTTGGGTGCTTATTAAATATATTCTAGTATTTATATATGTATCAGTATCGTTGACTAACACCCATAACACAACCAAATAATTTGCTTACTTTGGGGTTAGATCAGTAAGTGTAATTCGATGCGTGAAAATTTATTATAATTATTATTACTGATGATTTTGAATGTTAATTTCTAAATAATGAATATACAATTTTTTAATAAAATAACACAAGTTATTGTCAATGATATACAAAAGAAAAAAACTATCGCAATCAAACATTAAAATCATGTCATCAAAAACATACCAAAATGTGAATGTCAATTATAATAGTCATTATTTAAGCTAAACGTTTTTGTCAGTAATAAAATGATTTATATTATAATAGGCTTTCCGTCAAAGAAATCTTTTAACACACGTCTTAAATTTTTTGTCGTTCAATGAAGTAATTACTTCAGGAATCTTGTTGTAAAACCGTATTCAAACTCCAATAAAATATTCGGAAGTTTTTTTTTGGTCTGAATTTTTGTACTACTAATTTATTCTTATGTCTGGTATTAAAACTATGGAAAATCTTATTTTTGATAAACATATCGATGTTTTTCCTAACAAACATTTTATTTTCGTAAATATATATGGATTAGGCACAGACATGATATAAATTTCTTTGAATAACTCTCTCAGAGACGCCCTGCTGCTCAAATTATACATTGCGCGTATGGCTTTTTCTTTGTAATCTAAAAATAGTATTAATATCAGAGGCTCTTCCCCATAATAAAATTTCATAGGACAGACGATTGTGAAAATTACTGAAGTAAATGAGGCTTGCGGTTTGTATGTCTGCCAACTGTCTAATTTTTTGAACAGAATATACGGCCGAACTAAGTTTTTTTGCCAATTTTAGTATATGGGGATCCCATTGCAGCTTTGAATCAATAGTGAGACCACGGAACAATGTATCATCGATACAGTCTAATACTTCATTATTTAATTAATAGTATTATTTTTATTTACTCGTTTGATATTTGGTGCGGTAAATTTAATACATTTAGTTTTATTTGCATTACTTACGAAATAGTTAGAATCAAACCATACAAGTACATGAAAGAGTGTTCTATTTATTTTGTCAAAGTCTGGGTTATGCCTTTAAAAACTAGTGACGTGTCATCCGCAAATAATACGAACTCACACAAATTCGGATTAATTAGTGACAAATTATTTATATAATTTAGGAAAAGAAGAAGCTCTAAAATCAATCCTTGAGGCACACCCATTTGTAGGTATGAACCTTTAGAATAAACATAATTAGTTTGAACTTTTTGTAGTCTGGTTGTCAAATACGATTCTATCTGATTCCAGGGCTCTACGACTAAGACCATAATGTGCCAGCTTAGTAAGATACGATGATCTACACAGTAGAAAGCTTTCGATAAGTCACAGAAAATAGCTGTAGCACGTAAGATTTTTCCCATGCGCTCATTATATGACTTATTAATTTATAAATAGGAGCATAATTATAAATAGGACATATAAATAGGAACCTATATCACTTATAGATAGTTTTACTTTCTAATTTTTAATATCATTCCCATTGATATAAAAAACCCAAGATACACAATTAGTGTCATAAAAACATCCTCTTAAAATGAGCGCAATATTTTAAATTGTGCGCTCATTTCAAATAGAAGCGCATCGGTCGCGATACTGTCAATTTTATTAATTGTCGTACATCGCTTTTTAAAAACAACTATAAATCTTACACCTAAGGTTGGATATGCAAAAACATATATTTTTGCCATATCTATACCAACTTGTGTGAATTTAGCGACAGTTTTGAGTGCCAGTTTTGTTCGAGACTGTGCATCTTGAATTTTTTAGATCAATGATCATTCCAGTAGTTTTTAAGTTTATTCGTTATATAAATACATTTAAACATACAAACAATTGTATAAATCTGAAAATCTGTGGTCTATCGTTACGCTTTTACAATTAAACTGTTTAACCGATTTTGATGAAATTTAGTTAGGAGTTAATTAACAACCCGAAGACATTTATCTGTTATAATTTTTCCATAAATCGGAGCTGAAATGAAAATAAAAGGGTTTTTTATTAAATAGGGTAGCAAAAATGCAGGTGGTTCTCCTGATGGAAAGAGACCACCATCGCCTATATACACCGAAAATATTAATGGTGCGTTGCTATTTTGTGGCGAGGTCTAATGCCACACGCAAAAGTTTACCGGCTACCTTTTTTTAAGTTGCAAATGCATACGTTTACTAGCTACCTTATCCTCCAAACTGAAACATAACATTTACAAGTATTGACGCTATTGCGATAGGAATGCGTCAGGCGATGGTATCAGACCCGGGCAAGCCGTTGTAGAACTTTACCAACTATTAGCCATGATGGTTGTGATATGTATAGCCCATTGTTCGCCTTTTTCAAAATGCCTTAAATGGTAGATGGCGTTATTCAAACCGCTCGAACCAACACTTTTCCTTTTTTTTGTGGAAAATGCAAAGTTTGCGTTTTATGATTTTTTCTTATTTTCACGCCACGCAATGTAACGAATACATTGACTAGTCTCGCCCGTATAGTAGAACACTTTAACCAGCCGTTTATTTTGCACGGTATTATGTGGTGCATAATACAATGTTTTTTTGTGTATTTCCTTAAATGTTACTATTTTTTGAGTAAGCATTATAAAGTATTAGAATAAATCATACTATACAAAAGTTACGGTAAAAAAAAATTGAAAAATAATAAAAAAAACTCACACAAATTGCCAATGGGTTTCACCTTAGAATTATGGTCCATATCCATAGTTTTTTACTTTCAGTAGACCGTCCTTTACACGTTATATTTCATGACATCTTTATTCTACTTGTGGGTGAAACTACGCGGGTTAACTAATTTCATTTAAATTTATCTAGCCATTGAGACGTAAAGGAGTGATAGATGAGTAATAAATGGTATTCTTTTTCGAATTGACCATTTTTCAATTAGACTTACATGCTCCTAATGTGAACCTGGAACTTTCGGGCGAACAATACTTATGTTCAGTCAGAGTTTAAAGTTATAAATAATTAAATAAATATTCACGAGACAAATTACACTTACTGATCTAACCCCAAAGAAAGCAAATTATTTGCTTGTGTTATGGGTGCTAGTCAACGATACTAATACATAGTTTACATATAAATACTAGAATATATTTAATAAACACCCAAACCCAGAAATACAAACATTTATCCTATCACACAAACGCTTGTCGCCGTCGGGGATCGAATCCGAGCCCCGTCGATGGCGTAGTGAGGGTCGCTAACCACTCGACCAATGGGGCGGTCTAAAGTTAAGATAGGCCTAACAAAACTGCAGCACGACCTGTCTCCTGCGAAACCGAAAATTGTGTTAAGGCAGATTTGACTATTTATGAAGAGAGGAGTCATATTGCACTCTGTTAGCTGTGGAGCAAAAAAGAATGACTTCTACGATACTGGTGATGACGTTTTCCCCATGTTGGTCCCGAGCTCCTTTGAAGAATAGCTCAACTGTCGTTCTGCCAGGCAGGTCGTAAAAGGCGACCGAGTGGCTATGCGCGTCACTACCATCGTGACTACTAGGCGGTAGAGTTCTGCATCGGCTCGACCGGGTCTGGTACCACCGCCTTACCTATTCCTGCCGCAATAACGTCAGTGCTAGTCACTGTCGTGTTCCGGTTTGGAGGATAAGGTAGCCGGTAAACTTATGCATGTAGCATTAGACCTCGCCACAAGATAGCAACGCACCATTAACATCTTTGGTATCTATAGGCAATGGTTGACTCGTTCCCATCTGCTTGTTTGCTATCTTATAATATAAAAAATAAATGCCGGTTTCATGGTATGAGTTTATTTATTTTGTTATTGGGATCGTGTGCGGCGGGCTACTAATCCCGATCGAAAATGCGTCAATATACTGATTAGATCCAGCCGAATAAACCCACTCAAACTGTCGTGTCCAAATATGCGTAGCATTATGACTACGACAGAAACATTAAGTAGATATTTAAAACGTATAATATCATCGATCAAACCGAAAACTCCATCCATCTATACTGATCACTAGACAACTGAGGTGACACACCCAAATGTGGCGAAATCTAAAATGTGGCAAAACTGAGCTATGTTTAATAAAAATCGGTTTATTGAATATGGGAATATCTATATTTGAAGCAAATGCTACAACGTTACAGCTTATATAAAGTCACAGGGCGCAGTGAGCATAGATAATATCAGAAACGTCAAAAAATCAAATCCAAGTTATTAGCTAGGATTAAAAAACCGAAAACCCTGTCTACGCCTGAAGCTTTTGAAAACTCAATTATAACTGTTATTTCACGAGCGAAAAAGCTTTCAGTTGAATTCTGTGAAACATTTTGGGCACAACTTTATAATGATTTAATTATAACTTCGCGATTAACTTTTATAATACTAATGTTACCTACTTAGACAAAAGATTAGATTTCATTTCCTCCTTCAATAACAACTTACTATATAATATATTTCTGTTATAACTTATAACAAAGTTTGACTTAACTAGAGAGAGAGAGAGAGAGAGTTCGTCTGGGCTCATTTTAAAGAATATACAATCTGCCGTTCTGCCAGGCAGTTTGTAAAAGGCAACGATTGAGTGATATATATGTCACTACCACTAATAAGTGGTACGTGATGGTAACGTGACTAATAGGTGGTAGAGTTTTATTGTCCGGATTAGTGATGAGCAAAACAAAAACAAGGCCAAGACTTGGACTGTTTTAGTTTTGGTCTTGGCCTTGCGTATTTAGTCTTGTTTTGTTCTTTTGATCTGTTAATTGTTTTTAAAACAATTTAATAAGTTATCTTGTGTTTAGCTATGATTTACCGACATTGGATTCTACTGAAATTACTTTGCATTTAAAATTGGGTTACGACGATTATAATTTTTTTTCGAGACCTTATAGACGTCGTAAATTGAACACATCGATGTATGGAATTGCAAATTTTCAATATTCTTTTGGAAGGGTTATATGCTGCAACCGTTATATTTATTATCTTTTTATTACTTTAAAAAGTTGTGACCCAGTTACTTAGTTTATTTCTTTTACTTTAACCAAATGCTATAAGTTGTATCATAAGCAATTTTATTTGGGATCGGGATAAAAAATAAAACACTTTAAAATGTTTCCTTTTTAACCGACTTCGAAAAAGGAGGAGGTTCTCAATTCGGCCGGTATATTTTTTTTATGTATGTACACCGATTACGCCGAGGTTTCTGAACCGATTTACGTGATTCTTTTTTTGTTTGATGCGGAATAGTTACGAATTGGTCCCATAAAAATTTGATTCATGTAGGCCCAGTAGTTTTTATTTTATGAGCATTTTTTATTTATTTTACCTACGCCGATGTCTGAAATCAAATCTCGCAAGTAAATTTGATCCATTTCCCAGTTACCGATTGAGCTGAAATTTTGTATACGTATGTAAATTGGATGACAATGAAAACTTATTGTGAGATAGACCTGATCTGATGATGGATTCGGAAGGTGACCACAGGAACTCAGTAATTAAATGGTTAAAAATCGTTTAATGACAAGACTCTATCGAGTTTGGGCTCATTTGATTCGTGTTGACGAGCACTTTCGTACTTAGTGGTAACAAGTATCCTTCAGGGTCTGATGATGTAGCCAGAAGTTGGTCATAGGAGCTTAGTAATAAAATGACAGAACTCTATCGAGTTTGGGCTCGTTTGATCAGTGTTGAGGAGCACTTTGGTGCTTGGTGGTAACTAGGATCCTTCAGGGTCTGGTGATGAAGCCAGAAGGTGACCATAGGAGCTCAGTACTTAAATGACACAACTCTATCGAGTTGGGCTCATTTGATTCGTGTTGACGAGCACTTTCATGCTTGGTGGCAACGAGGATCCTGCAGGGTCCGATGATGAAGCCACAAGGTGGCCATAGGAGCTCAGTAATTAAATGACTCAATTATATCGAGTTTGGGCTCGTTTGATTCGTGTTGAAGAGCAATTTGGTGCTCGATGATAACTATAATCCTCCAGGGTCCGATGATGAAGCCAGAAGGTGGCCATAGGAACTCAGTAATTAAGTGACAGAACTCTTTCGAGTTTGGGCTCGTTTGATCGGTGTTGACGAGCACTTTCATGCTTGGTGGTAACGAGGATCCTGCAGGGTCCAATGATGAAGCCAGAAGGTGGTCATAGGAGCTCAGTAATTAAATGACAGAACTCTTTCAAGTTTGGGCTCGGTTGATTGGTGTTGACGAGCACTTGGTGCTTCGTTGTAACTAGGATCCTGCAGGGTCCAATGATGAAGCCACAAGGTGGCCACAGGAGCTCAGTAATTAAATGACTCAATTCTATCGAGTTTGGGCTCGTTTGATTCGTGTTGATGAGCACTTTGGTGCTTGGTGATAACTAGGATCCTCCAGGGTCCGATTATGAAGCCAGTAAGTGGCTATAGGAGCTCAGTACTTAAATGAAACAACTCTATTGAGTTTGGGCTCATTTGGTGGTAATTGGTTATAAAAGGAACTACTTTTGACAAAAGCCTTTGTTCTACTTCTGTCAAGTCGGTTAGTTTAGGAGGTAAAGACATAAATTTCATGTTGTTCCAGTAGGCCTGAGAAGAATCTTTCCTTTTTTTTATGGTAGTTGAGCAACGGTAGCTCCTCCGGAAGGAAATCAAAACGTGCTGTGGCTGATGTCTGTTGTTTTGGATATAATAATTTCTTACAGATTGTACATGGTACTTCAGCATATTGACTTATGGTGATTATAAAATTACGCTCACTCATTGAACGAAGTCTTTTTGACGTCTGACTCGCTGCCGCTACTCGGTTCTAACGTTGCTGAGCAGACTCGGTTGCTGTACGGTTTCGTATCGCTTCTAATCTATGAACTCTTTGCTCGGAAGACTCCTTCGCTAAACGCTCCTTAATGAGACCAATGCTATGAGCTTTCTGCTCGGCAGATTCGTTCGCTAGACGCTCATTGATGAGACTAAGTCTATTAGCTCTCTGCTCAAAAGACTCATTCGCTAGACGCTCTTGGATCTTACCGAGTCTTGAATTATACTGTTCAAAAGTTTCTTGACATATATGCTTTCATTGCTAACAAACGTTTTTCAAGATCTTTAATAATCTCACAAGAATGTAACATTGTGTTTCGAAGAGCATTTTTACGAAGACGACTACTACTATACGTTCCGGATTCTTGAGATCTATGTTTGTTACGGCGTCCAGCATCTGTTGTAGGTATACTCAAAAATAGTTGACAATACAACAATACACTAAAAAGTATTAAATAAAAATAACTACGTTAAAAAAAACCGACTCCAAATACTAAAAAGTAAAAAATAATAAAGATTTAATATTAATTAAATACTACCTATTATTTATATATGCTATTTACTAATAGGTTTCAAGTCGGTGCCAAGCCTTTAACAAATATTAATATTTTAATCACTTAAATGAATACGAGCAAATTAATACAATAAAATGCCTACCCTAAAGATTAAGATGCATAAATATACCTAATAAAGAGCAATTAAATGTTAATATTATAATCAGTTTCAATCAATACGAAGAATAATAAAAAAAAATTATGAAAATGAATTAATGTAGAATTATCAATTAAGCTAAAACGCATCAAAAATTTTAATTTAAAATTCACACCACATAATGGTAGAATATGTTGGTACCTTGATTTATTTTTAACAACTTATAACACCCATATTCTTGCAAATAAATATTTTCTTTCTTTTAAAAATTTTATGTACTTAAGTATTTAAGACGTCCGTCAACGACGTCGGCCCGCGCGTGTGTGCCGGATTGGCTTGGCACCGACTTCAAACCTATTAGTAAATAGCACATATAAATAATAGGTAGTATTTAATTAATATTAAATCGTTATTATTTTTTACGTTTTAGTATTTGAAGTCGGTTTTTTAACGTAGTTATTTTTATTTAATAGTAGAATAGACAAACGAGCTGGGGGTGCACCTGATGGTAAATGATCGCCGCCGTCCATGGACATCTGCATTTGCGATATGGGCCAGAGAGTCATCGTCTCGTTGCAAGAAGGATGGAAATGAAGGTTGGGAGAAATTACATGAAATAGCCTTTGCGAGAGACCAGAACACACGAGTTCCCGAAGGCGAACTAATTTCTCATCAATTCTGCCAATGTGTTTCGCTTTTGCCTTGGCGATAGCTCTTTTGAAGAATTTAGAGGAAGAATTTTACTCCTTTCGTAACGCGCTGTTTTTTACATCACGAATAACTCAGTCAGTAAAGCCGCAGTGGCGACCACACCAAGACTGAGACTTGTGGTCATCAAAAAAATCGGCCCACCTGCATTTTCACCGCAAATTATGCGTTTTCATTGGCAAAAGAAAACATATTGTTTAATAACTAAAATGATTTACTAATCATGTTTATTTACACTAATTTAAGTACTTTAAACCTTCAAATTATAAAAAAAATCAATTTAATTAGGATTTGAAGTCAAAATCATTAATTTCACATTTTTTTAGTTAAAATTTCAAACTCACTTATTTTTTTAATCATTAAAGTTATCGTCACCATTTTTTCATCTTAATATTGGGTATTTCCTCCTCTTGCTCGAATAACGGCTTGCATTCGCCGTTTTAAAGATTTAATCAAGGTTTTAATGGTCTCTTGAGGAATTCGTTCCCATTCTTCCTTGATGGCGGTTTCCAGGTCTCCCAATGTGGTAGGGGCTGGATTCCGTGCTCTTACCTTTTGTTTTAAGGTGTCCCACATGTGCTCTATCGGGTTTAGATCAGGGCTTCGGGCGGGCCACTGCATAGCACGAATGCCGACCTCTTCTAAATACTGGGTGACATTGCGCGCTATGTGTGGCCGTGCATTATCATGCATAAGTTGAAAGTTTTCCCCGATGTAGCCAGCATAAGGCACCACATGGTCTTCTAAAACCTCCGTAATGTATCGTGCAGCAGTTAAAGCACCTCTACTTATGAAAACCAGCTCCGTTCGTCCAGTTAAACATATCCCGCCCCAAAACATTACAGAGCCCCCACCGTAACTGACTGTTTCTCTTATGCAACACTGGGCATAACGTTCACCCGGTCGTCGCATTACATTACGACGTCCGTCAGAACCGTATAAAGTCATTCGACTCTCATCACTAAAAAGAACTGACTCCCATTGACCTATAGTCCAGTTAATGTGATTTTGCGCAAATTGAAGTCTTGCTTGACGATGAGCTGTGGTCAAAAGTGGTCCCGTTGCTGGTTTATGTGGTCTTAAATTCTGCTCTCGAAGTCTCCTTCTAACAGTACTGTCACTTATAGCCACACCCCGATCTTCACGTAAGCGTTGTTGGAGATCGACGCCAGAAAGGTGTCGATTTCTTAAAGCCGATACCACTAAAAAGCGATCGTCCCTTTGAGTTGTCACCCTGTGTCTGCCAGATCCAGATCTTCTTCGATACTGCCCAGTCTCTAGAAACCTTTGGTAAACTCGTCGAACTGCAGAACGGCTGAGATTCAATCTTCTAGCCACGACACGTTGACTTAAGCCCTGTTGCAGTAGAGCCACAACTTGCGCTGCCTCCGCTTCAGTAGTATCCATTATTTTCAGGCAAAATTAATCAAAACTACAGCTTCAGTAAATAAACTTAACGTAAATAACAAGATATCCCGAGAAAAGTTAGTTTCGGACTGGAAACACGAGCTTAATTTGTACCGACGTAAACCGTCAAATCAGCAATTAGCAGTATTTTTGAACAAAAAATAATCAAGTACCGTTAAGTGCCATAGGATTTATGACAAACAGAGTGTCAAACATCTTATCCGACCCTCAAAACAAAAAACAACTGTGAGAAATGGCTTATCTACGAAATAATTGAGAAATAACGAACAAAAACAGGGTGGGCCGATTTTTTTGATGACCAGTGTATATTATAGATGGAAATAGACCAATGATGATGATGATATTATATCAGCTACGGAAACGACATTAATAAGCAAGGTAAGACGATGATACCCGGTTACTACCAAATAGTAATCACGTAGTGACGTGTAGTCAATTATTCGCCTTTTGAAAACTGCCTGATGGCCTGATCTATTTTTCAAAGGGAGCCTGGAACCTCTAACATGTAATATTTTTGTACTTACCAATAGGTCGAAGCAATCAATCGTTTGTTTTTAGTACACAGCAACTAATTTGTACTAAACGCCTCAATTGTATTAGATAACACAATCTTATGACGGTAATAGCTTTGTTATCGTAATACATTGCTCCCTACAAATCTGCGAACTTTAATCATTTGCAAATGATAAAGTATTATAAAAAGACGTGTTTATTAAAATTAACATATTTATAGGTAAGTTGTGTTTGTTAATTTTTGTTATTTATCATTTGTTTTCTTAGCGTAATTGACTTCTGATGTTGCAGTTTGAGAGTAAAATCTTACCATCAGGAGACTCATGAGTGCGCTGATCTAACTAGGGATGGCTTAAACCTTAATAAAGAAAATTTTCAGGGAAAGAAAAATGTCGCTGTTTCAAATCCATTGGTGTTAACATTTTTTTCGTTAAGGTTTTAAAGTAGTATATGTGATAAATTATTTTGCAGCCTTAATAATACGTACTAAATCTTTGTGAATACTTTTTAAAGGTATAATTTTAAATGATTTTCTATACATACAAAAATCAATTATTATGCGTTAGTTTATAAAAACTCAAAAATGATTGGACCAATTTTGTCAATATTCATTTATGGTCCAGTTTATCTCTGATTCAATTCGATGCAGTTGGCGCTGCAATTGGATTCAATTCGGATTTTGCGTATTATTATATATTATATATATTATTGCGATAGTACGTATTAACGCATTTTGCTAAATGTGAAATAAAGGAACTTGTCACCAGTGTTGTGCCAGACCATCAGCCACTTTTTCAGGCATTTCGTAAAAGGCGAACGGTTGACTATACGTATCACTACTTCGTGACTACTTAGCAGAGGAGGCAAAGTTCCGCAACGTCTCGCCTGAGTATTTGGTACCACCGTCTTGTCAATGCTCGTTATTGACGTATTCCGGTTTGGAGGCCAAAGTACTCGAAAACTGTGTAAAGTATGTAATTTCAATCCAGACACATACATAGATAGCATCGCATCATTAACTTTTTGTTTGTTTGATTGTCTCTTTCCATCAAGAGAATGTTTCTCTTTTATGCTATCCTATGAATTAAAAAAAAAATTAACTTTTAAAGACACATGATTTATAAAATAAATTGTGCATTATCATATTGTATATAGTTGCTAAAATTATACAGTAATTATTAAAATTTTAAATTACTCATAAAACTTCTTGCTCCTAATTAATTGAAATAAAACTAGAAAATGTAAATTTTAGAATGGAGACTGAAATTCGGCGAAGGTCAATTAAAGATACAGATGCAGAACCCACAGACAAAGAGGAAATAGAAGCAAAACCAAAATATTGGGACCCTCTAACGGACGGGATAAAATGGATAGAGGGTTACGCGGAGCCACTAGAAAAGTTTTTCGAGAGACTACCGGAATTCATAAGCACAATAGTTGCTACGTTGGCTGTGTTCGCCTTCGGGTCGGTGCTGCGAGGTAAGTGAGAAACATTATGTTATAGTAAAATAACATCTGTGTAGAGTATTTTATCTACTTTGATGTATTGCTTGTCTGTGATTTTGGGGAGTTGATCGTTTTTAATATAATTGATTGAATATTTTATTTATATGAATAGAGGTATCACACCGGTTTCACGAGTGTAACCAGAACTCTCTTCAACCGTTTTTCTATGGAACAGTTCTAAGAAGCGAATTGTGGGAACTTAATGTCTATTAGAATTATCCAGTCAACCTTTGGGCCAAGCAAACATATTATTTATTTATTTATTTAAACACTTTATCAGTACAAAAGGCGTAACTTAATGCTATTAAGCATTTTCTCAGAGTTTACCTTGGTTATTCTGAGAGAAAATACTTGGGTAGTGCGTAAGAGCATATTATTGTGAATTGAAGTATAAAATCTAATCACAATTAACTAGATACTTATTTACATTTATATCATTGCATAAGGAAACAACTAAATACTGTATTATACATATTCCAAATATATATACATATATATACACACACACACACACATATACATACATATATAAATATACACATACACATATACATACATAAATTTATTTATTTACATTTCGAAATTTTTACAAGATGTCTGATGTAAAATATTGATTACATCATTGTGAACTCTGTCTAGTATATCAACATTGAAAGCAACATGCTTGCAACTTTAAATAAGATTTAAATAAATGTAATAGGTTTATAACGGAAATTAAATTACAATTGAATCATATTATTTTATTTTATAAAAAAATATCACTTAAATATTATATCATAATAGTATTTACACATTTTTACTAACCAGCGATCACGCTGGGGTCAAAATTCGACCGCAGACTAAACAAAAAGTTTGTAAAAATGAACGCAACTTGTACTAATTTATTCAGCCCTACAGGCATTGTAAAGATAAAACCGGGAAAATGTTTACGTAAAGTTATTAAATATCATTATATTGTATTTTACTGTATTTGCAAAAGATAGGTTGAATTTCTCTTTTTTTTTTCTTTTAGTCATAACGTATCTGCCTGATACTTTGTTAAAGACGAATGATGCTATGGAATTCTGTTAAAACTCTAGCAAGTTTGGTAGTACCGCTTAGTCTATTCCTGCAATATCGTTTGTGCTTGTTTTTGTCGTGTTCCAGTTCGAATAATAAGGTACTCTTAAAAGTTTCATATCTATAGGTGACGATACTAGTCTTTTTCCATTAGAAGATCCATCTACTTCTTTATAAAATTAAAATTAGGTAGTCTTATTAATTCTGACATTATTTTAGTAGTGCTAGGATCTCGGTCTTTGAAACCTCAACTGTCATAAGAGTTGAATGAACGGTAAGCAGCGAAACGAAAAATAATTAATAAAGATTAAATGTATCTGTCAAAAATATAATCTCCCATATTTTTGAATATTATCATTATCGTATTCATCATCGACACCACCACCATCAACACTATCATCCTCATTATTTAAATCTACACCACCACCACCATCTCAAAGCCGTTTTAACAAAATAATACATACCCGCTTAGATTACAGAAAAATAAGTTAGCTAGAGTTGAATAGGCAAATATTATTAGTAGGGACAGCAGCAGGGACCGCCAAAAAGGGTGAAGATAGAAGAAAAAAGATCCGTAATAAAAACAAAAATGGACGTATAGCTTTTTTTGCCATTAGACAAACAATATTCCGTCGGTCTGGCGATCTGTAACTTTTTTTAAACAATTTTCCGTTTCAGAAAAGAAAAAAAAACACACATTTTGGTGTTTACTTCGCAGTGATAGACTTAAATTTTTAATGTTTTACTGATCTAAACATCTGGAAATGGCAAAATATTTTACTTATGTCTTACACATCAATATTACAAAAAAAAAATAGGGAAAGAAATTGGTACAATTCACGGATCGCTGGACTGACGGATTGTTATTACTCTAATGTCTAAAAACTAATTAAGGCCATTTTTGTTCTTATTCTGGATTTGATTGGGTTAAGTTTATAAGTTTTAAACCTTCATTAACCTTGTGCGAACAAGATTAATAAAGATATTAAATAATTATAAAAAAAACATTTTTTTTTTTGAAATTTGTTTATAGGAAGAGTAGTGGCCGCTCCACGAAAAGCCAAATGAACTATCCACCTTTTCTCAAATAGCTTCGTCATTTTTTAACCCTCATAATTATGGTTTGGATTATACTTGATAAATAAAAACCTTGAAAACATATGAAATTGACAACGGATTTATTAATCATATAAAGTTTCAGTTGTGTAGCTCCTATACCTACTTTAGCTTTTATTGATATCTAAAAAACCCCGATTTCGTCACTCAATCATTCATTTTTGATCATCACAATTCTTAGGTTACTTCCTAAAGTTCTAGAAAGCTGAAATTTGGTATGTAAGCTAGTATCAGTACACAAACAACAAACAAATTATAAAACTTGTAACTTTACCCCCGACCCCTTAAACTAGGAATGGAATTTGTGTGGAACTGCTGCATATTTTGATGCTTAAAGTCTGATAATGGTATAGGGGACTCCTTGATATAAATGATAAAATACGTGTTTTAGTATTTTTGGTATTTCAAACCCTTTAAATTTGGGGATGGAAGTTTATGTGGGTTTTCTTTCCATAGAAACTTAATTTTATGTTAGCGATCTGAAAATTATACAAGTATAAACTTCTAAATACAAATTAAACAATACAATGTATTGTAAAAAATATTTTCACCAAATAAACTTACAGAAAGAAGTAAAATACCATCAAAACATATTCATATAAAATGTTGCCGCGACCATGAAGTATTAGGTATAGGTGGAGCTAACACTCGTATTAATCAATGGAAACAAATATTTACGTTATATCTCTGTCTATGAGGTCTCCTCATCTCTATTTTTGCAGCTGTGTTAGACAGAGAGGGTAAGACCTCAGAAGATGACAGCAGTATTAAAAGTTGTGTTTCATGTAGGTATTAGAAGAGCTGCCTCCAGATATATTACAGCTTCATGGCCGCGACTTATATGGCTGGCACTGTCAAAAAGTTATCAGATCTCATGGAGAACCGAGCTTCTAACTACATGCCCTCACTCTTCAAGCCTTCACAAACTCTAAACCTTATTCAAAATATGTTGCTTGGCCGTTTCGCTATCGTCTCATGAGCGTGAAAAACTATTCACGCTTGGTTACTTTTCTGTTATAAAATAGTTCTTGTAGTAACAAAACGGCCTTATTTTGACTAAGTTGTAGAGTTTGTGAAGGCTTGAAAATTTTAGAGTTATAAGTTTAGCTAGATGCTTGATTCTACATCGGATTCTACAGAAAATTATTTGCTTGTGTGATACTAATACATAAAAACACATGCATAAATACTGTTACATACATAATTAACACCCAAACCCAGAAATACAAACATTTTTGCTCATCACACAAATACTTGTCTCTTGGGAATCGAACCCAAGCCCCGTCGATTGCGTAATCAGGGTCGCTAACCACTCGACCAACGGGGTGGTCAACTTTTATATTATACATTTGATTACATTCTTATCGAATTATTTTGGCAAGAATCAGTTGTGTAGTTATCAATTCATACAAAAGTGCGTTTGTACTTGAATTTGATATAAGCCGGTACGTAGGCACGAACACAAGTACACACGTACGCCCAAACGCTCGTGCACGTACACGAATCCACATACACATTATACACACACAACAAACACACCACAATTGCCAGCTTTCGCGATTTTTGCGGGACGTCCTGAATTTTAATACAAAGTTTATCCCTCAAAAATTTAAAAGAAGTAAATATTTTTAGAAACGTATAAATTATAACAATGTACCGCAAGTTAAATCAGGGTCAGATTGGAAATTCTAGAGCAACGGAACGTTCATTTTTATGAAATCTTATTTCCAATATATTCCATGCTGTAACTTATTGATATATAAATATGTTACGGATTATATAACGTTATATTGTTTATGAATCGGAAAAGTCGCTCTGCGAAATTTTCGTAATTTTTAATCTCAGTTATCCCTTTCTTGTGGAAGTCGGGCGCTGTATGCCCTAAATTCGATTCTGCATAAGCAACATTTATCCAGAGTCGGATTAGGAATTAATAAGCAATATTTATTTATGTTCTTCTGCATTACGTTACAGTGTGAATCAGGCAGTTATTTTTTTAGTAAAGACAATTGTAAATTTAATTTAAAACTTAAGTGAAAGGATAAGTAATACGAGAACTACCAATTTATTTACGTTGTTTTAATATGTCACACTTTCATGAAAAGAATCCCGCTGTTTTCAGGAGAGTCGAATAGCACTTCACTCTATGAATGATTCTCCCTTTCTTTAATGCTTCACCCTTCATAAAGTGAAGTGCTATTCGACTCTTCTGAAGATGCTTCCGTTGCGAAGTGAAATATGCGTTGAGCACATAACTTGTGTGTTACTGCCTTTGCTTCTGACGTGGAAGAAAGTTTCGTGGAAGTGGGTGGACTATTGTTGTACTGTGGTCTTCTATAACTTCAGACTTCGGATAAGTTTGCCCTATTCCTTACACTACCTTTCATTTCTGTTGCATCATAGCAGTTCCATATAACATTTTGCAGAAAATTTGCAAATTAGATACCATAATTTCTCCTTTAAATTATAGATTTCAACGCCTTTCGATATCATGTCCAAATGATCTCAATCTATGTTTCGTCAGTTTAATTACTTTTGGTATTTACTACAAAGTCCAAACAAGTATTTTATCAAAAAATATATTAGTATCGCTCTAGAAAATTATCATAATTAATTCAATATAATGTTTGAATTTTTAATTTTATCTTAATATACTTACTTGTTGCTCGTACAAACGCTATTTAAGACCAAAAAAATATTTTGTATACTGACCGCTCTCTCACTGTTTCCTATGTCGTCATCTCATACATTTTTGTAGTTTTTATAAAGTCACTGATGGATATTTTTATATCATATGACCGCAAATAAGCTGATTGCTTTCCTAGTAGAAAGAGATAACCATCGCCTTAAGACCAATATGTTAATGGTGCGTTTCTATCCTTGTGGTGAGGTTTTAATACCATATGTATAAGTATTGGCTACCTTACCCTCCAAGTACGACAGTAAGAAGTACGCAAGTATACTACGCAATAAATTCAGAAAACCATTCAAATCAAAATTATAATAAAGAAAATTTAATAAAGAAGATTGATGCGGTGTATTCCATTTGCGCCCTTCTTTCTATAGCTTATACACTTCTACTTAAAAAAAAGACAGTAACAAGTTGCGACACTAATAACAAAAGCGGTGCTACGAGATCCGGGCGATACATTACAGAACTCTAGCACCAGAAATCAGAAATACTTTATTCAATAAAACTTTTCACAAGTTATTTTGACACGTCAACATATTTTTTTAAAAACTACTACCGGATCGGAAACGCGGCCACACACTGAGAAGTTCCGGCGGAAGAAACTCAGCGGGCTTGTCTTTTTTTTCATATCATTGATTTTTTTTACACTATCACAATATTACAAAAAATATATATGAGATCGCTATGAGGAGCAATTAATCCCAGGCTTATTTGTCTTCTAAATAATCTGAGATTTTATAATATCCTTTTTTATACAGTTTTGTTTTAACACATTTTTTAAATTTATTGACTGGTAAATCTCTTATAGTTTCGGGAAGTTTATTGTAAAAACGTATACATTGCCCCATAAAAGAGTTACTTATTCTGTGGAGACGAGATGCATGCACAACAAGATTGTTTTTGTTCCTTGTATTAAGTGAGTGTACGTCACCATTTTTTTTAAAAATAAATATTTTTACGAACGTACATCAAGTTCTCAAATATATATTGGGATATAACAGTTAGAATATTGATTTCTTTGATTTTTTCTCTCAGGGAAACCCTCGGGCTAAGATTGTAAATTGCCCTAATAGCTCTTTTCTGCAATACAAATATAGTATTTATTTCAGCAGAATTTCCCCAGAGAATAATCCCATATGACATAATGCTGTGGAAGTAACTAAAGTATACAATTCTTGCTGTGTCGACATCAGTTAACTGTCTCATTTTTTTAACTGCATAAGCTGCTGAACTAAGTCTATTTGCTAAATTATTAATGTGCGGTCCCCATTGTAATTTCTTATCTAAAGTAATACCTAAAAACACAGTGGAATCCACCAGATCCAGGTTGTTTCCATCCAGTTATCCACCACCTAATAGTTCACCTAATAGCCGTGATGTTAACGACTCGCATAGCTAATCGTTCGCTTTTTACGAACTGCCTGGCAGAACGGTAAATAGTCTATCCTTCAAAGCGGCCCGGAACAACACGTACTACATATGTTGTTTGGTTGAACGTTTGGAATTCGTCTCTAAACAGATAAAGTATTCTCCACAAAAACACAATTTTATTAAATAAAACTAGGTCTAGGCTTATTACAGTATCTTAAAGACTGTATTTTTATACAAGTGTTTTTCAAAAAGTCGTTAACATTAAATAGTACAAGTGTTTTTCAATAAGTTGTTAACATATAAGTGTTTTTCAATATGTTGATAATTTTTTTATGTCATAAGACAGCAAACAAGCAGGTGGGTCTGCTGATGAAAAGAGTCAACCATCGCCTATAGACACCAAAGGTGTTGCGTTGCTATCTTGTGGTGAGGTCTAATGCCACATACATAAGTTTACCCGGCTACCTTAGTCTCCAAACCGGAACAAGACAGTGACAATCACTGACGTTATTGCGGCAGGAATAGGCAAGGCGGTGGTAACAGACCCGGGCGAGACAATGCAGAACTCTACCACCTAGTAGCTACGATGGTAGTGACTCATATAGCCAATTGGTCGTCTTTTACGACTTTTTTTATACGAGTATATTATAAGATAGCAAACAAGCAGATGGGTCTCCTGATGGAAAGAGTCAACCATCGCCTATAGACACCAATGATGTTAATGGTGCGTTGCTATATTGTGGCGAGGTCTAATGCTACATGCATAAGTTAAGTGACTACCTCACCCTCAAAACCGGAACACGACAGTGACTAGCACTGACGTTATTGCGGCAGAAATAGGTAAGACGGTGGTACCAGACCCGGTCGAGCCGATGCAAAACTCTACCACCTTGTAATAATAATACCTGCCTGGCAGAACGGCAGTTTGCCTATTCTTCAAAAGAACCCGGGATCAACACGGGGAAAAAACATTAAATAGTACATGTATTTTTCATAAAGTTGTTTACATTAATTAGTACAAGCGTTTTTCAATAAGTTGTTAACATTAAATACTACAAGTGTTTTTCAATAAGTTGTTAACATTAAATACTACAAGTGTTTTTCAATAAGTTGTTAACATTAAATACTACAAGTGTTTTTCAATAAGTTGTTAACATTAAATACTACAAGTGTTTTTCAATAAGTTGTTAACATTAAATACTACAAGTGTTTTTCAATAAGTTGTTAACATTAAATACTACAAGTGTTTTCCAATAAGTTGTTAACATTAAATACTACAAGTTTTTTTCAATAAGTTGTTAACATTGAAGTTACCCCGGATTGATCGAGGTCACTTTCTGACTGCCTTAATTCGGACATCTCATAAAGGGCGAGAAAAAGAAATTCATGAAATAGACATCGTTGTCATATATTTAGGTGGTTCTGATAGATACGTCTTGATTGACTGTTACTACCACCTAACTCATTACTGCCGCAATAGTGTCAGTGCTTATCACTGTCGTATTTGGAGCATAAAGTAGCTGGTAAATTTATGCATGTGGCATTTCAATCTTCCACCTAAAACGCGTCATAAATATTTTTGATGTATATAGGCTATGCTTCTTGATTTAAAAAGGGAATTTTAAGTCAAAGTTAAGTCAGGATCATAAGCTAGATAATATTGAAAATCTTTAATAAAGTCTTAAATGTAAAAAAATGAAATCCTATAAAGAACAAGGCGGATATTTAATGGTTCAACAAAAAGGAAATATATTTTTTCCTTGTGATTTGATTAATGGGAAACACTTGTACTGTTTTACAGTAATGTTTGTTCTCAAACAAAACCTCCGAATGTTGCTATTCAAATCATTTTCAGAACAAAATAAAGGCTCGTTTGGCTTGTGATTGTTTTGACTAGAAATCGTAAGAGGTCAAGTGTAGCGGGTTCAAACCACAAGCCTGCAAGGATTATGTATATGTTAGGCCGGGTCATTTGAAGAATAGATTTTCTGCCATTGTACGTAGCAGTTTGTAAAATACGGACGATTGGCTGTAGGAGTCACATTAAAAGTTAGTAGAGTTCTGCAATGTCTTGCTTGCGTCTGATACCACCGCCTTACGCTAAAGAGTTTACTAGGAATTTGTATATGAAACCAGTTTACCACTAGGTGGCGCTGTACAAATCACATACAAATTTCTAGTAAATTCGAAACGCGCTCACAATCGAATGCGAAAAGAAAAACTCACACTTAGCACTCTGTTCCGCTTCTGGGGTTAAAGTAGCTGGCAAACTAATGCATGTGCTAATAAAACTCCGCTACACGGATAAAAATGCAGCATTAACATATTTGTTGTCTATAAGCAATAGTTTCTCGTTCTATTTGATAGCAAACAATAAGATTGCTCTTCTGAGCCATCTTATTGTTTGCTATCTAATTAAAAAAACGCCGAAAAGAAGTGTTACATACAGGTGCAACTTGTGCATCCAGAATTAATGGTTTTAAGTTCCGTTAAGTGACAATTAGTCAAATATCCAGTTCCAGGAAGCTTATGTTGTTTAAATTAACGACCTTTAGAATAGAGATTTATTAGGAATAAGTTTTAAAAATTCGAAGTTAGAACTTTATGTATTTGCGCGTGTCTGTCATTATTATACAAATGAAGTGACTGTATA
Organism: Apodemia mormo; assembly: GCA_036924255.1. Classification (NCBI taxonomy): domain Eukaryota; kingdom Metazoa; phylum Arthropoda; class Insecta; order Lepidoptera; family Riodinidae; genus Apodemia; species Apodemia mormo. Next base: position 1,995,521 of record JAUPFN010000009.1, on the reverse strand, counting down.
AAAAATGTATCTCCGGCTATTGTCTGATACGATTTCTAATTTATTTCGTATCACATGGTCTAATCATTTATAATCCTGATATTTTAATAGATAATGAGTATATTATATTTATCTATTTGTACAATTTTGCACGTACGTTTTTATCTTTGTCTAGGACATTGATCTCATTCGCTAACATTTTTAGTCTTTAATACCTGGAGGAAAAACTTTGTACTCCTTTTTGACATAATTGTAAAAGTGAAGTATCAAATTTGGTCAGTATCAAAACCAAATTAAAATTAAATAATATGCATTAGAAAAAAATAATTAATATAAATAAACATTACATCAATATTCATGTGACATAGATGACAATGTACACACACGTATATAATTTTGTTTACAACTAAAGTCTGTAGCCAAACTTAACGAGATTTTATTGTTTAGTTTATGGTCGAATGTTCGCCACAGGCGAAAGCTAGTTATTGTAATTAGTTGGTTGTATATAAATTAAGAATTTTATAGTTATAAAATATCTACGAAATTATGAATGTATTGCATGACAACTAAGGCCAAATATATGATACATTTAAAAAATATGAACCAACTGAATTGACCGCTCCGTTGGTCGAGTGGTTAGCGGCCCTGACTACGCAATCGACGGAGCTCGGGTTCGATCCCCAACGGGGACAAACATTTGTGTGATGAGCATAAATGTTTGTATTTCCGGGTTTGGGTGTTTATTATGTATCTAAAAGTATTTATATATGTATTTCTATGTATTAGTATCGTTGAATAACACCTGTAACACAAGCAAATAATTTGCTTACTTTGGGGTTAGATCAGTAATGTAATTTGTCCCGTGAATATTAAATATTATGTTATTATTACCTTTATTACAATATTTAAGATACTTAATAAATGATTGTGATTATGAAGAAATCACGCAACATTAAAAAATAAAACAACTTAGTAGACAATCTGATCTTATAAATACTGATCACGAAAATCATAATAAATAAAACTTTATCAAGGCGATATATATTTTCCTCAAAAGCAATATTAATATTGCTCTGATTCGATATTATCTTTGGTATCGTAAGCTAAGGTATGATTTACACGTCACGCTTGTTGCTACCTACGTGACGCTTTTGATAATAGCCGGAATGTAAGATAATAACATAATTATTCGATTGTTACCGATATTACTTTTAATTCTCGCTCATACGGTATTTCTAAAGAATGTAGAAATTAAATCCTCGTGTTGATACAGACCATTTTTTTAAATTAGATCAAAATGTTTGTCTGCCAGTTATTTCGTTAAATAAATGCGAAAAAAGGCAAAACGTATCATTAACATTGTGACTGTAAACTAGGTGTTTTAGACGTAATAACGTCTTATAAATCGATAAACGCCGGCTCATCGCATAAAAAACATGACTTATTATCACGTTCTGTCTAAACCGAGCGTGCAAGCGAGAGCGTGGAATAAGTGATAGAGAGACACGAAATTATTTACTTATGACGTTATTACGTAAAATTATCGTCCGTAAATCGATCTTACAGACAACCAGTTTTTTGCATAAGATGATAACCGAGAAGACTCCCGTGATGGAAATATATACCAATGGTGTTAATGGTGCGTTGCTTTCCGTATGGCGAAATAGACACATGCGTAAGTTCACTAGACAACTTACTCTCCAAACCTGGACGTGGACGTAACAAACGTTGATGCTATTGTAGTAGGAATAGGTAAGTTGTTGGTACAAAATCTGGACGGGACGCTGTAGAACTAGGAATTAGTCACGATTGTACTGACACATATAGCCAATCGTCCGCCTTTTAGGAACTGCTCGGCAGAATGGGCAGATGGTCTATTATTCAAAGATGGTCTGGACCAACACGGGGCAGAATACTGCAACCTACCGTCCGTGTTTGCTACATAATTTATGCCTACTGAAGTATTGTCTGTGCTTGTCGCTGTCGTGTTCAGAGTGATAAGTGTGAGTTTTTCATTTCGCATTCGATCGTGAGCACGTTTCGAGTTTACTAGGAATTTGTATGTGATTTGTACAGAGCCACCTAGTGGTAAACTGGTTTCTCACGTTTACCAATAGGTGGCGCTGTACAAATCACATACAAATTCCTAGTAAACTCCAAAACGCGCTCACGATCGAATGCGAAAAGAAAAACTCACACTTAGCACTCTGATTTGGAGCGTAAAGTAGCCGGTACACTCACGCACATGACATTCCAATATCGCCACACGCATATTAACGCACTATTAACATCTTTGATGTCTATAGGCGATGGTTATCTCCTACTATTAGAAGTAAAACTATGAAATATAAAATAGGTACACGGGCTTTGGCAACTTACCTCTTATTTGTATGTCGTCTATTACTACAAAAATAGATTTAGATAATATTTTGAATACAATTATTAATACTTGAAGCAGACACTTTGTACTCCTTTTTACGTAAACGATGGAGCATGAAGTTTGACACTGTTAAAGTGCATTAGAAACACATTAAATTAAATTAATATGAACCATATCTATACAAATCATTGATATAAAAAACCCAAGATACACAATCAGTGTATCAAAAACGTCCTACAAAAATGAGCGTACAATTTTAAATTGTGCACTCATTTCAAATAGAATCGCGTCGGTCGCGACACTGTAATTTTATTTCTTTTCGTACATTGCTTTGTAAAAACAACTATAAGTCTTGCACTTAAGGTTGGATATGCAAAGACATATGATTTTGCCATATCTATAACTACTTAAATGAAATTAGGGACACTTTTGAGTGTCAGTTTTGTTCGGGACTGAGCATCTAGGGTTTTTTATATCAATGATACAAATAAATAAAATTTAAGTGTCTGTAATATTAAAATAACCGATTTTAACTAAATGCATATTATAGATCTATACACGGTATATATACACCAAAATAACATTTTTTACAATTTTTGTCTGTCTGTCTGTCCGTCTGTCTGTCTGTCTGTTCCGGCTAATCTCTGGAACGGCTGGACCGATTTTGACAGGATTTTCACTGATAGGTAGCTGATGAGATAAGGAGTAACTATGGCTAGTTTTCTTTAGACTTTTTCTCACGCAGACGAAGTCGCGGGCACAGCTAGTTTACGATAAAGTTTATGGATCTTTCCATTCTTTAAAACTTTAGCACTTGGCATACGGCATTGCTTTTATATCGTAAGATAATATATATCAAACATATGGCTGGATGTAGGTACTGGGGAAGGTCAACTCTGACATTTCATAATCAGATTGATAGGGTGCTGTGTGAAGGTGGTGTCTAGAGTCTTCGCGAATGACGTATTTGTATGAATAGAGTAATTAATGTGGATAAGTCAATACAAATCTGCAAGGATCGTGTCATGACACTCGGTTCCTTTTTCCTACCCCGTAAGGGTTCTACCTTGAAGATATGTATGTAATATTATCAAAATAGTTATTCGAATCAAAGTAAATTATCTTTATTATAATGCCTCATAACAATAACATTCATTTATTTATATTTCAATAATATAAAAACAATCATTCACATCATAGTAAATATTATCTCAGGTACCTTGGCTCATAATAACATTGTTAATTTATTTTTATTTAATGTTATCAAAATAATATTTTATATCATAATAAGTTTTATCTCCAGTATAATGCTTCATGGTACAGAGGTTACGCTATTCGGCTTTATCCTAAAGTTCCCGGGTTTGAGCCCCGGTTTGAACAAATATAAGAATATAATTATGTTTTTATTACATTTGTGTTTTCTTATTTGGTTATTACAACGTTTAAAATAAAACTTCTGCAAAAAATAGATAAATATTAAAAGATGATAACGTGTGATCTTATACTATTTTTAGGGTTCCAAAGTAAACCCTTATAGTTTTGGTATGTCGGTCCGTCCGTCCATCCGCAGACTAGCAGCACTAGCTGTTATATTGTATAAGTATACAAGTTAATCAACAACAAAGAAGTAACATAAAATCTAGAAAAATATTATTTTTCACGGTAGCTCATCTTCATGTAAAGTGAGGATGTTAATTTTTTTTCACGCGTCCTCCATAGTTTTGTTGGATAGGTTTTTAAAAATGTCGTAGGTTTGTGACAACAATTTTTGAGTAAGGGACTTGTTTATAAAATATAAAGCTTTAAAGTGCAAATGTTAATTCTGGTATACAGAAGTTCCAGTGGTAGGAACGGGAGGTAGGCCCATTGCCCTTTTTTTAAAGTCAAATTTTTGTTAGAGTCGATTGTCCCGCCTCTGCCAGCTAAACTGTTAGCTTTAGGATAAGAAAAAAATTGTAGACGCAACCGGCAGCGTCCCACACGACGTCGACAGCGCTTTAAAAAACTTGCGTTCCGACGACGCGCCATGTGAACAGGCTCCAACAAGCATTCTACGAAAATTACAGATGTCTACCTATTTTTTGTTTAAAAGATAAAGCCTAAAATCGCCTCTGTGGTCTAGTGGTCCAGCTTTGGAGTTGACCACATGAGGTCCCGGGTTCGATTCCCGGGTCGGGCACTTTAAAAAAAAAAGTGTTTTTCAGTTTTCTGAGAAACTCAAAGTTGCCCGGGATTGGAAAGTGCCCGGTTGGCGATAGGCTTGCCACCTATCACATTTATGGGACCAAGTATCTTCGGCTAATCGTGGGTGCACTTGTTGTACCTCTGCCTACCCCTTCGGGGATATGGGCGTGAAGATACTTTTTTTTAAGATAAAGCCCTGTAACACAGATAGAAAAAAAATATATTAATATACTTACTCAACCTACCAAAGATTACCTACTTTTATTAATAGTATGATGCATAAATTTCAGTATTTTTTATATCTTAGGCTAGCCTAACATAATATCATATTCCTCGATGATAGAAAACGAGATGAACACCAAGGAAATCAAGGGTGCGCTGCTATCTATGTAGCGGCAGGGCAACTCTACATGTATAAGTTTACCGGCTATTTTTTCCTCCAAATAGAAGTACGTCAGTGACAAGCACTCACACTATATCAGCAGGAAAACCAGGCGAGATGTCGCGGAATAATGGTAGTGAACATTGTTTACTTTTAAGGAACTGCCTTTCAGAATTGCGGAATCACATATCTTAAAAATAAGTCAATGTACTAGAACTACTGTTAATTTACCTCTAACTTAAGTACCGGCAAATTAGGTTCATGTAACCATATCGTTAAAGGGTCGTTCGCTCTGTCATCAGTACATTCAGTGCAAGTACACTTGATGATACAGTTTCAAATTATAGATTATTGTTTAGCGTAAACTAGGCGTCTGAATTTTATAGAAGCATCTAAATACTATTTTTTGTCTCCACTGTTGGTCCTTGGTGAAACTTCCAAATGATTACTTTAAATTAAAACACTCGCAGTGTTTCAAAATTTCAAAACAGTACAATTGTTTATACAGTATCTTAAAATAAAAGCAAGCATTTAAGGCGTTCAAATTTTTAATTTTTTGCACAAATTGAAAAACACTAAGTCTAATCTACGATATAATATTATGTACCTATATATAAATATCAATAGAACAATATCTTCAGCTATAAGCATGATAGATTTGTAATTGGAACATTAAATTTTTTTAATTATTTTATTATTTTATACGCCTATTAACTGAAGTTAGTACCACTCATCACATCGATAAAAATTGCAAGGTGTTTTATGGACACCTGATGGGTACGGAGTTCCTTTTGCTATATATGAAACGAATGGCGTTCCGACCAGCGCTAAAATGACACGAAAAATGTTTATAATAACTAATATTCGGTAGGTAACTTACGAAGAAAATAATAGAAGGAAAATAAACAAGCCTGTAAGTGTAAAGACTGTTACACTTATTAATTTATTATTAAAGGAGATGTCAAGTTTAACTGGACGGACGAGTCATTTTCCTCCCCTCACTTTTTCTTACAATAACTCTTGATTATTAATATTTTTTATGATATTTAAAGATAATCATGAAATATTCATGCATATTCTCAAAAGTCATGGCAAGTTGAATCGATTGAAAAAAGTTTTAGTTTACTAGGTGATCGAAAAGTTAGAAACTTTACCTTCACAATATCAGTATAGAGTACTAGACGACCCGCCAAACCTTTTTTCTGCCATATAAATTAATTGAAGTGAAATTATGGCTAGGGACACCCCAATCACTAGCGGTATAAAATATACTTTACGACCTATTTTTATACCTACCAAAACAAAACAATTGCATAAAAATCGGTCGGAGATTTAAAGTGAGAGATTAAACTTGATAACGATTATTTACGAGTATTAACGATCCCCAGCTTACAAGTAGTAAAAACCTTTCCCTAGCTTTAATCTACCAATGTATCGGCAAATAATGCGTACTTAAGGTTCATGTAGCCATCGATATCGTTAAAGGGTCGCATACATCGCTTAGTCGCCGCTTCGATACACTTAGTACGGCCACACTCAATGATACAATTACCTCGCCGCTTATTGTTTTCGTTCGTCAATGTTTTTAGTGCTGTTATCAACACAGTTTTTTTTCTTTATTTAAGAGCTTAATCACAGTGTGATTATGTCGCTCTATAAAATCAACTTATAATTAAAACATTTTTTAAAAATTATTAAATTACACATAGTTCGGTATAGAATAAATAACAAGTAGCTTAACTAATGTAACTGATCCGAGAATTTTTTATGGTATAACTTTACAATTGATGCAATATGATTAGACTGCGGCTGGGATAAAATAATATTGCAATCAGCGAAATCTCTTAAGCTATTTTTACATTCCGTGGATCGGTAGGTTGCGTTACCAACACACTCCAACAAGACGTGAATTATGTCTTCTGATATCAACACAGTTATAACATTTAACACGGTTTTATAACTGAATTTCGCGTTTATGTTGAAAAATTGTAAATAACCAGTACATGAACGTATTTGTAGAAAACTGTTTTCTTTTTATTTTTATTGTGAATTGAATGGTTTATGTCAGCTATAATAATATTTTAATCTGAGTAAGGTTTTATATGTATATAGTATATATGTACACACATATTATATTTATTTATTTATTTGATACAAAATCCACAGCGCTTAATAATAAATACCTACAATTAAAAATAGTACTATAGCAATTATGGATTCACATCTATTTGTATTAAAACAGAGCTAACTTAGTAGTTTTTAAAAACAAGGATGATTTAAATAGTGTAAAATAAAAGTAATTAATAACTATTAATATTAGACGGTGGCCCCAGGAACAAACTTTTTTTTGGATCAATAACAAGCTGAATTTTTGTGATCTGAGGGCTAAGTGTCAGTTTTTCTTTTCGCATTACATACAAATTCCTAATAAACTCCAAACGCGCTCACGATCGAATGCGAAAAGAAAAACTCACACTTAGCACTCACCTTCATTTTGACGAAACGCCGATCTTTTTATCTTCGAAAAATCTTGAATCTGGTTACTAATTTCCCCCGTGTTGGTCCCGGGCCCCTTTGAAGAATAGACCAACTAACGTCCTACTAGGCAAGTCGTAAAAGGCAACTGATTAGCTATGTGAGTCACTACCATCGTGCCTAATAGGTGGTAAAGTTCTGCATTGGCTCGCCCGCGTCTGGTACCACCGCCTTATCTATTCCTGCCGCAATAGCGTCAGCGCTTGTCACTGTCGTGTTGCGGTTTGGAAGTTAAGGTAGCCGGTAAACTTATGCATGAGGCATTAAACCTCGCCACAAGATAGCAACTCACCATCAACATCTTTGGTGTCGATAGGCGATGGTTGACTCTTTCAATCAGGAGACCTATCTGCTTGATTGTTATCTTATGATATAAAAAAATATAACTAGAAAATCTAAAAAATATCCTATGTCTACTGACATTCTCAGGGTATTTTTTTGTATATGGGCTACAAATAATATTACCTAGATATCGTTTCCGGTGCTCGTTATACATTATTACAGAAGAAATAATGTATTTCTGATTTGGGTAATATGGGTATATCCAAGAAATTTATCTCTGATTTTATTACACACAAATCGTAAATTAATGACCGACCTATCGACGCTACGATCGCTGATTAGAATATAATTGGTTATTATAATAATTACAGTTTCATGTTACAACCTTCTGAACAAAACCCAAGGATTGATTTACTATTACATATAAAATAATTTAAATTAAACCATATTTTTAATAGTATTTTCTAGTAAATTTAACACATACTTAAATTTACTAGAAAATACTATTAAAAATGTGTAAATACTAAAGTGTTAATGGTGTGTTGCTATCTTGTAGCGAGGTCTAATGCCACATGCATAAGTTTACCGGCTACCTTACCTTCCAAACCGGAACACGACAGTGACAAGCACTGACGCTATTGTGAAAGGTGGTATAGTTATGGCGAGACAAAGCATAACTATACCACCTAGTAGCCACCATGGTAGTGACTCATACAGTCAATACGTCGCCTTTTACGACCTACCTGGCGGAACGGCAGTTGGCCTATTCTTCAAAAGAGCCCGGGATCATTACGGGGGAAAACCGTGAAAGGATTTTGATGAAATTTGTTATGGCGCGACTACATATATCGGGCTATGGCGAAGATTCGTGCTATCGCGATGTGTTCGGGCTATCCCGAACTGCTTCACGATACGCCTTGACGTGTCATGCAATAGGCGTCAAACTGCGGTTCGCAGGGGATATTTGCGCGACTCACGACAAAGAAATTATAATATAATTACGATAAACAAAAATAATGATAATAAATTATAATTTATCCGCATATATGTTTAGGTAATTTCATTTTTAAGTCGTGTTTTGACCTAGTGTATCAATGTATGCTATTTTATTTGGTTCCATGCTAGAAAAAAATAACACACGACAATATGACCTGTTTTTGAAGCTCATGAAGCTCATGAAGCTGTATCATAAGTTTGTTATTGTTGGGCGAATGAAATACAGTACACAGTAGCAAAAATTAAAGAATTTAAGGATTATTGTTCATGAATTAAGAATTTGAAAAGAAAAGATTTTAAGGAATGTTACAATATTCTTGTTTGCTTCGTCGGGGACCGCACAAATATAACCTGCCGGCCGCGGTTTGGTAACCAGTGATAATAAGACGTCACTATGACGTAAACAGTTGTCCCGATGTAGTTCGTGACAACATCGTGTTAGCGCAAACCTTCGCCGTAAGCCAATATATGCAGCTGCGGAGTTATAACCTGATCTTTACTCAAACTTAACACTAATAGTGAGCTGTTGAGTCTGTGTTGTTAAGTGATAACAACACAGACTCAACATATAAACAACAAAGTGTATTATTCCCGTGAGATATATCAAAAATGCACACGTACCAGCACTGGGCGTTACGTTGTTTCTAATATGATAACGATGCAGTTTCGATTAATTTATAGAGTAGCGAAATACTACGCGCCACAAGCGTAACGCGTTTCAAAATATTTGAAAGATCTTACAGCATAGGTCAGGTAATTATATACAGACGATTTATTTAGGTAGAATAAATGATCTATATGAGATTTTTTTATATCGTTAGAAGATGGTTCTCTTGATGGAAAGAGACAACCATCACGAAAGATGTTAGTGGTGCGTTGCTATCTGTTTGGCAGGATGGTAATGCCACTTAATCTAAACCGGAATACGACAGTGACAAGCATTGACGCTATTGTGGCAGAAGTAGATAAGGCGATGGTGTCGAACATGTGTGTGAGACGTTGCACGTATTGCAACGCGCAAATAACATTTTTGGTGCAACAATTATAAGCGATGGTTCTGTTTCCATCGGCAGAGTCATCTGCTTGTTTACTATCTTATGATATAAAAAAGATGAATAAATTGTTATTATAAAAAAATAATTATATATCCAATAAATTTAAATAATATTCTATTTTGAACACACAAAAAATCAATCATGTTTATTCAAACGTTAGAATTGTAAGTGATGTGATGCTATCAGCTTTGATCACATATTCAGTATTCATCAATATTGAAATTTGTTACTATATTTTAATATTGTTAAAAAATGATTATTACGAAATTGGTAATCTATAGGTTAGGTTATTCAGTTCAGACTATAAATTTTCTGCTTTAATTGCCGAATTAGGAAGAACTATTATAGATTTTTGGGACTTTCTTTCAATTAATTAATTTTTTTTTTAACTCAAAGTATGATGAACAACTAAATATTTCGAATGAGTATGTAAATTTAGTAATTCCGTTTTTCGCAACAAATATTTATTTTTAATTTCAAACTAAAAAATAGACATATGGGATCTCCAATCCATCATGATTTTGTCACTTTGCAAAACGGATGGCATGGAGGTATTTCGATGTTAGATTTTAAAAATTTATTCATAATATATTACAAGACAAAATTCCCTTATCCCATTAAATAATCGATTAAGTCGGCAATAACAAGGACATCTTTAACTTAAAGTTTCACTTGTAGCAAGACCCTGAATTCAGACAACATTTAAAATAAAATATTATCTCCAATAGGCAACAAAATACTAATAATTGCAAAATGTAAATCCATATCCCATATACGAAAGTTGATAGGATAAATGAATAACTTTAGAATTATCTTCGTAGTTCAAAGCAATTGCTGATTGTAGACTAAGTCTACGTGATAAGGATGTATAAGTAAGTACTCATGATATAAATGAATGTTTACAATATGAATAAATGACCCTATAGGGATATCAAATAGTAAGTATCAACTGTCAAGAACTCTTTCATTTAAAATAAAAGTTAAAAATATTTGAATAAACAGTGCTTTTAATTTTTTATCTCATGAGTTACTAGCTATGCTCAAAAGCTCGCTACACTGCATGATTACATTTTTTAATCTGAATCCCATGAAAGCTTTGCTGTTTTCATTAGATTTACATTCAAAAATTGCTTTGAAGCGATCAAAAGTATTCATTATCTAGCCATAATATATCTGTATATCAAATTCGGCTAACTATTGAATCTTGAAAGGGTTACAAACCAACACACAAAATTTTATAATGCCTTTCTTATCATAAAATTTCAAACAAGCAGATGGATCTCCGATGGAAAGCGGCAACCATCGCATAAAGACACCTAAGATGTTAAAGGTGCGTTGCTATACTTGTGGCGGGGTTTTAATGCCACATACGTAGGGTTAAGATAGTCTCTTAATTTAACACAGATTTACTTAGCATCCATAATTTGAAAAGAAAGAAAAATATGTTGGAAGTTTAGAATTTTGCTGTAACAGAATTCTTAATAAAATTTACCGAAGAAATTCATAATGAATTTATTTTGAACTTAGTTGAGAGTTACACAAGCGTGTTAGCCTTGTGAAATATAATTATTGAAGTATTTTCAAGTACGAATTTTTTCTGTGTAACTTTGATCCCACTAATATTAAATATGCGCTAGTTTATATGTGTGAGAGAGAGGAGAGATAGAGATTATTTTTTGTGTATAAGATGGACAAACATAAGCAAATTGCTCTTCTGATGAAAAGAGACCAAAGATGTCAATGTTACGTGCATAAATTTACTATAGCATAAATTTACTGGTTGCCTTGTCGTCTTAAGAGGCTGGAAAACTTTTTTTTATATACCATAAGATAGCAAACAAGCAGATGGGTCTCCTGATGGAAAGAGTCAACCATCGCCTATAGACACCAAAGATGTTAATGGTGCGTTTCTATCTTGTGGCGAAATCTAATGCCACATGCATAAGTTTACCAGCTACCTTACCCTCCAAACCGGAACACGACAGTGACCAGTACTGACGCTATTGCGGCAGGGATAGGTAAGGTGGTGGCACCAGACCCGGTCGAGCCGATGCAAACTCTACCACCTAGTTGAATTTTGTTGAAATTGATGTTATTTGCTATTTGCTATAGCACATCACAAAAAATATATTATGTTAAATAATTATCATATGTCAATGACAGTGGCCGTACTCGATACATAGCTATAGTTGAACAAAATTGGGTTGATAGAAAATATTTATAAAATTGCGAAGATTGGTCTTAAATCATCATTAAACTTTTCTATATCTTTATTTTTTTGAGGTATAGGTCTGCAGTTAAAGCATGAAGTCATCATATTTATGCTTAAACCATAAAGCTGTATTATATCTGGAGGCAGCACTTCACAATTTTAAATACTGTTGTCATCTTCTGAGGTCTTACTATCTATTTCTAACACAACTGTATAAAAAGAGATGGAGAGACCTCACAGATAGATATGTAACGTAAATATGTGTTTCAAGTGATTGGTACGAGTGCTAACTCCTATACGTAATACTTCATGGCCTTAACCGCTCGTGAATCATATTTGATAAATAATTTACACTTTTTTATTTCAATATTTATAACTAGCTGTTGCCAGTGTATTCGTCCGCGCGGACTTCGTTTATTCCGCACAGCACCTCCTCCGTAGGTGATAGCGTGATAATATGTAGCCTATATGTTGACCCGACCTGTTAATAATATTCATGCAAAATTTGAAGTAAATCCATGCAGTACTTTTTGAGTTTACCCTGGACAATGGACATATATACAGACAAACTGACAAAAATTCTAAAAACTATATTTTTAGCTTCGATATCGATTGTAGATTACGCCCCAAGTATTCTTTTAAAAAATATTCAATGTACAGTTTTGACTTTCCTACGATTTTATTATATGTATAGATAAGACCTGGCCGCCCAGTTACACTGACAGTGGGCTCTCGTTTATTTCGACAGAAATAGAGTGCGCGTTTTTGGTGTTGTCAGCGTCTTAACGGGAATACGATGATAACAAACATATTTCTTTCTATATTTTTCCATTATGAAAGCCACCTAGTAGTTTGCCATCACATTATGTTAAAAAAAATGCGTTTGCATTTTAAGTCAGCCACGGCTAGGTATATATGTATATATGTGTAGAGCACTATCTTGGGTTATTTGTTGTTATTGATTGCTTGCAACATTAACAACATAATAGACGTAAAATAAGGCAATTATTATTTTATATATTTTTATTTTTTATTTTTCCCGTGTTGGTCCCAGGCTTCTTTGAAGAATAGGCTAACTGCCGTTCTGCATGGCAGGCTATGTCTATACCATTGTGACAACTAGGTGGTAGAGTTCTGCGCTGTCTCGGGTCTAGTACCACAGCCTTATCTATTTTTCTTTTATCTATTTTTTTTTATTTAATAGCGTCAGCGCTTGTCACTGTTGTGTTCCGGTTTGGAGCGTAGGGTAACCGGTAAACTTATGCATGTGGCATTAGACCACGTCACAAGATACGCAACGCACCATTTCACATCTTTGGTGTCTATAGGCGATGGTTGACTCTTTCCATCAGGAGACCTATCTGCTTGTTTGCTATATTATGATATAAAAATACTCTCCTGAATAATATCGCCTATATAACGTAAATCCATATGCATAAATTTACCAACTACATTATTCTTAGTACTTCCTTTCGGAAAACGGAAAAATGACAGTGTCAAATTTGGAAGCTATTGCGGCTTAAATGGGATAGGCGATGATATCAAAATTAGCTGAGATATAACAAAACTCTACCTAGCTCACAGTTGTACAATAGTAGAAAAAATTTCAATTAGCTTGAAAATTAAAAAAAAATTTAAATACTATAAAAACAAAAAAGAAAAATGTCGATACGTGAGACTCGAACCCGCGCCCATCTCCCTCAAGCCGGGACGCTCTGCCACTGAGCTAGTGTCGACGGGCTAAACGTGGCGAAATTCTTCTTTGTTATATGATCGATTACGTCGATCGTACTGATCGCTAGATATACATATGTATGACTATTCATTTAGCTTTTATAATTTGCTTGGCAAAAAGTTCCAATCTCCAAATAGAGCCTGCAGGCCTACTCTTGACAACGATATAAATCTTAAACCAATATTGATAAAAACAATACGTTTCGATATCGTCAAAAACCGGTACTCTTGAAACCAATATTGCCCACATTGATTCAGTATAGTAACCTAATTATTGGAAATAGATGTCATCGTTACACGTCAAGCTAGTGTTACAAATGAAAATTTTAAGTACCGTTTCAAACAAAATAACAAATAAAAGCAATAATGAGTAGTTCCAAAAAAAATATTTAAATCCGTGTGGCGCTGTCGCTGAATTCAATAATTGAATATAGTTGTCCAGAGTACAAAATACTTCAAAATTCATTATTCATTTAAAATTGAAATCGGTTTTCAAGAGTAGCCCTACTGAAAATAAACACATTCTATTCTGATTCGTCAGCACTTGGTGAAACTGTCTTTCAGTTATTTGTAAAAACACACTTTTACTGAGTAGTACTTTACTACTGAAAATATTGCATATGTTATTCATGTTTAGACTAAAAGAGTTTGTAACTAACTGCTTGATTATACGCGAAATCAGTATAACTTTGAAATGTGCTTGAAAATATTTATTTGAATATAACCTTTTCTACTTGTCTAACCTTATCTTTTCTATTTTTTAAAAAAAAAATTATCTTCATTCCCATATCCCAGAGGAGGTAGGCAGAGGCACAACAAGTGCACCCATGATTAGCTGAAGATACTTAGTCCCACAATGTGATAGGTAGCCTAGGCTAGCCTATCACATTGTGGGACTAAGCTAGCCTAGGCTAGCCTATCGCCAACGGGGCACTTTCCAATTCCGGGCAACGTTGATTTTATCAGAAAACTGAAAAAACACATTTTTGAATTGCCCGACCCAGGAATCGAACCCGGGACCTCATTTGGTCAACTCTGACACGAAACGACTAGACCATAGAGGCGATTTTTCGATCTTAATATTTTATCCTGTAGAAGAAGTTTTTTAATAGTAAAAAAACACTTATTTCTAGTGTTATTTAATTTTACGTTAAAATTTATTTACAGCCATAAAAATACTATAAAAACTAGTTTGAAAAGGAGTACTATCATAAAACAAAAAGTTCACGCTATATAGAATTACTAGCTGTGCCGGCGACTTCGTCCGCGTGAAAAAAATCTAAAATAGAATTAGCCTAAGTTAGTCCTTATTACCGTGGTTTAAATTATAGACAGTCATGGGGTTTGAACCGCATAGTTCTCGTTCTCGTGGGATTTACAAGATAACAACCTACGTCCCTTCTCGGGTCTCAAACTATACTTGTACCAAATTTCATTCAATTCGGTTCGGTGGTTTAGGCATGAAGAAGAGACAGACAGACAGATTTACTTTCATATTTATAATATTAGATATATATTTGTATGGATTACATTATAAAGCGTCTCTATCTGCGTTTCTGTTTTTTATATCATACATACACAAGCGAGGCATACACGCAAGGTTTACCTATTAGAAGAGACATCCATCGCTTATAAATACCAAAAATGTTAATGATGCTTTGCTATCCTTGTGTCCTAATGCCACATGCATAAGTTTACCGACTACTTTATCCTCCTAACTGGAATATGACAGTAATAGACAGGGCGGTGGTACTAGATTCGGGCAAGACAATGCAGAACTCTACCCCTAAAATACTTGTCGCTGTCATGTTCGGGCTTAGGGAATAAGTAGCCGGTTAACTTATAAATATAGCATTCCAACCCTGATATACATATACCAACGCATAATTACCATCTTTGTTGTCTGCGGGCGATGGGTATCTCTTTCCATCGGAAGAATCATTTGCGTCTTTGCTGCCCTAAAAATCGTGCTACATATTGTGTTCACGGTAAATAAATTAATTGCACTACAAAAGTTTCAACATATATATTGCACTACTTGCCACAGATCATGAGGCAGGTTCGATCTCTGTTCAATCCTGAACAATGGATTCAGCAAGCGGACCACCAACCCCAAACGATATACTCCCTCAGCTATTTTATAGATTCAGGAGTTACTTTGCGGAAATCCATTGTTAAGACGAACAAAATTAGTTATTTTGCAAATGTCCGCGAACATTTAAGTGTACCTTTGACCTATGTACCTTTGTCCAGACCTATGTAGTCTACCTTTAAGCAGACCTACGGTAAGTTTGTTCCATTTCTTACACCGCTTTTATATGTTTTCCTTTCAGTGACATCGCAAAGGTACACTTAGAAAATTCGCAAACACTTAGAAAGTTCGCGTAAATTTGCAAAATAACTAGTTTTTTTCGTCTGACGCCCTCAGCACCAAAAGACATGATGCTGACGCAATCACTAGCTTCGAGACGGCCTAATAATCTAAAAAAAATGCCAATTTAGGCTGCAAAGTACATCTCCACCGTCGTCGTTTCTCACACACACTAATAAGACTCAACCATCGTACATATTATGTAAACACAATAAATCACTCAGCAAATTAAGAATAAAGTCTCTTCTCAATCAGTTTTTGGTTGTTTAACCTCCTGGGTAACTGAGGTATCACTGTGGCGAAGACAACATCTAAGTTCTTAATTGCCTGGTTCCTTCCTCTGGCCTGACGGCAGTGAAAAGATTCTACCAAACCTTAAAAGCTGACTTCCTATCACTTTCCTTTCCATTGAACTTCGTGGGATCGACATTTTACTAAGTTTCCTCTCACTGTGGTAAGCAGTGAGAAAACCGCCACCACCTTTATACTTGACATCCCTCCTCCCCATCTTTTACCTTAGGTCGCACGGTACAAACATCCTGGTTTATTATTATGTGTACATATTCTATATATGGTAGGGCTGGGGCACTCTAGGGACGCTAGGGACTAAGGGCAGTAGGACATTAGGACAGTAAGGCCTTAGGTTCTGTAGGGTATTTACGCTACCAAATAACCCTGCCATATTCATGTGCAGCGTGTAGTGTGAGCTATCGAAGGAATTTAACATCACCTGCACCGCCGCGTTGTACAATCTCCGTGTCGGGCCAAAGCGTTATTGAGAATTTTTCGAGGTATTTCTCTAGTCAATCCGAATTTCAGTAATAGGTCAACGTCTGGTGGTAGTGTGGTAACACCTCCGTTCCTCAAACGAGCTGGTACGTGGAAATGTTTATCAGGTCGTTAAAATGCAGTGATGAGGATCACCACCGAACATCACAAATCAACAAACCGATCAATCGCGATTTAACGGTACCATGGGTAAACCAGCAAGTCTATGTGTCCGGTACACTATGCCTATCTCACAAGGCAAGTGGCATATTGATATTTACTTATGATTTTTTAATTTCCAGGAGAATGGGTGCTTATCCTAGTATCAGCTTTAAAACAAATCTCTGGACACACACAAAGTGAGCGTAATTTAAATACTGAAGAATTTTACAAACTAGTCACGTTAGAGAATCTGAAGATGGATCATTTCGCCATAATTTTCATAATGGCTCATGTTGTATCTTTCTCCATGTACTTTTTAGTTGGTGGATTCTTACACGTAAGTGATATATTAATATTGTTATATAATAATTTGCCTACGAGTATTTACTTAACACAAATTCAGTACAGTTATTGTGCTAGTTTACTTTGTTTAAAAATATTTCTAACTTTGTGAGAGTCTGGTGCCTAAAAAGGTACTTAAGAAAACCAGTAAGTAACACAGATTTGTCAGTCTATTAGTCCGGTATTCGGGTCCGGCAATCCTAAACCTGTGTTTTTTTAGATTTTTGCTTAAAATAACGTTGCCTGGGCTTGGATAAATGCCCGGTTGGCCATAGGCTTGCCACTTATCACTTTGTGAGACCAAGTAATTCCAGTTAATCGTGGGTGCACTGGTTGCACCTTTGTTAATCTCTTCGGGGATACGAGCGTGAAGATAATTTTTGTAACACAGGTCACCAGCGCTCTCCCACCGAAAGAAATCATTGTCCTATATTATAATACAATTTACTCTATTGCTAAGTAAAAGTAGTATATCAAACTATCTAATCTGTATTGATAATATTATAAATACGAAATTTGGATGTTTGGATGGATTGTTATTCAGTCACGCAAAAACTACTAAACGTATTTGAATGAAATTAGGCGTGAAGGTAGATGATGACTTGGAATAGCACATAGGCTACTTTTAATCTTGAAAAAATAAGGTGATCCCGCGGGATTCGCCAAACACTTTTATAACGCAGCGAGCTGCACAATGCAGCTAGTATAAAATAAATGAAACGACTATAATGAATGCATGTATCAGTTTGTATGGTAGATTATACACCTATATGTATATTTTATTGTTTTACATAAGTTTGTGAATTTAGTATTGGGATGAAGCCGTCGCGCGCATGAGTGTGCTTATGTATCCATGTGTGTATGTGTTTAGCCGATTAATTACAAGTGAGAGTTAATATGATATTTGCCTGAATTACATTGGCTGAAATATCTATATCAATATTATAAATGCGAAAGTTTGAATGTTTTGATATATGGATGTTTGTTACTCAATCACGCAAACACCACTAAACGGATTTGAATGCAATTTGGCAAGCAGGTAGATGATTGCCTGTAATAGCACACAGGCTACTGTTTATCTTAGAAAAATTATGTAATCCCGCGGGATTTGCCAAAAAATTTTATAATGCAGCGGGCTGCATGCTGCAGTTAGTACGTAATAGACCTTATAATTCACTTATAATTTAGAGAAAAAAGATCTTTTAGGAAGATTTCGTTTATAAAATATTGTTTTCTATATGATATGGGTTAAAAGGGACTCGGTCTATTCATATTAAAAAGTTTTAAGGGACTAAGTTACTACTATTTTACAACAGAAATTTCTTTATAAAGAAATATTTGATCTATCGTTTAGTTTATTATAAAGGTAAGGTTAAAGGAAACAAAAACATTTATGAGAATGAACTGAATAAAAATAATATGTGAGACAAACTTTACCCCTAAGTCGTTATTGTCGGGTCATATTTTAATTGGGAATGATTTTTTGTAAGTGTTTGCAGTAAAAAAGTTTGTCTTGTTGAGACAATATTCCATTTTGATATAAATCGTTTGCATGGTAGCAAAAATAAAGACCAGTAGCTTAGTAAGACTTTAAGAATAACCCGTTGGGCTCTTTCAATTATAATTGAGTGCGTTTTTACAATACCTACCTCCCCACAAGAGAATACAATAACTTAATTAAGACTGAGCTAAGGTATCGTTCATTATCTTAATAAATTTTTAATCAGCAGACTGTCTAAGCATTTTAAACAAATTAATTTTTCACGTAAACGAGTTCCCAGAATTTTAATATATAATTTAAAGCTTAAAAATTGGTCAAAGACGACATCTAGTGTCGTAATTATTTGATAGAATCGACAATTTGGAGTGAAGAACATGTACATGATATGTTATTTCTGTCACAAACGTGTGCGATGATATTTAGTGGAACCAGCGGGACTAAGACTTATGAGAAAAAGTTATACATTAATATTTAGCAACCTTTAGTGTCAACATATTATGCTTTAGCCGCTCATTTAATTGTTATATACTTAATTGTACATAAAAATACGTCAGCTCAGGTATCTTCTTTAAGTAGCAGAGTCATCAGCAATACCAATTATATTATTACTCACTACCAAACCCAATAAATAGGTATAGCCACACGTTAACTTAGATGGAAAGTTGTGAATTACTTTTTTTTAATAATAATGCAGTTCAAAATCATTCAAAATTTATGAAACACTAATTTAAGCGTGTTGATTTTTTGGAGAGTAGAATATTTGCTCATCTTTGCTAAGCAAACATTATTATTTCCACGTAGATTAGTTCTGTAATGTCTCGCGTGTTTTTGTTATTACCTTTAAATTTTTATTGCAACAGAATCAGTTTTTATCATATTCGTTTTATGGTGTGTATAAATAAAATAGTCGGCTAATTTATGTATTTACTAGGTGGTAGAGTTCCGTAACGTTTCGTCTGGTTTTATTACTCGCGCGTTGCTTATTCCTGTGGTAATATATATAATATTATACTTATAATTTTCCTGCTCCAGTTTTATACGTAAAATAGTCAGTAAACTAATGTATGTGACATTACCATCTTATCACATAGATAGTAACGCATCATTAATATCTATTGGCGATGATTGATCAAAACTATCTAGTTGTTTGTATACTCTGATGACAAAATGTTTAATAATATTTTCAATATGCATAAATTGTGGTTATATTTATCAATTGCTAGAAACTTTAGCAAATTCGCTATCCCATTTTATAAAATAGATTTTTTAATTAAACTAGATATGTACTCGTATTGCATTACTATAGAATCTTTTGTAGAAACTCCCAAAAGACTCAAAATATCAAGTTTCAAGGAATGTGTAATCAAGAATGATTTGATTGGTGAGTTATAGTTTTTATTTAAGACTTAAATTGTGTTTGTCGCAGTGGTACTTCTACATTAAGCGTCGACACCTGGCACACGAATGGAAGATCCAGCCGGACAAGTGGATCAGCCCCGAGCTGGAGCGGCACGAGATCCTGCTGGGCACTCTCGCTCTGCTTTTCACCAACTCCTTCTCCGCCATCGTGGCCTGCTACATCATGAACGGGAACCCCTCTACCGTCTACTACCAGTTCGATGAGTATGGATGGCTTTGGTTTTTCCTACAGTTTCCTCTTCTATTTATTGTTGAGGTTGGTGTTTTAAATTGATTTTATAAATTTAAATTATATTTTTTCTTAACACTTTCTTTAATTTGTGGCCAACATATCAGGCTTTGTATTGATCTTTGTACATTTAACGAGCAGGTACTTACAGCTTTAAAATACTTACTTTTTATCATAGATATTATTGATGTTCATAAGTATTTCATATTTGGGGTTTTGAAAGATACTGGGCTGCCTTAGAAGAAAACCATATCAAAATAATGGTCTACATGCGGCATGACACCATCATACTATAGAATGGAAGCCCGTGCATTTTTTAAGGACCCTGAGCCAAGTCTGCTACAAGTAGTACAAAGTGACTGAACATTTCCTTCGTTGGCATAGGCCAGAAAGCCACAATATCTGCACGGAGATAGAAAAAAGGGCTGCTACATATTCATCAATTCTGCCTTAGCAAAAGGACCTCACTTACGAGTTCCAGAAGGAAGCCCTTGTTCTTTCACCAATTTTGCCTATGTGGATTGTGTGGACATTGTGGATACAAAGAAATAATATTTTATTCGACTATATATATATATATATATATATATATATATATATATATATATATATATATATATATATATATATATATATATATATATATATATATATATATATATATATATATATATATATATATATATATAGTGATTCTTTCAGTGTACAAGCATGTAGCAGTGACGACCACACACTTTGTGTAATGAGACTTACCTAGTGATGTCCTCCCCGACCTATCAGTTCTTCATCTTGCTGGACCAGCTTGGTCTTCACATATTTCACATGCTTTCTTGCACTTCTTGCACTCAATTTTACAAAGTACGGCGTAGTAAAATCCACGTAAAACTCGTTTGTACCGGACAACATCCTGATTGATGCATATATTTCCTTTGGTAGCTGAATCTTCAGCAATCATGCATCAGTGAAAATACAACAAGTTGTCATTACTTTTACTACTATTTGTACCGCTTAAGTTTGGATAGACTTTTAGTTCAATTGTCTAATTACCATCTGACCTTTTTTTCAATCAATCAATCATTTATTTATTGCAGAAAATAGTCGTGAGAATCAATCATTTATTGCAGAAAATAGTCCTTCGTGAGTGTCTGCAGGTCCTCACCATCCTTACTTGGTGTTTTGTAGAGGGTGGTTGATAAAATTCTCGTACGTGGAATATTTTTGTTTTTTACATTATCAAATCAATTGACGTTTATGTGTGCATAAACGCACACACATGGATAAAATATACGCACTCTCGTTTGCATGCATTTTCAAATATAATATAATATATATAAATATTCACGGGACAAATTACACTGACTGATCTAACCCCAAAGTAAGCAAATTATTTAAAGAAAGAAAGAAAGAAGAAAGAAAGAAAATATTTATATAATATATAAGTTATGGGTGTTACAAGTCGTTAAAAATAAATTAAGTTACCAACATATTCTACCAATGTATGGTGTGCAAATATTTAAAAAAAAATATCATTATATAATATTACATTTAAAACTATAAATTGTATCGATTTTTTAGAATTACTACCGGATCGGAACGCGGCCATACACTGAGAAGATCCGGCGGAAGAAACTCAGCGGGCTGGTTTTTTTTCGCTATTTTATGTTCTTGTTATAAATATACAGGGATGATTCCATATTACAGAGTTATTTTTATAATTACAAGTTTCATATTTTGAGTAATTTTTTTTAAAATAATTTACAAAATGTAAATGGTTGACTCTTTCCATCAGGAGACCCATCTGCTTGTTTGCTATCTTATGATATAAAAAAACATTAAAAATTTTTAAGGACAATTCAAACTTATATTTCTATCCATTAACATTTAATTTTATCGGCTAAAAATTTTTTAATATCATAATAAGTTTTATCTAACAGCAAATCAAACAACTTTTTGCGAAATTTATTTATTGGCAATGATTTAAGACTATCAGGAATATGATTGTATATAATAATAGACATACAATACACATTTTTTGTGAAAATATTTAGTTTTTGGTTAGATACATATAATTTCTTACTATTCCTGAAATATGAGTTACCAGTACTTCAGCATTTGTTTTAAATAACTTTTGGTGCTTTTTTACAAATACGCATACCTCTAAAATATACAAACATGGTAAGGGAAGTACCTTAAAAGATTTGATAAGTGGTTTAAAGGAATGTAACTGATTAACACCACATATTGTTTGTGTTATGGGTGTTAGTCAATGATACAAATACGATACAAATAAATAGAAATACATATATAAATACTCGTACATACATAATAAACACCCAAACCCGGAAATACAAACATTTATGCTCTTCACACAAATGCTTGTCCCCGTCGGGAATCGAACCCGAGCCCCGTTTCTTGCGTAGTCAGGGTCACTAACCACTCGCACGCACACGCTCTCCCTCATATTAATTATAACCGAAGTGGAATTTACTGTTAGCGATATAAAATTATTGCTCATTTCTATTTACATTTTACTTTTGGTGTAGTGTGCAATCTCAACACTAAGAGATTGTTAATTTCCAGGACTACGTGACGTACATCTTGCACCGGCTGTACCACCTGCCGTTCTTGTACAAGAACTTCCACAAACTGCACCACAAGTACAAGGTGCCAACCGCCTTCTCCGTCGTTGCCATTCATCCCGTCGAGATCCTCCACATGCAGGCCGTATTGACCATGCCACTCTTTTTGGTGCCCGTACACTGGCGTAAGTTATATATCTGTTTACTGAGTCATTTCATAATGGTTTTCTTACGAGATAGATAGACTGATAAGTCTAAACATGCTCCTGGTTCAACGATATACACATACAGACATGTCTTCTACGATAATCACTTTATAACCAGTGAAGTGATAATATCTGGGACCAAAAACTTCACAAAGGACATTACAAGTTAAAACACCACTGTGAAATTTTGCGTCGATATCGATAACTTTCTCTAAAAAAAGCCTAATAATACACAGGTTGCACAGCCTATACGATGTGAATGATAAAAATGCACTCAAGTATCGTGCTGCTTGAAGCAAATGAAATATCTTACTTCATTCTTCTTACATTTTTGTAAAGTGAAATGTAAATATAGCTAAGCCCTCATTTCTCTTTGTGATCAAGATCTAGAGGTCTCTTTCAGCTAAAATTTAATATATTTTCTAATTGGTTTACAAATTGAAGCAGTCCGTTGAAGCGCGGGCAGTAACTCTGCTTAACATAACTAGTCTGCTCGATAAGTTGAAAATGGTCTAAAATAGAGATACTGCTCTTAAAATTATGTGCAATAGTTCATTAGATCCAGAATGAAGCCTAGAAAAATGTGCTAAAATCGTTTATTAGCACATTAAAAAATTGCAAAAGTTATAAACAATTAAAGATGAAAAAAATGGCATTTCGTTTTTTGCCAATATTTCATAAACTATTAATGTTATTAATTAGTCAGTTGGTTAATAAGAAATATGTGTAATCTATATATATATATATATATATATATATATATATATATATATATATATATATATATATATATATATATATATATATATATATATATATATATATATATATATATATATATATATATATATATATATATATATATATATATATATATATATATATAATAAAATCGTAGGAAAGTCAAAACTGTACATTCAATATTTTTTAAAGAATACTTGGGGCGTGATCTACAATCGATATCAAAGACAAAAATATAGTTTTTAGAATTTTTGTCTGTTTGTCTTTATGTATGTCCGAGGTAAACTCAAAAAGTACTGCATGGATTTACTTTACATTTTGCATGAATATTACTAACAGGTCGGGTCAACATATAGGATACATATTATCACGCTATCACTTACGGGGGAGGAGCTGTGCGAAGTAAACGAAGTCCGCGCGGATGAAGTCGTGGGCAACAGCTAAAATATAAATTAGATTACAATTATTCAGCCTGCAACCAAAATCCTTGTCTCCATGCTTTCCACAACAAAAAAAAACGAATTAGATACCGTCTACTATTTCACAGTATGACGATTTGTGGCAAATATTATTGTTTTCCAAAATTAATAAAGTCAGTTTTCAACCGCAGATATTATTTGAAGTAGAGACAAAGAATTTGAAACAAAAAAAAAAAAGATAAAAAATAAGTAGACAAAATGTAATTTCTCATTATATACTTATTCGAAACCTTGATGTACGTAAAAATATTTGCTTATTTAAAAATAATAGTGATATTCACTCCCTAAATACGAGGAACAAAAACAATCTTGCTGTGCATGTGTCTCGTCTCCACAGCATAAGAAATTCTTTTATAGAGCAACGTATACGTTTTCACAATAAGCTGCTGATGTCATTAGAGATTTACCAGCTAATATATTCAGAAAATGTCTTAAAACAAAACAAAACTTAATACAATACCTAGACGACATGAAAGCATGGAATTAACTGTTCATCGTATTGCTTACAAATTGACTTTATGTAATATCTTAGTTAAAAATGATATGCAAAAAAGACATGCCCGTTGGGTTTCTTCCGCCGGATCTTCTTAGTGTGTGGCCGCGTTTCCGATCCGGTAGAAGTTTTAAAAAAAATATTGTCACGTCAAAAGAACTTGTATAAATTTTGATTGAATAAAGTGCTTAACTGATTTCTGTTTTTTTTAAATGTGGAAATAAATTTACGCAAAGAAAGTCTTCGTGTAATTTTTTTTTGTTTTATACATTCATTTAAAGGAGGGACAATTGATAAATGTTTTAACGTTATTGCACTAATTAGTAGTATTTCAAAGAAATCGAGTAGTTCGAAGAACTCGAGAAGTTTGAAGAATTCAAGGAACATTTGAGAGTGCCGCGACGCAATGAGCTGGCAAATGAGCTCGCCGTGTTGGTCCCGGCCTCCTTTGGAGAATAGGCCAACTGCCGTTCTGCCAGGCAGGTCGTAAAAGGCGACCGATTGGCTATCGAGTCACTAACATCGTGGCTACTAGGTGGTAGAGTTCTGCATTGTCTCGCCCGGGTCTGGTACCATCACCTTGCCTATTCCTGCCGCAATAGCGTCAGTGCTTGCCGCTGCAGTGTTCCGGTTTGGAGGGTAAGGTAGCCGGTAAACTTATGTATGTGGCATTAGACCTCGCCACAAGATAGCAACGCACCATTAACATCTTTTTTGTCTATAGGCGATGGTTGACTCTTTCCATCAGGAGACCCATTTGCTTGTTTGCTATCTTATGATATAAAAAAAAATCTCAAATAAGCTTTGTGGCTGGCTTGTTGACTTGGCGAAGAAGAAATTGATGGACGGTCTGATTAGATAGAAATATTCGGGACTCAGGCATCCTTTACATGGCTTTAACTGCCACGAGGAGTAGTAGTAATTGCCAAAATTCCTTGAAACATAGAGGAAAATGTTACCCTGCTGTTCCCGGAAATATTCCGACAAATCACTTGGTCGATGGGAATCGGGTTTACAATGGGTAAATTAAATAAAAATTTAATTTTTTTATTAATATCCCAAGAATAAAAAAACAATGATACTTTTTTCTTTTTAAATAAAGTAATTGTTAACACGTTTTTAAAAATTTCCGGTAATTGTTACAATTGTAAAATTTTAGAAAAAAATGTTCTTCTGGCTCCAGTTTTCAAATTTACAGGTTATAAGAAAATGTACATCGTAGTCGTAATTGTAAAAGGCTATTAAATTAAATTGTATCTTCACCCGACCCAGCACAGCTATTCAGCCTGATTTGCTCGTATGCCAAGCAGAAAAAAAGAGTGATTAGACCCGTGTGCTCGCTTTTAAACCTGCCTGCGTGAGGCAGGGTGTGGATCGCGCGATGAGCCCATCACACGGTCGTTTACGGCCCAATCGGAGATTGTTACTTTTTGTAGCGACTTTGGCGTTACAATGTCAATATAAGATTATTAGGAGCAATTCTTTATTTCGTTGTTACTTAGAAGGTAAGGTTAACTGGCTTCCAAAAAGCTTTAAACCCTATTACCTTCAATTTTACAAGGCATAAATCAAGCTTAATAAGAAGTAGTACTATTCTCATCTCTAGATGGTGCTCCACACTACCAGCTACTTCCTTTAGACTGCATGCAAAGTAGTATGACAATTTTTATTGGATTATTTCTTATCGGCCAGACTACGTAACGGTCTATGGAACAGTCTATCTATCCGGCCGAAATGTGAATCATAGATCCTGTGTAATTTTTTTAAATGTTTCTAGAGATTATTCTGATTATTTTGATTCTTATATTGCACTTATTATATCCCAAGAACAGTTAAATAATTGCAGCTGAACTTAACAAATTAACCTGGCGAATCCCAAATTTTCGAGTTCTCAATACAATTTTTGCTCCACACTATATGGTACCATAAGGCTGATGTATATGTGTTTCGCAGTCGATTATAAAGATCATCAATGATCTTGATGACAGAGACACACAGAATGGTAAACACTCCGGTACCCTGTGTTGGTCCCGGGCTCCTTTGAAGAATAGGCCAACTGCCGTTCGGCCAGGCAGATCGTAAAAGGCGACCGATTGGTTATACGAGTCACTACCATCGTGGCTACTAAGTGGTAGAGTTCTGAATTGTCTCGCCCGGGTTTGATACCACCACCTTACCTATTCCTATCGCAATAGCGTCAGTACTTGTCACTGTCATGTTCCGGTTTGGTGGGTAAGGTAGCCGGTAAACCTTACACCTCGCCACAAGATGGCAATGCAATATTAACATCTTTGGTGTCTACAGGCGATGGTTGACTCTTTCCATCAGGAGACCTGCTGTTATGATAAATAAAACTTGCTGTTTTAGTACGTGTCCTGCTGGTGGACTAAGAGTTAATCTGCGTGGTTTAACGGCAAGTGATGCACGTGAGTAAACAGGTCGCAGGGCCATTGGTTAGTTGTGAGCTCTCGTAACTCTGCCCTCTTTGTAGCAACAATGGTCAACAGTTTGCCATTTCTCACACCTCACTCATAGTCAGACAGGGAGACAGATAGTTTAATTTTCAAAGCAGGCTGTATTGGTTCAGGCCAACCACCACTTATGTTAAGTTTTCTATAATATGTATTATTGATAGTATCATGGGAGCCACTTGCTTTTTTACTGTCTTATGGTGAAAAAAAACTCAATACTCAAAATTCAAACTCCAAAAAATGCTTTATTAAATTTTTCGCTATTTTATGCTTTTAAATGCTATTTTAAAACTTAACAGATACTTTTGACGTCGACATTTTTATAATTACCACCGGAAATTTTACAAATCAAATACCACAATTTCTTCTTTAAACTATTACCGAGTCGGAACGCGGCCACACAGATAATCAACATGGGGAAAAATATATGTGAGTATGTTTTGGTTGGCAGTGCCGTTCTGCTGCGTGGCGATGTACAACTATTACCATGGCATTATCGTGCACTCCGGCGTGCACTTGAAGTCACACTGGTGGCAGCCCTGGCAGCCTGAGCCCGAATTCCATGACAAGCACCATCAGTTCTTTCACTGCAATTTCGGCTTCAACATGACGCTCTGGGACAAGGTCAGTGCCTAATACACCCATTCAAACAAACAGAAAACAAATAATATATGTTTCATATTTTTAAAATATGATAAGCTAGAGCCTTTGCTATTGGATCTAGATAAACTTGAAATAATTTAGATTTGCTTGCTTAAAAACGTTATCTGTTTTTAAGCAAGCAAACTGACGACAAATTTACTAAATTTGCTAACATTTTGTCTCCTACTGCCGTATACCCGTACACTCTTAGCAATAATTATCCTAGTTTATATGAATTCGTTGTTACAGATAAAATTCACATTTGTAATATTTATTAATACTTTCGTGTTTCTTACTATACAGGTTGACTGGTAAAAGATTACATAATATTTAATAGACACACAATATTGTGTATAGTATAGTGCAGAATAAGATAATTAATTAATGGTCATATGCAACCAATACAAAAATGATAAAAAAAAAAATTTTGCTTAACTATATTGTGAAATTCAACGAAACTAGCGTTGTGATTTAAAAAAGTATGTAAACGTCCGCTAAATTAAGGTATTTTATGCTCAAAATAGTAAAAACAAAAGCATAGATTTTTTCAGTTCAAATATCCATTTTGTTAAAAAATGACATACATATTGATTTTTGAAATTCTGTATGTTTTAGAAACTGTGATCGAGTGGATCTTTTTAGTGGCATTCAACTCAATTGTTGAGATCTTTTTTTTAGTACTAAAAAATAATTGATTGAAAAATTTCGAAGTTATGTCGAAAAGTCATATCTTTCAAAATTTTTCGTCAACGATTATTCCCAAACGGATAAGCCGATTTCGATGCTATTTATGCATTCGACGTAGTTTGTTGAGGAATAGAGCTGATACGTTTTTGTACTCAATCGGTGCATTAATCTGGAAGTTATATTAAAAAAATACTATGTCGCGAAATACATTTTTAAGGTTTTTTCAAAATTTCTCAAAATCAGTTCAAATTTTTAGGAAGTCTATGTTGAGTGGAATCCAATTGAATACCATCAACCGCGTTTCAATCGGTCTTACCATTCAAAAGTTATGAGATGTTTACATACACACACACATACACATACATATACACATACATACATACATATACACATACATACATACATATTGACGTCATCGCGAAAATAGTCGGAAAATGTTTCTAGCACCTTAAAACGTGGAGATCTGGTGGAAACTCGATTTTCGAAAATCTGGGCAAAATTAGTAATTTCTTTAGCTACATACGTAGCAGGAAGTTAAAAAAAAAACAAATATAAGAAAACACGGCCAACGCGCGGACGATAAGGCGCAAGTTGAGTCAAGACTTTTTGATAGAAATTAAAAAAATATTACCTCGTCGCGTACGCAAATAACGTTTGGAAGGTGTGGGATACTCAAGAACAGTATCCAAGATCACGAGTTCGGTAAATCACTGTTTGTAACAATTAACTTTCAATATTTATACATAATAAAAAAAACAATTTGGTATCAGGATCGAACACTGAACATCTGCTTTAATATTAACTGTATGTGTCTATACTGTCTTTTACCAGTTAATCTGTATATCTGTTTCAGCACTCACTCTTGCTAGGGAAAACCTTAAAAACTTAATAAATTTTCCTGTCGTGTAAACTTTTTCTTTGTTAAGATTTTAAGATTTCTGTAGCTAGAGGTGAGTGCTAAGCCACATATAGTAAAGTGTCGAATGTGGGTGACAGCTGCACGGCACGGTGCGGCGCGAGGACCGCGTGTACACGGAGCACACGTACGTGGGGCAGGCGCCGCCCGTGCACTCCGCCGAGGGGCGCAACATCATCGCCACCGACCCCGACGCCGACACGCGGGAGTACTACGGGAAATACATCAAATCAAAAGCTAGCTTAAATGACTAATTTATAACAATAAATACTATAATTTTTATTTATTTATTTATTTAATACTTTATTGTACACTTAAACATATTACATTTTAATTTGTAAACATTTACAAAAGGCGAGCTCATCTCTGCAAGAGATTTCTTCCAGCAAACCCAACAGAATGAGAATGCGTAAAAGAAATGTAGAACATACAGTGTACAAATTATTAATGTAGAAACATACAATTTAAAGACAAAAGAGAAATTACAAATTCTTATTTTAATTAACTTAATAATATGAATAATAAATAATACTTCACTGTGCCCTTTTATTGAAAAATTATGCAGACAGGTAAAATTCCTTTAATGTCTTTTTAAAACTTACTATTGACTGACTACTCCTGATATGAAAAGGAAGTGAATTCCAAAGTTTCACAGAGTTGATAGTGAAAGAATTACCATAAAATATGGAAAAATGTGATGGATATTGTAAAATTCCGCGTAAATGTGATTGTATATTGTTTCTGTTTTCCAATTTTTCCTTCCGTCTTTCTATCTGTTCGCGATAAAGTCAAAAAACAACTTAACGGGCTTTTATGCAGTTTCATCAATGGATAAAAGAATTCATGAGGAAGGTTATGTGCCCTAAGTCACAGGGACGCGAGGCCTAATGCCACATGCATAAGTTTACCGGCTACCTTACCCTTCAAATCAGAAAACAACAGTGACTAGCACTGATGCTATTGCGGCAGGAATTGGTAAGGCGGTGGTACTAGACCCGGGCAAGACAATAGCGAAAGCTCACTCACTCCGAAAGCGAACTCATTTGACCTTGGATTCGTATTCTGTAAACATTTAGGGAGCACTTGCGAAGTGAAGGGAGTTTGAAATGAACGATCGAGAACTAGGGATAGCCCTACAGCGCTATGATAAAACCGACATAATCGATATCATTTGTTTCAGTGGTTTTTTTACAGAAATACTAATTTTATCTAATCAATTTGCTCTTATTTTTGTTTTTAATTATGTAATCAATGCTATTAAAATAAAAACAGTTATAAATTGGCACTATTCTACAAAACGAAAAACAATCTGGCTGTATAAACAGTTAACAGTGCACGGTGCACCTTTGCCATCTTGATAAAATGATGTTGTCAAGCGAAGTTAAGCTTGTTTCATGGAATGTTTTGTTTTTGTTATGAATTTTAAAATTTGAAGTTTGGGAGGGATTTTAATTGTAAAGTTTTTATTTAAGTTGTTTTTAAGAGAAATAATAGCCGTATCCGTTTCTTGAGAGTACAATGCTCCTTGTGTATCCCAAAGTACTTTGCTGCCATGAGAAAAGGACTCTTAAAATTACTAAGAATTCTCCAATAATTTTAAAGCAACTGTAGAGGAACAGAGTATGGAGTTGGATCGCAGAAATGCCTCAGTTTTTAAATCTGTGTCTGAACTGTTAGGCCGACTGTTACAGCGAGATACCGAGAGAGATGGTTGGTTACTCAGACATTAGAACGTATTGGGAGGCCATCAAATTAATAACTGATAGTTACAATAAATAAATAATAATCACTTTGAATATGGTCTTATTTTTAGATTTTAATTTAATGATATATTTTAATTAAAAAGCTTTGGTAATATTACTTGGATGTAATATAAAGTTTTGCTGTTTGATGTCCGAGTAGGTAAATAAATATTTCTGGAATAGAAAGTATTCTATATGCTATTCCAGGTCATAATGAACCGATGTTCTAAAGGCCAAATGTCATCTAAATCGGTCCAGTTATTTTTACTATATTCCACCCCTCTTCACAAACTTCCACATTTTTTACACAATGGTAGGATAGGAAGTTGGATAGTAGTAGGATTAAATATTACAAGAAATAACTACAAGTTTGGTAGTTGTTTCTTTTAGCTCTTATATTTTTAAGCAACTATTATGATAAAGAGAATTGTTTGTATTGATCTGACCCCTTTAAAGAATAGACCATTTGCTGGGCTGCAGAGAGCAGCTCTTTTGTAAAAAAGCAAACCATTGGCGTTACGAGTCATTACCATCGTGATTACTAGGTGATAGAATTCTACAATCTCTATCTTGGGTTTGGTACCATTACCTTACTTATTACCATCTCAGCATTGTCATTGCTTTTCACTGTTGTATTGCGGATTGGAGAGTGAGGTAGCCAAAAATGTATGCATGTGGGCATTCCTATCCTACCACATGGAGTGACATTCACCAACAATTATTTTTGAAGTTTATAAGATGAAAAGTAATTCTGCTTGTAAATACCAATATTAGAAGGAGGTAAAATTTGTAGCTTTGTGAGTTTCTTTGTAAGAAGTAATCCCTGGGACTTCTGAACCAACTTTCATCAATATTGGTAAAGCGTTTTATTTGTTACTAAATACCAAGTAAAATATTTCATTTACAAATTTACATCTGAGGTAATTTATTTGCTTTGAATAGGATACATAAGGTACGGGTACATACGGATTTAGTATCACAAATTGTTTATTAAATCCTGTTTGCATGATTGCCCTATCATTAATTCACTGTATGTCCTAACTGCAGCACCGTGTCGTGCAGCTGCACATGCAAGGGTCCGTAGGTTTGCTTCTTCCTCCTCATCACGGTTGTCTAAAGCTGGTGCAGGTTAAACAGCTCTGTTGCACATATTGTGTAGGGCACAACAAGCTATGACAATTTTTGCAGCCATATCAGGATATTAATGCAGTACTCTGTGGAATAGCAAGCATCTAAATCGACCTTTAAGTCTGCCTATTGCCCTTTCAATAGTATTGTGCATCATCTCATGCATTTTGGTATAGTTTACCTCTGGTGTACCCACCCTCATTAGCGTCAGATATGGTTGTCATGAGGTATGACTGTGTGAATATCCTGAATCCCCTGAAACACGTAAAATTACTCAAATTTGCATGCTTAAGAAAGTTGTATTACTATAAAACTTAAAAGTATAAAACTTAAAGTATTGTATAACTATAAAACTTACCAAGCAAATATACGTTTTTACCAGCATTTGCCGATTCTTCTAACTTATTTTTTATTAAATGGCCTCATAACATGTCGCTACACTACAAAATAACTACAGAAGACAATCTAGATACACCTTGTCTTTGAGCAACGCACACATAGACAGCTCTCACGGACGTGAAATCTCGGTAGTTTCGGTTCAATGCGAGAGCGGATGCAGCTAGTTTATAATGTTAATGATATTCTCCGCCGCCGTTAACAAACTGCCGCACCATATTGTTTAAATTATTTTTGGTTTGTTTGTAAGTGGGTTATTTATTTTGAACATCGATTTTATTATTATTATATACTTATTTAGAACGCTACTTATGTCATAAACTCAACAACAAATAAAATACCATTGTTCACAATTTTTGTCTGTCTGTCTGTCTGTTTGTTTCGGCTAATCTCTGAAACGGCTGGATCCATTTTGACGGGACTTTCATTGGCAGATAACTGATGTAATAAGGGGTAACTTAGGCTACTTTTATTTTAGAACTTTTTCCACGCGAACGAAGTCGCGGGCACAGCTAGTATATGCATACAAATAAATAAAATTGGAGTGTCTGTTTGTAATATTAAAATAACCGCTTTTTACTAAATGTATATGGATGTATACACAATACATATACCAAAACAGCATTTTTTTTTACAATTTTTGTCTGTCTGTTTGATTGTTCCGACTAATCTCTGGAACGGCTGGACCGATTTTGACGGGACTTTCACTGGCAGATAGCCGATGTGACAGGGAGTAACTTGGGCTACTTTTTTCGAACCTTTTCCACGCGGACGAAGTCGCGGGCTCAGCTAGTTTAAAATAAAAAGAACATCAACTTCATATCGTCTTATTATTTCACATTAGATTATTTAATGTCATTATACATATTACATTTAAAATTTAAGTCATCTATACAAATAAATAAAATTGGAGTGTCTGTTTGGAATATTAAAATAATCGATTTTTACTAAATGCATATGGATGTATACACGGCACATTTACTAAAATAATATTTTCGACAATTTTTGTCTGTCTGTCTGTTTGTTCCGGCTAATCTCTGAAACGGCTGGACTGATTTTGATAGGACTTTCACTGGCAGATAGCTGATATAATAAGTGGTAACTTAAGCTACTTTAATTTTCAAAATTTTTCCACGCAGACGAAGTCGCGGGCTCAGCTAGTCATTTATAAAATCATTCACCTTATACTTAAAAACCTCTCTAACTCGGTTAATTTTGACCAGAGAAGGAAAAGTCATATAACCTTTTTGATGTAAAATTAGAAGTTCTACGCATTTTATTCAGAACTTTTTCAGAAGAGCAAAAAACGATTTAATTTTTTTTAGCACTTGCCGGTGGTTGCCGACCAAATTACCTTTACACATCATTTTCATATCATTAAGACTACATTATATGCAAAATGTAAAGAAGAGTGACATATTTTGATTTAAAACTTTACTTTACTGGAGTAAGATACTAGTGCGACCGCCGAGTTTAGGGATAAAAAGTGAAATACATACACAAGATTGACTTCTGTTATTCTGTGGCTACACACTGTAAGGCGACCGCAACTATAAATAAAGAGAGCTGGAGTTCTACTAGAAATAGATGACATGATTTACGTTTACCTAAAGCAACTACGAGACTAACGATACGACCTATCTAATTAAAACAATTAGGGAGTCCTTCCTCTAATTATAGCAATTAATTCGCAGGCAATTTGAATATATTTCAGGTGCGTTTATTGCACACGAACAAATACGGATTTGCTTAGAAAAAATCAAATTGCCTATTAAAGTCAATTTTCTCTAAATATTCTAATCTGGGTATATTACATTATATGAGATGCTTTTGTGAAGATGACATTAAATCGATTTTCATAATTTATAAAATTAAATTACTATTTTTTATCCGACTTTAAAGAAGGAGAAGATAAATATATCTCATTTTTCAATTTCAATTTCAATTTTAATTTTTCTTCCAATTTGTTTGACGGGCGCTACTTTTAATATTACAAAAAATTCACAAAGATTGTGGTTACTTGAATTTGGATAAATGATAATTGTTACATACTATTTTTAACTATTCACGAGGTAATACGTCGGCAATATATATTTTATATATATATATATATATATATATATATATATATATATATATATATATATATATATATATATATATATATATATATATGTTGATATCTCATCATAAAAAATAATTAATTTTACCACTACAGAGTTAATAGATGAAGATTATAAACAAAACAAAATATTTATTGTTACTCACAGATTAATATGTGACATTTAGTCACATGTTTTTGTTTCTTTTTTAGGAAAATACGAAGATTATGAAATTTACACAGCCTTGTAATTAGTGTAATTCGCCATTAGAAAACTACATTATTAGTGAGTGACATAGGCATAATATTTTTTTAGTCATACAAGTGGATTCGACAAACATAACGTTGTTTTGACATACAAATTACTTGTATTTAATATTATTTAATTCTATATATCTACGCAAGCGGAACCGCGGGCAAAAGCTAGTATCTAATAAATCTATTAATTAAGCTTCACTATTGATAACATCATAGGAAAAATAATAATAATTCAGCGAACAACACAATGTCAGATATAAATAACATTGATTCAGATATAAATAATAAAACAAATATATCGATGACTTTATTTATTGAGTAAACTGATTTTCGTCGATTTCGGATAAATTTCATTGAATCTCGTAATAACCGACATGTCATATTGACTTTACATGGACTACAGAAAATTATTGAGCAGATTCGATAGCTATATTACATACTGTCAAAATAGGGCTGAAAATATCTTGGTGCTAGGTAGTTGATATCTTTTAAAAAATAACAACTCATATAAACATCTCTGCATTTATCAAAGCGGGTTGTACGGTGTACCACACTTACTACAGGTTAATATACGCAAAAGGTATAGTGGCTATTCCTATCAACCAGGCTCATTCCAGAGATTTATGACTGTATAGCGATGCTCAAACAGCTTCTTATATTTACGAGTAACCTTTTTCACCGAAAAATTGGGTTCTTAGGTATTTGAGTTCCTTACAATTAAACAACTAAAGTGTTGTTTAATTGTAAGTTTTCTTTCATAGTTTGGTTCGGTTCGGTTACTAGCATGGATTTTGAAGCGAAAACTTCTGTAGTTGTGTTCGATGATTTTCGGTAGGAGAAAATTGTATGGGTTTCAGCTTGCTAATGTTTAAGGTACAGCACAGCACACGCAGTTAATACGCGCAACGCACAATAACTGTTTGTAACAGTTATTGTGCGTTACGAACGAACGTTTTTAGGAACACAGTTAATACGCGCGTATTAACTGTGTTCCTAAAATAGTATATTACAAGCCCAGTGGATGTCACTATAATATATAATATATGCTTGTAAGTATATTATATTGATTTAGGCGCTACTTTATGGAAATCCATAATTAAAGGTGAAATTAATTAAGTTTGCTAGTCTCCGCGAACTGTTTTATGTAAATCTGCGATACCATTAAAAAGACAGATGTCGGCTTAATAAATGGATGGATTAAACTCACCGATGTCCAGGACAAGTAAGAAGACTCCAGTGGCACAATTGTCCACCCACATCCACCATACTTACACCCACGTCGGCAGCAAGCACGAAATCATATTATTTACGCACTCAACGCACGTTTGACTGCGAAACCAAAGCGTTTTCAGGAGAAACGTGTTTTATTCATTTATTAAATCGATGTCTTTCATTTCATTGGCATCGTGGAATTCTATTAGCAAGTTTAATTAATGACATCTTTTAAATATAGTTTTCACTCTACTCTATCTCTCTATCACTCTAGTCTATCGGCAGACTTTATGATTGTTTTTTCTCTTTTTTCTATTTTCGTAATTTGTTTTGTACATTTTAAATACAAACCGCTCACCATATTTTACTTCATCTCTCGAAGTCAAATAAAGATATTTCAACATTAAAATCTTCTTCCAGCAACGAGAAACGTTGTACACCCAATTACGCCGTTACCATTTTTCACTTAGCACTATAATTAATTTTATCGCATAGCTTTAAGAATACTGTACCGTTCAAAAAGAATCCAACCTTTTCATGGCTACGATTTATCACTCTGAAGAAGCGGAAAAAATTGCGTTGGTCTTTAAGGGCCGTAGCAGAAATAATGTGATAACGGGGGCCTAAATTTGATTTATAGTTTCATGAATTTATCCTTCCCTTAATTAAAGTTTACATCAACGACGAACGTTTAAAAATTTTATGAACTAAAAAATATTTGAAATTTGGTCATGACAGGAATATTCCATTTATTATATCCATTTATTATATTCCATTTAATTTCCATTATAAAACAAGTTTAAAAAATTAAATAACTTTAAAGAAAAGGGAGTATTTTATTTACAACCACGTTGATATAGGTCCCCTTTTAAGATTAGATCATCTACGAATGACAGATCGTAAGAGGTAAATGATTAATTATACGTATGTATCACTGCTACCGTGATTACTAGATGGCCGAATTCTGCCAGATTTGGTACCTTAACTACTTTTTCCACAGTAGCGTCAACGCTTAGGAATGTCGTATCACTATCATTGTGATTATGTAATTCTTAATGTATAGCAATTACGTGTCACGTTGTTTGTCCCCTATGGATTCCCAAACTATTAAACCGTTTTCAATTAAATTTTGTAGATATCTACTGTTTGGTCCAATTTAAGAGACAGGATAGTTTTTAACTCAATTAACTCCCTCCACCCTCTTAAATTCCCCACCAAAATATTTATTCAATACAAGTAATTTGTAAGGTAAAACAACGTTTGCCTGGTCAGATTTTACATTTGTATGTCTTTATCCACTTATTTTCAATCGCATTTATATTGAGGGGTATCACAGGTATTGTTCGGATTGGTTCCAGTTTCTTTATTTGATAAACGTAACATTACGTCAAAGTTTCATCCTCACTATGTTAATATCTGAAAATCCACAGCTGTACGATTTTCTAAATTCTTTTTGTCCAGCACTTGTGCTCTGTGGAAACAATTATTGACAGAAATTTGCTGAATTAATACGATGTAAGGACCTTTAAGAAAGGAGTATAGTCGTTCTTAAAATGGTGTGGTGTTATATGTGTGTGGTGTTGATCACTTTCCATCAGGTTAACTTCTTGCCATTTGCATTTTTTTCCTATAATAGTATAGCGAAAAAGTAGATAGGTTTCCTAATGGAAAGAAATGACCATCCCCTATAGACACCAAATATGTTAAATGTTGCGAAATTCGCAAGTATCTTTACTACCGGAACACGATAATGATAGTCATTGACACTACTTTGGCAGGAATAAGTAAGGCGGTAGTAGCATATCTGGACGAGATGTTGCAGATTATACCTAATTTTACCCTAAATATTATTTTTGTGTATTAGCACTCACCCCGTGTTTGGGAAAATTTGAAAAACCTTAAAAACAATAAAGAAAAATATCGACATGCGGGATTAGAATCTGCGACCTCTCCTAAAGCCGGGGTGCTTTTCTATTGCATTTAACATTTATTACTATTTCATTGTGTTAGCTTAAACATATATTATATAAAACCTATACATGTGTAGCTTTCGGACAGGATTTTTTCAAACTTTTTCCCTTATTGCTTGGATCGCCTTTTTCGTACTTACACTACGTGGACGGCCAGATATCTTTCTGTCACAAACAGAGGTTTTATTGTACCTATCAACAGACCGATACATAAACATTTGACTAATACCAAGCGTATGGAAAGTTTTAAATAATTATATTTGGCTCCATACTTTATGTAATGCAATTACAGTGATTCAGTTATCTTTATCACCTAACTCTCCACTATAAATAACTAGCTGTGCCCCGGATTTTTCATCGGTTTAGATTTAGATTCAAGTTTCATCTAAATCGGTTCAGTGGTTAGGCGTGAAGAAGAGACAGACAGACAGAGTTTTTCATAATCATAATCATAATTTATTTATTGCTTGAACATAGGTAAATCAGGATGTTACAATATAAAACATAATTGGTGCACTACATTCTGCCTATACGGCGTGCAATATAATTATTAAACTAATTAATTATTACTTTTTAACAATTCTATTTAAAAACAGTTACTTTTTAAATTATTAAATAAAACGTGTGGACAAAATAACATTAATTGTATAAATTTCAGTCATAATGAATTTATATTAAATTGGATGTCAAAATTTTAACGTGTATATATACATGTCAAAATAATATTAATTAAATTAAATTTACAATTTTATAATTTGTCAATAAAATAACACAGATTAATTACATACACAACACAAACA
Source organism: Apodemia mormo (assembly GCA_036924255.1). NCBI lineage: Eukaryota > Metazoa > Arthropoda > Insecta > Lepidoptera > Riodinidae > Apodemia > Apodemia mormo. The sequence continues at coordinate 1,956,169 of JAUPFN010000009.1, read as the reverse complement.
TTATACAAATTATTTATCGATATAACAAGTCATAAAATTATTAAGTATAATTAATAAGTTATTTTTAATAATATACATATAAACTGTTTTTTGTAATATAGGTATATAATTCATAATTTTCATACAAGAATAACAATCATTTGAATTTATCATTTGAATATTCATTTACATTGTAGTGTACCTTATTATAAAGAAGATTTTTTAATTCATTTTTAAATAAGTTGATGCATTCAATTTGCTTAATTTTTTTGGGTAATTTATTATATATTTTTGTTGCCATTCCACATATATTTTTTCCAAATAAGGCTGTCTTATGCGGCAAGGTTATTAAATTGTCATGGCAACGATTACTTTTTAATTTTTGAAATATGTGTAAGTTGGCTTTAACAAATATAACAGTTTCATAAATATTGATGAAATATAATAAGGAACACTAAAGTTATAATGAAATAAATAATAAAAATGATGATTAATTACCGATAAACACTTCACAGTAATCTACCACAAAAAATAAATAAAACTGTCTTCACGACCGTATCCCCGAAGAGATAGGCACAGTTACAACCAGTGCACAAGGTTTTCCAAAGATATCCGATCCCAAAAGTGTGATAGGTAGCAAGCCTATCGCCAACCGGACACTTATCCAAATCCCGGGCAACTTTTATCAGAAAACTTAAAAAGCACATTTTTTTAATTGCCTGACCCGGGAACCGCACCCAGGTTCCGGGGTCATCGCCGACACTAGACAATAGAATTACTAGACACTAGTCTATGATCCTTCACAAAACAGCGGTACCGACATGGGTCTGTTGTGCTTGTACATGGTGAAATAAGATTTCTATACAGTCATTCTAGCCATGAACATACACACACACAGTTTTTTTTTATGGAAGATGGGGAAACGAGCAAGAGGTGCACCTGATGTTGAGTGATGATATCTGCAATACCAGAGACCTTGCAGTTGCGTCGCCGCCCTTTTAAAAATGAGTAAGCTCTTTTCTTGAAGGTCCCCATTTCGTATCTGTTCGGAAAAACCCCTGCCGGTAATTGATTCCACAAAAGAGTAGTGTGGGGCAAAAAGTGTCGGGAGAACCGCACGATTGTGGATTTCCAGACATCAAAATGGTGTGGGTGGAACTTCAAATTTTGACGCGATGACCGATGATGGAAGTTAGCAGCAGGAATTAATTCAAACAACTCGTCGGAACACTCTCCTTGATAGATACGATAAAAGACGCAGAGTGAGCTTACATCTCTTCGTAATGCCAAGGAGTCAAGCCGTTTCGAAATAGCCTGATCGTCAACGATTCGAACCGCTCCTACGTTGAATGCAGTCAAGTGGAAGAAGTTGGTACTGGAGAGTTCCGGCCCAGAGATGAGAACAGTACTCCATGTGAGGCCGACTTTGCGCCTTATAAAGTTGGAGACGATGGGCCGGCAAGAAGTACTGCTACTTTACGTCTAAACACCTTCAATCGCATTTCAAGTATTAATTAATTGTATTCTATGTGGATTAGGCTATACTGATATAAGCTAACTTTTATGAAATTTAAACCTCAACTTTCTTGTAGATTAAATAAATTCTTTCGCAAATTTAATATTCTCAACTAGGAGAAAGTTAATAAAGATTGAAGTCTAAAAAACGACGACTCCGTGCTTCACTTGTATATTTCCTATTTTTCTTTCACTTAACATTATTTCTCCTTTACTGTAATTAGGGCAGATGCGCTCGGCTACGGGAAAACACAAACTTGTTTGATATAACTTTGTAGTCTCTCGTGATGTTAGTTCACTTCTAACTATTTGAAAATATCGTCTATAAAAGGTTGCTTTGATTGAAAAATTATTTCTCTGCTTCCTTTAAACTTTTTAATTGCCTTAAATATTTCCACCGTAACCAAAGTTCACGTCAAAACAGTTACAACTTCATATAAGGCAAACGAAAGTTAATCGACTAACTTTCAATATACATTTAAAGACGTAAAAACGAAACTTCAAAACTATATTCATTAAAATTACCAACCTACTGCAATAGAGTGGGTGAGTGAGTGTCGCTGTCGTTTTCAGGTTGAGAGGGTAAAGTAGTCGGTAAATTTATGCATGTGACATTATTTATTTATTCATCATCATCCTGCTACAGAGATAGGAACCCACATTGCATGTATCTGTGTATGTATGTATGTAAAAGATTTTGTTCGAGAATATATCGAGTATCGTTGAATGTGGTTGAATGCATGAGTATTTATTAGATACTAGCGACGTGGCCGCGGTTTCACCCGCATAGCTTTTGTTCCCGTGGGAATATTGGAAAGGTTTATATACTAAAACCTTCCTCAAGAATCAATCTATCTACTAAAAAAACCGCATCAAAATCTGTTGCGTAGTTTTAAAGATTTAAGCATATATAGGGACATTAGGATATAGGGACATAGGGACAGACAGAGAAAGCGACTTTGTTAGGTACTATGTAGTGATTATAGTTAGCCAAAGATTATTTTACTTTGATCGAATGCTTAAATATTATTAATGTGTAATATAATAATATGTTGATAAAGTTAAGGTTGGTATGCTTGGTCATTTTCTGCCATTACATGGTGTGCAATTATCAACAATTTTCTAAAACTATTTTCAACGAGTAAAAATATTTTTTATTAAAAATAAAGATAAAAGTTTTGTCCGCCCCGTTAGTTGAGTGGTTAGTGCCCCTGACTACGCAATCAACGGGCTCGGGTTGAATTTCCGATGGGGACTTGTGCATTAATGTGATGAGCATAAATGTTCATATTTTTCGGTTTGGGTGTTTATTAAATATATTCCAGTATTAATATACGTATTTCTATGTATTAAAATCGTTTACTAACACCCATAACACAAGCAAATAATTTGCTTACTTTGGGGTTAGATCAGTAAGTGTAATTTGTTCAGTGAATGTTTATTAATTTAATATCATTATTTACTATTACTACTATTACTACACTAGGCGACTTTATACGCACTTTTGTGGTACTTTTTACTGAAAAAGTATCGCACTTTTAGGTTTGAGCTTTGACGTGGTAGTTTAAATTCATGTCTAGATATGATCTATCATTACAATACCATTTTATAAACAACAAAAAATAGAAGACACATGTTGTATTAGAATGTTATTACTACTAACGCCATCCAAAATGCTACAAAGCTACACTATGCGACGATCTTATACCCTTTTGTGGTACTACATTTTGCTGAAAAAATATCGCACTTTTAGGTTTGAACTTTGGCGTAGCAGATTTAATTCATTTTCATTCACTCTATTTTAATACAATTTTAATCTATTAATACACTTGTACTTTTTAACTTCCCGCTACGTATGTAAATAAGGAAGTTACTAATTTTGCTCCGATTGATTCAGATGTCCACGTTTTGAGGTCCTAGGAACCTTTTTCGACTATTTTTGCGATGACGTTAGTGTGCCTGTGTGTGTGCGTGTGTGTGTGTGTGTGTGTGTGTGTGTATGTGTGTATGTAAACATCTCATAACTTTTGAACGAAACGCGGTTGATGTCATTCGATTGGATTCCAGTTAGATTTTCTAAAAATTAAACCAAATGGGCCCAAGGGATTTTGAGAAATTTTGAAAAAAAACCAAATAAAAATTTTAGCGAAACAGTTTTTTTTATTAAAATATACTGCATGTATGATTGTTTCGTTATTCTATACTTTCCATCGTCGGCAATTGGTGAAATTCCATTGTTATTAGACACTTTTACTATTCCGGTTTCACTTTTTAAAGCATCTTCAGGATGTAATATATTTTAAGTAGTATATTACATCCAGAAGATGCTTTAAAAAGTGAAACCAGTCGAGTAACATATTAAAAAAATGTGTAAAAGTGAAATTTATGTACAAGTGGAATAGTAAAAGTATCTAATAAGATTATTTCGTTGGTTCATTCGTGTTTTCTTGCTGTTTTTAGTGACTTTACAATTGAGACATTTCCATATTTCTTAGAACTGAAAAAATCTATACTTATAGTTTTTATTCTTTTGAGTTTAAAATACCTTAATTTAGCAGGAAGTTTCAGGGATGGCCTGCAAGGTTCAATGTTTGCACAATATGATTATTGTGAAACAGTACAAGTGTATTAATTAATTAATGTTGTATTGAGATCAAGTTACAACCTTAGCCCGAGAGTAAAAAGCTAACAAAAGGTATATTCATGCCCGTATCCCCGAAAAGGTAGGCAGAAGTACAACGTGAGCATTTAGGCGGCACGGCAACCACGATTAGCCGAAGATACGTCTTAGTCCCACAACGTGATAGGTGACCAGCCTATCACCAACCGAGCACTTTTCCAATCCCGGGCAACGTTGTTTTTATTAAAAAAAAAAAAAAACACATTTTTGATTTGTCTGATTCAGAAATCGAACCCTGAGGATTTCTTTGAGAGAAAAATTCGAAAAATTATTCGCTGAGTTTCTACCACCAATTCTTCGTGCCAATATTAAACCTAAAAATTTTGAAAGGTAGTTAAATAACACATTTTTTGATTTCGAAAATCGATATGAAACCAGGAACTTCCTGATTTTAGAAAAAAAACTATTTCTTTTAGCGAAATATTAAAAATGTGTTTTTCTTTATAAGATCAACTTTCTTTTTTTAATACCCATTTTTCCTTGAAAACTCTTTTACAAGAAAGCTACCATTAATAAAAAATAATTTCTATCAATATTAGACTTAAGAGCGAAGTGGTGGCGCGAGATGGATCTTAAGTTGCTACATATTATAGGTAGAACGTACTATATTATAGTTAGACCAGTAAATATGGTGTAAAATTTTAGTAGATAATCTTTATATTTCATCTGTGTACATAACATTGATAATAATAAAAATCGTGTTTTTAATAAACCAAGAAAATAATAAAGAGTTTTTCTTCTAAGTATTAAAAAAATTTAGTCTTAGAAACATGTTTTTTTTATTTTGGTTTTATTTTCCTGCGCCCTCCTAGACTAAATCCTGACGACGCTTTTGATGCGAATATAATGTTTGGGTAAAAATACGCTAATTTTTAGGTTAGATAATTATAAATAAAGTCCATACATTAAAAGATGTAATTCTCATAAAAATACTTTTCTTATCAATATTACTAGGTAGTATAACTTTGGGAGCCCTTACAAGGCTCTGCTTTTTGCTAGTTATTATAATATTGTTACGAATAATCTAGAAACGTAAACAGTTGGAACGCTGGAGAGATCTAGAAATAAAAGAAAGATATAGCTACTCCTATTGATAAACAAATAGTGGATCGTTACGATAATAGCTATGTCATAATGGACCTTCTGGTTTAGAGCATAAGAGTGAAAATAGCGTGCACTAGGCCTTGTTTATTATAAGTTGTTTACAATTAGAATTGACTATTGTTTGCGAGGTGATTGCGGAATATTTGCGATTGTTGTTGAACTTTACTTCGAGTATAAATAGGGAGGTGTTTACGAATAGAAGGCAGTTTTTATAAAGCGATCAAGAGCGATACTTGAAGCGACCCGTGCGAAGCGAGAAGTGTTTTATTGTGTAGTCGGTTAAGTTTAGTGTTAGTACAGTGAGTGACTAGTGTTAATCAGAGTATTTAAGTATTACATTGCGTTGGTTTGTGTATTTGTGTTGTAAATACACGGTTTAATATAAGTGGCGTTTTCTTGCAAATTACGAACCCGAAACACGTAACAATATATTCCTTAACTACACGATAATTTGAAATCAATAAAATATATTACTTACATGTAAATTTATCACAGTAAAATTATGTATATTCCAGTAACTTTTATCGAATTAAGATATATTTTGAAAATTCAACCACAATAAAGAAAATATTGACGAATGTGCGTTAGATACTCATACTCTGCATAAACTTATAATCTTTGTTTTAAGCAACTTCCCCACAAAATCGAGGAGATTCTCAATGCAGATGATTATATTTTTAGGATTCCGAAATCTAGAAGGAACTCTTATACGAGTAGTTTCGCCATGTCCGTCCGCCCGTTTGATCAGTTTAGCTCAATTTTTTTAAGTACTGGAATGCTGTAATTTAGCATGGTATACATTATACACAAGTCACGGCGAACACAATAGATAATGAAATCTTTTTGTGTGCCTCTTCTACACGTTAAATCTGGATGTTTATTTTTTTTATAAAATGGATACCATTGGATCTTTTTTTTTTAAATATGGAGGTTTTGTAAAAAAAAACTTTTCAATTAAGGGATACATTTGTAAGACATTAAGCTTTAAAGTGCTAACTAATTAGGGTTTAAAATAAATTAGGAACACTTATAGTTCGCCATATCCGTCGGTCCGTCTGCCCGTCCCTAGTCTAGCGTAGAGATGCTTGGTACTAGAAAGCTGTAATTTGGCATGAATATGCATTTTATTCATGGTATTTTTTTAAAGCAGCTCCTCTACATGTAATAAAAAAACGGCAAGGCAAATCGTCTATTCTTCAAAAGGGGCCCATCATTACGGGGAAGTAAAGCAATTTAATTTTGCAGTTTTTTACATTTAACTATAATACCCGATCTATCTACTGTATATTACTTATCAAAAGACAATAAATATTATTAGCTCTATTATCTACATCTGAATAATAATTAATTAAAATAATCCGTTTATCTTTTGTTTTGTTAAATCCGATAGAAGTCTGATGCACACCTGTTTTATCAGAGGTCGCTTTTAATGAACTGATTATTGAGTCAATATTATAGTCATATACTTTACGGAAACTCTGGGCAATATTATGTTACATTTATTAATTTCCATAAAGTACTAAAAACACAAATATACTTTTAAATATTATAAACAAAGATGATGTAGATTACACAAACTTGTTAGAAATAGTTATTGACAAATGTTGTAACTGAAATTGAAAAGCAATTTAAAAGCACTTATTAAATCTCTATGTAATAAGATTGATATTGTTTTCTATGTCTTAAGAAGACCAAGAGAAGAAGGAAATGTAAAAGCTCTCCTATTAGCATACCATGGATATCTTTCATCTAATTTACAATATAGGATTCCTGTTTGGAGAAACTCAAAGCCCAAAAGAAATGTATTCGAGCAATATGTTGAATCAATTAATCAGTTACATTCCTTTAAACCACTTTTCAAGTCTCTTAAAATACCTCCTTACTATGTTTGTATATTTTGCAGATATTTATAAGAAAGCACCAAAAGTTATTTAAAGCAAATGCTTAAGTCACCCATACATTACTTTATACTAAAATGTAATAGTAAGAAATTAAGTGTGCTAAACAAAAACTAAATATTTAAAAAAAAGTGTATTGTATGTCTATTAACATAAAAAAACATATTTATAATACTTTTATTTTATAAAATCATTTCCAATAAATTTCGCAAAAAATTGTTTGATTTGCTATTACATAAAACATGCTAAGATATTAAAGAATTTTTAACTGATAAATTAAATGTTAATAGATAGAAATATGTTTGTTAAATTCGCCTTAAATGTAATAAAATTGCATGATAACATTTTGTAAATGGTAAAATAACTTTGTAAATTGTATTTTGTTTAAATAAAAAATGAAATTTTATAAAATAGAGAAAAAAAGACAAGCCTTCTATCTTCTTATCCTCGTATCTTCCGCCAGATCTTCTGAGTGTGTGACCGCGTTCCAATTTGGTAGTAATTCTAAAAAAAAAATATTCGAAAGTTTTAAATTTAATAAAATATAAAATTATAATTTTTAAATATTTGCACAAAATATCATGGTATATGATACTGGTAATATAATTATTTTTTAATACTTCTTTCTTTCTTTTCTCTTCTTTTTTCTACTTATTGTTAATTTTTTTACTTTTTTATCGTTGTTTTTAATCTTTCCTTTTATTTTTATACTGTCATTTCCATCTATATTATGTTATTTTATCTCATTATTCTATTAAATTATTGTATTTTGTATGATATTGTATAATTTATTTACATAATTTTTGACAACTATGTCAGGAAAAGAATAAGTATCTTCACGCCCATATCCGCGAAGGGTAGGCAGAGGTACAACAAGTGCACCCACGATTAGCCGAAGATATTTAGTCCCACAATGTGATAGGTGGCAAGCCTATCGCCAACCGGGCACTTTCCAATCCCGGGCAACTTTGTGTTTCTCAGAAAACTGAAAAAACACTTTTTTTATGTGCCCGACCCGGGAATCGAACCCGGGACCTCATGTGGTCAACGCCAACGCTGGACCTGAATAATTTCCTTTTTCGTTATTATTTTGAGTTACTGTTGACAAAAAGAATGTTATTTAAATGTAGATCCAGTTTCTCCCTTTGACCTCTCCCTTGTGAGATTGAGACCCTCTAAATAACACCCCTACCGATCAAATTTTAGTCAAGGTACAACGAGGACTTGACCACAAGTTTGAAAACTGGTAAACTTTTACCTTTACCGACACGATAGACACGTGAAGATCCATTACACAATCCACACTTGTAGAGAAAAAGCTGCTCGATGACAACTGGCAGCCCAAGACCGGCGGAGACGGTCTATCAACAGGCCTGGTTACTTACATCGCGTAATGTTTACAAGCGTTAAAGTTTTACGTAAAGTACTCGTTATAATCTGAATAAAACTCAATCGATATAGGCTATTTATACGGTTCCAAATGAACTGAGTCTATTTAGTATGAATTTATTTAGTATGAACTGAGTCTATTAGAGTACAACCTCAAAATAACGAAAAAAGTTTTCCTAATATGTGAGAGAAATTACGTAAATAAATAATAAGAAATATATGCAAAATATTTAATTTAAGAGGATAAAGATATGAAATATCATAATATACATGGAAATTACTGTAAAAAGACAAAAGAATAAGATAAGTAAAAAATCGTAATACAATTTCGTCATTCAATTCGGCTAGTAAGCATAATAGGTTCAATACTTTTATCGCATCCTGATCTTAATATTCATATGTTATTCATATTTTTGTCATTAATGTGATTTGTTTCAAAAATTTTCATTTGAACTCTTATATTGGTTGTATATTTACATAATTTATTCCGCTCTTCTTAATAAAATATACTTGTGCTACGTATTACAATGAATATTTAGTTCGTTTCTTTAAAAGATATTTCACATCTCTACGCCGATTAAGGGATTAGACGTCCCAATTTTCCACGGCAAAGGCATCACTCTTCCAAAGCAGCTTTACTTAATAGTAAATCATACCGCGTTGAATTTATTTTATGTCATTTCGATTTGGAATAAAATATAATGGGACAAGAATAATATATAGGAGCAATACTGAGGCAAATCTTATAACGCTCCTAGTTGGCTTATAAATATTACGAATTTACGATTGGGTTAGGATGTACGCCAACTGCTTTAAGATGTCTTTTGTGAAACCAAGCCTCGGTCACGTTGGTCTTGGTTCGTTAATTGGTAGAACAGTCGTCATCAGCAGCGACAGCTATATTCCATTGGCTGGTTATTGAATCATTGAGGCCGGTGAAAACGCAGAGACACTTATGTTTTTGAGATCGGTGCATTGTTCTGGGATATAGTCAGATACAGCTACCACCTGTGAATATATCTTTGAGCTGTCGAACTGAAAATTTACATTACATTCACATTTATTTATGAGATGGTATAACTGATACACATGTGTTTGGATTTAGCTTTTATTGCTTATATATGGTGTTTGATATTCTACCTTCGAACCTTATTGCGAGGTAGTTTAACTTGTTTCCCCACGGGATAATGCTTTTGGAATTAACTATGTTGTTATGAATATTTTCGGAATCCACGTCAATGATCATTTGGGTGGAGACTGCGGCGAAAATGTATGGCTGTACTTTTTTATGGGTTAGTTTCAACATTGGTTGCTACTTGAAACTAGTAAAAACAGCAGTATTAGCCGCAGAGAGCGCTATCTAGACGCATGGCTTGGTCGAATGGATAGAGAACCTAACTATGAATCGAATGGAACTGGGGTCGAATCTTGGAGGGATAAATATTTGTGTGGTAAGCTGTTTTTATTTCTGGGTTGGGGTACTTATGATTTAAGTTATAGTATTAATATATGTATTTGCATATATTAGTATTAGACACCCGTATCACAAGCAGATAATTTGCCTTATTTGGTTTTTTTTTTAGTTTTCCCCAGGAGGGTAAATCCGCTCCCTGTGGGAGTGTATTGTCAATTATGCAATACAATTTATCACTTGTCCCTCTAACATGGTTAGAGCTCTTATATCACTTATATAATTATTACATAATTAGATATGTTCACACGTCCAATGTGTTGTCAGGCCTATTATGTATCTTATCTTTATTTACCATTGAGTGTTTCAAACATTTTGTCTTGATTCTAGGTCGATAAAACTACTATACTCTATATTTGTATGATTCCTAATCTTAACATGATTATAATTAATTTCTTATATATTATTTACAATAATAATGTAATACAATATATATTTTTAAAACTGTATATATGTACGAATACTGTTTCTACATTTACTAAAGTTTGTTGTTTTCTCTAGTGTATTTTCATACTTATGTCTTATATGTTTAATTTTACTTGTTTTTGGGTTGTTTTTATTATTTTGCTTGCAATTTTTCCATTTCTTTTCTATAAAAACCTTTCTCGGACTTTATTAAAAAAAGCTTTGCCCGCGACTTTGTCCGTGTAAAAGAAAGTCTAAAATAAAAGTCCCGGGATTTTACCCGCATAAATCTCATTCTCTTGGGCTTTCCGGGATAAAAACTATCCTTTGTCCGTTCTCGGATCTCAAACTATATTTGAAGCAAATTTAATTTTAATCGGTTCAATTGTTTAGGAGTGAAAAAGAGACAGACAAATAGACAGAGTTACTTTCGTATTTATAATAATATGGATTTCAAAAAAAGTTGGCCGAATTAGTCCACCGCTCTCGCTTTTGCGCTTAAATATATAATTCATTTTTATTTATATAGCAGAAGAAGAAGATAGATTTACAGAAGATTATGTAAAAGAAGAAGTACATAACAGTAGCAAGGCGAGAACTGCCTTGATGGAATGATATATATCAGCCTGTAAACGACAAACACTACTTGAAAATATCTGAGATGATAAAGATGTGACCTGGCGTAGCGTAAAAACATACGTTCAAGATCACCGGATACCTTGGCTTTCAATCTGGAAAGCGACTGATTGTTGCAATTTGTCATCCCGAACTTCGTTAAAGAGCAGACAGACAGAGTTTCTCAATACGATTCTCATTAATTCTCTTAAGTGTAGCCCAAGTGTTCTTAAATATAGTTATTTTTATTACATTTGTTTTGCAAGTAGCCTGGCGAACCGCCAAAGCTGATACTGAATTATACTTAGCAGCGGAAAATGGAATTGCTTTCATAATGTACGTTTAAAGCCCGTATATAATACAGTTTTTTGACATCTTACTTAATCTATAATATAGCTAGTATGAAAATTTACAATGTGCTCCTACTGATAGTACGGGAGCCGGCGACACAAAACCTAGCCTAGACACAAAACCTAACATTTGACAATGGCTACTCTAGCCTAGCCATTGTTAAATTTTGTGCAGGTAAATGGTGGTCCCCGAGCCAGACGAAAATTTGGTTGATAATCTCCTCTCAGAAAATAACTTATACAATGCTTTAGATAGTTGTATCATGAAGCTTTGTGAACGTCAGCTGCGGCTAGGTTGGTGGGTTAGGCTGCACGGCAGGCACGTCAAAAAAAAATTTTAGTCATTTCCTCCCGACTGAAAATTTGTTAAATTATAGCTGGTCCAATATCTTGAAGAAAACAAAAAAATCAGCTATAGTCAGTCATTGTAGTGAAAAATACGTCAGCTAGTCACACGAACATGTACATTTTTTTTTTTAAGTCATATATTCTCAATTGAAAATTTTCCAGATAATAGTTACTACGATATTGTAAATAAATAAGTACGTCAGCTGGGTGTATCTCGGTGGAATAATTATCAGCTAAGCCCATAAAGGTGTAACGCTGGAGCCAAACAAGAGCGTATATCGTCTACCTAAATTTCACCAGCTGAGGAGTTTTCCCTCAGCATATTGCTAGTTAATTTGTTTTATTGCTTACAGGATTATATTACCTGTGAACTTGCAAAATTTTATCCGGGAAGAAAGGACTTTCGTACCGAAATCTGATTACATGTGTATTTTAAGACCAAATCGTTTATAGCTAGATATCTATATGTTTATTTATTTCTATATTCTATGTATATATGTTTAGGTATATGTATATTGCGATTTATTACTGACATTATCATATTTACTATTAGCTTACGAATATTTATTCCAAAGAAAATGACGTATATAAAGATATTCGAGATTGTACTTCATACTCTAATATCATCTCTTTGTAATATTTCAGTTGAATTAATATTCCTTTTTTTCAGTCTCCTCTTCTCAATTTAAATTTTTTCAGATTATAGCTTACATGATACAGTTTATAAATAAAACGTCAGCTGGCTGTATAGCGGTGGGATAATTGTCAGTTGATGCCCTTAAAGGTGTGGCTTCAGCCAGACTGGAGCATATATCGTGTACTTAAATGCACCAGCTGACGAGTTATCCCCGGCATATTGTTAGCTGATTTTTCCTATGACCTTCAAGATCGTATAAACTAAAAGCTTACAAATTTTTGTATGGGAGGAAATAACATGTTTAAAGTTATTCGACATTATGGTTTATGCTCTAACTAAAAGATGTAATCTATTTGTAATATTTTGGTTGTATCAATATTTCTTTTTTTAAGTCATACCTTCTCAACTAAAAATATATCAGATGATAGTTAACATGATACTGTTTATAAATAAGTAAGTCAACTGACTATATCTTGGTGGGATAATTGTCAGCTGATGCTCTTAAAGGAATAGTATAGGAGCCAGACTGGAGCGTAAACGTGTACTTAAATGCACCAGTTGACGAGTTTCCGCCGGCATAATATTGCTAGATGATTCCTTTTATGACCTTCAAAATCGTGTTTACTATTAGCTTACAAATTTTCGTGCGGGAGGAAATAACGTGTTTAAAGTTATTCGACATTATGCTTCACGATCTGACAGAAACATATTATAAACTTTTTTAATGTTTCGGTTGTTTTGTACACAAAAATTTGTAAGCTAATAGCTAATAATATCCTGAAGGTCATAAAAAAAATTAGCTAGCTACACGTCATCATATCATACCGCTACACAGACAGCTGACGTATTTATTTATAAACAGTATCATATAAGCTATAATCTGACAAATTTTCAATTCAGACGGTATGACTGAAAAGGGGAATATTGATACAACTAAAATATTACAAAAAGTTTACATGTTTCTATTAGAGCGTGAAGAATAATTTTTAGTTTATATTAAATTCAAACTAAAACTAATAGACTCATGTTATTAATTACTCTAGTACTCTACTCGTTAATAAAATAAACATGTAATTATTATGCAAGCCTCGTTAGTTTTCAAATACATATTGTTTTAATGAACTATCTTGTTTATTCGTGTTAATTAATAACGTTGGTAATGCGCAAATAATGTATAAATAGTTTGCTATATTTCAGCGGTTTGCGTAGACCGTGATTGGTATGAGTAACCATTAGCAATTAATTTCTTCATTTATTAGTCTCTTCTTTATCGGTTCTTATATCAGTAAAACGACTCGTTTTAGTTATAGAACATGGTCCCAGGAATATTTATTTTTTTAATAACCAGCAGATTTTTTATGAGCAGCTTCGTTTTGACGTGACACCTATCATTTCTGTCTTCGAAAAATCTCGAATCGGGTAATTAATAAAGTTAGATAAAAAAGAAAACTTTATAGTTTTGGGCTAAGAAAAGTTTCCACTTTACGTGTAGGATAACGATACCCTTGAATTATAAAAAATAATGTCAAGATGTTGTGAGAAAAATAAGTTGGTTTTAAACTGATTAATATTAATTTTAAAATCTCATAATTCCGGTATATTTAGAGTGGAGGACTCATCAAAAAAAGCGTAGGAAAAATTTTTTTTCGTGTGTAGGATCCAGGTCCAGGTAGTAAAAAGTCCTTGGTTTCTTCGATAACCGTGGGTACTCGCTATGTTTTAAAAATAGAACGTCTGATAAAATAATATTGCGTCAAAGGGTTCGTAGGCGTTAATTTGTCCGAACATCGTGTTTTTTTTTTATAAAATACTTAAGATATAATAGAAAAAACTAATTATTGTTATAAATGTTCACCTTTTAAGACCATCTGCCTAGCAGAAAGGTAGATGCTTATAGAGCCCATTAATCTATTTCCGCTTAATGTATAGAAGGCGTCCACTATGGGACCAGTACGAGATAAACTTGGTTTCTAATACCATAAAAATGAGAATGTGGATTCATTTGTAATTCAAGTGAACGTCATTTTTCATCGTCAGAGTAACAATAAATTGGTAAAGTGCGTGTCGGGCCACGCGCAATGAAGGTTCCGAAGCTGCCCATCACAATAATCCGGACTGAGACGAGGGCTTTTAGTTTCGTACTATGAACATTTAGGCCATTCAATAAATAAATATCACTGGACAAATTACACGAATTGATCTGACCCCAAAGTAAGCAAATTATATGCTTGTAGTATGGGTGTCAGTCAACGATACTAATACATAGAAATACATATATAAATACTAGGATATATTTAATAGACACCCAAACCCAGGAATACAAACATCTGTGCTCATCACACAAATGCCTGTCCCTGCCGGGAATCGAACCCGGACCCCATTGATTGCGTAGTCAGGGTCGCTAACCACTCGACCAATGACAATGACAAATATATATCCGGACTCCAGGTTTACCGCCTATAAAAACTTCTCTAAGTACATTTTATAAGTCGGTCGGCTATTACACAAAAACTTATAAGGCCTTCTAAGCCGTGATATTATTTCTTTTAATTCCATTAAATTTACTACTGCCATGATTGCTCCCACCTCTGAAACCAACCGTTAAGCCTGCAGTAGGGGGGGGGGTGACACTTGACTCTAACAAAAATTAGCACTTAAAAGCTTAATATTATACAAACAAGTCCCTTAATCGAAAACTTGTCGCTAACCTGCAATTTTTTCAAAACCTATCCAACGATTCCCCATACACGGGTACGTGAAAATTAACATTCCCACTTTATATGTAGAAGAACTACTTTGAAAAAAATATTTTTCAAGATTTTATAACTAATATGTATGTTCGTGACAAATTACAGCTTTTTAGTTATAAGGATCTCTGAGCACGGTACGGACGGACAGATGGACGGACGGATGGACGGATGGACATAGCGAAACTATAAGGGTTCCTAGTTTACTTTGGAATCCTAAAAAAGGACGCAGTCCTTGTAACTGGGGATTTATATTCATTATTTTATGGAAACTGTGTCACTGACTTGGAGCTGGAAGTGTGGAATTTCGCTTTTAATATTGAGAAAACATTGTCTTTTAAAATGAAAATTGATTGGCTGTATAGCTGGCTGGCTTGGCTGTATATAATAGATTAGCTGTATTAGCCATACATTGGTATGGCTGTCATCTGTATGAGAATGAAGAATTACTAAGAAGAGCGTACGATTCACTTTCTACTAAATAGTGCTCTTAAAATGGTTTCGACACTTATCATTGAATTTTGTTATATTATATGCTTGGTATATTATTGAAAAATCTATTTTGAGAGAAATAAATACATTTTTAATTTTTTAATAAGGGAAAAAGAGAGAATCTGAATTTAACAATCATGTCACAGAGTCTCTTTTCCTCCGTGTTGGCCCTATTCTTCTATTCTTCAGAACGAGCCTTTTGAAGAATAGACCAACTGCCATTCTGCCAGTCAGGGTATAAAAGGCGACCGATTACCTATACGTGTCACTACCATCGTGACCACTAGGTGGTAGAGTTCTGCAATGTCTCATTCGGGTGTTGGATACTACCGCCTTACCTACTTGTATTCCTGCCGCAATAGCTTCATTGTCGTGATCTGGTTTTGAGGGTAAGGTAGCCGGTAGACTTATACATGTGGCACTGCTATCTCACCACACGGATAGCAACGCACCATTAATATCTTTGGTGTCTATAAATAAATAATAAATAAATATTCACGGGACAAATTACACTTACTGATCTAATCCCAAAATAAGCAAATTATTTGCTTGTGTTATGGGTGCTAGTCAATGATATTAATACATAGAAATACATATATAAATACTGGAATATATATAATAAACATCCAACCCAGAAATACAAACATTTATGCTCATCACACAAAAGCTTGTCACCGTCGGGGATCGAACCCGAGCCCCGTCGATTGCGTAGTCAGGGTCGCTAACCATTCGACCAACGCGCGGTCTATAGATGATGGTTCCTCGATCCATTGTTTGCTATTTAATGATATGAAAAAATCTTAATCTGTTATCTGACAATAAAGCTGATTTTACCTATTCTCTATAGGAGATTCACTTACGACCAAAGCTTACTTCGATTATCACTCGTGCTATCGAGGTCATTCACCTTAAATTTGAACATGAAATAAAGTACTATTTTACCTTGATATTCATTGAATTAAAACGGACGTCAGATTAAATTCCATAGCAGATTTTGAATTTTTACTTACTCTTCATTAGTAACGTCTCCTACTTTTTTGTGTTATAAAATTGGAAAGAATCAGAAAGGTTTATTGATGTAAAAAGATGGCCATTGTCTATGATGTCGTTCTTGCTGTGTCCATCAATGGCGAACCTGGCTAGTGTGTTGTGCGCGTAGGCGACTCGAGAAGCCAAATGTTGTTTTAACAGTCCCATTGCAGTGACGACAGTACAATCGACCTGTACTGTTATAAATATAACAATAGATGTTTTATTTTTATATCATTAGACAGCAAACAAGCATATGGGTCTCTTGATGGAAAGAATAACCACCTCTTGATGGAAAGAATAGCAACCTTCGTCTATAGACACCAAAGATGTAAATAGGACGTTGCTATCTTGTGGCGAGGTCTAATGCCACATGCGTAAGTTTACCGGATACCTTACCCTCTAAACCGGAACACGACAGTGATAGGCACTGTCGCTATTGCGGCAGGAATAGGTAAGGCGGTGGTACCAGACCCGGTCGACACAATGCAGAACTCTACCACCTAGTAGCCACGATGGTAGTGGCTCGCATAGCCAATCGGTCGCCTTTTACAGCCTGCTAGGCGGAACGGTATTGACCTATTCTTCAATGGAGCCCGGGTCAACCCGGGGATTTGAAACGGGTCTTTTTATTAAAGCGTTTGATATCTAAATCATCCAAACGGTTTCGCTCAAAAGTGCTGGTAGCATTATTGATAGTACTACGCCATAAATTTTTCTGTTACTTCTGTTAGTGGCCGAGCACCTTCCATTGTCTATAAACTGTAACAAATAGGTTATAACTTAACTATTAGTTTACTACCTGTCACTAAACATGAGAACATTACGTACATATATTAGTCGGTACAGATCATATTACGCCATCTTTGCTGTCGTAGCTAAGACATAATAAATAATTTATAAGTCCTCTAATTCTTAGTGATTTCTCTAAGACAATCTTTGCCCCCACACTCTACTATTTAGTACCCCCCACTCTCTAGAGAATTCCTCGTTTTGCATTAGAAGTCCGGTCGGTGTGCAAAGATAGCCCTGTGTAGGGTGAGTTTTAGAATAATTAGACGTTCTCAGAGACTTGATTGTTCTAAATTTAAGCTGTCGTAAATTCATTTTCGAATTTGCAAATTTGAAACACTGTTAATTATTTTAATATTTATAATATCATCACGCCCGGTTCCCTTGTGGGGTAGGTGGAGTTAACCGAACGTCAGTAAACATTCCAGTACACCACGATTCATCGCGGTTTGTCGGCTGATGAAATGACTGGTGATAACCATCGCCTCATTTTACTGACCTAATAATGATTGTCGATTATTTTTAGTGATTATTAGAACCGACGGCTTTACGTTCACGCCGAGACACGTTAGTGGTAGCATACCAAACAAACTCAGAGCTGTTATTGACATTTGGGAATTTTGAGAAAAACTTCGAAAACTCCTAAATAAAACTCACCTCACTCCTCAATAACTCTCACGATTTGATCCAAATAGGCTATCCCCTAGACCATGAGTATATAGCAAGTGAAAATTATATTAAATATCCAATCTGCATTGTGTAGTAACTACTTATATTTTTATTATTTTTTGGAAGTATATACCTGTTTTTTTTAAGCTATTGCATAGCTTCTATCGCGGGCCTTGAGCGTGTAGACCGAATCCAGAAATTCCGTAACGAAAAAACCTAACACCCCTCACTCCGACCGGCACAGCGGTGATAGTTTTTAGTTTTTCCATCTATCGATAAATACCAGAACTTTTAATGACTTTTGGAAATGTCACGCTTGTCTCTTTAGTTCAGCAACCCGCCTTTAGGTGGCATTGGTTGTATTGGAAAACTACCGTAATCAGCTGTTTGTGAGAAAGTATATAGGTGTATAGGTATTTATCATCTACGTACAACAGTGAATATCTGTACTCGTATAATTTGTGTACAAAGTGTTTTAAATATGAATAAACAAAGAAAAAAAACTGCATAAATAAAATAAATATATAATTGTAATTGCATAAGTTGATAAAAAATGCTATGCAATAGCTTTACCGCGGCAGTCTCCGAGTGCCACACGTCTTTTTTTTTTTAAAAAAACTTCTATTTCTAAACTTTTGGGATCATTGAATATATACCTTCCAGGTGATGTGGCTCCTTGAGGTGGCAGGTCGGGTTGTCGAGGAAACTTAGACGTCCCGTTTGGAATTCAGGGTTTTAGTTTTGAGCTACGGTACGCGTCTGCTTTGAGACCTGCATACTAGACTTAACTGTTATAACCTGTAACCTCCATTTTGCTGTAACTAAACGTTTGTCGCCTAAGACGCCAAAACACCAAAGATATAAGTAGTGTGTGTCTATATTTAAAACCAGCTATTACTCACGACTTCATTCGCGTGATCTTAAATCATTGCTTCCTTTTGCTTACTCGAGTAAAAATTATCCTTTATTCTGCCCTATAATCATCTCTATCTTCTAGTGAAAGTTTTATCAAAATCTATTCAGCCGTTTCAGAGATTAGGTACAGCGTACCAATCGAAAGACAGACAGAAAATTTAAAAATGGCTATTTAGGTACAAGTATCGTAATAAAACCGGCCAAATGAGAGTTGGACTCGCGCACGAAGGGTTCCGTACTACCATAACAAAAGCATACGAAAAAACACTTTTATTGTATGGGGACCCCATTAATATTGTTAATACCAAATACTGTGTTGGTTCCGGGCTCCTTTGAAGAATAGGCCAACTGCCGTTCTGCCAGGCAGGGCGTAAAAGGCGACCGATTGTCTATGCGAGTTACTACCATTGTGACTACTAGGTGGTAGAGTTTTGCATTGTCTCGCCCGGGCCGGTACCACCGCCTTACCTATTTCTGCCGCAATAGCGTCAGTGCTTGTCACTGTCGTGTTCCGGTTTGGAGGGTCAGGTAGCCGGTAAACTTATGCATGTGACATTAGACCTCGCCACAAGATAACAACGCACCATTAACACCTTTGGTGTCTATAGGCGATGGTTGACTCTTTCCATCAGGAGACCCATCTGCTTGTTTGCTACCTTATGATATATAAAAAAAAACCTGGGCAAGACGTTGAACTCGGCGCAACTCTAACAGCTAATAGTCACGATGGTAGTGACATATAACTAATCGTCTGCCTTTTATAAACTGCCTGGCAGATTAACAGATGACGTTTAAATGTCTGATTCAAAAGAGGCCATAATCAATACAAAAGGTTCAATTAACTTTACAGAAAAAAAAAACGGCCAAGTGCGAGTCGGACTCGCGCACGAAGGATTCCGTACCATCATAGCAAATATATATATGTATATATATATATATATATATATATGCTATGATGGTATGGTATAATACGAAAAAAACAAGTTTATTACCTCTGTGGTCTAGTGGTCCAGCGTTGGCGTCGACCACATGAGGTCCTGGGTTCAAACACAGGACCTCAAGTGGTCGACGCCCGAGTCGGGCACTTAAAAAAAATGTTTTTTCAGTTTTCTACTGTTTTCTATTTCACAGTATATATATATATATATATATATATATATATATATATATATATATATATATATATATATATATATATATATATATATATATATATATATATATATATATATGCTATGATGGTATGGTATAATACGAAAAAAACAAGTTTATTACCTCTGTGGTCTAGTGGTCCAGCGTTGGCGTCGACCACATGAGGTCCTGGGTTCAAACCCAGGACCTCATGTGGTCGACGCCCGAGTCGGGCACTTAAAAAAAATGTTTTTTCAGTTTTCTGATAAACACACTTTGTGTTGTTATTATTTAGAAATGAGAAAAAGCGTACCTATAAGTTTGATTAGTATCAACTTTACAACTAAAATCCTTTTAAAATTTACTTGCTATTGAAAAGTGTCCGTTAAATTCTAACACAGGCTTATTATACATTAAATTAACTTGATATATATATATATATATATATATATATATATATATATATATATATATATATATATATATATATATATATATATATATGTAACGCTACATATATACATATAACGCTATATTCTTACAACACGTTAGGCTGATTGTATCAATTTCCTTTGGCTGTTTGTTGATATTTGTTAATCTATTTTGCTGTAGATCTTGAGATCCTAAAATCAATTTTCGGGCCTGACAAAAAATCCGAGTTTTTTGTCAAGACAATTTTTACGTCCAGGTTCCTATAATTTCTTATTTTTAACTAAAGAAAAACAGATTTAGTTTGAAATGAAGGTATATATTATATAATATCAATTGAATTGATAAATATTTGAGTATGATGATCTTATTTAAGCATCTAAGAGCGTGTACTAAATTTCGTAAGTGTATGTATTTTTATATGTTTGTCTACAAATTTCTCGAGAACTAAAAACCACATTGAGTTAATTCTTTTTGATTCAATTAGATATATTTTAACTTAGGAAACAGTCCAAGTTTTATCAAAATCAGTTAAGTAGTTTTAGAGATATGGATATGGTTGTCAGATATTTGAAGCCGATTTAATTTTTTAAATTACTTCAATTTTGCTTCCGTAATATCGTTAGCGCATGTTACCGTTATATTCCAGTTTAAAAGTTTGAACACTGTATTGATTACATTTCTGTATTGCAAATGACTTATTTTATATGTAATTATATGGCAAATAAGCAGATGGCTCTTCTGATGGAAGGACAAATCATTACCTACAGACACCAAAGATGTTAATGGTGCGTTGCTATCCATGTGCTAGAATGGCAATGCCTCATGCAGTTTTAAATTTGGAAGGTAAGGTATTCTACTGGCTACCTTACCCACAAAACTCGGAAATGACAATGGTAAGCATTGACGCTATTGCAGCAGGAATAGGTAAGGCGGTGGTACCAAATATCCGGACGAGACGTTGAATTCGGCGCAACTCTACCAGCTAGTAGTCTCGATGTTAGTGTCATATATAACTAATCGTCTACATTGTATAAACTGCCTGGCAGTTTTTTTTTTATATATCATAAGATAGCAAACAAGCAGATGGGTCTCCTGATGGAAAGAGTCAACCATCGCTTATAGACACCAAAGATGTTAATGGTGCGTCGCTATCTTGTGGCGAGGTCTAATGCCACATGCATAAGTTTACCGGCTACATTACCCTCCAAGCCGAAACACGACAGCGACAAGAATTGACGCTACGCTACGCTTTGCGGCAGGAATAGGTAAGGCGGTGGTACCAGACCCGGACGAGACAATGCAGAACTTGCAGAACAGAGAAGTTTGTAAGATGACCTTGGAATGACTGATTTAAAAGATGCCATAATCAATACATAAGGTTCGATTAACTTTACAGAAAAAAACCGACCAATTGCGAGTCGAACTCGCTCACGAAAGGTTCCGTACCATCATAGCAAAAAAATACGAAAAAAACACGTTTATTAGCCTTAACATTTAATTTTTTAATTTATTGTTACAGCGGCAACGGAAATACATAATTTGCGAAAATTTCAGCTTTCTAGCTTTTTTTTATATCATAAGATAGCAAACAAGCAGATGGGTCTCCTAATGGAAAGAGTCAACCATCGCCTATTGATGTTAATGGTGCGTTGCTATCTTATGGCGAGGTCTAATGCCACATGCATAAGTTTACCGGCTATCTTACCCTCCAAACCTTAACACGACAGCGACAGGCATTGACGCTATTGCGGCAGGAAGCTATCCCAGTTTATGAGAAACAGCCCGGTGGCAGACAGACAGACAGCTGAGGCTTTGTAATAGGGTTCCGTTTAACTTTTAGGTACGTCCTAAAAACCAAACAATAATATTTTCTAAGGTAATATCATTTTCGTAATTGATAAAAATATCCAACGAGAAAAATAAATGATGCTTGAAAATATTTTCTCCCAATAGCAGATTTAATCTCCTTACAATTATAACGACAGAAACAAAACTCATTTTAATGGGACCGAGTAAATCGGATATAGGACATAATGGCAATAAAATATTGAAACATGTTTTCGCTTTCCTGAAAGTGAACCTTTTTACGACATATTTAATTCAAAACGTTTTATGTTATAGATAGGCTTATTAAACGGCTATTTATTAAACGCTTGGTATACATTTACCATTTTTGGGGTTCCGTACCTAAAAACAAGACGGAACTCTATTACTCAGTCTTCGCTGTCAGTCTGTCTGTCCGTCTGTCTGTCATCAGGTTGTATCTTATAAACCGTGATAGCTAGAAAGATGAAATTTTCACAAATTATGTATTTCCGCTATAACAACAAATGCAAATGAACAAAAACAAATGAAAAATTAAAAAAAATAAAATGTTAAGGGTAAAAAGTATATTCACACCCGTATCCCCGAAGGGGTATGTAGAGGTACAACAAGTGCACCCACGATTAGCCGAAGATACTTTGGTCCCACAAATGTGATAGGTGGCAAGCCTATCGCCAACCGGGCACTTTTCAATCCCGGGCAACTTTGTGTTTCTCAGAAAACTGAAAAAACACTTTTTTTTAATAGTTCAGATAATAGTTATAAGTTGCAGAAAAAACTTATATAACCGTAAGAAATCTCATTTCTATGAGCTTGATCCAGTTCAAAATCTTTTGGAATACTGAAAACAGTTATTTAAAAAGTACATCTTTTTAAATTACAAAACCATCTGAAGCTGTGAGAATTTCGTTCATAAGAGCTTCAACTAGTTCAAAAACTTACCTCGAAACCAAGTTAAATGAATAACAACACAAAGTGTGTTTATCAGAAAACTGAAAAAACATTTTTTTTAAGTGCCCGACTCGGGCGTCGACCACATGAGGTCCTGGGTTTGAACCCAGGACCTATGTGGTCGAGGCCCGAGTTGAAGCTCTTATGAACGAAATTCTCACAGCTTCAGATGGTTTTGTAATTTAAAAAGATGTACTTTTTAAATAACTGTTTTCAGTATTCCAAAAGATTTTGAACTGGATCAAGCTCATAGAAATGAGATTTCTTACGGTTATATAAGTTTTTTCTGCAACTTATAACTATTATCTGAACTATTAAAAAAAAGTGTTTTTTCAGTTTTCTGAGAAACACAAAGTTGCCCGGGATTGAAAAGTGCCCGGTTGGCGATAGGCTTGCCACCTATCACATTTGTGGGACCAAAGTATCTTCGGCTAATCGTGGGTGCACTTGTTGTACCTCTACATACCCCTTCGGGGATACGGGCGTGAATATACTTTTTACCCTTAACATTTTATTTTTTTTAATTTTTCATTTGTTTTTGTTCATTTGCATTTGTTGTTATAGCGGAAATACATAATTTGTGAAAATTTCATCTTTCTAGCTATCACGGTTTATAAGATACAACCTGATGACAGACAGACGGACAGACAGACTGACAGCGAAGACTGAGTAATAGAGTTCCGTCTTGTTTTTAGGTACGGAACCCCAAAAATGGTAAATGTATACCAAGCATTTAATAAATAGCCGTTTAATAAGCCTATCTATAACATAAAACGTTTTGAATTAAATATGTCGTAAAAAGGTTCACTTTCAGGAAAGCGAAAACATGTTTCAATATTTTATTGCCATTATGTCCTATATCCGATTTACTCGGTCCCATTAAAATGAGTTTTGTTTCTGTCGTTATAATTGTAAGGAGATTAAATCTGCTATTGGGAGAAAATATTTTCAAGCATCATTTATTTTTCTCGTTGGATATTTTTATCAATTACGAAAATGATATTACCTTAGAAAATATTATTGTTTGGTTTTTAGGACGTACCTAAAAGTTAAACGGAACCCTATTACAAAGCCTCAGCTGTCTGTCTGTCTGCCACCGGGCTGTTTCTCATAAACTGGGATAGCTTCCTGCCGCAATAGCGTCAATGCCTGTCGCTGTCGTGTTAAGGTTTGGAGGGTAAGATAGCCGGTAAACTTATGCATGTGGCATTAGACCTCGCCATAAGATAGCAACGCACCATTAACATCAATAGGCGATGGTTGACTCTTTCCATTAGGAGACCCATCTGCTTGTTTGCTATCTTATGATATAAAAAAAAGCTAGAAAGCTGAAATTTTCGCAAATTATGTATTTCCGTTGCCGCTGTAACAATAAATTAAAAAATTAAATGTTAAGGCTAATAAACGTGTTTTTTTCGTATTTTTTTGCTATGATGGTACGGAACCTTTCGTGAGCGAGTTCGACTCGCAATTGGTCGGTTTTTTTCTGTAAAGTTAATCGAACCTTATGTATTGATTATGGCATCTTTTAAATCAGTCATTCCAAGGTCATCTTACAAACTTCTCTGTTCTGCAAGTTCTGCATTGTCTCGTCCGGGTCTGGTACCACCGCCTTACCTATTCCTGCCGCAAAGCGTAGCGTAGCGTCAATTCTTGTCGCTGTCGTGTTTCGGCTTGGAGGGTAATGTAGCCGGTAAACTTATGCATGTGGCATTAGACCTCGCCACAAGATAGCGACGCACCATTAACATCTTTGGTGTCTATAAGCGATGGTTGACTCTTTCCATCAGGAGACCCATCTGCTTGTTTGCTATCTTATGATATATAAAAAAAAAACTGCCAGGCAGTTTATACAATGTAGACGATTAGTTATATATGACACTAACATCGAGACTACTAGCTGGTAGAGTTGCGCCGAATTCAACGTCTCGTCCGGATATTTGGTACCACCGCCTTACCTATTCCTGCTGCAATAGCGTCAATGCTTACCATTGTCATTTCCGAGTTTTGAGGGTAAGGTAGCCAGTAGAATACCTTACCTTCCAAATTTAAAACTGCATGAGGCATTGCCATTCTAGCACATGGATAGCAACGCACCATTAACATCTTTGGTGTCTGTAGGTAATGGTTTGTCCTTCCATCAGAAGAGCCATCTGCTTATTTGCCATATAATTACATATAAAATAAGTCATTTGCAATACAGAAATGTAATCAATACAGTGTTCAAACTTTTAAACTGGAATATAACGGTAACATGCGCTAACGATATTACGGAAGCAAAATTGAAGTAATTTAAAAAATTAAATCGGCTTCAAATATCTGACAACCATATCCATATCTCTAAAACTACTTAACTGATTTTGATAAAACTTGGACTGTTTCCTAAGTTAAAATATATCTAATTGAATCAAAAAGAATTAACTCAATGTGGTTTTTAGTTCTCGAGAAATTTGTAGACAAACATATAAAAATACATACACTTACGAAATTTAGTACACGCTCTTAGATGCTTAAATAAGATCATCATACTCAAATATTTATCAATTCAATTGATATTTTATAATATATACCTTCATTTCAAACTAAATCTGTTTTTCTTTAGTTAAAAATAAGAAATTATAGGAACCTGGACGTAAAAATTGTCTTGACAAAAAACTCGGATTTTTTGTCAGGCCCGAAAATTGATTTTAGGATCTCAAGATCTACAGCAAAATAGATTAACAAATATCAACAAACAGCCAAAGGAAATTGATACAATCAGCCTAACGTGTTGTAAGAATATAGCGTTATATGTATATATGTAGCGTTACATATATATATATATATATATATATATATATATATATATATATATATATATATATATATATATATATATATATATATATATATATATATATCAAGTTAATTTAATGTATAATAAGCCTGTGTTAGAATTTAACGGACACTTTTCAATAGAGTAAATTTTAAAAGGATTTTAGTTGTAAATTTGATACTAATCAAACTTATAGGTACGCTTTTTCTCATTTCTAAATCAAGCAAAGACTTTTATTTTCTGCCATAAAGTTACACTTTCTTTATGACCGACCAAACAAATTAGAAAAATGTTGAATGCGGTAAGACACAAAATTTTAAATAAACTATTGTATGAAATGCAACAAAAATGAAAGTAGGTATTTATTACTATGGTCGAAACTTACAACATTCCCCCGTGTTGGTCCCGGCTCCTTTGAAGAATAAGCTAACTGCCGGCAGGTCGTAAAAGGCGACCAATTGGCTATGCGTGTCACTGCCATGGTGGCTACTAGGTTATAGAATTCTGCATTGTCTCGCCCGGTTATGGTAACACCGCCTTACCTATACCTGCCGCAATATCGTCAGTGCTTGTCACTGTCGTGTTCCGGTTTTTAAGTAGGGTAGCCGGTAAACTTAAGCATGTGGCATTACACTTCGCCACAAGATGGCAGCGCACTACTAACATCTTTCATGTCTATAAGCGATGGTAGACTCCATTAGGAGACCCATCTGCTTGTTTGCTATCTTATAATATAAAAAAAATAGACGGCTGTATAAACAAGCAACTCTAAGTATCATCTTAAAAAAAATAATTAAAAGTCATATTTAATAGTTTGTGAAGTGTGAACGAGCAACAAATATTTTTGCTTGTTGTTTTGTATATCTTTTAATTTTTATGTGTTTAAAATCGCATAATATTCATTCATTCGTATTATATCCGCCGAGGAAAGATGCTTTTCCGAGTTCGTTGATAATATTTATATTGACGAAAATAGCGACGTGAATGGCTTAAAATGGAATTGGTCTAAGTTCCGAATAAAACTTGACCTTCACCCATCTGTTTACCGAATGAAACATTTTTATTATCACATTTCATACATAAACAAATACGTATTGCCTAGCAAAATATGTTCCTAGCTATCCTTAATTTAAAAAAAATATTTTTAGCAAGTTACTTCCACTTGTTTTCCGGTCAAATGTTATTGATACTAAAAGTTTTAAACATAAAATATGTCTGTAAGGTATAGCCTACGCGTTTACGTTATATTTAAGTACTCATTAAGTAGCCATGAACGTTAACACGTAAGCAATACCTCGCAGACCTATTCTATATGTTTAAAAATTTTTGTATTAATAACATTTGATGGGTAACAAGTGGGAGAAACTTGCTAAAAAAATTAATATATTTTTTTAAATTAAAGATAACAATGAGCATATTTTGCTATTTTTTAAAATAAAGATAATTATGAGCATATTTTGCTAGGCAATACGTGCAAGACATGTTTGTCTATGAATGAAATGTGGTAATAAAATGTTTAAACAGATGCGTGAAGGTCAAGTTATATTCGGATCCCTTACTAAATGTAATAATAATAAATAAATATTCACGCGGAACAAATTACACTTACTGATCTAACCCCAAAGCAAGCAAATTATTTGCTTGTGTTACGGGTGTTAATATACATAAAAATACATATATAAATACCAGAATATATTTAATAAACACCCAAACCCGGAAATACAAACATTTATGCTCATCACACAAATGCTTGTCCCCGTTGGGGATAGAACCCGAGCCCCGTTGATTGCATAGTCAGTGTCGCTAACCACTCAACCAACGGGCGGTCAGTTGTGAAATCAAGTAATATAACTCTTTGGAGATTTTTCGTGAATTTTAGCATTATAAAAAGTGTCCGTGATACACATTTCAGAAGAAATTAATAATGTATTACAATAGGGTAAGCATCTATCAACATGTGTAGCTTTTTAGGCAAGCTTTGTATTGACCCTCATCTTTCTCCTCTGTTAAAATCGGTATAAATGCGTTAGTTTGCCAAACAAATATTCCATCTACTTACGTTTCTACATCTATTTTAGCTTTGTCACTGCTTGGAAACAGGGATTTGGTATTCTCACTATTTTCCTCTAGGCGCATTATTTGCTTCGTGGAGCGAAAATTGTATAAGGGAAACCTCTTTTGCCGAGTAACGAAAACCCCAAGTTTTTATTTGCCAATATATATTTCTATTAGTTAAAGTTCTCAGTATTCTTTATTTGTGGAGTGTGGGCTACGTTATACATTAGGCCCCGTTTTCACTTTGATTAGTACGAGTGTAAGTGTTTAATGCAGGTGCTTAGTATTAAGATAAAAATACGTGAAGACAGACATTGATCAGTGCGAGTGATAAGTAATCAACATCTATTCACTTTTACTACGCTGATTACGAATCACTCGCACTAATCCACGGCTATCTTTACGTACTTTTGGCTTAATATTAAGCACCTGCATTAAACACTCACACTCGCACTAATCAAAGTGAAAACGGGGCTTAAGGACTAGTAAACCGTTTTAATACAATTGTATCGTATTTTCAACCGATGCAAAAATGGAGGTTATTAGTTTGACATGTATGTATCGACACCTCCTACGTACAGTATCGTAAGTGCATTTTTGCTACTTTACAGGAGAGCAGTTTAAAGATTCACTCATTTTTTCATTCTTTAGGGTAACTTAACTTTGATTATCAAAATGATGCCAGTGGAGTATTTGTATGAAGTGTTGATAATAAATCAGTATTGTGTGTGTTCAGTGTTGTTGTTGTAATCAGTGTTGATTGATTGATTTTTCAATATACTAAGCACAGAAGTAGTAATCGCAATCGTAGTCCAGGTGATTTATTCCGGTGACGGAAGTGGTGTGATGTTTCCATCTAACTTGTTGTCATCAGGTCTTCCTGAAAAAAAAATTGTATATATCATAATAAGAGACTAAGGTTCTACTCTATTAAGAATATTATTACCGTAGCCCAACCTGAAAAGATTAAAACATTTCTTTTTTATAGTGGCAACTGAAATATATCCGTGGAAATCGTAACTGTCTAACTGTCACGGTTCATGAGAATATACAGTCTGGTGATAGAAGGACAGACAGACCGATCAACAGACAAACATATAGACAGATAAACGGTAGGACAGTGGAGTTTTAGTAATAGGATCCAGCTTTACCCTTTGGGTAGAAAATGTAAATATTAGAAAAATTAAATCAGTACATACTTTCTTGCTGTGTTGTGTTAGAACTAATGCAGATATCATGGTCATTCCAACCTAAATCAGACAACGTATCCATCAGCCGATTAATAACATTCATATCTGCTTCAAGAGGAATAGGTGATTCCAGAAGAAAAAAAAGGATTAATACAATTTATCACACTTTTTAAAGATGTAAACAGTAGTAAGTTATTTACCAAGATGAAATAAAATATATTAAGTATTACATACGATAAGTAGCAATATTAAATTACCACGTAAAATATCGTAAGTATTACGTACCACACTACTTAAAAATAAATTTACCATGTAAAATATCGTATTTAACACATGCAATATATTTCTGATGTAAGAAAACAATGTATAAGGTATTAAGTCATACTTACGATATTTTACTTTGGGCGAAATTCAAATTGCGGTAAAACACTACTTTTTATAACTGAGAAGAAAGCAAAGTATATAGTTCATTGTTTCTTACCTTCATTTATCTCAGATTCTTGGTGTGCAGACAAACAGTCATTATTTAAAATTTTAACGATCACTTTTTGTATTTCTTCATGTTGCGAAACCGGATTTCTCATTACGAAATCTGTAATTCTTCTTGCTCTGTGTGACATTTTAGATGTAATTAGATTTTATAGTAACAGCATTTATAAAAATAGTAGAATAAACTCAAAAAATCGATATTTTAATAACGTCAAAGCAAGCATTCACTTCCCCCACGTATTCGATTGTTAGTGATAGATACGAAGCGCGTGTGCAGTATGAGCGCTCTCCTCCACCACGTAATGTGTCTTTAATACTCAGTACGGTAATTTACATCGGGGGATAATGAACATACGATATTTTACAGTCTGAAATTACGGCTTTCTGGGCGATGTACTGAAATTTTATTGATCACAAACAATAATATACATAAAATAAGGCATGAAAATAGAAAAAAGTGAAAATCGACAATTTCATACTTACGATATTCTTCGTAGGTGTCGGTATGTAATATTGTTGGAAATGGATAATATTTGGGTATGATAATTTACTTAGACGTCCAAGCACGTGTACTAAATTTCGTAAAAGTATGTTCGTATGTTTGTATGACGAATTTCTTGTGAAATAAAAACTATATCAAGATATTTCTCAGTTCAAATCAGATATATTTTAATTTAGGGAACAAGGACGGTTTCATTAAAATCGGTTCAGTAGTTTTTGAGATATGGACGCGGTTGACAGATATTTGAAGACGGTTTAATTTTTTAATTTATTTTTGTTTTCATATAAAAGTTTAAAATTGAAGTCCTTTAAACGAGGCAATTCTTGTATATATAATTATATATGATCTAAATCTCGTAAAAAGCTTTGACGATTTTCATTAATTTTAGTATGCCGGGGGCTCTGGGGGCAACAAATCCATTTACCTAAGTTATATTTTTAGAAAACGTTGTTTTTTATCCAAAAAAAGCCGAGCAAAGCTTGGTCATTCAGGTACTATTCTGCCGTCTTAATAAAAAAGGGCATAACTAATATTTTGTAAATATTGAGAAAATACCGTCGCCTAATATCGGCCACCCATATGTTTATGCTGATAATTAAGTTTATTTCCATATAGATTTAAATTTCTATTGTGAATTACGACTATATATAATATAAAAAAACAATAAAAAAAAAACGTGTATTAACACACAATTAACCAATTTGTGTCATATACTCCAATGTTATATGCACGAAGAAGCTAACGAGTCATCACATAGAGTTATGTTGTCTCCGATTTATGCGAATGCGAATATTATTAATAATTAATAATATTCGCAACGAAATTTAATAAAATAAAATTAAATGAAAAATATTTACTCGAAGCGATTTTCCAAAATTCGGCTGTTATTTAACATCATTGGATAGCACACAAACTGATAATTCTCATGATGAAATAAGACAACCATCGTCTATATAAACCAGTGATGCTATACATAGCAATGCACCACTAATATCTAGGGCCTTTTTTGATACCACCTTCGCTAGTCGGAGCGAGCAGACGTCTCCGTCCGCCGCTCTGACAAATCCCGATCGGCGTGCCTTTCACTATTGGCGTGCCTTTCACCACGCTGTTTACGCGTTCTTTGTTTCTTATCGTGTGCATTTCGACGACCATATACGCGCATTGTGATAGTTTAAAGTGCAGTTATTTGTTTCGTGCTTGTGCTTACTTGGATCGTTACAGTGTCTTTGTTTACGGTGCCCTGTATAAAGTGCTTCTTCTTTTTCCCGGACGACAGTTAAAACCGTAAGTAGAGTGGCAATACACTACTCACACACAATTAGGCACACACCCCCTCTTCAAGGGGGGCCCCTGCCCTTTTTACCCCCGGCGTCCACCATGGACGCTGCCGAACTGGAGGCCTTCTTTAAGGCCAACTACCCGGACGCCCTCAACGACTTCCTGAATAGGAAAAATAAGCCCGCCCCGACTACCTCAGCCTTCCGCTACGAGGAACCCCCCGCTTCCCCTATGGAAGCCAACAACGACTCCGATGTTAATCGCTCGGGTTCTGAAGATGATGATTGCGACGGGTTTGAAAAAGTAACCCGGCGCAAGCGAAAGGGGCGAGCTTCCCCCGTCAACATCCCCACCACTAGGGCAACGCCAGCCAAAAAGCAGGCGACTGGGCTATCAAGCCCTAAACCGACCCCAGTTTAAACAGACCCCCCTAGACCAACCAGACCAACGAACCGACGATCGCCGACGCCTCGGTTGATGAATCTGGAGCTCGGCGTGAGAAAGTCCCCCCACCCATCATAATCCGCGACAAAGCGTCGTGGATCATGATCTCAGCTGCTATGAGAGACAAGCACATCAATTTCACCCACGCACGCTCCACGGGCGAAGGGATCCGGGTCAAAATCCCCACTTCGAATGACCACCGTTGGCTAACCACCCTACTGCGCGAACGCAAAGTAGGATACCACACATATGCCTTGGACGGGGAAAGGCATCTCCGCGTTGTCATTAGAGGAGTCCCCAAAGATTTCCCCTTAGACAAAATTAAGGCCGACCTCAAATCGCAAGTCCCCGCGGTATTAGATGTACACCGGATGTACAACCCGAGGTCCCGCGAGCCCTACGACTTAATTCTAGTGGTACTAAAACTAAGCCCGGAGGGCAAGAAGGTGTCTGGCATTATAATAGAGACCCCTCGTAACCGCGGAGCCCCCGGGCAGTGTCACAACTGCCAACTCTATGGGCACTCTGCCCGAAATGGTTACGCCCGACCTAGTTGCGTAAAGTACCTGGAGGATCACGCCATGGCAGATTGTCCACGCCCTAAGCGTGGACAAACCGACATCCCGACGCCCGCGACGCCGGTGAGCTGCGTCAACTGCGGTGCCCAAGGTCATCCGGCAAATTATCGCGGATGCCCAAAGGCCCCGCACAAACGCAGCCGGGGAAGCAATTCCCAACCGGGACCATCAAATGCCAGAAATTCTAATTATAATTATTATAAAAAGGCCCCTAAGGCCAAAACCCCCGGGCAGGGCCAAAGCCGGTATCACACTCTGTGATACCAGCACCCCCGCCAACCGTTAACGCGTGGGTCAAACCACCGACTCTCGTTAGGCCTCCAGGTCCTCCTTCAGGTCCTCCTCCTCCTCCTCCTCCCACTCGCAGGCCAAACAATCCGCCGCGCGTTCAACAGGCCAACACAGGTTATGATTTCACTGACCTCGCGTTGGTCATGGAAATATCCCTTGCGATTAGCCCGGGTGAGGTAGCGGAATTCGCTCACGAACTCCGTACAGCAACACCACAAAATTTGATCAACGTGATCACTAAACACGCAGCCCTGATGGAAACCATCAGGCGCATAATTGCTAGGGTCTCATAATGGATAGCAACCAGAGGATGAAACCTTATTCCCTAACTGTCGCGTCGTTTAACGCGGCTTAGTCAGGCAAATAGACCAGATTCGCGAATTTGTTAAAAACCACGAAATAGATATCCTCCTTGTGCACGAAACCTTATTAAAGCCTTGTAGACGTAATCCGCGTATAGCCAATTATAATTTAGTCAGAAACGACCGACCAACGAATCGTGGTGGGGGCACTCTTATCTACTATAAAAGAAGCCTCCACATTGTTCCCCTAGATCCCCCTACTTTGGAATATCTCGAAGTCTCAGTTTACCAGGTGGGTATGACCGGCCATCAACCAGTCATACTAGCATCAGCCTATCTCGGTCCCGGTAAAAGAGTAACAGAAAGAGATCTTAAAGCTCTATTCGACATGGGCAACTCTGTCATAATAGGGGGGATTTCAATGCCAAGCATAGTCTGTAGCATTCCCCCATAAACAACCAAAATGGGTTAGACATCGAACGACTGACGGACAGACTTAACTTCGTAGCAGTAGGCCCGTCAGAGCCCACTAGATACCCGCCAAATGACGTGACACACAGACCGAGCGTACTCGATATAGCGCTGATGAGGGAACGTAGATTTACAACTGCGTTCAGTATCAGTGTTACACGAACTCGACTCGGACCACCGGCCGGTAGTTTTCAAATTAGGATTCCCCTACCATGCGCACGCCGTCCGCATGAAAAAGATAGTTGATTGGAAAAAACTCGATGAGAATTTTCTATTGATACAATCAGAGCAACTCGACCAAATTCCTGGCAACATTAGTACGGTAGAGGAAGCCAAATCCGCCATTAAGTCACTCACTAGCCATATAGAATCGGTAGTCGATAGCTCCTCGCGGGAAATACCGGACGCCTTTCGGGGCAGATGGAAACTACCGGAAGAGCTACGCGACCTATTGAAACGCAAAAACGCCGCTACGCGGCTCTACGACCGATACATGGCCGACGACAATCGCCGTTCGCTACGAGCTTTACAAAGAGAAGTAAAGCGGCGCATCGCCGAGTATCGTAACGAATGGTGACACAGACTGTTAATTGAGGTCTCGCCATCGCACACGGCCTACTGGCCTTTAAAAACGAACCAGTAGTAGAGATGCCTCCACTCATTCGACCTAATCAAACGCCCGCTTTTGATGATGCAGACAAAGTCGAATGCCTGGCCGACAGTATCCAAACACAATGTTCCCATTCAAACCAACCTACGGATCTAGACCACGTCCATCTTGTGGATAGAGAAGTAGAGCGCAGGGCGGCGCTACCACCGGAGGGTGACCCGCTTTTACCCACCGATCCCGAAGAAATAGGCGACATAATCAAAGGTCTACACAATAAAAAGGCCCCGGTGCCCAATAAAATCACTAATAAAGTAGTTAAATACCTCCCCCCCTACTAGTGTGCATCTTCAATGCACTACAAGCCGGCTGCGCGTTTCCAGAGAGTGGAAAGAAGCCACCGGAATAGGAATTCACAAAACGGGTAAACCCCGCAATAAAGTCAGTAGTTACCGCCCCATTAGCCTAATAAATACGTTAGGCAAAATCTATGAAAAAATCATTCTCGCTCGCCTTAAGGCATTAGTTCACGAGAAAGGCCTCTT
This sequence comes from Apodemia mormo, assembly GCA_036924255.1. NCBI lineage: Eukaryota > Metazoa > Arthropoda > Insecta > Lepidoptera > Riodinidae > Apodemia > Apodemia mormo. The sequence goes on along the minus strand of JAUPFN010000009.1, from coordinate 1,921,226 downwards.
AATAAATGAGCAGTTCGGGTTCCGAGCAGCTCACTCTTGCACTCATCAAGTGCACCGTCTCACCGAATATATCCTAAACGGGTTAAACGCAGCCCGGGGCTGCAAATTCTCACAAGCGCCCTATTCTTCGACGTCACAAAGGCGTTCGACAAAGTCTGGCACAATGGCTTAATATACAAGCTATACCAAATGGGCGTGCCCGACAGACTCGTACTCATCATACGAGAGTACCTCACCAACCGCCTATTCGAATTCCGCGTGGAGGGAGCCTTCTCCACCCATAGATCGATTACAGCAGGTGTCCCGCAGGGCTCCATACTGTCACCCGTATTATTCTCCCTGTACACGTGCAACGTTGTTCGCCAACGACACCGCCCTCTATACGTCCAACTTTTACCAAGTAACAATCACCAAGCGGCTGCAGGCTGCGGCCAACGCCCTTGGTGATTGGTTCAGAAAATGGCGTATCGAAATAAACCCCACAAAAAGTGCAGCCGTGTACTTTCGCCACGGTAAACACCCGCGACAACAAAGGCGCGATCTGCGTAAGCTAGGCAACATTACCCTGTTCGGAAACGTCATCCCGTGGGAAAGGAAAGTCAAGTATGTCGGGGTAACGGTGGACAGCAAAATGTCATTCAAACCGCACATACAAAGAATGAAAGTTAAGGCTAAGTTTGTTGTAGGTCGGTTATATCATCTTATCAATAAACGCAGTAAAATGTCACTTAGACACAAGGTGACACTTTACAAGTCGTGCGTACGCTCCATCCTTTCTTACGCTTGCGTAGCGTTTGCCCATCTCCCCCGTACGGACTTGCATCTATTGCAAGTGGTACAAATTAAATTCCTGCGTATTGCCACGGGAGCACCGTGGTACATGCGCAACGTAGACCTCCATAACGATCTTGAATTGCCGAGCTTAGCAAAGCATTTCAAAGACATCTCTAAAAGATACTTCGACCGTGCCATCTCGCATCCGAACCCTCTGGTGGTAGCCGCGGCTGACTACATCCCAGATCCTAATCCCGATCCCAAACTACGTAGGCCCCGCCACGTTCATACCGATCCCGATGACCCGATATCTCTGGCCAACGGTTTACACGATAACACTACACACCTACATTCGCGACACCAGCGCCGCCGGCGGCGACGAGGACCCCTGTTTCGCCCTTCGGCGAACCGAGCCCAAGGGCAAGGTTCGGCGGACGGACAAAACAATGCCACTAGCCCTCTCATCGCAAATCACGACCCCACCCTAAGCCGAGGTTCGGTCTCACAGGAGACACCCTTAGGGCGGAGGGCGTACAGCCCTACACCTTTAAATTCTGGCTGAGCACTCTGCTCGCCCCCGCGACCAGTGAAGCTGTAACAGCCCATAAGGCTAGCAGTAATTGAGCCATTCCAAAAAAAATATATATATCTAGGGTAAAAGAGAATGCCAAATACAAAAGGTTACAATACATATCGAACACCATAAAAATGACAAGAACCAATACTATTGGGACAGCAAAAGGTGGTAATACGAAACCAAAGTGAGACGTTGCAAAACTCTACTATCTGGTGTGTAATCACGATGTCAGTGACATATTCGCCTTCTCTTGTCTAATACGACGAGACTAGCAGTTAAGCTGTATCACAGTTTAACCTATAAGAGAGGAGGCCGGCATAAATGAATTTATCATTACAGAAGCTAGAGAAAAGATCGCAGGTGCAAGTCCTGAGGTGTCGAAGTCTTTCTTTGTTTAAAAAAAAGAATGTTGTAATTTATTTAATTTTTGACTGAATTCTGAGAGAAAAAACATACAGTTGAATTAAGAACCACCTATTTGCAAAATTGGTTCAAAAACATACAATACAGTACATTTAAAAGGGCTTCATGCTAGCATTGTAACGTTCTATAGTATCGAATACAATCAAATTCATATAACGTGGATTGAAAATAACAACGGAATTTACGGTAAGGGATCGAAAGGCAAACTGTCTCGGAATAAATTTATTATGTTTCACTGACGAGGGCTTGACCCGCGTAAACGAGGTGACGTGCAGTGCTAACAGAGTGAAAAAACTCTAGGATTTTATTAATATCATTTTACAAGCGCCGAATTTGCTCTTTTCGAGGTCTGATTTGACATTTACGATTCAAGAAACCGAAAATAATATTGTAGCCCAGTCATTTGGTCAATAAAAAGGGGGTTACCTGGAAAGTTTTCCGGGAGTTTTGAAAATTGGTTATTTTATGGATTTCGGTATGCTCTTTTCGAATTTCAAATTTGTCACCTGGTGTCTCCACCACTCGCGCCGTCATATTGAAAAAATAGCCCCAAATAACATTTTTTTTTTGGGAATATCTCCTTTCCGACGCATACTAACTAAACGCATACTAAAAAAAAAACGTTTATGTACTAAATTAAAGTAAAAAAAAATACAATTTATGTATTTATATATATTTTAATAACATCAATAGTTTTAGCGTCCGAGCGTCACAAAGTATTATTCATCTGCACCACTAAGTGTTATTTGTATATTTTTCTAAAATATTCTACTATTACTACTGGATTAAAATGCTCCGTTATATGCACAAATTGTAGTGGGTAAATTCCATCATATAATTATGATGAAGAGGAAGAAATAGCTGAAATGAAAAATTTTTGAAAAAGCTTTCGATGAAATCGAAAACGAAGATGCGTGTGATAAATCTGATAGTTACATCGCAGATAATGCAGACGAAATTTCGACCTGCGATGTCTCGATCGGTGTTCAGGACAAAGTCGTAACACCTGGTACCTCAAGAACAGCAAAGCGAGGGAGTTTGCTCTAAATTTTTTAAATAAATAAATATATCACATGTGAATTAGGCCTACAGGAGAAACCACGATAAAAGAAACGCGCCGCTTACTCTACCTCCAGGTGGTGTGGAAATGAGTTTTTTTGAAATGTACTTTGCCCCGCTCGTATTTTAATTTTATGAAAAAAAAATGTAATACATAAATTGCAGAATTTTTGTTCTTGTTTATTTAATACATAAATGTTGTTTTTCGTAAAATGCGTCGGAAAGAGATATTCCCAAAAAAACTGTTCTTTGGCGCAATTTTTTCAATAAAACGCGGATGGCCCGAGCGGCGGAGATACGGGGTGGCAAAGTTGAAATTTGAAAAGAGTGTTAGCTTTTCATTTAATAAGGTAAGATATTGCCCGATATTATTAAAAGCAAACTTTTGTTCTTGCACTGGCATCCCTAAATTTCAAAAACGTCTGTTAAATGTTTTTAACAGACGTTCACTTTGGAATTGATGCTCGAAGGAGCATGACGTTCCCAACAGTTGGCCTCCATTGAGATCATTCTTGGACGTGCATAAGTAATTTAGGACGTGCATAAGGAAAGGATAAATAGAATGTAGAATTAAAGAATAAAATAACATTATTAGAATAAGGAACAATGTGAAAAGAAATATAAATGTAATGTAAATTGATTACGTATTTTTAATTAGTAAAGGCAATTCTTAATATTTAAGACAAGGGCCGTTGTTCGTATGTAATAATACACCGTGTTCTCTCATATTGTGTGGCAGAGCATATTTAATTGCTAATTGTAGGGTATTCCCTACAAGAGCATACCGAAATTCATAGAATAACCAATTTTTAAAACTCCCGGAAAACTTTCCAGGTAAAACTACCAAATGATAGCTATATGCGAGGTAGATAATGTAAACCAATTAAGTAATAAAATACAGAAAATTTGTTTTTTTTTACATATTTTCCAAGCATTGATCCTGGGCCTCTCGAATAATAGACCAATTGGCATTCTGTCAGGCAGTTTGTAAAAGGCAAATGATTGGCTATACATTTCACTATGATTGTGCCTGCTAGGTGGTAAGTATGTAAGGCGTTGGTATATTTGATACCAATGCCTTACATACCTACCACTCGGGGTATTTCGTACCACCGCCTTACCCATTCCTGCCGCAATAGCATCAGTGCTTTTTATTTTTGTATTCCAGTTTGGAGGATAGGGTTTACTTACCTACTCTCCAAACCGGTACACATCGGTATACTTCAAGTGACATTAATAATTCACCGCACGGATAGTAATGCAGTATTAACACCTAACGCCTCTGGCGTAGTGGCAGCGTTGACCACACGAGGTCCCGAGTTCTGTTTCCGGGTCGGGCAATATCAAAACATGTGTTTGGAACGAATTGACCCAAAAACTACTGAACCGATTGTTAAGATTATTTTACCATTAGAAAGATGCGCAATCTAGAAGTAAGATTGCCTTCTACCAGTCTGAGCAAAAGAAGATATTTTTTATATTTTAAGATAGCAAACAAGCATATGACTCCCTCGAAGAAAAGAGACAACCATCGCGTATAGATACCAAAGATGTTAATGGTGCGTTGCTATTTGTGTGGCCGGATGACGATGCCACATGCATAAGTCAACCGCTTACCCTACCCTCCAAACCGGAACATGACAATGATAAACATCGACACTATAAGGTGGTGTTACTGTATACTTGGGCGAGACGTTACAGAACTCTAGCTACCACCTAGTAGTCACGTTGGTAGTGATACGTATAGCCAACTGGTGGCATATTACGACCTGCCTGGCAGAACAGCAGTTGGTCTATTCTTCAAAAGAGCCCGGATCAACACGGGGAAATGTACTATGTACCACATAATATGAAAATGTATCATATTTAGAGGTTTCGTAAGCAAGTAAGTATCTTCACGCACGTATCCCTGAAGGGGTAGGCAGAGGTGCAACAAGTGCACCCACGATTAGCCGAAGATACTTGGTCCCATAAATTTGATAGGTGGCAAGACTATCGCCAACCGGGCACTTTCCAATCCCGGGCAACTTTGTGTTCATCAGAAAACTGAAAAAAAAACACTTTTTTGTGCCCGACCCAGGAATCGAACCCGGGACCTCACGTGGTCAACGCCAACGCTGGACCACTAGACCACAGAGGTGTTTCGTAGCCTACGTATAAAGGTTTCTTCCCTTATAGTTTCGCTATGTCCGTTGGTCAGCAGCTTAGTTAAGAAACTTTTTGTACTAGAAAGCTGTAATTTTGCATGGACATACACATTACCCCCATATTGATAGTAGCCGATAAACATAAGGGACAATAATACCTAGTCACACGAATAGTAACTCACTATTAACATCTTTGGTGTCTGTTGGCGATGGTTGTCTATTGTTATCAAGAGAAATCTCTGCTTGTTTGCTATTATATAAACTGAAATAAGATAAATACGTATAAAATGAAAAATAAAAATGAAAAAAATATTTATTTGTAAGAATATGGGTGTCACAACTCACAATTTATTAAAAATTAATTAAATTACCGACATATTCTAACAGAATATGGTGTGCGAACATTTAAATTACGGTTGATTTCCTTATAATTACTACCGGATTACTGAGAAGATCTGGCGGATATACGTGTATAACGGCGGAGAAATGTGTATAACATAATTAGAAATTTCTCTTTACCAATTGGAAATAAAAAGTCAAAAACTATTTGTGTGTTACAAACGCGAGTGAACCTTTTCATATCAGAACTTGTAAAAACACGTAAAGCCTGCCTTGTTACCAGCAACAATAGCCGTCAAAGGCATTGTGTGCTTCCATTTGAACTCCACACTCACCTCTTTGTTTGTGCGGATAATTTGAAAAGTGTCCAGGGATTTTCCAAAAAAATTTGGCCGCCAACTCTTCTCGTAGCTCGGATGGTTTACATCCAAATATATTGAACAACCGTCACCTTTTGGATAAGTAAATAAACTTAAATTATTTAGTGGTTATTCCGTTTGGTTACAAGAAATATATTTGTAGTTTCAAATGTCTGATTGAACGAACATAAGTGTCATATTAACATGTTATTGATTAATATTCGTTGGATAGTAAACAAGCAGATAGAAAGGGTTAATCATCGCCTTTAGATATCAAAGATTTTAATGGTATGTTGCTGTTCACGTGGCGGGGTGACAATACCACATGCATAGTTACTAAGTGCATTCTCTAAGCCATAACATGAGAGCGACAATTAAAAATGCTATTGTGACAGGAATAGGTGAGGCAGTGGTACTAAACCCCATGATGACGATTTAAAATTAACCATGACACTAAGGAAAAAACTTGGATAGAGGTGTTTTTTTCCAGAAAATGCTTAAAGGTAACCTGAAAAATGTCTTTCACCCTTTTAAATTTGTTAAGCTATCTTATATGTTGCAGATAGCAAGCAACTAATTAAAAAACACAATCTAATGATGATGTTCAAACATTAATGTTTTGATTGTTCTTCATATTTCGCATAAAAATGAATATTTGTTTATGTATAACCGCATGAGGATTATGGTAATAGGTAATAACTTAATTTTTTGACGTGAATACGTCTTTAAACTTGCTTTCATAGTGAGGGACAGTTAAAAAAAACTGGTCATAACAAAATTGAGTTTAATTTTTAATAAACTGAGGGATGCAATTTGGTGTTACAGCTACATAACTATCATCAACAACCGAAATCTAATTATACCGTTGGATAGCTAAAGAGTCAAAGAATTTTTGAAGTCAAGTGCGGACTATGATGCTACGCCGGGGAAGGAGGAAGTGCCGCCAATTTTAGGCAATTTCACTGTGTTACAGAATTTGCTTATAGTATATCTTTTTACTAGTTGCAGTAATAACATTTAATTATCCCCGTGTAGGTTCCGGGCTCCTTTGAAAAATAGGCCAACTGCCGTTCTGCCAGGAAGGTCGTGAAAGGCGACCGAGTGGCTATGCGCGTCACTACCATCGTGACTACTAGGTGGTAGAGTTCTGCATCGGCTCGATCGGGTCTGGTACCACCGCCTTACCTATTCCTGCCGCAATAGCGTCAGTGCTAGTCGCTGTCGTGTTCCGGTTTGACGGGTAAGGTAGCCGGTATACTTATGCATGTGGCATTAGACCTCGCCACGAGATAGCAACGCACCATTAACATCTTTGGTGTCTATAAGCGATGGTTGACTCTTTCCATCAGGAGACCCATCCTCTTGTCTGCTATCTTATTATATTAAAAAAATAAGTTTTGTTCGACAGCTCTTTTAAAGGTTTATCGATTGTCTAAGAAAAAAATATAATATGGCGTTTCTGTAAAAAAAAATAAGAAAACATTTTTATCAGTCAAAAAATGTTTCAAATGCCAAATCAAGATAGAATGGACGTACACCATCTAAACGGGACTTTAAATAGCAGTCTAATTATATCTATGAACCCCATATGAAAGAGTGAAGAAGTCCTTAGAACGTAAAAAGATGAAGATGCTCGAATCGTTCAACGACGGCAACTGTACAACGAATAATAAATTAGGAAAGTGCGTGTTGGGCCACACGCAATGTAGGTTTCCGAAATTGCCCATCACAATAAGGCGGACTAAAAAGAAGATTTTTGTATTAATATTTTGTACTATAGCGATAATCATGCAAGACAAGATGGGCACCCGGACTTTAGATTGTGTTTTTAAGCAATCTCCCTAGTGATCCATTCACTCTGTTCCCTGCACACACTCTTCTTTCGACATCGTCAGTATACCTTCTATCCCTGTTTAAATCACATATAAGATGTACAAACTCATCCACCTAGTCCAGCACTATATCAGCGACCATACATACATAGAGTTGCTTCTCTTTCAAATACTATTACTTTAGTTTCCAGAGAGATCAGTAGATCAGTGGTTTCACTAACTTTACACTTAGTCTTTATCACACATAAAACGTCCAAGCATCTCTCATTCATTACATCTATCAATTTGTGCATCTTATTTCGCTCGGGTTCAATCCCCGACAGGGACAAGCATTTGTGTGATGAGCATAGATGTTTGTATTTCCGGGTTTGGGTGTTTATTATGTATGTAACAATATTTATATACGTATTTCTATGTATTAGTATCGTTGACTCATACCCATAACACAAGCAAATAATTTGCTTACTTTGGGGTTAGATCAGTAAGTTTAATTTGTCCTGTGAATATTTATTTATTTATTTATTTTACAACCAAACTTTTCTACTATGGTCTCACACTATGAACATTCAACATATTTAACGTCCATAATGAATATATCCACACCAAAAGTTCATCGCCTACAAATGTATCTCCAAGTACATTTTATAAGTTGCTCGACTATTGCTCAAACACTTGTAAAGCCTTCTAAGCTGTAATAGTTTTCCTTTTAATTTTATTATATTTACTACTACCGTGAATTTTTTCTCACTACCAAAACCAATCGTTTAGGTGGTACAGTGGGGAAGACACTTGGCCCTAGCAAAAATTAGCAATTCCCAACAAGTTCCTTAATCGACAAATTGTTTTTACAAACAGAAAATATTTTTTAAAAACCTATTTAACGATATCCCACACCATGAAGTATACGAAAAAAAATTAACATCCCCATTCACATGTAGAAGAGCTAACCTAAAAATTATTGCCGTGATTAATATGTATATTCATACCAAATTACAGCTGTCTGGTACTAAGGTTCTCTGAGCTAGACTGCGCACGGACGGAGAGACGGACAGTCACACGGAAAGACGGACGGACATAGCAAAACTATGAGGGTTCCTAGTTTACTTTGGAACCCTAAAAAACGAAAAATATGACACGTCACGTATTCAGGTAAAATATACACGGCTGTGTCCATGACACAGCCACAACCCGTTTTTTGCATTTATTTCTGATCCTTATAATAGCGTAAATGTGGGATTTATCGGCGTCGATAGACAGTGCTAGTAGTGTTTGGGGCTTTGTAATGTTAAACAATGCGCGCGAAAAATGGTGAATGATTAACTCAGAATTATCTGTCCTGTTAGAAAAACCTGTCTACAAGGCGTATTGCACTGTTAAAATGCAAACATTTTGGCGCATTGGTTGACACGGGCGCTGTGTCATCGCAACGACAACCACGTCATTGATACGAGAATTATAATTATACCCCTCCCGCTTGATTACGGGAGGCTGCAGTAAGCCGTGCATGGATCGATGCAGTACATCGTAAATGTTAGGTGGTAGAGCTCCGCATCGCGTTCCCTGGATATATAATACCGCCGCTTTCCACCGCAAAAGCGTCTGTTAATGCTTGGCATTGTGTTCCGGTTTGGAGGGTAGGGTAGTCGGTAGATTTATGCATGTGGTATTACCATTCCGTCGCACGGATAGCAACGCACTATTAACATTTTTGGTGTCTGTAAATGATGCGTTCTTTTTCCATCGGGATAACCATCCGCGCATAGTGCTATATCAACGTTATGCTAGAGCAACACGCCATGTACACCAGCTTTTCATGGTATTGCAGCAAGAATAGGTATGATGGCGGTATCAAACACGGCTGAACTCTATTACCTAATAGTAGAAAATGTTTGATAATTCGTTTACCTTTAAGTATTTATATTTAAAGAGCCTTTCAGAAAGGCTGATTGTAATAATTATTTAACTAAAAAACCATAATAATGGGACGAGATAACGGAGTGATTGCATTAATATTTAATTAGAAGAATTAATTCGGTTATAATTTCAAAGACGTCGTCTGTTTCGGGAATTTAATTAAAATATTTACTTTAGATTTGGAATTAATTCTCCTGCTATAAATATCATAAATAGTTCATAAAATTAATACTAATTGACATGGTGTTGGGTCAAGATATTTTTTAGAAGATAAAACTATAAGTTTACTCGTGGTTAGCACCACTTTTAGAATATATTATTATCCTATATTTAAGGTTGTCTGGAAGAGATCGCTTAGTGATAAGACCGCCTTTGTGTATCTAATATGTGTAGAAGTATTTATGTAATTTATAAATTGTCATTTATTTTTGGTGCACAATAAAGTGTTGTTGTATTGTATTGTCTTGTGTTATATTGGCTTATCTTGTCTTGTCTTGTGTTGTATTGTCTTGTCTTGTCTTGTATTGTACTGTCTTGTATTGTACTGTCTTGTCTTGTTTTGTACCATTTCCTGTATCTCCAGAACCCTGCATCACATTTTCACCAGATTAAAAGGGCACTACATGGGAATATACGTTTTTTTATGTCATAAGATAGCAAACAGGCAGATGGGTCTCCTGATGGAAAGAGTCAACCATCGCCTATAGACACGCCCGTATTCCCGAAGAGATAAGCAAAGACACCAGTGCGCCCACGATTAGAAGAAGATAGTCTCATAATGTGATAGGAAGTAAGGCTATCAGAAACCGGGCACCAACCAATCTCTGCCAACATTATTTTTATCAGAAAACTGAAAAACACAGACCCAGAAATAAAACCCGGGACCCACCTATGTGGTCAATACCGACACCAGAACACTCGACCACAATTTTTAACAAAAATATAAAAAATATAAAAATATAAATATATATATGATTTTTTCTCACTCCCAAAACCAACAGTTAAGCCTGCAGAGGGGGGAGGCACACTTGATTCGAGTGCAAACGAGTGCCCTAATCGAAAACTTGTTTTCACAAACCTACAATACTTTTTTAAAAAACCTATCTAACAATATTACAGTACTACACACAATTGGGTACGTGAGAAAAAAATTAACATCCCCACTTTACATGTAGGGGAACTACCCTGAAAAAAATACTTTTCAAGATTTTATGTTACCTATGAAGGTGCACTTGTACCTCTGTCTACCCCTTCGGGGATATGGGCGTGAAGATACTTTATGTTACCTCTTTGTTGATGTGACTAATAATAATATTACATATTATGTATATCCGTGCCAAATAACAGCTTTCTAATACTAAGGATTTCTGAGATAACGTGCGGACGGACGGACGGATGAACGGACAACGCGAAACTATGAGGGATCCTACTTCCTAGTTTGCTTCGGAACCCTAAAAACGATTTGTTGATAGATCATGCAATTACGTTTAAATTAAAGAAACAATTAATTTTAAAAGAACAAATTGTTCATGATTAAATACTGAATTTCTCCGTGTTGGCCCGGTCTTCCTTTGAAGAATAGACAATCTGCCGTTATGTTAGGCAGTTCGTAAGAGGCGAACGATTGGCTATACAAGTCACTACCATCGTGGCTAATAGGTTGTAGAGTTGTGTGTTATCTCGCCCGCCTTACCTTTTCCTCCCACAATAGTGCTTGTCACTGTCATATTCCGGCTTAAGAGGATAAGGTAGCCAGTAAATTTACGCACGCAACGCACCATTGTAATTTAAATTTATTATTAAAATATTGTACCTATTTAAAAGGCGATCAGGAGATTCATAACATAGGTACAACTCAGTTTTGACTCCTGTCTCCCCAAGCAATCCTATGCTTACTAATATTCTATTGAATGTATAGTTGTAAAAAGGGAGAAATCAATAAATATTATTAAAGACACTGGCACACAAAAAAAAAAACAAAGTTGTCTGTGCACCGGGCGCCACCTATCTACGGGCATGTTTTTCGACCCACTGAGCACGAATTTCAAGTCAGTTTAGGCCGTCCGGGCTTCAATTTCGAGTAAATTGCAAAAAATCCCAAAAATTAGCGAAAATTCGTTATTTTGGCAAGATAAAAAATTTTGAGATCTAATGCAAGCATAATTTTCATGTATTTTGATCTGTTAAATACTAATTTTAACAGATCTGATCTGTTAAATACTAATTTTACAATTTTTTTAAATTTAAAACGGTTTATGATACCGTTTTAAATCTAAAAAAATTGCAAAAAATCCTTAAAAATTGCAAAAATCGTGAAAAATTGAGATTATCTTGGTACAAAAAATTTTGTTGACCCGGATTGTCGAAGATTTTCATGTAATTTAGTCTGCTTGATCTGATTCTGCAATAAATTTGGTCCATAGTTCCCTCAAACATTCATAAAACTGCAAAAAACCGATAAAATATCAGAAAATTGCTGCTGAAAAAGTGGATTTTTTTTAAACACAATTAAATAAATTTCTTGTATTTTTTATTTCTAAAATACAAGATTAAGATCCAAGAATGTACACAAATTGAATTTTTACCGGTTTTTCGAGGGTATTGTACTGTTTCATTTTCAAATGATCTGGATACCTCTTTTTCCACCTTTTCCTTTATTTAGTAAAAATTTGTCATCATGTTGGAATTTCAACTTCTTCGAAGTGCAGACTTCATTTCATTGCATGATCGCTTGTACTTGCAACCAGGGCACCTCCTCGGGGTGACGGTGGGCAACAGAATCATCTGGCAGAGTCCCTGGGTTAACGGCGTGTGTGCCGTCATGGCAGGTATAAGTGATGAGTACTTTACGATGCAGGGATTCGGCGTCTGGTCAGGGTGAGAAAGCAGGCCCGCAGGTGTCGTCATCCAGCGACTGCAGCTCTTCAGTAATGGAAATCTTGGCTACTGGAGAGTATACTATTACAAGAAGCAATTCCCATCTTTGCAATAAGAGTCCTGATCAGTTTTGTTACGTTTGTGGGGAGTTTCAGCCGGTAAAAAACCGCAGAACGTTTTCAGATAGATTAAAACAAAATTATGAAAAATGCTTTTGCATTCAAATTACAAATTTAGATGCAATTAGAGCATGGGTCCCACACTTTGTTTGTAGTCGATGTAGTATAATGTTGACAGGATGGGAAAAACCAAAAATAGAGAAAACTTGAAATTTACTATTCCCATGATCTGGACTTCACCAACTTCGATTTTTGTAAATTTTTGATGAATTTTTACATTTTTTTTAGATTTAAAATGGTTTATGATTAAAGTAAGATCGAAATTAATATTTAACAGATCAAAATACATGAAAATTATGCTTGCATTAGGTCTCAAATTTTTTTTTTCTTGCCAAAACATCGAATTTTCGCTATTTTTTGGGGTTTTTTGCAATTTACTCGAAATTGAAGCCCGGACGGCCTAAACTGACTTGAAATTCGGGTTCAGCGGGTCGAAAAACATACCCGTAGATAGGTGGCGCCCGGTGCACAGACAACTTTTTTTTTGGTGTGTGCCGGTGAGATTATTGGTGTCTTCAGACGGTGGTTGTCTCTTTCCATTAAAAGCCATCTGTTTGTCTGCTACCTTATGATTAAAAAAATACATACTTTGTGACATAATCTAACCCCAATTTCTTCATTCACTCAATGCCTTAATATTTTTAATTATTTATTTAAATTTAAGCACAAAAATGTGCAAAGGTTAAACTTAACGTCTAAGGGCATTCTATCCTAGCCAACCTCATGTAATACAGAGAAAAAATAAAAGAGGTGGTGCATCTTAAATAGTAATAAAGTAATTTAAACTTACTGTGTAAAGATAAATATGCAACGTTATTAGAAGCGAGGTTAACCAAACTGGAATAAATCCAACGCTTTCCCCCTTATAAATAAATCTGAAGTACAAAATCTTAAACTAAGAGCATAATTGACGCGAGATTCACTAAGATAAACAATATAAAAAATTCAGTTTCAAGTCTCAGAACGTTCATAGCTCAGAGTCTGCATTACACAAAGGGGGAATAAGGCAAACTGGCGTCGAAAAGCCTTCTGCATAATGCATTGTGCGACTGCTGCGACCTTTGAGTCCCGACCGGATTATATGCTACGTTTATTTTGAAAATTTCCACTATTTTCAGATTCCTCTTTGAAGATTTCCACTGGACTTGTTTTGGTACGTTTGCTTTGAGTTTTATTTTACAATGTTACTTTATCCTGTGTTAGTTTTTGGTGTGTGAAGTTACACTTATTAAGGCGAGCCAGGAAAATATGATTAAAGTGGGTTATAAAGATGCAACAGTTAGGTTTCCTTCACATATTGGTCTTGGGTTCATTTGAAAATTTAGAGCGTCTTTAATTCTGGTAGATACTTCATAGAAGGCGAATGGTTGGCCAAATATAGTGCTAAGGTTGGCACTACTAGGTTCTGAGTTCCTAAATCGAAACAGATTTTTTTGAACTCGTGACTAGACTCGTTAGTACACTAATGATAATGATTGCACGGTGACCACACCTTTTGAGTACTACTACACTTGTTTCTTTGATGTTTACTAAGTAGTTAAGCAGTATTGTCGTTCATTATGCTTCTATTTGTTACATATGTCAATTAAGTATGGTGATTCGCTTTTCTGACGTTCCCCTATAATGATTTTTTAAGTATTTCATCACTTTAATTTTAAATTCGACTTTAGTATATTTTATGCTTTAATAAATATATACCAAAAACAGTGAATTATCAAATATTAAATATTAACAAGATATAAAATTTATTTTTGATAAAACTGAGTTTTAATATATACTTAATGAGTATAATACTTTCTGTTCATATGTTTATGAATAAAACTGTAATTAAAGGTGCATTATCAAATATAATTTAATAATAACTTATTATATGAGATTCTCTTATATTGATTATATATAAGAGAATCTCAGATAGATATATATATATATATATATATATATATATATATATATATATATATATATATATATATATATATATATATATATATATATATATATATATATATATATATACATAGGCGTGGTTTACAATCGATATCGAAGTATAAAATATAGTTTTTAGACTTTTAGTCTGTTTGTTTGTCTGTATGTATGTCCGGGGTAATCTCAAAAAGTACTGCATGGATTTACTTAACATTTTGCATGAATATTACTTACAGGTCGGCTCAACACAACATACAGGCTACATATTATCACGCTATCACCTACGGGGAGGAGATGTGCGGAGTAAACGAAGTTCGTGCGGACGATTTTAATTTTATATGTATGTGATTCATCATTTGTATCAAGTACATTTACATTGTTTATGCATTCTGGTATTGTCAGTTGACTATGGCAAATTGAAAATTTGCAACTTCTAGGTACTTATTATAATTAATTTTCATGTAAATAAAAATATATTTTATTCTTTACATGTGCAATCTTTTAACAGTCAACGTGTATTTTGGTAACATTCTAACCTCATAAACAACCACATTAGTATAAGAGCTATATTTAAATGATTTAAGAGTTAAAATAAAAGTGCAAATAAAAACTAAAAAGCTTTCAAGTTTTCAAACTAGTTCAAAATTTAAGCACGTTTCAAAATTCCAGCGAATTGATAACCATATATGTCTTTACTTTACAGTCGAGCAAAAGTCTTCAATAAGAGATATTCTGCATCCATTTTGCACTTCAATGTAACTTCTACCGATGTTAAATAAAACTGTTCTTCTGTAGTTCTTACTATTACAACACTAACTTCTAGAATTTTCTAGCAGTAATTTTAAAATTTGTCGCAAGGTTCGATGTAAAAAGCAGATCAGTGATTATTATTTTATTTTATTTTTTTGTAATATAAAATAATTCTTGTAATAATGTAAAGCATTTATTATAAATAAAAAAATAGACAAAAAACAAGTCCACTGAGTTTCTTTCACCGAATCTTCTCAGTGTTTGACCGCGATCTGATACGGTAGCAATTTTTACAATGTCAATAAGGTTTATTTGAATGAAACATTTTTGATTTTGATCAGTTGACTTTCAGTTCACTCTACCTATTCTACAAGAAATCGGCCTGATTATATTTTTATTAATTTAAAATTATATTTGCAGTGGTATATAGTAATTAGTTTTACTTGTCTTTTAGACCCAAATTCATTTGTTTTTATTTCTTTATGTGAAATTTTATGTGTTTTATTAACAAATTAAATTGGATACGTATACTTTTTTAAATATGATATTCTAAGCACCACTCCTCTGAACGTATGTTAACTATTTTTAGTTGAAACTAGTTTATCACTCACTTGTACTTTTATTTCACTATTAATATACACTAAATTATTTAATTTTATCGACCGGTTTCGCTTTTTAATGCATCTTCAGGACGTAATATTCTTTACTGAAAAAGTGTAAAATGTATGTTAACTAATCCACTGTGTTCAGTTATGTTTAGCCAGTCACAGTAAATATTATGCCACCGGCAGTTGTATTATGTGATAGATATATAACTTTGGTTATAACATGTTGTCTTTTTTTAAGTTACGCAAAACTTATAGTATGACCTACGTATATAGATTAATTAATAAAACAGAATTGGAAGTCTTCATCAATTTTTCTGATTAAAGAAACTACAAATCTAAACATTATCTATGTATGTATTATAGGCCTTTTGTTCATTTTTATTCATACAAAATGCGTTAAATCACTCACGATGATTTTTATATGGAAGTATTACCGCCCAAAAAAACCATGTTCACCAACAATTCTCAAGCTTCCTTTTAAAGAATAATTTTCTTTGTTCTTATCAGTCTGGTTTTCATACATCACATAGCACATGTTCATCTCTCATCAAAATTATGCATGACATTCGATTTGGTATCGACGAAAAAAATGTTTTTACTATCCCTTCTAGATTTTTGTAACGCTTTTAATTGTGTTTACGACATCCGAATCCCTAAGGTCATTCTCAGTTTTTCTTTACACACTCATACTCTTCCATAATACAGAAAGTTGCTAGGATTCTTTTAGATTTACAGCAAACGTTATTTCATAATACAGAAAGTTGCTAGGATTCTTTTAGATTTACAGCAAACGTTATTTCATAATACAGAAAGTTGCTAGGATTCTTTTAGATTTACAGCAAACGTTTCTGGAATTATATTCAACACTCTTTATCGTCGGCACTTGGTGAAACTTCATATTCATATAATATTTTATATCGATAAAACTTGTACTGTTTTAGAATAAAATTGTAAACAATAATATTGTGAAACAGTACAAGTGTTATCGACAAATACAAGTGTTATCATATAAATATTGTATGTTTCTGGAATTAGCTTTCAAATCGTATTGAAAAAATTACTTTACTCAATTTAAGTGTAGGATATATGCTGATTTTTTTTATATTGAAAATTGCTCTTGGTAACTATTAGTATATATTAATATTATTGTGTAATAGTATTTAATATTATTACTATTATTATTGTTATTTTAACATCACATATCCTGTTGTGTGTAGTAATACTTATTACGAGTATATTCACTGTTGTAAAACTTATATTTACATTAATAACTATTAATATTAATGTATCATAATACCTATTTAATATTACTACCCGTGCGAAAATTTCGCACGGCGCCATCTTGCGTTTTCCAAGTATAAAATCCTATTAAGATGTTTGATACATCACCCACAGATGGCGTTCTTATAAAAATTATATTTAATTAATTTTTTTATTACCAAAAGGATTTTTTCGATTTTTTTCATATTTTTCGCCCAAAGTAAAAAAACGCCTTTTCGAAATAATATATATTATGATGATTATTATGATTATTTTTAATTTAACAACACATATTATTCTGTTGTATGTAGTAATAGTTATTATATTCACTGTTGTATGTGCCTGCGTGCTTTTAATATGTATTTATTTATGTACATATGTATACGTAAGTATTTGTATATGTATTAGAAAACAGATTTATCTGCCCGTTAGTTTACACAATAGTGTGTATTATTTTCTTCGTTTAATGTAAAATTATGTACAGTTGTTTCTAAGTACTTTTTCTTGTAACTGTCCATTACAAGTTTTCTACAAATATAGGGTCAACTAGAAGAAAATTTCTATAGACGTTAAGTTCGCCTGTTGTATATTTTTTGCAATAAAGAATGTAAGTAAATAAATAAATAAAATAAATAGATTCAGATAATAGTTATAAGTTGCAGAAAAATTATACGAAATCGTAAGAAATCTCATTTCTATGAGCTTGATCCAGTTCAAAAACTTTTGGAATACTGAAAACAGTTATTTAAAAAGTACATCTTTTTAAATTACAAAACCATCTGAAGCTGTGAGAATTTCGTTCATAAGAGCATCAACTAGTTCAAAAACTTACCTCGAAACCAAGTTAAATGAATGAAATAAAGTTTGAATTGTTCAAGTTAACCATGAAAAAGTTTTCTACTACATAAAACAAGTTCTAAAGTAATATTCAGTCTCTGTGGCTTCATATAACTTTAATTAAAAATTGTAGATCTTTTATACTATTATTTCATGGCATAATCCAGATGTACTAATTTATTTAGTTTCAACCAACTTCCCAAAAAGAAGGAGCTTCTCCATTTCGGGGATACAGGTTGACTGATAAAAGACTATACATATTATAAGAAAAATATAACATTATAAGAAAAAAGTTTTTTTTTATATTATAAGGTGAGGAGATGAGATGAGATATTATAAGATGAGAAGAAGCAGATGGGTCTCCTGATTGAAACAGTCAATCATTGCCTATAGGTGGTGTTAATGGTGCGTTGCTATCTTGTGGCGAGGTCTAATACCACATGCATAAGTTTACCGGCTACCTTACCCTCCAAACCGGAACACGACAGTGACAAGCACTGACGCTCTTGCGGCAGGAATAGGTAAGGCGGTGGTATCAGATACGGGCGAGACAATGCAGAACTCTACCACCTGGTAGCCACGATAGTAGTGACTCTCATAGCCAATCGGTCGCCTTTTACGACATGCTTGGCAGAACGGCAGTTGGTCTATTCTTCAAAGAAGCTCGGAACTAACACGGGGAGGCCCGGAACCAACAAGAATATTGCTTAACTACATAATAAACCTCAATGAATTGATAGTGAAAATATTTTAAAAAAATGTCTACCTGAAACGAGAAGACTAATAGAACCTGACTGACTGAATATTATTCAGTCAGTCAATATAAAAATAAATTTCATTAAAGTAGCAACTCGTGTAACCACGATTAAGAATTTCACATTACGTTGTTTATTTTGACAAAAGGAGACGGATACCCTTCCATACAATCTTGGGCTCTCTTGTAATAGGATGAAAATTATCTCAATAATTAATCGTTAGTTTATCATTATATATTTTTTTTGTTATAGCACACACCCCGTGCTTGGGAAAACTTGAAAACCTTTAAAAAAACAAAAGAAAATATCGACACGCAGGATTTGAAACTGCGACCCTCTCTCTAAAGCCGGGATGTTCTACTACTGAGCTAGTGTCGACAGGCTCGACGTGGCAAAATTCTTCTTTGCTATGTGATCGATATAATTTTATCAATTTTAGATTACATATTTTGCTATCAAATTTTTGACGAAGGACACCGACTGTTAATCGTTCATCAATTATAGAACTATTTTTGTGGTGTAGTTATTCATTATTACTTAACATGATTTTAAACTACTGGGCTTGTTTCTTTCTTTTTAGTTTTCATTTAAGGCAATGAATCTTTTTTCAAGACGCAGTCGGGTTTTTTGCTTTCAATAATTTTCTTATTGTCTTCATAGAATTATCGTTTACTGAATATTATATCTAGTATTGTGTAGTATATAAAATAGTTATTTTTCTTATTATTCTTAATTTTTTAAGATTAATTTTTTTAATGTAAAATATTTTCATATCATACTATGGTGGAATATACTTTAGTAACAATAAATAAAATAAAATAGTAGCGTTAAATAGTAACAATAAAATAATTGCAAATAAAATATTCATAAGGTCAATGATATTAAATCCCGTGACGTTGCTGATAGCCAACATGTTGACAAATTATGCGTTTGTATGTTGTGTTCCAGGATTTGAAAACTATTTTAAATGTCCGACCCAAATTTAAAATCAGGATCACAAGAGTTTGTAACGTAAGTGAAAACTTAGGTATGAGATCCTGAATTCAGGTTTGAGATATTGTAAAATATTTGAGACTTCGTCAAGTAATTCATATGCAACATTAAAATTGTACCACTGTTAATTAGTTCATAAGTGACTATAATTCAGGCTTAATTAAAAAAATAATAATATCAAGTTTATTTATTGATATAATAATATATGGATATGAAATAAGTTAAAGAGATAGTAATCCAGATAAATCAAATTTAAATTCGAATAAGAAAACAATCCCACAATCATCCGAAGCAACAACTCGATTGTACTAACGTTATTGCCCTTAAATATGTATAATTTAATCAAGCGCCTATTGTACTTACTAAATTACCTACCGATTTTAATTACAAGACGACCTATTTACCCTTTGAAGAAACCGATACATATTTGTGTACAATCTTAACTGTCTTTATACTCCATTTTAGTATATCTGAAGCCTTAATCCTAACTATGGCGAGATAAAGATAGTGTTCCCATAATTTATAGGCAATCCGAGGCGCACACTAATTTGTCGTGCTGGCGTTATCGCTCGTTAGCCGGCCGCCATTGTTTCAGTTCGAACTTCATTAAAACCAAGCTAGGTCATTGTTTGCAAACGCTTAGAATAACTTTCTTTCATATTTACACGTAGCAAAATGTTGTGATATGTTTTAAAAATTAAAGCTTATGTTTTTATTTTTTATTTACACGGTTTTCTCGTGAGCACTTTTCATTTATTTGCAGTGAGCAGTTTTCTCGTGAGCAATTTACATCATGAAAACGTGTATGCGTGACAGTAAACGCGTAAACGGTCTTTTAAACGTAAATTACGGACATAATACATAATATAAAGTTTATAAACATATTATGGAATATTGTAAGACTGTGTATTAGTGCAGTAAGGTGAACTTAAAACAAATAAGTTGAAACTCTGACTCTTTAAAAGTTGGAATTGACGTAAAAATTACGACGAAAATTATCTTTTATTTTATATATATAAATATATATATATATATATATATATATATATATATATATATATATATATATATATATATATATATATATATATATATATATATATATATATATATATATATATATATATATATATATATATGGCGGCGCTTGTCAAGTCCCGCGAGACCAATCATTTATCTATGATTAATACAATGTCAAACTGATATCCCGATTTCTCGTCGATTGAAAATTGAGCGTAATCATTAAGGCGTCTCCCTGAGCAAAGTGACGCGCTAGCCGTAGCAATATTTTAGAGCTATCTACTTGTTATTGAAAATAAACATCAAACTAATAAAAATACGTTAAATTTCTAGATAACCTGGAGATGCCGGCGTCGGGACGTGACGACCCCATCGCCCGCTGGTGGAATAATCTTCTTCTGTGAAATTATTCTACCGGTGCCGTCCACTACCACCTTGAGACGGCCAAGCCAGCTTTGTTCTTTTTAACCGAGACGCAGATATCTTCTCCGGCTGATACTTCATATCTCTCCTACCCGGGGTACAAATTCGAGCATTCATTTGTACCCCGGGCGGGAGTTTGTGCTTACGTCAGAGAGGATATCTGTTCTCGACGGCCCAGCAGCCTTGAAGGCAAGGACCTATCCATCCTCTGGCTACGTGTAGACTGCGACGACCATCCCCGCATCTATGCGTGCCTGTACAGGTCCCACAGTGGAAATGCTGAATGAGATCGACTCATAGAACACATCCAAATTGCAACAGATTCCGTGCTGCAGCAGATCCCCTCCGCAGAGATCGTGATCATCGGTGATTTCAACGCCCACCATGCCGAATGGCTCGGTTCACGTACTACCAATCATGCGGGGAGATCTTTTCACGATTTTGCTTTAGCGTATGGTATGACACAGCTGGTTACTTCGCCTACGCATGTTCCAGATGAGGACCATCATCTTCCTTTCTTGTTAGACCTTCTTCTGACCTCACACCCAGACAGTTATCAGGTTTCTGTAGACGCTCCACTTGGTTCATCGGACCACTGCCTAGTACGGATCAAAGTGCCGATTACGCGCTTATCATGGCCTCGTTCTTCAGGCTGCCGTCGCGTTTGGCACTACAGGGCAGCAGATTGGGACGGGATGCGGTCTTTTTTTTGCATATTACCCATGGAGGCGTGTGTGCTCCTCGCTGGAAGATCCAGATGTCGTTGCTGACTGCGTCGCTGATGTGGTGCTGCAGGGAATGGAACTTTACATTCCGTTTTCTGCTGTACCCGTTGGTGGCAAGTCTAAGCCATGGTTTGGTCACCAATGCAAAACGGCTTCACGTCGAAAGTATGAATCCTACCAGGTCTGGGCTACGGCATCGGTATCTCAGGATGTAAATACCAGCACACTCAGAAAAGAGTACAATTATGCCTCTAGGTGTTTTAAAAGAACCATCGCTAAAGCAAAATCCAAGCACATTGGCAGAATTGGCGGGAAGCTAGTTCGCCTTCCTTCGGGAACTCGTGCGTTCTGGTCACTAGCCAAAGCTGTTCAAGGTAATTTCTGTATGCCCTCTTTTCCACCTTTGCACAAAGATGATGGCTCTCTAGCCCATTCTGCAAAAGAGAAAGCTGATCCCTTAGGCTCATTTTTTGCAGCCAACTCGACTATAGACGACTAAGGAAATACACCACCTACTATCCCGCGGTGTGATACTTCCATGCCGGAGGTAAAGTTCTTGCAAACTGCAGTGCGTAAGGCACTCCTTTCCTTGGACGTCCATAAGTCAGGTGGGCCTGATGGCATCTCTCCTATCGTGCTAAAGATGTGTGCTCCAGAGTTGGCACCGGTTTTAACGCATTTATTCCGACTCTCCTACTCAAAAGGCGTCGTGCCCATAACTTGGAAGACAGCTTTAGTGCACCCAATCCCTAAAAAAGGCGATCAATCGGTCCCGTCCAACTATCGGCCTATAGCGATAACATCCTTATTCTCCAAAATAATGGATTCCATTATTAACTGCCAGCTTCTGAGGTATCTTGAGGAGCACCAGCTGATTAGTGATCGCCAGTACGGTTTCCGTCGCGGACGCTCAGCTGGTGATCTTCTGGTTTACTTAACACATCGATAGGCGGAGGCAGTCGAGAATAAAGGAGAGGCATTGGCAGTTAGTTTGGACATAGCGAAGACCTTTGATCGGGTATGGCACAGGGCACTTCTTTCCAAGCTTCCATCCTATGGGCTTCCTGAGAAATTGTGCAAATGGATCACCAGTTTTCTCACGGATCGGAGTATAAGGGTCGTTGTTGATGGCGCATGCTCTGACCTTAAACTCGTCAATGCTGGTGTTCCTCAAGGTTGTGTGCTATCGCCTACGCTGTTTCTTCTGCACATTAATGACATGTTGCGATCGAGCAGCATTCATTGTTATGCGGATGACAGTACAGGCGATGCTTTGTACTCTGGCCGCAGCGGAATTTCTCGGGAACATGTCAACGAGTGCCGGAACAAACTGGTGTCAGAAATTGAAGCACAACTTTCTGTTGCTTCGGAGTGGGGTCAATTAAATTTGGTCCAATTCAACCCCATTAAGACACAAGTTTGCGCGTTTACCGCTAAAAAATCACCCTTTGTCGTATCACCTCGTTTTGAAAATACTTCCCTGAAAGCCACAGCCAGTATTGGAATACTTGGAGTCGACATATCGAGTGACGTTCAGTTCCGCGGTCACTTGGAAGGCAAGGCTAAATTAGCCTCTAAAAAGCTGGGAGTTCTCAGCAGGGCCAGGCAGTATTTCACACCGGCCCATCGCTTATTACTTTATAAGGCGCAAATCCGGCCTCATATGGAGTACTGTTCTCATCTTTGGGCCGGAGCTCCCCAGTACCAGCTTCATCCACTTGAGTGCATTCAGCTCTCATTTATGGGCGGGAGCTCCTCAGTACCAGCTCCTTCCTTTTGATCGAATTCAACGTAGGGCGGCTCGAATCGTCGAGGACGAGACTCTTTCAAATCGGCTTGGTTCTTTGGCGTTACGTAGAGATTTGGCATCACTCTGCATCTTTTATCGGCTCTACCATGGGGAATGTTCCGAGGAACTGTTTGGATTAATTCCTGCTGCCGAATTCCACCATCGGACATCGCGACAAAATTCGAAGTTCCATCCTTACCATCTCGATGTCTGGAAATCCACAACCGTGCGATTCTCGAGGCATTTTTTGCCCCGCACCACTTCTTTGTGGAACCAGCTATCGACAAAAATTTTTTCAAATGGATACAGCTTAGGGACCTTCAAGAAAAGAGCTTACTCATTTTTAAAAGGCCGGCAACGCAATTACAAGATCTCTGGTAGTGTAGTTGTCTATGGGCGGCGGTAATCACTTACCATCAGGTGAGCCTCCTGTCCGTTTGTCCCCTCTTCTATAAAAAAAAATAATCTTGGTTAAAAAATTAGCACATTTATTTTTTATTTTTTAAAGGAATATATTTTAAATAATCGCCTTACAACACAACCACAAAAAAGAAAAATAATGATCGTTAATATGCATCTCCTCGTAAAGTAAACATTATTTTATTTTGCTTCTGACCCTTATGGATAGACAATTTAGTAATAAACATTTCGTAACGAGTTTTTTTTTCAAAAGATCCAGATTTTATTTTTTGTAGATTTTATTCTAAAATTTATACGTGTTTACCACTGCGCGGGGTATTGTAGAATGTTACAGCAAAGAGAATGCTCAAGCTTATTTGGTCAGGGTAGCGCCCTCTTCTACCCTGCGCTAAGTCTTCTATAGTCTTCTATTTGAGGCCTTTTTAATGATTAGTTTGAGATTTTTTAAACCTATCGTACTCGTAGTGCACGAAAAACACCACTAATATAAAATTTATGTTATATTATATTTATATTTTCAAAATTTTAAAGTCGCTAAATTATAAATACCATTTCTTTAATTTTCAATCCTGATTAGTAAAATATATTTTTCATTTTATTTTGTTACTCAATAGTGGATAAATAAATAAAAAAACGTGTTGTGACGTCATTTAAACGGCAAAGTGAAGTGATTAATTACTTTGCTTTGCTAAAAACAACCTATAGTTTAACCCCTCGACTCTCGTGGAGGCAAATATTAGACATTATGTATGACAATTGCGTGTACTGTCACTCTGAAGGCAAAATTTTACGCAACTCGATTTTTTGAATTTTTGAATTTAAACTTTAAATTTCTAATTATAAAGTCTAATGTTGTATGAAAACGTCTTTGACGTTTATTCTATGATAAAATATCTGTCATGTCAAATTCGTAAACTGACATCTGCTATTGTCGTTTATTATACTTCAGCCACTTTTGCTCGTTCGACCGGACCGCCTGTGTGTTATCGATTTTTTAGTGGTATAAAACTGATTTTGTTGTTGTTTTACGGTGCATTTCTCTCATGTAAGTATTGTTTTTATTAGAAAGGCCGTTTAATTATTCTATTTGGACAATTCGTTGTAAGAAATATATCGTGATAGCCAAAAATAAAGTCATTTAGAAATTCATTATTTTTCACGTGATTTTTGTAATATTTGTTTGTAAATATAAAAACTACTTTGTCGATTACTTTATTTTGATCCTTAATAGACAGAAAATATATCAATTGATACATAGTCTTTTACAGAATGAGAAAATATGGCTTAGTTGTAGAAATAAAAAGATTTATTTTCCAACGAGTCGACCGAGTCACCATTCCCGCCAAAATGCGAGTGATGAGACCTGGCGCTTTAATTCGCTCTTGCGTGTCAAAGTTTCGAGAGGTTAAAAAGTATATTGGGAATGTCGTCATCCGATAATGTTAAACGTTCCGTATTGTTTATTTGTGTTAAAAAAATATCAAAGACCTGCTTCAGCGACTCCACTCTGTTCTATTAATAATCAACACCTGGATTTATTTGATATTTCGTAATAATTTTACTGCAAACTAGAACGCCAAACGTAAACAACGGTTAAATGATTCACAATACTTGATATTGAATTAATTAATGTCATAGATGACATATTCTTTTTGGTCGGGTCACAAAAAGCAAAGGCGTTGCATCATTCAGCTGTATAAATTACGTCATTTGGCTCTTACGTCTATTTAGAATACGAAGAATTTTAAAAGTTAAAATAAATATCAAAATGAACGAATTTTGAGAAAATAAAAAATACGAATATATTATTTTAAATATAGTTTCAATTAAAAATATAATATAAGGGACAAGGGTGTTAAAAAATGAAATGTTATCAATTACTACACGTGCCTATTAGGGAAAGCTATTTTATATTTTATAGTACAGCTAAAACAATAGTGTTTTCGCTGTATTATAAAAACTAAAAAATAATCGTAGAAAAGCCTGGTATTTCACTTATAGATCAAGCTTAATTTATTTTCTAAACCCTTTTATAACCACCGAGCAGTTAAATACATACTATATAAATAAATAACCATATTTCAAATTTCAAATCAAGGTATTGGATTTGCAAATTTCATATTATTATATATTCATATATTATCATTACATTATTAAAAATACTATATGGATGATAAGAAATTGCAAATCATGAAGTTTTTATAGAAAGTTTTTAATATAATCTATTTTGCTTTAAAATATATGTCTTCCATGTGACCTGAATACATGAAAATAACACCAAATGATTACCTGGGGTCTCAAGAGTACTTTTTCCGTGAACAAAGAAAAGTTACCAGCCCATTACCGTACCGCGGACACTCTCAGTGCTCTCGTCTTATTTTAATGAGCGCACTTTTTATACAACATCATGGCTATTGAGAAACATATTTATGTTAAATAAATGAGTATTAGCTGTTGAATTAAATGAATCAATGAGAAAATTTAGTAATTCTACGAATTTAGAGCGCTAGAATATTTGAAGCGTTCTTAAGAAAACCTATGTTTATAACTAAGAAACATTTACATTGTAGATAACTATGACATATAATATTAATATTAAAACTACATGTTTAATTTAGTACACCCTAAATCCAAATCCATTCAGTTCTAGGAATTTAGAGTGCTAGAATACTTTCAGCGTTCTTGATTTTTAGAAACCTATGCTTATCACTAAGATATATTTATATAGCATATATCTATGATGTAAATACCATTAGGTATTCATATTAATGAAGACACCACATTTGATTTGATACACCCGATACTAATTTAGTACACCTGAATGAACGCCCTGTTAGTTGAGTAGTTAGCGAACCTAATTGCGCATCAATGGGGCTCGGGTTCGATTCCCAACAGGGACAAGCGTTTGTGCGATGAGCATTAATGTTAGTATTTCTGGGTTTGTGTGTTTAATTAAATATATTTGAGTATTTATATGTAGGTTTTAGTATCATTGATTAACACTCATTTTAAAAGCAACTAATTGCTTGTTTAGATCTATTCGTGTAATGTGTCCATGGAACTAAACGTTCCCATAGTAAAATAAAGATACATATTAAATTACATAATGGTTTTAATTTAATATGTACCTTTATTTTCCTACTAGCTATTGCCCGCAACTTCATCCGCGCGGACTCCGTTTACAGCTCCTTCCCCGTAGGTGATAGCGTGATAATATGTAGCCTATGTGTTGACCCGACCGGTAAGTAATATTCATGCAATACTTGAAGTAAATCCATGCAGTACTTTTTGAGTTTACCCCGGACATACATACAGACAAACAGACAAAAAGACAAACAGATAAACAGACAAACAGACAAAAATTCTAAAAACTATATTTTTGGCTTCGATATCGATTGCAGATCACGCCTCAAGTATTCTTTTAAAAGAATATTCAAGATACAGTTTTGACTTTCCTACGATGTTATTATATGTATAGATAACTAAGATTAGTTATGGGAACGTTTAGTTCCATGTAATTACGTAGTGCTTTTATATAGTTTTAATTCTGTGTTTTAGTACATTCGAAGCCTTAATCCTAGCTATGGGGATATAAAGATAGTGTTCACATAATTTATCGCCTCTGTGGTCTGGTAGTCTAGCGTTGGCGTTGACCACATGAGGTCCCGGGTTCGATTCCCGGGTCGGGCACATTAAAAAAAAAAGTGTTTTTTTCAGTTTTCTGAGAAACACAAAGTTGCCCGGGATTGGAAAGTGCCCGGTTGGCGATGGGCTTGCCACCTATCACATTTGTGGGACCAAGTATCTTCGGCTAATCGTGGGTGCACTTGTTGTACCTCTGCCTACCCCTTCGGGGATATGGGCGTGAAGATACTCTTTATAGGCAATCCGAGGCGCACTCTAATTTGTCGTGCTGGCGTTATCGCTCGTTAGCCGGCCGCCATTATTCAGTTCGAACTTCATTAAAACCAAGCTAGGTCATTGTTTTCCAGCGCTTAGATTAATTTTCTTTATTATTTATATCTAACAGACCACCGTTGTTATATGATTAAATCAGGAATAGCTTGCTATAAGATTCTAAAAGCTGTTTAATAGTTTTAATGGTAAACGCGTTCTGATTGAAAGTGTCATAATCATTTATATATACCTAGTTGAATTTATAAAATACTCGCTGGCCGCACAGATTCGCCCGCGAGTAGATTAACATCTCGCCAAGATAGTTTTTCATACAAATTACAACCCTATTTCAACCCTTTAGGGGTTGATTTTTGAAAAAAAAAAATTAGTATATGTTTGATCCCGGCTCTTCAACTACTTTCATCAAAATTTTATGAAAATCGGTCCAGCGGTTTAGCCGTGAAAGCCTAGCTGCCGCGTTCATCCTGCTGCATTATAAAAGTTTCTGGCGAACCCCTCGGATACACCTATTTTTCCGGGATAAAAAGTAGCTTTTGTACTATCCCAAGATTCAAATCCATGTTTTTGCGTGATTGAGTAACAAATATCCATTCATCCAAACATCCAAAATTTCGCATTTATAATATTAAAAAAATAATTATAACATTAATATAGATTAATTTAAATAATCTATACACATTTTATGTTTATTAATATACAGGTGTACCGAAAAATTGAGAAAACATGCAATTTTTACGTTCTAATCATGATTGCTATTTCTGTTTTTTTTTTGTAGGAAATGAAAAATTTGCATTTTATGATTTTTTTATTTTAGAGTCACGCAATGTAAAGCGTACATTGCTCCGACTCGTTGTGACCACGAGTCTACCGAACCAACCATTTATTTTGCACCTCATATGGCGCATATTACATTGCTTATTTTGTGTATTTCGCTAAATTTGACTTTTTTTAATAAACATAGAATATTAGAATAAATCAAATCATGCAAAATTAAAATAAATAATTCGTAAATTTTTTTTAATGGTTTTCATCTAAGAATCATGGTCGAAATTTATGGTTTTGATTTTCAGTAGACCGTGCCTTAGATCGTGCCAAATACCGTATAGCAGAGAACCATGTGAGATAAGTCATGGTATATATAGAATTACATTGCTTCCTTCAGATCCACAACTCTCTTTATACAAATCGATACCAGCAATTAACACTACGCCAAGTCGATTTTTGGCCATTTTCTGTTTTTAATGCCAATATTATTATTTTTTGATCATTTATAACATCACAAATTTTTTTTTTTTTTTGAAAAAATGAGGAAGTTTTGAATCATACAAAATATATCACCCGCCAACTACGATTAGCCGACTGTACGAGGAGCAAGTGCGGAATGTCTAATCGTTTACATAAGTCTAATTACTAATTGCTCCAAAATTGTCTTAGCTTAGTGACAGTCTTTAGTGACATGTTGTCATATTCTTTTCATTTAAGACAAGAAGAGACAGCATACTACTTAGAATTTTCCTACTATATTCTTAAATAGCTATTTGATTCCAAAATACTTTCAATCGTAATACATCTAAACTTAAGCTTTCCATAAAATACTACGCTAACTACAGTTGGCGTAGTTTAGCCTGTTCTCTCCACAAGATATTCTGGTAATACACTCCGCCAACTAACTCTAAATCTTAAAGTAACAATAAATCAAAAAATGTAATAATGCCATTTTAAGTAACACTAAACCACCTACTCAATACAAAAAATTCATTAAGAAAGCTCTAAGATTATAAAAGTTATTTCATTTTTCTCTTTAATCGTCTCTACTGTAAAATTGACTTTTTCAAGTTGGCGCAGTGTTCATTGCTGGGATCGAAATACACAATTTTTACGATATCAAAATTCTTTGAAAAGTAATTTTTTTTAAATAATAATAATCTCAGGTGAGCTTCAAGCTAATTTGGCCATTTTTTTGTAGTAGAGGGGGCAAACGAGCAGGAAGTGCACTTGATGGTAAGTGATCACCGCCGCCCACTGACATCCGCAATACCAGTCTTGCAGTTGCGTTGCCGGTCTTTTAAGAATGAGTAGGCTTTTTTCTTGAAGGTGCCTATGTCGTATGCATTCTAAAATACCCCTACCGGTAATTGATTCCACAACAGAGTAGTGTGAGGAAAAAAGTGTCGGGAGAATCGCACAGTTGTGGATTTTCAGACATCGAGGTGGTGAGGATGGAACTTTAAATTTTGAAGCGAAGTCCATTAATGGAATTTAACGGCAGCAGTTAATCCAAGCAACTCGTCAGAACACTCCCCACGATAAATACAATAGAAGACGCAGAGTAGACCTACATCTTTGCGCAATGCCAAAGAGTACAGCTGTTTCGAAATAGCCTGGTCATAAACGATTCGAACCGCTCTAGGCTGAATGCGGTCAAGTGGAAGAAGCTGGTACTGGGAAGCTCCGGTCCAGAGATGAGAGCAGTACTCCATGTGAGGCCGAATCTGTGTTTTATAAAGTTGAAAGCGATAGGCCGGCAAAAACTACTGTCTCGCTCTGCTGAGCACACCGAGCTTTTTGGAGGCTAATGTAGCCTTAACTTCCAAATGACCGCGAAACTGAACGTAATTCAATATGTTGACTCCCAGAATACCGACACCAGCTGAGGCTGCCAGGAAAGTATCATCAAATCGAGGTGATACGAAACAGGTTGTCTTTTTAGCGGTGAACACGCAAAGCGGTGTCCTCTTGGGATTAAAAACGACCAGGTTTGGACGACCCCATTTCGAAACACCGATCTTTAACGTTTACCGGTTTTCAAAGGTTTTCAATAAAACAGTATTTAAATATATTAGCGTTTGCCCTTTAGTCAAAATTCGACCATATACTAAATGAGAAAATCATTTCTTATAATACTATTAAATAAATAAATAAATTTAGTAAAAAACATTGCACACACTACATTTATGTGACACGCGTGATATCATACACACATATATAGTATTTTTTTACAGCTAAAGTATGTTGTCAAAAAATATTAGATTTCTGCAGTCCTCCGCAATGTAAACTTAAATTGTAATGCCAAATTTCATATCTCACCGTTCACGTAATTGTAATAAAAAGGGGTATAAAGTTTTTTGCTTCACGAACTAATATATTAACAATATGACAACTCATATATTAACAATGTAATTTTAACGGAGCCCCAGGGCAGTGCTAAGAGTACACCCGGCCCTGAGGATGACATAAAAATAAATATCTTATACCGTTGTTCATATTACAGATTATTGATTTAGATAGAACAGCAAACAATGTGATGTTTCGCCTGATGCAAAGAGTTATCTATTGCTTATAGACACCTAAGACGTTAATGGTGGGTGGCTATCTGTATGGTGGGGTTGAAATTCCACGTACATAAGTTTACCGGTTTTCTAACCCACCAAACTTGAAGCAAAAGAGACAAAACTGAGGCAATTGCGACAGGAATAGGTAAGGTAGTGGAAACAAACCTGACCAAGACTACAGAACTCTACTATTTGCTCAGTCATTAAAAATTATTCTTGTTAAATTAAAAGTATGTATAGATTTCAAAAATTACAAATTTATGCATTTATTTGTACATCATAATATTTGGTAGAATATGTCGGCAAATATACATTAATATGTATAACTTGTGGCACATATTATTACAAATAAACTATTTATTTATTTTCTACTTTACTATTTATTTATTTATTTTTTGCTTTCTTTTTTGTAAATTGTATATGTATATATATATATATATATATATATATATATATATATATATATATATATATATATATATATATATATATATATATATATATATATATATATATATATATATATATATATATATACATATATATTAAAAAAATGTGTTTTTTCAGTACTCTGATAAAAACTGGTTGGAGATAGGCTAGCCATCTATCACCATGTGGAACTTAAGTATCTTCGGCTAACCGTGGGTGCATATGTTACCTCTGCCTACCTCTTCGGGGATACGGAAATGAAGATACTTTTTTTGAAAATAACTTTTATGATGTGAAATAATTCTTGTGAATTAGTAAAAAGTATCTACGTAAAACAGAGAAAAAACACAAGCCCGTTGAGCTTCTTCCGCCGGATCATCGCAGGGTGTGGCTGCGTTCCGCTCAGTGGTAATTTTAAGAAATCGACCCTCAATTTTTTTGATTTCACAGAATATAATTGTTATTTCTAAATATTTGCCACCATATCCTATGTTGGTAACTAAGTTAACTTGTGCTCCCGTATTCTTGCAAATAAATTATTTTATTTTGTTTTGTTTCGTTTCGTTTCGTTTCATCAACAAAGGCCTCTTTTAATCTTATCAGTGATTTAAACCATGAAGCTATAACCTATAATTATTACTTCATGATTAAAACGGCGCCACTTCGACATAATGGCTGTATACTGTACCTACGCTTGTGGTTATACAACGTAATTTGGGATCTGCAGGGCTACTACAATGTTGGCAGGGTATCACTTTTATGGACAGTACAGAGAGCTAAGTGTGAGTTTTTCTTTTCGCATTCGATCGTGAGCGCGTTTCGAGTTTAGTAGGAATTTGTATGTGATTTGTACAGCGCCATCTAGTGGTAAACTGGTTTCTCACGTTTACCACTAGGTGGCGCTGCACAAATCACATACAAATTCCTAGTAAACTCGAAACGCGCTCACGATCGAATGCGAAAAGAAAAACTCACACTTAGCACTCTGTATCGGTGTCTAGATCGTGCCTAAGCTTCCGCTTATGGGTCAGTTCTTTCAGCTAAGCATCGTTGTGAGATTTAAGCCCACCAGCAGTGAGTTCTCTCCAGCGACTGCGATCCTGCGTCATCTTTTCCTAGCGAGATAAATCATGTCAAGGGAGACTATATCGCGTTTTACCCTGTTTTTGAATCTCAGCAACGGATGACCTACCAGCAACTTTGCTTAGGTTATTTGACCCAGGATAAAATATTGACACTACAGCCTTAACCTGCCGCAACAGCGTCCTTGTAGTGTTCCGGTTTAGAGGATAAAGTAGCCGGTAGACTTATGCATGTGGCATTGCCATCCCGCCACACGGATAGCAACGCACCATTAACATCATTCCACCAGGAGTGCCATCTGCTTCTTTGCTATCTAATGATACATAAAAAGCAGGACTATTTTTCGTCTAGTCTGTAGTCTAATCTATAACTATATATAGGCAATAGTCACGTTAACGATTGCCTAATATAAAATACCTAACACTTAGGCAGTTGAACCATTCTTCTGACAGTGGCACGGATCAACACGTCAGCACAGACACCGGAACATCATTAGAAGCAGTTTATAACATCAAATTTTCCTCAATTATTAAATACAATCCGAGTTTGGAATATTTTATTGAAATGTAATTTGTATACAATCCAGACAGGCGGATTTTCGGGGAAAACTTTTTATTTGCGCGTGTAATCCGGCTGGGATCCTTGTTGGCTTTTCAAAAGATACAATCGGACATTTCTGCGGCTTTATTTAATATTAAAGTGAGCTCGAAATTGGTTTGGGATCTTTTTCGGGTTCTGATTAGATTGTAGAAACGCACGGTATCGTTGATAACTCGTTGAGCAATAATTGTGATGTGACCTTTGAAATTTATAGGAAACTGTGCCATTTTGGAATGGGACTATTGTTAAAACAGACATAAGTTTTACAAAAATGTTGCATTATGCAATGTGATTGTTTAAAATCTTGTTTAATATAGAAATAAATAGCAAAATATGTTTTGCACCATTCCTCAAACCTATTTTTTCTTAAAGATATCAAACATGTTGTCTTATTATATTTTTAGCCCGTGTTATTTTGGGCTCCTTTGATGAATGGACCATCTCCTGTCCTGCACGGTTGTTCCTAAGAGGAGAACGATTAGCTATGAGAGACACTACCATTGTGGCTACTTGGTGGTAGCTCTGCATTGTCTCGCCCGGGTCTGGTACCGCGGTGGTATTACTTATTACTTATTATTGTCAAAATAACGTTAGTGCTTGTCACTGTCGTGTTCCAGTTTAGCGGATAAGATAGCCAGTAAACTTATTTCGTCATATGGATAGTGAAACACCATTAACATCTTTGGTGTCTATAGTCGATGATTGTCTCGTTCAACTTGTTTGCTTATCTTATAAAATAATATTCATGTAACAAGTTTGTACCGGCCCATGTCTAAGTTTAATAGGACAGTGTTAAGATCTAATATTGCAATTGATGGTCGGAGGCCCGAGTTTCGAAAATCCCCCATTTTCGAAAATCAAGTTTTTGCCAGATCTCCACGTTTTGAGGCCCTAGGAACCTTTTCCGACTATTTTAACGATGACGCCAGTATGTCTGTATGTATGTGCGTGTGTGTATATGTATGTGTTTGTGTGTGTGTGTGTGTGCGTGTATGTGTATGTAAACATCTCGTAACTTTTGAACGGCTAGACCGATCAAATCGCGGTTGATGGCATTCGATTGGATTTTGCTCAACTTAGATTTCTAGAAACTTTGAATGATTAAAAACGCCCAGGAGATTTTGAGAAATTTTGAAAAAAAATGTTTGATGAAACAGTATTTTTTTTAGAATAACTTCCAGATTTATATATCGATTGAGTACAAAAACTTATCAGCTCTATTTAAAAAAAAATACATCTAATGCATAAATTGCATCAGAATCGGATCAGACGTTTGGGAGAAATCGTTGACGAAAAATTTTGAAAAAAGTGTTTTTTTTTTTCACTTAACTACGAAATTTTTCAACTACTTATTTTTTGATATTCTACGATATGTTAGTACTAAAAAACTACATCGAAGTCCGTTTAAAAAGTCAAAATCAAATCTAATTTTCAAAAGTTAAAACTCTTGAAATGTTAAAGATGCGTTGTTTTAAGCAAACTTACTTAACATTTCTGAAATAATTTTCAGGCTAATACAAAGATCCCAAGTAGCACGTTAAGCTGTATATAGGCTGCATTTAGGTTCATTTTTAAACTAAAAGCTGTATACTAAGCCGCACAAAGGCTGTAGAAGCGCTTCTACAGCCGATAGAATACCAAAAAGGGCCCTAAGTTATACAGCTTATTGCGTTATGTAGGCTGCACAATAGCTATACAAGCTGTTATAAACTGTACAATGGCTGTTATTTGGTGTATAAAGAAACTATAACACTAAGGATACTCTCTTGTAACTGTCTTGTACAGCTAAGCGTTAAATAGGCTGCACAATAGCTGTACAAGCTGGTATAGGCTGTACAAAGGCTGTTATTCGGTGTATAAAGAAACTATAACACTAAATATACTCTCTCGTACAGCTAATTGTTCTTAATAGGTGTTTGAAAATGATAAAAAGTAACAATCTGTTTTTGATATTGTATAACATTAATTATATCACGTATCTGCAGACGTCATAATTAAAAATATATTAATAAACGATAATTTCTTGGACTTAGAGCAGTATTGAACGGTGTATTCAAAGTGCAAATTCTAAGTGATCGTGAAGTCGTGTATGATTTCCCTCAAAATATTCACGCGCCAACGAAATAATCAAGATAACACAAATAAAATCATTGCAAAATACGGTAAGTGTTTGTGTTTAAGGTTAGAATATACAAGTATTTATGGTACAATATTGTGTATAAAGGCATAATGTTATAATATAAGTTGCTTGTCACGATATAGCAACAGCTATTGCTAAATATATCTTTTATTTAACAATATATTTCTTTAATGTTGTTTATAATACACAATAATGGCGACGCTTTGTTATACAGCTTGAAGTGTATTTGGAGGGTGATATACTGCAAATAGCTGTACTGAATCTCTTTTTTATTCTATTATACCGCTATTGGCTTTTAATTACCGTCCAAATACACTTTAGGCTGTATTAAGTCCCTATATAAATCTATTATACAGTCATTGGCTTTTAATCACTCAACTTATGTTTAGATATGCGTACAAAAATTGAAGAACCCTAAATACAAAACATATATCACTTGATTTCGCTATTGTGATGTATTGATGTCGGTCGTTTGACTTTACAACTAAACCAACTTATTGTTAACTATAACTTATGGGATATATATTTCAATCATGTTTTACTTTATTTTTCAGGAAAATATGCTTTATAAAATAATAAAAACAATTGAGAGAAGCCAAGACTGTATTTGCATCGTATCCAGTTTGTGGGAGGATAAAGGTTAGTATAATGGCCAAGAAAACAAAATGATATAACTAAGTTGATCAAGAACGAAAAATCTAGCCCTTTAAAATCTTTATCACAAAAATATTTTTAAGAAGAATACGTTATATCGTGCTTGTGATTTAATATTATTAGTTCTTCAAAGATAAACACATACTCTCTTGCCTGTAATTGTATTTAAGTATATAATATTTTTAAAATGATTGTAAGTATACATATATACGGGGTGTTGCAAAAGTGGTACAGTAAGCCGAAAAGGAGTGACTCAGGGGGTCATTCTCAACAACTTTTGTTTAACGAATTTTGGAAATTCGCGAAAAAAATATTGATTCTCCATAGAAACTTTGTTGGTCACGTGACTTTTCACAATGGAAAAACAAAATTGTTTTTCGCGAATTTTCACAAATCGTTGAACAAAAGTTGTTCAGAATGACCCTCTGAGTCACCCCCTTTCGGCTTACTATAGCGCTTTTGTAACACTCCGTATATTTTTTCATTTTTAACTTGCTACTAGCAAGTTAAAAATAAAAAAATATATATATTTTCTCAGTGTAATGATTTTTATTTCTCTTTTTAACTCTTTTTTATATATTCTTTGAAGAATAGACCAATTGGTTATCTGCTAGGCAAGTCGTAAAAGGCGACCGATTTGCAATGCGAGTCACTTCCATCGCGGTTACTTGGGGATAGAGTTCTGCATTGGCTCGTCCGGGTCTGGTACAACCGCCTTATCTATTCCTGCTGCAAAGCGCCAGTGCTAGTCACTGTCATGTTCCGGTTTGGAGGGCAAGGTGGCTGGTAAACTTATGCATGTGGCATTAGACCTCGCCACAAGATAGCAACGCACCATTAACATTTTTGCTGCCTATAGGCGATGGTTGATTCTTTCCATCAGGAGACCCATCTGCTTGTTTGCTGTCTTATAACATTAAAAAAAAATTAAAATATTATAAATTACCAACCAAGTAACCTTAATGAAGAAGATAAGTCTAAAAAATAATAAATCAGATAACCTACAATCACTTTTTAATGTTTTTGTTACGGAACCCCTTTTCCTTGAACATTAATAAAAATGACGGTTGTAGGTTACCTGATTTAGTAATTTTTCAGCTTTATCTTCATCACGATTACTTGGTTGGTAATTTATAATATTTAAATATTCCTTTTCAATTTTCCTCTTGATTTTTTTCACATGATATCAACGATGCAGATATAAAAACAGCAAATAACAAAATCAGTAATACAGCCTTGAGCTGCACTACAGCTGTATATGCAGATTTTTTAACACCATTGGCTGCATAACAGTCTACAATTACGCCATAAATATTTGCTGTAGAACGGTGATTGCATCTCCCATTTTACAGAAATAAGCGTTGGGTGATACTATAATAACACTTAAAGCTGTAATAAATTCCCGTGCTAAAAATAATACAGCTAATGTACAACTTTAAGTGTTAACATAAGCCTAATGAGTTACAAAATACTTAAAGTTGTACAATAGTGTATTAATATTCAGATATAACGCCTAAAGCTTACGCGAAACTCTAAGAAAGGCCTTGTACAGCATTAGGCTGTATAAAAACTCATAAAGGTCTTTTATACCGATAAAAGCATCTTTTTACGCCATTGTGCGGCTGCAATAGAACTTTAAGTAATATATGAGCTGCTTTATGGGTATTAAACATGCTTGATTGCTGCTTGGGATTGACTTAAAAATCTTATCAGCTTTATTCCTTCACAATCTGCGTTAAATATTTTTAATTGGATCAAAATCGGTTAAATTTTTTGACGAAAATTTAAAAAAATATATTTCTTGATATTGCTTCGAAATTTTTCAACCTATCGGTTATTTGGCTAAAGAAATATTTTACATTTCAAAATGGATTTGAACGCCATTCAAAATATCAAAATCGATCATTGTTTCCAAAATATAACGCTTTTCAAAAATCAATATACTGCCATTTTAAAAAAAAATAGATGTTTGAACTAAAAATATCTATGCTTATAATTTTTACTCTTTTGAGCTTAAAATATCTTAATTTAGCGGGAAGCATCAGGGATGGCCCGCAGGGTCAACCTTTTACAGACTTTTTTTGAGGTTTGTTTATTACTCTTGGGAACATAACTAATCAGCTACTATGTCTAAATCTATTACATTTATAACTGGGCAACTAGTGAGGGTAATATTTGTAAATGTATTATCTACTCGTAAACATATAGTACTAGTACCAGTTACTCTTATAGGCTAATATATACGTGCAGATTAAATGACTTATAAAGTTTAAGAAAATTTAATGGTCCAATCCTCGTTGATTGGTCTAGAATATTTATATTACTAGCGAAAAGCAGAGCTTTGTAAGGGCTCGCAAAGTTACAATCAGAAATCAGAAGCACTTTATTCAATAAAACTCTTTACAAGTTATTTTGACAAAAAACTAATACGGAAACGCGGCCACTATCTAATAATATTGTTAGGAAAGTATTTTTACGAGAATTACGTCTTTTAATGTATGGACTTTATTTATAATTATGTAACCTAAAAAAATCCAGCGTATTTTCACCCAAACATTATATTCGCATCAAATGCGTAGTCAGGCTTTGGTCTAGGGGGGCGCAGCAAAATAACACCAAAATAAAGAAAAACGTGTTTCTAAGACTAAATTTTTATAGTACTTTACAAGAAAAATTCTTTAAAATTTTCTTAATTTATTAAAAAACACGATTTCTATAATTATCAATGTTATCAACACAGAACAAATATAAAGGTTATCTACATATTTTACACCATATTTTCTGTTCTACCTATAATATAGTACAGTCTACCTATAATATGTAGCAACTCAAGATCCATCTCGCGCCATCACTTCGCCGTTAAAGTCTAATATTGATAGAAAACAATTTTTATTTATGGTAACTTTCTTGTAAAAGAGTTTTCAAGTAAAAATGGGTATTAAAAAAGAAAGTTGGTCTTATAAAGAAAAACACATTTTTTAGCTTTTTACTCTCGGACTAAGATTGAAAATTGATCTCAATACAATATTAATCAATTAATACACTTGTACTGATTCACAGTAATCATATTGTGAAAAATCTGTAAGCGGTTGATCTTGCAGGCGATTCCTGCAACTTCCCGCTAAATTATGGTATTTTAAGCTCAAAAGAGTAAAAACTATAAGCATAGATTTTTTCAGTTCTAAGAAATATTGAAATGTCTCAATTGCTAAGTCACAAAAAACAGCAAGAAAACACTTACTTACTTTACTTACTTACTAAATCATTAACTTCCTTATCTACATACGTAGCGGGAAGTTAAAAAGTACAAGTGTATTAATAGATTAATATTGTATTAAAAAAGAGTGAATAAAAATGAATTAAAACTACCAAGCCAAAGCTCAAACCTAAAAGTTGCTATATTTTTTCAGTAAAATGTACCACAAAAGGACATAGATCGTCGCCTAGTCTAGCTTCGTAGCATTTTAATTCGTTAGTTTTATAATAGATGGCGTTAGTAGTCATAAAATTCTAATACAACATGTATCTTCTATTTTTTTAAATGTTTATAAAATGGTATTTTAATGGTAGAACATATCTCGACATGAATTAAAACTACCACGTCAAAGCTCAAACTTAGAAGTGCGATTCTTTTCCAGTAAAATGTACCACAAAAGTGCATAGAAAGTGGCCTAGTGTAAAAAAATCTCTATAGACAACAATATTTAGCTTTGATTTAAAGGCTTTGAATATAATCTCCTTCATCTTATTAATAAATTCATCATAAGACACACAAAGGCTCTTGTGTAAACTGATAACAATAAATTGCTCAAAATCACTACATGTAATCTCAATAACTCGTTTAACAGAAAGGCTTACAATTTTTTTACGTTCTTTAAATTTTATTAATTCACGCAATATAAGATATGTAAAAGATTATAAGTTTATGCTTAATTGCGCAGCATAAAATATATAAACTTCATGTTTCACGTAATATAAGGTCGCACTAACGGTTACGGAACCTCTTAACCTAATCTTTATAGGCTAACAACTAGACACAAGGCAGTTGTACTTTCAATTATATATATAAAAATCAATTGCTGTTCGTTAGTCTCGCTAAATTTCGAGAACGGCTGAAACGATTTGGCTAATTTTGGTTTTGAATTAATTGTTAAAGTCCAGGGAAGGTTAAAAAGGTGAGATAATGTAGAAAAAAAATAACATTAATTAAGAAGGCAGAAGAACGTTTGCCGGGTCAGCTAGTTGAGTATAATTATAGCGTATTTTATGGAAAGGATACACTGTATGATTCCTAAAGAAGCAAAGGATCTAAAATTTATGAAAATAAACATTGAACAAAGTCAACGAAGCGTAAAGTTGTACAACAATTACACAAATATTTAACCTAATTTAAATCCAAGATAGTTATGAATTTAATTGAAGGAATTCATAAATGAAGGAGCGACACTCAAAGACCGTCGAAATAAATAGAAATGTTAATTTATATCAAAGTCCCGTTGGCAATGAGAGAATAGTACTTTGAGAGCCAATGAGATTATGAACATCCTAAATATAGCTAGAGATGTATCCAGCCTATCAACTTACTTATATAATTAATATCGATTACTTTGTCGATATTTATAAATATATGTTACGAGTGACGAGTATATAATATGTTATGAGTTATTCAGTATGGGGTTCCGACTATCATTAGTCAATGATCAACTTTATTTTGACAGTAACCGTACAGCGGTTACGGTCAAAATAAAATTGATCATTGACAATATTTTGACCGAGCCATACATATTTTTCTAATGATTTAAATAATAGTGTTACGACAAAAAATATTACTGTGTTTTGTCAGTTTTACTACACTTCAAGGTTTTACTACACTTCAAGGTATTATACACTACATACTTACTATATACTTATGTTATACACTACAAGGTATAAGCCTGAAGCCTTATATTACGTGAAATATTCTTCATGTATCTAACAATTTAATGGTGAATAATTATTAGGAAAAAAACTTGTGTAAGGTAAAATTTGATTTATCTGAATTCCATTTAAAGAATAGACTATGTGTCTATTCTGCAAGGCAGTTCGTAAAAGGCGAATGATTTGCCATTTAGTATTACCTATTCCGCCCGCAATAGCGTTAATGCTTATCACTGTCATGTTCCGGTTTGAAAAGTAAGGAAACCGGAAAATTTATACGTGTGGCATTACTAAAAAGACCATACGTCCCATTTTGGGCGGGATTGACACGCTTTTAGGATATCTGTCTCTCTGTCTCCAGTAACTTGCAAAGAAACCCAATTTATATAATAATTTATCTTTTGATATCAAATTCATTTAATTTGAATTGTGTGAAAAAAACAGCTAAAGTAGACAGAAATTAGCGAAAGTTAGTAACTGACATAATGTATAAATATTGAAATATTTAAATAAATTCCTATTTTATTGATTTAGACGTTACTTTGCAGAAATCCACTATTAAAAACGTGAAATTAATTAAATTTACTATTATCTGCGAACCGTTCTATGTATCCTCCGTGATGGTACCGAAAAGAAAGACGTCAGTTTAATAAATGGATAAGACTCACCGATGGTCCGGACAAAAAGAAGACCCCAGCGGCACAATTATTCACCCACATCCACCACACTTTTACAACCACGATCACGCCGGCACCAATCACAAAAGCACACAACTTATGTACGCACGCACTCAACGCACGTTTCACTTCGAAACCGAAGCATCTTCAGGAGAAACAACCACTACCTCATTATATATTATATAAGTCGCATTATATTGGACATATAATAGTCTTCGATTTAACTAAAATCTCCGCTCTTATGCGCCCGCTACACACAGAACCAAAGAAATATTAATCTATGCTACCGATTACCGATCTTGCCACGATCACGCCTGCGCCACACTACGTCATCTAGTTTTGCCATGAACTATGAAGCCGTGCCTCCCGGCCGAGTATTCCTAACTATATAATCAATGATAACGACTAAAGGTGACAGGATAGAATATAATATGGTTGTTTTGTATTTTAAATTCGAATTATCGATAAAAACAGCACAACACTAAATATAATCACAAGCATTAGTCCGGACTCCAATCTTGACCCGGACTAACTCAGCCAAGTTTTGAATTAATTCAGGACGACCTGCCTGATCCAAGTTTTCCTCAAACAATCGTCGCTATTGGAGAAAATCTGTTGCTTTCAAATATCCATATTTTACAAGCTTGTTAGGTTAACCTAATTTATAAACCAATTTAATATTAACTGGACCAGCTCACGGCTTCTATTATGATTTGTGGAAGTGCATATTGTTTACAGTTTTTTATGAATTGTTTAAACAGTCTATGAATCAGTTAAATATATTTCATTCTAATGCCGGAAAAATTTATTTCCCTCGTTGTTTGAATAGTTTACCCAAAATTATAATAATGGTAGTCATGTATAAACAAATAACCATTTTTATGTTCTAAGTATATATGGAAATATTTTAATATTTTGTCTTCATGAACTAATTCCAATAGTTCCCTGCCTATAGTTTTAAAGTAAGAGCCATAAATTACAATGGTTAGTGCGGTGAACACTATTTTTATACATTTTTAATATTTGATAGCCGTCTACTTGAGACGGCTGTGGCCAATAGACTAAAATGCTAATAATGCGTTGCCATCTTTATGGTGAGGCGTCAATGCCGTACGCAGAAAAGTTTACCGACTACCGGACCATCGGGATACGACAGTGAAAAGCGGTGGCGCTATTATAACAGAAATGAGTAAGATAGTGGTACCATAGTGAGATATAGGTACAGGTACTTATTATAGATGCTATTGTTTGGCAAAAAGTAACAGCGATGATACTAAACAGAGGCAAGACTTTGCGTATCTTCACAATTAACATGCTTTTTATATCATAAAATAATAAATAAGCAGAGGACTCTCATGATGGAAAGCGGCAACCATTACCTATGGACACCAAAGATGTTAATGGTGCGATACGATCCTTGTGGCGGGGTCTTAATGCCACATGCATAAGTTTTGTCGGCTAACTTAACTTCTAAACTGGAATATGACAGTTACAAGCACAGATGCTTTTGCAGCAGAAATATGTCAGTTGATCGTACCAGATTCGGAAGAGACAATGCAGGACATTACCATCTAGTAATCGTGATAAGAGACTCTTATAGCCTTTCGTTTAATGCTAAATCGTTCGTCTTTTACGGACTCTCTAGCACAGTGGCATATATTCTATTCGTCTAAGGCTGCGTAAGTTCTTTTTAATTGTGTTATAAGGATACAAGCGAGTAGATCACATGATGGAAAGCAATTACGGCTTCAATTGTCCATATATATTAATAAAATAAGAATTTGAGATACAAGTGCCCAAGTATTTCGACCTTTCCCTTTAACTTTTTGTTAAACCCACTCAAATTTATTTGATTATCATAATGCTTGCATATTATAATATGAGTATGAGACATTTGTGTTAAATTTTACATCATGGGTTAAACAAGAAAACATTAAAAAGTTAATATATTCAAGACGCGTTCCCTAGCCTCATCAAGAAGTCGACGTGACATGTCTCAAATTATTTCAAATTGCAGTATAAATTCCAGGGAGACGCTTTTTGTAGTTTATTGTCAAGGGAACTGGATTTATTATCTCTGCTTATATAACGGCTGATACACCAGCTTATATTAAACATATTATTTAATGGGTATTAACATTTGACATCCTTTGGGCTTCGGCTCTGAAAATTTATTTGATGTTTACACTATAAAATGTGCACACAGTGCAAATTTATTTACGACTAGTTACATTGTCTACGGGGCGTTAGCTAAAATTCTTTATATAAATGTCAAATTACCAAATGGTTCAAACATTTTATGGATATATGATAATATGATATAGTTTTTTTATATCATAAGATGGCAAACAAGTAGATGGGTATCCTGATAGATTGAAAGAGTCAAGTATCGCCTATAGACACCAAAGGTGTTAATGGTGCGTTGCTGTCTTATGGCGAGATCTTATGCCACATGCATATGTTTATCCCTTATACCCTTCAAACCGGAACACGACAGTTACAAGCACTGACGCTATTGTGGCAGGAACAGGTAAGGCGGTGGTACTAAAGCCGGGCGAGACAATGCAGAACTCTACCACCTAGTAGCCACGATGTTAGTGTAGCCAATTGGTCGCTTTTTACGATCTGCCTAGTAGAACAGCAGCTGATCTAGTCTTCAAAGGAGCCCGAGACCAACACGGGGAGAAATGTTACTGCTACAAATGATGAACTGTTGAATAAAGGAACCCGGCATAAAACAAGACACCAATCAGAAAACACGTCTCAATAATTGGTACCAATATAAACCAAGATTTTGTTTATAGAAGAGGGGATAAACTCTATAGAAGAGGGGGGTAAGTGATCACTGCCACCCATGGACATCCGTAATACCAGAGGTCTTCCGGTTGCGTTGCCATCATTTTAAGAATGAGAAAGCTCTTTTCTTGAAGGCCCTCAATTCGCATTTGTTTGAAAACACCCCTGTCGTGTAATTAATTCCAAACCAGACTACTGCGAGGCAAAAAGTGTCGGGAGAAATGCACAAAAACGCACACAAAAGTGCCGAGAGAGATTAGGATCGAGATCGAGATGGTGAAGCTGGAATTTCAAATTTTGACGCGATGTCCGATGATGGGATTCGGCAGCAGGAATTAAT
Source organism: Apodemia mormo (assembly GCA_036924255.1). NCBI lineage: Eukaryota > Metazoa > Arthropoda > Insecta > Lepidoptera > Riodinidae > Apodemia > Apodemia mormo. The sequence goes on along the minus strand of JAUPFN010000009.1, from coordinate 1,876,354 downwards.
TGAAATAACTCGTCGGATCACTCTCCATGAAAAATACGACAGAAGATGCAGATTGAATCAACATCTCTGCGCAATGTCAAAGAATTAAGCCGTTTGGAAATAGCTTGGTCATCAACGATTCGAACTGCTCTATGCTGAATGCGATCAAGAAGAAGAAGCCGGTACTGAGGAGCTTCGGTACAGAGATGAGAACAGCTGTACTCCATGTGAAGCCGAATTTAACTCATAAAATTGAAGATGATAGCCTTATAAAGTTGAATGCGATGGGCCGGCAAGAAGTACTGTCTCGCTCTGCTGAGTACACCGAGGTTTTTGAAGGTTAGTTTAGCGTTACCTTCCAAACGACCGCGAAACTGAACGTAATTCAATGTGTCGACTCCCAGAATCCCGAAACTAGCTGAGGCTGCCAGGCTGACACTTTATCATCAAATCAAGGTGACTCAACAAAGGGTGGGGGTTAAAAGTAACCAGGTTGATGATCCCATTCCGAGACATCGGTTAGTCGATTCTCAATTTTAAACACAAGCTTGTTTCGGCACTCTTCGAGTTCTCGAGAAGTACCGCTACGGCCGAAGTAGGAGTATGTAGCATCACCAGTACTGTCATCTGCATAGCAATAATATGCAGAAGGAACAGTGTCGGTAATAGCAAGCAGCATAGAGAACACCAGAACTGACAGATTTAAGGTCAGAGCAGGTACCGTCGACTACGACCTTGATGCTCCGATCAATCAAAAAACTGGTGATCCACTTGCATAATTTCTCGGAAAGCCCATAGTAAGATGGCTTCGCGAGAAGCACTTTGTGCCATACCCGATGAAATGCCTTAGTTATGTTCAAACTAACTGCCAATTCCTCCCCCTTGGACTCAACTTTTTCCGCCTGCCGATGTGTTAGGTATACTAGAAGATCACCAGTTGAGCGACCGCGTCAGAAACCAAGTTGATGAATGTCTCCATAATTTTGGAGAACAAGGAGGTAATGGCTGTAGGCCGATAGTTAGACGAATTAGAGTGATCTACTTTTTTAGGGATGGGATGTATTAAAGCTGTTTTCCTTGAATTCGGTACCACGCCGAGTGAGTAGCAGAGACGGAATACGCGTGTTGTGGCTGGCTGGAGCACACACTTTAAGTTTAATTGGAAGGATGCCATCCGGCCAGCTTGACTTCAAGGTCCAAACAACGTTCAAGGTCGATGAGGTCCAAACAAAAGTGCTTAACGCATTTTAATTCCGTCATAGAACTGTGAGATGATAGGCGGTGCATGTTCTTGGTCATCCAGAGTCGAGTTGGCCGCAAAGCTCCTTTGCGATATGGGCCAGAGAGTCGTCATCTCCGTGTAAGGATTGAAGGAAAGGCTGTGAGAAATTCCCCAAGACAGTCTTGGCGTCATGTGTTCAGATTTGGCCTTGGCTATAGCTCTTTTGAAGAACCTCGAGGTGGAATTGTACTCCTTACGTAACTAAAGATGTGCCGGATCGTTAAAATACTAGATCCGCGGATACGGACACGGATCATTGCTGTTAAGATCCGCGAATACAAATACGGATACGGATCTTAACTTTCTTACAATTATTTTATTACTCAGGCATTTAAATATTACAAATATTTTATGATAATATCTATTTTATTTTATGATAATATCTAATTTATAATTTTCTATAATTACTATTCGTTATGTTTATAGCTCCCCTGTCTTGGTCCGGGTTCCTTTGAAGAATAGGCCAACTGCCATTCTGTCAGGCAGGTCGTAAAAGGCGACTATATTTCTTCAATGTCTCGCCAGGTTATTACCTTATGTGGCGCCGCTGGTTCGTACTGCCGAAGGTCATAGTGATGGAACCAGCGGGCCATCTTCTTATCAGTATGACGCCATTACTGTGGAGGTTGATGACGTCACACAAGGACAAGTAAGGGGAAAAGGAAGATCTTCCCAGCCAGGCAAGGTATACTGCCTGGAGACCGAAGTCTATTCGTGATGCGTTGAAACTTGTATATAGTGTTACAAGATAAATAATTGTGATATCGCGATTCAGGATTTTATTTTGAATATGATCATTTTCTATTTTTTATTATTTTTTCTTGTAGCATTTGTGATTGTTTTTTGAGCCGCTACATTTACATCAGCCTTATCTACTTCTGCCGCAATAGCAACAATGCTTGTCATTGTCGTGTTCTTGTTTGGAGAGTAAGGTGTATATGGCAATGCAATCCCACCACACAGATAGCAACATACCATTAATATTTGGTGCATATATGCGATGGTTTCTCTTTCTATCAGGAGAGCCATCTGCTTGTTTGCTCTCTAATGAGTAATTGTATAAAAAACTGGCCAAGTGCGAGTCGAACTTGTGCACAAAGAATTCCGTTACACCATTTATATAAAACGGCAAAAAATCACGTTTGTTGTTGGGGGCTTCTCTTAAATATTTATTTATTTTCATTTAATCGTTTGTTTTTAGATTGAATAGAGATCTAAATATTATATAAATTTACCTAGTGTTGGTTCCGGGCTCCTTTGAAGAATAGACCAACTGTCGTTCTGCCAGGGAGGTCGTAAAAGGTGACCGATTGGCTATGCTAGTCACTACCATCGTGGCTACTAGGTGATGGAGTTCTGCATTGTCAGTGCTTGTCGCTGTCGTGTTCCGGTTTGGAGGGTAAGGTAGCCGGTAAACTTACGCATGTGGCATTAGACCTCGCCGCAAGATAGCAACGCACCATTAACATCTTTGGTGTCTATAGGCGATGGTTGACTCTTTCCATCAGGAGACCCATCTGCTTGTTTGCCATCTTAATATATAATAGTTATATATATATATATATATATATATATATATATATATATATATATATATATATATATATATATATATATATATATATATATATATATATATATATATATATATAATTTTTTTAAGCGTCTAAAAGTTGTCGTTATTAGATCAATCGAGAAATAAATTGCAAAAACATCATCTTTGTTGTATGGGATAATATTACCCGATTAAATATTTTTTTATTCTGTTTTTAGTATTTTCTGTTATAATAATACATCATCTGTGAAAATTTCAACTCTCTAACAATCACGGTTCATGAGATACATACATGACATACATGACAGATGAACAGATAGACAGACGGACAGACAGCGGTGTCTTAGTAATAGTTTCCCGTTTTACCCTTTTAGGTACGGAACCCTAAAACGCATAGATTTATGATTGACATAATTTTTAAGAACTTTAATTGCTTCGTTTCTACACACCATTTCAAGAAGAATTAGTAACTGAGTTCAAATCATGTTTAGATATTTAATTTTTGCAAATCTAAACCAGATGTGATCCTAAGAAATAAGAAATATTTTAAATGGAATTTAAAAGAATTTCACGCTTTATTTAGAATTTTGCACGTGACGTGATGAAATCTAATACTATAAAAGATTCGTTCAAGATCCGCCTAAAACGTAACGGATACGGATAGGGATCTTTCTACTGCCTCGGATATCCATGGATACGGATACGGATACGGATATCCGGCACATCACTATACGTAACGCGCTGGTTTTTTTATCACGAGATTACGCTGCAACCCGAACCCGATAGCATTACTGCTTTCGGCGTGAATTTTGTTAAATCAAATATAACACATAAGGGAATAAAAGCATATTAACTGATTACAACTGATTCAATATTTTATGTTAAAACACTTGTACTGTTTCACAATAAAATATACAATAATAACAATAATATATTGTGATACTATAAGTGTTTTAATATAAAATATTGAATGAAAATGGATGAAATGGAATAGATTAAAATTGATTTATTTGCCTGATAGTCGTTTTTAAATACGGCATTGAAGCTAGTAACAACCAATGTAAACTGAATTTTTTATCGACATCCAATGCAACTGTGATAGTTGCATTGGATGTCGATAAAAAATTCAGAATTATGCTAATTTTATTAAGATATTGATTACCTAATAGATATTGACAAAAATTAAAGAAATTTATGGAAATATAAGAATCGCAAGTATAATTTTATATGTGTTAGTTTACAATAATTTAGTTTATGTAATCAGGTATTGTTTATCTATATATCAATACGTGAAGATTAATCTTTGAAACTTTTTTAAAACAATTGCGCAAATGGTGGAGCATGATATTAGGCACAGTTATAATTTACATTGCGAAACACTGCGGAAATAAAAATAATAAAAATATATATTACACTCACTACATTCATATCACATACATGATAATTATACACACATGTATAATATTTCCTTTACGTTTAAAGCCAGTTTTCAAGCTTAAAAGAGATTTTGTTGTTTAGCCAATGATCGTATTTTTGCCACAGGCGATCATTAGTATACTATATTAGTCATCATACCTTCACGCTTGGATTTCTGTGGGAGAGAATGTATCTAGCATTAATAGAGTATGAACCGTTGGCCAGACCATCGTCATTTTATAAAAGCTGAAATGTTTTCAGCACATAGTCCCCAACCCTGGTAAAACCATCAGGGATTTTGAAATTTAGACGATTATTGGATACTTTGGCACTTAACACGTAACAAACAATAGAATGCCAATTTCGTTATAGAATAAAGCTCAGTTTTTTTTATATTTTCTATGTATGGTATTAGAAATGACGTCACCTATTGCTAGACAGTACGGTTTCAACCCTCTGTCAGATATCCTTAAATTTTTATAAATTATAAGTATACATTCACAGTATAAAACTGAATTTTATATATGTTACTTAAGGGGTTATCAGAAAATTTTACCTCAAGATTCAGACAGTTTTGACGATTTATACATATTATCTGACACATAGGTTATCCTTAGGAGAAAGACATATAGCCTCAAGACTTTTTTGTAGATCTTTTTAAAAAATACACTTCCGTAATACATTATTTTTATCTTTCTCACAAAGTTTAGCCAGCGTTTGCAATATTAATACACAAAAATGTATTTTACAAAATGGCGAAGGTCTGACAAACGTGGGCTCCTTATATGTCTACATTTTATAAAAACATTTAAGTGTAAAATAAAGTTTACTTAAGCATTAATGTCTGCTTCCTTTAACATGGCCACGGTGAAATCGAGGAGGAGTTTGATATGCTCTGGTAAGCATGTCAAACTTCTCATCGATTTCACCACACTTCTTTGAACATCGCTTTACAAAATTTTTCATGGCTCTGAGCCATTTCTTTCAGATTTCTTGCCATGTTTGATTCAGATGTCTTTGAGATTTAATGTACAGAAAATTCTTATATTTGAAATAAGTTATATGAAATATGATTTGAGTTGGCCTATTTCCTTCATTAACACAAGGATTTTCTATCAGATTTTATTTTCAGACAGAGAGCGAGTCCTATTTTTAATTTTATTTTTTCTACAGATTTTTTTTTATTTTCTCGCTTCGTTTTTGCCGTTTAAAAATTGTAATAAATAGAGATGTATATTTAAGAAGTCTCACAAAGCATGGAGTAATATCCAACGTTTCCACCCATCTCAATGATGTTTGTACAAAACTTTGCTGAATGAACCGAACAATCTATATCAACTTGTCAAACTTCGCTATACCTTGCTTAACCCCTAGTACCTATAGTAATCAGTGCTTCAAATAGTTTTATAATGGCTACGCACAAAACAGTGAAGTAAGGAATCAAAGAATTTTCTAATAGAACTCGCTATTAACTTTTTAAAATGTAACGATTCTTAGGACGTGGCGCGCCTTACATCATGAAGTATTTATGCGGAGTTCAATGTTTTTCGTGATCGTATTAACTGCGGACTGAATCCAATTTACATTCTGCTCAGACTCCCGGTTTATTACTTTTTTAATGAGGCATTATTTGCTACATGATATGTGTTTAAATTAAACTTTTCAAAATTATATTTCTTTTAAAGCGTTTGGAAAAAATATAAGCCTATTTTTTATATGGTAGTCGCACACACCCAGCAGCCATCAAATGATGAAGTAAGCTTTCTGAACTTTTATTACAAATAATCTTTAGCCATATGACATTCGACCGTGGCTCCTCAGTCCGCATAATTAAATAGTCGTCAACAAATGGGTAAAACTTTAATTCGTCCGAGAGTAAAAGCTTTAGTTTGACTTAGCTTTAATAATAATTTAGACATAAGGCTAATAATATTATTAAATAATAATATCATTAATAGTAATAATAATATAACTAAATAATATTAAACAACAATATAAAATTTGGTATTTGGTTACTGTGTTAGAATTAGGTAATAAATAATCATAAGTAGTTGCAAAAGGATTGTTATTTACAAAATTTGTTGTTATATACAAGATTTCATTAATTTACTTAAAGGTAATTTAAGGAACTGTAAAACGTATGCGCGTTACTTATCGCAAATTAGTATGGCTGTTTGTAGTGCCGTAAATAAATGAAATCAATATTCATTGCAGTGTCACTTAAAATAGGTTTGTGACCACCAAAAATCTATCAGATATGTTGTACTTTTGGTGATTAATTGTGATATAGAGATAATAAAAAACTAAAATCCAAACTAATATTATAAATGGGAATGTATATGTGTGTGTTTCTTTGACCGTCTTTCACGGCAAAACGGAGCGACGAATTGATGTGTTTTTTTTAAGTGGAGATAGCTGAAAGGATGGTGGGTGACATAGGCTACTTTCTTTTTCTAACTTCCCACTTCCCATTTAACGCGAGCGAAGTTATGGGCAAAACCTAGTATTTATTATAAAATATAAGGATTAATTATATTTTTTTAGGATATATATTCGACAAAAAAGATATTAAGTTACGTGGCAAAACTCTTTTTCTCTAAATTTTTCGTGAACGATAACTCCTGAACGGATAAACAGATTTTGATGAAATTTGTGGATTAGATGTGATTTTCAGAGGAATAAAACTGATTAGATTTTTTACTCGATTGATATATTAATATTGAAGTTATAGTAAAAAAATACTGTTTCGCCAAATTTTTTTTGAGGTTTTTTTTCGAAATTTCTCATAATCTCTTAGGCCGACTTGTTTACAATTTTCTGAAAATATAAGTTGAGTGGAAACCAATCGAATGCCATAAACTGCGTTTCGATCGGTCAAGCCGTTCAAAATTATGAGATGTTTACATACACACATACATACAGACAGACATAAATACATGACTTCATCACGAAAACAGTTGGAAAAGGTTTCTAGGACCTCAAAACGGAGATCAGATGAAAATTAAATTTTCAAAATCGGGGTAAAATCAGTAACTTCCTTATCTACATACGTAGCGGGAAGTTAAAAAAGAAACCAAAAAGTATGTGATGTATGTGGGATCACGGTGTGATGTTAATTAAGCCGACCAACCAACCGGGCTCCTGTCTAATCCCGGGCAACGTTTTAATCAGAAAACGGAAAAAAACACATTTTTTTTTTGCCTGACCCGGGAATCGAACCCGGGACCTCGCAGGGTCAACACCGACATCAGACCACAGAGGCGACTAAATTACAGTATAAGTATTTTAATAATACTTATACAACATAGGGATTGTGTAATATTTATACAACATAGGCCGAGGAGTTTGTAAGGTAAAAGTAATAATAATGTGTTCAAAGGTTAACTCAAGTTTAATTAATGCAAATTAAACTTTCTTGCGTACATCAAAACATAAAATCTTCTATCGTCCTTAATTTGCCTCTATTGAAACTAGAAACGCCTTTCAGGAAATTTAACGACCTATAATAATTATGTTTTGGCGAGTATACAATATAATTTGAGAGAGTTGTTATAACCAATTGAAATTTTCTCAATAAATTACTTTAATTTGTTTCGTGCTTAGATGAACACGTTTTTGAATCGAATGTTCATGAACACTTAATGTAATTTTGGCGTTTTATATCAAGATCATTATGATTCAACGTGAAATTATTATGAGGGAAATTAATTCCATGTATTTGAGTTTGTTTCTATAATTGAAAAAGTTATATTTTTTCGAAGCGTATTTAATCACATTTATTTTTGAAGTATCTACCAATTTTTCAACATAAAAAGTAAATAAAACTCCAACAAAATTTCACGGGTTTTTAACATGAAAGTTGAATTTACTGAAATATTCTATACTTTCCATCGTCAGCACTTGGTGTAATTTCATTATTGTAACACAATTGGCTAAGAACTTGTACTTTAATTTCACATCAACACTTTATTTTTGTATATCGCTCGACCGGTTTCACTATTTAGGCATCTTCAGGATGTAATATATTTAAGAAAGGTTTCACTTTTTAAGCATCTTCAGGATGTAATATACTTAAATAAGGTTTCACTTTATAAGCATCTTCAGGATGATCTTCAGGTCGAGTGATATACAAAAATAAAGTTTTGATGTGAAATTAAAGTACAAGTTATTAGCCAATTGTGTTATGAATTTTATTGAGTTTACTAGCGATCTAGTACCTAAAAATCTGGAATAATGATAATATTATGTGTTTTACGTACATATTGAAGTTGATGCAACCAATTTAATTAATAACACGGCTTTTACAAATCCACATAAATATTTCACATAATTTATTAAAAAAATACTTTTAGTGAAAATAAATATAAAATAATTTAGAAAACTACACGAATATATATATATATATATATATATATATATATCCTATGACACTTAAGACACTATTAGTTCACTGACCTTAAGTGCAGTGACGTTGCTCGTGATACGTTATCATTGATAGTAGTACTAGATTGTAGGTGAGTAAATTACAACCGAACAGCAACCCTTGGTAAATAGAATATACAGCTTGCGTAAAAATAGGTATCTGAGATATACTAAATTAGACAACAGAGGCAAACTCTAGCAATGGTATAGTAGCTTTATCAAATTTGTGTAACAATAATGATTAAAAAAATAAAGATCAGTTTGGTGCATCAAAATATACAAGGTTTTCATAAAAAGAACTGAAAATACAACTATTTTTAAATAATAATAATATTCACATATTGTGTTTAATAGAACATTGGTTACGCAAACACCAGATTATGTTTCACAATGATAATTACAAGATTAGTAGTTTTTACAGCAAAGAGAATTCAAAATTTGGAGTATCATTAATACTTATTAAGAATATGAAATATAAGGAAAGAGTTGTAAAGATGATATCTTTGCCAACAAACATTAACTCATAGAGATACTTGTATACATGTAGATAATATCTTTGCCAACAAAATACTACAGAGTGCAGACATAAAAAAACTTGATTCGAACCACTGAGGTCACCTAGCAAATATTTATTATGACATTGAACAATTTTCAAAAAAACTATATATGTTGTACCACTATCTTCCAGCCATATTGAAATATTTGAAAATTCTATTACAAGTAAAACTTCCATAATATACAAAATTGGCAGCCCAAATAATATACTTAATCTATTTTTTAAAACAATATTTGGTTAAAAAAAATGTTTTTATTCCTAAAACTATAACTTTAAATAAAAGTCTGAAAATCACAGAGGCCCACTCTGTGATTTTCAGACTTTTATTTAAAGTTGATAGGTATAATTAAAAGTAGGAAAAGGCTATATGACTTGTATGACGAACGATGTTATAATATTGACTCCCCATTTTCAGCAATCTGTATAAATTATTCAAAAATATGTATAAGTATATAATTTTGCTACATTTTTGACAATCAAAAATAAAATTAAGTGTTCTAATAATGTAATAAAAACAACAAGGAATGTAATAGAAACTGGTAACAAAAGTCACCTAAGTCGTGAGGTTGAATTACGATAAGTAGTAATTTAATTGAGGATCATACTGAAGTAGCTACTGCAGAATTTGATTTTGTTTTTCATCATACCAATTTTAACTACGTGATCCTTGAACACTTCTGCCAACATAGCGGATTTTCTATTAAATACTAATTTTCCAGAATGTTCTTTCACATTTAACTTTAGTTTTATTACCCCTGAAGAAATAATAAAAGCATTTAAAACACTTAAAAAGAAAGACACACCAAAGTTATGGGGTCATTCTGTAAAAATTTTAACCCATATAATCGAAGAAATTACCACTGATTTATTTTTAGTATTTAATGATTGCATTAAAAACGAAATATTACCGGATTGAATAAAGTCTAGCAAAATAATTTCTTTACTTAAATCAGGGTCTACTGATCCTACTAATTACCGACCTATCTTAATCTACCAACGCTCAGCAAGATGTTCGAAAAAATCACCTTTATCAATTGCTTACACACTTCAGTAAACATAAACAATTGTACAATAAACAGTTTGGTTTTTCTAAGTCTCTCTCTACAATCGATGCAGGAGTTGTGTTAATCAAACAAATTTTTGACACCTGGAACAACCACAAACATAACCTTCCCTCACTCTTTAAATTTTTTTACGATAAATAGTAATTCCATAAGACACAACATTTTGATTTTAGTAGAATATTATTTTAGGTTTTGTTAGTTTCGTCTACATGACAAAATTTGAAGGATTTAAAGTTTAATTTAAGTTTTTAAAGTAATTTAATGTAATGTTTGGACATCATTTTATTGTTAACTAAGGTCATAATACCTCGTAACTAAATTCATTGAGGCTAAATTGGTATAGACGAAACTTCTTTACTTGTTTCTGGTAAAATGAATATTTTATTCCATTCAATCGCCCATTAAAACTAAGATACTAAATTTCTTCTGAACTCTCTTTAAATTTCCCCAAATTATATTCTTTAAATGAATTTTAATAAATGGATAAAGTTGGAAAAGTTTTTGCCGATCCGCTAGATTGAGTTCATTCAATTTTAAACAATCATTTGAACTTCGTTGAGATGGTCGTGCGATATGAACTGTCTCACAAATACTTGGTACAGATTCTGCTACTACGAATAAAAATTTAAGTTTTTTATAGAAAAATGGGCAAACGGACTGGAGGCTCACATGATGGTAAGCGATCACCGCCGCCTATTGATAACCACACTATTAAACAGATTTCCGTAGCCGTCGTTTTAAGAAAGAGTAGGCTCTTTTCTTGAAGGTTCCTAAGTCGTATCCGCTTGGAAAAACTCCTGCCGGTAATTGATTCCACAGAAGAGTAGTACGGGGAAAAATCGCACAGTTGTGAATTGCCAGAAATCGAGATAGTGAGGATGAAATTTTGAATTTTGTCACAATATCCGATGGTGTAATTCAATATTTCACCAATTAAGTTTATTTGTTATATTTTACATACAGTATTTTTTTTACTTTTTGCCTATTGGTACTATGATGTAGTATTAATAATTTAGACAAATAATAATAATACTAATGTAGATAAGTTTTGTCACTTAAAAGACATATTATTTAATTATTTAAACAAAATTTTTCTTATTTCACAGTAATTCTTTCACCTAAAGAAACATGCAAAAAATAACAATAATATTTTTAGTACTAGAGCACGAAATTGGTAAATAGGCTTACGACCTATAAATTATTACCAATCCATTAGCAGCATTTGTTAATAAGTTTGTGGGAATTAATACGTAAATGGAAAACTTTGTACCATTTTAAAGACGATTACGCGAACGGTGTAGTATAAAATTTGGCACAGTAAAAATCTGTTTTCAAACTTAGAAGAAATTTTATTGTTTAGTCTATGTTCAAATTTCGGCCACAGACGATCTCATTCTATATTTAAAACATATGTATTTCTGCTGTTAAAATTAAAAAGTAATTAGATGTTTTTTTGTTAAATTATCTTACTATTACCCACTTTATTTTCATTTTAGGAAAATTTAGAATACTGCTCATTCTGTAATTTTCATTCTTACAAAAAATATTCCTGCATATAAGGAAAAAATGTTGCATAATACATTTAATTATAGAGCAGGTCTTCGTTATTAAGATGCTACTCCTATATTTTTTGTTAATTAATTTAAACTAAAAAAAGGTAAGATATATTAATAATTTATTTTTATTACTAAATTATTTATATTATTTTATATTATATATTATTTTCATTAAAATCAGATGGTGATATATGTAAGCGTGCAGATACATCGAAGCATCGCAAAAAGAGAGAACCAGGATTAGCTATACCCATACCATTGCACTGACCCCGCTGGAGAATGATGCGTAAACTCATTGTAGCATTGAATTCAAGGAGCTGGTTCAAGGAGCGACGCGGGTTCCTGATATTGAGGGTCATACAGCCAATTGCTTGGACCTTCTACTGACTCCGCATCCGGACTGCTACTCGGTGGCGATTTTCTCGCCGTTTGTCAGCTCCTATCACTGTCTGGTAAAAAGGTGTCTGTCTACAAGCCGCCCAATCCCAGTCCCAGGGTCTACCGGCGTATGTAGTGATAAAAGTCAGCAGATTGAGACGAGATACCTTCTTTGAGTCTTATCTCTGGCGGCCTGTCTGCTTTGACAGATGTGCTGCGACAGTGAATGGAGTATTCTCTTCTCTTCTCAGACGCAGCCATGTACAGTAAAGCTCAACCGTGGGTTAGAGACGATTGTAGACGCGCTGAGGCACTAAGGCATGAGGCATATCTGGCCTGGGCAGATGCTCGACACCGCAAGGTCAAAGACGTATCGGAGAAGAAGAAAGCCTTCAACACGCCCGCCAAGTCCTGCAAAAAGGCTCTACTGAAACAACTGGCTTCATACCCCTCAGATAGTAAAGCCTTTTGGTCCATAGCAAAGTCGGTTGAATCGAAATCCTGCCACCCCATACTTCCTCCACTACTGAAACCGGAATGGATGCTGACTGACACTGCCGTAGAGAAAGCGAACCACTCGCTACTCTATTTGGGGAAAATTCGCATCAAGATCCCACCAACGCAAAACCACCCAGTTTACCTTGATGCGAGGTGAATATGGCGGAAATTCGCATCCGTCAGACTGAGGTTCTTAAAACTTAGGGGAATTTGGACGTGAATAAATTAAGTGGCCCTGATGGGATTCTAGTCATAGTACGTAAAACCTGTGCACCTGAACTCGCTCCTGTGTTGACACGTTTTTTTTCGCCTTTCGATGACGACTGGAAAAATACATGGAAGCTTGCCAACGTGCAGCCTGTGCCCAAAAAGGGCAGTCGTGCCGACCTCTCCAACTATAGACCAATTTCAGTCATTACACACTTTTACTATTCCACTTGTACATAAATTTTACTATTAAACATATTTTTTATATATTACTCCACCCGTGTCACATTTTAAAGCATCTTCAGGACGTAATATACTTAACTGATTCAGAAAAGTGTGTAATAACAATGGAATTTCACCAAGTGCCGACGATGGAAAGTATAGAATACAATTTCAGTCACGTCCATACTCTGCAAGACTATACACATCTAGAAGCGAATGATCCACTCAGTGACCGCAGTACAGGTTTTACCGAAATCGATCCACTGATCTAGCGTATGCCACCTACATCTTGATCGCGGTCATCGAGAATCATGTTGAATCACTAGCTGTCTCCCTTGATATCTCGAAGGCTTTTGACAGTTCCATCGATCGGCCATTTTCTGAGTGGCTCGTCCGACCAAATGACTATAAATGTCAGTATCCCTCAGGGATCAGTTCTCTCTATTTCCGCTACACATTAACAACCTGCTGAAGCCCGGTATCTATAGGTATGCAGACGATAGCACTGTTGTGGAGAGTTACGCATCCAGCGCGCGGGCCAGTACGACTCAGATCCGGCCTCTCATAGAGGCGATGGTTGATCGTTTGAACCTGTCTCTACAGGCAGTCTCCGATTGGGGCGATGCCAATCTGGGCTAATTTAATGCGACTAAAATTCAGGCGTGTCTATTCTCCGTTAAATGGAGCCCATCTCACCTATCTCTGTTTTTCCAGTGTGTATCCGAGCTCCTTGGTATCACCTTAACGCCTACTCTCAACGTTGCTTCGTACATGGAATCAAAAACCCAAGTTGCCTCAAAATAGCTTGGTATTCTGGCAAAGGTGAAACAGTATTTTAGCCCGGAACTACTGAACCTTTACCAAGCACAATTCCGTTCGTACATGGAATACAGCTCTCTCCTCTTGAATGGATCCAAGAAATACCAGCCGGAGACACTTAAGGCGATAGAAAGGCATGTCAAGAGGCTCACAAACGACGATGGTCTGGTAGGCAAAAATCTCCAAAGCCTCGCTCATCACCACATAGTTACATCTTAAGCAGCAATCGAGCATGTTTAATACCCATAAAGCAGCTCATATATTACTTAAAGTTCTATTGCAGTCGTACAATGGTGTAAAAAGATGCTTTTATCGGTATAAAAGACCTTTATGAGTTTTTATACAACCTAATGCTGTATAAGGCCTTTCTTAGAGTTTCGCGTAAGCTTTAGGCGTTATATCTGAATATTAATACACTACTGTACAACTTTAAGTATTTTGTAACTCATTAGGCTTATTTTAATACTTAAAACTGTACATTAGCTGTATTATGTTTAGCACGGGAATTTATTACAGCTTTAAGTGTTATTATAGTATCACTCAACGCTTATTTCTGTAAAATGGGATATGCAATCACCGTTCTACAGCTAATATTTATGGCGTAATTGTAAACTGTTATGCAGCCAATGGTGTTAAAAAATCTGCATATACAGGTGTAGTGCAGCTTAAGGCTGTATTACTGATTTTGTTACTTGCTGTTTTTATATCTGCATCGTTGATATCGTGTGGAAAAAATCAAAAGGAAGATTGAAAAGGAATATTTAAATATTATAAATTACCAACCAAGTAATCGTGATGAAGATAAAGCTGAAAAATTACTACAATCGTCACTTTTATTAATGTTCAAGGAAAAGGGTTCCGTAACAAAAACATTAAAAAGTAATTGTAGGTTATCTGATTTATAATTTTTTAGGCTTATCTTCTAAGCAGATGGGTCTCCTGATGGAAAGAGTCAAAAATGTTAATGGTGCGTTGCTATCTTGTGGCAAGGTCTAAAGCCACATGCATAAGTTTACCGGCCACCTTGCCCTCCAAACTGGAACATGACAGTGACTAGCACTGACGCTTTACAGCAGGAATAGATAAGGTGGTGGTACCAGACCCAGTCGAGCCAATGCAGATCTCTATCACCAAGTAACCACGATGGAAGTGACTTGCATTGCCCATCGGTCGCCTTTTACGACCTGCCTGGCAGATAGGCAATTGGTCTATTCTTCAAAGAATATATAAAAAAGATTTAAAAAGAGAAATAAAAATCATTACACTGAGAAAATATATTTTTTTTTTATTTTTAACTTGTTACTATACGGAGTGTTACAAAAGTGGTATATTATTTATATCCTCCTCTTACTAAATACATTAAGGAAAATCACACACGTATACTTTAGCGTGAAAATATATATTACACAATCAAAGAACCCCTCTATCCCAATCTTCCTTTCTATATCACCCGCATCGGAACCCTTATCAATTTCTTTATGATTATTATAATAAGTGAACGTGGGCTTTTACTGAGGGGTGGATGTTATTGGTACATACCGTTTATTAATATAAACATTAAATGGTTCTTTTGTTTAAGTGATCATTTGTTTTTTATATTATAACACTTGAAAGTTGAGGTTTTAAACAGTTTTCCTATACATGTTACAATAATGTTTTAATTTATATTATTAAATCCGAGGTTCCATTCGTAGTTCTTAAAATTATTTTTTTTCATTACAATTTCTACAACAACTTCTATTTAATCAACAAACATAATTTATTCATTACAAACAAATATAGAGATTTACTGGTAAAATCGTGTACACACTGGAAAACTGCGTTCCATAATTCCATTTGCTAAGAATTAATTTTGTACTTCACTTTGACTTCATTTAAACTATCAAACCAATCCTATTCCCCGGGTCGGTCCGGGCTCCTTTGAGGAATAGAGCAACTGTCGTTCTGCTAGGCAAGTTGTAAAAGGTTACCAATTGGCTAGACGTGTTACTACCAGCGTGACTACTAGGCGATAGAGTTAGAGAGTAATACCTTTACATTTTTTTATAAGACAACAAACAAGAAAATGGCTCTCCTGATGGAAAGCGACAACTATCGCCCTGTTGATACCCGATTTTGATACCTAATATATAATAAAAGGATAATTACTGTTTTAAATTTTGTACTTGTACTGTTTCACAATTCGCCAATTATATATGTACTTTTTCATTTAAATAGCCAATCGGTTTCGCATTTTACTGCATATATATATATATATATATATATATATATATATATATATATATATATATATATATATATATATATATATATAGAGTAAGCTGCGACACTCGGATTATCCAGCTTGTGCTTGTGCAGTGGGACACAAAAAAAGACCACATCCCGTCACATATAGTGCCAAATATATAGTGCCAAATGCGATGATAATCTACTAAGGGAGGTCGTAATAGGCGCGTAAACGGCACTTTGCTCCGGATCAGTTACCTGGTAATCGTCCGGATGAGAGGTTAGCAGAAGGTTCAATAATGAAGGCACACGTAAGTTGAAACACGCGTAGGCAAAGTTACCAGTTGTGTTAGACTATACGCCAAGGCAAAATCGTGAACAGAACTCCCCGCATGATCGGAAGTCCGTGAACATAGCCATTCAGCGTGATGGGCGTTAAAATCGCCTAAGATCACGATCTCGATGGAGGGGGTCTGTTGTAACACGGAATCTACAGCTATTTGTAGGTGCTCAACAAGGGTGTCAACTTCAGAGTTTCTGCTATTGGACCTGAAAAGACACGCGAATGTATGTGGACGGTCGTCGAAAACTGCGCGTATACCGAAGATGGATAAGCCCTGACCTTCAAGTTAAGTCACGCTGTGGTAAAACGTCATCGTGATGTTGTCATCTTCATAGAAACCACAGAGTATGACAACACGCCGTGGTAATGTAGACATTACCACGTCGTGTTGGTCCTGGGCTTCCCTGTGTTGGTTCCAGGCTCCCTTGAAAAATAGGCCAACTGCCGCTCTGCCAGGCAGGTCGTAAAAGGCGACCAATTGGCTATACGAATCACTACCGTCGTGGCTACTAGGTGGTAGAGTTCTGCATTGTCTCTCCTGGGTCTGGTACCACCGCCTTACCTATTCCTGCCGCAATGGCGTCAGTACTTGTAATTGTTGTGTTCCGGTTTGGAGGGTGAAGTAGCCGGTAAATTTATGCATGTGGCATTAGACTTCGCCACAAGATAGCAACGCACCATTAACACCTTTGGTGTCTATAGGCGATAGTTGACTCTTTCCATCAAGACACCCATCTGCTTGTTTGCTATCTTATGATATAAAAAAAATGTCGTTAGGACATAGTGACAGTCCAGAGCGTTTTCGCGGTAAATTTTAATTTCAAATTTAAAACGCTAAATTCTATTTATAAATGTACTTTATTCAACATAAATAAATAAGTTTTTGGTTAAAATACCTCATATAAACAGTTTTATAAATTTAGTCAACTAGTCTATACCCCGCGTTGGTCTGGGCTCTTTTGAAGACCACCCGCCTTTCCGCCAGGCAGTTCGTTCGAGGCGAACGATTCGCTACGCGAGTCACCAAAATCGTGGGTGCTAGGTGGTATATTTCCGCATTGTCTCGCTCGGGCCTGGTACCACCACCTTATCTATTTCTACCGCAATAGTGATTGTGTCGGTGTCTTCTTCCGCTTTAGAGAAAAAGGTAGCCGGTAAACGTATGCATGTGGCATTGGCAGCAACACACCATTAACATCTTTATTGTCTTTAGGCGGTGGTTGTATATTTCCATCAGGAGAACCATCTACTTGTTTGATATATTATGATATAAACAAAAATACACAGAAATGTTATTTAGAAAAAATATAACAAAAAATTATGTCATAGATCTCAAAGAAAGAAAAAAATGTAATCAGCAGACTTTTTTATCGAATTTTGCCATAAAAATATTCATCAAGGCTATATATAGTAAGGCTTTTCTTACTAGGTATTGACTTTATTTTTCAATCCTTTGACGGTGATTCTTGTACTGCCTTAGTTATTTTATTATATATTTTATCCAACATTGAATGGAATATTTTCTGTATGTAGCAGTAAAGCAAGTTCACAAATTTTCACAAACACACGATTCCATGTGGAAATTAACATTAAATAAAGGTTTACAAGTTATATATACGAGTAAGTGGATCTGCATTACCAGTTATCCTAATGCATCTTTTGAATGCCATATGCATAAGTTACCCACTACCTAACTTTCCCAGTTGGAACACGACAGTGAGATACACTCATGTTATTGCGTTAGAAATAAGTAGGCGATGATACCAGACCCGGACGAGACGTTGTAGGATTATGCCAATATAATCAAGATGGTAATGACAAGTTTGTAGCCAAGTGTTCGAACGAACTGCCAAACAGAATGGCAGATGGTCTATTCAAAATTTTCAAAATTCAAAATTCAAACAGGGTGCGGATCGAATCTAGTCCGAGTGTTTAACATGTGTTTGTTTACTATTCTACTCCTAATACTATGTAATCATCTCATTCTCTCTAAATGTTTATTCTAGAAGTTTTCCTTCTGCCTTTATAATATATATTTCTTTTTGTCTGTTTTAATCTAATCGCTAATCTGACTAACACTTTTATATTAACTCAAATGTTGCAGTATAATTACAAAATTTCACCAAAGATTTATTGAAAAAGATAAACTTTCTATCTGTCATACCCTACATAAAACACGAAGTGACATGAGGTGACATTAAAACAACGGTACCTACATTCATTTAATCTGACTCACTTTTTATATTACGTAACCGTTGGCAAAACAATAACAAAATTTTGTGAAGGATTAATTAAAGAAGATAAACTCCTCTATCTGTCGAACCCTGCATAAAATACGACGGAACATGACGTGAAGTTTAAACAACTGTATATTCATTTAATGCGGCGCTAATCTGACTCACAGAGTCTGTAGAGTGCGTGTGGAGACAGCGCTAATACTTTAATGAGCTCGATATGGAAGTTCGGGTTAACTTCCGACAATTGTAAGGATTAAAAGCTTCTATTAGACTTATGTGGTGACATTAGGAACATAATGGCTTAAATTTACTTTAAATAAAATGTACTTACGTATTATCCTTGATTGCACAGGTTCGTAATATTATAGTTGGCGGGACGGCACACTGTTTGTTAAGTGGTGAATTGAAACATTCTTGAAACTTTGTGATTTCATCATCTGGCGAGTTTTCCAAATTTTCTGTCTATGGGTATGAAAACTAAAGGTGGTACAAAAAGTGTTTGCTGCTTGAAATGTTTTTAAAAGCAGCCTTGTGCAAGTGCGAGCGAATAAACAACTTTACCATAATTATTTATTCCTTCATATATACTTTGAACAACTTTGCCGATTTAATCCTTCTTTTTTAAATATTTTTTTTGTAATCCGTAGAGGGTTCTTATATAATGAAAAATTATGAAAATGGCTCAGAAAACTAGAAAATTCCAGAAAACTTTACAACTATTTAAACTTTGCGTGTTTGACGGGTCTTGCGTTTGATCGTTTGGTTCCAGAACCAATCAGTCGAATGCCGTTAATTGTATCAAGATCGGTAAAATTGTTCGGGTGTTATAGTTGACGCGACATTTTGAAGATAGCGTTTTTTGACATTAATTTGAGCTATTTTAAAAACTGTCTATAATATCTTAGTTACTACTTAATTACTATAAAAACAGCAAAGAGCAAGTGAGGCTCACATATGTGGAGTTCGGCAGCATAGAGATATGGTTACTTTATATTCTAGTTGAACTGATTATTTTCAGAACAGCAAAAATAAGTTTGTATTTTTCTCCAAGACAAAAATATAAATAAATTTATTACCAAATTTTTTTACGCAACTATCTAAATTATCCAATAGCATATAAACCACATAATTCATTTTGTTCACACCAATTTTCGTTTAGTGTTTGTTTAATTCAATATTTCCAAATTTTTGTTAAAATTTTTGCTCCATAAGTTTAAAGTTAGAGAGAACACACTTTTGACTATTTTAGAAGCGAATATCTCACAAAATATTGGCATAAACAAATAAGGTCCTACTATAGAACG
This sequence comes from Apodemia mormo, assembly GCA_036924255.1. Classification (NCBI taxonomy): domain Eukaryota; kingdom Metazoa; phylum Arthropoda; class Insecta; order Lepidoptera; family Riodinidae; genus Apodemia; species Apodemia mormo. The sequence continues at coordinate 1,856,290 of JAUPFN010000009.1, read as the reverse complement.
ACTTTTACCGAGCTAGTTAATGGCTGAAAAATATTTGATCCAATCAAATTCAAATAAATATGCCAATATATTGCAAATGAGTTGCCTAAAAAAATTTCGTCCAGATTTTTATTTTTTAATTTCACTAGTTTTGTTAATAGAAAAATTCCATACCAATCGAAAGGATGGAGCCTATAGAATAAATGCAAACATTAGGTGGACTATTTTTTTTTCTATCACAACTATTGAGGAAGCAGGTGTAAATAGGTGAATCGATACTAGTAACCTAGGCAGGCAGGCAGGCAGGCAGGTAACCCAAGAGTAGTCACGGAAAAAAGTTAATGCAACATTTGCTTATTCTAATAGGTTAAATATGGTGAAATGTTAAAAAAAAAATTGTTAAATAATCATATTCTGGACTGAAACTTTTTGTCAACTCATTTGCAATATGTTTATAGACATATTTTATTAGATATAAAATACTTTTCACCCATCCAGGTCGTCTTATAGTGGGATCCTATACTATAAAACCTGCATATCATTTACAAAGACCAATCTAATGATACCTCACACGGCAATGCTCTCTTTTCAGTGATTCATAAAATACACCTATCTTCCGAATTCCAACCATAGTCTCCAAGTAAAATGACTGACATACGGTTGGACGGACCGGCAGTCGGAAATGCTGCTTCGCTACCTCGAATTTCAGCAGGAAGTCTTAAGGGTTTACTGATTTCCGCTACGTGCGTGCGTGCGTGCGTGCGTGCATCAGTGCGTGCGTGTGTGTGTGTGTGTGTGTATGTTTGTGTGTGTGTGTGTATGTGTGTGTGTGTGTGTGAATATGTGTATGTAAGCATCTAATAACTTTTAAACGGCTTGACCGATCAAATGCGATTGATGGAATTAGGTATGTGATGGATGATGGATGGTATGTGGATTACATAGACTTATGAACTTTTAAACTAACGCGTTCTACTATCATTTTTAAATATATAAACGGGTCAATAACGCGTACATATATAGAGCTTACTTGTAAAGCTGGACGTTTCGGCCAAGTTAAACGTCGAGCTTTACAAGTAAGTTTTATATATGTACGCGTTATTGACCCGTTTATATATTTAAAAATACATAGACTTACTTATTTTTTTAAAATAGCTTTTAGATTTTTCCTCAGTGTTGGTTTCGCGCTTCTTTAAAGAATAAGTCAACTGTCGATCTGCTAGGCAGGTCGTAAAGGCGACCAATTGGCTATGCGAGTCACTACAATCGTGGCTACTAGGTGATAGAGTTCTGCATTATCTCGCCCGGGTCTGGTACCAACGCCTTTCCTATTCCTGCTGCAATAGCGTCAGTGCTAGTTACTGTCGTGTTCCGGTGTGGAGGTTAAGGTAGCCGGTAAACTTATGAACGTGGCATTAGACCTCGCCAAAATCTTTGGTGACTATAGGCGATGGATTTTCTTTCCATCAAGAGAGCCATCTGCTTGTTTGCTGTGTTATAATATAAAAAAGTCATGACATGGTTTTCCTGATGGAAAGAAACAATTATTGCCTACATATTATATCAAAAAACCGCGTTGTTATCTAATTGGTTGGGTCGATACATAAGTTTATCGGTTACCTTCTCTTATCAAAGTTATTACAGCAGAACCGACTTACCGGTGACCAATACCCTGTAGAGTCTTGATAAAACTCTAGCACCTAGTTAGCAAGCATGATGTAATTGACACGTATTAGCCTTTACTCACCTTTTACGAAATGCCTAACAGTAAGGCTAGGCAGAAAAGCGGATCAATACTGGACCTATTATCGCATCTCGAGTTATAAATAGTAGGTTCGTAACTAGAAACACCTTTTGTATTTGCATTTATATTTAGAAACACCATTACTGCAATAATCCTTTTAATGGATTCCAAGTAGGGAATTAAAAAGCTTTACTTTAATATAAATAAACTTTAAACATCTGGCTGTTTCCATAACCAAATCATGCCGGGTGTATATACAGCCGATACTAAATGACAGTTTAATTAAAAATCAATTTACACACTTTGAACGAGTGATTTGTAATCTGGCTGTGTGCGGTTTGTTCCCCCAGCCCGCAATGCTGAGGTTATGTGAGATTAAAACACAAAACCTCCTGTCGCCCCTGCGAGGAAAATTAAGATTTATTGTTTGAATATTACGCTTCAATATATTTTCACTATTATAGTAAGATACCTTAAGATATAACACATAAGAGTATATATTATCTTTTGAATTTTAAGTCCATTATATTCTTTATAAATTAAATAATATATTGTCTATAATATTAATTAATCAAAATTCGTCTGAAAGAAAGACATATGGGGGTAACAAGTTATCAAAATTAATCTATAGCTACCAACAAATTCTACCAAAAATGGTGTCTTAATATTTAACGTTTTAAGAACCTCTTTATTTTAATACGTGAATTGAAAACTTTGTACCACTTTTTAAGACTATTGCGCGAAAGGTTGAGTATGAAATTTGGCACAGTTAAAGTTTACATTGCGGAGGACTGCAGAAACCTAATATTTTAAAATAAAATGTATTAGAAATGCATAAAAATAATAAACATGAACAATTCATTTCCCCCGTGTTGTTTCCGGGCTCCTTTGAAGAATAGACCAACTGCCGTTCTGCCAGGCAGGCTGTAAAAGGCGGCCGATTGGCTATGTAAGCCACTACCATCGTAGCTACCAGGTGGTAGAGTTCTGCATTGTCTCGTCCGGGTCTGGTATCACCGCCTTGCCTATTTCTACCGGTTTGGAGAATAAGGTAGCCGGTAAACTTATGCATGTGGCATAAGACCTCGCCACAAGATAACAACGCACCATTAACACCTTTGGTGTCTTTAGGCGATGGTTAACTCTTTCCCAAGGAGACCCATCTGCTTGTTTGCTCTTATGATATGTATTCATGCATACATACATACATGATAATACACACAAACGTATACTTTTTATTTTCTTTACGGCTAAATCAGTTAACTTAAAAAAGATTTTATTGTTTAGTCTATAGTCAAATTTTGGCCACAGGTGATCGCCAGTTTTAAATAATCTTTATGAGTACTTTTATCACCTTTCATGTTGAAACTTATGAATAATAACGAAATATTGATTTAATAATGTAAATTGGGAAGATTTGTCTAGTAGTAAAACAAATAACTGATTGCGGAATTTACTTAAAGGTAATGATTTAAGACTATCAGGAATATGATTGTATTTCTATTAATGGGGCGGCTACGTATACGGCGAAGTGTCGCGCTTGCAAGATGTATCGGGCTAGCTCAGCTCGTAGTCTTCGCTCGTCCCAGCAATGGGACGGGGAAACGGTTTCGGTGCTGGTTGCCCCCCTGACCATAGTGTCAATCGCTAGCCGTTAAAACGCCTAGGTCGTTAGGTTGGGTGTGGGATTGACACCCATTGCCCTCTGGTTTGAAATTTTGGTGTAAGGGTGAGTAGGAATATAGAAATAATAGAGGTGATTCTCCCCCCCCCCCCCCCCTTTCGCTCACCAGCATGCGATCCGCCTCGCAAGCGGGGGATCAAACACACAACGGGCGTTATATTTGTTTGGGGGGGAGGATGGGTTGGTGGGTTTTAGGATTCGGTAGGTTATGGGCTCCCCCCTCCACTGTCCACCCACCACCACGTGAAATTCGCCCCGAAGGTCGAGTCCCTGACGGGAGATAACCACGCAGTGGCGGAATGACGTCGCGTCCGCATCAGGGCTATGTTCAGCCCTGAACCCGAATTATTCTGGGCATGGAGAGAAGTGGGATCCCAGGTGATTGAGTAGCAACTTTCCGAAGATCTTAGACATGGTTGACAGAAGGGTGATGGGTCTGTAACTTCCTCGTAAGAAAGAGTATTTACCCTGTTTGGGTATCATAATGACACGACCCCACTTCCAGGTCTTTGGGAATTTATCGGTGCGCAGATACTAATACAATGGAGCAAAGTATAGTACCTACCTAATATGAAATCGAATATAACTATGGAGATGGATGCGATAGTTCCTATATTCCAAAAACGGAGCGTGCAACAGACCGGACTACGGAAATGGATGTTGTGTCTGAAAATGAAATTTGCAATGCACACTAGATATTATCTAACTAAAAACAGCACAAGATTTAATCTAAATAACAAATGCAACTTAAACTCTACGCCAAAATAGAAAACAGCTGTGCTAATCTAACTAACACAAAAATGATGTGGTGTCGCGGGACACCAGGTAGGAACGAACTTCCTTCGGCTAAACGGCACTACTCGCTTGTGTACGCGACTGTCGCGCCTGCGCACGTTTCATTTAACGCTTTTATTCCACGCATTTTTCTTACGGTTTTACTATCACATTTTTTTCAGTTCGGTCGCGCAGCAAAATCCCTATCCCCTCCAAGCCTGCCGTAAGGAACTTCGTTCCAAAAGCAAAAAAAAATAATAATTTAGGACCATAATCATATCATCCATTTCCGATACCTTTTGACTGAATGTATGAAGCAATTAATATGGATGGATGTAGGTACTGGAGACCAAAACAGACGGACTCTGATTAAGTTCGTTGAGTGTTGTCCAAATGTGGCAACAAGATTCCCAAAACCGGAACCGGTTTTGCATGAATAGAGTTATGAATGAAAGGAAACCAAATCTGTCTAGATCATGATATACAAAAATTATTCTTTCTGCCTATTCCGTTAAGGTTTTAGCATGAAAATATTTGTATGTGTATTAATATTAATAATACAAATAATTTCAATTAAAAAAAACAAGTATTATTAAAAATTGAAATACATATTTTTTATGTTCTTAATTCATTCAACAAGTTTGTTCAACAGAATTCAGAAACAATGTTATTCGTCCTCTTGTGGTGGTTAGGACTCGAGACCGGTAAAAACCATCCTTTTAAGCCATTATATCAACAAAGTCAAAGTGCGGTTCATTTAACTTTCTTTTTCACAATGCAATTGGTTAATGGGTTCGGAAGTAAGAAAATATAAAGATAACTCAATATAAAGGTCTCTTTGCAAATGTCAGAGAACAATGAAGGTAATATCATTTGAAACCCTCTGAATAAATAACGCCTCGCTTTTGATCAGGTTTATTTTTTGTGATTTAAAATAGGAAAAAGCTCTTAGCAAATTGTCGGACCATATCTCTTGGAAGAAACGTTTTTAGCTAAATTATATTAAAGAAAAATCTTTTTACATACGAATCCCAACGAACAAATTTATTGTGTATTTCTCTCTACATTATTATATTTAGAACGTTATTTTCTGTAGGCAAATCAGCCATATATCCTGTTCGGGCTTTTCTAAAAACCGAAAAGTTATAAAGAATATTTACTTGAATTGTGATTGGATTCCAGGAATTAATGTGTCTATGCTCTCTTTTACCTCCTGTACCAATAATTTTGAACTTTCGTTTGCTTAAAAAAATGAGAGATATTATGGAATTCATATTCTAAAAACAACGGAAAGCTGCATATACGTAGCTATAGATTTTTTTTATAACATAAGATAGAAAACCTGATGATAGCTCTCCTGATGAAAGGGAAATCATCGTTTACAAATATACCAAATATTATATTTATGTAGTAAGAAACACCCTAAAACAAGTGTATAAAACTGGCACACAACCCAGTCACACGAGAGAGAGTCGAGAGATCACATGGAGAAATTCTGGCTGAGCACGCTGCTCGCCCCCGTGACCGGTAAAGCTGTAACAGCCCATAAGGCTAGCAGTAAATGAGCCATTCCGAAAACAAATCAGTCACACGCACATTTGTTGGTTGTCCGTCAACGAAGTAACATCGCTCAAGGATTTTAAGTGTAAATTTTAAGTAGCTAGTTGTAAATTTTAAGTGTAAATTTTAAGTAGCTAGTGTAAATTTTAAGGCGGTCACTGTTAGTTGATTTTGTTTATTATTTACTTGTAATTATTTTGTTCCATATTCTAATTTTTATGTTTGTTTATCAGAGTTAAAAAGTGATTGTCACTTTATTACTTTCGTATTTTTTAAATAAATTTCGAACCTAATACCTAACTATATAAATACCAGGACGTTAGTGCGTATGTCAATACAGTGCGTATAATATAACGTGAGTAATATTGAGATGAAAATGCCATATACATATGGATGTTTACTTTATCCTCTAAACCGGAACACGATAGTGATAAGCTTTGACGCTATTACGGCAGGAATAAATAAAGCAGTGCTACCATTATAACAGGGAGACTGTAGTAACACGTTTAGTAAATCTAAATAATTTACGAACTGCCTAGCAGAATGGCAGATGGTCTAATTTTCAAAGAAGCCTGAATCAACACGGGAAAATAAGCTGATAGTTTTTTCACCATTTTCAACTTGTGAAGGCTTCTCTTTATTGTGCTTTAACTAGAATGATTGTTTTCGGAATACATTTTATTTTTAGATTTCAACTTACATTCGATATAAAAAAATGCGCGAGTGTAAGACTCGTATAAATACATATTTCGTTCCAACCGAGCGTTCCACAACAGTTGTTGAACGCTCGGTTAGTACGAAGTTTTTATTTTTCCCTTTTCTTTTCTAGCCCTCCCGACTCTCCTCTCTCTCCTCTCTCCCCTCTCCCACACTTCCCACCTACTTAAACTCCTTTCCTATTCCTTTATCCTCCTACTCCCTTTTCCTCCTCTTTCCTATTTTCAACCTCTTTTCCTTATCCCACCTTTTCCCCCGTTTCTCTTCTGTTGTCCTATTTTATCACTTTCTCCCTTATACCATCTCTTCCCCACTCTTTTTTCTCTCTTTATTCCCCTTAGGTGAGCGGAAGGAGGGGTCCTTTCACTCACCTCTCTCTTTCCCCACTCTATGTTACGTTCTCTCTCATCCTCTTCTCCATATCCCCTTCCCCTTCTCCCCCTCTCTCATCTCATCAGACAGATGGTTCTTTTTATCGACTATTAAAATATTTGTTTTATGCTTATTTCATAATCTACTACTACTACTAGGAATATTTCATAATCTACTATTACCAAAGAAAAATTCGTGGCAGAAACTTGTGGCATAAAAATTTCCACTACTTTTTCATCTAGCCCCCCTGCGCTGAGTCCGTATCATGCGAACATTGTACATAAAAATGCATATATGACTGTTACGGGTTTTTATATATCAATGCTGTAACGGCGTAGCTACATATATCGACCTACGGTGAACTGTCACGCTAGCACGGTGTTAGCACGAACTACATCGCGATAACTGCTTAGGTTATAATATCACTGCTTAGTAAACTGTGATCCGCAGGTGATATTTGTGCAGCTGGCTGATGATATTTCTGCGGCAAAAAAGAATGTTGCAGCATTCTCTAAATTCTTTTCTTCTGAAATTCTTAATTCATTAACATTCGTTCCTTAAATTCTTTAATTTTATGCTACTGTATATTGTATTTCATTGACCCAAAGATTACGAATATGATACTCCTTCATAAACATGAGAAGTCATATCACCGTATGACTATTTTTTTTTTATAACGGAACAAAATAAAATAGTATACGTCACTAGGTCAATATCAAAATACTATATATTGTTTATAATTATTATATTATTGTCTTTGTCATGAGCCGCACAAATAACAACGGACTACTGTTCGACGCTCACAGCAGTGATGCGGCAAGCTTCTTCGCGCAGTAGTTCCGATATACCACAATATTACATAGATCATGCAATCCACGAATACGCGCCCCACTATTCCTCCTAACCTTTTATAGTATATGTGTAAAAGTTTCCGCCAATGGTTTAGTGTTATTAGTACACATTAATTACCTATGAGTGCATGCGCCCGCTAAAATTTAAAGATGAAGAGAGCATCTCACCCAAAGGGAAAGATGCTCTACTTAATTTTTATATATTTTATTTTTAGATGTGGGTATTTTATGTGATTATTGTAGTGAGATCTATAAACTTGTAGTGAGGTCTTAATGCCACATGCATAATTTTACTGGCAACCTCACCCTTCAAACCGGAACACGACAGTAACAAGCACTGACGCTATTTTGGCAGGAATAGGTAAGGCGGTGGTACCAGATTCGGGCGAAACAATGCAGAATTGTAACACCTAGTAGTCACGATGGTCGTGAATTGCATAGATAATCAATCACCACTTATGACCTGGCTGACAGAACGATAGTTGGTCTATTCTTCAAAGGCCCGGACATAATATATTTCATTGTCATTGTAAACTTTAAATTTACTGTATTACTATGACGTTCTTAAACGACGTACATCTAAAATATTTCATAAGAAATAATCCAAAATATTATATAATATATTGTAATAATTTTAAAGAATAGTAGACAGCTTGAAAGTAACTAAAATGGTAGATCGGTACAATCTGGTATCACTGAATTGCATATATTACATAGTTCAATTTTTCTGTATTTTCAACCTGGATTCTATCAACCGGACTGGCAACAACGCATACCTATCGCGATACTGCTCTTACAAAATATCGTGTACCTGCTTACACGCACGGTTTGTCAACATAGCAAACGAACACTGTCAAAATTATTTACACTAATTCAAACGCAAACTTACACAAAATTATAAGACTAAAATAATATACTTCCAGGCTATTAAATTGTAAAAATTTATTTTGCGTAAATAGGATAATAAAATATAAGGGCTATGTTAAGTCATAATAAGTTCGAACTCATTGCAAATATCTTAAAAAGGTGCATCAAAACTTTGTATGGAAAACTTTTAACCTTAAGATAGCAAATTCGACGAAAACTTCTTTGATTTACCACACAAAAACGCCTTTGCAAAATGCCATAATTGCAACCGAAGTTAATACTATAAAGAAAATGTCAACAAAACCCTTCGAGCAACTATCTTATCCACCAGATATGACTCCAGCCGACTTCTTTGTGTTTCCTAAACATAAACTACCACTTTGTGGCACCTGTTGTCATTCGGTTCATCATGGCTAAAACTGAACATTATATTGAACATTATACTATATTAATTGTTTCACGCTATACTGCATCTAAAACACTCCGGTTACTAAAATAGTATAACCTGTGTTATAAATATTAGATCTCCTTAATTCTGGCCAAAGATAAGTCGAGTGCGTGCTTAATTTTGCGTAATATATATTAAACTAGCACTTACTCGTGATTCTCTTCGCGTGACCAAAAATCACTTATTCACATTTCCTTTTTCTCAGTTAGTAAGAAACGAACCTTCCAATTAGCAACTCTTGGATTGAATGTAGCTCTCCAAAGTTGAAAGAATTTTTAAAATAAGTTGATTAATTTTCAAGTTTACAATCAAACAAAAAGTCAAATCATTTCTATTTACGAGATATCTGTCATATCTACTCGTATAATATTAGTTTTGATATATTATTTTGATAAATGAACTCAAATGAAATTAAATATCATTTATTTGATCAAATATAGCAAATAAAGGTATTAAGATTATTAAAGGCTCGCATATTTGAACAATTAAATCATACAACGGGAAATTATTCTGAAACATCAGATAGGTGATACATTTAACTTGATTTTTTTTTTAATATATCCAGGACTGGCTTGGATACCTTGGCTGAGTGAAAGGAGTAATGATTTTGAATGTCTGGCTCATGGCAGAAGCTTCTGGAAAAACGTCGCTTTGAGATGAACACTATTAGTGTTGCTATTACTTAAAGTGATAGCAAAGTTAAAAAACCCGGATTAATTCGTGCCGTTTTGAAAGAACCAGGTGGTGTAATTTAGTTGTCATTCTATAAAACAATTAATAAGACGCAAACGATTGGTCAAATGTGGCTGGCTAACAGATGGTAGAATACCGCAAAGTCTCGTCCAGATTTGGTACCAGCTCTAGCTGTTGAAGCTAGCTTATCATGGCCGTATTCTGGTTTGAAGGCTAAAATAGCTAGTAAAATGCATATATGGCATTACCATTCTGCTACACAGATAGCAACGCAACATTAACGTCTTTAGTCTCTATAAGCAATGGCAATATTTTTCTATCAGGAGAGTCATCAGCTTGTTAACATTAACGTCTTTAGTCTCTATAGGCAATGGCAATATTTTTCTATCAGGAGAGTCATCAGCTTGTTTGTCATTCTATAATTTAAAATTTCATTTCGATTAACTTATAGATAAAGAAAATTTATTTAAGAAACAAACTTAAGTGAAAGACGGATACGTATTACCCGTCCTTTACGTAAGTTTGTTTCGTAAATAAATTTCCGGGCCGAGTTTACTTTAGTATCTATATCCTTAAACATTGTCCCAAACTTTCTCAAAACTATTATCTCAAGTAATATCCGGCATATTATATGATAGCACCGTGATTACAGTTTCCCTTTATGCAAAGCCGTAAGAGTTTTGATCTAGGGATAGAGGATATATCTGCTGGAGACATAAAGTAACAATGCTGACCTACTTGCAATTGATCGTTGCCAATAACGATCAATTTGCTTTGGCCAACCAAGGCGACTGCTTTAATTAACGTGAGTAGTAACTATAACATGAGGTTGGTAGCGGTTGAGCGTACTCTAAACATATCAAATCAAACCACAATCGCTTTATTCGGGGTAGGTACACAAATGTCATTTTAAAAACAAAATACAAAAGATAAGTTATACATATAAAACAATGATTGCTATTATATGCTATACGGAAAAAATCAAGTCAACATGAGAGTTTTTTTTTTCAGAAATAAGGCCATAGTACTATTACCCCAGTGAGACGTTGTAAAACTCTACCACATAGTAGTCACGATGGTAATGATAGGTATAATCAATCGTTCGCCTTTTACGAATTGCGTGGTAGAATGGTAGATATTCCATTCTTTAAAGGGGGCCCGGACCTTCACAGAAAAAATGGTAACGCTATATAAGCGATAGGCAATCGCAACTGTCAAGGAAGAGAAGCTACATGAACGATAGGTTATCACAAAAATGTTCTATACTATTAAAATCAAAAATTAAAATCATTGTCACAAAAAGGTGTCACAAAAAGCACGCTCGATATTAAGGTATGACATAGTATTACACAAACCTAACGATGAACAAGATTTAGAAGATACAGCTGTTTACCCATAACTCAGAAATATATATCAGTAAGTAAACAATAAGTCATTCACTATTTTCCTACCCTTACGAGTGTTTTTTTTATTTAAATGGAAATGGCTGATTGGTCTTCACTCTACTTAGGATTAAAATCAATCATCCTTTATTTTCCTTACCTTTAGGGTTGTTTTTTTTTTTCTTAATATATATGGGACCAAAAACATTAAATACATATCATGTATCGATTAGCAACGCACCAAAACACCTTTGGTATCTATAGACAATGATTATTTTTTTGCATCATCAAATCATCAAGTCATCGGCTTTGCTATCTTAAATGTATTTGTAAAATAGTTATTCTTCATATCTGTGTGTACTTATTGTTTGGTATAAATCGAATTTGTATTATCAATTTTACATAATACTTACTGACCTGGCAAACGTTTTGCCATACAAATTACATGTATTAAATATTTTGGTGAGCTATTTGAGAGCCCCCTCTCATTTTCTATCTTCGTGATTTTTCGAAGATAGAAAAAATGTGCGTCTCCTCAAAACAATGCTGTTCACAAAAATTCAGTTTATTATTAATAATAAAGAAAAATGTTCCTGAAACCACGGTCTAATAAATAGACCAAACTCACCGATGGTTCCACCACTCAAGGAAGGTATTGCGGAAGTCACTTAAATCAATTCACGAAATACAGCTAATTTAATTAATTTCACCTTTTAAAACAAATATGAACCTAATACTGTTGTTTTGGAGACGCTTAAGTATATTTGGCTGACAAATGATAATGAGACCACACGAATACTAATTTAATAAGAATACAAAATTCCGGGCTAAAAATTTTTTTAAATTATCCCATCAGTCCTCATTAATATTTGCCATTGTCCTGTACCGATTTGAAGGGTAAGGTTGGGTAACTAATGCAAGGGTGGTTAACTAATGCAAGTAACTTTATCCTTCCGCCACACGGATAGCAACGCACCATTAATATCACATTAAGCTCACCTTTTGTGTATTATTTTAAGTATCGTTTAATTTTTTTGTCATTATATAAGTGTACAATAAAGTATTACATAAATAAAATAAATATCTTTAGTGTATTGGAGCATAAATTAGCCGGTAAAATTATATACGTAACATTGTATATATGTAACATTAGCACCTCGCCACACGGATAGCAACGCACCATTCACATCTTTGGTGACAATCAGCGATGGTCATCTCTTTCCATCAGAAGAGTTATCTGCCTGTTTGCTTAAAAGTATCATCACGCTGGATTCCTTGCCTGGAGAGAGTTAACCAAACGTCTATAGACTTTCCAGTTCACCACGATCGCGGGTTTGTCAATTAGCAAGAGGAGTGTTGATCCCTATCACCGTATTTTTATCGACTGCACAACGATTATCGCCTATTTCTAGCGATAAGTTAAGACATTCAAAAAAATGGTTTACACTGCAATTTTGTCTCTTGCATTTTTTTTAATGAATGAAATTGAATGGAAGTAGTCATAATAAAGAGTGCATAGAAACTTACAAAATTTAAGGACAATATTTTCTTCTTTAATATAATATGATTGGTCTAACAATCATAAAATACCAAAGAAAAGATGATACAGTATATTCATAGTGTTCCCTGAAACTATAAAATATTCAACGTAAGCTTAAAATAGCGCATTGTCTTTGTGATGCTTTCAAGGTAATGCAGGATTTTCTGCCTGCCCAGGTTTAAGCCGTCGAGGTCCATCACATCGCTTTTGTTCGGAGCTAAAAGTCAGATTTGGTGAAATATTTGATGGCATTGTTGGAAAGGGACTGTTTTTATTTTAATGACGACGTAATAATGAAAAACGTCTTTGTTTTAAGGAGTTTTTAATGATAAAATTATCGTACAAATTTTAGCTACTTTTTATGCCATGATTTTATTGAGTAAACTTTATGGTTATTAAACATCAAATTGATTAATTCTCAGAGCCTTGAGGAGATATATTTCGAAAACTATTATTTCAGACAGCTTTTAAAAATTAAACGCGTCCTTATAATCTGACTACTAGGTAGTAAATTTCGAAAACTATTATGTTTAAACAGCTTTAACAGGTGGACGTTAAACGTGTTCTACTAGGTTCGACAACTATTATGTCAGACAGTTTGTTAAGACGGAAGCTAAATGTGTTTTCGTAACGCGACTATTATGTGGTAGATTTAAACGACTATTATGTCAGACAGCTTGTCAAGATGGAAGCTAAATGTGTTCTTGTAAGGCGACTACTAGACTATTGGTAGATTTCAACGACTATTCGTCAGGCAGCTTATAAAACACGGAGGTTTCAAATATCCTTATAATACGATTACTAGATTATAGATTTCGACGACTGTTTCAGGCAGAATATAAAAGACAGAGTTAAAACGTGTTTGACCAGCCCATTGCTCGAGTGGTTAGCGAACCTAACTACGAATCAAGAAGCTCGAGTCGAACCCGACAGGGACCAATATTTGTGTGATGAGCTTAGATGTTTGTGTTTCTGAGATTGGGTGTTTATTATGGTTTTTTTTTTCAAGTTTATTTATTTATTTATTTATTTCATCAAAAGCGGTACATCTTTTAGATTAAATTAATTGATATCTTGAAGTATTTATTTTGCCAATTTTGTGAGAAACATAGTGCCTGAAGTAGGTTCAATGAGTGCCTGTGACATAAGTCATCAATGCCCTCACATAGTGGATACAAAATGCAAATTTGAAATTTAACAAAAAAACCTTAAATTTATATGTATAGAGTGAGACAAAGTAAACGTATAACTTAGATACTACTAACAGTTTGTTGTATGTACGATTGTGTACGATGTTAAAGTGTAGATTTGTGGTGAGTGTGTAAACTGTAATAAGTATATAATATGTAGAGGTGTAATAAAAAATAGGGTAAATTGATAATAATTGATTTATTGAAGTGTCATGGCAGCTTATTTTATAATGTATAATAATTTTTCTATATCATCATAAGATAAAGTTTTGAGCCATTGAGCAGTCTTCTTCTTGCATTGATATTTGCACAAAGGATATATATTTAGTTCTTTATTTACTTTATTATAAATATATGGGCCTAGGAAACAAAAAAACTTTTGCGCTAGCCTAGTATGTAACGGTAAAATATGGCAAATTATTGATTTTTTTCTTTTATCTAAAATTTGTATGGGGTCGTAATCTAACTGTGAGTGTTGTTTAATTACAATTTTTAAAATAAATGTTTGTCTAATAGTAAAGATATCCCATTTTTTGTATAGTTCTTTGGTTGAGAATTGGTAAGGTAATCCGGCAGCTACTTTTTGGATAGCTCTCTGGGCCCTTTCAATTTTTAAGATGATAGTTTTAGCTGCTCCACCCCATGCGGTTATACAACAGTATTCTATAATAGAATGACAAAGGGCAAAGTAAACCATTTTAATTAATTTTATGTTAGTTTTGTGTTTTAGAGTCTTAAAAATATATGTAAGTTTGTTTACGTAATCGTGAAACAAGGATATGTGTATGCAGTTTGAAACTTAGTGTTTGATCTAATGTAACTTCTAAATATTTTATGTTTCCAACTTTTTCTATAGGTAGATAGCAGCAGGAATCTGTAAATGGAGAATTGTATATTATATGTGCTTTAATGGAAAGGAATGATGGAGGGCTTTTATTTTTACGCGGAGTAAAAGCAAAATACTTTGTTTTAGCGGTGTTAATAGTTAATACATTTTTATTAAGCCATTTAAAAACTTTTGTAAATCCTATTTGTGCTTTATTATATACTTCATCCCAACTGTTGCCTGAATAAAACAGAGAAGTGTCGTCTGCGAAACAATATTTTTTGCCATGTTGGAGTTTCATCGTACAAAGCTCATTTATGTAAATAAGAAAAAATGTCGGGCCCAGAATGCTACCTTGAGGAGGTTGTCATTTCAGCAACACTCTTATACTCCCCTATCTTAACCCGCTGTTTTCTTTCAGATAAGTAGCTTTCAAAGAGTTGAAGTGGGAGTCCTCTTACTCCAATCTTCTCAAGCTTATATAGTAAGTGTGGGATAGAAATTGTGTCAAAGGCTTTGGCCAAATCTAAAAATATAGCTAAACATTTTTTCTTTTGGTTCATAATCTAGAACAATCGAATTAATTAGTGAGTCAACAGCTTCGCTTGTAGATTTACCAGATCGAAAACCATATTGGCTATCTGATATTAATTGATTGGTCTCTAAATATTTAACGAAGCGATTATTCATAATCCGTTCCAAAATTTTTGAAAGTGTAGGTAGAATAGATGTAGGTCTGTAGTTATTTACACAGTCTCTATCCTCACTTTTGTAAATGGGTTTTATAATTGCAGTCTTAAAGGCGCGCGGGAATACTCCAGATTGCCTAGCTAGATTACAAATGTGAGTAATAGGAGTCGTGAGAAAATCGGCGAATTTCTTTATTATGTTGGAAGGAATCTGATCTATTCCAGCAGTACAGTTGTTTTTCAATCCTTTTATTATGTTACTTACCTCAGTTTCGTAGTTAGAAGTGCAAACGAGTTACAAGGTGGTGAATGATGGATGTTATCGGTATTAGTATGTGTAGCTAATTGTTTTCCTACATTGGCGAAAAATATATTTATGTCATTAACACTATTTTGCGGATAATCTGGATTTATTAAGCATTCTGAGTAATTCACAGAATTATTCTGGCAAATGATATTTTTAATAACGTTCCAAAGTTTTTTCTTACCATTTTTAGCGTTCTCGATCTCCTGTTTTTCTAAATTTGGTTTCATTTTTTTTATGAGAGATGAGCAAAAATTCTTGTATCTAGTATATGCGAGTTTTAATGTGTCATTTTCAGGATTATTTTTTAGTTTTTTATACAAATTATCCCTATTTTTCAAGCAGCGTAAAATCGCGGTTGAAATCCAGGGTTTATATTTTTTTCCTTTTGAGTGTATTTAAAATATCCGCACTAGTCTCAATTGCCTTATTAAGTTGTTTTACTGAGAGATCGGTTGCAATATTAACATCACAGCTTGATAAAATTGACTGGAATGTCATGTTATTAATGCAGGTATCAAGGATTTTATGATTATTTTTTAATTGTTTTACTTTGACTATGTAGGGGTTTGTTCAAATTTATACTTAAAGCTACACATTCATGATCAGTTATGGAAGATTCTATAACAATACAGGTGGGATTTACTTTTGTTTCTAATATCATGTGGTTTAAACATGCTTGTAGCCTAGTAGGCTGCGTGTGACCAGGTAGAAGGCCATGGCTGGACAGAAGGTTGAGATAATCATATGAACGTGAATCAGTAGTATTTGATGATATATCTATGTAAATGTCATCGCAAATTATTATATTTTTATATTTTTTTAATTTAGATAAACTAGAATTTAGGTCGTTAATAAAGTTAATAACGTTACGTTGACTAGGAGGTCGATAAATGGCAATTATACATGTTTCATTATTGAATTTGACAATTAGACAGTTTGAGCCACTTATTTGGGGCTCTTCAAACGAAATACTTAAAAACTTATCATAATATATAACAACGCCTTCATTTTGTGTATTATGTACACTGGTAGTTATATGATTGTCAACGCCAAGGCTCTGTATTCTGTTAGTGTTTGATAACCAGCACTGTTAGAACAATTATATCCCAATGCATTTTAGATCTTTGTAAATAGGTACTAAAGTTATTTAAATTACAATTTATACTTCTTATATTTTGTGAAATTAGATTTAGGGGTGTGTTATTATTTGACTAAATATGTTTTTAAGTTCATCAATGTCGCGTGTAATAATTACACTCCGTCTCGGTAGCAAACACAATTATTGTGTTTGCTACCGAGACGGAGTCCACACCTAAGTTGATAGATTCAAGTGTGTTAATATCAATTTTGTTTATAATATTTTAATAAACAAAGTGTTTTTGGATAACTTAAGTTTGGAACAAAGAACAAAGTCGGAAGTTGCAAGATCTTATACGATGGCGACATTTTGAATAAAGTTTAATTTGATGTATGTGTAAGAGTATTGAGATTTTGTATGGTAATGTGAATGATTGATGTTTGTGTAAGGAGTGTTTTATATCCGTGTAAGAACTAAATGTTAATACTTTTTAGTTTCTTTTTAAAAAAAAGCTACTTTTATACAATAAAATTCGTAGAGAACTATAGGCTAATTCTAGTAATACAATTATTGTTATAAAATAATATAAGTACTTATAGTGAGATTGTGAGATTTTGTGAGGTAATATGAGTGTCTGTTGATGTATATGTTGTTTGTGTAAAGAATGTTTAGTATGCGTGTAAGCAGTAAATGTTATACGTTTTGGTTTGTATATAAAAATGAAACTGTTTTTCTACAAGAAAATATATAGGAAACAATAAGCTAACTTTAATATTAAGATTGTTATATAGTGAAAAACTTTATAGTACTAATATCGATACATAATATAGTTATAACATATTAATGTGATAAAAGGAATTTTAGGTTACTGGTCATATTACAATTTTGGCTAGGTCCTCTTCATTTCTGATACGGATAGGTGCAGCACTCACTTTTTTTACGTAGACTTTTCCGAATGAGACCCAGGCTGATGCGAGTTTTTTGTTCTTGACATGTTCTTTGGCTAGATAAATAATTTGACGAACCTTGTTTGTTAGTGATTTCGAGATGTAAATATTGCGAGGGAGGCTTTTATATTTATTTCAGAAGTATTCAAAAGATTTTGTTTATTTTCGCGGCGAATGCGGTTCACTTTTTTAAAGTGAGAGATTACAGATTCCTTTATATTAATCGATAAATATCTGCTAGAATAGTCGCCTTCGTGGTACAATATATATTTTTTATTGTCATATCTACGGGTTGTATATGTATGATACAGTATTTATATATGTATTTCTATGTAATAGTATCGTTGACTAACACACATAACACAAGCAAATAATTTGCTCACTTTGAGGTTAGATCAATTTGTGTAATTTGTCCAACAATATTTATTTATTATTTACTAGCTGACCCGGCAAACATTATTTTGCCTTACATATTAGGAATCCATAGCGGACAAACAACGTGACACGTAATTTATATAAGACTACGGGATTGTCCTTCCACGCAGCCAAAATGGCATTAAACTTTATATGGTGGTTAAGTATTCTTAAATTTTCTAATTTTCCGCGCAATTTTCTTAATATTTTCTTTTATAAAAACCTTCTCCTTACAATTACAAACACAACAAAAAAAAAACCGAAATTGGTCCACCCATTTAGGCGTGATGTCGTGACCAAGGAAAATAGGGATTGATTTTTATATATATTTATTAAAACGTATCCTTATAATGTGACTACCAGGTGATATAGTTTGATGACTTTTCATCAGGCAGCTTGTTATAAAAGGTTAAATGTGAAGCATTTTAAAACTCAATTATTCTCTTGTAGAATAATAATTTTAATGCCTCAGCTCTTATAGAGTGAAGTACCGTTTGACTCTCTTGGAGATTCTTCGATTACGAAGTTAACGCACGTTTAACTTTGATGACGTTTAACGTTGATTCTACATAATTCTGCTACGAACGTGTGAAATATGATGGACGTGAGTGGACTATTGTGTAACTGGGATCTTTTTTAATTTCCATATCTGCGGTAAGTTTGTTCGATTCCTTCCACTACTTTCTGCTTCAGTGGCATTGTAGGAGTCATATACATTTTTCCTGTAAGTAAGACAGATGTATATAATTTGTTTACTGTCAGGCAACAAGTAAAATAGCCAAATAGAGCTGCTACAGTTACTATTTGAAAGAAGAGTTTTGTAAAATTGTAAAAACGCATGACCATTCAGGATCTCGTGAAACTTCTAGACCTAGAAAATGAATTACTTTATTAACTTCTCGTTACGTATGTAGATAAGGAAGTTACTGATTTTGCCCCGATTTTCGAAAATCGAGTTTTCAACAGCTCTCGACGTTTTGAGGTCCTAGGAACCTTTTTCGGCTATTTTCGCGATGACGTCAGTATGTTTGTATGTATGTATGTGTGTGTTTGTGTGTGTGTATGTCTATGTGTGTATGTAAACATTTCATAACTTTTGAATGGCTGGACCGATCGAAACGCGATTGTTGGTATTCGTTTGGATTCCACTCAACTTAGACTTCCTCGAAAGTTGAACTAAATCGGTATAGGCGATTTTGAGAATTTTTGAAAAAAACCCAAAAAAATTTTTAGCGAAACAGTATTTTTTTTAATATAACTTCCAGATTTATGTACTGATTGAGTACAAAAACTAATCAGCTCTATTAATCAAAAACTATGTCTAATGCATAAATTGCATCAAAATCAGTTTATCCGTTTGGGAGTAATGGTCGACAAAAAATTTTGAAAACAGTGTTTTTTCGACATAACTTTGAAATCTTTCGAACAATATATTTTTGGTATTCTGCGATATTTCAGAACTAGAAAAACTACGTCAAATGCCATTTCACAAATAAAAATCAAATGTAATTTTCGAAAGCTATATAACAGCATAAGCTTTTAATACCATTAATTGCATCAAAGTCGGTCAATTTGTTTGGGATTTATCAATGACGAAAATATTTGAAAAAATGTTTTGACACAGCGTCGAAATATTTCAACCTATTGATTATTTAGCTAAATCAATATCTCAGGTCTTAAAAGTTGAGTCAAATGCCATTCGAAAGATCAAAATCGATCATCGAAAATATAGGCTTTTCGAAAATCAATCTACTGCCATTTTTAACAAAATAGATGTTTGAACTGAAAAAATCTATGAATATAATTTTTACTCTTCTGAACTTAAAATACCTTTATTTAACGAGAAGTTTCAGGGATGGCTTACAGGGTCAACCGTTAACAGATTTTTTATTTACAAAATAAGCAACAATGGGTTTATAACTTGCACTTACATTGTGTATGTGTACACTTACGTATCGTTACAAGAAAAAATAATAAAAATAGAACATAATAAATCTATACATATAATAAAATCGTAGGAAAGTCAAAACTGTACATTGAATATTTTTTTAAAAGAATACTTGGGGCGTGATCTACAATCGATATCGAAGCCAAAAATATAGTTTTTAGAATTTTTGTCTGTTTATCTGTTTGTCTGTTTGTCTGTATGCATGTCCGGGGTAAACTCAAAAAGTACTGCATGGATTTACTTCAAATTTTGCATGAATATTACTAACAGGTCGGGTCAACACATAGGCTACATATTATCACGCTATCACCTACGGGGGAGGAGCTGTGCGGAGTAAACGAAGTCCGCGCGGACGAAGTCGCTGGCAACAGCTAGTTCAAAATAAAATCCTAAATCGCAATATCACAATTAATTATTTTGTGCACACAAGGTATATATACACTAGTTTCAACGCTTTTCAAGCGGACTTTTATCTCCAGACTGTACACATTGCCTGGGTGGGAAGGTCTTCCTTTTCCACACTTTCATCACCAGGGTGCCGTCGTCAACCTCCACAGTTATGACGTCAGCTATACAGAAGTTAGCCCGCTGGTTCTACCGCTAAGCTTGCCAGTGGTATTGGTTGGTGGTGTCATTCGAAAGATCGAAATCGATCATCAATTAAAAAATACACATCTGTTCGGAAAATAAAATAGTGTCATTTTTGAAAAAAAAAAATAGGTTTTTGAACTTTTCGAGCTCAACAATCTTCTTTGAACTTAAAATAGCTTAATTTAGCAGGAAGTTTCAGGGATGGCCTGCAAGGTCAACCATTTTACAAATTTATTTTAAAGGAAATGGGGAAATGGGAAGAAAGTTTACTTGCTGACCCCAAACAGTTATAATTCCAATGGTCATGCATTATTTTTCTTAATTATTAAGTTCTTTTCTTGGAGGATGCCAAATCTTGTAGGCTTCAAGGAACATCTGCCGAAACTGTTTTTTTTTAATTCAAGGATCGTAAATAAACAGCAGGTTGCTCTCCTGGTGGAAAAAAATAACCAACTCCTATAGACATAATGCCGCCAGTAACGGAATTAATGCGATATGCATAAGTTTATCGACTTACAAACAAGAACACGACGTTAAAAAGGACTGTCACTTTTGTGCACAAAACTTCGCAGCTTGGTTATAGGAGACAATTTTTTATAAAACAGTTCTGTGCATGATTTGCTGAGTGCTGGATATACGTCATATACGTATCATCGTACCTATTAGGTAGAAGAGTTCCGCAACGTCTAGCCCATGTTTAGACCACCACTATATTTATTCCTGCTGCAATGGCATGTGGTATTATCATTTCGCAATATGGTTAGCAACTTTGTTGTCTCTTTACATCAGAAGAACCATCTGCTCATTTTCTGTCTTATGATATAAAAAAACACACTTTTCTATATATAATAGTAGTGTATCTATTTTCTAGGTAATAAATAACTTAAGTATTATCTGTATCAACATGAAAAAAAACAAACTTTACGTGTAAAACATTAATCTTTCTCTACGACACCTCACCACAAGAGTCACATTATAAGTGGCGTCTCAAAAAACTTTAACGTCATCTATCTAACGCTTAGACACCATTTCTCCCAACTTAAGCAACAAATCATTTGTCAGGTGTCCGACTAGGTTAAGCTCCCAGAACGTGATCCGACGTAATCTCTCTAATTTCGAACCGCTACTCGTTATGTCTCGTATTTCAAACCTAGACTATTGACAGTGCAACCATTAGTTGGAGTACTCGATACATGCATTGCTAGTTCCGAACTTAGCTGAGCGAGAAATCGAAATTTAGCTAATTAGTAATAGTTGTCTCGTAGTTTGCCTCATTAGTTAGAAACTCACGAGCAGTTAATCTGTTAGAATCTAAATCTCCGATAGATTAAATCCGTTGGGTAAGACTGAAAAATCCTTTTTAGTGTAATAAAAGGACAGATGATTTGTAAAAATATGGGAATTATAAGTAGATGAAATTTATTTATAAATACCAATATTTGCTACCAAATATGACGGGTAAAAACTTAACAATTTTATATGCAACTAGTAAACTTAAATGCTAATTATTTTAACAAAATAAATTTGAAAACACAACATGAAATATAAATCTATTAATTACTACAAAAACTTGGTGACGATAACATTAACCTTTTTTAGTTTTTAGGGTTCCGAAGTAAACTAGGAACCCTTACAGTTTTGCTATGTCCGTCCGTCCGTCCGTCCATCCGCAAACTAGCTCAGAGATCTTTAGTAGGTACTACAAAGCTGTAGTTTTGCATGAATATACATATTAGTCATAGCAACAAAGTGGTAACATAAAATCTAGAAAAATATTTTTAAGAGTAGCTCCTATACAAGTAAAATGACAATGTTAATTTCTTTTTCGTTTACTCCATAGTGTAAGGTATCGTTGGATAGGTTTTCGAAAAATATTAGGTATGTTTGTGACAACAATTTTTTGATTAAGGGACGCGTTTGTGAAATATTTAGCTTTAAAGTGCTAATTTTTGCTAGAGATAAGTGTCCCCTCTGCCAGCTAATCGGTTGGTTTTGGGGGTGGGAAAAAATCTCGATAGTAATAAATATTATGAACTTAAAAGAAAAGCTATTACGGATTAAAGTCTTTGCAAGTTTTTGAATAACAGACGATCAAGTTATAAGAAAATTTTTTACTGGCGTGGTGCGGATATAACCATCATTGACGTAGACAGACAAACAGACAAACAGACAAACAGACAAACAGACAAACAGACAAACAGACAAACAGACAAACAGACAAACAGACAAACAGACAAACAGACAAACAGACAAACAGACAAACAGACAAACAGACAAACAGACAAACAGACAAACAGACAAACAGACAAACAGACAAACAGACAAACAGACAAACAGACAAACAGACAAACAGACAAACAGACAAACAGACAAACAGACAAACAGACAAACAGACAAACAGACAAACAGACAAACAGACAAACAGACAAACAGACAAACAGACAAACAGACAAACAGACAAACAGACAAACAGACAAACAGACAAACAGACAAACAGACAAACAGACAAACAGACAAACAGACAAACAGACAAACAGACAAACAGACAAACAGACAAACAGACAAACAGACAAACAGACAAACAGACAAACAGACAAACAGACAAACAGACAAACAGACAAACAGACAAACAGACAAACAGACAAACAGACAAACAGACAAACAGACAAACAGACAAACAGACAAACAGACAAACAGACAAACAGACAAACAGACAAACAGACAAACAGACAAACAGACAAACAGACAAACAGACAAA
This sequence comes from Apodemia mormo, assembly GCA_036924255.1. Classification (NCBI taxonomy): domain Eukaryota; kingdom Metazoa; phylum Arthropoda; class Insecta; order Lepidoptera; family Riodinidae; genus Apodemia; species Apodemia mormo. Next base: position 1,832,931 of record JAUPFN010000009.1, on the reverse strand, counting down.
CAGACAAACAGACAAACAGACAAACAGACAAACAGACAAACAGACAAACAGACAAACAGACAAACAGACAAACAGACAAACAGACAAACAGACAAACAGACAAACAGACAAACAGACAAACAGACAAACAGACAAACAGACAAACAGACAAACAGACAAACAGACAAACAGACAAACAGACAAACAGACAAACAGACAAACAGACAAACAGACAAACAGACAAACAGACAAACAGACAAACAGACAAACAGACAAACAGACAAACAGACAAACAGACAAACAGACAAACAGACAAACAGACAAACAGACAAACAGACAAACAGACAAACAGACAAACAGACAAACAGACAAACAGACAAACAGACAAACAGACAAACAGACAAACAGACAAACAGACAAACAGACAAACAGACAAACAGACAAACAGACAAACAGACAAACAGACAAACAGACAAACAGACAAACATACAAACAGACAAACACAAACAGACAAGAGACAGATCGTAAAAGGCAAATGATTGGTAAAATATATCATTACCATCGTAATTACTATATGGTAATGGTATATTGTAGTTCTGCAACGTCATGCATTGGTTCGATGCTACCGCCATACATGTTTTTTTTATATTATAAGATACGAACAAGCAGATGGTAGGTGGTAGAGTTCTGCATTGTCTCGCCCGGGTCTGGTACCACCGCCTTATCTATTCCTGCTGCAATAGCGTCAGTGCTTGCCGCTGCAGTGTTCCGGTTTGGAGGGTAAGGTAGCCGGTAAACTTATGCATGTGGCATTAGACCTCGCCACAAGATAGCAACGCACCATTAACATCTTTGGTGTCTATAGGCGATGGTTGACTCTTTCCATCAGCAGACCCATCTGCTTGTTTGCTGTCTTATGATATAAAAAAAAACGTCGTTACTGTCGTATTTCGGTTTGGATGCTTACCATCCAGCCGGTGAACTCATGCATGTGTCATTAAGATACACTGATAATAACATACCATTAATATCTTTGGTGTCTATGAGCGACGGTTGTTTCTTACTATAGATGAAGCCATCTGCTTACTTGCTATCCATATATGAATCCTATGTAAAAAAATACCATGACAGTACTCCACCTTGTGATAACATGGCTCCAAATTTGCCACAAAATTCTACTGAAAAAATAATACCGCGGGGACAGCTGACACCATAAAAATAACGAACTATAATCACATCATAAATTCAGATCACAAACGACTGGGTACGTTTGGAACCTTTGCAAAACCCTGACGAATCAGGCGCCTGAGCAAACTTAAGCCTTATAAAATATATATTCAGCAGACTCCATTTAGTCTCCGCTGATTTCGCTTCACTGTTTAAATGTAAAGTGAAGGGAGCACATAAATTTGTCACTGTTAACTCTTTATCTACTTTCTGTCTGGGAATAATAAATTACAGACTCTAGACAGACTGTGGGTGTGTTAAACCAATGTTTGATTTCGAATTTTACGGCAAATTTTCAGTAATTAAAAAGATATTCTTCATGTTTCAGTCCCCAAGGAATGATAACGCTGCCTCTCTACTTACTGAGTGGTTAGAAAAAAGTAACAATATACCCATCTACATACATGTTTTGTCCTGCCATCAAATGACAAACACGCAGATAGCTCTCCAGATGAAAAGTGAAATCATCGCCTATAGACACCAAATATTTTATCTTATTTTTTATTTATTTAACATTTAATTCAGGCAACAATGCCCATATTATAAATACCTTATAGACTAACATACATATTAATATACTTAAAACAACACTTTGTCACGTGTTTGCGATGACGTGACACACGCTTCATTCCGGAGTCTCCCCCGGAACCTCCGGTATACCGCATCAGTCGGCCAGAATTCCTCCACCTCAAAGGTCGACAGGAGATGCGTCGATACTCTCCCCACACAGGAACTAAAGTTGACCTTGTGAAGATGAAGTCCACGACGCCCTCGACATCCATGGACCAGTGCAGGCAAGATATGTTCAAGGGCGTTGCGGGGACCTCGCTCTGTAGACGCAGCTCGGGTACATATGACGCGGTGCCGCGATGGTTGCCAGCGGCGGGCTTCTTCTTCCTTCTTCTCTCCACTTTGCTGTTCGTGGCATTCCTTAGTCTTGCGACTCGTCGTAGCCTTGCAGCTCTCATTCTTCCCATTTGTATTCGCCCGCGGGGGTGGTGCTGGGCAACTAGCAACAGTCGCAAAGTTTTGCTGAGTCGCCTGTGGGCTTAGTATCGGCGCAACCGGGAGGGGAAGGCGGGCAGGGGCGGCAGCGGCGGTGTTCGTTGCTTCGTCAGATAGTGCTGACGGGCTAAACGTGACCACTTGCGCGCCTCGGCGACGGGTGATGTAAGCGGCCTCAGGTGACCTACACATTGAATTAACACTTTTTAAATGCGATAATTCAATACGTGGATCATTGATGGTAGGCTCTGATGCCTATAGCCTACCCTTAACTTCGGTCAGCTCTTCTTTGAGGAACCTGATGTCCTTGAGTAGGCAATCGACGTCAACGTGGTCACGCGTCACGGGCGGCAGCTTGTGTAGCTCTTTCGCCACAAAAGCCGGCACTTCATCCAAATCCGTTTGCTTCAGCAGGGAGATGATGTCCTGCACGCTATTTTCTGTACCATCACTTCTTCGCGATGGCATGTTCGCGCTCTGGCCGAGCGTCTCATACAGCAGCTGCTTGCCCTTGCAAATTCCTCACTGGTAAAGGAAGATTTGCAGATCTGCATGATGCTGACCTCGTCCATGGTGCTGATGACATGCTGGATAAACGCCAGCAACTCGCTGGTCACGAGCGCCGTGATCGCGTGCAGGGGCAATATGCCGCGCGATTCACGAAAATATTAATTAATTAATATTTGCTGCGTGCCACATCCAGCACATCCACATCCAGCACGACCAGTCGCTAGCTCGACACATTACACTATGATATTAAGTTGATATTAAATTTATGTAGCGTTTCTATTTTTGACATCTACAGGCGTACATTCACATTATTCCTGTATGTGTGTGAAAGAGAGAGAGAGAGAGAAAGTGATTTAAGTTAGAAAAGAATAAAATGTATTGGGTTAACATAAGTTGCGCTAAAACACGTGGTCAATCATCATCGTTATCGCAAGTTGTTAGACAATGTTAAAATTCGTAACGAAACTATAAAGTAACGAATTCTTTGAACACATAATTTCACTTCTAGATTTTGGTTGACAGTCACATGGGTTTTATTTCTTTTTCTTAAAACAATTTTGATTGTTTTAAGAAAAATAAATTGAAATTGAAAAAGCAATTCGATACAACGATCGCGACCATATTTTAACATTAGCTAAGAAATTGTCTTTGATATTATAGAGAGGATGACGCATTTACTCGTAGATATCGTTTTGCTACGAAACATCGCTATGTGACGTTTTCTAAGCCCCCAGAGCCCACAACTTTTATAGTCGATATCGCTAATGGCCGAGCGCCCAAATTTGAAACATTGTCACTTAATACAGAGTAATTATAATTTTGCCATTGTGTTTCCCCTCGACTAATTTATAAGTGGAAAGGAAACACTTTGGCGTGCGTGCCCACCATAATTATATCAAGCCATGATAAATCACTTTCCCGAGAAATAAGATAGATGGCAGGCGCTATATAGTGGAAAATATTATTAGAATATTGTTTATCGTGACTTTGTTTACGTATTAAATTAAAATACGTGTCTTAATATACGGTAATTTACAGCTAAGTAATATGCGATAGTATGCAGATTTAATGATGAAAATCAGCTTGATGAGTTACAAAATGAATAAAGTGTAGACTAGATGTCTTAATATTCTGATATACCGTTTAAAGTTGATACAGATCTCTAAAATATGGCACAAGTTTATATTACCTCATACAAGTTATAAATATGAAAGTTATGTTTGTAATTAGTTGTGTTTGTTATGTTTGTAAATAAGAAATTTATGTAATGTATGTTTGGATGTTTCGATGTTTCGATGTCTGTTACTCTTGGGGATTCTTTTTGTCTCAAAAAAATAATTTGTTCCCGTGGATTTCACTAAAAATTTTTGAAATGCAGCTGGCTGTAGGGGTACAGCTATTAACTCTCACATCGATAAAAGCATTTTTTGACACTTTTGTATGTCCTTAATAAAACTTTAAGTTTAATAGTAAGTTCCACAAGTTATTAAGAATTTGGCGATATTTTAAATGGATTTTAAATTTGTTGACAAAATTCTTAGAAACCTATAAATTTACAGAATATGTTACTAAAATGTAAATAAGGAAATAGTTTACTCATTTACTTTGATGATATTTTATCACAAAGAAGTTAATGAGTGCAAGTAAGTACGACTGCATCTTAAAGGACAACTTAGTGAGAAACAAAGAGAATAGCTCAGAAACTTCCACAAACACCAAACAACGTCGGGACATTGTGCTTTAAAGGGATTTTGTAAGTCGTTTTACGACTTACTTATGGAATGGTTCATGTTAACCTAGACAAAGTAATTATTTTCTGCACAAAGAAATAATCGTAGCTTTAATACCCTCTAAATAAACCCGTATTTTTGATGCAGTAAAATATTATGTTTCATAATTTTAAGTTCTTATAACCATCGATGTGATTTTACAACTTTATCCTGGAAACTCAATTTTGTTGTGTATTTACGATATTATAGCTATGGAGGGTATTAAAGGTAGTTAAATTAAGTATTAAAGGTAAGAAAACTGAGGTAAAGCTATTTTAAAACAGAAGTATTTGGAATTAATGTAAGGTTTGTAACTAGTGGATGACCTTAGTTATTTTGGATGTGCTTTTAAGAAAAATTGAAATAAATCTCCTCATATAAAAAAGATGAGTCTTTGCAGTAACAAAGAAAATAGAGCGTTGGGAAAAATATTTCATAATACTATCCTAAGTTGGGGTACTAGTCTTGTATAATTCTAGGTGTTTATTCTTTTGCGTAGGAGTGAAAGCTGAATAAGTCAAAAAGGGCACGCAATCAAGGTTAGTGTAGAAAATACTCCCAGATCGCGTTCACAATACTGAAGTAAGTGAGAGGCTGGTTGGTTGGTTTGTAAGAATGTTTTTTATATATGTATTTATATGTTCTCTCTATTACATGCACATGTGCAAACGCGCACGTGTACATACACACTCACACATATACATACATATTTACATGTTATATTATACAATTTTTAATAGATATTATATATATTTTTTTATTTTGCACCTAATCTCAGGTGCAAAATAGAGAGAAAATATATTTATAATATATAAAGAGGGAGAAAGGGGATATAAAGAAAATTTTATCAAGCCATGCGCGTCATTATCTATACATATAATAAAATCGTAGGAAAATCAAAACTGTACATTGAATATTTTTTAAAAGAATACTTGGGGTGTGATCTATAATCGATATCGAAGCCAAAAATATAGTTTTTACAATTTTTGTCTATTTGTCTGTATGTCTGTTTGTCTTTTTGTCAGTATGTCTGTCCGGGGTAAACTCAAAAAATACTGCATGGATTTACTTCAAATTTTGTATGAATATTACTAACAAGTCGGGTCAACATATTGCGATATATAGATCAGTACGGAGTAAACGAAGTCTGCGCGGACGAAGTCGCTGGCAACAGCTAGTAACATTATATTACCAATCATTAATTGAACATAATTAAATAACACATAGTCCTTCCGCTATGTAGCGAAAAGGACTTCGCTCTTACAGTTTCAAATTACGCTACCATATTCAAAATCAGAATATATGTCATGCTATTTGACCGATTAGCTCTACTCTTGAAAACTAGTTTGAGGAAAATCGATCGATGAAGAACACAAAATCTTTCTTGAAATTCAAGAGCTAATATGGTAAAACTGGAGCGGTCAATTATGAATTCAACAAAATTATGTGAAAATAGGTTAAAATCACGAACCTGTAGGCCAATCAGCAATTAACACGGTATAATTAGTCGATGTTTTGGCAATTGGAGCCTGCATCAAAGCGGATAGACTCGGTCGCTAGTAACGTCAAAGTTAGCTGCTGGCGTTTCTAACGGTGTCGATTATCAGAGATAAATAGTTGCGCAATTTAGACTCACCTAGATATTTTGTTAGTGTACCTATATTTTTATTATGTAGTATGAGTATTTAACGACGTAAATGTCAACTTATACCAGGGTCAAAAACGGCATTAATTCTGCTACGTTTGACTTATTAATTTTTTTACTGTTGTTTTAGGATTAGCACTGTAGAGTAGCCAAATTATATGAAGTTAAGGTACGAAAAACTTCAAATAATCTAAACTCGTACACGTTTTCAACACTTTCTACCTCAGAATCACGATCTAAATCCATGGTTTCGACTCAGGGCAGAATATCCCTTAAACGTTGCATGCTTGTTGCATGCTTCTGCTGATTTAGCAGTTATCTTCGGGAGCGTTGACATTCAAATAATTGCCGTGAGCTACAAAGTGATGTTTATTACCTGTGTGTAATTTTTATTGACTTACTGTCGTACTATCGACATCTGTGAAACTCAGAAGAAGAATAGCTCATCTGCCTTTCAGCTAGGCAGTTCGTAAAAGATGAAAGATTTCAAGTCAGAAGTTTAAATCTGACATTATCAAAGTGACTAGGAGGTAAAATTTCACAATTCCTCGCCTGGGTTTGCTACCCTTGCCCATACCTTTTTCTATCGTAATAGCATTAGTGGCTGTTATCGTCGTCTTCCAATTTGGCGGATAAGGTAAACTTATGCATATGGTATTATTACACTTTACAGGTGGCAGTACACAATTGTATTGTCGACGTCGATGGTTTTTTCCTTCTAACAGGAGAATAATAGGTTTGCTATCCTATAAAATAAAACAAAACCCAAACCATTCGGGGCGGTAGACTTAATTCATCTGGGGCAAATCACCTGGGTGAATTAAGTGCTACGCACGGTAGACTTACTGCACCTGGGTGAATTAATCACAGCTCTCCGTTCCGTCAAACCCCCGATCGGGTGGACTTGATTCGCCTGGGTGAATTAAGTACTAACAAGCATTCCATAAACTCAAAGCTTCGAACCGGTATACTAATTCATCTGGGTGCATTAAGTACCTGCACGGTTCCTAGACTTTATACACCTGGGTTAAGTAGGGATAGCTCTTCAACTCCATAAATTTAGCTTCGATAGTTCGGACATTAGGTGGTAATTCAAAAATAGTAATTTTTTAATTCAATCTGATGTCCGAGACTTTTTTGCGAGACCTAAAATTTAACCTAGGTACAAAAACGATACTACCAAATAGGTAGTATCGTTTTTGGACCTAGGTTAAATTTTAGGCCGACAGTTTTCATATATACAAATGTATTTTGTGTATTATTAAGTTTTTGCTTATATATCCAAGTATATAGATATATATTTTTATATAATTTTTGAGTTTATGGAGAGCTTTCCCTAATTAACCCAGGTGTGTAAAGTCTAGGAACCGTGCAGGTATTTAATGTACCCAGGTGAATTAGTATACCGGTTCGAAGCTTTGAGTTTTTTAAAAAGCTGGGCCTATTTAACCCAGATGCATAAAGTCTTGAAACCTTGTTGGTACTTAATTCACCCAGGTGCATTAATTCTACCGTGCGTAGCACTTAATTCACCCAGGTGATTTGCCCCAGGTGAATTAAGTCTACCACCCCAACCAATCTCATTCATGCAGCATACATTTCATCTATTCATTTATTCGTCTTACCGTCTAATCAATCTCGTACGTTTCATATACCTATGTTTTCTATTCAGGCGTAGCATGATAGGTGGTAGCTTTCATGACTGGCTCTACCACATATTTTTTAACTAGGAGAATGGGTAGGAATACTACGCGTTTGGTACGAATAAATACGTTTTTTTTTCTGTACCAGAATTCCAGTTATATTTGTTGCCATAAATTGTTAATAAAACTAAATATTAAATTTAACTTGTGTACAACAGAAAATAATGCCTGATTTGTAAATAACTTATCAATTTACTGCATCGTGGCCTAGAAAATAGCATATTCAGTTTAGATCATGAGATCCCGGGTTCAATCCCCGGGTCGGGCAAAAGTTTTATTGGGGATATTTGTAGGTTTTTATCGAAATTTGAACATTTAGTAATAGCTCTGAGTCTGACTGGCAGTGTGTTACTAATCTCGTGCTGCGGATGAGTAAGTGAAGCTGGTGGCTTCATTTGCTCATCCGAAGTCCCGGTTATCACTAGAAACAGTCGATAATCGTTGTCGGTAAAATGCAGCGACGGGAATCACCACTCACCTCGTAAACCGACAAACCGGTGAATCGTAGTGAATTATTAGAATGTATATAGACGTTTGGTCTGTCTACCCAGCAGAGAAACCAGGTGTGATGATCCTTTTTTATGAGTTCATATATTTGTATTATCTATAGCAAAATTTGGTTTTTAAAATATTTCTATTATATTTATCTGTAACGTTCACACCTGTTGAAATAAATTTATATTCATAACTAACTGTTGCCAGCGACTTCGTCCGCGCGGACTTTGTTTACTCCGCACAGCACCTGGCCGCTAGGTGATAGCGTGATAATATGTAGCCTATATGTTGACCCGACCTGTTAGTAATATTCATGCAAAATTTAAAGTAAATCCATGCAGTACTTTTTGGATTTACCCCGGACATACATACTGTGGCACCGCTGGTCCGTACCGCGAAAGGGGCATACTGATGGAACCAGCGGGCCAGCTGCTTGTCAGGTGACGTCATTACTGTGGAGGTTGATGACGTCACACAAAGACAAGGAAGGGAAAAGGAAGATCTTCCCAGCCAGGCAAGGTGTACTGCCTGGGGACCGAAGTCCATTTGAGAAGCGTTGAAACTTGTATATAGTCTTACAAGATAAATAATTGTGATATCGCGATTCAGGATTTTATTTTGAATTTCATTTTTTTCCATTTGTTATTGATTTTTGTCAATTTTTTTATTATTTTTTCTTGTAGCGTTTGTGATTGTTTTTGAGCCGCTACAATACTCTCCCCCAAGACCGAAGGTCGATCTGGTTGTGCCAGTGAAGCGTATATATATAGCCTTGAGTGCTCGAGTCTGCGGTGAGTCGAGACGAGCCGAATAAGCGCGGTCCTCGGTGAGTCGGGACGAGTGCGCCTCCGCTGTGGTTCGCAATGAGTCGGAACGAGCGGGATAGGGTTGCAGCATGGAGATCCAGTGAACGTAGGCAGTTCGAAGTGGATTCCGGAAAGCGTAGATGAGGCGTAGCTTGTGAAGCTGGCTGATGCTGTTGGAAGCAGAGGGGGGTATCAGGAGTCGCTGATGGTCAGAAGGCTGATGCGTGTTGTTTTGCCGAGGGTCACCACTGTGGCATGTTGATAGCTGTTAGTGGTGATAATCACGTCGGGGTCACCACTGTGGCACCGCTGGTCCGTACCGCGAAAGGGGCATACTGATGGAACCAGCGGGCCAGCTGCTTGTCAGGTGACGTCATTACTGTGGAGGTTGATGACGTCACACAAAGACAAGGAAGGGAAAAGGAAGATCTTCCCAGCCAGGCAAGGTGTACTGCCTGGGGACCGAAGTCCATTTGAGAAGCGTTGAAACTTGTATATAGTCTTACAAGATAAATAATTGTGATATCGCGATTCAGGATTTTATTTTGAATTTCATTTTTTTCCATTTGTTATTGATTTTTGTCAATTTTTTTATTATTTTTTCTTGTAGCGTTTGTGATTGTTTTTGAGCCGCTACACATACAAACAAACAGATAAACAGACAAACAGACAATAATTCTAAAAACTATGTTTTTGGCTTCGATATCGATTGTAGATCACGCCCCAAGTATTCTTTTAAAAAAATATTCAATGTACAGTTTTGACTTTCCTACGATTTTATTATATGTATAGATATTATCTTTTTTCTTCCTAGTGTTATTATTTTAATTCTTTTCGATACTGTATAACAAGTTAGAGGACAAAGTAGCTAATCGATGACTTGGTATATGTAATATATACTATTCATAAAATGCGATTACAATCTAATATTAAAACCTAAAATGCTGAAAGCTATCGAAAACTGATTTATGTATTAAATTATTTAAAGAAACAAGAGAGAAATTCATAGTGTCGCTGTCAGGGCAGATGGCAATCACACGGCCCACTGCGCCTCTAACTCATCGGGCGCAAATAACGAACTTCGCATCGCGTCATCAAACTTGAATCACGACGCCGACTTGTCTACCGCTCTGCTAAACATTCACAACAGCAATAAACAGTGTAACAGTACTTGATACAAATCATTTTCACTGTTATGACTTTGGAATTTGTGTGTTAAGTTCTAGGCATTTATTGTTTTGAGGTTACTTAAATTGATAATAAAATAACATTTTGTTAGGTGTTTTAAGGACAGCTCCAAATTGACATATTGGTAAAGAAAGAGATAAAAATATAAGACATAATATAAGATATACGTTTCTGAATAAGTTTTTATCTTGCAGCTTATTCTACCACATTCTTTCAAGCGATAGTTTATATTTGAAAGACAGTAACAAGACATCAGCTCACATCATTACAATATTATAATACAGATGTAAGTTTTACTGCTGGTATCAAAAACAATAAATATTTTTATGCCATTTTAAATTAACACCATTTGAAACGGTATTTCCAAGGAGCTTTGATATATTTTTATGCCATTTCAAATTGAAACTCCTTGGAAGCGGTGTTCCCAAGCAGGGATTTAAAACGTTATCAAATAACATAACAAATTTTTCGATACATAACGTTATTATTGTAGCGATACGTCAGTAACAAAATTATTTTAGAACACTATTTGTATCGCTACCAAAATAACAGAACGAAATTATGAGCGGTAAATAACGTTATAAATATTGATATTTATGCGACGTTGCCGCGTTTCATGCTGTTTCGTGATTGGTCGATGTTTCGCCAATTACCATGACTGCGAGTTGGCAACAAGGTACCTACGCAAATTTACAAGTTTGATGTAATGAGACATCGCGATTTACGATTTACGAGACACGCATTAAAAATATTTACAAGCGGTACACGTGGTTTTCAAATAATTATTTTTAAAGGATTCCAACCTACATATTTAAAATTAATAATAATAATAATAATAATTCACGGGACAAATTACACTTACTGATCTAACCCCAAAGTAAGCAAATTATTTGCTTGTGTTATGGGTGTTAGTCAACGATACTAATACATAGAAATACATATATAAATACTAGAATATATATAATAAACACCCAAACCCGGAAATACAAATATTTATGCTCATCACACAAATGCTTGTCCCCGTCGGGGATCGAACCCGAGCCTCGTTGATTGCGTAGTCAGGGTCTCTAACCACTCGACCAACGGGGCGGTTAGATAGTAAAATTAGAAAACAATTCTAACTTTTAATACATATTATTATACCTACATAAGACAATGTATCTTTATGAAACATGTTTTTTTTTCTCCCGTGAGTTTTTATGTCATAAGAAATGTTACTAGGTATCTTAGAGTTTTCTTTAAAATGCAAATTATTAACGTAATTACCCCGTGTTGGTTCCGGGCTCCTTTGTAGAATAGACGAACGGCCGTACTACCAGGCAGGTCGTAAAAGTCGAGCGATTGGCTATGCGAGTCACTACTACCGTGGTAGAATTCCGGATTGTCTCATCCGGGTCTGATACCACCGCCTTACCTATTCCTGCCGCAATAGCGTCAGTGCTTGTCACTGTTGTCTTCCCGTTTAGAGGGTAAGGCAGCCGGTAAATTTATGTGTGTGGCATTAGACCTCGCCACAAGATAGCAACGCACCATTAACATCTTTGGTGTACATAGGCGATGTTGACTCTTTTCATTAGGAGACTCATCTCCTTGTTTGCTATCTTAAGGTATAAAAAAAATGATTTTTTTCAAACAAATGTGTTAATTATTAACTAGATTTCGCCCGCGGCTTCGCCCGCGTAGTAATAGTAGTAAGTAGCCTACCTATGTCCTTCCCCAGAATTAAGGCTATCCATTTGAAATATCATCACAAACAGATTTGCAGATTAACCATGACCATGAATCATACATTTACAAAGATAAACAAATAGACGGACAATTAGACGTCACTTTAATTTTCATTATGTAAGGTGAGAATTCTGTAAGGTTAGTATGCATATTATTGAATTTATTGAAGAGCGTGGCTTATATCAGCAGCAAAATATAAAAATCTGTAAAATATAATTCCTGAAACTTTCCGCTAAATTATTTAGGCATAGATTTTTGTTTGTCTTTTATTTTAATTTTTGAATTAAAGCTGTTAAGCACGATGATCCATTTTTTGAACTGTAAAATGTTTTCTTAGTCACAAAATTAATTAATTAAAAAATATCGATGTAGGGTCACTGCGTCGGTAACGCGACCGCCTCCAGTATGCGACCACTTGAGGGGCTAGGTTTCTTTAATTAAAGATAATAGCATTTTGACGTAAATACGTCTTTGAATTTGCCTTCCTAGAGGGGACAGTTCAAAAAACTGATGATAACAAAATTGGGGGATACAGTTTGATGTTATAGCTACATAACTATCACCAACATCCAAAATATAGAAAAATCTTAAAAACAACAAAGAAAAATATTGACACGCGGGATTTGAACCTGCGACCATCTGCCCAAAGCCGGGACGCTCTTCCATTGAGCTAGTGTCGACAGGCTCGAGGCGACGAAATTCTTCTTTGGTATATGATCGATTACGTCGATTGTACTGATCGCTAGGTATACATATGTATAACTAGTTAAATGAGTTCATGGTTACAGATGAAACACAAAAATATTTAGAAATACGAAAGTACTGATCAAAATTATAAATGTGAATTTCATCTGTAACCATTAACTCATTTAACTAAATATAAGTATGTATACCTAGCGATCAGTACAATCGACGTAATCGATCATATATCAAAGAAGAATTTCGCCGCCTCGAGCCTGTCGACACTAGCTCAGTGGAAGAGCGTCCCGGCTTTAAGGAGATGGTCGCAGGTTCAAATCTCGCGTGTCGATATTTTTCTTTGTTGTTTTTAAGGTTTTTCCAGTTTCCCAAGCACGAGGTGAGTGCTATAACACAAAAATATCCAAAATATAATTATATCATTGGATAGCTAAAGAATCAAAGAATTTAATAAGCCAAAGGTGGATTACGATGCTTTGCGGATAATGGAGTAGGAAGTGCCGCCATTTTTAGGTAATTCCACTGCGATACATATTTTGCATAATATGGTATATCTTCGGACTCAGAGCAACTATAAAGATCGATTAAGTTTTATTCGAAAGCTCTTGTAAAAATTTATTGATTGTATATTTTTTTTGTATAATTTATAAAAATAATTTTAAATGCTTACAGTAAATATACATGGCACTTAAGTGAAAAATTCAAAGAAAAATTGTAATTAGACAAAAAATCTTTAAAAAGCCATATCAAAATGTAAGGAACATATACTAACTGAAAGGGATTTTAAATAGCAATCTAATGAAACCCGTGGATTCTCATACAAAAGAGTGAAGTGTTGACAACGCAAAAAGATGAAGGCGTCCGAACCGATCGACGATAGCACCTGTACGACTTTTTCGGAATGTCAGAATTGCTGCTTACTTTAAGGACCTTCACAGCTTCATTGGTCGCGAGGGCGAGCAGAATGCTCAGTTAAAGTTTAAAGATGTGAGGCTTTATGCCCTCCACCCTAAGGATGTCGCCTGTGAAATCAATCTTCAGCTTAGGGTGGGATTATTGTTTTGTCCATCGGCTGATCCTTGCTCTTGGGCTCGGATCACAAGTAGGCAAAACGTAAATGTACTCTGTGATGCGGTGCTCTTGATGAGCACAAGAATGAGCTGCTCGGAAACCGAACTACTCCTTTAATATGAGACCTTTCTCGTGAACAAATGCCTTAGTATAAATTTTTCGTAGATTTTACCTAACGCACTGATTAGGCCAATGGGACGGAAAAACCGCAAAATGAAGTCAGTATTTACTGACGTTATTTCGCGGTTTTCCCGGTTTGTGTATTCCTATGACGGTAGCTTCTTTCCATTCGTCGGGAAACGCGCAACCGGAAGGGAGTGCATTAAAGATGCACATTAGTAGGTATACAGAGGAGGGAGGTGTTTAACTACCATATTTGGGATTTTATCCGGCCCCGGGGCCTTTATATTGTGAAGGTTTTTGTATTCTTCGGTTTTCGTAAGTAATAGCGGGTCACCTTACGGTGGTAGCGCCACCCTACGCTCGCTACTTCACTATCCAAATGATAGACGGACGTGGTCTAGGTTCGTAGGCGGGTTTGATGGGGAACATTGTGATTGGAACGATGAATGAAAAATGTGACCATCGCAAGATACTGTAGTCGTATTCACGTAAAAGATGCACGGCTGTGTCCACAATACAGCCACAACCCGGTTTTTTTTTTAAGGAGAAAACTATGAATAGTAAGCATTAAATATTCATTGAATACTTATGTAACAAGAAAATCATAAATTTAAATCGATCAGGCTTAACCCAAATCTAGAAAATAGTGCCTGAGTTCGGGTGATGACTCAATGGTGTGTTTATGTGTCACGTAGTGCTGCAAAAATACCACGCCGGGCGGCGAACAAAGTTACCTTTTGATACCTTATACTAATATTACACTCAAACAAGAAGCGTTATTACTTCAAATATAGAGCAATGTTTGTTCGAAAGTTGTAGTCATATCATTTTTAGCTTATATTTTTTTAAATCCAGTGGTCGCCAACTGAAGCACGTAAATATCTAATACGCTAGAAAGGTGGCCGGGTGGTCGCATTCTGACACTTAAAGCTACATAATATTTTGCTTATTATAAATATCTCAATGATGCTTTTATGATTGTATAATTTAGAATCTGATGTTGTAGAAGCATAAAGATGCATCTCATCAGTTTACGACTAAATGTTTTCTAGATAGAACTTTTTTCAATTCACTCACTAAAATAGGTGGTCGCAAACCCACCCTGGTCGAAAATTATGATGTTAGTTTGCGACCGCCCTGATTAAGTACGAAAGAAAGTAAATTAAAATAAGTAAATAAATAAAATATTGCTTTCTTTATATGATGGCAGCCCCGCAAGATAAAAGAAACACAAAATGAAAAATACCAGTTTTCTTAGGACTACTTTAAAGAAAATTTACTCAGCTAGGAAAATTACGTTATCAAAATATTGCTTAACTCTTATGTTGTCAACCACAACCAAATTAGAAAAGAAATATTAAGAAAATACGGTCACCGTGCGTGTGATAGCGTTGTTATCATTCGCGCGGTGAGTACTGACAAATGAGTAGTCACGAGTTAGGAAAATCACTGTTTGTAAATATTAAACTTCGATGCTGCCTATAAAGGAGAATTTGAATAAACACGTTTTGTATCTATGCGCGGGCGTCCGTATAAGTATAAACATGTCATTGGAATTATCCAATGACATGTTTATACTTATACGGACTAGTACTAGTACGGACTAGCTAATTATAGCTCAACGTTTAAGTACCTAATTTTTTTACATATTCGGTATTAAAATCGAGTACTGAATACCCTCTTTTAGTATATAGTTTTTATCGGCCAGTTTCTATATAAAATAATTTACAGATGTTAAACGATAAAACAAGTTGTTGTTAGTCTAGATGATTATTGTTTAAATGAATATTGGTTTTTTATATCTTAAGATAGCAAACAAGCTGATGGCTCTCCTTATGGTATGAGAAACCATCTGAAAAATGTTAACGGTGCGTTGCCATCCGTGTGGATGTGTGCGGTGGTGTACCCTTACCCTTGTACCTGGTACCTTACCCTCCAAACCGGAACAAGACAATAACAAACAAGTGGTAAATTTCTGCGTTGTCTCGCCCGGGTATTTGGTACCACTGCCTTACCTATTTGTGTCAACGCACCGTTAGCATTTTTGATGTCTATAGGCGATGGTTTCTCTTTGCATCAGGATGGCTCTCCTGATGGAAAGAGAAACCATCGCCTATAGACATCAAAAATATTAACGGTGCGTTGCCATCCGTATGGCGGGTTTACAATGCCACATGCACAAGTCTACCGGCTACCTTACCCTCCAAACCGGAACAAGACAATGACAAATAGGTGGTAGATTTCTAATAATAATAATAATAATAATAATACTTTATTTTCAGATAAAACATCCATAGCTTTATTAGTAATAATTTATAAACCTAATGTCTATGTTAGTACTTATATGTTAATAATTTAATCATTTGCAGATTTTTTTTTATTATTAAAAATTTTTATTTATTTAATTATAATTTTTAATAATTTATATAATATGTCATATATGTCTGCCTTATCTCGCCCGCGTATTTGGTACCATCGCCTTACCTATTTGTGTCGCAATAGAGTCAATGCTTGTCATCATCATGTTCCGGTATGAATGGTAAGGTAGCCGGTAAACTTATGCATGTGGCCTTAGACCTCGTTACAAGATAGCAACGCATCATTAACATCTTTGGTGTCTATAGGTGGTGGTTGACTCTTTCCATCAGAAGACCCATCTGCTTGTTTGTTATCAAGATATAAAAAAATTGAATTTATTGCGGCAGGAATAGCTAATGCGATGGTATCAGATACACGGGCGAGACGTTGCGGAACTCTACCACCAAGTAGTTATGATGGTAGTGACACGTACCTACAGTCAATCGGTCGCCTTTTACGACTTACCTGGCAGAACGGTAGTTGGTCTATTCTTGAAAGGGGACAGGGCCAACACGGAGAAATATAATATTATGAAAGTTTGAGCAGGTTCTTGTTTTTTGAGCAGGTTTAATTTTTAATTGCGCAACATTTTTTTTCTTGCACTGTGTAGGCTTAATATTGCACAATATTTTTCAATTCAGAGGTTGGAGCGGTCGCGTTCGGTCAGTCACGGTGTTTAATGTATGGTTGTGTCATAAATTTAGGCAAAATGGCGAGCAAGAATGCTATAAAAGATAAAGAACGGGAGTTTTTACTTGAATGTATAGAATTGTATGGAGATTTATTTAACTAAATCACCAGCATGGTTGCCGCCAAAACTTCGTCGTCAGACATGTCGCTCGCTCGAAAATATTGATCAGACTGGTTTGTCAATTTTATTGAGTGAATTGAACGTTTGGAGTCAAAAGGGTATTCATTATTATTGCACAAGAAAAGTATTGCGCAATGTTATTGTAGGTCTATGGGGCGCCTTAGAGCTAGAAATTTGAATTTTTTTTTATATCATAAGACAGCAAACAAGCAGATGGGTCTCCTAATGGAAAGAGTTAACCGTCGCCTATAGACACCAAAGGTGTTAATGGTGCGTTGCTATCTTGTGGCGAGGTCCAATGCCACATGCATAAGTTCAATGGCTACCTTACCCTCCAAACCGGAATACGACAGCGACAAGCACTGACGCTATTGCGGCAGGAATAGGCAAGGCGGTGGTACCAGGTCCGGGCGAGACAATGCAAAACTCTAGTAGCCATGATGGTAGTGACTCGCATAGCCAATTGGTCGCCTTTTACGACGTGCCTTGAAGAACGGCAGTTGGTCTATTCTTCAAAGGAGTCCGAGATCAACACGGGGAAAACACATATTTTCCTTATAATGTATTATTATTATTATTATTACTTATTTTCCTTATTTTCCTTATAGGCATCCAATAAGGAAGGATTTTTCAAAATTCAACCTAGAAGGGGGTGAAGTAGGGGATAAAAATTTGTATTAAACTTTTTATTCCCTGGACACATTTGCATGAAATTTCGTATAAATTGAATTAAAAAAATAATGAATTACGTTAAAACCTTAAAAACAACAAAGAAAAATATCGACATGCGGGATTTGAACATGCGACCATCTCCCTAAAGCAGTTTTTAAGGTTTTTCCAGTTTCCCAAGCACGGGGTGAGTGCTGTAACACAAAAATAATGAATTACGTGTTTAAGCGTTTCTCAAGGTTCGATCCCTACGAGGATAAAATAGAGGATGAAAGTTTTGTACAACCGCACAAACCATTGCCATTTGCCATGCCATAACTATTAGTGTTAGACAATTGAAGTTTTGCACACGTATGCCTCTTATGGCGGAAGAATCCACTAAAAAGGATAATTAAAAATTCAACCCTCAAAGGATTGAAATAGGGGATAAAACTTTTAAACATTTTATTCCTCAGACATATTTGCATAAAATTTCATATGAATTGAGTATGACAAAAATAATGAGTTACGTATTTCAGCGTTCTCAAAATTCCACCCCGTAAAGGGTAAAATAGGGCAAGAAAGTTAAATATACGCACAGGCCAGTAGAACTATTCAAAATTCAACCCTCAAGGGGGTGTAATAAGTGATGAATTTTTTATGAAACTTTATATTCCTTGCACATGCATAAAATTTCGTATGAATTTAGTACGTCAAAAATAATGAGTTACGTATTTCCGCGTAATTAAAAATTCAACCCCTTAGAGGATAAAATAGGAGATGAAAGTTTTACATAAACTCAAAGTCCAAACCTTTAGAGAGCTAGAAACTTGAAATGTCGCCAACATATTCCTTTTATGACTTAGGCATCTACTAAGGAAGAATTTTTCAAAATTTAACTTAGAAGGTGATGAAATAGGGTATAAAATTTAATATTTTTTATGCGTTGGACATATTTGCATGAAATTTCGTATGAGTTGAGTATGGCAAAAATAATGAGTTAAGTATTTCAGCGTTTTTCAAAATTCAGCCCCTTAGAAGGAAAAATAAGGCATAAAAGTTTCATATAAACGTACAGGCCCCTTATGGTTAAAAACTTGAAATTTCGCACCCATATTTCTCTATGACGTAAACATCTACTAAGAAATGATTTTTCAAAATTCAACCTCCAAGAGGGTGGAATAGGGGGTAAGATATTTGCATGAAATTTCATAAAAACTGGAGACTAAATAAAAAATGTGTTTTTTTCGACTTAACTTCGAAATTTTTAGCCAATAATTTTTCAACCTTTTTACTTATTTTAGTACTTAAGAACACGTCAAATGCAGTTTCAAAAATCAAAATCGAATCAAGTTTTCAAAATGGAAAAAGTTAGAACTTTTCAAATATTAATATTTTGTTGTTTCCAGCAAACTACCTACTTAATATTTTTAAAATACTAAGTACTACTTAATATTTTTAAAATATTTTTCAGGCACACCGATGAATTTAAAAATCTAATGAGCTTTCCCCTCTAAAAAACTGCGTCGTAAGCCGTAATTTGATCAAAATCGATCGATTTATTTAGGATTCATCAATAACGAACATTTTTGAAAAAAATGTGTTTTGATTTTCTTTTCAAAAATGAAATTACTGTCATTTTTAGATTTTTGAACTCCGAAAACATTCTTTCCTTAAGTATATAGCTTTTGTTCCTTTGATTTTTAACTTCCCACTACGTGCAACCCAAGTAGCACGTTAAGCTGTATATAGGCTGCATTTAGGTTCATTTTTAAACTTAAAGCTGTATACGAAGCCGTACAAAGGCTGTAGAAGCGCTTCTACAGCCGATATAACACCAAAAAGGGCCCCAAGTTATACAGCTTATTGCGTTATATAGGCTGCACAATAGATATACAAGCTGTTATAAACTGTACAGTGGCTGTTATTTGGTGTATAAAGAAACTATAACACTAAAGATACTCGCTTGTAACTGTCTTGTACAGCTAAGAGTTAAATAGGCTGCACAATAGCTGTACAAGCTGGTATAGGCTGTACAAAGGCTGTTATTCGGTGTATAAAGAAACTATAATACTTAAGATACTCTCTTGTGCAGCTAAATGTTCTTAATAGGTGTTTGAAAATGATAAAAAGTAACTAATCTGTTTTTGATATTGTATAACATTATATCTGCAGACGCCATAATTAAAAATATATTAATAAACGATAAATTCTTGGACTTGGAGCAGTATTCAAGAGTCTATTCAAAGTGCAAATTCTAAATGACTGTGAAGTCGTGTATGTTTTTCCTCAAAATATTCACGCGCCAACGAAATAATCACGATAACACAAATAAAATCATTGCGAAATACCGTAAGTGTTTGTGTTTAAGGTTAGAATATACAAGTATTTATGGTACAATATTGTATATAAAGGCATAATGATCATAATATAAGTTGCTTGTCAAGATATAGCTTTAGCTATTGCTAAATATATCTTTTATTTAACAATATATTTCTTTAATGTTGTTTTTAATACACAATAATGGCGGCGTTTTGTTATACAGCCTAAAGTGTATTTGGAGGGTGATATACTGCAAATAG
The DNA here is from genome assembly GCA_036924255.1 of Apodemia mormo. NCBI lineage: Eukaryota > Metazoa > Arthropoda > Insecta > Lepidoptera > Riodinidae > Apodemia > Apodemia mormo. The sequence continues at coordinate 1,812,584 of JAUPFN010000009.1, read as the reverse complement.
CTGTACTGAATCACTTTTTTGTTCTATTATACGGCTATTGGCTTTTAATTACCGTCCAAATACACTTTAGGCTGTACTAAGTCCCTATATAAATCTATTGTACAGTAATTGGCTTTTAATCACTTAACTTATGTTTAGAGATGCGTATAAAAATTAAAGAACCCTAAATACAAAACATATGTTTGTCACTTGATTTCGCTATTGTGTTGTATTGACGTCGGTCGTTTGACTTTACAACTAAACCAACTTATTGTTAACTATAACTTATGAGACATGTATTTCAATCATGTTTTACTTTATTTTTCAGGGAAATATGCCTTATAAAATAATAAAAACAATTGAGAGAAGCCAAAACCGTATTTGTATCGTACCCAGTTTGTGGGAGGATAAAGGTGAATTATAATGACCAAGAAAACAACTTGATATAACTAAGTTGATCAAGAACGAAAAATCAAGCCCTTTAAATATTAGTCTATCACAAAAATATTTTTAAGAAGAATACGTTATTTCGTGCTTGTGATTTAATATTATTAGTTCTTCAAAGAGAAACACATACTCTTTTGCCTGTAATTGTATCTAAGTATATAATATTTTTAAAACGATTGTAAGTATACATATATACAGGATGTTGCAAAAGTGGTACAGTAAGCCGCAAGGGGGTGGCTCAGGGGGTCATTCTTAACAACTTTTGTTTAACGACTTTTGGAAATTCGCGAAAAAAATATTGATTCTCCATAGAAACTTTGTTGGTCACGTGACTTTTCACAATAGAAAAACAAAATTGTTTTTCGGGAATTTTCACAAATCGTTGAACAAAAGTTGTTCAAAATGACCCTCTGAGTTACCCCCTTTCGACTTACTATACCGCTTTTGTAAAACTCCGTATAGTAGCAAGTTAAAAATAAAAAAATACATATTTTCTCACTGTAATGATTTTTATTTCTCTTTTTAACTCTTTTTTATATATTCTTTGAAGAATAGACCAATTGTTTTTCTGCCAGGCAGGTCGTAAAAGACAACCGATGGGCTATGCGAGTCACTTCCATCGTAGTTACTAGGTGATAGAGCTCTGCATTGGCTCGACCGGGTCTGGTACCACCGCCTTATCTATTCTTGCTGCAAAGCGTCAGTGCTAGTCACTGTCATGTTCCAGTTTGGAGGGTAAGGTGGCCGGTAAACTTATGCATTGGGCATTAGACCTTGCCACAAGAGAGCAACGCACCATTAACATTTTTGCTGTCTGTAGGCGATGGTTGATTCTTTTCATCAGGAGACCGATCTGATTGTTTGCTATCTTATGACATTAAAAAAAATCAGTTATTGTAAATTACCAACCAAGTAACCTTAATGAAGAAGATAAGCCTAAAAAATAATAAATCAGATAACCTACAATCACTTTTTAATGTTTTTGTTACGGAACCCTTTTCCTTGAACATTAATAAAAATGACGATTGTAGGTTTACCTGAATTAGTAATTTTTCAGCTTTATCTTCATCACGATTACTTGGTTGGTAATTTATAATATTTAAATATTCCTTTTCAATATTCCTCTTGATTTTTTCCACTTGATATCAACTATGCAGATATAAAAACAGCAAACAACAATATTCTCAGTAATACAGCCTTGAGCTGTACTATAGCTGTATATGCAGATTTTTTAACACCATTGGCTGCATAACAGTCTACAATTACGCCATAAATATTAGCTGTAGAACGGTGATTGCATATCTCATTTTACAGAAACAAGCGTTGAGTGATACTATAATAACACTTAAAGCTGTAATAAATTCCCGTGCTAAACAAAATACAGCTAATGTACAGCTTTAAGGATTAAAATCAGCCTAATGAGTTACAAATTGCTTAAAGCTGTACAGTAGTGTATTAATATTCAGATATAACGCCTAAAGCTTACGCGGAACTCTAAGAAAGCCCTTGTACAGCATTAGGCTGTATATAAACTCATAAAGGTCTCTTATACCGATAAAAGCATCTTTTTACACCATTGTACGGCTGCAATAGAACTTTAAGTTCTATATGAGCTGCTTTATGGGTATTAAACATGCTTGATTGCTGCTTGGGAAGTATGTAGATCAGGAAGCTACTGATTTTACCCCGATTTTCGAAAATCAAGTTTTCACCGGATCTCCACGTTTTGAGGTCCTAGGAACCTTTTCTTACTATTTTCATGATGAATCAGTACGTCTGTATGTACTTATGTATTATATGTCTGCGTGTGTATGTGTGTATGTAAACATCTCATAATTTTTGAACGGCTTGACCGGTCGAAACGCGGTTTATGGCATTAGATTAGATTCCACTCAACTTAGACTTCCTGAAAATTTGAATCGATTCGAACCAGAAAATTTTGAGAAATTTTGCAAAAACCTCAAAAAAATTAACGAAATAGTAATCAGCGCTTTTCTTTGAAAACTGCGTACAATGCATAAATTGCGTCAAAATCGGTTTTTCCGTTCGGGAGTTATAGTTGACAAAAAATTAAAAAAAAAAACTGTTTTTTCGACAAAACTTAGAAGTTTTTCAAACAATATTTTTTTTACCTTCTTTATTGTTTTAGTACTAAAAGATCTACGTCAATTTTTTTAAAAAAATTAAAAATTAAAATCGATTTTAAAAATTAAAATCGATACAAATTTTCAAAACTAATAGCTTTTCACATATAAAAATTACGTTGTTAACAGGAAACTTACTTCGTAATTTTAAAATAACTTTCAGGCAAAACAAAATACCGATATAGTTAAAAATCTGATCAGTTCTTCTACTTAAAAGACTGCGTCAATTATCATAAATTGAATTAAAATCAGTTGATTCTTTCGGGATAAGTCAATTACGAAAGTTATTGAAAAAAGTTTTTTTTTGTTATATTTCTTCGACATTTTTTACCTAATAGAACAATTTAGAGCTTAAAAAATTGCGTTGAATGTTATTCGAAAGTTGGTAATTATTTTGAAAAAATTTACATCTTTTTGAACACTGAATAACTAAAAACCTATCATTTAAAAAAAACTTTAGATTTTTGAACTCTTAGAACTCAAAACATAGAGTTTTGAGTGAGCTTAGGCATAGTTTTTTTTTGTTTGAGCTTAAAATACCTCAATTTAGCGGGAAGTTTCAGGGATAACCTGCATGGTCAACCGGCTTTCAGAGTTTTTAATACAGTTACGTAAGTTGGTAAGGTAGGTGTGTTACGTACATAGCAATCCTAATAGATAGGTATAATTTATTTAGGTTTGTGGTATGGTTCGGTATATAATATAATAAGTATTATTTTCATAGGTAATTTTAGGTTAGGTATTACCTTTTAATTGCAAGTTTTATTTATAACTAGCTGTGCCCGCAAAATTCGTCCGCGTGGGTTTTTTTTAAAAAAAGTTGCCTAAGTTACTCCTTATTACATCAGCTATCTCCCAGAGAAAGTCCCGTCAAAATCAGTCCAGCCGTTCCAGAGATTAGCCGGAAGTTTATTCCGGCTGTCTGTCTGTCTGTTTAAGACAGACAAAAATCGTAAAAAGTGTTATTTTGTTATATGTACCGTGTATATACATCCATATGCATTTACAAACCCGGTTATTTTAATGTTACAAACAGACACTCCAATTTTATATATTTGTATAAATTACGTTAGTATGTTCGATAGGTATGTTACCAATAGTTATTTTTATTTTTCGTGTTTTACTTAAATTTTGATAATAAAATATATTTTAATAAATAACTAATATGAACATGTTTATATTATTTTTTATACAATATTAGCGGCCCACTCGACTATGTCGAGATTTTTAATAAAGTAGCTTATAAAGAAAGGTTAAATAAGTTGTCTTGTAAGAAAGGTTAAATAAGTCTACCCCGCGTTGGTCCCGGGCTCCTTTGAAGAATAGGCCAACTGTCAGGCAGGTCGTAAGAGGCGACTGATTGGATTTATGAGTCACTACCATCGTGGCTAATAGATGGTAGAGTTCTGCATTGTCTCGACCGGGTCTGGTACCACCGCCTTACTTATTCCTGCCGCAATAGCTTTAGTGCTTGTCACTGTCGTGTTCCGGTTTGGAGGGTAAGGTAGCCGGTAAACTTATGCATGTGGCATTAGACCTCGCCACAAGACAGCAACGCACCATTAACACCTTTGGTGTCTATAGGCGATAGTTGACTCTTTCCATCAGGAGACCCATCTGCTTGTTTGCTATCTAATGACATAAAAAAAAAGTTCTAAAGTAAATATGCGCGAGCGAAGCCGTGGGTAACAGCTAGTCTCGCTATGAAAGGTACTTTCCTGTTTATAATTACGAAACTTCACACTTAATATAAATGTAATACTAATTATTTGAAAATTTGAAAAACAGTATTTTAAATATAATAGTACCAAAAACTGGTACATTCAACAAAATCTTTCAAACTCTGATGAAAACCTCTAATTTTAAATCTAACTTGTCCCATATGTGAAATACAAGAAACAATAAGGGGAGCACAAATGAGTGAATCATAATACCATATACCATAACGAAAATTTTTGGATATAACAGAACGTAATGAATAACGTTATTAAATAGTAACAAATTCTGTATCATTATTGGATAGCGCTATGCTTGAAAATATCGTTATGTCTTGCCGTGAGCAATAACGATATCACATAATACCGGTATTTCAATCCTTGTTCCCAAGGAGCTTTGATATAGGTATTTTTAAGAGAAGGACTGACATCTTCTCTTAAAGTCGACATCGCATTAGGCGGTCCCTAGACCTACAATAATATTGCGCAATATAACGTATTGTACAATATTATTGACTGTTTAGAGTTAATATTGAAGATTGCACAATGATTGAACGAAAGTTTGAGCGGGTTTAATTTTTATTGTACAATATTTTTTTCTTGCACTGTGTAGGTATAATATTGCACAATATTTTTCACTCTAGAGCTTGGAGCAGTCGCGGTGGGTCAGTCGCGGCGTTTAATGTATGGTCGTGTTGTAAATTTAAGCAAAATGGCGAGCAAGACATTTCGCGGTAATTTTATTCATCTTGTTAATTTTGTCGAAATTTTTACCCATTCTAGTAATGAACTAGTACATTACCAGAATGGATTAAAATATCGACCACTGGCCGAAATTCGACACTCGGTCGAAATTGAACATGTGACCGAAATATGTCATTCCGCTGAATTTCAACATTCGATCGAAATTCAACTTTCGGCCGAAACTCAACATTCGGCCGAACTTCGACATTCAGGCCAATTCAATAATCAATTTAAGTGTTGATCGAAACAAAACCAATTAATAAAAAATGAAGAATGGGAGTTTTTACTTGAGTGTATAGAATTGTATGGATTTATAGATTTATTTAACAAAATCACCAGTATGGTTGCCGCCAAAACTTCGTCGTCAGACATGTTACACGAACGAAAATATTGATTGTCATTTTTATTGAGTAAATATATTGAACGTCTGGAAACCAAGGGGTATTCAATATTATTGCACAATAAAAATATTGTGCACTAGTATTGTAGGTCTGTGGGGCACCTTAGGGGCTAGCTCCTTTTATTGCTGATGTCCATGGACAATGATGATTGCTTTCCACCAGGTGGATTATTAAGAGTGTATCGCCAATTTACATAAAAAATACAGAAAACGATCGAGCACATTAGCCCATGTTTTCATTTTTCATTTTATCAGACAACAGTTTTATCCTTACAAAAGTTAAGAGCTTAACGTTAGAAATGAATGATTGTTTAAAGTATCGACTATAAAACAGTTTATTAAATAATTTTACCTCTGGATAAGAATAAAAAGTCATCTGTGATGAAATGGTTGTCTTTTTTGGTAATGAAAATTGTAGTCTGTAATACAAATGGTCCTGGTTGCTTGTTAATAAGTCTTGTCATTTTCTTTGCGTTATTTCTCTCTTTATTTACAAGTACCTCAACAAGCGGTTGGTAAGAATTAATGAAGATATAAAGTGGGGATATAAAATGTTATAGTCTGTCCGTCCCATTGTAGTAGCATTACAAAGTTGTTTTACTGCAGTTTGCAGGAATTTCATATTTAGACATAACATCATGGGGCGCCATCTTCGCACTATATCCCATCAAAAAGTTTGTGTATAAAATAGAAACGACTTTAACAATAGTGTCACACACCATGACTATAAACATAATATTCTCAAATATATGTATAGACGAGTAGAAGTATAAAAATATATAAACAATAAACATATTGTCAAATATAATAACTTTCGAGCTTAGTTCTCGATATTATCACGTAACGCAATGTAGTATCACATACGCATCCACCATTTTGCTCTATATGTTAACAATAGTGTCACACACCAGGACTATAAACATAATATTCTCAAATATATAGACGAGTAGAAGTATAAAAATATATAAACATATTGTCAAATGTAATAACTTTCGAGCTTAGTTCTCGATATTATCACGTAACGCAATGTAGTATCACATACGCATCCACCATTTTGCTCTAAATGTTGGAGGAAGAGAAATAAATGTATGAGGGCAATATAAAGTTATCTTTCGCGATCGCTCATCGATCAGTCGATCACCGTCTTTCAAATTCACATTCTAGTGCTTCGCTGTTTTGCTCGTATTCCGCGTGCTTCAGTTTGTTAATAATTTTTGTAAGTGTTTTTAAATCCTATTTAATAAACTTATGAAGAAAACATTAAATCGGATGAATACGATAAATGGTTTTGAAAAACAGTAAGAAAAATAAAAAAATAATTTCAGTACTTACCTTATTTCTACAATCACTTCGAACTTCTCAGTTCCTGTCGCAAGACAAATCGCATCTCGAATAGGCAAAGGTTGCCTTTTTGGGTTAGGGGTCAAATACTGCGTTGTACCCCTGTGTTGGTCTGGGCCACTTTGAAGAATCATTCGTGTAACGTTTAAAGAATCATTCATAACGGAGTAATCATTCGTGGCTTGTAAGAATATAAGTAACTAGCTTGGTGTTGGTCCCGGCCTCCTTTGAAGAATAGGCCAACTGCCGTTCTCCCAGGCAGGTCATAAAAAGTAACCGATTGGCTATGTGAATCACTAATATCGTGGCTATTAGGTGGTAGAGTTTGTAGTGATTCCTTACTTTTATGTTTATGTTTCTCTATTTTGAATTTGTCTTACGAGAGTTATTTGGCTACTTACATTTTTTATTATCTATTTCATGCTGTATTAAAGTTTTTATTTATAAACATTTTTCATTATTTTGATTTTCATAATTTTGAAATGACACAATGTATGTGAAAATTATTTTCTTAAATTCAAAATTATAAGTTCGAAATAAGTTCCTAATCAATCTACCCGTAATTTAAAAATTAATTCGAATATCTTTAAATTTCGACATTGTTCCATCCTTGGGCCTATAAATACCCAAGTCAGCCAACATCGAGTCAGTCATCGCCGGGAACTTATAACTAAAAGTATCAGGAAGAAGTCTTGAAGAAAAGTCTTGAAGTGGCAGGCTACGGAGCCTTCTCTGCTGGTCCAGAGCCGGGACAGTTCGGGCCAAAGCCATCAAGATGTCCTCTACGCGCGTGCCTGAGTGCGCGCCCCTCGACGTGCGTGCTAGCTGAGCGCGTGCCTGAGCGTGCGCCCTTCTACGCACACTGTGTCTACAGAGCGTGCGCCCTTCTACGCGCATGCCTGCTGAGCGCGCGCCCCTCGACGTGCGTGCCAGTTAAGCGCGTGTCCTTCTACGCGCATGCCTGAGCGTGCGCCCTTCTACGTGCTTCCTGTACTGTACTACGTCCTGTACTACGTGCCCGTACTCCGTGCCAGTACTACGTATCAAGTTCCTCGTATTCCTCCACGTGCATCTACACCAGCGCGACTTCGACTTCTACACTTTACCCGGGGAGTCCAATAAATATTCAGTGCCGGACTTTGTCTTCTGACAATATCGAGGGCTGCGAGGTAAAACCCGATAAGATGACTTATAGTCAAAATTGAGTTGGCTTACGTGCCGTGATAATATACACGGGACAGATTACACTTACTGATCTAACCCCAAAGTAAGCAAATTATTTGCTTGTGTTATGGGTGTTAGTCAACGATACTAATACATAGAAATACATATATAAATACTGGAATATATTTAATAAACACCCAAACCCGGAAATACAAACATTTATGCTCATCACGCAAATGCTTGTCCCCGTCGGGGATCGAACCCGAGCCCCGTCGATTATTTAACAGCTGGCCTGGATCGGATTTTAAATAATTCAGAAACACAGTAAAATTAAAAGAACAAAAAAATTGTTGTACTAAAATCCTACAAGTTATGTTATGTTAGGCGTCAAAACAAAAACGTGGAATGTGTTTCGAACTGTACTCATTTAAGTATAATTACAGGTACGTAGTTCATAATGTTTTCATTGTTTTATATCTAAAGTCTTCTGCCAAAATCATATAGAGATCGTTAACGGATTTTGTCACTAAGTAATTGGGGAATATTTGTAAATATAACTTGGTGGTAAATTTCTTTATAACATACTAATCGTTTTTATCACAACATCATTCAAAAAAACAAAATTATATGTAGTTTTAAATGGTTTTGCCCGCAAAAGTAAGTAACATTTTGTCGCTTTATTTTAGAGCGCAAACCCAATAACGTGTATTATACGATTTCACTGCGAAGCTTTCTGCGCATGTACAATAAAGCAACTCGTTTGTGCTTGTTCGGCTCCCGCGCTGCGAAGTGTTTTGTTTTTGTTTTTACGAGTGAAATTGTTCATAACTACAAAGATCAGTTTTAGAACTTAAAATTAATGATGACGGATAGAGCCAGAAAACTAGTGAACTTAGCACGCGGTGAAAAATATAATTTTGGTAAGCAAAGCGTTTTTTTATAACCTATACGTTTTATTTTGTAGAAGATCATTTAAAACTTTCAATATAGATATCTACCTCCTATTTCAATAGTAAGTAGGCGAATAGTGAATTATCTACAGCCTAATATTCAAAAAATAAAGATAGTAAATTACCGATTTCCTTCATTCTATTTAAGTTTGTAACGAATTTTGTTCAAGGTTTACTTAAATATTTGGAGGTAAAACCCAGTAACAACTAATATGGTTTTTTGCATCTGTTTAAGGAAGATAGGTAAAATAAATGTCACTAGTGAGAAAAGTAAGGATGCGTTTTCACTGAGTCAGAGCTCAGCTCGAAGTCTCAGCATCAAGCATTGTGATTGGTCAATTCATGCGCAAGCGTCGATAAGATCCGCTTCCCCAACACCGTTTCAAAGGAAACAGTGTAGATGTAGTCAACCATATGCTAGTAGATACCTACACTACGACAGTTTGTGTGTATATTAGTTCTTGGAGCTGAAACTGCTGGACGGATTTCTATGAAATCACGGTAAAAAAATTTTCTCCAAAAAAATTGAAGAATATTCCAACTGCCGTTCTGTCAGGTACGTCATAAAAGGCGACCGATTGGCTATGCAAGTCACTACCATTGTGGTTACTAGGTGGTAGAGTTTTGCATGGTCCCACCCGGGTCTGGTACCACCGCCTTACCTATCCTGCTGCAATAGCGTCAGTGCTTGTCGCTGTCGTGTTCCGGTTTGGGGGGTAAAGTAGCCGGTAAACTTATGCATGTGGCATTAGACCTCGCCACAAGATAGCAACGCACCATTAACATATTTGGTGTCTATAGGCGATGGTTGGCTCTTTCCATCAGGAGACCTATCTGCTTGTTTGCTATCTTATGATATAAAAAAACCATTTTGAATGCAGATAGCTCATTCCCTAATAATACATTTGGCTCCATAGTCAGGGGCATTAATCACCTAGCCATCAGGGTCGTCAAATTTCTCACTGATTTCCGAGAGGGCTAGTCAAAGACTGGACCTCCGTAGTATCTACGATTCATCTGATTTTTCTTACCAGGTTTCAGTAAACAAGCAGATGACGTCAGCGATCATGAGAAGTTTGAAGCCTTAAAATTAACAGCGGCCACTTTTGAAGATCTCCAAACAACGACCAATTCTGCGGACCGTTTCGAAAGTTTTATAGGTAACGGAAGACAATTAGAGCCTGTCCTGAGTGATACTGAAGAGTTTCTTAGCAGAAATGACACAATAGCGCCTCAAACTGTCACTAGTCCTCAAGATTTTAAAACTTCTTTGAATTTACATGTTGAACTGATAGAATTTGCTGAACCCTGTACAAGTAAAGTTCATAATGAAGAACCTGCGCACTTGTTTGGTTCGGACTATTCGGATTTAGATCCTGATTATATACCAGACTCAGATGAATCGGAAGCTTCTGTTAGTTTACTCCGCAGCCGATGCCACCATTTTCAATGACGTGTTTTGATATCGGAAAGCCCAGAGACTGTAGAAAGAGTGTGTGAATATCAACAAAATGATGGCTTAGCTGAATATGTAATGTTTTACTTGAAAGTGTATTGTAAAATGTGTGGCTGTCGGTGAAGCCAACTAGGAGACGTAAAAAAGCAATGCCAGCTGAATGGGAAAAGACCATAAGCCGCAAGAGAAAAGTAGATGGCCTTTCTTATTTAACGAAGAGTAAAATACGCTCTGCAAAGGTACCGAAGCCTACATCATGCGCTAGTTGTAAATTTAAATGTACTGAAAATTTTTCAGAAAAAGATAGAAATGTTCTATGTAGAAACTACTGGAACATGGATTTTATAGCCAAAAATTTTTATTCTATCGTTGGTTAAGGTGGAACCGGTAAAAACACGTCTAGTACAAAAAACATCGAATAAGAAACTCCGCAGTTTTAGTAAGAAGTGTTTTTTCAAGAAGGAAGGTACCGAAATACAGGTATGCCAGATTTTTTCTGCTAACTTTTGCATCTCTCCTGATGTTATTGGTGACGCTATAGCCAAAAGCGATTCTTTGGGAATCTACACTGGAAACGATCAACGCGGGAGGAAAGAACCTCCCAATAAAACTAAAGAAAGTGACGTAAAATTTATACAAAAAGCATATTGAGTCTTTCCCTGTGCTGGAGGCTCATTATTGTCGTAAAGAAACCAAGAAAAAATATTTCCCTCCAGATGTCAAGTTAGTTTCTCATATGTATTCCTTATACTTAGAATGTTGTACAGATACGCAGCGAGAACCTGTCAAAGAATCTAAGTATCGAAGCATTTTTGCGAGGAATACAACATCGGGTTTTTTCAGCCAAAAAAAGATCTCTGTATGTTGTGTACTAGATACAAAAATGCGGATGATCAAACTAAATTGAAAATGAAAAATGACTACCAAGATTTACTTACCAACACTTAAGCCGAAAGGACATTAGTTTAGCGGCAAAAGATGCTGACAAGGCAAGAGCGAATTCTGTTAAAACTTTTATGTCCGTTACAGTTGTTGTGTTACAGTTGATCTACAAGCTGTTTTGCAAATATCCACCGGAGGCGAAAATATCCTCTATTATTTAAGAAAATTGGTTCTTTTAAACTTCACTATTTATGAATCGCGATTGCCAAATGAAGCCTATTGTTTATGTTGGAACGAGATCGATGGAAAAAAAGGAAGCTGTGAGATTGGTACTTCTTTATTATATTACCTTTCACATGAACTCCCGATAGAAGTAAAACACCTTACTATATTTTCTGATACACGTGGTGGACAGAATCGCAATCAGTTCATAGTTGCACTTTTGCTCTGGGCAGTCAACACTATTGATCACTATTGATATTGAAAATTCTTTTTTCTTTATAATTTTTTTATTAATTCTAATTTTTTCTAATTAAGCGGATTATATAATATTAATTTATTCTAATTAAGCGAATAAGTCGTACTAAGTAATTTTATTAAAAACTTCTCGATTTGAAATTGAACAAAAAATTACCGACCATCAATCATATTGACGTTGTTTCAAAATTAAAACTGTCAGATGACAGCATTGCTGTATTATGTCTTAATATAGGTATATTATAATTTTAATTTTAATAATTTATAAAAGCAAAAGCAGTAATAATTTTCTTAGTTATTGATCCCAATAAAGCAAGCTATAAAATGATATAGAATTTATTTGGAGTAATTGTGAGGTTTTCTCTAAAAAGAGAGGAAAACATCTTAACCTCAGCGTATTAATATGTTATATAATAATAATATATAATGTTGCATCACAATACGTAGAGAATAAATTATTTTCGAAACAGGCTGAGAGTGTTGCCAGTTTTTATTTTATTTTTAACTCATAAAATTATTCAGAATATTTTAAGATACAATAGAATTATATCATAACATTTTCAACTGGTAACAGAATGCCAAAAATTATTTGTGTTTTACAAACGCGAGTAAATCTTTTCATAAAAAAACTTGGAAAACACGTTAAAGCGCCTTGTTACCAGCAACAAAGGTTTGTGTGCCTCCATAAAAATTTGCATTTACTTTATTTGTGTGGATAATTTTAAGTGTCAAGATTTTTCAAAAAATGTAAATTTAAAATCTCCATAGTAGTTGTGTATTTTGGAAGGCTTTGCTTTCCTTAATTATTGCAATTGAAATGCAACTTTATCATATAAATGCTAGATCTATAGGAAATTTCGATTATTTACGTGCACATGTAAAAGAACGGTAGTCTGATGATAAAGGACTGTGCTGAGGGTCCTTTGAAATTTTAAAAAGTGCTAAATAAAATCAATATTTATATCAATATTTTCTCTTTCTCTATGTTTCTTGTTAACTGTGCTTGTTTTTTTTATTATTTTTGTTTTTTTTACTTTGTATTGAATTGTTACCTTTTAGTTTAGGTACAACAAAAACTATTATTACTTAAACTACTAAAAAAACTATTATTTGCATATTTAAGTAATGCTATATTATGTGCTCTTTATTTAATACTAGCTGATCCGCGCAGCTTCGCCCGCGAGTATATTAGTAAGTCATCCAGATAGCTTTTAATAAAAATTTCATCCCCTATTTCAACCCTTCAGGGACTGATTTTTGAAAAAAATTAGCCTATGTTTGACCCCGGATCTTCAACTATATCCATGCCAAATTTCATGAAAATCGATCCAGCGGATTAGCCGTGAAAGCGTAACACACAGACAGACAGACAGACTTTCGCATTTATAGTATTAGTATGGATTAAAATAACTGATGAACTCCAGGTTTTACAATGTTAAAGAGAATTCATTTTTTTAACTTAACCTTAACTTTTTCCTGTAGCCCACTGTATGATTAAAGTGTTTTAATGAAATTTAGACAAACACTGACTTTTACGGGATTAAAGTGATCTGCTGCCGGACAAACTTTAAAAGTTTTAGTGCAAAGCTGTTTTTTATCAATCCATACTAACATTATAAATGCGAAAGTCTGTATGTCTGTCTGTTACGTTTTCACGGCTAAGCCGCTGGACCGATTTTCATGAAATTTGGCATGGATATAGTTGAAGATCCGGTCAAACATAAGCTAATTATTTTTTCAAAAATCAGTCCCTGAAGGGCTGAAATAGGGGATGAAATTTTTATTAAAAGCTATTTAGACGACTTATTCATATACTCGCGGGCGAAGCTGCGCGGGTCAGCTAGTATAAGTAATATGTGAAAGTTTTGGAAAATAAATTTAAAAAAAGTAGCCTTTATGTTAATTTGGATAAAAAATCTTTAATACAAAATTATGTGCAATTCCGTTCAGCCGTTTCAGCATGAAACAAGTAAACTCACAAAGCACATACGCTAATATTTACATTTATAATGTTAATGGGTAGCTAGCTACTCTCTAATAATGGAGCTTTCTTTAGCTAACAGATTTTTTTATATCATATTGTTCTCTCTGCCAGCGCGAAGAGCAATTTGGCGTGATAATATACATATATATACATTGTCGAATCAGATTAGAAGTTTTTCATTTTATTTGATAAGCAAATAAAAAGCATTTCTTTTTCAATATACTGCATGTTAAGATTTTTATTAATGAATATCTAACAAAAGGCCATATTATCATACACCTGGTATGTTAATTTCCCAGAAATTTCAATTTAATCATCCCTCCGCACAGCGTGCAATGAACAGATGGATTTAAATCACTGAATTATATGCAAAATACATGTAAATCTGCGAACCTCACTCGTTTCCCCAATGAAAATACTGTTGCGGCAGTTTTCTAAGGGACGGAAAATTGAGTTATCGGTAAACTACGAGCTCGTAACCCTAATTGCGACAGTAAATAAATTTTAATTAGCTAAGCTCTATGTTTGTCAACTTAATAAGTTGATTCAATTTGCAACGTTTCACTGATTAAATACTAAAAAAGCAGGAAATTCTCTGACCATTGAGCTGTGCTTGCGGCGGTAGGTATGGCGGTGTTACCATACACTCAGGCGAGACGTTGCAGCACTCTACCAGCTAGTAACAATGCCTCAAATAACACAGCATAATCACAACATACTTTAATTACTTTTCCAAAACGATAATTACCTTTGTACATAATTCCTGGTTCTCACAGTTTTCAATTCTATAAAAATTTGGAATTCGAACTTTTTTTGGAAAAGCTTTTTTTTTTTTTTTTTATATCATAAGATAGCAAACAAGCAGATGGGTCTCCTGATGGAAAGAGTCAACCATCGCCCATAGACACCAAAGATGTCCATGGTGCGTTGCTATCTTGTGGCGAGGTCTAATGCCACATGCATAAGTTTACCGGCTACCTTACCCTCCAAACCGGAACACGACAGCGACAAGCACTGACGCTATTGCGGCAGGAATAGGTAAGGCGGTGGTACCAGACCCGGGCGAGACAATGCAGAACTCTACCACCTAGTAGCCAAAAAAGCTCTAGATAATTGTAGATTTATTCGTACAAATAAAGAGGTAAGTGCAGAGTTCAAATGGGGGTACACAAAGCCTTTGTCGTCCATTGTTGCTGGTAACAAGGCAGGCGCGCTTTAACGTGTTTTTACAAGTTTTTGTATGAAAAGGTTCAGTTGCGTTTGTAACACACAAATAGTTTTAGACGTTTTGTTACCAGTTGGTAAAAAGAAATTTCTAATTCTGTTCGCGTATTTCATGTCTGAAATATTTCATAGACTTTTTTCAACGTGTGAATTTGAACGTAATAATAGTTGGCTTAGAAATTTAATTTCTTATCTTAATATTTTGAATTAAATAATATAAATTATGTGGGTACAATAGAACATTATAGATAATATGAAACGTGTATACATTCGCTGGGTGCGAAGTATTTGTTTTTTTAAAATATTATAATATAGCAAACAAGCAGATGGGTCTCCTGATGGTAAGAATCAACCATCGCCTACAGACACCAAAGATGTAATGATGTAATTTATTACTCCGATCTTGTAGGTACACGTGGGAACTTCCGTGCCTTCAAACGATTTTGTCACACTTACTACTGGAAGCAAAATTAAGTACGCCATTCTGGTAGGTCCCTAATTTCCAAACTTCCGTGGTGCAATAGCAATCAGGCTTAACCTGATTGTAAAAGTCTCATTTCGTAGCATTTTTATGCTTTTAACATTTTGCTGTCTCCTGCTAAAAAGGGAGGGAAACAGGATGTATTTTCCTACTCCTCCTATATACTTCTGATTAATTTCGTTGCGGGATCCAAGACAGCTTAGCTTTTCCCCAGGGCACCCTGAGCTCGCAACTCAGAGGTTATCAGGACGGTTGCCGCTGTTGATTCTGGTTTACAGAAGTTACAGTGGTGGGAACGAGAGGTGGGCCCATTGCCCTATAAAAAAAAAAGCCACCAAAGATGTTAATGGTGCGTTGCTATCTTGTGGCGACGTCTAATGCCACATTCATAAGTTTGCCAGCTACCTTACCCTCCAAACCGGAATATGACAGTGACAAGCACTGACGCTATTGCGGCAGGAATAGATAAGGCGGTGGTACCAGACCCGGGTGTGCAATGCAGAACTTTACCACCTAGTAGTCACGATAGTAGTGACTTGCATAGCCAATCGGTCGCCTTTTGCGACCTGCCTGGCAGAACGGCAGTTGATCTATTCTTTAAAGGAGCCCAGAACCAACGCGGAGAAGATGGGGTAATATAATCAATCGCAGCAGCCATGCCTCTATGGGTGCTGCGATTGATTATATTACCCCATCTTACCCCCAAAACTAGAAATAAAGTAGTTTCTGTCGTCTATCGTATCATAATTATAGTAATAGTTTATTAAATATAAATTATCGGCGCTTGGTGGCCGATGTTATTGTTGAAATTAAAAACAAGGGGGTGTTATTCAAATATATATAAGCTAATTAAATCGTATCTAGAAAACGGTCATACGAAATTGCAGCTAGGGCATTACGCAGTGTCTAAACGCCTTACTCTAGGCTGCCCTCAGGGATCAGTACTTTCACCATATCTATGGAACTTAGGATTTGACGATTTATTCTCATTAGCCTTGCCGGAAGGATGCTCGCTTATAGGTTATGCAGACGACGTTGATTTAATGATACAAGCTAACACACGAGCACAGATAGAGTCGCTGGCTCACACTAGTCTTAATTTGATCATCAACTGGGGCTTGAGAAATCGTTTAAGCTTTGCGCCCCATAAAACGTTTAACTTAATATTAAAAGGTTCGCTCCTATCATCTCCCAGTATAAAAATAAATAATAGCACAATAAAGAGAAAAGAATCGGTAACATATTTAGGTTTGGTCATAGAAAAAAATTATACTTTTATAAATCATATTAACTATATCGGTGAAAAGGCTAAACGGAATTTCTTATCCTTTGCGGGCATATCTACCTCGACATGGGGTTTAACGTTTAACACTTTAAAGATAATTTATAACGCCACGTATTTAGGTTGTATCTGTTATGCTTGTTCAGCGTGGGCTGATAAAGTTACGAGTGGTGCGACCCGGCGCAAACTACTTCAAAATCAGCGTCTAGCACTAATATTTCTATGCAAAGCATATCGCACTGTAAGCTCCGAAGCTTTACCCGTTTTATCAGGCATCTTACCATTAGATTTAGAAATTCAGCGTCGGGCTTCAATGTATTACAATTCTAGGAATTTTACTAACCCAGAATTTATCAACTCGCAAGTCCAAACAAAAATACGTCGCCTTTTTAATCCCGTAATCGACGTTACTAATGAATTAATTGATGAATGGCAGTCGCGTTGGTCTTGTTCAACTAAAGGACGGCATTTATATAACTTTTTCCCGTGCATCCGGGATCGCTTAAGTAAAACTTGGATAGAAATAGATCATTGTGTTGCACAGTTTCTCACTAGCCACGGTAATTTTAAAGCTAAATTATTCTCGTTTAAATTAGTTCCTTCTCCCTTTTGCGAGTGCTCTACATTAAACTGTAAATATGAACAAACTGCACATCACATTCTTTGGGAGTGTAATCTTTGGCAAAACGAACGTCGTCAAATGCTTGATAGTATCCAATGTATATCCGGTGTAATTTATTACTCCGATCTTGTGGGTACACGTGGGAACTTCCGTGCCTTCAAACGATTTTGTCACACTTACTACTGGAAGCAAAATTAAGTAGGCCATTCTGGTAGGTCCCTAATTTCCAAACTTCCGTGGTGCAATAGCAATCAGGCTTAACCTGATTGTAAAAGTCTCATTTCGTAGCATTTTTATGCTTTTAACATTTTGCTGTCTCCTGCTAAAAAGGGAGGGAAACAGGATGTATTTTCCTACTCCTCCTATATACTTCTGATTAATTTCGTTGTGGGATCCAAGACAGCTTAGCTTTTCCCCAGGGCACCCTGAGCTCGCAACTCAGAGGTTATCAGGACGGTTGCCGCTGTTGATTCTGGTTTACAGAAGTTACAGTGGTGGGAACAAGAGGTGGGCCCATTGCCCTTAAAAAAAATAGTTTATTAAAAAAAACAAGTATTTCAAAGATTGCAAGAAATTTACATTGATGCATAATCAATCATAATTAAGAACAATAATTTGGTTCATTCTAGAATTACCAGATGTTCCCAAACTAGGCGGAGCCTGTATTTTGGGATACCATACTTAATTAAAAACGAAAGAATTACAAACAATAAAGAACGAGTACAATAATAAATAATTCACATTATAAGCATTAAAATGTCAAAATAAAATTGTGCTATTTATTTAACATCAATTTTAAAACATACATTTAATAGACTCAAGGCTTGAATAAAATACTGAGAAATTAGTATAAAGTTAAAAATAAAACAAGAACATCATCATCAGTTGCACCTATTTTAAAAATTGCGTTATAATTTGCCAACAAATATGTATGTACAAAAACCCAATAAAACTGACGAGTTCAAGCGGAGATCAAATTGCTTGTATTCAAAAACCTTTTGTAAGTAATAGATGTTTGTGTTGTGATGCAAGCTTGGATAATGCCACTCTGTCCTTGTTTTGTTCATAAGTCCTCTGCATCGTGATTGTGGTGAAATATGTAATTATAATATCGTCTCATAACCCTATTAAAAGCTATTCTTGTCACTAAAGCGAAAACTGCATAAAGTAATTTTGTGATAAAATGAAAAATAAATAAAATAGATTAAATTCTATATTTTATTGATTCAGGCGTTGCTTTGTGGAAATCCATTATTAAAAACGTAAAATTAAACCGAAGCATCTTCAGGAGAAACGAACACTATCATACTCTACGCGAATGTAAGTAAGTGAGTGTAAGTATTACTTACACTCGCGTAGAGTGAGGTAGTGTTCGTTTCTCCTGAAGATGCTTCGGTTTCGAAGTGAAACGTGCGTTGAGTGCGTACATGAATTGTGTGCTTTTGTGATTGGTGCCAGCGTGGTCGTGGTTGTAAAAGTGTGGTGGATGTGGGCGGATAATTGTGCCGCTGGGGTATTCTTTTGATCCGGACCATCGGTGAGTCTTAATCATTCATTCTAAACCAATCATTCAATCCGACGTCTTTCTTTTCGGTACCATCACGGAGGATACATAGAACAGTTCGCGGAATAGCAAATTTAATTAATTTCACCTTTTTAAATTAAATTCGAATTAAATTGTCGCATACGATTTATAAATAGCATTACTAGCTGGCCCGCGCAACGTCGTCCGCGACTAATCATCAATTTATTCTTTCATACAAACTTTCCTCTCTTTATTTCAGCGCGTCAGGGTTGATTTTTAAAAAAGTTAGTCTTTTAAGCAGTTTTTCCATTTTCAATTAAAATTAAATTAAAAAAGAACATTACTTAATCTACACATATAATAAAATCGTAGGAAAGTCAACACTGTACATTGAATACTTTTTAAAAGAATTCTTAGAGCGTGATCTACAATCGACATCGAAGCCGAAAATATAGTTTTTAGAATTTTCGTCTGTTTCTCTGTATGTATGTCTGGGGTAAACTCAAAAAGTACTGCATGGATTTACTAACAGGTCGGGTCAATATATAGGCTACATATTATCACGCTATCACCTACGGGGGAGAAGCTGTGCGAAATAAACGAAGTCCGCGCGGACGAAGCCGCGGGCAACAGCTAGTATCGTAATAAACCGCAACGATATTGGTGTTGTTTTATTTTAAAAATATTTTAAAAAATGGTCACCTTTGATATTCATGCACGAGTGTTTGTACTTAATAATTTCACTGAATTAAGTATTTTTTTTAATTTGAATTGGAATTAGCGCTTATCTTACATCTCACCTGACGGAGTGTTGATGAAGATGAAGGTGGTTCACTCCCATCCAAATGAAATGCAGTCATCGGCGTAGTCAATAATGTCAGGTGATAAAATGTCATTAATATGCAGCAGGAACAAGGTTGCAGAAAGAACAGAGGTACCTCGGCATTAATTGCCATTAGGTCGGAAGAGCACTCATCTAACACCACTCGAATCAACCTTTCTCTTAGAAAATCGGATATCCAGTCGCAGACTTCAGTAGGTATGTCATACGCTAAAAGATTACTTAGAAGTGCCTCGTGGCTGACGCGATCAAATGCCGCCTTAGATATGAGTAAGATACTGCAATTGCTTCATCGCTCCCTCACCCTCCAAGGCTTCGCTCCATATGTGAGTGAGTACAATTTAAATGCCACCAGTCAAGTGCCCTTGCGAAAACCACATTGATCGTCACTGAGAAGCTCGTTGGCTTCAAGATGTGTCAGGAGATGATTATTCAAGATACGTTGCATAATCTTGCAAATTATGGAGGCGAGTGTGACAGGTCTATATTTGACTGGGTCTGCACGGCTTCTCTTTTTGGGAATAAGCTGATTTTTTTTTATAACATAAGATAGCAAACAAGCAAATGGACCTCCTGATGAAAGAGACAGTCATCGCTTATGATTTTAATGCTGCGTTGCTATTTGTCAACTATATATAGCCTACAGACACTAAAAGTATTAATGGTGCGTTGCTACCTTGTGGCGAGGTCTAATGCCACATGCATAAGTTGCACCCTCGAAATTAGAACACTGGATAAGGCGGTGGTACTAGACCCGGGCGGGACAATACAGAACTCTACCACCTAGTAGCCACGATGGTAGTGACTTGTATAGCCAATCGGTTACATTTTACCACCTGCCGGGCAGAACGGCAGTTAGCCTATTCTTCAAAGGAGCCCGGGACCAAAACGGGGAAGTCAGGGACCAACACGGGGACAGGTTCTTAGTAATAGGGTTCCGTTTGTATCCTTTAGTTATGGAACACTTAAAAAAACTATTTATAAAAATATTAAAAATGACTTATTGTTCTCTTATGTTTTTAAAGGTCGGCCAATGAGCTGCTAATCTAGCTCTAAAATTTCTCATAAATCAACATCTTTTCTCGACATAAAAATTGTTATCGTGGACGAACAAGTGTATTACTTTTGTGTATTGATTTATCCAAAAAATACCAATAAAGCATAAGAGTGTAATATTTCCCGGTCGCCGCGTCTGTGTCACCCATAAACTTCGTTTATCTCCTCTATTATATATGGCACCGTCTATACATCTCCTTATAAGTGGCAACCACAAGCGTATTCATCAATTTGATTAAGCTAATAATTTTTCTTTTTTATCCAGAGATTTTCGAGAGAATGTTCCGATTTTCTCATTTCTAATTCTATTAAGAGACAAAGATTTATTGAATAACTTTTGCAGGATAGCAAGTAAAAACATCGTAAAAGGTATATCATAATATTTTAAGCAAAATATTGATAGTATAAAATACAGTATAGACACTTTTAGAATTAGAATTAGAATTATTTATTTCTCAGAATATGCTACATACAGTTGATTTGTAAATTGCTTATTGATTTATAATAGAATAAATGATTTTCCTAATACAATATTAAAAATACATTATTTTTACAATACAAATTTACTATTCTATTTATTAACAGTAATTTTATTATCATTGTATATTTTTTCCCAAAACGCGAATAAAGATGATGCGTTAAAACGCGAAACCGGTTGGTATTACTAAAGAAAAACAAAGTAAAATATAGTACAAGTGCTTTTAATCTATATTAATAATTTCGTCAAGGGTTACGGTAGACTCAACCGAAACCTTAATTAAATTATTAAGCGTAAAAAAATTATAATTTTGAGTTGACAATATATATGCGCAAAATTCGGATTGTCGAATACCTACTTTGTAAAATAGTGATTAAATATTCTAACCGCGCTGACAGACAAATCGGCCATATTTCTTTAAAGGTTACAAATATGTGACGTAAATGGCGTAATATATTAAAGTTTCGTAGAACCGAGCGCAGATTATCGTGAAACTTATTTCTCTTCGTTCATAAAAGAGTAGAAATTAAAAAATAGCAACACTATAGTGTTGTCTTTATTAAACTAACATACACAATGCATAAATTTATCGTTATCTTTTCAAACGTAAGATAGCCTTTCATCAATGAAAATTCTTCACGTATTAATACACTAGCGATCGCCTGCGGCCGAAATTCAACCATAGACCATACAATAAAATCTCATTTAAGTTTGATAACTAATTTTAGCCGTAAGAAAATTGTAAGTTTACATGTGTGTATCATGTATGTCACTTAAATGTAGTATGTGTAATGTTTATTTTAATTAATTTAATGTATTTTTAATGCATTTCATTTAAAAATATTAGGGTTCTGCAGTCCTCCGCAATTTGAACTTTAACTGCGGCAAGTTTCATACTCCACTGTTCACGTATGTGTCTTAAAAAGGGATACAAAGTTTTCCCATATATATTAGTACGTGAAGGAAAATCTTTGGACTCCTTTTTAAGACAGTAATAACGGTGGAGTATGAAAATTGGCAAAGTTAAAGTTTGTATTGCGGAGAAAAGCAGAACCCTAATATTTTTAAATATAATTCATTAAAAACATATTACATTACTAAAATTAAATATTACACACACCACATTCATGTGACGTACATGATAACATTCACACATGTAACATTTACACATGTATAGTATAATACCTTCTTCAGAGCTTGGCTATACGAGTCACTAACATCGTGGCTACTACTTAGGTGGTATAGTTTTGCATTGTCTCGCCCGGGTCTGGTACCACCGCCTTACCTATTCCTGCCGCAATAGCGTCAGTGCTTGTCACTGTCGTGTTCCGGTTTGGGAGGTAAGGTAGCCGGTAAACTTATGCATGTGGCTTAAGACCACGCCACAAGATAGTAACGCACCATTAACACCTTTGGTGTTTATAAGCGATGGTTGACTCTTTCCATCAGGAGACCCATCTGCTTGTTTGCTATCTTATACTATAAAAAAAAACATAAGGACATAGGGACAGACAGAGAAAGCGACTTTGTTTTATACTATGTAGTGATTAGTCTATGGCTACAGGCAATCGCTAATAAAATTAAATACAAGTATATAATACCATCTTAAAACGATATTTAGTTGATATGTTCTAGGCAAAATCGCACTAATTGGAAATTTCATACTGTCCGTAGTTTACTGGGACGTTCCTTTGTTTTGTATATAAATCACAAATTGTATGAAAAAACTGAGGAAAATTGTAACAGTTTAGTGCAGCCTCGAATTCGGCAGGATTCTCATCCTCTGGTCCAACATTCTGTGCTTAAAGTCTCACTTCACATATTCACTTTAACTTTGCTAAAAACACTAGTGCGATGTTAATCATTTACGTACCTACAGCTCATGATATTAAACTTTGCAAATTGAAATACCGATGTAAAAGATGCTAAGCAACGCATCACATATCATTGTATTTTAGTGACAAAAATTCTCCAAATCGTTGCAATTCGCCTATTGTCAAAGTTTCAGGAACTGAAAGCCAATCTGATTAGATCGCTTCCCTGCCAGCGTATCAATGTTCACTGACCCTTTTCACCCACTATCGCATACTCCATTACTCGCAATTGCTGTCGTAGATGAATTGGATTGCCTCGAAAGTTATCGCAAATTTATTATCGTTAATTAAATTTTATACCAATGATATGTGCTTATCGTCTTGGTTTTTGCTCGCATCGAATTACATCGAACACCTTGCTATACCTTATTGATCGTATATCATTTACTGTATCATTCTCAAAAATACTATTTTCGACTTACTCGAGCCACAAAAAATTAAGTACAGACATTGGTATAAAAAAACCCAAGATACACAATCAGTGTCTCAAAAACGGCCTCTGAAAACGAGCGCAACATTTTAAATTGTGCGCTCATTTCAAATAGAATCACATCGATCGCGAAACTGTCAATTTTATTACTTTTCGTACATTGCTTTTTAAAAACAAACATAAAACCTTGCGCTTAAGTTTGGATATGCAAAAACACATACTTTTTTTACAGAAGAGGGGGCAAACTAGCAGAAGGTGCAACTGATGGTAAGTGATCACCGCCGCCCATGGACATCCACAATACCAGAGGTCTTGCAGTTGCGTTGCCGGTCTTTTAAGAATGAGTAAGCTCTTTTCTTGAAGGCCCCCAAGTTGTACCCGTTCGGAAACACCCCAGCCGGTAATTGATTCCACAACAAAGTAGTGTAAGGCAAAAAGTGGTGAGAGAAACGCACAGTTGTGGATTTCCAGATATCGAGATGGTGAGGATGGAATTTCAAATTTTGACGCGATGTACGATGATGGAATTCGGCGGCAGGAATTAATCCAAATAATTCGTCGGAACACTCCTCAAGAAAGATACGATAGAAGACACAGAGTGAACCAACATCTCTGCGCAATGCCAAAAAGTCGAGCCGTTTCAAAATAGCCAGGTCGTCAACGATTCGAACCGCTCTACGCTGAATGTGATCAAGAGGAAGGAGTTGGTACTGAAGAGCTCCGGCGCAGAGATGAGAACAGTACTCCATGTGGGGCCGAATTTGAGCCTTATAAATTTGTAGACGATGGGCCGGTAAGAAGTACTGTTTTGCTCTGCTGAGCACACCGAGCTTTTTGGAGGCTAGTTTAGCCTTACCTTCCAAATGATCGCGAAACTGAACGTAATTTGATATGTCGACTCCCAGAATCCCGATACTAGCTGAGGCTGCCAGAAGAGTATCCCCAAATCGAGGTGACATGACAAAGGGTGTCTTTTAGCGGAAAACACGCAAAGCAGTGTCTTCTTGGGGTTAAAGATGACCAGGTTTTGACGACCCCATTCCGAGACATCGGTTAGTCGATTCTCAACTTCAGATTCAAGCTTGTTTCGGCTCTCTTCGACGTGTTCCCGAGAAATACCGCTTCGGCCGGAGTATGTAGCATCACCAGTACTGTCATCTGCATAGCAATGTATGTTGCGAATTCGCATTATGTCATTGATATGCAGAAGGAACAGTGTCAGTGATAGCACGCAGCCTTGTGGAACACCAGCATTGATAGATTTAAGGTCAGAGCACGCATCGTCAATTACGACCTTGATGCTCCGATCAGCCAAAAAACTAGTGATCCACTTGCATAATTTCTCGGGAATCTCATAGGAAGGCAGCTTCGCTAAAAGCGCTTCGTGCCATACCCTATCAAAGGCCTCCGCTATGTCTAAACTAACTGCCAATGCCTCCCCCTTGGACTCAACTGCTTCCGCCCGCCGATGTGTCATATTTTTGCCATATCTATAACTACTTGTGTGAAATTAGCGATAGTTTTTAGTGTCAGTTTTGTTCGGGACTGTGCATTTTGGATTTTTTATATCAATGAGTACAGAAGTCAATCTCATGTATGTACTTCAATTTTCAGACTTACGCTAGGCAGACGCACTATGGTTATCAACTTTGGCTTATACCCAATAAGTGATAGTGACTCTCGTATCCAGGTGCTTGATTTATTGTTGAGAATGAAACAGGAATAACGGAAATTTAAACTAATAATAACTACAATATTTTAATGTTATTGTTATATCTATTACAAATTTTCTTTACAAAAATTTCACTGACTCATGGCTCCAGCCGCGGGTGGTACTCGCGCTTGCACTATTCCAAATCATTCCGAGATATCATGCTCGTGAGAGGTGTATGTGTGCGTTGCTTGAGTGCCTTTTGCATGTATATTTACTTCTGCACCTATTTGTTTTGTGCTTGAGCACACTAAGTAATATTGAAATATCTTCATCAAAATAGTTAATAATTCATATGTTACATTTAAAAATGTAACATATGAATTATTTATGAGTGAAGCAAAACAAGTAATCTTTGAAAATCATATAGCAAAGAAGAATTTCGCCACGTCCAACCTGACGACATTAGCTCATAGCGGTAGAGCGTTCTAGTTTTAGGGAGACGGTTGCAGGTTCAAATCCTGCGTTTTGATATTTTTCTTTGTTGTTTTTGAAATTTTGCAAGTTTTCCCAGGGAAGGGGTGAGTGCTATAATACAAAAATAATTAGAAACATGTTATCTGACCTAATGTGACATATATCATGTAACATATTTACATTTCTAAGCCTCTAGTACTACACAGAGACTATGTAATATTTGAAAGTCATTCTTTTTTTAAATATCTGGACACTTTTCAAATTATCCGCACAAACAAAGAGGTAAGTGCGGAGTTCAAATGGAAGCACACAAAGCCTTTGATGGCCATTGTTGCTGATAACAAGGCAGACGCGCTTTAACGTATATTCCAAGTTTTTATATGAAAAGTTTACTCGCCTATGTAACACACAAATAGTTTTTGGCATTCTGTTACTAGTTAGTAAAAAGAAATGCCTAATTCTATAGTTTCTAAAAATATTTTGTATATGGCTATAAATATTAAAACTTCCGCTTCATGGTGAAATATGTTAAGAGAAAGGATCTTTCTTATTCCAATAACATCTATAAAACTATTTAATTAAACTAGTTTCTAGAAAGTTATTCCATTTGCATCGTATTATTACTTTATATGCTCATAAGATAATCTTTTTTTTATATATCATAAGATAGCAAACAAGCAGATGGGTCTCCTGATGGTAAGAGTTAACCATCACCTATAGACACCAAAGGTGTTAATGGTGCGTTGCTATCTTGTGGCGAGGTCTAATGCCACATGCATAAGTTTACCGGCTACCTTACCCTCCAAACCAGAACACGACAGTGACAAGCACTGACGCTATTGCGGCAGGAATAGGTAAGGCGGTGGTACCAGACCCGGGCGAGACAATGCAGAACTCTACCACCTAGTAGTCACGATGGTAGTGACCATGATAGTAGTGATTACAGAGCCAATCGGTCGCCTTTTACGACCTGCCTGGCGAACGGCAGTTGGTCTATTCTTCAAAGGAGCCCGGAACCAACAATCTTCTTATATATAAAAATTAAATTGCTGTTCGTTAGTCTCACTAAAACTCGAGAACGGCTGAACCGATTTGGCTAATTTTGGTTTTGAATTAATTGTTGAACTCCAGGGAAGGTTTAAAAGGTGAGAAAGTATAGAAAAACATTTAAAAAGTTAAAAAGGCAGAATAACGTTTGCCGGGTCAACTAGTATATAATATATATAAATTATGTGTCACGTTTTTTGTCCGCTGTGGATTTCTAAACTACTGAGCCGATTTCAATGAAATTTTGTAGATAGCTTCTGTTTGGTCCAACTTCAAAATTAGTTGACTTATATGTCATTGAATGGTAGAGAAAACTATTCATTAGCTGTTTTTACTATACGAATATAAATCTAAAAGAAAAATAATGTATAATGACATCTAGTTATTCTATTATTTTTTTTCAAAAGGTTAAAGTCGGTCAATTTCCGAAAGGATATTATACCAACTAATTCAAATAAATTCTTTTATTTCGCCCCTTTGTCAAGAGTAACTTCCAGCTGTTTCTTTTATTTATGACCCCCCTAAGATCAACAGTTCAATTTAATAGTTTTTTTGTTGGCTGAATATCTAATTATTGCAACCTTTTCAAGGGACGTATATCTTATTAATTAAATTGAACCTGTGGAAGGGCGCTCGATAAATAATAAATACTTCCACTGTGCCCTGATCGTTTAATTATAACCAAATTGCAGAACAATTTGTCCCCTGTATACATATTAAATTAAGGCTTGTAGATAGGAATTTGAGCAATAGCTTTCATTGCTTACACATATTTAGAGATACCTTAAATCTTATATATTTTTTTATATTTCCATTACAAGCTAATACATATATTCATTCCTAAATTTGCACTTTTCAATGCCGCTTGAACTAAGGGACTGTAAAAACCTTATTACAGTTTATCTAATACTAAAATTATTTGTAGCAGTTTTTGTATATCCCTTACAAGTAGTGCCCGCTAACAGAGACCACACTATATTTTCCAAATTTATACGTTACAAAGTACATTTTAAAAGTTGGTTGACTATTACTCAAAAACTTATAAAGCGTTATAAGCCGTAATAGTTTTCCTTTTAACTTCATTATATTTACTACTAGCTTTTGCCCGCGACTTCGTCCACGTGGAATTCGCAATATGGCGTCTCGAGAACAGGCATAAAAGCTAACCTGTGCTGTTTTCTGTACCCCGGACAAAATTGTATGCAAAATTTCATAACAACCATTTATGGTAACCAGTTAATAACTGACGTATTTATTTTCGTTCTAAACTATTTGTCAATAGTTATACCAGTCATCTGATGCAGAAATCTGATCTGATGCACTTTTCTAAAATGTTTTAAAATTTCTAAAATGTCGATTAGACCCATATTTTCTGAGAAATTGGCAAAAACTGAAAAATAACCCGTTTTATTTTCTTACACATAAAATGTTCTCGGCCATTGATATGATTCTCGGCCCTATAGAGGCCAAGATTGTAGGCTTACGTTGTACACATATTTTACGTATTTTTAAGATAGTAAAATTGCAGTTATAACAGGTACTAAAAACGGATAAGTATATTCTAAAACTGACTATCCGAGGTTATAGCCATTAAACAAACACCATAAAATGTAGACGCTGACTTATAATGAGCCGTACGATCGAAGGTTTCTATACATTTCCGGTCTCACGTTTAACTGGTTTAATCACCCATAGCCTTTGAAACTTATGATGTCTGTAACTTACGAATTACAAACCTAATGACCTTGTAATTTTTAAGGGACATTCTTTATGGTATCTCCTTTGGAACAAAAAATTATAACGGGTTCCCGACTACAGTTTAATGAATTAAAGCTAAATATATGTTTTGACTTTTATCCCCTATCCCACGGGAACGGTTCCGAATTTTGGGATGAAAAGTACCTTATATGTTGCTCCAAACTCTTATCTATCACCATGCCATATTTCATCATTTTCTGTCCAGTAATTTTTGCACAAATTGCACAATTTTAACAGATAGACAGACAGACAAAAATTCAAATAATTAGTTTATTCGCTTCTGTTATCGATATTTTAACTGACCCCATTAATATTTTTCAAAAAACTTCTATGTACAGAAATCAGATTACTCTGAAAACCAACCGTGTAGCTGGCAGAGGGGGAAGGGGAAACACTTGGCTCTAGCAAAAATTAGCAATTTTAAGGTTAATATTTTGTATTGTGTAATCTAACTCCTGATTTTACTTGCCCTCCTCAACCCATCTTCTGTTCTGAAAATGTACATTTAGAAGCTAACATAACACGGCATGAACTCGATAAACAGTTAAAAACAAAAAATACAGCACCCGGTAGTGACCAAATTTCATACTCAATGATAAAAAACCTTCCAGATAATGCTAAAAACACCTTAGTTCATATTTATAACACGTTTTTCTCCTTAAGTTTTGTCCCTGTCCAATGGCGAAACATTAAAGTCATAACTATCCCAAAGCAAGGACGACCACTTACATCGGCCGCAGCTCTAAGACCTATTTCATTAATATCGTGCATGTGTAAAATTTTTCATTCCATCATTAACAAAAGGCTCGAATGGTTCTTAGAACATAGCTGTCTATTTTCCGAACAGATGACTGGTTTTAGAAAAGGTCGCTCTAGCTTAGATAATCTAAATATGCTCATCACGAACATACAAATTGGTTTTTCCAAAAATCTTTCTACTGTTGCATGTTTCCTCGACATTGATAGTGCATATAATAATGTAGACGTCACAAGTTTAGTACTTACTTTAGATAAACTTAACGTAGGATCAAAATTTTGTAAATATTTATGGGCGTTCCTAAAAGAAAGATATTTAAGCATTGAAGACACACACCAAAATATTACAAGAATAGCTAGGCGTGGTTTAGCTCAGGGCGACCCGCTATCCCCACTTTTATTTAACGTGGCCACTATTAAGATTTGTAAATCTATATCTGACATCTTAAATATAACACAGTACGCGGATGATTTTGTAATTTTTACAACTGCAAAAGATGCTGAGCAAGCTTCTAGGCTACTACAATGCGCTCTCGATAAACTGTGTACATTATTTGGCCATCTCAATCTTGAACTATCACCATCGAAAAGTAAAATATGTGTATTTAGTAAAGGTTGTAAATATGTCCCTGTAAAGATAGAACTTAATGGTCATAGGCTAGAGATATATGAAACTGTTAAATATTTGGGAATGTGGTTGGATAGGTCTCTTAGATGGGGAAAACATATAAATGAAACCGCAAGTAAAGTGCTGAAATTCCTTAATATCTTGAAAGTATTAGTAGGCCCTGGTTGGGGAGTACACCCTAAGCATCTTAGGAAAATATATTTATCATTAATAAGAAGCCGAATTGATTATGCTAGCTGGCTTTATGACAACAGTGCTAAATGTCACCTATTAAAACTTGACAAAATACAAAACCAAGCTATGAGGATCATTGGCGGGTTTGTCAAGTCTACTCCAATACACGTCATGGAAAGCGAGATTTGTCTTCCTCCATTGTTTATACGTAGACGCTATTTAGCGGGTAAGTATTTTCTTAAAGTAAAATCAATTCAACCCAGTCTTAATTATAGTCTTACTTCTGAGCTATCAAATCTATGCGGCACTAGATACTGGTATAACAGGAAAAAACCCTTATTAACTCAAATATTTGAACAATTTAATTCCTTAGATATCCATTTTAAAAATAAATTAAATATGTTTGCGCTTAATACGTGGGTCAACAATTTAAATGTTAGTAAAATTATCTTTCTTGATATTAAAAATCTTAATTTTTCTAAGCAGAATTATCACACTATCCATTTAAAAAATTTATGTATCAAGCACATTAATCATTTATTCCTAAACTACTACAAAATTTACACTGACGCTTCCAAATCTGACGTAGGTATTGGAGCAGCCTTCTATGATCCTCAAACTAAGCAGAGTATGAAATTTCACATCAACCCTGAAATTTGCATAATGGAGGCTGAATTAATCGCTATATCTGAAGCTCTGGCATACGCGGACGGAATTGATCAAGATGAGGTTTTGATCTTGACAGATTCTAAGAGCTCACTTCAGCATTTGGCTCGTTGCACCTCGACTTTTCGAGGTACACCGATAGCCTACGTAATACTAAACCAGTTGTCTAAACTTGGGGATAAAGGCATAACTATAGCTCTGCAGTGGATACCATCTCACACTGGCCTTGAAGGTAACGAAATAGTTGATACATTAGCAAAACAGGCTATAACTGACGGGGATACCTATAATTACTTGCCGCACTATGCCAACTTCATAAGGACTGTAAAAGATGAATGTAATAACAAATTTCGTGAATACTTTGATGAGAGATCCAAAGAAAAAGGCATATGGTACAAAACAATCCAACCACATCCTCTTAAGTCTCCTTGGATTGACAAGGCAGCATTCAACCGTTGTGTCACCGTGAGTGCTCTGGGATTGCGTTCCGGACACATCCCTGGTTGCAAATTCTCTTTTTTAATGAAAAAAGCTACGTCACCCCACTGTCCATCTTGCAATATTGTGGATGATGTTTATCATATTCTGATGGAATGCGTCCGGAACAGCCATCTGAGGGTATTCACGCGCTGCAGCCTGATAGGGAGCTGTAATAGTATCCTGGCGGAACCTTTATCGGACTCCGCCAGACTACTATATAATCTAGCAATTAAGAGACCCCCATAGTTAGTAGTTATTTTGTTATGTGTAAGATGTATGTATAAGATGTTGTTATGTATAAGATGACTGCACCAGGGCGACGTAATCGTTTTCACGACAAAGCCCTTTTCCTAGAATAAAAAAAAAAAAAAAAAAAAGGTTAATATTTCGGAAAAGAGTCTACTAATTAAGAAATTGTTTTTACAAACATTCGATATTTTTATAAATCTATCTAATGACCACACTATGGGGTAAACGAAAAAAATAATAACATTCTATATGTAGAGGAGCTACCCTAAAAAAATATTTTTTTAAAGATTTTGTTACCACTTTGTTGCCGTGACTAATATGTATGTTCATGTCAAATTACAACTTTCTAGTGCGAAGGATCTTTGGGTTAGACTGCGGACGAACGGACAGACAGGCACACGGACATAGCGAAACTATAAGGGTTCCTATTTACCTTGGAATCCTAAAAAATAATACCGTCGCAAAATAGTGCCCATTGCGTATACGTGTTCACGTAAAATATATACGTGGACACACCACGACACACCCACAGCCCGTTTTTACCTCCGAATTCGGCCAATTATGAACCAATTTGGAAAAATATTTTTTTTCGTTTAATATGATATACACTCCGCGTGGTCATATTTTAATCTGGTGAAGATCTGATGCAGGGTTCTGGAGATAAAGGAAATACGAAGCCGGTTGTTGCAGTTTTATTGCGTCAATTAATTATAACAATTTCTATTTGTGTGAGAATACTTTCGTATAATTGAATTGGTAATAATACTCCATTAGAATAATATTAATCAGAATTATCTCCCATTTAAATGTCCATACAATCTACACAAAGAGTGCCAAAATAATTAAGAGTCGTAAAACGTGCACCCCTGATAATATATACCGCGGTATGATAACTTAAGTACCTTCATTAGACTATACAATTTATGATTCACCTAAATTTGAAAGGTCGGCTACGACTTTTTACTAAAATTTTTACGTTTTAATATGAAATATAACAAGATAAGTCCGTTATAAATTTTCGGTACCTAAATTTGATAACAATATGTAATGTTTTACGTTGTGGATTGAATAATGAGAATGTTCTGAGAATTCGTAACTCCAAAAACATCAGACGTGGATTTTGTTAAGGTTTGAACCAATATAAACAATTCGTCTGAAGGAGTAACAACTACGTCAAATGTTTGTTTTTATGATGATTAATTAGAGCAATTTGATAATTAAAACTTACATAATGTTAATTTGGATAGATGAAGATACCGTTTAGCTTTTTTAGCTTTTAGACAATGCTAAACGGATTTTTTTCTCCTTTGTCGGTATATATACCTTGGTGTGGGTTTAACTTTTATCCGATTATTCCGATCTGTTATCCTGAAGAATTCACCCTAGGGTAAATTCCGGGAAACATATGTCCTAAAAGTTACCCTGTGCTAGGTTAAAAAATGGAATTTACTTTGAGGTCCTATTGCGATTTTTCACCCTAGGTACAGTCAGCGTGTCTATTTATAAAATCTATATGATTTTTATAACATAATTGATTGTTGTTATATTTTGAACCCAGTTAAACGGTGCGGAGTAGCACCAACCGTGAGAGCCACTAAAGCAAACAAAAGAACAGATTTTTTTCACTACATATATTTTTCTATTACATTTACAATCTCAACCCAAAATTGACCAAAAGCTTGTACAGTTAATCTCATTAACAATTTACGTAGTGCTGATGGTTGGTGCCTTGGACATAAGTATTCATCATTAATGACATTAATACATTCATCAGGTCGACAATAATTATTGTTTTTATGCGTGCTCTATATCAAGTGTATTAGAAAATCTTTAGTCAAGTGTACATTATCGAGGTGATAAATAGGAAGTGACTATAGATAAAAAACCCTATTATTTATCCAGTTTAAGGTTAAATTCTCAGACATACGTTTCCCAGAATTCACTCTAGGGTGAATTTTTTAGGGTAACAAATCGGAATAACCTTTTATCCCTTAAAAGAAAATTTATAACGCAACGTGTTTAGGTTGTATTTATTATACATGTTCAGCGTGGACTGATAAAGTTACAAGAGGCGCGATCCAGTGTAGATTACTTCAACTATCTTTATACTATATTATATTTTATAATATTTCTGTGAAAAGCGTATCGCACTGTAAGCTCCAAAGCTTTACCCGTTTTTTTAGATGTATTTCCATTATATTTAGAAATTTAGTATCGGGCGTCAATGTATTACAATTCGATGAACTTTACTAGCCAAAAATTTAACAACCCGTTAGTTCAAACAAAAATACACAGTATAAGTTAAGGTTGCGAAGGACTGCAGAAATCCAATATTTTTCAATAATATCCATTAAAAATACACTACATTAATAAAAATAAATATTACACACACTTAGTTCGTACATGACGTTATTCACACATGTATGCCGTTTACAGCTAAAATCTGTTATCAAACTTACGAGTCGAATTTCGGCCACAGGCGATCGTTAGTAAATTATAAATTTAGATAAACTGCACATCACATTTTTTAGGAGTATAATCTCTGGGAAAACAAACGTAGCCAAATGCTTGATAGTATACGATGTATATCCGGTGTAATCTTCTACTCCAACCTCGTGGGAACATGTGTCAATTTCCGTGTCTTCAGGCGATTTGTCATACTTACTTCTAGAAATAGATTTAAATACCTAAACAATCGTGGTGCAATAGCAATCAGGCCTAACCTGATTGTAAACCTCTCATTTCTTAGCATTTTTATGCTTTCACTATATCGCTGTCTCCTGCTGAAAATGGTGGGAAACTGGATGCATTTTCCTACTCCTCCTATGTATATGTATAAACTTCTGATTTATTTTGTTGCACTTTTCAAGACAACTTAGCTTTTCTCCAGGGCACCCTGAGCTCACAACCCAGTGGTTATCAGTAAGGTTGCCACTGGTTTACAGAAGTGACATTGATGGGAACGAGAAGTGAGCAAGTAAATATTTGGATGAGATTTATTCGTGGCCAAAAAATCAAAGTGTAGGCTCATAAGGTCAGCAGAGATTCAGTC
Organism: Apodemia mormo; assembly: GCA_036924255.1. Classification (NCBI taxonomy): domain Eukaryota; kingdom Metazoa; phylum Arthropoda; class Insecta; order Lepidoptera; family Riodinidae; genus Apodemia; species Apodemia mormo. The sequence continues at coordinate 1,778,150 of JAUPFN010000009.1, read as the reverse complement.
ATTCCAAAAAAAACAATGTAATTTCGTATTCGGAGTCCCTGGAAATATTACAAAAGGCTAAGGTGAACCGACTTCATCAAAACGCTTGCTTATAAGTGGTACAAAGCGTTCGAAAACAGTCGACATGTGGCGGAAGATTTACCTTGTTCTAGTAGGCCATCAATGTCTTCAACTGAAGTTAAGATAGCAAATGTAAAGGACTGTAAATCCTTATTCAAGTCTAAGAAAGATAGCTTCTGAACTTTCTACGTCGCACAAGTCGATACGTACAATTGTAAATAATTGATATAGGGTATAAAACATGTTGCCGCTTGGCTAGTCCCGAAAAACATGTATTGTCTCTAAAAACTCAATCGCATAAGAGTTGCTGAGAACATGCTAGAACCAATCAATTTCGACCCAACATTCACGAGACGCATTCTGTTGATGAAACGTAAGTTTACGAGTTTGACATGCTAAGTAGTTAACGAGCTTAGAGTGGCGCTCCTCCATTAAACTGAAACTGGAAAAACACTAAATTCGTTTAAAAGTTGAATGTTTTCTTTGAATACTACGGTATTGTGGACTGTATTCTATGGACGGTATTCTAGCCGGAAGTTTAAACGGTAAATAAAACATATTGTTTAAGCGTTATGCGGCATTAAAATAGCAATTTGATGGATTCTTTGACGAAAACCTGGACAGGCTGGACCAACAGGGGCAATAATGCGTTTGGCTAAATGTTATGAGCGTATTTTATAGTCTTTTTAATACACTAACGAGTCTAAAGACTAATGAAATATGCCAAATATCAAAGTTGATTTATCTATATAAAAGGCAAAAGTGACTGACTGATGTCAACGCCATGTCAATAGGTCAAACCGTTAAGGCTAGAAACTTAAAATTTCGCACATTTATTTCTCTTATAATGTAAGCATTCACTAAGGAAGGACAACGTCCATATTTTTTGGAAAGATTTGCACAAAATTTCGCATGAATTGTGTATGGCAAAGATAAGGAGTTGTGTTTCAACGTTTTTCGAATTTCAGCCCCTTAGAGAGTAAAATAGATATATAAACGTACAAGTCAAACCCTTAGGGTTTGACTTGTACGTTTACCTTACCTACAGGGGGTGAAAAAAATGGTATGGAAAATGGTATGGTTATAAAAATGGTAAACTTAAAATAAAGTGATTTTCGACATAACTTTGAAATTTTTAAACGAATAATTTTTCGAGCTTCTACAATATTTTAGTACTCCGTCAAATGCAGTTTCAAAAATTAAAATTGAATCAAGCTTTAAAAATTACAGCTTTTCAAATATTATTATTTTGTTGCTTCCAAACTTACTTAATGTTTTTAAAATTTTCTGGTTAAAATACCGATGAATTTAAAAATTTAATCAGCTTTTCTCTCTACGAAAGTGAGCCAAAAACCATAAATTTGATCAACATTGATCAAATTATTTGGGATTCATTAATAACAAAATTTATTGAAAAAAATGTGTTTTAATTTTTTTAAAAGATGTTATTGTCATTTAAACTTGAGAATTTTGAACTCTGGAAAAATTCTTAGCCCGCCATTGGTGACGTCTGAGAGACCGGGTGATTCGAAAGATTCGAATAAATTTTTCACCCGCCGTCGATTCGAGTTGCGATTTCGAGTTACTGCCTCATTTTAAGTCCCATACCGTTGGTACCACTCATGAATTTGTTACGGATGCACGTTCACGAGTATCCACAGCACCAACCCGGTCCGTAAGACCAGCGTCACCAAATATGTAAGTAAAATATTTATAATATTTTAATATAATAAAATACATGTCATATTTTTTGTTACAAGGATATATATTTTTGTTTAACAATGTCCTAAGATTGACAAAGGCTGATTTTAATTAAAAAAATTAAACATTTTTACTAATTTTAATTTTTTTATAAACATATTTGACCGCCCCGTTGGTCGAGTCAAGATCCTGACTACGCAATCAATGGGACGGGACGGGACTCGAGACTGTGTGATGAGCATAGATGTTTGTATTTCTGGGTTTGGGTGTTTATTATGTACGTAAGAGTATTTATATATGTATTTCTATGTATTAGTATCGTTGACTAAAACCCATAACACAAGCAAATAATTTGCTTACTTTGGGGTTAGATCAGTAAGTGTAATTTGTCCCGTGAATGTTTATATGGGTAAATAGAATATTTTTAGTGTTGTGAGTATATTTTTTTAATAAGTAATAAACAATCTGTGATCGACTGAATTGTTGTGTTTTATTTTCATAAATGTGTTTATCATTAAACCTACTCTAACTAAAAGTAGGATAACTAACCAATGGTTGGCAAAATCCTAGGCTGAAAACACTGGTCTATGAGACCAACGTCACCAATGTTGTAAATGAAATTGACGTCACCAATGGCGGGTTAAGTATATTTTTCGTTCTATAAAGTATAGTTTTTGTTCTATTAAGCTTAAAATACCTCAATTTAGCAGGACTTTTCAGGGATGTCATGCAAGGCGACCGATACAGATTTTTAACTTGCCGCTACGTATACGATAAGGAAGTTAGTAATGATATTGCCCCGATTTTCGAAAACCCGAGTTTTCACCGGATGTACATTTTGAGGTCATAGGAACCTTTTTCTTGATTCTGCTCAACTTTTCAAAATTTTTTTTTGGCTTTTTCAAAAATTTTGAAAAAGCCAAAAAAATATTTGATGAAATAGATTATTTTTAATATAATCTAATCAAGTCTTTTAAAAAAAAAACTGGGTCCAATGCATAAATTGCATCAAAATCGGTTTATTTTTTCGGGAGTTATCGTTGACGAAACATTTTGAAAAAGGTGTTTTTTTCAACAAATCTTTTTTATATCTATATAATTTTTTGATTTACGTTATTTTAGTACAACGTTTCAAAAATTAAAATCGATTAAATTTTAAAAAGTAACAGCTTTTTGAATATTAAAATTACAGCTGTTTACAGGAAATTTAGGTACTAGTTAGTCACCTCTATGGTCTAGTGGTCCGGTGTCGGAATTTACCACACGAGGTCCCGGGATCGATTCCTGGGTCGGGCAAAAAAAAATTAATTTTCAGTTATCTGATAAAAACAACGTTTCTTGGGATTGCAAAGTGCCCGGTTCTCGATAAGCTTGCCACCTATCACATTTGTCGGGCCAAGTATCTTCGGCTAATCTTGGGTGCACTTGTTGTACCACTGCCTACGCTTTTGGGGATACGGGCGTGAAGATACTTTAAGTACTTCGTATTTTTAAAATAACTTCCAGGCTAAAATACCGATTTATTTTAAAATCTGATTAGCTCTTTTGCTAAAAGATTTCATCAAATACCGTAAATCGGATTAAAATCGGTTGATTCGTCCGGGATTTATCAATGTTGACCTTTTATAAAAAAGTTTTTTATTTACATTTCTTCGACATGTTTAACCTAATCAAACAATTTAGAGCACAAAAATTACGTTGAATGTTATTCGAATGATCAAAGTCGGTCATCATTTCGAAAAATTATATCTTTTTGAACACTGAATAACTAAGTATCGTTTATAAAAAAAACTTTCGATTTTTGAACTCTTCGAACTCTATGCTTAGGCATAGTTTTTTCTGTGAGCTTAAAATACTTTAATTTATCGTGAAATATCAGGGATGACCTGCAAGGTCAAGATTAAGATTTTTTAATAAATCCTATGTAATCAACTACGTAACGCGATAGTGGGTTACATAGGTGTGTTATATACATAGCAGGTATATTTAGTTAGGTATATTTAGTTAGTTAGGTATATTTAGCATAATTTTATTTTTTATTTTTTATGTTATAAGATAGCAAACAAGCAGATGGGTCTCCTGATGGCAAGAGTCAACCATCGCCTATAGACACCAAAGGTGTTAATGGCGCGTTGCTATCCTGTGGCGAGGTCTAATGCCACATGCATAAGTTAACCGGCTACCTTACCCTCCAAACACGACAGCGACAAGCACTGACGTTATTGCGGCAGGAATAGGCAAGGCGGTGGTACCAGACCCGGGCGAGACAATGCAGAACTCTACCACCTAGTAGCCACGATGGTAGTGACTCGCATAGCCAATCGGTCGCTTTTTACGACCTGCCTGACAGAACGGCAGTTGGTCTATTCTTCAAAGGAGCCCGGAACCAACACGGGGATAAATAGACAGGTATATTTAGTTTGGGGTATAGTTTGGTATATAATGTTATTTAACCTATAATGTTATTTTCATAGGTGGTTTTATGGTAAGTATTTCCTGTTAATTACAAGTTTCTATTACGTTAGTTTGTTCGATAAGTATGTAACCAATACTGAAAATATAGTATATAAATAAATATAATGAATATGTAAATATTTCTTTTATACAATACTAGCGGCTCGCCCAACTATATAGAGATGTTTAATAAAGAAGCTTATAAAGAAAGGTTAAGTAAATTCTAACGTAATTTGCGAGAGCGAAGCCGCGGGTAACTGCTAATCTCTTTTAATAGAGTAAAACCACAGAACTTTAATTCCAATAGAATTCTGATTTCGACTGCGAATTCTCAACTGCCAAACAATGTGCCAATGACACTACCTGTCGGTGCCGATTTGGAGTCCGAAGAGGAATTCCAACTGTTTTAATTTAGATTGAGCTTACGATTTCCTCGAATTTGGATCAGATCTTCCGATAACTTTTATTACGTGACTTTGTTAACTTCAGTTGAAATTGCAATGTAAAATTGTGCTCAAATGCTTAAAGGAATATCTTAGGATGACTTTAATTCAAATATATTTTATATTTTACAGATTCGAGAGTTACTTTGGGAAACTGCATAATTTAAGAAAAACTTAAGAAACCGATTACTTATTCATTAATTCTTGTTCAGTAAAGTACTGCTTAATATTATTTACGGTGGTTTTTATATAATTAAATAAAAACAAGCAGAAGATTCTCCTAATAAAGGACAAACCATTACCTATAGACACTAAAGATGTTAATGGTGAAGACACCAAAAAATGTTAATGGTGAAGGCACCATTAACATCTTTGGTGGCTATGCGTGTGGCGAAGTGGTAATTAAGAAACCAATCGGTATATACCAATCGGTTACTGAACAAGAATTAATAAGTAATCACTCATTCATTAATTCTTGTTCAGTAAAGTATTGCTTAATATTCCTTACGGTGGTTTTTTATATCATTAAATAAAAACGAGCAGGCGATTCTCCTAACAAGAAAAACCATTGCCTATAAACACTAAAGATGTTAATGGTGAAGGCACCATTAATATTCTTTGGTGGCTATGCGTGTGGCGAAATGGTAATTATCCATAGATAAATCTACTGTTTTCCTTATCCCCCAAACTCAAATGTGATAATGATAAACATTGACGTTATTGCGTAAGAAATAGACAAGGCGCTACCACTTACCAGGCCAAGACGTTGCGGAACTATACTTTCTAGTAGTCACGACGATAGTGAAATGTATAGCCAATCGTACACCTATAACGAACTGCCTGGCATAATCGCAGTTGTTCTATTCTTGAAACCCAGACCAAAACACGGGGAAGTTAAAAGTACTTTGTATGTATACAATATCCAGTAATGTCATTTATATTGCTGACTAGCTGACCCGGCAAACGTTATTCTGGCTTTTTTAACTACTCTTATTTTTTTCTATATTTTCTCACCTTTTAAACCTTCCCTGGAATTCAACAATTAATTCAAAACCAAAATTAGCCAAATCGGTTTAGCCGTTCTCAAGTTTTAGCGAGACTAACGAACAGCAATTGATTTTTATATGTAAGAAGATATTTAAGAGTAGTGTGAACGTGGAAGGACAATTGTGTAATTGGGGCCTATTTTATTTTCCAGATCTTTGGCAAGCTTGTTTCTCTTTTTATACTACTTTTCTTGTCTCAGTTGCAGTATAGAAGGCAAACATAGGAATTCTTGGTAAGCTGCAATTAAATTATCTTGATTTCTTCTTTAACTTATATATTAATTTGAAAATCATATTACATTTACGTTACAAGGTTTAAATAACATTTTAATATAAACTAGAAAGTTTTATGAGTAAAAGAAAAAATAGGAGGTTATTTACAACGTAAAATAACTCAGAGCAACGGGCGCTTAAAACTATTTAGTCAATTTTTCTTACATAGTAACACAATATTGTTTGTACGTATTTCTAAAGTAAAAGAGGGGATGGCTTTGAAAAACAAGGTGGTGTAAAATTACAACCTGCCTAGCAGAGCGGCAGGCAGCTGGCTGGACTATTCTTTAAAGGAGCCCGCGACCAACACCGCCGTGTTGGTCCCGGCCTCCTTTGCAGAATAGGCCAACTGCCGTTCCGCCAGGCAGGTCGTAAAAGGCGACCGATTGGCTATCGAGTTTGGCTATAGAGTTCTGCATTGTCTCACCCGGGTCTGATACCACCGCCTTACCTATTCCTGCCGCAATAGCGTCAGTGCTTGTCGCTGTCGTGTTCCGGTTTGGAGGGTAAGGTAGCCGGTAAACTTATGCATGTGGCATTAGACCTCACCACAAGATAGCAACGCACCATTAACATCTTTGGTGTCTTTAGGCGATGGTTGACTCTTTCCACCAGGAGACCCATCTGCTTGTTTGCTATCTGATGATATAAAAAAAAACGGAGTAAAAATATTAATTTTCTGCAGTCTTCCGCAATGTAAACTTTAACTGTGCCGATTTTCATACTCCAAGGTTCGCGTTATCGTCTTAAAAATGTAACGAAGTTTATGATTCACTTCAAATCATTTTTATCTATTTAGTATCCATCCCGGAATTAATTATACACTAGTATTGCTTAAAAAATCACACACAACTGCAATAATATAATCAATTATTTTAGTTGTATTGTATATTTTGAACATGCGACTATATTTTTTTAAATAGTTAATTTTAATGATAACTAGCAGTAACCGCGACTTCGTCTGCGTAGAAATTTTTAGAAACAAAAGTAGCCTTAGTTACTCCTTATTATATCAGCTATTTGTCAGTGAAAGTCCCGTCAAAATCGGTCCAGCCGTTTCAGAGATTAGCTGAAAAAAAAACAGACAGACAACAACTGTAAAAAAATGTTGTTCTGTTATATGTACCGTGTATACATCCATAAGCGTTTAGTAAAAAGCTGTTTAATGTAATATTACAAAAAGACACTCCAATTTATTTGTAACTATGTTTATAATTTGTTATAATTTAATTTGTATTTTATTATTTTTAACCTCTCTTGTAGATTCTATGTATTACACTGTATTGCCGTGGTTATAGGAGCATGTCGCTATTGCACGAATCATAAGAGAACATGAAATTCAAACGTCATCGATTTTGAATTCGAATGTTTGTTAATTTCAATGGCTCCTTTCATTAGCATCGGAAGTGACGTTTTATCGATAATACATATGGTATATGAGATCCAATTTCTGTCTAGGTGCCAATTAATAGGAAATTGCAGAAATTTAGCTATTATTGTCATCTACTTTACTTTTATTAAGGGCCACAATGATAAATTAACTATTCACACTATACCGCTTTCAGGGACAGTTTTCATCTTAATGCTACCAAATTATGTAATGATCTACCTCAACCTTTTTGCTATCTGCAAATTTTGACAACTTTTAAATTAAGATTAAAATACTTTTTTGTAAATTCCAAGTGGTTTTTATGGCTATAGTTTTTACTGTACATATATTATATACATATTGTAAATATGTAATTATTATGTAGTTTGTGTTTAATGATCGATATCTTTATTTATTAGGCAATTTTGACCTATGGTGAATTATTTTTTGTAAAATTTTTCTTTTAATTTATAAGTATTTTTATGAAGCTAATTATTGGAATTGTACATTATTATTTACTACTATTATTTTTATTCTTGTCAGTTTTTTTTGCACTATCGTTTCAAGTATCACCTAATCTCCACTGTAGGTTTGATGATAATCGCCTCTCTGTGTGCTGGCTGAGAGGCCTACCACTTGTTTTATTTTGTTGTTATTTGTTGTATGAATTTTTCTCCGTGTTGGCCCGGGCTCCTTTGAAGAATAGACTAACTGCCGTTCTGCCAGGCAGGTCGTAAAAGGCGACCGATTGGCTGTTTGCTATCAAATAATATAAAAAATAAACAGTTCTAATTCTTATTTATAACCATCTTTATATATTCAGTATCAAATGGACAAACCAAGAACTGACACTGATTCGTTGGTGCCATACCCAGGCAAGATCTTGAACTCTACCACTTAGTACTCACGATTTAAGCGTATTTAAGAACTGCCTGCTGGGAAGGAGATTGTTTATTATATATATTATATATTCAATTATAATTATAATTATATATTATAATTCAATGGTATATATTAAATACCACGGGTTGCATGACTTCATGCTACCCATGGTATCATCACAACGTTATAAATGATCAGACAGTAGACGTTATCAGATGTAATGAGAGTTAAATAAATAATAAAGGGCTCGAAAGTAGAATTAACGTTGAGATGAGGATATTTAAAAGAAATATATATAACTCGACTACCTATGTCCGTTATAGACTTTAAAATCATTCAACCGATGGCAATAAAGCGAAGATATTTTAAGACCACCAAAAGCTTTTCTTTTACCCGACTAAGCAAAAGGAAGTAACGTTCTTAGCTAACGCGAAAAAAGTTGCTGGCAACAGATAGTATCATATTGAACTAACAAACTATTTGCAATTTTAGTTCACTAATAAGAAATACAGGGACGTCGATTGTGATAAGGCATCATTGACTGTGCCAAAGTACTAGATTGTAGGCGAATGAACTGATTCCGTGTTAATCTGGCACATTTGAAGAATATACCATCTGCCGTTCTGTCTGACAGTTTGCCTAAAAGATTGACTGCGCGAGTCATCAGACCAAATATCCGGGAAAAACGTTGCGAAACTATACCCCATAGTAATCACAATGGTAGTAATACGTATAGCCAGTTGGTCGCCTTTTACGCCCTGCAGACGGTAGAACTGCAGTTTGGTCTATTCTCCAAAGGAGCCCAGTGCAATACGGGAGAAAATATAAAAGAAAACCTAATCGTACCTAAATATATCGTAGGTGAAGAAATCATATCGAAATGGCAACGCTTGGTGTACATGCCGCTGTCTTGAAAACGGATTAAGTATTTGTGTGGTTTGTGATCTAAAATATTGAGCTTGTTTTGTATTTTTTGTGTAAGGTCCAATCATTTTTATACATATTTCAGAGTAACACATGCAGATGGCTCTTCTGATTGAACAAAACAGCCATCGTCTATAAACACCAAAGGTGTTAATAGTGTTAATAGTAAAAGTAGTTAGTAGTAATAAATATCTAGCCACTCGGATAACAAATCCGAGTGGCTAGATATTTATACCACGTGCATAAATGTACCGGCTACCTTACCCTACTTACAAACCAGAACATAACAATGAGAGACATCGACGCTATTACGGCAGGAATAACTATGGCCCTGTTGTTCCGCAATGTGTGGGTGGTTGCGGAACTCTATCACATGGTAGTCACGATATAAGTGACATGTATAGCCAAACATTCGCCTTTTACGAGCTGCCTGGCAGAATGGCAGATGGTCTAATCTTCAAAGGTGCCCGGACCAACATGAAGGAAATGTATTATATCAGAGATATATTAACTAAGTCAACGCTCTTTCCGACATGCTGTCTACTACATCTGAATCAAATGAAATATTACACATTTAATATTGGCATCATTTAATGTATAGTTACAACAAGTTTCCGCATTTAAGTTTGGTTGGAAAGTTCCCCAGCCTTCCGCCGCCTTCTGGCAGTTTGATTGATGAGAAGCAGGCGCTGTCGAGGGCCAGGGTTAACACTGACATAGTTCTATTAGATTTCTTTTCGCTTGTAGATCAGTTATATCTATAGCACATTTTATTTATTCGTTCGCTTGACCCAATAATATTACTTTCTTTAGCTTAGTCGAGTAAAATATTAGATTATGGTAGTTTGAAACTATCTTTGTATTACCTCTTAAATGAAACCAATTTGGAGCTCATCATATAGATTTTTTATTTTATATTATAAGATAACAAACAAGCAGATGGGTCTCCTAATGGAAAGTGCCAACTATCGCCTATTAATACCAAAGATGTTAATGTGTATTGCTATCTTGTGGTTAGATCTAATGCCACATGCATAAGTTAACCAACTATCTTAGCCTCCGAAACAGAACATGACAGTGACAAGCACTGACGCTATTGCGACAGAAACAGATAAGGCGGTGGTACCAGGCCTGGGTGAGACAATGCAGAACTCTACCACCTAGTAGCCACGATGGTAGTAACTGGCATAGAGCGGTTCGAATCGTTGACGATCAGGCTATTCCGAAACGGCTTGACTCCTTGGCATTACGCAGAGATGTAAGCTCACTCTGCGTCTTTTATCGTATTTATCATGGAGAGTGTTTTGACGAGTTGTTTGAATTAATTCCTGCTGCTAACTTCTATCACTGGACATCGTGACAAAATTTGAAGTTCCACCCACACCATCTTGAGGTCTGGAAATCCACATACGTGCGGTTCTCCCGGCACTTTTTGCCTCGCACTACTTTTTTGTGGAATCAATTACCGGCAGGGGTTTTTCCAAACAGATACGACATGGGGACCTTCAACAAAAGAGCTTACTCATTTTTAAAAGGGCGGCAACGCAACTGCAATGCCTCTGGTATTGCAGATGTCCATGGCCGGCGGTGATCACTCAACATCAGGTCCACCTCCTGCTCGTTTGCCCACTCTTCCATAAAAAAAAGCCAATCGGTCGCCTTTTTCGACCTGCCGGGCAAAACGTCAGTTGATCTATTCTTTAAAGGAGCCCGGTGCAACACGGAAAAACGCAACGCGTATGTGTTGCGATCTCAGATTATTTATAGTCTCGTTTTCGCGAGCTCGTACTTGTTATTTGTAGTTCATTACAAGCGTTTTCTATAAAAAAGCGTTTTAAGTGAACATCAGCTTATTAAGCGCGTTTAGGTGTTAGATTATCACTTTAGTATCATTTAGTAATGTACTTATAATAATTAATATTTATTAACAGAGACAAGTATCTGGTAACGTTATTCGTTATTAGTTATTTCGTTATCTGGCTTTACAAAAATATTCCTTAGCCTATGTATTAGTATGTTTAGATTTAAACGTTAACAGATACTCATCAGTCGTCACTTAACATCGTACTGTCAACCAAAGTGGACTTTTCCAAACGTGTATTTTTCTGAGGAGATAAATCCATTGGAATCATTGCAATCAGCATTTACTTTTTGAATTTGATAACGGATCTGTTATAGGTAAATAAGTACAATATTTAAGCGTGTTGAAAACAATAAGCCGCGTTTTTAACCGTGACTACTACATAGTTGAGTTCTGCATTGGCTTCTTTCGGGCTTGGTACCATCGCTTTACATATTCCTCTCGTAATAACGTCAGTCCTGTCGGAATAAGTATCTAGGAAACTAAAGCATTTAGTATCAATGTCATGCAGATGGCAATGCATATTTGCTACAAGTTTCGGTAACCTCTTTCTAACTGAAAGAGAGTAAGGTACCCGATAAAGTTATACAACTACTACATACAAATAGGCTACATAAGTGTTCATATTTTAATTTTTCTTGTATTTCATTTATTTTTTCTGTTTTTCTTATTTTTCTTATTTTATTTTGTTTAGTGCCTTCTCTTAGTTTATGCTATTAATGAATTACAAATTGCTCTATAAAATGAAATCATAATGTAATAGTTACCTAAAAATAAATGTAAATAATAGTAAACTATTAAAATAAAACTGGTTTCTTGAAATACAAGCCTTGATTAGTTCGGGAACCTCTGGTAATTCTCATAAGTAAGCACAATTTGTAAATTTAGCTATTAAGCATTTATAAAGCTGCTGTATGAAATAAATTTGAAAAAAAAGGTGGTTATGTGGTTGGTATGCATTAATATTCGCTGCACGGATAGAAACACACTATTAACAATATGTAAAATATATAGGTTGCTTCTTTCCATCAGTATAAGCAACTGCTTTTTTAGTTTTCTATAGGTAAATGTTAATTTATCTTAAAATACTGCTAATAGAAAACCACGACAGTAATATTCTGAAAATGTTAATTCTAAACAAATCAGTTAAATGTACAGAATCTGTCGCACGTATCGCTTGAAACGCTGCATAGTGAATTGTTACTTTCGCAAATTATGATTTCATTTCCAGTGACGCTGCGGCTGACGGTGCAAAATTGTGAAAATTTTCACTTGCACCGCAAGTAGTTTGCCCGGAGAAGTTAGCGGAATTTATTGCATAAGATCCAACCGGTGCATGTTGCGTAACTACAACGCAAACTTTGGTATCATTTATTATTAACTTTGTATATTTTCTTTAAAAAAGTATTTTCACGCCCGTTTCAACAAAGGAGGTACCACACGACCATAAAAACTCACCCACCCTCACGATGTGGTAGGTGGCTAGCCTATCGCCAAACGGGCACTTTTACAATCCGTTGTTTTTATCAAAAAACTAAAGAAAAACACCGTTTTTGGTATGCCCGGGCCAGAAGTCGAACACGAGATCCATGTGGTCATCGCCAACACAGTGGTCCTATTCTAGACCACAGATGCAATTTATTAGAATTATTTTCTTATTATTTATTTATTTGTTTTCTAGAGATCTCTGTGGTCTAGTGGCCCGGTGTTGATATTGACCACACGAGAACTAGGATTCGATTCCTAGGTCGGGCAATTCTAAAATGTGTTTTTTTTTCAGTTTTCTGATAAAAATAATGTCGTCCGAGATTGGATAGTTCCCAATTGGCAATGAGGCTTGCCACCTATCACATTGTGTAACTAAGTATATTCGGCTAATCGTGGGTACACTGGTAGTACCTGTGCCTACCTCTTCGGGGATACGGGTTTTGTCATGCCTTGAGTTGAGTTGACCGCCTCGTTGGTCGAGTGGTAAGCGACTCTGACTGTGTGATGAGCATAAATGTTTGTATTTCTGGGTTTGGGTGTTTTTTAAATACTAGCTGTTGCCCGCGACTTCATCCGCACGGACTTCGTTTACTTCGCACAGCTCTCCCCCCCCTCCCGTAGGTGATAGCGTGATAATATGTAACCTATATGTTGACCCGACCTGTTAGTAATATTCATGCAATATTTGAAGTAAATCCATCCAGTACTTTTTGAGTTTAACCCGGACATATATACAGACAAACAGACAAAAATTCTAAAAACTATATTTTTTACTTCGATATCGATTGTAAATCACGCCCCAAGTATTCTTTTAAGAAAGTATTTAATGTACAGTTTTGACTTTCTTACGATTTTATTATATGCATAGATATTCCGGTATTTATATATGTATTTCTATGTATAAGTATCGTTGAACACCCATAAAACAACCAAATAATTTGCTTACTTTAGGGTTAGACCAGTAAGTGTAATTTGCCCCGTGAATATTCATATTTATATTTTATGCATATTACTACTAGTATCTTATGTGCTATTTATTCCATATCGTCATCTACAAGTTTGCTTAATTTCATATAAATAAGTCCACCTGTTTTTGTATGATTTAGGTACAAACATCCATTTATCCATCCATATCCGAACATCCAAGCTTTCGCATTTATAATACTAGCTGCACCATGCAGCTCGCTGTTTTTGTATGAATCCCGCGGGAACAACTCATTTTTCCGAAGTAAAGAGTAGCCAATGTGCTATATCAAGTTAAGATTTATATGTGTACCAAAAATCCAAATCGGTTTAGCAGTTTTTGCGTGATTGAGTAACAAACACCCATCCAATTCCATTGATATAAAAATTCCAAGATGCACAGTCCCGAACAAAACTGACACTCAAAACTGTCGCTAATTTCACACAAGTAGTCACAGATATGGCAAAAATATATGTTTTGGCATTTCCAACCGTAAACGCAAGATTCATAGTTGTTTTTAGAAAGCAATGTACAAAAAATCAAACAGTGTCGCGTCCGACGCGATTCTATTTGAAATGAGTGCACAATTTAAAATTTTGCGCTCATTTTTAGAGGACGTTTTTAAGACACTGGTTGTGTATCTTGGGTTTTTTACATCAATGATCTAAACATTCAAACTTTCGCATTTATAATAATAATAATATTATATAGTTTTTAAACATTTGTACACCATGCTATGGCAGAATATGCTGGTATCTTTAATTATTTTAATAACGGGTAAAACTCATATTCCTGTAAATAAATATTTTTCGTTTCATTTTATTTCAAAAAACCACAACTTAAAGTAAGTTATGTTTTTAAAATAAAATAAAAAGTGTAACACTTGCGAGTGTAAAAACAAAATAATAATTATGAAAAATAGTGGATTATAAATACGCCTCCGTAGTTCTTGATGTATACGAAAACGTAGCACACTCCAGAGACACATCGCATATAACAAGTTTCATAAAGACCTTTGAATTTCATAATTCAGCTGAAAAGAGCTGCGCGGAATAATGAATGGATTTATTAGTGTCGTGATTTATTCGTAGGACAGATATCATTTTTTATATCATGGAATAACAATCTCCTCTGCGGTGTATTGGCTTAGTGTTGGTGTTGACCACATGGTCCCGGGTTCGATTCCCGGATCGGGCAATTCAAAAGGTGTTTTTAAGTTTTCTGATATAAACAACGTTGTCCGGGATTAGATTAGTGCCCGGTTGGCGATAGGCTTGTCACCTATTACGTTATGAGACTAAGTATCTTCGTCAAATCGTGAGTGCACTGTTGTGTACCTCTGCCTGCTCGTTTGCGGATACGCGCGTAAAGATACTTTATGGAATGAGTAATAGGCAAGCGGCCGTCCATGTGGGGTGATTTTTTATCATCAGATAGAAAACAAGTAGATAATCTATCGCCTATAAACACCAAGGGTAAAATATGTATGTTGCATACATTAACTGCTTTACACTTCAAGCCGAAACTAGTCAGTGAAAGGAATTCACGCCTTTTTGCCAGGAATAGGACGGGATATTTATACTAATACCAGTCATTGATCCACGTAGCTTTGCCTGCGAATAGATTATCATGTAGATACTATTTTTCATTAAAACTTTCTTACCTATTTCAGCCTATTAGGGGATGATTTTTGAATAAAAGTGGCCTATGTTTGATCACAGATCTTCAATTGTCTCCATTCTATATTTCATTAAAGGTGTGAAAGTATAACAGACAGAAAGACTTCCTCATTTATAATATTATTAGTCTCTATATACTTATATAAACTCAAACTTTTAGACCGCTCTCAAAAATGTTACCATTAGAAAGTTATGGTGGTATACTATATACTATACTTTTATACCCGACTAAGGAAAATAAAGAAATAATTTTGGATTATACGAACAAAGTTGTGAGTAACAGCAAGCGAGATTATCAAGAGATAAGATATGTCAATCAGTAATGGATAAACACAAAAATTATTGGATGGATTTTAAACACTCTTGCACCAATATAAAGTTGATTTTTAGCTCTGAATAACATTGGCTTCTTTTTTACCCGACTAAGAAAAAGGAAGTAATTTGTGTGTGAGGTCACTCGAATGGGGTCATGGACAAAAGCTAGTTTTAAAATATTTTTCATAATATTAATATCATAAATGCGGAAGTTTAGCTTTTTGGATTGATAGATGTTTGTTAATCACGTCAAAACTACTAAACGGTTTGGATGGAATTCGGCACAAAGATAGATAGACGACCTGGAATATCATATAGGCTACTTTTTATTCCGGAAAATGATTTGTTCCCGTGGAATACGCCAAATTGTTTTTAATGTAAACAGACGTGTTTGCACTAAGAGACTCACGAATGTGACGCAAGCAAGGCATCTAACTGAATCGTGGTGTATAAATACTAAATGCCCTTTGCCTGACCCGTAAGGGATTTCATATGTAAGATGTTGTTGATATCATAAAGATTAACAACACGATTATCTTAAGTCAGTCGCATAAAAATCTTGGTCTCGTATTTCATGTTGAAACAATAAGTTTTTTCCACAGGGACCATGTTATTTGTCATACCCCAATCCACTCTGGACCCATTTGTCATCTTCGTTCACGTTTCCTTATTAACACATTACCATAATTCTTCAAGTCCCATTATAATATTGGAAAATGTGAAATATAATAAATTATAACAAAATACGAGTATTTTTAATTCAGTACTAGCTGATGCCCGCGACTTCATCCGCGCGGACTTCGTTTACTCCCCACAGCTCCTCCCCCGTAGGTGATAGCGTGATAATATGTAGCCTATAATTTGACCCGACCTGTTAGTAATATTCATGCAAAATTTGAAGTAAATCCATGCAGAGTTTACCCCGGACATAAATGACTTTCCTACGATTTTATTATATATACATATATACATATATATATATATATATATATATATATATATATATATATATATATATATATATATATATATATATATATATTCTTAGAAGTAAATATATAACATTCTTTGTAGTAAGGCAATATATGGCAGATGTGTCACAGTTTATAAAAGGCAAACGATTGGCTATATAATACGTCTCATTACCGTCAGGACTACTAGATGGTAGAGTTCTGCAATATCTCACCCTGTTTTGGGATCACGGCCTTACCTATTCCTGCCATAATAGCGTCAATGTTTGTCACTGTGGTATTTCGGTTTGGAGAGGTGACCGGTAGTCTTATGTACGTGGCATTAACACCCCACGCATAGATAACAACACAACATTAACATCTTTGGTGTCAATAGGCGGTGGTTGTCTCTTCCTATTAAAATAACCATATGCCTATTTGCTATCCTATGTTATAAAAAAGCAGTGAAATTTTTAAGTTTTAGCTAAAAATTGAATGTATGCGTATTTTTCGTGTTCTAAAGTGTACATGTATATACTTAATATTATTTTATATCAATGCTTAATATATATAAATAACGTGGTTTGTATATCAATGTGTGTCACGTTGCTTTTCAGCGATGGACTCCGAAATAACTGAATCGATTTCAAAGAAATTTTGTAATGTTTGGTCCAACCTTAAAAACTAGGATAGTTTTTAAGGTTGGACAACGTTTATAGAGTCAGCTAGCTTGATAATGTGTTATAGACTAGTGATTGTGATATGACCAAAATTCTACCATAGACTAAATAAACAAAGAATCTCATTTAAGAAAATCGTATATTATGTCTGCATATTACCACGTGCCACATAATTTAGCGTGTGTTATGTTTATTTTCATAATTTAATGTATTTCTAATGATTATTATTTAAAAATATTTTCTGCATTCACTCCCGTGTTGGTCCCGGGTTCCTTTGAAGAATAGGCTAACTGCCGTTCTGCTAGGCAGGTCGTAAAAGCCGACCGACTGGCTATCGGTCACTACCATTGTGGCTACTGAGTCTGTGTTCCCCGACGAGTACAATCTGGGAATCTTTTTTTCTCTCTTTATTTAGGATAACAAACAATTACACTACGGGTTTACAAAATTGATATTAAGTAAGTTATTAATTTATAATTTACACCGTTATCCTCAACTTGCTGCAAGTAATTCTTAATTTACACGACGATATAAGTAAGTTTAACTTGAACTTAATTGATGTTATTTATTATCTTCAAAAGAAGAGTGAACAGGTACCTTCTAGGGAAGCGCGTGTTCCATTAGGCCTCAGCTTACAATCAGGCGAGATCGAGGTCAAGCGCTTACCTATCAATAATAAAAAAAGAGTTCTGCGTTGTCTCGCCCGGGTCTGGTACCACCGCCTTACCTATTCCTACCGCAGTAGCGTCAGTGCTTGTCGCTGTCGTGTTCTAGCTTGGAGGGTAAAGTAGCCGGTAAACTTATGCATGTGGCATTAGACCTCGCCACAAGATAGCAACGCACCATTAACACCTTTGGTGTCTATAGGCGATGGTTGTCTCTTTCCATCAGGAGACCCATCTGCTTGTTTGCTATCTTATAATATAAAAAAACACGCAATTTAAATTTTGCCTGTGCCAAATTTCAAACTCCTCCGTTCGCGTAATTGTTTACGCCCTGCGTAATTGCAATACTTTCAATGTATTGCACAATACGCTTCACCGTAGTATGCAATACTTCATTCGAAATGTACGAAAGTGATCTAGGCCACAGACGTACACACACATGCACACTAATCACTCATACACAGGTATAAATTAAACTTCATTTTTTCCAAAAGAAAATATACAAGCATGTGTCTAAAGGTGCCTTTACTTAAATTATAAACTCTTTTAAAAACTAATTGTAAAGTTTCGAACAAAATAAATAGGCGCCATTAATGTAACACCATTTAAAGCTGCGTTTTAATATTACAAGGGTCTACGTTTTACCTTCTCATTAGTAATTAACATTTTAATTGAAGAATGGACCGTAATTTTGAGAGCACTTGTGAAATTGGAAGACCACTTCAATTAAACTTTGAAAATTTCGTGAATGTAGATTTTTATAAAAATGTTTGCGAGCGCTGCGTTAATTAACCGAGTAATAATTTAATTAATTAAATTTAATGGTCTTGAATATTCGTATTCAGAAAGCTGGTACCTTTGATGTGAAAACATGTGCCAGTTTCGTCGTTGTATTATTTGTTAGTAAATAGGACTCATTTAGGATTGAAAGTAAAAGAAAATAATTTACTTTCATTTGAACTCGTGTTCAGGCCTCTGTAGAAGAATATGTCACCTCCTTTACTGCTAGGCACAATAAATTTCGAGACGTCACTAACGTATTCACATAGAAGCTTAGTGGTGCTATCACGTCTCGCCCGGGCTTTGGAAAGGAAAGGCTAAAGCTGTGGTAGCTTTTACGCTTTCCTACTGCAATAGCGCTGGTATATTCTATATTTTCCATTGCCATCAGAAATGGCGTTGGTGCTTGTCACTGTTATATTTCATTTAGCATGATTGTTTCATATTTATAGTAGCGATGCCCAAGAGGGGATTTTGGTATTTAGGTACTCGAGCGCGTCATATTAACATAGGAGGGGGTACCCCGCATACTGTTAAGGCTCTACACCAAATATAGAGGGGGGTAACTATGGCAGAAAAAAAAACAAAATAAAGATAACTTCGGCTTGTGGAAATTGTCAGATTATACTTTTTTCGTAATTCTTACATGATTTCCTCCATAATAAAAGAAAATTCAGACGCGCTCGAGAATGTCAAGACAACATATTCTTTGCAACTTTGTGATTTCCACTCCCTTACGCTACATTTGAATCATAAGATTTCCTTTTTTTTATCTGGCAATTAACCCACCATACCCTAGATTTTACACTTTCAATCGTCGGCACTTGGTAAAATTCCATTATTTTTAGTTGAAACTAGTTTATCACTCACGTGTACTTTTATTTCACTATTATTATACACTAAATTATTTAATTTTATCGACCGGTTTCTATTATCGTTATCGGATAAAAATCTCAATTTTTGTGAACAGCTTCGTTTTAACGAGACGCAAATCTTTTCTATCTTCCAAAAATCTTGAATTAGATTACTAATAAAGTTAGACAGAGGGCTTTGAACTTTTTAAGGAAAAATATTTTATTAATAGAAATAATTATTTTTTGCTCAAACGTTGTGTTTGTTTAATGTTGTTTAATCGCTTGATTATTTTATGAATACAAGAAAAAACTTTTTTCCAACACATTTGACGATTTTTCAACGAGTCCTCCACTCTAAATATTCGGAATTATGAGACTTTTAAATTTATATCAATCAATATTATTATTATAATTTAAGAATTACTTTGTCCTACACGTAAAGTGGAAACTTTTATTAGTTTGATACCCTAAAGATTTCTTATTTATCTATCTTTATTAATTACTCGATTCGAGATTTTTCGAAGATAGAAAAGATAGGCGTCTCGTCAAAACGAAATTATTCACAAAAATTCAGCTTGTTATTAATAAAAAAAAGGTTGTTCCTGGGACTATTGTCTACTAGGTTCATTTCCAGAAAAGGTAATTAATGTGATAAAATAGTATCATACTTAATATACACAAAATACGATATAATTTGAAAACTTTTGACTTTCTTACATATATTCCTAAATCTTGATTGTCTTATAACACAAGAATTTTATCAATAAAAAACCACAAAACTGGATCTACAATTTATTTCCACATATTTCTTCAACCTTTCAACGTCCAATACAATTGAAGTTTAATGGAAGAATTTCAATGGTAGCACTTAATCTTGCCCTACAATACCAGGTTTTCATCTGTCAAATAAATAAGGCGGTCTTGTAATTTAATGGGTCTTAGTCAAACTTGAAGGGCCATGTATTGCTTTTTATTGCATTTCAATAACGGGGGCGAATTCAAGGACCTTTGTATTATATTCACTTGGATTTATTTCAAATGATTTTTTTATCACATTAATTCTGTTATAGCTAAATCACAAAATAAATTTCACATTGGTTTTGTTCCGTGTAAACATAAATTGACCACTTCAAATCATTTTACGCATTTCGATTAGTATATATTTTAACAAAAGCAAATTCTCAAATCTCTTTGGCCTAATCAACGTTTTCGTATTTAAAGATTTAAAAAGATATAGTAAAGAAGAGAGTTGTCATAAATTTATTGATATTTATGGTATTGAATGTTAAATTAAATGACGATATTTCTGACAGTGCTTATAAATAAACGTTGTCTTTAGTTGGCAAAGATATTGATAGTGCCACCTACTTTTTTAAGGGTGGAAAATAGCACTGCGCTGATGTTCTGGCGACATAGTCAGGAAAATCGCTGAGCTTTATCAGTACCAGTGGTCACAACGTAGTGATAGCTTTTACTCGACTTTTATAGATAAGAAGGCAGTTGCCTATCTAGTTATTAATTATCAAAAGATGGCGTTAACCAACACATGAAAATATTTTATTTTAAAAGTTACCACACCCATAGTCAGTTTAAGTCTCATAAAAAATATTATCTATACTCTAATTCAGCGGTCGGCAACACGCGGCTCTCGGCGACGTCTTACTTACCGCCCGTTAATATTTTGTAAATAATTTATAAATAATTTATAAATATCAAAATAAATGCATGAACCATCGCGATCTACCCAGTGGATCCAGCCTTAAGAACGCGCTTTGCTCTGCCCGTAAACGAACGAATGAGGGATTCGCGGGAGGGGCGCGGGTGAAACAACACGAATGCGAGCGATGACAGTTGCTTCCCGCGCTCTATCAATCGCTTTGCTGCGTGATTAGTGAAACAAGTTATTTCATCTTTACCGTACAAATTATTTTAATTTAGGTATGTGTGGGATTCCTCTTCATTTAACATTTATAAGGTTACGATATACGTAAGTAAATGATCTATGTAAGTTTCGTAATAAGCCGCTTCAATGGGTATGGATTGTTTTCGTGTTTGTTGTTTGTATTTCCTATGCTTCGCTCACATAGCACACTGCATTAAAAGTGAAGGAAGTTAATAGAAGAAAATAGAGAATTTAACAATAAATGGTCTGATTTATACATTTTTATTAATGGCAATGGCAAACCGCTATGCTTAATATGTCAGAAAACTCTTGCTGTACAAAAAGAATATAACGTCGAACGCCACTATGATGCCGAGCATAAAGCTAAATTTGCATGCCTATTGGGTGAATCATAGAAAAATAAAATTACCGCACTGAAATCTTCAGTTAAGAAGCAACAAAATATTTTTAAGGTTCAAGTCCAGGTAACGAGTCTATACGTGAAAGTTTAAGAGTAGCAGAAATTCTTGCAAAGTCTGGTTGACCATTTACAATGTGCCTTGGTTATGGTATGGCTGAGGAGGTGTGCCCCGATCAAAAAACTAAATTTGACAATATAGGTCTTTCCGCAAGAACTTGTACTCGGCGAACTGGAGATTTGGGCGATAATTTATGTTAGCATTGCTGGGAAAAAGCACAACAATTTGAATGGTTCTCTCTAGCTACTGATCAAAGTGATGACGTTTCAGATACTGCCCAGCTTTTGATATTTGTCCGCGGAATACATAAGAACTTTTTGCAACATTGATGCCTATGAAGAGCTTTTACAATTATGTAGTTTGAAGGGAACTACTACAGGTGAAGATTTGTTTTGTAACTTAGAACAAGCACTAGTATCATTTCAATTACGATGGGACAAATTGTTATGTGTAACAACTGACGAAGGCAGGAACATGAGTAGACAAAATAAGGGTTTGGTGGGTAAAATTAAAACGAAACTGGCAGAGATAGGTTGTCATGACCCATTAATTTTTACACCAAGAAACGTTATGTTCCAAAATCGTATCATGGAAAGAAGTAATGAATATTGTGGTATCGACTGTAAACTACATCAGAAAAAATGGACTGACTTATCGTTAATTCCAGCAGTTTCTGTCAGACACGGAAGCAGATCACGAGATTTTGTTTATTATTCTAAAGTAAGATGGTTGAGTAGAGGTGCAATACTGAAATCTTTTGATCTCAGAAAAGAAATCAACACTTTTGTAAGTTGATATACCTTGGATTTTTGACAGATGTAACTTATGAATAAAATACGCTAAATTTAAGGCTTCAGGGTAAAAAATAATAATATCTGATATGCACACAGACGTAAATGCATTCCAAATGGTCTAGTGGTCCAGCGTTGGCGTTGACCGCATGAGGTCCCGGGTTCGATTCCGGGGTTGGGCACTTAAAAAAAATGTGTTTTTTCAGTTTTCTGATAAACACAAAGTTGCACGGGATTGGAAAGTGCCCGGTTAGGCGATAGGCTTGCCACCTATCACATTTGTGGGACCAAGTATCTTCGGCTAATCGTGGGTGCAGTTGTTGTACCTCTGCCTACCCCTTCGGGGATACGGGCGTGAAGATACTATTTATAAATCATATTGACGAAAATAAGTTGGATCATTTTCCGAATTGTAAAAAGGCTGCCCAGAAAGCTGGAAATAATTTTCATTGGAAAAATGATAAAATGAAGGATATTTTAATATAACTGCAAACTCAATTCAGCGACAGATTGGGTTATTTTGAAAATTTTTTAAGCAAACTGAAGATTTTTACAAATCCTTTTTCATGTGATATTGAAGAAGTGCCGAGTCATTTACAAATAAACATGATTGATCTGCAATCTAACGATGCACTCAAAAGCTCTTTACATAGAATTGGTCGGCCCCGGGGATCGAGTGGCTAGCGACCCTGACTACGCAATCAACGGGGCTCGGATTCGATCCCCGACGGGGACAAGCATTTGTGTGATGAGCATAAATGTTTGTATTTCCGGGTTTGGGTGTTTATTATATATATTCTAGTATTTATATATGTATTTCTATGTATTAGTTGTTGTTTCGTTGACTGACACCTATAACAAAAGCAAATAATTTGCTTACCTTGGGGTTAAATCAGTAAGTGTAATTTGTCCCGTGAATATATAGAATCAATGATCTTATAAAATTTTATGGCAACTTACCTTCTGATTTTGTCGAATTGAAAAGGTTTGCTCAGCAGTACATTACAATTTTTAGTAACACATATTAATGCGAACAAACTTTTTCAATTGTCAATCTTAGAAAAAATAAACATTCTTATCGTCTCACAGATGAGCATTTGAGAGCCATTCTATGAATTGCAACTACAAATATGACAGCTAACATACAAGAAATAATACAGTAATAATATAATAATACAGCTAACATACAATTGGGAGGCCCTAATGCAACCTCAGACATCACACTAAAATTTGTTTAAAATCAGTTACTTTTTAGAAGTTATTTTGCAGTTATTATTTCTATTTTTCGGTGTTTATTTTTCTTGCTATAAAGTACAACCATATAAACAATGAAACTATTAAGTGTACAAATTAAATTTCGTGTATCATATTTCACTAACATTTTTATTTTTATATGGGGTTATATAACCAATCATACGTAAGTACGTTGGGTTTATAGGATTAATATTAAAAGTGCGGCCCCTCTTTACTAATTTATTTTGCCACCTTGTGGCCCTTGTCTGCCAAAAGTTTGCCGACCACTGCTCTAACTCATATTAATACTGATATAAATGTGAATCTCAATCAACGACTTCTATGTACAAATTAATTTCTTTGGTCTCTATTTGCTTTTTCATCATTTTTATATTCATTTTACTATTCCATATTAATGAAAAAATGCTAGAAGTATTGGACTAAAATATTAGTTAAAAGTTACTGTTATTTTTTATCTTGTTTAATATTAGGTAGGTTCGCGAATGTTAAATCCATTAAGGTACAAAATCAAATTCAAACCAAGTGACGTTGCTAGCATCAGCAGGTTCGTAATGGAATAACTTGTCCCTTTGGAATAAGATCGCTCTTTCGTATTTCGTTAAAAGCAAACGTGGAATATGAGAATTCCGTTATTATCAACTGGCGTCACGTCTCCACGTTCTCACGTATCTGCAGGCATCTGAGACGGTGAGCGCTACTGGGCTCTTTGTCTTTCTTTAATTGTTGTTAGGGCGGTCGGTTATCGTTGACACGTTTTGATTTACTGAAAATACAAGAATTAATGAGACGATGGGTTCTGTATGGTTGAATTTTGACAAATAGGTACATTTTATGAGCTGCCGCAAAATGATGCAGTAAAAATTTTAAAAATATAATTATTTAAGGTACATACACGTAACTTAAGGATAAGAGAAATCTTAAAACAGCATAGCGGTGTAGAATATCATTCATTAGGTTATAGAGATTTCAATTTTTTGTATTTTTATTTGTCAATATTTTGGGAGATATTTGTTTCTAAAGTATTAAAAAGTGTATCCCTCCTCTTTCACTTTTGAATACTCGAGTGAAAAATTGTAAAAAAGTTGGGAATATAAATTCAACAAAAACTTCAATTGAAAATTGTTTTGAACAAAATCGAAATTTCGATAATTGCATAAAATATTTTGGTAGCTGTACAAATAAAATTTGTTTTATAGTATCTTGAAATAAATTTATTTCTGCTGCTTTAAATTAATATTATATAAAATATGATAAATATAAACACATATGTTTTTTCCCCACTAAAGAACATTTCGTAAGTGAGTCGAACTCGCTCTTGGCTATATTTTTTCAAACAAAACAAAAGCCCATTGGTGAAGCATCACAGAACAGGCCACAATAAAATAAATCTTATAAATGAGCATTGACAAACTCTTGATAGAGCAATAAAAGTTATACCTCAAGAAACATTTACGTTTGCTTTGAAAATAACCCAGATCATACTGGTTCAATTTTCTCAAAAGTAATCTAAAAATCTACTCTGAAACGGATAAAACGATACTCCAGTAAATACAGAGTAAGGGAAGCGAAACTCGGTTACGGAATGCAAGGCACGTGCCCGCTACAACGGCCAACAAACCTTTGTAAAGCACTCTATGTATAGTCAGGTATAGTACAACATTATTATATTTACAAATGATGACTTAAATCTTTATGTAAATAAGTAAATATCGTGGGATGATATAAGAATTGACCTAACTCCAAAGTAAACCAATTATTTGTTTGTGATGTAGGTGTTAATCAACAACATAGAAATATAAACATTAATACTGAAATTTCTATATACCTATGTGTTACTCAAGAACGTCTACATCAATTCGGAATTTTTTGTTTTGAAATATTCGTTGGAGTCCAAGGAAGATTTTAATAGAACTCGCGCACGCATGCAAACGCACGCACACACACACCCACACGCATGCATGCGCAAGCAACAAGGAGCAACAAGCTATTTTTAATACAGGGTTACTTTTAAAGGTCCGGCCAAATTTTAAAACTAAGAACTAAATATTAACTATGAAAGGGCGTTTTAATTATGATTGTAAATTATTACAAGATAATATAAAAATATTCGTTTAAAAAGATCCCACTAAAGTCATAAATTGGATGCACAGAATCATATGGATTGGCCGCCGGGCGGTGTGCGTGGGACACTACCCGAGCCGCGCTCGACATTTTTGCGTAATTGAAACTATATCCATGCGTTGTATTTTCTGACTTGGATAAAAATTAAATTTTGAATTTATTAAACTATTTTTTATTACATAAATCAAACATAGTATCGATTCTGAACAACTCTTGAAAATTTGGCCGGACCCTTGAAAGTAACCCTGTATAAAAATGTTTTAAAATATATTCAGCAAATTTCAATCATTTTTTTTTAAAAACGGCAGCGATTTCTAAAAAGTCGTTTATAGAAAGTTTTCGGGTCATTGGCCATAAGTGTGC
The DNA here is from genome assembly GCA_036924255.1 of Apodemia mormo. Taxonomy (NCBI): domain Eukaryota; kingdom Metazoa; phylum Arthropoda; class Insecta; order Lepidoptera; family Riodinidae; genus Apodemia; species Apodemia mormo. The sequence goes on along the minus strand of JAUPFN010000009.1, from coordinate 1,751,872 downwards.
AAGTCGCGACCCCTGCCAGTCCACTGGACTGTAATTCTAGCCCGAATGAGTACCGCAGTGCAGATTAGAGGCGACGCGTACCGATCCACTCCGTCGGTACGAAAAGCGGCGGATGCGGCGATGGGGGTCGCCACTCATCACGCCAGGCCTGAGTAGGCTAGTCAAGGGGAGTAGAGTACCAAATAGGCACGTGGAATGTAAGAGGTGGATTGGAAGATACGATGCATGGATTGATAGATGTAATGAATGAGAGATACCTGGATGTTTTATGTGTAACAGAGACTAAGCGTAAAGGTAGTGAAACCATTGATCTCCCCGGTGGCATGACGGCTCTGTGGTCTGGTGTGCCCCAGAGTGATCATGCTGGCGTCGGAGAAGGTATTCTTCTATCGTCACACTTAGTCTCTGGTCTGAAAGATTATGGGATGGCTGGCGTTAGACTTCTCTGGGTCCGGATCAAACGGGAATCACGAGAGTCTTTTTGGTCGCATTATATACACCGGTAAGCTCTTCGTCGCCCAGTGACCTGGAAAAGTTTTGGGATTCTGTAGGGGATGTTCTGGATATGGTTGATGACAATGAAAGAGTCATCAACCATATATTGTGTGGTGATTTGAATGGATGGGTTAGGACTAAGCGACCTGGTTTCGATGCCATACTTGGTCCGTATGGTGACAGTAGAGTGAACGATGCCGGTTAGCACATTGTAAATTTATGCGCGGAAAGGAATCTTCTTGTGGCTAACACAATATTCCCTCATAAGGATATACATTTGTATACCTGGAGAAGGAATGACCAAAACAGTATGATAGATCTGATTTTCATTGATAATAGACTGCGCAGTTATTTAATGGATACGCGCGCCTACACAGTTTACAATCTGGAAACAGACCACTATTTGGTAGTAAGCCGATAGGAGTCTGAGAAATGGAAACATTGGCGACAGCACGTTCTATTCGGAGAGCTTGAAATGGTAAAGAGCGAACAGATGCAAGATTCGAGTATAAGGAGTCTGTATGAGATTCAGGTTCGAGATAGGTTGGCGAAAGTGAACCTACCGGACTTGGATTTAGACGAATGTTGGAAAGTTTTGACCAAAGTATGTGGTAGTGAAAGAAGTATGTGGTAGTGCAAAATTGTGCAAATCAATGGAAGGAGATGCATGGTGGGATGATGAAATGAAAGCTGCGATTGAGAGAAAGAAGAAAGCATGGCTAGACTATTTATCATGTTTGAAAACGAATGATGGTATGAAAGATATGAAGAAAGAATGGTATCCTTGTTGTAGGAATGTCACCTTAGTGAAAAAAAAAATGAAAGAGATTATCTGAAAGCGTGTCGACATTTTTCTTTGTTGTTTTAAGATTTTTCCAGTTTCCCAAGCACGGGCTGAGTGCTATAACACAAAAATAATTAGAAATACGAAAGCACTGATCAAAATTATAAATGTGAATTTCATCTGCAACGATAAACTCATTTAACTAGTCATACGTATGTATAGCTGGCGATCAATACGATCGACGTAATCGATCACATAGCAAAGAAGAATTTCGCCGCCTTGAGCCTGTCGTCACTAGCTCAGTGGAAGAGCGTCCCGGCTTTGGGGAAATGGTTGCAGGTTCAAATCCCGCGTGTCGATATTTTTTTGTTGTTTTTAAGGTTTTTCCAGTTACCCAAGCACGGGCTGAGTGCTATAACACAAAAATAAATAAGAAAGACTGGCAAACAACTTCAAGGCAAACACTAAACTTTGGAGGGAGGTCTAGGAGTTGTTCGGGAGCCTCCAGAATGAATAGAATTAAGTCTAAGGATAGTAACATGCTTACAAGCACAGACAGCGTGTTAAAATGATGGGGTATACATTTTGGAGATATGTAGGATTTTGTTCAGGACGTTTCCTCTGTCTTTGACTTAGTGATTCAGAGACAGTGGAAGCATGCCATGACATTATTATGCAAGAAATCGTATGGGCAACAAGAATTATGAAAAATGGAAAGGCTGGGGGAATAGACAAGGTGACTGCTAAGTTGATCAAATATGGTGGTCCTGCAATTTGGGATTCTTTCTGGGTCCTCTGCAATACATGTTGGAGGACTGGTAGAGTACCCGAAGACTGGCAACGCGCGGTCATCATGCCCTTGTATAAAGGCACGGGTTTACGTATAGACTGCAATCGCTATAGGGTCATCAGTTTGATCAGCTTAGCATCGAAGGTGTATGGTAAAATCATTAAAAGGAGAATGCGAGGGAAGTCCGAGGGAATGTTTTGGGAGGCACAAGGGGGTTTTAGATCTGGAAGAAAATGTATGGATCAAGTTTTCTCACTCTACAATATCATAGAGAAGCATCTGGCTATCGCCAGAATGTTTTCTGCGGTTTTGTGGATTTGGAGAAAGCGTTTGATAGAGTTGTGCGAAAGAAACTTTGGGATATTTTGTCCAATTATAGGATAGATGGGCGTCTGCTGCGTACTTTACAATTCATGCACCTGGATTGCAAAGCATGTATGCAGGTAGACGGCAACATATCGCCCTGGTTCGATGTCAATATCGGCGTCAAGCACAGTTGTGTTTTTCAGCTCGCCTGTTTATTCTATATCTGGATAAGTATCTCGAACGATTAAGTTGATTGAATGTGGGAATGCGCATGAGTGATTTAGTGGTGAACTGCCGCCTGCTTTATGCAGATGACGCTGTACTTATAGGGTCAACTCCATGTTAGCTGCAAACACTGGTCACAGCTATGAATGTTGATTGTAAGAGTATGGGCTTACATTTGAATGCGAAGAAAACTAAAAGTTTTAGTATTTAAAAGAGTAGCAACCAGAACGGATGTAAAAGTTGTGGTCGATGATGTGTTGCTGGAACAAGTGGATGTGCTTTTAGCAGGGATGGAAGGTACACCGCTGATGTTGAAAGAAGAATGTGTACAGGGAACAGAGTGCACAATTTTAAGTCACGGTGTCTAGCTCTGCATAATTATGTGCTTATCCCAACGCCATTGTATGGAAGTGAGAGTTGGGTATGGCAGAAAGGTCATGAAAATAGAATCAACGCAGTCGAGATGAGATTGCTAAGAAAAAATGTGGTGTCACACTCGCGAAGCGGGTTCGTAATGTGGAAGTGAGAGAGAGGATAGGCTTGAAAGAAAGTGTCGGTGTAAAGATGAGTAAGGGCATGCTCCGTTGGTTTGGACATGTAGAAAGAATGGTTCAGGACGTTTCCTCCGTATTTGACTTAGTGATTCAGAGACGGTGGAAGCATGCCATGACATTATTATGCAAGAAATTGTATAATATACGTAATACGTAAGATGAAAAGTTAACACAACAGATATACAATGCGAATATTGAAGGATACAGGTACCGGGGAAGACTAAGACCGATATACCATGATTAGATTGATGGAGTACTGTCCGAAGGTGGTGTCAAGAGTCTTCGCAACCGGCGTGTGTTTGTATGAAGAGGGTGATGAGTATGGAGGAAGCAAAACAAGCCTGTAAGGATTATCATGTATGGCACTCGGTTCTCTCTGCCTACCCCGTAAGAGATCTGGCGTGAAGATATGTATATATGCAGAAAGTTTGTCACACTCAAAAAGACTTGCAAAGTTTGCAAAGAAATATGTATTCATCATTTCAAAATTAGTGTGATGACCATACTGAACCCTTCATTATATGTGGCCCTACACGCATTTAGCGAACGTTTTAACAAATCGCGTGAGCATTGGCATTTCACATTAATCCTATTGGCGTTAATGACCAACGGGATGGCCCCAAGCGATTTTATCTCGGAATGCGGCAGAACGTTTCTACCTGGAACGGCAAATTTTATTGTTGCCTTTCGTTCGCATGTAATGAAAGAAAAACTATTAGTGAAAACACTTAAATACGTGATATTATTAATAATTCACAGCTTAACGAGTAAAATGTTTGTTTTCCTAGTAGTGTTCATGGTTTAGAGGTAAATACAGTAAATGATGCACGTGTACTTTTATTTCACTTTACATATACTTTGTTACTCGTAAATTAATCAAATGGTTTCGTTTTTTAAAACATCTTCAGGATAATTTATATGAAATGAAATGAAAAATATTTCACAAGTTATTAAAAATTAATTAAATTACCAACATATTCTACTACTAGCTGTGCCCGCGACTTTGTCCGCGTGGGTTTTTTTAAAAAAGTAGCCTAAGTTACTCCTTATTACATCAGCTATCTACCAGTGAAAGTCCCGTCAAAATTGGTCTAGCCGTTCCAGAGATTAGCTGGAACAAACAGACAGACAAACGGACAGACAGACAAAAATCTTAAAAAGTGTTATTTTGGTATGTGTACCGTGTATACATCCATATGCATTTAGTTAAAACCGGTTATTTTAGTACTACAAACAGACACTCCAATTTTATTTATTTGTATGTGTAGAAGATGTATAGATAGTGTAAATGTATTGTGTGTACGACTTATAACTACAATACATAGGTGTTTAGTAATACAATACATAATAAAATACGTAATATTTAACGTAAAATAATTTCATCACAAAATTTCAACTCGATCCGTCAATAGGAAGGGCTTAAAACGGTATTGCACGGAAAAGAGACAGGTATCAGAACAGCTAGCCAAAGCCACTATTCTGTAATCAATAGTTTTCAAAATAAATTGCAGAAACCGCTATCGCGTGGCTATAAATAGTTTCATTTTGATACGAAAAATCGCGAAACGACCCACCTCTAGTTAGAGGTATATACTTCCACTCATGTACCTTAAAAAACCGGCTAAGTGCGAGTCGAACTCACGCACGGAGGGTTCCGTACCATCATCTATAAAAAAATAGCAAACAATCACGTTTGTTGTATGGGAGCCTCCTTAAATATTTTTTTATTTTAATAATTTTTTTAAAGTGATTATTTAATTAAATATTCTGTAGATATTTCAAACGTCTACCAGTTGTCATTATTAAAATCGAAAAAAATGCAGAAAAAAAAACACGTTTGTTGTATGGGGGTCTTCCTTAAATATTTATTTTATTCTGTTTTAGTTTTAGTTATTATAGCGGCAACATAAATACGTCATTTATGAAAATTTTAACTGTCTATCACGGTGCATAAGATACAGCCTGGTGACGGACAGATAGATAGACAGACAAACGCATGGACAAACAGTGTCTTAGTAATAGGGTCCCGTTTTAAACTTTTTATATGAAACATTAGAAAGTATAGTAAAGCCAACGCGTTCACAGTTCGGCTCTACTCGGTAATGTTCGGTTCTCGTTCGGCGGTGAGGAGCGAGTCGCGTCTCGCATAACCTTTCGGTAAATACCTACTATTGTTGAGTTATTTTCATTTTACAGTTTTTCTTTAACTATGCATCCAAATAACTTGGTATAAGAGCAAAAGTTTATCTTCCTAAGATTTTCGTGTCGATGAAGTAGGTTTCGTTAGTAAGGATTAATATGCCTGCGTACACCTGCGTATAATAATCCTACTGCTTAAAATTCATCTATTAATTTTCAACAATTTTTCGACTCAAAATTCCTTATTGTGTTGTTGTTATAAGAGATAGATAGATATATAGTGTCGCGGAGTTTTTTCTAGATCTACTAAAAATCAATATATTTGTAGTACATTGTACTTACGTATTACGTATTCCATTACGCCAGCGCACGCGGATACAGCAGTTCGATAGCGATTTTTTTCCGACTTAGTTTACGAATATCGATATTTTAACTAATCCAAGAATAATTGTAACGTAATAACGTAATACTTGATGATCTATAACCTTCGAATGTAGCTATCACAATCAACAACAAAATTTTTTCAATCCATCTTATTGTTACAGAAATTGGCGCGTTTAATTAACAAACATACAAAAAAGTATCAAGATTAAGTCAACGATTTCATTAGATGCATAAGTGTTTCAACACGTTAACGCGATATATTTTCGTGCAGCGACATCTAGTTAATGTGCACTACATTACGCTCTAAGCTACGCTTTCTTCCAATTAATTTTATTTCCCGTGGGAATGAGATATTTTCCTGCAATAAAAAGTAGCCTATGTCCTTTCTCAAAGTCTTATCTATGTTTATGCCAAATTTTATCAAAATCGGTCCAGTGGTTTAAGCATGAAAGCGTAACAGACAGACAGACAGACAGACAGACAGACAGACAGAGTTACTTTCGAATTTATAATATTAGTATGGATGATATGATGTGCAAACATAAAAATTTCGGTCGATTTCCTTAAAATTACTACTGGATCGCCACGCGGCCACGCCACACACTGAGAAGATCCGGCGGTAGAAACTTAGCGGGCTTGTTTTTTGTTCTATTTCATGTATTAGAATTTTATTATGTTATGTGTTACAATGTTTAAAAGAATTATTCAATGAATTCAAAAAGTTATTTTTATAATTTACAAAATTTCATCTTTTGTTCAATCCCATTTTTTACAGTTTACAAATATATATTTTTTATTTGTACCTTTGGACGCTTTACAAAATATACTATTCAATTTACACTTTAGTAACTTCTAAGTATAAATTATTCGAAAGATGCTTTAAAAAACGAAACCGGTTGATTACTCGTAATTTAACTAACTGACGTATATTATATATAAAATCGACTGCCCCGTTGGTCGAGTGTTTAGTGACCCTGACTACGCAATCGACGGGGCTCGGGTTCGATTCTCGACTTGGATTAGTATTTGTGTAATGAGCATAAATATTTATATTTCCGATTTTTTTTACAATATTCAAAACAATTATTCAATGAAATCAAAAAGTTATTTTTACAATTTACAAAATTTCATCGTTTGTTCAATCCCATTTTTTACAGTTTACAAATACATATTTTTTATTTGTACCTATGGATTCTTTACAAAATGTACTATTCAATTTATACTTCAACAACTTCAAAGTATAAATTATCCTAAAGATGCCTTAAAAAGGGAAACCGGTTGATAACTCCTTATTTAATTGACGTATATTAAATATAAAATCGACCGCTCGTGGGACGAGTGGTTAGCGACCTTGACTATACAATCGACGGGGTTCGGGTTCGAACCCCGACGTGGACCAGCATTTGTGTAATGAGCATAAATGTTTATATTTCCGGGTTTGGGTGTTTATTTAATATATTCCAGTATTTCTATATGTATTTCTATCTATTAGTATCGTTGACTAACAACCATAACACAAGCAAATAATTTGCTTACTTTGGAGTTAAATCAGTATGTGTAATTTGTCCCGTGAATATTCAATTATTTTTTTTTTTTTAAATACAATTGCATTATTTATTGTATTTATCTGTAAATAATGAAATTTCACCAAGTGCCGACGACGAACAATGTAAAATATATATGTTCATGGATATTTTTTAATAAATAGTTTACAGTTTTAAAATATACTCATGTTTGAAATAATATTAAATGTAATTTAAAAAGATTCAATAGACTACAACATAATAATAATAATAATAATATCGGTGGACAAATAACATGAATTGATCTAACCCCAAAGTAAACAAATTATTTGCCTATGATGTGGGTGTCAGTCACGACATACATCCATATGTATATAAATAATTAAAAACCCAAACCTAGAAATACAAACAACTATGTTCATTACATAAATATTTGTCCATGTCGGGAATCGAACCCGAGCCACATCGATTCATGGTTAGGTTCGCTAACCACTCGACTAACGGGGCTACGACACTCATATTTCGAAAACTATTGTACCGGTTTTAATAAAATTTTAACTACACCCTAATTTGGAATATATCTGATTTAAATCAAAAATTATCTCAATATGCCTTTGAGTTGGCATGGAATTCGTGAACAAACATCCACACCACAGAATGCTTAGAGATTACCAGAAGTCAATGTTACATACAAGTAATATTCGAGCATAGCACACATAGATACGTCTCACGGACGTGATATCTCCGACTGGTGCGGTACGAACTGTACCGAACCATGCCGAGATATCGCGTCCGTGAGAGGTGTCTATGTGTGCGTTGCTCGAATATCACATGTATGTAGATTGACTACTGTTACTCCAGTATACTGTGTCCACACATTTACGGAATTGATCTCATATATTTGCAAGCCTAAATAGATCATAATACTCAATATTATCCAATTCCAACAACAGTACATACCTACATACAGAACAAACTGATAACATTTTTTTTTAATCCGGTTCAAAACTATACCTTATAATCGTAATTATCATTTACCGATGTTCATAACCTACAACTGATAGTAATTGTGATAAAACAGTTTATTTCGTGATTGTATAAGAATAATCGATAAGAGGTAAGAGGCACAAAGCGCTTCTGGCGAAGATGCCTTCCTATGAGCTTCCCGAGAAATTATGCAAGTGGATCACTAGTTTTTTGGCTGATCGGATCATCAAGGTCGTAGTCGACGATGCGTGCTCTGACCTTAAATCTATCAATGCTGGTGTTCCACAAGGCTGCATGCTATCACCGACATTGTTCCTTCTGCATATCAATGATATGATGCGAATTCGCAACATACATTGCTATGCAGGTGACAGTACTGGTGATGCTACATACTCCGGCCGTAGCGGTATTTCTCGGGAACCCGTCGAAGAGTGCCGAAACTAGCTTGTGTCCAAAGTTGGGAATCGAGTAACCGACGCGATGTCTCGGAATCGGGTTGTCAAAACCTGAAAGAAAGAAAGAAAGAAAGAAAGAAAGAAAGAAAATATTTATTTGCAAGAATATGGGTGTTACAAGTTGTTAAAAATAAATTATGTTACCGACATATTCTACCAATATATGGTGTGCAAATATTTAAAAAAATATCATTATATAATATTACATTTAAAACTATAAATTGTATTGATTTTTCAGAATTACTACTGGATCGGAACGCGGCCACACACTGAGAAGATCCGGCGGAAGAAACTCAGCGGGCTGGTCTTTTTTTCTCTATTTTATGTTCTTGTTATAAATATACAAGGATGATTCCATATTACAAAGTTATTTTTATAATTACAAGTTTCATATTTTGAGTAATTCTTTTTTTATAATTTACGTAATGTTCACCATTTACAAAATTTTTACTACATTTACGAAATTGGTCACTGGTCACTTTTCACCCCAAGAATACACAGCTTAGCGTGTTTTCCGCTAAAAAGACACCCTTTGTCGTGTCACCTCGATTTGGAGATACTTTCTTGACAGCTTCAGCTAGTGTCGGAATTCTGGGAGTTGACATATCGAATTACGTTCAGTTTCGCGGTCATTTGGAAGGTAAAGCTAAACTAGCCTCGAAAAAGCTCGGTGTGCTCAGCAGAGAGAGACAGTACTTCTTGCCATCGCCTTCAACTTTATAAGGCTCAAATTCGGCCTCACATGGAGTACTGTTCTCATCTCTGGGCCGGGACTCCTCAGTAGCATCTCCTTCCTCTTGATCGAATTCAACGTAGAGCGGTTCAGATCGTTGACGACCAGGCTATTTCGAAATGGCTTGACTCTTTAGCGTTCTGCAGAGATGTTAGTTCACTCTGTGTCTTCTATCGTATTTTTCATGAAGAGTGTTCCGACGAGTTATTTGGATTAATTCCTGCCGCCGAATTCCATCATCGGACATCGTGTCAAAATATGAAATTCCATCCTCACCATCTTGATGCCTGGAAATCCACAACTCTCGGCACTTTTTGCTTCGTACTAATTTGTTGTGGTTTCAATTACCGGCAGGGGTGTTTTCAGACTTGGGGGCCTTCAAGAAAAGAGCCTACTAATTCTTAAAAGGTCGGCAACGCAACTGCGAGACCTCTGGTATTGCGGATGTCCATGGGCGGCGGTGACCATACATACATATACACACACATATATATGTATATATATATATATATATATATATATATATATATATATATATATATATATATATATATATAGCGAGGCTCGGTCAACGAACAAACGAACAATTCTTTTTACATCTTCAGGCTTGACTATCTTCATAATATCAATTTATTATACGTAATAAAGTGCCGGTTTAAAACAACGAATGGAATTATTTATTGACCATATCACGACTTGCAGCGTTTGGCAACCTGTTCGAGTTCGAAGTTTTGTGTGATTCCCACAGGAACAGCGTTCTTTTTCGGGAAGAAAATTAGCATGTTATTTACTCCTGTTCAGCCAGTGCAAAGTTACTAACGGCCAGTTTCCGAAATGCAAATTAATTTTAACAAGCAAATTGAATGTTTGACACACCATTTGCTTGTAAAAATTATGTTAAACAGAGATTAATTGCTTGTTAAAATTAAATTGCGATTCAGAAACCGGCAGTACGTTTCACATTTAATAGTTCTAAAATATATAAGAGATATTCATGCATGATATAAAGTCAACACTTATCACTATTATTTACTATCCTAATGTGCATATAAGCTTGCATGTAAAGTTTAAACTTCAAAAATGGCAAGTCGTCTTTAAATGCAATCCTAAGTCAGAATTTAATGGCTATTTAATCATTTATCTTTCCTTCAGCAGAGCAATTCTCTTAATACTTATCAGTTTCATATGTTAAGACGATAGAAATTAAAATTTTGTTTTTCTTTGATCAAACTCAACACGACTTAATTATTCGCACATTATATCCCAGTTTTAAAACATACAGCAATACTCAAGGTAAGAACAACCGGTAAAAATAATATATAACGAGACGTCTTGAGAAACTCCACATGCTACCACCTCTCGCGTTATCCAAGGCTAAAGTCATTATGTATGTAGGGTGGGGCTCTATATGCAGCGAATTGGATTACACAATTTGTAATAAGATTATTAATCACGCGGTACCCCGCGTTTCAAATTATTTTTTTTGGCCTAGAACAAGAGATGATATTGTAAAGATTATTTTTTTTTGTTTGAAATGTATAAACTCAAACACTACTGTACCATTATCACTATGTAACAAAACTACTTTCCACTGATTAGAGTAAGTAATATGCATAGGTGGTCGTGTGAAACAAGTTGCGGAGATTTCAGGCAGTAAATAAAATATACTTAATAAATACATAACTAATATAAATATTTAAAAACTCACCTAATGAACAAAACCTAAATAGTGCATCAATATTACGCGGTGCTGTCCCATGTCCCTAGATGTGACAAGTGGGTCAATCCAATTCTTGGATGAATTAAAACCACTCAATTTATCAATCAAAACCTGTTGATTGACAAGTTGGGCTCACATACAGTGTATGTGAGCCCTCACTGGGCTCACATAGTCCCGAGTAACATGTGTTAAGAAAAAACAAATTTAAAATAATTTTTCGACCTGAAATTCAAGCCCTATTCTGTAGTCTGTCTGTGAAGATGTTATTTATATGAAGATAAGATCGCAGGAAAGAAGGGTAGGTGATAATCGTTTTAGATAGTTTACTTTTTACCTTTTTAGATAGTTACAGCTAAGATCTTTAGGCAAAAAATTGTATTAACAGCAACGTAAATCTTCTTGATATCTTTTAACTCATAAATCATCTTTTTCTACCTACTTCCCAGAAACAGAGATAGTTCTCAATTCAGATATTCATTTACTCAAATTGTGTATGTTCGAGTATGACATATAATATAAAAATGAATTTGCATTTTTTATTTTAGAAAAAAATAGTTCCTGTTCGGTCCCTTATAAATTTTGGGGCGACCTAAATGGAATTTTTAATCTGGAAAGAGACACAAGGGCCTGAAAGTCAGATGTCGCTAATTTTCGAAGATGTAAATAATGTATTGTATGTATGGATATGCATTCGTATAACAAGGATATTGGAGGATCTTGATATTCGTGTAGCAAGGAGGATGATTTCACATTCATAAATTCTCTAAAATGCTTCAATTAAATGAAATAATTTTGAATAGACGCTTACACTGGCACCGTTAACATAAACACAGAGAATTTGCGTGAATCCCTTTAAGCCAGTGTCAGTTTTAAGACACATATACGTATTTGAAAAGGATTTCCAAACTGTAACATGTTGCTCTAACTCAACATAAAAAGTTATACCGTAGTAAGGATCTTCATAAAAGTAAAAAAGCTTGTGTTAGTGCGTATTTAAAAGATTTTAAGTGAAAAATCAAATATATATATATATATACTATTTTTTCACTCTATAAGGTGTGTTTTGTGTATAACTTATTTATAATGTTTGATATATGCAAAAATAATATATATTTCAAATTTAAAATAATGTCATGGTACAGTCTATTATAAATAAATACTGCTGATTTAATAACACACATTGATTTATCCTTAAAGCAAGCAAACTACTTGTTTGTGATATAGGATGAAATCAGTGACACTAATACATAAAAATACATATACAAAATGCCAGAAACGGTATCCACTTAATTGATATGGCACCTAAGGAATATATAATGAAACTCAATAATTTTGATAAAGGTTATTATAATCAATTTCACTTTTTTACATATACATTATGTTTTGTTAACTAACGTTACATTCTGTTTTCCCCCGTGTTGTTCCGGGCTCCTTTGAAGAATAGGCCAACTGTCGTTCTACCAAGCAGGTCGTAAGAGGAGACCGATTGGCTATGCGAGTCACTATTATCGTGGCTATTAGGTGGCAGAGTTCTGCATTGTCTCGCCCGGGTCTGGTACTATCACCTTATCTATTCCGGCTGCAATAGCTTCAGTGCTTGTCACTGTTGTGTTCCCGTATGAAAAGTAAGGTAGTTTATGCATGTAGCATTAAACCTCGCCGCAAGATAGCAACGCACCATTAACGTCTTTGGTGTCAATAGGCGATGTTTGACTCTTTCCATCAGAAGACTCATTTGTTATCTTTCAGCGTAGCGCGGTTCGAATCGTTGACGACCAAGCTATTTTGAAACAGCTTTACTCTTTGGCATTGCACAGAGATGTAGGTTCACTCTGCGTCTTCTATCATATTTATCATAGGGAGTATTCGGACGAGTTGTTTGGATTAATTTCTGCCATCGAATTCCATCATCAGACATCGCGTCAAAATTTAAAGTTCCACCCTCACCATCTCGATGTCTGGAAATCCACAACTGTGCGATTCTCCCGACACTTTTTGCCTTGCACTACTCTGTTGTGGAATCAATTACCGGCAGGGGTGTTTCCGGAAGGATACGACTTAGCGACCTTCAAGAAAAAAGCTTACTCATTCTTAAAATGCCTGCAATACAATAGCAAGACCTCTAGTATTGCGGATGTCCATGGGCGGCAGTGATTACTCACCATCAGGTGCACCTCCTGCTCGTTTTTTATATCATAAGATAGCAAACAAGCAGATGGGTCCCCTGATGGAAAGAGTCAACCATCGCCTATAGACACCAAAGATGTTAATGGTGCGTTGCTATCTTGTGTCGAGGTCTAATGCCACATGCATCAGTTTACCGGCTACCTTACCCTCCAAACCAGAACACGACAGTGACAAGCACTGTCGCTATTGCGGCAGGAATAGGTAAGGCGGTGGTACCAGACCCGGGCGAGACAATGCAGAACTATACTACCTAGGAAACGTTTGCCCCCTCTTCTATAAAAAAAAATATAACAACTAAATACTTGAGAAAGCCGCGTATAAAATTTGACTGATTGTGTCGAGAGCATTCTGCATAAATATTAGAATATAATAATATGCATTACACATACAACAATTGTATTACACATACAACATTTGCACACCATATATTGGTAGAATATATCGGTAACTTCTTTCTTTCTTTCAGGGATACAAATATAATCACCACACAAATGCTGGTCCCAAACGGGAATGGAACCCAAACTTCATAGGTTGTGAAGTCAGGCTTGCTAATCACTTGATTAACGAAGCAATCTTAGTTTTTTTAAAGTAATTCTTAAACCATATACACCGAAAAGGAAAAGTCAATAGAACGTTCCATTTACCCGCCGCCAGGAAACTGATGTGATATAATTTTAAGATTCCGGAGTAAACTTGGAAACCTTACAATTTTCGACCATGTCCGTCCGTTCGTCTATCCGTCCGCCCATCCGCAGCCTAGCTCTAAGATTATTCGTACCAGAATAAGTACTAGTAATTTAGTCCAAATATATATATTAGTCACTCCGACAAAGAAGTAAAATAAAACCTGGAAGACATTTTTTAAGGTAGCTCCCATAGACATAAAGTGAGGCTGTTTAGTTTTTACCCGTTGCGTACTCCAAATTGTGGTGTATCGTTGGATAAGTATTCGAAAAACAGTGGATTTGTGTAAATAATTTTTCGATTAAGGGATCCGTTTTAGAATCGAGTGTCCGTCGAGTGTCAGGAGGTGGTCCTGGCAACTAAATAATCGTTATTGTATGAGTGAAAAAATCACCACAGTAGTATTATATTTTAATGAAATTAAAAGTTTACGAGTAATAGTCGACCAACCTATAAAATGTACTTAGAAATATTTTTACAGGCGATGAACCTGTGGTGTGCATCGATCCCTCACTGGTATTAAATAGTATATTATATTACGAAACATTAAAAAGCTCTCTTAATCCGCATTATTGTGACGAGTAATTACGGGACCGTACATTGCGCGTGACCTGATACACCCTTGATTTTTTAATGTATGTTCATTTTATGGATGAATATTAAACATAAAATTCTGATGTGATAAAATGTTCCAGTTTTATCGCGGACCGCATATTCGTTCACACGCAGATATCTTCATGTATATGGATTAAAATATAAATAAATCTATATTCCGTTCTATTCCCAGTAGGTAACAAAAGCTATAAAATGGATCCTTTCTATAGTTACAACAGAATACATTTACATTATGCACTGAACCCACCACAAAGGCTGCTACGCCGCCATTTTTGTCATATAAAGCTGAAATATGCTCGCTTCCGTCCGACCCGGGCCTAATCTGTAAACATATAAAATATGCCGTAATTTTCAATGGCGCTTACAATAGAAGCCACGTTTAAAATCTATTCCTAGGCCGCAACGCCAACACATTTTTGTCGAATGGTAATGTATTTTATACACAATTTTATATTTTGATGCAAAATTTTGAAATAATGTAATAAAGCTGTTCTGGCTACATAATATGTGTTGAAGTTCTGATCGCTTGCTGAGGAAACCTTAAAAACTTTTCTAAACAAGTTTTTGGCTGTTTTAGGGCAAGATCACTGATTTAAATCAATTTGAGCCAAAATTTTCTTTGTTTAAAAAGTGTTCAAAACTGCATGATTGTGATAGCTGTTATTTCATGCGATTGTAGAACATGAAGATTCATTCAAATCTTGGGTTGGGTCAAAAAATTAGTTTCTGTCTAAAATGTCTCAATTATTTTTTATGCTGATGACGTTTTCATTTCTGCAAGAGTTGTCGACGAGACAGCGATTATCACAAAGAGAAGGTTTAGTCTTTGATATGGTAGTAGTTAGTAGTTTTGTAAGCAGATAATATTTTTTATATCGTGAGATAGCAAACAAGCACAATTCCATCAGGAGAGCTGTTCTCTTGGTAGAAATTAGGGTCAAACAGAGTATAAATAATTATAGATAACTAATATGTTAATGGTGTATTGCTGTTCGTGAGATGATGATAGCACATGCATACTTTCACAAAGTACCTCAACCTCCAAATCGGAACACGACAATAATAAACATTTTTTTTATGTTGGTTGGATAGGCAAACTGGCAACTGGTAGCGTAGCTACAAACCTAAAATATTAATAAACAAATAAATAAAATATTAAATATAAAAATATATTAATAATAAATTAATTAATAAAATACATAGCAAAATTGCAAGTGCAACGTTATACACGTAGACCGTGCAGTCCTGTGTCCACGCATCGATCGCGTGAACGGTCCCAGATTCAAAAAATCAATTGGCGAGTGCGCATTGAACTACCGGCGGTAAAACTAGGTGTCTTTCGAAAATTAAATTATTTCTCGCGTGTGATCTAATAATTAGTAAATTGAACAGTATTTTATGTGTATCTGTTATTGTGGTGAATAACTATCTAAAGGACGGACGAGCAAAACTGTAAGTGCTAAATATATCTAATGGGTATACCCAAACCGAACTTGTTCATTACAATAAAGGACGTAACCACCAATTGTGCTTATCATTAATCAAAGGTTCGGATCAGTCGAGCTAGCATCTATTTATAGGACTTTAACACCTATAACGTCATCAATGAACATAAACTAGTTTACTTGGAACTAGCCTAGGTAACTCATTTATGTGTTGCCTATCCTGAGACATAAGGTGTTAAGTCTCGGTGCCAGTAATTACACTGCCTGTCTTGTCCTTCTCTCCGAAACACAGCAAAGCTGTTTCACGACAGATAAAAGTGAGATGTGGAACCCATTCAGCCGGAAGCGCGGCACAATTCATCACTACCACCACCTACCAAAATTGACGCTGTTGTAGCAGGCAATAGTGCGACCTGGATAAATTTATTATAATTTAGTATTGAGTTCTTAAAGTTCACTACCTCGTGACTGTCGACGTCTATATCTGCTCACTTTATAAAGAACACAACGAGATAGAATAATCATAGTAATAGCCTATATATGAAGGTATGTGTGTTGATGTTTTGGTTAGATGTTTGTTGATGTTTTTGTTATTTATTCACGCGGAAACGGATTCACTGAACGGATTTTAATAAAATTTAGTGTAAAAGTACCCAGCATTACCAAATTGGCTACTTTTTAATTTAAAACTTTTACATAAAATTTGCGAGATTAAGAAAACTACCCACGTAACAACTCCCGATCTACCACTAAACTATTCTAGAATATTTTACTAAAACATTTGCTAAAAAACGCATATATAGGAACTGGGTAAGACACAATAAATAAAATGCGGGTGTGCTGACAACAGCTATTTATATTTTGATCAACTTTCCATTATTAATTACTTGTTTTTGTTAACAATTAAATAACTCGTTAACAAACCATAATTATTCCTTATTACAAATAAGTCATAATTTAAGCAATAGATAGTAAATTATAAATTGTATTGCGACTAATTTATAGTTGACAAAAATAATTAATTTGTTTGCACAAATTAATTATCCAAGAGTTAAGGATAAGCTACTAGCAATATACAGCAAGTGTACCGAGCCACGCCAGAGCCAAGACTGCCCGAACGGCGGGCGCTCAGCGCCTTTTATACAGGTAGCAAAATAATTTCAGTAGTAGGGATATCGAACGATGCGCTCAGTGGCTTAGGCGTGCACCTGTTGTTTACAATATTCTTACATTTGATGACGCGGATGCCGTCATATATATAAAAGTATATTTATTAGTGTTTTTATACTTATTCGCACGGAAATAGATTGACTGAAAAGATTTTAATTAAATTTTTGTGTAAAATTACCCAGCATTACCTAATTCTAAGCTTCTTCTTAACTCAAAACTTTTGCATAATTTTCGCGTGTTTAAAAAATGCCTATGTAACAACTTATTAAGTATTATTCAAGTATTTTACTAGAATATTTACTGTGTGTTAGTGATTTTGTTAATTTCTTACGCTGAAGCAGATTTTATAAACGGATTCTAATAACATTTGTTGTAGATGTACCCAGAATTTCCAAATAAGCTACTTTTTAACTCAAAACGTTTGCGTAATTTTAATGCGGTTAAAAAAAATTATCCACCAAAAATAACAACTTACGACACGCCGCTAAACTGTTATAGAACATTTTACTATATTTACTCAACTTTATAGTAGAATTAACCAATAACAGTGTTTTATATTTGCAATGTTGAATGAACAAATACATATATTTAAGTAATGCGTGTTTTTTACACAGGCACTCGTTTACGCCGATGATTTAAAGGTCTACATAATATATAGAGTATAAGAACCTGCTGTTATTATTTCATTTCTTGTTATGTAGTATATGTATATACTATATACTTCGGCTGCGAAGCGCAATATGGACTTAGTACACGTATTGTATATTTTTGATATTTAATATCTTTCCTCTCACTTTTGATCTAATCTGAGACGTACTTCGTGAATAATTCGTGAAATGCGAAGAGAGTATGTAACAGGATATACGTGCTATTAAGATTGACCAATGAGCGTGCGTTAGTTGAATTGACAAATAAACGTTGGTAGAGTTGGACATAATCACTTTTTTAGATGTTACACGTTATATACGACGATTGTAAGGCTCGCTCGTTTTTTTTTTTTGTTTATACTGTCGATGCACTAAAATATGTGGCAGTAAAGTGAGGATTTTCGATTTAATTTTTTATTTTCAGTTTTTGTAAGTTAGATTATTCGTGGTTATATTTTTTGTTTCAATGGCATCCCTAAGAATAACTCGAAAGGAAGGTACCATTTAAATTGCCTTTATTTCTTTTTTGGAGAATTATGAGGATTTTCCTAAAGTAATAGATGAATTTATAATGAAGTCGAATGCTAAACCCCATATGTCATCATTTGTATATTTGCAAAGCGCTAAAACGCATACATTTTTTGTCAAATAAATTAGCCGGTATGTCATATAAAGCGTGATAAATTAAGGCTATTTATCAGGAAGCGAGCTGCTTTAGTTACAGATCCTAATCATAACTCACGTGAACACGTTAAATATTAATTAAACAAAGTGCTCGCCTCAGTGTTCTAGTGGTATCGGTTTCGGTAAAAACACTTTGTAATGAAAAATTTGTCCAATTGTCGTTATTGTTCGGTAGGTTAACCCTTAATTTTTACCATATGTCTCACAAACCCTGCTGAGTAATTAAACCTCTTAACTAAAACTAAAACTGACCACTCGACCAACGAGGTGATCAAAGAAATATCATACTTCATTATCTATACATATAATAAAATCGTAGGAAAGTCAATGTATGTCCGGGATAAACTCAAAAAGTACTGCATGGATTTATTTCAAATTTTGCATGAATATTACTAACAGGTCGGGTCAACATATAGGCTACATCTTATCACGCTATCACCTCCGGGGAAGATGCTGTGTGGAGTAAACTAAGACCACGCAAACGAAGTCGCGGGCAACAGCTATATTTTTTTTATATCATAAGATAGCAAACAAGCAGATGGGTCTCCTGATGGAAAGAGTCAATCATCGCTTATAGACACCAAAGTTGTTAATGGTGCGTTGCTATCTTGTGGCGAAGTCTAATGCCACATGCATAAGTTTACCAGCTACCTTACCCTCCAAACCGGAACACGACAACGGCAAGCACTGATGCTATTGCGGCAGAAATAGGTAAGGCGGTGTTACCAGACCCGGGCGAGACAATGCAGAACTCTACCACATAGTAGCCACGATGGTAGTGACTCGATAGCCAATCGGTCGCCTTTTACGACCTGCCTGGCAGAACGGCAGTTGGCCTATTCTTCAAAGGAGGCCGGGACCAACACCAAGCTAGTTACTTATATTCTTACAAGCCACGAATGATTACTCCGTTATTAAATTTGACTAAATAAAAAAATCCGTTAATAAAAGATTTACCTAACAATTTTTACCCGACCTGTCCATTACTGACAACAAGAAAGAAGACTTAACTCCTATTCCATAGAATAACAATGGAAACTAGTTGAGCTACATTGCAACTTGATCTAAACTTCTCAAAACTCTAGCCACAGTAGATACTACAAACAAACGGTAGCAAACACCATTTCCTGATTACGTATCTAGACCTAGACCTAAATCACAAACTCCCCAACGCTGTCATTAATAATTCATTATATATAGACATTGAATCCATACCAATAAACAAAATAATTGATTCTATGTTTGTACTGTTTATTTATAATATAAGCAAGTTTCAATATGTATTTTATATGTAGGTATTCAACGATCTCTTGCGGAGATACTTCATTCAATAATAAACATTATTTCCTGAATCATTCTCAATTAATATTTTTCTTAGTAGATAATATAAAAAGTATCATCATGCCGGTTTCATTGAGAGCTAGACAGAGTGAACCAAACGTTTAAAGTCTTTCATCGGTTGACGAAATGTGTGCGATGTGTAGATGATCCCTATCACCACATTTTATGATATCATGATTGTCACATATTAAATGGATCAATGGAACTGATAGCTTTACGTTTTCATCTAAAACATCTATCGCTAAACTCTGAGCTGCAACTGTAATTAATATTTTCGAGAAAAACCTGGAAGAATCACCAGTAACACGTTTTGTCCGACCCAGGGATCGAACTCGGGACCTATAACCAGGGCTAAATAGGCTCACCACAAATCTACGGGGAATAATGTCGTAACTTGTTATAAAATCTCTCTAGCCTTGTATGACAAGTGACATTTGAGAGTTAAAAAGTTTGTTTTGAATAAGTTGCTATCGTGTTTAGTCACTTTTCGCTCATTCATTAGAAGTCAACTGATTTCAGGTTCAGCTACAGATCTGCAGTGTCCGGGATCCACTATTGGTGTCGATTTTTTTTCGTGTTTTTTAAGTAGCAGAACAAGTAGAGCATATAAAGAATGCTTATCGCGGCAAACTGCTGCCCGCACTGTTACTGTCATCCAGCTCACTTCAGTAAGAATCTATGTGCTAGATTGCGCCACTCTCGCCACCGCGCTACTGATCACTGACACGTAGTCTAACTATATTCGACTCAGTAGCTGGCGGGAATACTTCCGAGCGGATATGATTTAAGAATTCTTTAGGGACAAGCTTACAAATTGGCTATGACAATATTTGCTATAGTGATCATTTACCAGTTTTACTTCGACCACAATTACTTCAAATTTTGCATGAATATTACTAACAGGTCGGGTCAACATATAGGCTAAATATTATCACGCTATCACCTACGGGGGAGGAGCTGTGTGGAGTAAACGAAGTCCGCGCGGACGAAGTTACGGGCAACAGCTAGTATTAGAATATATTTGTTATTTCCCTACAGCTCCAGGCATTTGGGACTCTGAGGAAGCATAAAATAATCGAATTTTGTAAAACTAATTGTATAAAATCTAAACGAGAGAAATCTAACATTATGTCTATTAAATATGCAACAATTTATTAAATACTCGTACAAAATAAGGATACTTCGTTCGAGCTTAAATATTGTATCCAAAATATTAACGATCAAATGTTGTTTAATAAAGTTAATTAATGTTCAAGAAAAGGTTTTTGTTTTTCGATGTCTATAAATTTTCATGTTATGTTATTGTTAATTAATATTGCCATTAAGAGGGTCCCGACCGAGCTTTTATAGCGAATCAGTATCTGTCATTTTATGCGCTCTGTATATGTGTATGTAAAAGGCACACTAGCCGGTGGTATAGTAACCACACATGGCATACGCAGAATTGCCACTCCTCCAGTTTTGACCTAGGTCGGATTTTAACAGTGCATTTCCGGGCTACGGGTTTAACTACATTTTTCTGGGTCAGATCGGGCAGTGAGTGGTGACAGCAAAGCGACAGCCGACCATCATGCCTCACGGCGTGGGGTGCGTGACTGAGTGAGTGCGGTGGTTGGCCGGGCCGAGCGAGAAGGAATAAATAGGGAATAGAGGCGAAGCAGGGACCTGGGTTAAAGTACGTGACAAACATCAGATAAAAAAACAATATTTCATTGCTTCGTAATAATTGTACAAGCACCAGTGGTTTTTGTTTTCTTTTTAAACATTTATTCGATAGATTGTTTTTAGATTGATTTAGTAAAGTACCTAGTATAGTGTAGTTCATTGTGTAATTGACATAATGGAAGACGGAGAATCACAATCAAAGAAGAAAAAAAGTACGAATCTAATATTATAAAAATCGTGGTTAGAAATTGAGAAGTACATAAAATGTGTGAGAAAAGTCGATGAAAAGCACATTTACAATATGAAGTTATAATGAAATGAGATGGTGAAAAGGCTTTATCGACTCATCTCAACAATGAAACGCATAAGAAAAAGGCGAGAAATGTGGATACAAATTCGTTGATGATAGTCTTTCTGCCAAAGAAAAATTCTTCTGAGGAGCTAAATTTAGCGATAATCTAAATTGCGTCGGATTATCACGCAATTTGCCACCACCACAGTTACTTATGTATAGATTGCAAGATTAAATTGGATGCCTTTAATTCTCAATCTCTTCTTAATTCCCAACTGTGACAAAAATTTAATTGGGTCAGTTCCAAAGTTGAAGCTATGACACTAGCTCAGTGGTATGTCAAAATTCAAAAATTTAATGATATTCTCAACTCAGTCCGGTAAATTTTTACATGTTGTCGAACCAAATTACAAGACAAAAGAGGCAAAAATAATCCCTAGGTTAAGTTTTACAATTCTTGTATTTAAATCGTCAAACAATCTCAAATAACTTGAGATACGAATGTCAAAAACATTATTTACTCTCGACAGCCGCATACAAATTTAATTTTCTATCCCTTGGCTAAAGCATTACATTTGTCAAAATAAAATGTATTACAAACTAGACAGAACTTTTCTTTCATCATTGGGCAGAAGTATGCTAGTCGCCATCTCTGGTAGCCTGCAGGCTGTAACTTAATTCAGAAATTGATTTGGATTATTATTTTTACGTTACTCGTTGAAAATCTTGGTAAAGATATTCTAGTCCACCATCCAGTTCTGAAACTACAATCATCTTCATATAATTTACCGACTTATCAGAAACTTATTCAACAAACAGCTTTACTACAAACTTGTAAGGTACGTGAGGGAGTTTCTCAGTTGTTACTTAGGACTACGTACTTAGTTAGCAGGGAATTATAAATTTGTAGGTTTAAACTACTGGGAGAAGAAGGTTTTGATATGATTCATAAAGACAACTATAATTTATTTCAAATTAAAACATAAAATAAAATAATCTTAAGAATATGTATTTTGTGCACGACGATGAGTAACAGTTGAGCCGACTGCGCTAGACGAAACGCAATTTTTGTTGTCGTGTGTATGTTTGGCATGATCTGTAACCTGTACCATGTATATAGTTTATAGTTAAATATATAGTTAAAATTATATCATAGAGTATCGAGAGCAGATGAAGGACAGAAAAGACATGTATTAATTCCAGAAAAGATGTATTTATGTACCCAGAAAGACAATAACTTTTGGTCGAGTATTGGCCAAGGGCGATATCAGAAACGACGTGCATGTGTTGTAGTTAGGTCGCAGAATTGCCCACATCGTGAAATGCTCGAGAATTTTATGAAGTGGTGGCATTTAATGATGTAAGGAACTAAAATTGACTTGATCGTTAAATGGTTAACGTTTCACGATTTTATCGTCCACGATTGGCCATATCGTGTAAATTTAATATCCATAAGATATTTCGCAAAGATCCAGAATAAATTAATAACTGGTTTATTTTTTTGGTACGAAGGACTTTTATAAAAACTAGGAACGGTAGGAAATATTAAAAGTCCTTTCAACACAGTTTTCCGGTTAGGTAGTTAATAATTAACACACGGTAAGGGGAGCTGCCATGTTGATACATAAACAAAGCCTTTCTAGCGCCTCTATAGGTAGAAAATGTAAATATTTTCCGAAATTATTAATTAAGTTTGACCATTTCATGAAACACTCGCGCGTTTAGTTGACCATATCGATAAACGATTTCTTATCTTTGATCTGACTAAGGAACGTCATGATGTCAACGGTAAATAGACAGTGAAAAATTTAATAAAATGACACCGTTTCATGAAATTCTCGAGCATTTCATGATATGGGTAATTCTGCGACTTGGCCACGACATATTATATAAAAAAAATTGGGAATATACAAATTTCACGAATACGAAACGAAAATACTGATCCAGAAAGTTAAATATAGTATATTGTAGTACTGGAGAAGCTATCCTAAATAAAAGTCGTTTTCAATTTCATTAACAGTCACCGTAGCGCTCAAATAATAATAAATCGTCCAACCAAAGCCAAATTAAGCAGCGTCTAATAAAGTATAATATATATTTGCGACAATGTGTGTATCAAAAATGTCATAACAGCCGTGAATTTCATGACGCTTAACTACGTGTTTCATTCAATAAGCTATGAAGTAAGTGCAGTCCATGGACTGCACTTTATTAGAACAAAAGTGGCGTGGCGAATGCCTTGTCTAGTGCATTAGAACCTACCTAGAAGTCTCTGTAATGTTCGACGGAAAGTGACCTATCTACTGAATTAGCTGTTACTCGTGACTTTGTTCGCATGACTAAAAATCATTACTTCCTTTTGCTCAGTTGGGTAAAAAATAGCATACATCACTTCTGAATAATGTAGGTTTCTATAAGTGAAAAATATTTTTATCGGTCGAGTAGTTTTTGAATTAAATTGTAACAAACAAATAAACAAAAAATCAAATCTTTCCTCTTTAGAAAATTAGTTTAGATGATCTTTAACTGAAAAGATCGAGTTGAAATGTAGCATACTGATAATTTTGTATATTCGTGTTATATGTTTTAAAATATCTCTATGGGCTTGAAATCGAAATATAACCGCTAATACATAAAACAAATTTCGTTCTAAAACTTGATTTTGAACAATAAGAAGAGTTGTGAATAATGATTGTAACTTGCAAGTATTTTTCAAACAAGAATTCAAGAAATGCATGTACGTATTTAATAATGAATATATCATTTCTACGTTTGTATGTTACTTTTGCATAGAAAGTTTTACAAAGAGAATGTCGATTCAAGTACAATCAAGAACAACTAAAAGGTAACAGCTGTATTTAATATCGTCACAGATATAATAAATGAAGAATGTTACTAGGTATGCCAAATCGCTTGCAATTTTGTCTCAGTAAAGCCTGTATGTATACAAATACACTAGTTTTTGTTGTAGTAAAAAATACCTAGTAGTTTTGATTTTATAGGCATTCAAAGTTTCGAAAAATATCAAGTGTCGCTAACAGCCATGTGACCGCTTGTGACGTCATGACACAACGCGCCGCGCCTCGCTTAGTATCAAATCAAGTCTCCAGCGGTTATAGTATAGTAAGGTGAAATAGCTTGCGCAGTATTTTGTTGTTTTCGTCAGCGTATTACTTTAATAGTCTATTAATAGTAAATATTATTCGATTAATAAAATGAATGAAGGATTCGAACAAGGGCAATCGGATATTTCACCTAAAATAGATGGATTAATGGTTGCGCATTATTTATCAACAAATAGTGATTAAATAAATAAATAAATAAATATTCACAGGACAAATTACACTTACTGATCTAACCCCAAAGTAAGCAAATATTTGCTTGTGTTATGGGTGTTAGTCAACGATACTAATACATAGAAATACATATATAAATAGCAGAATATATATAATAAACACCCAAACCCGGAAATACAAACATTTATGCTCGTCACACAAATGCTTGTCCCCGTCGGGGATCGAACCCGAACCCCGTTGATTGCGTAGTCAGGGTCGCTAACCACTCGACCAACGGGGCGGTCATTTCGTTGGCGCCGAAATGCGAGGAAGAAAAATGCAAAGGTAAGAAAACTTTTCTTGCTACTACTTATGCTTAATAGTTTATCTGTTCTAAATTATTTTATCAAAACAAAATACCCAACTAACGTCGTAATGAAAGAATGCAACTCAAATAATAGAAGGACCTACCTACCATTAAATTTTTACGTTAAAGACAACAAATATGTATTAGTTTTGTAGCTATAGGTAGGTACGTAGGGCGTAGGTATATGTACGTGTATAGGTACCTACCGTTCTTCTTAATTTAAATAAATACCTCGGGAACTCCATCCTTTCATACGCTTGCGTAGCGTTTGCCCATCTCCCCCGTACGGACTTGCATCCGTTGCAAGTGGTACAAAATAAATTCCTGCGTATTACCACGGGAGCACCGTGGTATATGCGCAACGTAGACCTCCATAACGATCTTGAATTGCCGAGCTTAGCAAAGCATTTCCAAGACATCTCCGAAAGATACTTCGATCGTGCCATCTCGCATCCGAACCCACTGGTGGTAGCCGCGGCTGACTACATCCCAGACCCTAATCCCGACCCCAAACTACGTTGGCCCCGCCACGTTCTTACCGATCCCGATGACCCGATAACTCTGGCCAACGGTTTACACGATAACACTACACACCTACATTCGCGACACCGTCGCCGCCGGCGGCGACGAGGACCCCTGTTTCGCCCTTCGGCGAACCGAGCCCAAGGGCAAGGTTCGGCGGACGGACAAAACAATGCCACTAGCCCTCTCATCGCAAATCACAACCCCACCCTAAGCCGAGGTTCGGTCTCACAGGAGACACCCTTAGGGCGGAGGGCGTACAGCCCTACACCTTTAAATTCTGGCTGAGCACTCTGCTCGCCCCCGCGACCGGTGAAGCTGTAACAGCCCATAAGGCTAACAGCAATTGAGACATTCCGAAAAAAAAAACCTCGGGAACTGTACATTTTCCCAGAATTAAAAGGAGCCGTGAGTTATTCCAGACTTCGTCCAGATCCGTTCAGTAGGCACAACTCATGATTTCCTAGTATTTGGATTGGTCATTTTTTTTGGAAAAGTATTGAGGTGTAATTTCGACGGCACGGGCGCGTGACCGCGAGCGCCGGCCGCCGAGCGAACTAGACTGAGCGTGTTGTGAGATGACGTCACAGCGTCAACGGCAGCCAGCGTCGTGCGGTTCAAATTCTTTTACTTCTAAATCGGAAACTAATTGACGTATCGAAGTAATTCTTTCACTAGTATTTTTTATTTTTCACAGAGAATATGGAGTGCTAATAATCAAAATTAGTTAACATTCTTCATTGTATATGAAGTCATTATGTCTTTCTTCAACATTACCTGTTACGAGGCTTTAATTTAGTCTCATCAATATGACGTTAAATTAGAATATATGCGTTTTTTCTTATTGCACGACGCACAAGTGGAGTGCTCTAGTCTCAACATGTCAAGATTCAGCATTTTTCTTGACTTAAAACAAAGACTTCTATGTACTAACGTACTAGACAAGACATGCGCCACACCGCTTGTGTTCTAATATGCAATCCATGGAATGCACTTACGTCAGATCTGTTGAATGAAACAAGCGCCAAGAAATTTACGGCGGTTACGACCTTTTGGTCGCAAACGGTTTTCAACAGCTTCGGTATATCACAATATAATTTCCTATTGAAAGTTACTAACTCATTTTCTTTTAATTAAAATTAATAAAATAATAAAAAAAATGTTATAGTCTAGCATCAAGGTAGCAATGCACCATTAATAACTTTGGTGTCTATTACGTCGACTAAATGACAGTCACGCATCAGTTAACAAATGTGTTTATTAAACTGTAATTAAAACTGGGTTTACATTAATCTTATATAGTAGAGATTCACGTGTATGCTGCGTGATGAAATCTGAAAACGATGTTGAGATATCGATCATCGTCGGTGATACACCGAACATATCATACGCGCATACGAATCATCGTTAGTAAAAATTGTACATCCTACCGTCACAACGAAAAAAAAAACATTAAAATGGTGACATGTACTAAATGTAATAAAACTGTTACGAAAAACATACCTGGCTTGCAGTGCAGTAAATGTGATAAGTAGCTTCATGCAGTATGTGCGCAAATATCTAACGATCAGCTAGTGACATTGTGCAACATGGAGTCCGTGGATTGGAAATGTAAAAGCTGCATGGGTGGAAGTAAATCTAAAGGTTTATCCTGTATTGTGCCCATAGCGATATTCTCGAAGATAATACATACTCTGATTCAACAGAAGAAACTTCAACCAATAGCATGCAACATATTATCTCGCAGATTCGGCTCGAGGTTACGGATGTTATAAGAAGGGAACTGCAGCAGTCGCTAAAGTATTACACGGATGAAATTGATGAATACGAAGAGAAATCAAAAGAAAGTGAAAAAAATATTAAATTACTTAGAGGCAGTGTAGTGACTTACGAAATAATATAAAAAATATTAATTTTAAATATGAAGTTCTAGAAGTAAACAAGCTAAATAATTGGGAAAAGAATAATCTGTGTAATCAGCTAGAGATATGCGGAGTAACAGAAAGTGAGGGAGAAGATATTTCAATCCTAATGACATCATTAGGATTGAAATATCTTCTCCCTCTGTATGTATGATCCTAATGATGTAAAAAAGTTTTACTATATACAAAATTTTTATTTTGACAGAAGTTAATATTAAAAACGATTTCCTTTCGATGTTTGAACTTTCCGATTACATATTGTATAGTGAACTAAGGCAAAACAAAACGGGTGGTGGCGTACTGTTGTATGTACACAACTCGATAAAATTTGATAGATTTACTAATGTATGTGTCAATGAATTTGAATGTATAACGGGTAGGATATGTTTGGGTTGTGTTTCAGACATTGGCGTATGTGCAGTGTATAGGCCGCCGAATACAAATAAAACTCGATTCATCAGTGAACTATGTACAGTTATCGACAAATATCCGAGTTCTGCAAACTATATTGTCATAGGTGACATGAATTTGAACATAATAAAAAGTATTCCTGTGACGATTCATTACCAAAACTCTTTAAGTAACTTAGGTCTACACTGCGGTTTAAAATTATTAACACGTATTGAAAAATATGGAAATATCGTTTCGTATACATGTATAAATCATTTTTACACGCTTTTTATTAGCTTCACCTGTATGTTTGTATGTTTGTTTGTAACCCACTTCTTTGGGCGCGATTTTGACCCACTTTAAACGGCCAGATTTCGTTCAAACTTTGTTGATTTATCGAGGAGCAATGACAATATACTAATTTGATAAAATTTTCCATTTTTAACCGACTTCAAAAAAAGGAGGAGGTTCTCAATTCGGCTGGTATATTTTTTTTATGTATGTAGACCGATTTCTCCGTGGTTTTTTGAACCGAATTACGTGATTCTTTTTTGTTTGATGCGGAATAGTTTCGAATTGGTCCCATAAAAATTTGATTCAGGTAGGCCCAGTAATTTTTGTTTTATGAGCATTTTTTTATTTATTGTACCTATCTCGATGTCTGAAATCAAATCTCGCAAGTAAATTTGATCCACTTCCCGGTTACCGATTGAGCTGAAATTTTGTATGCGTATGTTAATTGAATGACAATGAAAACTTATTATGACATGGAGCTGATCTGATGAATCTGAATCGGAAGGTGACCACAGGAACTTAATAATTAAATGGTTAAAAATCGGTTAATGACAAGACTATTGAGTTTGAACTCATTTGATTCATGTTGAAGAGCACTTTGGTGCTTGGTGGTAACTAGGATCCTGCAGGGTCCGACAATGAAGCCAGAAGGTGGTCATAGGAGCTCAGTAATTAAATGACAGAATTCTATTGAGTTTGGGCTCGTTTGATTCATTTTTACGAGCACTTTGGTGCTTGGTGGTAACTAGGATCCTACAAGGTCCGATGATGAAGCTAGAAGGTGGTCACAGGAGCTCAGTAATTAAATGACAGAACTCTATCGAGTTTGCGCTCGTTTGATTGGTGTTGACGAGCACATTGGTGCTTGGTGGTAACTAGGTTCTTGCAGGGTCCGATGATGAAGCCAGAAGGTGGTCATAGGAGCTCAGTAATTTAATGACACAACTCTATCAAGTTTGGGCTCGTTTGATTCGTATCGACGAGCACTTTGGTGCTTGGTGCTAACTAAGATCCTGCAGGGTCCGATAATGAAGCTAGAAGGTGACCATAGGAGCTCAATAATTAAGTGACAGAACTCTTTCGAGTTTGCGCTTATTTGATTGATGTTGACGAGCACTTTTGTGCTTGGTGATAACTAAGATCCTACAGGGTCCGATGATGAAGCCAGAAGGTGACCGTAGGAGCTCAGCAATTAAATAACACAACTCTATCGAGTTTGGGCTCGTTTGATTCGCGTTGACGAGCACTTTGGTGCGGGTGGAAACTAGTTATAAAAGGAACTACTCTTAACAAAA
The DNA here is from genome assembly GCA_036924255.1 of Apodemia mormo. Lineage (NCBI taxonomy): Eukaryota > Metazoa > Arthropoda > Insecta > Lepidoptera > Riodinidae > Apodemia > Apodemia mormo. The sequence continues at coordinate 1,721,982 of JAUPFN010000009.1, read as the reverse complement.
GTCTTTGTTCTACGTCTGTCAAGTCGGTCAGTTCAAGAGGTAAAGATATAACTTCCATGTTGTTCCAGTAGGCTTGAGAGGGAACTTTTCTTTTTTTTATGGTAGTCGAGCAAAAAAAAAAAAACAAAACGTGCTTTAACTAATGACGTCTGTTGTTTTGGATATAATAATTTCTTACAGATTGTACATGGTACTTCAGCATATTGATTTATGGTGGTTATAAAATTACGCTCAGTAATTGAACGAAGTCTTTGTGACGTCTAACGCGCTACCGCTAGGCGGTTCTCACGTGGCTGAGCAGACTCGATTACTGTACGGTTTCGTATCACTACTAATCCACGAGCTCTCTGCTCGGCGGACTCCTTAGCTAAACGCTCCTCAATGAGACCAATTCTATGAGCCTTCTGCTCGGCAGACTCGTTCGTTAGGCGCTCAATAATGAGATCAACTCTAATAGCTCTCTGCTCAAAAGACTCATTCGCTAGACGCTCTTGGATCTTACCGAGTCTAGAAAATATATACTTTCAAAAGTTTCTTAACGTAAACGTGATTATATATATGCTTTCATGGCCAACAAACGTTTTTCACGATCTTTAATAGTATCACAAGAACGTGACATTGTGTTTCGATGCGCATTTTTATGAAGACGACTACCTGCTTTTGTTTCCTTCCCGTTTCTTGAGATCTTTATTTTTTAAGACGCACAGCACCTGTTGTAGGTATACTCATAAATAGTTGGCAATACAACAATACACTAAAAAGTATTAAATAAAAATATCTACGTTAAAAAACCGACTTCAAAAACTATAAAGTCAAAAATAATAAATATATAATAAATAATAATACTACCTATTATTTATATGAGCTATTTATTTACTAAATAGCTCATGCAAATGCAAAATGTGATATTTGTTAATTTATATAATTTTCATTTACAGTCAATAAGGTAAGAAACTTAATTAAAATTTTTTATAATTTTTCTCTACAGTCGATAAGACAGGACTTGATGTTAATTTTAATTTTCAATAATTTTCTTTAGCCGATTTCTCTAATATTGACAAATTTTTGAATTCTTAGGAGAATTTTAATTCTATAAAACAAATAATAGTTTGAAATAAAAAAAATCACGTTTTTATAAATAAACCAAAGTAAAAAGTAAAAATTAAATAATAGTTTTAAAAAAACTAAAACTACTTTTTTATAAAAAACCAAATTAAAAAATAGAAAATAAATTTTAATAAATTTGAATTAAAAATGGTGTAAAATATTTTCATAAATAAAAATCAATAATTTGTACAAATAAGAAAAAAATGTATTTTATAAAAAAAGGGTGGCTTGATTTTTTTAAGATATCATCGAAATGATAATTCTTCTACTCATATCTGTCAGTAAAATATTAATAACTATTGACAATATGAACCTCACGCTTTTTTACAATAAAATTCATTTTTTTATTACCACTTGAAAAAATTTTACTCCTTATAAAATATTTATATTAGATGCTTTAGATAAAAATTGCCTCTTAGGTAGTAAATTTTTAATAAAGTACAAAACTAAAATGGTTATAGTAGCCCATACAGGAAGCCCCAGATTTGAACGACGGGGCCATGCCTGGGACATTATTGGGAAACCCATCTTGACAAACCTATATTGTCCTATGCCCGGGCCATAACTAGACATTCCAATGATTACCCAGGCTTGGGCCAAGACTGAATAATAGCCTTGGCCAAGCCTAAAGTCACCCTATCTTGGGGCAAGTTTATGTAACCTAACCTCGGCCATTCAATGGCGATCCAGACTTGGACCAGGACTGAGCAACCTAGCTTTGGCCGATTCAATGATTACCCGAGCGTTAGTTAAGACTGGGATGCCTAGCCTTGGCCGTTGAATGGCAACCCAGACTTGAGCCAGAATTCGACAACCTAACTTTGGCGATTCAATGGGAAATCCATATTTAATTAATCATTAAGTAATAGAATTTGAAACAGTATATATTTATTACTTAACGAATATTTGATAGTAAATGCTAAAATTGAAAATGTATTATTTCAACAAAACAATTGTATATCGCCAAAATATATTATTAAATATATTAATATTTAATAATATATTATATAATAATAAATATATTATTAACAAGTAAAAAATTCCTTTTTTTCAATTTCAACTAACAACTACTCATTTTATAGGTGACTGAAAATAATTTAACCGTTTAGTAGGATATTACTATTTTATTTCAGAGAATTCAATTTATTCGAAATTGGGTTCTTAATACTAATTTGGTTTCATATTAAACAATTAAATTCTTAATATATTCTGTAATCTACTTCTTTTAGTAAATTCTATAGTGGTGAATAAGCCTGGGCTTGCTTTGGCTTAAAAACTTGGGTCAGTCTTGGTTAACATATTTGGGCCAGTCTTGGTTAATAATCTTGGGCCAGTCTTGGTTATCATGATTGGGCCAGTTTAGGCAACCAAGCTTGGCACCCTGTTATCACTCCAGACTTCTACCAAGGCTGGGCCAAAACGGGTTTACAAGCATGGGCCAGAGATAGACAGCATTGCGCCAAGCATGGTCCATATCTGGCCCCGTCGTATTGTCCAGTATGGGAGTACGACAGGAACGCCTTGCACACTTACAATTATTTATGAAACTTATTTACCGGATTTGTTAAATATTAAAGAACGACCAAAGTTTTTACGCAATATTGAAATGGATAAACATCTTCTGCCTAGAGTAAATAATGTGTATGGTAAAAGGATGCTACAATATACTTTACCCTTGTGTCTGAATGAATTACCAACTGAGTTGCAATCGCTCTATTCGCAAAAAAAAAACATTAAAATATCAATTAAAAAAATATTATATTAATAACATAATTCAGTAAAACGTAGTGATTATAATATACTCTTTGTAATTCATTAATAATATATTATCCACAGTCGACTCCACAGCTGCTGCCGGATAAACTTTAAAAGTTTTAGTGCATAGCTGTTTTTATCAATATATGTAATATGTGAAAGTTTTGGACAATAAATTAAAAAAAAGTTAAGTATCTGTGCGCGATAAGTGTGAGAGTGTTTTATCGCGCCCTCGTTACGTTGTGTATAGGCAAATTGTTGACCTTTTTCATCACTAGACCCATCTGCTTGTTTGCTATCTTATGATATAAAATAAATTAAAAATATGCCTTGTTACCCACAACAAGATTTAGTTAAATACCATTCAAATAATTAACCTGTAGAAAACTAATTTTTCTAATATTTTTTTTTTATTAAACGAGCGTTATATGACGTGTATTTATAATTACTAAAAATTAAGGAATAAATATCTGTTTTGACAAAAACAAACCATTTGTACATGGTTTTCTGTATGTTCCGCCCCGTTGGTCGAGCTGTTTGCGACCCTGAATACACAAACACTAGGGCACGGGTATAATTTCCGACAGGACAGGCATTTGTGTTATGGACATAGATGTGTGTATAGCTGGGTTTGGTTTTTTTTACTATCGGTAAGTAAGCGCTTGACCTCGATTTCCCCTGATGGTAAGGCAAGATGAAGCCTAAGATGGAACGCGCTTCCCTAGAAGGTACCTGTTCAGTCTTCTTTTGAAGATCCCCAGATTGTACTCGTCGGGGAACACAGACTCAGAAAGCATGTTCCAGAAGCAGAAAGAATGTCGAGCCGAACCGCTTTATCCAGGTACGTTGGACGTCCACCAAATTATGGCGATGCCTAGAATTTGTGCGCCTCGATGATCGATAGAAAAACTAGGAAGTTTATTACATATTTTATTTAATATTTAAATATGTCTTTCTATGTATAAGTACCATTCCTAACAGCCATATCACAAAAAAAGAATTTGTTTACTTTGGCGTTAGATCGATTTATGTAATTTGTTCAGAGATATTGCCATGTTTTTATTATATTTTTATATACTTTTTTACCGCAATATTTTTTTAATGTCCGAATTTGTTGTAATCATAAATACCTAAATAAAATTTTAGGTATTTATGATTACAACAAATTCGGAAAAACTAGAGGATTAGCATTAGGTTATTTTGATTTAGTATTGTTTTATATCAATATAAAATATGATGGCTTCCATCAGATTGATAGAGAATTATAAATAAAACATATTATAGTTAATAAAGTAATTAAGATATAAACTTACGATATAGGAACGATATTTTAAGTGTAATTGTAATAAAGTATTTTGAATCCATGCGGAGGTAATAATTATCTTAGATTAAAAATTAAAGAACAAAGTTTGCAAATATTTATGTTTTTTACAATAATTAATAAGAGCAAAATACATTTGTGTACGGTATTTCATAATCACAGAATTAGACTATTTATAATAATCAATCAACCTACACTGCTCATCTAAAAATTGAAAAAAAAAATGATATGAATATCGTTCTCAATTATTTTTCCGTTAAATATAAATGATTAGATAACAATTGAAAAAAAACTTCAACATGTCTGAAAATAAATTGTAGCTTAAACAATATTTGCTGGTTAAGTAATTAGCAATTTATTTAAACTACACCGTAAATTCGAGCTCACGTTGTCAGTGCAATTAGTTGTCAGGCGCTATAACGAATAGGATTCTATCACGTTTGAAATTAATGCTATGTGAAATTACATTTGTGTTACTTAATCTCCAACTAAAAACTTTAATCACGGTGATGTTACCTATCTAGACACGCGGGAGTTTGTCCAGCTAAGTTTAAAGAAGAAACGGCCGACGAAGCATCGATGTACGAACCATCTCGAGCTACTTTTGACCCCCTTTTAACTCAAAAAAACATTTGACATATTTATCTGAGGTATCATGAGGAAGCTGAGACATAGTTATTTAAACCTGTTAGCTTGTCTAGATTTAACAGTTTTATAAATATATGTCAAACATTTTTATTTAATATTTAATAGATTCAGGAGTTACTTTGCGGAAATCCATAACTCAAAGAAGAAATTATGGCATTTAATTTGCAAATTTCCGCGAAATGTTATAATGGAACTGTCGTAATGCAACAGAAATGAAAGGTAGTGTAAGGAATAGGGAAAACTTATCCAAAGTCTGAAATTATAGAAGACCACAGCGGCACAATAATCCACCCACTTCCACGACACTTTCTTCCACGTCAGAAGCAAAGGCAGTAACACACGAGTTATGTACTCAACGCACGTTTCACTTTGCAACCGAAGCATCTTCTGGAGAGTCGAATAGCACTTCACTCTATGAAGGGTGAAGCATTAATGCTTCACCTTTCATAGAGTGAAGTTGCATTACGGCAGTCCCATATAACATTTCGCGGAAATTTGCAAATTAAATACCATAATATATCAACCAGTTATTGAATTATTAACGATTAAAAACCGCCATTTTTGTGACTTGACTGACTCGTATATAGACAAAAAATAACTCGATACTTGGCACGAAGGTAAAAGGTAAAAATCTGAAACTCGAGATTCTTGATAAGTAGCGATTGATCGCGACTTTGTTCGCGTATTGCAATAACATTACTTCATTTTGCTAAAAGTCTGCCTTAGTAGTCTAGTGTTTACGCTTTTTAACACATCTGATTTATAACTGACGTAATCGATTAAGACTGATATAATGGGTTAATAAATAAATTCCGTTAAAACACAAATGTTAAATGAAAGCCAAGTTCATTATAAAAGTATGCATCTCTGTCAACATCGCAGACAAAAGACGCACGAACTTGAATCCCATTTAAGATTTGTGTTTTAATTAAATTCAATAGTCTAGTTTGGAACGCGAGTCATAACTACGCGCCTCAAGTTTGGTATTTATTCGGTACACGGGGGTGTCCATTTAGAATAGAATAAACAATAGAATATTTTAACATAATATTTTATTTACATTATTTTTGGAGTTTACTCCTTAAGAAACGATTTTCATATTTAAGATACTGATGATGTATAAAAAAAATATGAGGGGTAAAATTTAGTGATCGTATGACCTAGTTAAATTTTTTAGTCGCGTTTATGCATAACTTATGTACTTGTGTGTACCCAACGTACGTAGGGTATGATGTGAGACAGTTTACACATGTAAGTAATATGTTGTATAGGGGAAAAGTGGGAGGATGGCAGTAGGAGGTAAGGGAACGATATCGGAAGGTAGGGGCGAGGTACGGGTGATGTAGATATAAGGTAGAAGTAATGTAGGAAGAATATAGGAGGAAGGTAAAGGAAAGCTAGAATGAAGATAAGGGTAAGACAGGAGGACGGTAGAATGAAAGTAGTGAGAAAGTTTCTGAAAGGTAGCGAAAAGGTAGAGGAAAGGTGAGGGGAAGGAAGGGTAAGTTAGAAATCAGGTGGAAGGAAGATAGGGGGAAGGTAAGTGCAAGGTAGGGGCATGGAGAAAAGGGAAGGTTGGGGAGGTAGGGGCAAGAGAGGAGTGATGTGGGGAAAAAGTAAATGGAAGATAACGAAAAACCGGCAGAAATGTAGTGGAAAAGTAGAGAAAAGTTAGAGACAAGCGGAAAGGATAGGAATAGCGGAAAGGATAAATGTAGGAGGAAACTAGAGGAAGGTAGAAGAAAGGTAAAGGGAAGGTAGGAGAAAGTAAGGGGAAGGTAAGGGGAAGGTATCAGGGCGGTAGCGGGAAGTAAGTAGGCAGGTAAATGGAAACTAATAGGGAGGTAGGGCGAAGTTTTTGTCTCAATAATACTCCTACCAAGTAAATTTCTTAATATTTATTGTCAATTTCTTAATATTTATTGTCAACGAAACATACATTCATACAAATATCAGATTGTTCCGGGAGACATAGAGAACTTTGCTTGCACAATTATATTAACATGTAGGTCACACTATAAGTTTTGCGTAACTAAAAAAAAACAACATGTTATAACCAAAATATTATGTTTATTGCTTTTCAAAATAATCTCCTTTACATTTTAAATATTTTTTCATGCGATCAAACCATTTTTTTAAATAGGAGGACCACAGATCTGAAGGCATGTTTTCTACGTGCTGATTGAACGCTATCAATGCCTCTTCGGAGTTGGTAAAAGTAAAACCTCTCATCAAATCTTTGATTTTGGTGAAAAAACAGAAATACTTTTTCAGAAGCTAAAACTTTGTTTTGTTGGCCGTGTGTGAAGAAGCGTTATCATGGTATAGGAGAATGCGGCTTTTGGGTCGTCTTTCGCGAAATTTTTCTAAACAATCAATAGAATACTACTCGGCATTAACACTCTTTTTATCTTCAAGTGGAATTGAACAACCTGAAACCCATAGTTGAGAAAAAAAAACGCGATCATTTTTTCACCAACATTTCTCACCTGTCTCACTTTTGTTGGCCTGTTCTCATTTTCAAACACCCATTCACAAGATTGCTGTTTTTTTTTTCAGATTCAAAACAATAAAACCACGTTTCGTCTCCTGTGACAATGTCATAAACAGCATTAGAATGTCCATGAGCACCACTCCACGCGAGCTTGCTTCTGCTCCGCTGTCAGTTCATGAGGGATCCAACGACAACAAAGTTTCCAAACTTTCAATTCTTTGTGTAAAATTTTCTGAATTTGGCTCATACCAATCCTCAAGAGTCCTCGAATTGTCTCATAGGCAATCCGGGGGTTTTCTTAAATTAACCGCTTAACAGTAGCCACATTATTTTCTGTGACGGCAGTTGAAGGCCGCCCTTCACGAATTTCATCATGTAAAAAAACTCGACCTGTCTCAAATTCAGCAAACCATCGCCTCACGGTGCTCAAACAAGGTGCTTCTCTCCCAAAAGCACTTTGAGGACGAGCGGCACAGTCTTGCGGAGAAAGAGAACTTTTAAAATCATAAAAAATCATCGCTCTAAAATCTTTTCGACTTAATTCCATTTTCGTTGCGTACGTAGAACTTTGATGTGTGATAAAAAAACAACTGACCATTCATTTCCCGCCAATTGTTTTTTTTTTACTAAGAAGGTTGATACATTTTAAAAATATAACATTCGAAATTCAAATAGTTCCGATTAGCTAGAAGTGCAAAACTTTTAATGTGCCCCATGTAGAAAAGGCAATTGTTCCTGACATGTGCAGGTAGCTAAATTCTTTAGCTAATAGTAAAATCATAATTCTGTAACCATATTTAACTGCAATATATAATTATTGTGTATGTATACCTAGTGTATTTCCTGTCTTATTTAATTTCAGAAAATTTATTCCAATTTTTAAGTCTGGCTCTAATGTAATACCTCTAATTTTACGACAGGTCGCTGGAGTCAAACTACTGAAAAACATTTATGAAGCCTGGGTGGATTCACAGAATACATTTGGACTGTTCTGTGACTTTTCTGTGGTATTTGATTGTGACAATCAAAACATCTTAATCAGGAAGTTACACCATTATGGAGTTTGACTTTTTTCATTTACTGAAACACTAGCTGTTGCCCACGACTTCGTTCGCGCGGACTTCTTTACTCTGCACTGCACCTCCCCCGTAAGTGATAGCGTGATAATATGTAGCCTATATGTTGACCCGACTTATTAGTAATATTCATGCAAAATTTGAAGTAAATCCATGCAGTACTTTTTGAGTTTACCCCGGACATACATACAGACAAACAGACAAACAGACAAGCAGACAAACAGACAAACACACAAACAGACAAACAGAAAAACAGGCAAACAGACAAACAGACAAACAGGCAAACAGGCAAACAGACAAACAGACAAACAGACAAACAGACAGACAGACAAACAGACAAACAGACAAACAGACAAACAGACAAACAGACAAACAGACAAACAGACAAACAGACAAATAGACAAACAGACAAACAGACAAACAGACAAACAGACAAACAGACAAACAGACAAACAGACAAACAGACAAACAGACAAACAGACAAACAGACAAACAGACAAACAGACAAACAGACAAACAGACAAACAGACAAACAGACAAACAGACAAACAGACAAACAGACAAACAGACAAACAGACAAACAGACAAACAGACAAACAGACAAACAGACAAACAGACAAACAGACAAACAGAAAAACAGAAAAACAGAAAAACAGACAAACAGACAAACATACAAACAGACAAACAGACAAACAGACAAACAGACAAACAGACAAACAGACAAACAGACAAACAGACAAACAGACAAACAGACAAACAGACAAACAGACAAACAGACAAACAGACAAACAGACAAACAGACAAACAGACAAACAGACAAACAGACAAACAGACAAACAGACAAACAGACAAACAGACAAACAGACAAACAGACAAACAGACAAACAGACAAACAGACAAACAGACAAACAGACAAACAGACAAACAGACAAACAGACAAACAGACAAACAGACAAACAGACAAACAGACAAACAGACAAACAGACAAACAGACAAACAGACAAACAGACAAACAGACAAACAGACAAACAGACAAACAGACAAACAGACAAACAGACAAACAGACAAACAGACAAACGGACAAACGGACAAACGGACAAACGGACAAACGGACAAACAGACAAATAGTCAAACAGACAAACAGACAATTAGACAACAGACAGAACTTAAAAGGCAAATGATTGGTAAAGTATGTCATTACTATCCTAATTACTATATGGTAGTTCTACAACGTCATGCATTGGTTTGATGCTACCGCCATACATATTTTTTTATATTATAAAATACGAACAAATTCTAAAAACCTTTTTTTTTGGCTTTGATATCGATTGTAGATTACGCCCCAAGTATTCTTTTAAAAAAATATTCAATGTACAGTTTTGACTTTCTTACGATTTTATTATATGTATAGATATAACAATTTTAACATATTACATATAAAAAAGCATCGCAAAAACCGTGTCCCGGTTTATCCGCAAGCTCGCTGTCTCGCATTTATAAATATAAGTTATTAAATAATCTATCTTTATGCACTTCCTAAAATATTTCTAAATAATTTGTAAGCAAAAATCTATAATCTCTACTCATCCACAAACTGACTATAATCTGGATAGGTATGAACATTATCTATCTTTATTTTACAAACTAAAGAAAACATTAAACTATCTATATTTAATCTAAAACTATCTTCATTATTTAATTTAATTACTAGGTTAAACATAGTAAAATCGTATGTATGAACTTGCTAAAACATAGTAATATAGGATAAGGAACCTGTGGTTTTGCATAGGTATTTATATTGGCATAAACAAATTTGCATACGATGAGTCGTCGGTAGATCGCGCTGATAAGAAACCAGTTTGTTGGCCAGTCCTTCTAGAAATTAAAGTAAGAAATCAGAAAATCTCTCGATCTTCTGATTTCTTACCTAAATGGAAGAATTCAGAAGGTTGACATTAAATAGAAAAGATCTAATAGTGTTGCTGTAACCATGGAAGTCCCGCAGAGCTCCAATATTGGTCCTTTCTTGTTTCTTATATAAATGTCTTCGTGAAATTGTCAATAGCCGTTAGATTATAACCTACCTAGGGATTTTATAATTTGGTTAGGTTAGGTTAGCAGTTACATTATAATATCGCTTAGGTAGATTATATTCTAACGGTATTGACAATTTCACTGCGATATATACATAAATAACTCACAGGGGATTAACTCACCTTACACCTTATAAGGAATGAGCACTATTAGGAATTGTGTTATAAATATTATTCTAATTTTATTGTGATATGATATAAATACATAGATCTGTACGTTTAAATTGCATATGCGATAATCGTACTAGTATTATTTTAATTGTATTACAATAATGCTAGTACGATTGTAAATGTAGTATTATTGTATGACATTATTTATTCAATTTGTTATCTGACTCTGTACATTTTTTTCTTTCACTTTTTTCTTTTTTAATATAATTGTATTATTGCATTACTTTATTTAATCCATTTTTTTCTGATACTATATTTTTTTACTTTTGATATAATTTTATATAATTTAATTTAATAATAATATGTAATTCGAACTTTACGCTTACTGTATAAGCTGTAGTTGCCTATAATTGTGAAGGCACTGGCATCTCTCATCGTATATTATATATAGCCTAGTGTGTGTACTTTCAAAGTTACACTTTTATTCAAAGTAAAAAGACGAGTTGGTAAGTATGACGAAGTGAATAATGCGATTTCAAAAGTTGTACACTGGTTTGATATTTTGAAACAGTCTTTTATTAAATGGAAACAAAACCAAGTGTGTTAAATTTTTGTTGCCTAATGTAAGGCATATGTACATAGTGCACATCTAGTTGGAAACGAACTGGTGGATTTCGTTGTACTTTTAAGTATAACTTTAGATGAGAAAGCATAATACATACCGCACATTAATAAGTTAGCAAATAGGCTAAGTTCAGAATAAGACAGTTAACTGACGTCAACATTGCAAGAACTGTGTTCTTTAGTTACTTTCATAGCATAAAGTCATACGGGATTCTTCACAGGGGAAATTTCGCTGAAATAAATACTATATATTTTGTATTGCAGAAAAGAGCTATAAGATCAATTTGCAATCTTAGGTCGAGAGTTTTCCCTGAGTGGGTTCCGGGCTCCTTTGAAAAATATACCAATTGCCGTTCTGCCAGGCAAGTCGTGAAAGGCGACCAATTGGCTATGCGAGTCACTACCGTCGTGACTCGTATAGCCACTACTACTAGGTGGTAGAGTTCTGCATTGTCTTGCCCGGGTCTGGTATTACCACCTTACCTATTTCTGCCGCAATAGCTCAGTGCTTGTTACTGTCGTGTTCCGGTTTGGAGGGTGAGGTAGCCAGTAAACTTATGCATGTGGCATTACACAAGATAGCTACGCACCATTAACATCTTTGATGTATTTAGGCAATGGTTGACTTTTTCCACCAGGAGACCCATCTGCTTGTTTGCTATCTTACGAAATAAGAAAAGAGTTTCACAGTCTCACAAACATCAATATTCCTACTCTAATAACTCAATACGCATTGCAAACTTGTATGTATGATCAAACTAAAAAAATATTTGTTCGTTTACGATAAATGGGGATGTTTACTCACTAAATACAAGAAACAAAAACAATCTTGTTGTACATGCATTTTGTCTCCACAGAATATATAACTTTTTTATGGGGCAATGTTTTTTTTATATATCATAAGATAGCAAACAAGCAGATGTGTCTCGTGATGGAAAGAGCCAACCATCGCCTATAGACACAAAAGATCTTAATGGTGCGTTGTTATCTTTTGGTGAGGTCTAATGCCAAATGTATATGCTTTTACAATAAACTTCCCGATACAATAAGAGATCTATCAACAAACAAATTAAAAAAATATAAAAACTAAATTGTGTGCAAAAGGGTTACTATAAAATATTAGATTATTTTTAAGAGACGAATAAGCCTTGGATTAATTGCTTCTCATACTAACCACTCTACAATTAATCCTAAATTTTAGAAACGAAGCATCGTGAGGAGAAATGAAAACTATTTCAACCAGAGTCGAAGTCATAATTCAAGTCTACTTTACCCTGTTCCGTGCTTTTTTTGGCTACTATGTGAAGGAAGGTGTGGCGGATGTAGGTGAATAATTGTACAACTGGGGTCTATTTTCTTTTTCGGACTTTCCGTGGGCTTAGTCCATTTCTCTTACACTGATTCTGCTGCAATTTGTTGCATTACGAGGTCACATGTGAGAGTCTGTGAAGGGTTCCAAATTATGTTTTTTTTGTAATGATTACCTAATGAATATTTGCTATTTATACAAGTGCAATATTTCACTCATTGTTCAAAATAAAGGCAAAAATTTAGTGAATGGTTACACCTAAATTATTCTGACAACTGTCAAATAGTGGCAGCACTATGACAAATTTGCTTTCTTTATTTTCCTTTGTTTGGACATTAAAGTAAGCACAATAACTTAATATGGCAACGAGTAATAATAGACTCTATTGTGCTGTTCTTTGTTGCTCGAAAACTTCGATAGCAAAAGATAACTAAAATAGCTTTAGATTAGTACATAAATAAGTAAAATGTATAAATTGGGAAGGCATTCTACTCGTGATTGGGAAGGCACTGCCATTGCTCATTATATATTATGTAAATCTAGTGTGTTTACTTTCTGTTGTCAATCCAAATAAAATAAATAAATAAAGCTTTTAGTACATTTTGGTTGAAGTGCAAATATTTTTCAGTTTCAAATGTATAAGTATGATTTTATTAAATCTATTGATAAAAAAACACAACATATATTATTTGATTAAACATGTCTGTTTAATTTTATTTTTTCAGTAAAAAATATTAATTATTTTCAATCACAAAATTAGAACGCCACTTAAGTAGACAGATGAAATTAAAATCTGTACGCGGGCAGCCCTATCACATGTTTACTTATCGCGCGACTACTTTTTTTTGTTTATTTTGATTATTTCAAGAATTGCAAGACATTTACACATTTCACAACTGCAAGACCTCTGTTATTGCGGATGTCCATGGCCGAGCGACGGTGATCACTTACCATCAGGTGAAACTCCTGCTCGTTTACCCCTCTATTATATCATTATACATCTAATATCTCATTATTAATACAATAAAGGTGACAGTGTTATATAAGCAATTTTATACTAATAAGTTTACTTCAGAAATTATACAAACTATTTACTCAAAACACGCACTCGCAAGTAACTACAATCTTACTTATAATCCGTCAAAAGCAAGCTGGGTTTCAACATTAGATTTCATATTTGCTTTATATCAAATACTAGCTTTTGCCCGCGACTTCATCCGCATGGCAGCCAGCATCAAACATCGTAGAGAAAATAATATATTCGTTAAAACGATACAACACCATCTAGACTCAAAGCAGTCACATTTCTACGAAGTTCTCCCAAGGTAGCTGTGGTACCATCATTTTTAAAATGTATTCAGAAAATCGTGTATTAAATCAAAGCACATATTGTAAAGAAATATATCACCTGGAAATATTACAGCAAATTATAGGTACGCGTTTCAATTTTTACATTAATTGATTGGATAATAGAGAAGTTCAAATGTCGTAACGCCATTCAGTGGCGAGTTACAACAATGAAAATAGCACATTAATCTCCATAAAAATATACATACACACATATTTTCATAGAAATTTATTGAACGGTATGGTAATAGAAATTGATAGGTTGCAGCGCCACCTGGTAGCAAGTTACAACAATGAGGATAACAAATAAATATTCTTCATGAAATATACATGCACATTAGTATGTGTAGTCAGATCTACTAATCATCACATGTTAACAATCATCACATGATAAGATCAGTCAAATTGACTTTGAGTAAAAAGATTTAATATACGAGTTTATATTTGAAAAGATTAATTATAATTGACCAATATATTATTTTTTGATTTGGTGTCACTAAGCGATGGTAGTCTATTTACATCAGGAGATTCATCTGTTTGTTTGATGTTTTATATGCTTAAAATAAAAGGTATTTGTAATAATTTGCTTGGTAAAAGTTAAAAAGAAATACATAGAAAAATAAACGTACAGTCGAGCTGGAAATAAGTAATAGATCGTTTGTGATAAATAGAGAAATAAGATAGGAAGTAAAACTGGATCCTTTTAGTCCTCTACTAGGAGATTAATTTGGCAATAGAAAGGAATTAACGTAAATGGAGAATATTTAACCTGCAGGTAGCAAATTACGCGTTTATTAAGTACGGGTAATGCTTATATGATATTACTTCCTTACTTCCGCAAAACCTAATAATAAAATCTCATTTTCCTTTAAGTCTATTACAATCTATGTTATTGATAATTACGACCTTCATATTCTCGAAATATCTCAATACCAACGGCTCAATTGTTTGACTACTTCACGAGTCTATAGCGTATCACCAAGAAATAAGATCTGCACCGTCGATGGCAAATGATGTTAGGTGCGTTTAATTAATTTAGCTTTTGTGGTGGGAGTGACGAATATCTTCTGCTTCTAAAATTTATCTCTGCTGTGTTATATAAAGCGGTGTAATCTCTAAAGCCAGTTATATATGGCTATGTTTGCTTGAAAGTTATAAAATGATGTGATTATTTATTATCAGATTATATATAATTTTAGTAGGTAATTATAATATTTGATTTATATAATGCGATATTTCATCACTTAATACATATTATATCGCCCCTGTGGTCACCCGATAGGCGATGGGTTTGCCACCTATCACAGTGTGGGACTAAGTATCTTCAGCTAATCGCGAGTGCACTTTTTTTTTTATTATCGATAGGTAAGCGCTTGACCTCGATTTCGCCTGATGGTAAGCTAAGATGAGGCCTAAGATGGAACGCGCTTCCCTAGAAGGTACCTGTTCACTCTTCTCTTGAAGATCTCCAGATTGTACTCGTCCGAGAACACAGACTCAGGAAGCATGTTCCAGTCCTTTGCGGTTCGAATGAAGAATGTTGAGTCGAACCGCTTTGTCCGGGTACGTGGAACGTCCACCATATAACGATGCCTAGATTCTGTGAACCTCGACGATCTATAGAAAAACGGGGATGGCGGAATTAAGTCGTGCAATTCCGCAGCGCACTCTCCAAAGTGTATTCGATAAAAAACCGATAAACTAGGCACTCTGCGGCGATGAGCGAGGCTCTGGAGTTTTTTGCCTACCAGATCATCGTCGTTTATGAGCCTCTTGGCACGCCTCTCGATGGCCTCAAGTGTCTCCAGCTGGTATTTAGCGGATCCATCCTAGAGGTGAGAGCAGTATTACATGCACGAACGGACTTGTGCTTTATAAAGGTTGAGCAACTGTCCCGGACTGAAATACTGTCTCACCTTCGCCAGAATACCAAGCTTTTTTGAGGCAACTTGGGCTTTAGATTCGATGTACGAACCAAAGTTGAGAGTAGGCGTTAACGTGATACCAAGGATCTCGAGGTGGTCATTCATCGCCACGGCCACACCCTGGAAAGACGGAGATAGATGGAGCGGACTCCGTTTAGCGGAGAATAGACACGCCTGGGTCTTACTTGCATTAAACCTGACCAGATTAGCATCGCCCCAATCGGAGACTGCCTGTAAGGACAGGTTCATACGATCGACCATTGCCTCTCTGAGAGACCGGATCTGTGCCGTACTGGCCCGCGCATTGGATACGTAACTCTCCACAACAGTGCTATCATCTGCGTACCCATAGATACCGGGCTTTAGCAGGTTGTTAATGTGTAGCAGGAATAAAGTTGCGGAGAGAACTGATCCCTGAGGGACTCCGGCATTTATGGCCATTTGGTCGGATGAGCAGCCGTCGACGACTATTCTGATCGACCGGCCACTCAGAAAATCTGAGATCCAGGCGCGGAGACCAGTAGGCAGGCCATACGATGGAAGCTTACCAATAAGACTATCATGCCAGACCCTGTCAAAGGCCTTCGAGATATCAAGGGAGACATCTAGTGCCTCACCATGCTTCTCTATGGCCGAGCTCAAAATGTAAGTGGCATACGCTAGAAGATCCCCAGTAGACCGATTTCGGCGAAACCCGTATTGGCGGTCACTCAGTAGTTCGTTCGCTTCTAGGTGCGCCATTAGCCTGCTGTTCAGTACACGCTCCATAGTCTTGCAGAGTATGGACGTGAATGAAATTGGCCTATAGTTGGAGGGGTCAGCACGACTGCCTTTTTTGGGCACAGGCTACACGTTGGCAAGCTTCCATGATTTAGGCACTTTTCCTGTAGCCATCGAAAGGCGAAAGAGGCGTGTCAAAACAGGAGCGAGTTCAGGCGCACAGGTTTTCAGTACTATGGCTGGAATCCCATCAGGGCCACTGGCTTTGTTCACGTCCAGATTCCGCAGCGTTTTAAGAACCTCAGTTTGACGGATGCGAATTTCCGGCATGTTCACCTCGCATCCAGGTAGACTGGGTGGTTTCGCGTTGGCGGGATCCAGACGTGAGTTTTCCGCGAATAGAGTAGCGAACAGGTTCGCTTTCTCTACGGCGGTGTGAGCCAGCGTCCCATCCGGTTTCAGCAGTGGAGAGAGTGAGGGGCGGCAGAAATTCGATTCAACCGACTTTGCCAGGGACCAAAAGGCTTTACTACCTGAGGAGTATGAAGCCAGTTTGTTCCCAATACGGCTGACGTGGTCAAATCGAGCTTTCAGTAGAGCCTTTTTGCAGGATTTGGCGGCCCGGTTGAAGGCTTTCTTCTTCTCCGACACGTCCTTGGCCTTGCGGTGTCGAGCATCTACCCAAGCCAGATATGCCTCTTGCTTTAGCGCCTCAGCGCGTCTACAATTGGCTCTGAACCAGGGATGAGCTTTATTGGACATGGCTACGTCGGAGAAAGGAATAAAATACTCCATTCCTTGCCGCAGCACATCTGTCACAGCATCCGCGCAGGCCGAGGAGTCTTCAGAAGAAAAGCAGACAGGCCGCCAGGGATAAGACGCAAAGAAAGAACGCATCTCGTCCCAGTCTGCTGACTTGTATCGCCACACGCGCCGAGAGCCCCTAGGACTGGGATCGGGCGGCGAGTAGACGGATACAGATTTCACCAGACAGTGATCGGAGCTGCCAAGGGGCGAGGAAATCGCCACCGAGTAACGGTCTGGATCCGTAGTCAGCAGAAGATCCAAGCAATTGGCTGTATGGCTCTCAACGTCAGGAACCCGCGTCGCTCCTTGAACCAGCTGGGTGAGATTTAATGTTACAGCGAGTTTTCGCATCTCTCTCCCAGCGAGGTCAGTGCTCTGGTATGGGTATAGCCACTCCTGATGGTGGGCATTGAAATCCCCCAGAAGCATTAGCTGAGCGGAAGGGTATTTGTGTTGAGCAGCATCCGCCGCCTCACTTAGGTACTCTGTAAGACCGATCGTCTCCTTGTCTCCGCTGTGCGCTCGGTAGACACAGGCATAGAGAAGCTTCTCTAGGCCTGTGTCCACCAGTGTCCATAGTACGGAGTAGCGAGGGTTTTCTAGATACCGGAGACGCCGAAAGCAGATATCGTCACGGACGCACGCGCACACACCTGACCGAGCTTTAAAATTATGCTCCAGGGTGTAGCCGGGATAGGTTAAGTACGCCAAATCAGACGGGCACCTTATCTGCGTCTTCGTGAGGAACAAGATACATGGTTTATAAGTCTCTAGGTGGAAATGAACTGCAGCGAGATTAGAATGTAAACCTCTGATGTTGGTGAGGTCTACTTTCATCGAGAGGGAGTGCTGCCGCTGTACAACGTTATTCCTGTACCTTGTCCTTTTCATTTAATTTGTTGTACCTCTGCCCACGTCTTCGAGGTTATGGTCGTGAGGATAAATTTTATCACTTAATACCCTTGTCCTATGTCACAATAGAGCAATTTTATTTAATTTCCAGCCAGTTTCGCATACACAAGCGTCATCAGGATATTCACAGTTACTAACACACACAGTTATAATTGCCTTATTGTCTTACATTACAATATACTTGTTGAAATTCCATATTTTTTTGTTTCTGTAATTGTTTGTAATTGTCAGAAGAAAGTTTTTATAAAAGAAAATATTAAGAAAATTGCGCGGAAAATTAGAAAATTTAAAGCTTAGCTTTTCCCTTAGACACTCAGTAGCTATCAAGACCACTGAATAGTTACCGTGGTAGAAACGGCAGGTGGGCCTATAGCTTTTGGAAAAGCAACAAACCCGTTATGATATTGATATTGAAAACAAAAAAAATATTGAAAACAAAAAACTCGACTGCATTCAATCAGTCTGCGTTTAAACAGGGTGGTGGGAAGTAACTGGATGAGGAGAGCCGAAGACTGGACTCAGTGGCGCGTCTTGGGAGAGGCCTATGTCCAGCAGTGGACAAACACCGGCTGATGATGATGATGATGATGATGAGTGAGTATATAGTAAAGCGTGTCTTAACATGTTCACTGGTAGGTTTTGTGCTGTTGCATAATGTATTGCAGAATGGGGATACGTTCACAATGTTGACAGTTGCCAAGCAACTAGGATTTTCACGCATTTACCTCTCGACGCTCAGTTTCGCAGTGAACGTCGTTTGGACCAGCTGTTTTGGTCCTTTTCGCTAAAAATTGCCTTTTGGGCGTACTTAAATTTTTTGTTATGGTAAAACAGTATTACAATGTCAAAAATGAGACAATGGTAGTTTTCTTTTCAAAATACGGTGAGTTCTGAGAAATTATGATGAATGCGCCAGAGAAAATACGGTGTACTAATCCAAACTACTACAAACACTTATGAGTTATGGACCTCAGTATGTGTCCACCTATTGTTTGACAAATTTTGTGATTGCTTTACGTTATATGATTGATTGAAATCAGTTTTGTTATTTTAAATTTTTGTCTTTTTGTCTGTATTCCGTTGTAGCCTGGCAATGAGTTGACTGATTTTGATGAAAACTAGTGTGCACTGTGCATTAGGTATGCGTGATTACGAAAGTGATAGGCCGTATAATTTTTGTCCGTCTGCGTGATTAGTTATAACTAAAGAACGGTTGGATTATTCTGAATTTACGTGAATTGTGTGTATAAATAGGACAAAAGATTTTGTGTCGTTAATGAATTCGCTTACGACAAAATATTTTGTGTAAACGAATTACGTTTTCGGTTGTAAGCCGGTTTTTAATTCAAGCACAAATGAAGTTTAGTTTTTCGACTAATTTCAGTAGGAATAGCTTACATTTCCCGAAATCATAATAGAGCACTCGAATGCATTGGGTAATTTTTCACTTATAGATCACACGGAACTCGTGTAATATAACGCGAAATGCGGTTAAGGTGAAACCATTACGGATAGGGATTTCGAAGTATGGGATTGTGTTTTTCAATTACTGTGTAGCAATGACTAGCCTGTGTGACATTTACTAGCATTTGTGGTAATGACAAGCCGATGTGGCATTGTTTGGTCTGTGTGGCAACTAGCCTTTGTGGCACTGGTTGACGTATATGACTTTTCTGTAATATGAAATATTTCATAGTATTTGGACTTAAAAGTTTGGATTACTGTGGGTTGTTCTATAACATGAACAAAACTACTGTGTGCTTTGGGAGGCCGAACGGCGTGTAGTATAGAGCACTATGTCTTTTGTTCACTGATGAGACCCATACACACGAGGATTTATTTATAAATATTTATATTGTAGGACGGCCGTGACGGCGCGCTGTTTTTTTTTTTTTTTTATAGTAGAGGGGGCAAACGAGCAGATGGTGCACCTGATGGTAAGTGATCACCGTCGCCCATGGACATCCGCAATACCGGGGGTATTGCAGCTGCGTTGCCGGCCTTTTAAGAATGAATAAGCTCGTTTCTTGAAGGTCCCTAAGTCGTATCCATTCGGAAACACCCCCGAGGGTAATAGATTCCACAAAGGAGTAATGCGAGGCAAAAGGTGTCGACAAAAGCGCACGGTTGTGGATTTCCAGACATCGAGGTGGTGAGGATGGAACTTTAAATTTTGATGCGATGTCCGATGGTGGAATTTAGCGGCAGGCATTAGTCCGAACAACTCGTCGGAACACTCCCCATGATAAATACGGTAAAAGATGCAGAGCGAGCCTACATCTCTGCGTAACGCCAAAAAGTCAAGCCGATTAGAAATAGCCTGGTCGTCGACGATTCGAACCGCTCTACGTTGAATGCGATCAAGAGGAAAAAGCTGGTACTGAGGAGCTCCGGCCCAGAGGTGAGATCAGTACTCCATGTGAGGTCGAATTTGGGCCTTGTAAAGTTGGAGGCGATGGGCTGGCATGAAGTACTGCCTTGCTCTACTGAGTACACCAAGCTTTTTGGAGGCTAGTTTAGCCTTCCCTTCCAAATGACCGCAAAACTGAACGTTGTTCGATATGTCGACTCCCAGAATTCCAATACTGGCTGAGGCTGTCAGGAGAGTATCTTCGAACCGAGGTGATACGACAAAGGGTGTTTTTTTTTTGCGGTGAACGCACAGAGCTGCGTCTTTTTGGGGTTAAATGTAATAAGGTTTTGACGACCCCATTCTGAGACATCGGTTAGTTGATTCTCGAGTTCAGACACGAGCTTGATCCGGCCCTCTTCGACGTGTTCCCGAGAAATACCGCTACGGCCGGAGTATGTAGCATCAACAGTACTGTCGTCCGCATAGCAATGTATGTTACTAATTCGCAACATATCATTGATATGCAAAAGAAACAGAGTCGGTGATAGCACGCAGCCTTGGGGAACACCAGCATTGACAGGTTTAAGATCGGAGCATGCACCGTCGACTACGACCTTAATGCTCCGATCAGCCAAAAAACTGGTGATCCACTTGCATAGTTTCTCGGGAAGCCCATAGGAAGGCGGCTTTGAGAGAAGCGCTTTATGCCATACCCGATCGAAGGCCTTCGCTATGTCTAAACTAACTGCCAATCCCTCCCCCTTGGACTCAACTGCCTCCGCCCAACGATGTGTCAAGTATACTAGAAGATCACCAGCTGAGCGGCCACGACGGAAACCGTATTGACGGTCACTAATCAGCTGGTGCTCTTCTAAATACTTCAGGAGCTGACAGTTTATAAGTGTCTCCATGACTTTAGAGAACAAGGAGGTTATGGCTATTGGCCGATAGTTTGACGGATTAGAGCGATCTCCTTTTTTAGGAATGGGATGCACTAAAGCTGTTTTCCATGAATTCGGTACCACGCCGAGTGAATAGGAGAGCCGGAATAGGTGCGTCAATACTGGCGCCAACTCTGGAGCACATATTTTAAGCACAACAGGAGGGATGCCATCAGGCCCACTCGACTTGTGGATGTCCAAAGAAAGAAGTGCTTTACGCACAGCTGACTGCCGAAACTGCGGTTCTGGCATGGAACTATCACACTGCGGGATGGTAGGCGGTGTGTTCCCTCGGTCATCCAGAGTCGAGTTGGCCGCAAAGAACGAGCCTAGAAGATCGGCTTTCTCCTTTGCGGTATGGGCCAGAGAATTATCATCTCTGTGCAAGGATGGAAATGAAGGCTGGGAGAAATTTCCTAAGACAGCCTTGGCGAGAGACCAGAACGCACGAGTGCCAGAAGGAAGGCGAACTAATTTCTCACCAATTCTGCCAATGTGTTCCGCTTTCGCCTTGGCAATAGCTCTTTTGAAGAATCTCGAGGATGAGTTGTACTCCTTTCGTAATGCGCTAGTTTTTACATCACGAGATGCCGACGCAGCAGCCCAAGTTCGGTAGCAATCCTGCTTTCGGCGTAAAGCCGCTTTGCAGTGGCGACCAAACCAAGGCTGAGACTTACCATCGATGGGCACCACAGAAAACGGAATGAAAAGTTCCATGCCCTGCAGCACCACATCAGCGACAGAGTCAGCGACAGCATTCGGATCATCCAGCGAGAAGCACAACCGCCCCCATGGGTAGGATGCAAAGAAAGACCGCATCCCGTCCCAATCTGCTAACCTATAGTGCCAAACGCGACGACAGCCTGCAAAGGGAGACCGTGATGGGCGCGTGACCGGCACTTTGCTCCGGATCAGGCAGTGGTCCGACGCGCCAAGTGGAGCGTCCACCGATACCTGATAATGATCCGGGTCAGAAGTCAGCAGGAGATTCAACAGTGAAGGCGTATGGCCATCCACATCGGGAACACGCGTAGGCGAGGTCACCAATTGTGTTAGACCATACGCCAAGGCAAAATCGTAAACAGACCTCCCCGCATGATCGGTGGTGCGAGAACAAAGCCATTCGGCGTGGTGGGCATTAAAATCGCCCAAGATCACGATCTCTGCGGAGGGGGTCTGCTCTAACACGGAATCCACAGCCGTTTGTAAGCGCTCAATGAGCCGGTCAATTTCAGTATTCCCGCTATGGGACCTGTATGGGCACGCGTAGCTGCGTGGATGGTCATCGCAAGCTACGCGTAACCAGAGGATGGATAGGTCCTGACCTTCAAGTCTGCCGAGGCGCCGGTAACAAATATCTTCTCTGACGTATGCGCACACACCAGCCCGCGGTACAAAGGAATGTTCCAGTTTGTACCCCGGGTAGGAGAGGTAGGAAGTATCAGCCGGAGAAGATATCTGTGTCTCGGTCAAGAAGAGCAAAGCTGGCTTCGCCGTCTCGAGATGGTAGTGGATGGCGTTCAGGTTAGAATGAAGGCCCCTGATATTGCAGAAGTTCACAGTAAGCGTGGTAGGGGGTGCCATGGTCTTCTTACTCTGTTTGCCCCGGACAGAATTGTCAATGAGCGCAATTTTGCCCCCCCCCCCCCCCCCCCCAGAATACGCAGGGCAGCCTGAGCATCCATGATCTGGCTGGAATCCAGAGCACGGACGCTCAGGGGGGGATTCTCCACTGCTGGTGCAAGTGGTACCCCCCTGGGGTAGTTTTTTTTTTAAATAGCGCATTCATACTGTGCGAGGGGGGGGTTAGGCCTCCGGGACTCTCACAAACCAGACGAAACGCAGCAGCGGAGCTGCTACTTTACGTCGGTGTCAAGTGAGAGAGTGGTATCTCCCCGGGCGTGCCGGCCTATTCAGTTGCAAATGCAGTATGGCACTACCACTAATTTGGTTGAATGACTGCACCGGTGCTAGATAATTTTTGAACAAAAATTATCCCACCAGTTGGCGATGGGGTCGTCACATCCCTACGCCGGATATTTTATTATTGATTAGTTTCAATGATAAATGACGAAAGTATTACATACGGTTTACCATAACTCGATTTGTTGAAATCGATTTAGACTTATTCGATTTAGTAATCGATAATATTAAAAGTTGATAAAATAAGAGCGGGTAATCCCGAACAGAGTAGTCGATGTCACATTTCTTTTTGACATTTCTAGCGTCGAACGGTCACGATGAATACTCGTACTAACTGCCAAGGCTTTATATCGGATAAAGCCTCTTTCGACATCAGATGTATGACAGTAAATCCGTGAAAATATATAAAAATATATACTTAGGTAAAAATATTTAATATCTGTAATGTTCACGAAGTTTTGACGATAGATGCAAGTGTGGCCGCAGCACTTGCATCATGCGATACATGCAAATGTGACCGATTATTATCGGCTATCGTCGCAAACATTTGGACTGCGTGTGCCTTGTGCCTTGTTAGCGGTAAGTTTAAAAAGTTAGCGCGCTAACACAGTTGTTGTTTTCGATTAATTCAGACGTATGCAGGTCGTTGTATAAAATGGAGTGGAACGGTAAAATGACAGCTGAGCCCAACATACGGAATCCTAAAAATGATAGTCATAAAAAAGCATTTTAGTTATTATTTGTTAATACATAGGATAACATACCTGTTGTTTACAATATTCTTGCATTTGATGACGAGGACGCCGTCACGGCCATACTGACATGCACACGTCCTCGTGTGCGCATCTTTATACATTTGAGGACTAGAAACGCCTCGTTCATCCTGACATATCTTCTAGAAAACTAAACATAATCTTATTATTATTATTATTTTTTACAATTCTATAATTAGCGCGATCTTTAGCGAAATGTTACAATAGTGTGCTGGTCCGGTAACCCCTTCAGCAACTACAACTATTAAACTCTTCTCGTCAGTTTTGAAACCGGAGACTGGATCCTACTAAGCTAGGAATCCATCATCAATTAAAAAAACCGGAGACTGGATTGTACTAAGCTCCCTCCCATCAGTTAAAAACCGGAGACTGGAGTGTATTAAGCTCCCTCTCATCAGTTAAAAACCGGAGACTGGAGTGCACTAAGCTCCCTCTCATCAGTTAAAACCGGAGACTGGAGTGTACTAAGCTCCCTCTCATCAGTTTAAAACCGGAGACTGGAGTGTGCTAGGCCGGAAATTCCTTTAGCTACAGTGCTAGACCGGAAATCCCTTTAGCTGACAGTGCTAGACCGGAAATCCCTTTGGCTGACGGTGCTAGACCAGAAATCCCTTTAGCTGACAGTGCAAGACCAGAAATCCCTGTAGCTAATGCTAGACCGGGTTGCAATCCCTGTAGCCAAAGGGCCGGAATGAACCCCTTTAGCTGAGTCATACTCCCTTCAATGACTCGAACCTTCCTCCATTTTTTGCCAATCCTACATCTTTTGTCAATCCTACATGTTTTGTTACATTACTTTTACTTTTTTTTATTTTTTTTATTTTACATTGATTTCTTTCATAGTTTTATAAGACTCCCATTTCTTTTAGTTATATTTTTTTTGCTTTTTTGTTTACTTACATTTTTAGTGATATTTTTTTTATCATCATTTTACTACATTTTTTTTGTTTATTTTATATCGTATTTTTTTGCTGATGATGCAGCCTCATGAACAGTGGCATTAGTTATTACAAGATTAGAGAATTTCCTTCGCAGGTAGTCCGAAGATATTGAAAACTCTGACTGTTGTAACTATCTACAATATACAATGCATTTCTATCAATATTGTTTCTACCAGTTTTATGAACAAGATCATTATCATGAGTATACACCGTCACGTCATCCTTGTTATAATTTTCATTTAGGTACCTCAAGAAACCCTACAGGAATGTGGGGAACTTCGCAGAGGCTATCATGGGCGCACTTATATGTCCTATTATATCCATTGATATGTCTTAATTCGTACCTATTGTTTTCTAAAATTGCGGTAACTTTAAGGAGCCCTTATATTTTGAATAAAATTTCTTTTAGTGTCGTTCTTCATTCCTAACAAAGACAAAGTCACCTACACTAAAAGGTTTTAACATCTCTTTTACCTCTACTCAACCGTAAAATGTCCGATTGGGCTGATTTTGTGATTCTGCTGGATACACTGGATCTTCAAAGCTTACGTAGATACTTTTGCCAGTTTTAGTTACTTGCCTTGAATACCGAATGTCAAATCAATCGGGGTAAATCCAGATACACTATACCTAATGTTGTTGAGCGCGTGTTGAATATTACCTAACCGCTCTTCCCATGGTTTGTCAGAGTTATACTCCGCTATCATTATTCAACCCTACAAGATTCGCATCACATTTTCGGACCGAGTATTAGCTCTATATGTGCTTGTCGCAAGAAGATGTAAATTTGTATTGTTTTTTTTTAAAATATTAATTTGAGTTCAGTTGGTAACAAACTTTAAAATCGTTATTAGCGGTCTTCAAAGAGTCAAATAAATCAATTTAAGCTCGCCGGAATTAATTCAATTGGTTGTCAATTGTTTTTTTTTTAAATATCTACCAAGCGATCTCTATCTTTACCTACAAGGTCAGTGTTTATCACACCATTGCTAACAGATTTTGAAATTGAGCAGGATTAAGTGTTTAAGTATTGCTAAGCATTAACCTGTTGTTGCTTAGTTCCTATTCTACCTTGCTCCAAAATTTTGCGACCTAACGAAACATTTTTATTAAGACTCATCAGCTCAAACGTGAAATATAACCTCCAAATTTAAATTTTGCCCTGTGGTTAAATATTTGATCTGTTGAGTGGAAACTACATTAGGACAAGCGACTACTTAGATTCTTGTTCATAAAACCGTTCTCTTACAAAGGAATCACAAGATATTTGTTAGATATGGCCTTCTGAACCCGAGTCAAATATAAAAAATAATTAAATTTCACTTAGTGTAATACACCATGTGACCTCAGGAACAGATGTTGACTAGTTTTCTGTTTTTCGGAACTCGAAGTGGCAACTTCTTTCTTCTTGTAGCGCATCGGAAAAATGGAAGCTTTGTGGCTGGGCCGGGGTCACAACATACATAGCAGACCACTGGTGGTCGGCCACTGGACACGCCACCAGAGACAGTGGTAGATGACCTGCTTTCGCTGCAAGCAAAAATTATTTGAGATAAGTTTCTGTTTATCACGACAATCGTTGTCACGATGTTCAATTCTATCACAAAAATTTCAACTTCCTCGAAATGCAGTGGTGTTCTTAAATCGGTTCATATCTACGTCTAAAAGGAAGAGATCTTCAAGTTATATAAATATAGCTTGCCAAGACAGCAGCTTGTGAAGTAGGTGACGGAATGACTCTTAAGTGAGTGAGTAGGTACAATGATTTAATCAACCCCGTCTATTTTTTTCTTTTCTATAATTATTTTACTTAAGGTACACCAGCTATTAATGCTACGAGTCAGATGAAGGGTCTTTGGAACGACAGAATCATCTCATTAAAAACAAAGCAAAGGCTGGTTTGTACGCTGGTGTTCTTCATATTTACGTACGGCGCAGAGTCATAGACACTAAGAGCTGCAGACAGACGTCGCATTGATGCGTTTGAAATGTGGTGCTGGAGGAAAATGTTACGTATCCCTTGGACAGCACACAGGACCAACGCCTTCATACTAAAAGAACTTGGAGTAAAGACCAGACTGTCTGCTACGTGCCTTCAAAGAATTCTATAATACTTCGGCCACGTCTCTAGAAAGCAAGGAGACAATCTCGAAAAGCTAATCGTGCCGGAAAAGTAGAAGACAAAAGACCACGTGGTCGTACGCCTATGCGATGGTCAGACCAGGTTTGCACCAATCTCATGTCTAAAAAGTTTTATGATTCTCTGCACGCCGCTGAAGATAGAGTCCAATAGCGTAATATTGTGCTATCAAGAACGATCTAATGAGGAGGTTACGACCCTCAGTAATGAAGAATACGAAGCAAGGAGGAGGATACCAGTTAGTCATATCGTCTGCTTCATCAGAATCAAAGTGTATCAATTTAATGGGAGTTACAGAACGTGAATTAATATTTTCTACTATTTTTCAAAGAATAGTTTCCACACCACAAGCGAAAAAGAGACATTTACTGTTCTACATAATTAACCGAAATAGTTTGATGCTGAAGTGGGAGTGAATCCGATCCCACTTCTGATGTAGGAAGTGGGTCAGATATGATAAATAAAATGCGGATGTGGTGATATAGCAGCTCTTTATATTTTGATCAACTTTCCATTATTAATTACTAGTTCTCATTAGCAATGTAGACTATAATTATTCCTCACTAATTACTACAAATAAGTCATAATTTAAGCAATAGATAGTGAATTATAAATTGTACTGCGATTAATTTATAGTTGACAATAATAATTAACTTGTTTGCACAAATTAATTATCCAAGAGTCAAGGATAAGCTACTAGCAAGATACAACAAGTGTACCGAGCCACGCCAGAGCCTAGACTGCCCGAACGGCGGGCGCTCAGAGCCTTTAATACAGGTAGCAAATCAATTTGAGTAGTAGGGATATCAAACGATGCGTTCGGTGGCTCAGGCGTACACCTGTTGTTTACAATATTCTTGCATTTGATGACGAGGACGCCGTCATATATATCCGTATTCATTATATATTATATAAGGAAGGTAATAATAGTCTGTGTACGGGTACGATGGCTTGGTACCTGGTGGATTCTAGGTGTTAATTATGTGTAACGAGCGCCACACCCAGGAGCGTCACACAGACTCCCTCCATATAGCCAGATAGCAAAGGGAGGTTGGGACTTTTAATCGTGAGGCGGGTTGATTGAGCAATCACTTATCAAAAAAAAAAATAAGTTCAGGATCTGAAAAGCAAAATGAAATGAGAGAGGCGGACTTGGATGGATGGTATATATTTGGTCACTAAGTTTTAGAGTCGCATTTTATAATAGGTTACGAACTAGAATTATAGTAAGAGAGTTTAAAGTTCATAGTCATACACTGCTTCACCAAAATTGTCACATAAAAAAATGAGTTCATACCGGGAATCAGCAAACCTTTACTGCAACTGCAATCTGCAAACCTTTAGTGGCGGGAAGATCCTAGGCCTCCGGAAAATTGGACATGCGTCAGATGGTGTCCGTGGATATCCCTCCGATCGTTGCTCGGTGTAATCGGGGGCACTCATTCTGGGCGATCTTTAACGTCCCCTTTCTCCTTTCCTAAGTGTATTTTCAGATAGGTGTTGAACACGTGTATGAAAAATTATCACATTTTTGATAAATTAGCAAACTCTTGCGATTACACAAAACTTATACGGCACGCATTTTTCAGTGCCGTCTTTCAAGTATTCCGACTAAATTTAGGCGAAACTAAGCCCATTATCCATTTTTAAAAGTTTTAATTATATTAGACAAAACTTAGCGGAATTACATTTTGACAGAAAAGCCAAGTGACAGAATTTTACGCTATGACATTGACAAAAAGTTTTTTTTATGCCATACGTAAATTGTATCAATGCCATGGATGGATGTGTTCAGGACGACTCAAAATTTTAACAGTCTCAATTGACTATACTAAATGCAAAGGTTATTTTGTCCGAACATTATAACGAATTATTAGGTAACGGGATTCACACTTTACAATACCCTACCTAGCCCTGTGGAATACACCAAGCTTTTTGACTTTACGAGAAGACAATAAGCACGCAAGATCGTAAAGCTAAAATTTATTTTTTTATTTATACCTGACAAAGAAAAGAAGCCTGGTAGTAACAGCTTTGCAAACTTGACCCCAATCCCATAAACCATACAAATAGCCGCAATAGAGTCGAGTCTAATAAATGGTTTTCCTTGAATTAATTACACCATTGTATTTGGGCTTATGAAAGTAATTTATATTTATTTACAATACGAGATACAATATGTAGAAGAGTGGCTTATATAATATACTACTACGATAGAAAGATGTTTAAGGGAGGGTACTCATGTACAAGTGTTTTTACATCATTTGAGAACAAGGAAGGAAATGGCTCCGCTGGTATTTTCTGATCTGCTTGATTATTATAAAATCTAAAAGATGAGACGAGAAGATGAAGAGAAGATTAGTCTGATATTTTGACAGAACGACTGATCTGTCAGGCTCTCGTCTGTTAACTGTTTACTCAATGCAGTATACAGATGAGTATAAACGCGGTTGGCCAATTGTCCAGTGAATATCGTCGTAAAAAATAAGGTTGTTTATTCTTCCCGATGTTCTTATATCTACATTTTTTTATATCATAAGATAGCAAAGAAGCAAATGGGTTTCCTGATAGAAAGAGTCAATCATCATCTAAAGACACCAAAGATATTAATGGTGCGTTGTCATCTTGTAGCAAGGTCTAATGCCACATGTAAGTTTACCGACTACCTCACCCTCCAAACCGGTAAACTACAAGTCAAGCACTGACGCTATTGTGGCAGGAATAGGTAAGGCGGTGGTACCAGATCCGGGCGAGACAATGCAGAACTCTACCACCTATTAACCACGATGATAGCGACTCGCATAGTCAATCGGTCACCTTTTACGCCCTGCTTGGTTGATAGCAGTTGGCCTATTCTTCAAAGGGGCCCGGGACACCAACACGGGGGAAACAT
Organism: Apodemia mormo; assembly: GCA_036924255.1. Taxonomy (NCBI): domain Eukaryota; kingdom Metazoa; phylum Arthropoda; class Insecta; order Lepidoptera; family Riodinidae; genus Apodemia; species Apodemia mormo. Next base: position 1,691,769 of record JAUPFN010000009.1, on the reverse strand, counting down.
AATAGTACCTTTGAAGCCAATCAAATGACTGTTAAGATACATGCAGGATCAAATAGAGGAGGGGGCTAGGGTTTTTAGATTATTTACATTACACTGGTAAATTAATCAATTGTGTCTAAATTTTTTATTCATAATAAGGTAGCAAATAGTCAGAAGGCTCCCTATTGAAAGAAGAAATCTCAAAGATATTAATGTTGTGTTGTCCGCGTGTGTCTCTCTCAATGCTAAAATTAATTTGAGGACGCTGTCACCGCCATTTACAAATTATATTGTATTTTATAGCTATATCTTTTTGGAAGAATTGTTCGTTAATTTGATTAAACATAACAATAATTAATTAAATTAGCAATGTGAATCGAAGATAATTCGATATTCTGCATCTGTTCGAAAATTAGCATGAGGATATGAATATAGTCGAAGATCCGAGAAACTTTTTTCTAAAAACTGTTACTAGGTGATGAAAGTTTGTATAAAAACCTTTATGGATGTCAATAATTTACTCGCGAGCGAAAATGCGTGGGTCAACTAGGATTAAATAAAAGTAGACTTTTTAAAGTCGTTAATAATTAACGGAAACTCTTTACAAGAAGCCTATTGACCATTTGTTCTCTTTTGTTGGAAACGCAAAATTAAAACTACTATATTATTATAATATCGTTTGAATTATTATTTTACACAAAAAATTATATTGTAAATAAATAGATAATAAGGCTATAAGCTATAAATAATTAACAATGACAAATTACATATTATGTTTCTTTATTTTTATATAATTACAGTGTGATCATCAAAAATTTAATACGCCAAAAACTATTACAGGAAGGATTAAATAATATTTACGAGGTTCCTATTATTACTGAAGGAGACTTAACTCTAATTCAATAGAATAACAATGGAAACTAATTGAGCTACATTGCAACTTGATCTTAACTTCGCCAAACTCTAGCCACAGCTGATTTGACAAACAAACGATAGCAAACATTAAATATCTCCGAACTCAATGGCAAACTCCTCAAGACTCCCATTATTGAATTCCATATAGACCTTGAATCAATATACAAAATAATGGATTCTATTGTATTTACTGATAAATATTATCTAAATGAATTTTGATATAAGTTTATTATTCGAGTAAGTCCAACGATCGCTTATAAAATATTTAAGCCTAAACATTTTTAGAACGGAGTGCCTTATCGCAAGTTATCGTTCGTTAGCTGCGGGGTTAGACTGAAAATACGTAACATAAAAAAAGAAGACACTAAATTTTGCAGTTGTTTTTGAGGCACTTCCCTATCACCTAGGAAACTAAAACTCTTTTCAATCTATTCAAGTTGCTGTCAGTCTTAAGAATATGCAAAAATGTTTAATAGAAGGGGAGTATAAGATGCTAAATGGGCATTTACTCGAGCGTCATGGGGACCTATTTATTGGATTTTGTAGATTAAATAATAGGGAAAATAAAAGGTTATATAATGTGTTGTCATTACAATGTTGAGGAAAAAACTGCAGGTAAAAAATGTAAAAAAACTTGCACGAAACATTGAAACGTGTGTGTACAAAATTTAGAAAATCGGACGTTTTGAGTGTAGCGTAATGGCGTGGCAGGTCACAAAGTTACAAAAATTACGTTATTCTTTCTTTTTCTGTCTTGAGCGCGTATGAATTTTCTGTTATTTTGAAGGAAATCATGTAAATATAACGAAAAAATTATACTCTGACAATTTACACAAGCCGAAGTTATTGATTTCTTTCTAGCTTAAACCATTTTTTCTCTCCCCGACACACACACACACACACATGCATCCCTTATCCCTTATGTGTTGTTTCTGATGGTGGAGCCAAAATCCTACACATATATATATATATATATATATATATATATATATATATATATATATATATATATATATATATATATATATAGTTGGGGTCATCCGATAGCATTACACGACGCTTATTTCTGGCAAGAAAAATACATCACACAGCATTTCGTGTTACTTTGTAGTAAAAATCAAAGGAACAGGTAGGATACGAAAATTGGGGGTTTATTTTTGAAAATAAGTTGCCCATATTTGACACCGCTTCATCAAGTATTTCCATGCCAAATTTCATCAAACTTTGTTTAGCCTTAAGAGACATACAGACTTTTGTATTCATATTGTTTGTATGGAAATATGGGTATTAGTGTAGGAATTAGTAGTTCACTCCAAATAAGACCTCACAACGAACCCATTACAGGCACTGTAATACTTATTCCTTAAAAAGGAAAATCCTAAAAGAATTTTAAATACAATTTGGTAATGCTAATAATCTGAAACAGACGTGAAGCCAAAAATAAGGCAAACTGAAATATTTACTAAGAATAATAGGAAGGATAGAAAACATGCAGAAGCAAAACCCGCTACCTATATTCGTCAGCGACACCAATATCAAAGGATACTTACTGCTTACTAAATTATTACTATACTCAAAACGAAAAACACTTCAGAAACTGCTCGAGAGTGCCCGAATGAAGACAAACTAATTTTTAACCATTTCTGCCAATGTGTTCTGATTTTGTCTTTGCGATAGCTCTTTTGAAGAACCTCGAGGAAGAATTGTACTGCTTTCGCAGCAGCCAAGCTCGGTAGCATTCCTGCTTTCGGCGTAAAGCCGCTTTGCAGTGGTGACCAAATTAAGGATGAGACTTGCCATCGATGGGCACTGCAGAAGACGGAATAAAAAGTTCCAGGCCCTGCAGCACCACATCAGCGACAGAGTCAGAAATACAAATATCTATGCTCATCACACTTTTTGTCCCCGTTGTGAATCAAATCCGAGCCCAATCGATTCGTATATAGGTTCGCTAGCCACTCGACCAACGGTGCGGCCAAATATTGACAATGTTGACAACCAGCCTTTTTTCCCAAAATAAATTGGTAAATTCAATTTCTATTCTACCATTTCTTTCAAAAATTCTTGAAGCTGCAGTTCATAAGCAAGTGTCAAAATTTATTTTGGGCCACAATATGTTAAGTGATTTCCAGTCTGGATTTAGACCCGGCCATAGCACTACCACGGCTCTTCTTAAGGTCATCAATGATTGTAGACAAGCAATGGATAAATCTCAGGTCACGGTGTTAGTCTTGATTGATTTTTCCAATGCATTTAATACCGTTGACCATGATATCCTACTTGCAATACTAAAGCTTGCTGGTTTTTCTTTACATGTAATGGAATGGTTTTCTTCTTATCTTCAGGGTCGTCAGCAGGCAGGGCGCACTGGAAGCCTTTCCGACTGGTGCGATCTGTCAGCTGGTGTACCTCAAGGCGGTATACTCTTTCCTTTTTTATTTTCAATATTTATTAATGCAGTCACAATTTCCTCGAATTGCCCTTACCACCTGTATGCAGAGGACTTGCAACTGTACGCTAGTGCTAGTATATCTGATCTTACTGATGCGGTAAATAGAATAAATGAGGACTTACAGCATATTTTAACTTGGTCTAGTGATTTTGGGATAACTGTCAATACGTCCAAATGTCAGGCTATTTTAATAGGTAGCGCTCGCCGAATTGCGCAAGTTGATCTTAATGTATTACCACCTATAATTTTTAATAATACACTTATACCTTTTAGCTCGCAAGTCAAGGACCTGGGTTTAATTATAGATAGTACACTGACGTGGGTCCCACATATTACGGCAGTGTGTCAGAAAGTTAACCACGCATTGAGAACTCTGTATAGACTCAAGAATTTTTTGCCCATTTCTACAAAAATCACATTAGTTCAGGCCTTGGTACTACCAATAATTGATTACGCTGATGTGTGTTTCTCTGATCTAAATCAAATTCTTCTCGACAAACTAGATAGACTTCTTAATAATTGCATTCGATTTATTTACGGACTACGCAAGTTTGATCATGTTTCCCAATATCGCTCTGCTCTTAAGTGGTTGCCTATACGACAGCGTAGAGATTCTAGAATGCTATGCACTCTGTTTTCTATATTGTACGATCCGGCTGTACCTGGATACCTTAAGACTCTTTTTGATTGGCAGAGAGACACACATAACCGTAATCTGAGGTCCGACGAGAACTTATCTCTACACATTCCGTTTTGCCACATAGAGTTACTTTCTCAATCCTTTTTCCACCGAGCAATTCGTTTGTGGAATGTACTTCCTACACACATCAGAAAATCCCCTTCAAAACTATCATTTAAAAGACAATTAAAATTATATTTCAATACATAAAAATAGTGACGTCAATTTAGTTAGTGTTTAGATCGTTTTGTGCTCATAAATTATTTATTATTTGTATGTATGTATAATAAGTATATATATATATATATATATATATATATATATATATATATATATATATATATATATATATATATATATATATATATATATATATATATATATTTATGATTGTATGTATGTATATGAATGTTTATGTATATATGTATGTAATTAAGTATGGTATAATTTAGTAATATGTATTATTATAACGTGTATTTATATATTTATATTGTAAATTATTTATTACTCTGTATTAATTTTGTCTTTTCATAATAAGTTTAAATTATATGAATAGAGTTAAGATGCACCACCTCTTTTAATTATTTTCTTAATACATGAGGTTGGCCAGTATAGAATGCCATTAGGCGTTAAGTTAAACCTATGTACTTTTTGTCTGTGCATAAATATAAATAAATAAATAAAGTTCGTGTCGGGCCACGTGCAATATACTACATCAAATATATCCGCACCACAGGTTCACTGCCTATAAAACTTCTCCAGGTATATATATACGATGTATAGGAGCTACCCTACAAAAATATTTTTCAAGATTTTATATTAACACTTTTTAGCTGTGACTAATGTGTATTACAGCCAAATTACAGTTTTTAAATATTAAGGATCTTTGCGCTAGTTTGCGGACGGACAGACGGACGGACATAGCGAAACTATAAGGGTTCCTAGTTTAATTCGAAACCCTAAAAATGAGATAACATAAACTTAAAAAACAACAAAGAAAAATATCGACACGCAGGATTTGTCGAATCGATGGAATCGATCATTTAGCAAAGAAAAATTTCGCCGTGTTAAGCCTGTCGACATTAGCTCAGTGGTAGAGCCTGCCGGCTTTAGGGAATAGATCGCAGGTTCAAATCCTGCGTGTCGATATTTTTCTTTGTTGTTTTTAAAGTTTTTCAAGTTTTCCCAAGCACCGAGTGAATGCTATAATACAAAAATAATGAGATAAAATACTAGTAAAATTTTCATTGAACAATATAAAAGAAAAAATTACAATAAAGGATTGCGTAGGTTTATTAATGATTGAATTTTTCCGGATTCGTATTATTTCACGTACTATATTCGATTCAAATTTACGAAAAAATAATCTACATCAAAGCAATTTTATTTTACCCAAAGAAACAACAGAGCTTTTGTATTGTTCATTGTGTGTCTTTTCAATTGACATCAAGTTTTTGTACTGCTATTGTATGTTTTCAGCATTCCAAATTTTCTAACTATGGCCACTTCATATTCTGCTTCGAATTGGAGAATCACAGATGGCGGAACTCGGACGTAAAACGTAACTTTTCTGCGGCTTATAAATATTTCTGCGGCTTCTTAGAACATTATTTTACCAATTCGGGTCGAATAGAGTACGTAACTGCTCTTAACTTTATACGTCTAGAATAAAATTAAAATCCACTAAGTAGGAACAAAGTCAATTCAACCCTCGAATGAAACTGCAGCTTAAAGACTAACAGGGACTGCGGCTAGCCTGCTTCTGGCTTAAATGAATATTAAGAAATTTTGCTTATATCACATAAAACATATTTTTGTATCGTTCGTTACAGGTTAACTTTTTGCGAGGAATTTTTTTATCTAAAGTATCTTCACGCCCGTATCCCCGAAAGGGTAGGCCGAGGTACAACAAGTGCACCCACGATTAGCCGAAGATACTTGGTCCCACATAGGATAGGTGGCAAGCCTATCGCCAACCGGGCACTTTCCAATCCCGGGCAATGTTGTTTTTATCAGAAAACTGAAAAAACACATTTTTGAATTGCCCGACCCAGGAATCGAACCCGGGACCTCATGTGGTCAACTCCGACACCGGACCCCTAGACCACAGAGGCGATTTTTTATCTGAGACTAAGAAATTAATTGTTTTGTCCCTTTGAAATTTATCTTAAACCAATTGTGTTTCACATATTGGTTCGGTCTCTTTTGAAGAATTGACCAACGACCGTTCTGCCTGGCAGGTCGTAAAAGGTAACCAATTTGCTATACATGTCACTAACATCTTGACTACTAGACGGTAGAGTTCCGTAACTGGCTTACCTATTCCTGTTGCAATAACGGGAATGTTTCTTATTGTTGTGTAAGGTAGCCGGTAGACTTATGCGTGTGGTATTGCTATCCCGCCAGATGGATAGCACTGCCACAGGCGATGGTCTTTCCACCAGGAGAGCCATCTGCTTGTTTGTTATCTTATGATATAAAAAAATTTGTTTTTCGATATACATACAAGAATTGCAAGTCTTAGTTAACTGCAAGAAAAGTGTTACCATAATATTTATTTTGAAATATACAAACATAACCCAAGAAACGTTTATAAGTTTTAATCTTTATATTGCTAAAAAGTAATTTTTTTTTTCAAGTTTCACAACTGACTTTAGCCTTAAAAAGTAGTATGTGTGCGTAATACATATGTCATCATGTAATGAGTGTGTATGGGTTTTTTTATATTATAAGATAGCAAACAAGCAGATGGGTGTTCTGATGGAAAGAATCATCCATCTATAGACACCAAAGGTGTTAATTGTGCGTTGCTATCTTGTGGTGAGTTCTAATGCTATAAGTTTACCCACTACCTTACCCTCCAAACCGGAACACGACAGTGATAAGCACTGACGCTATTGCAGCAGCAATAGGTAAGGCGGTGGTACTAGACTCGGGCGAGACAATGCAGAACTCTACCACCTGGCACCTAGTACCCACGATGGAAGTAACTCGTATAGCCAATCGGTCGCCTTTTACGACCTGCCTGGCAGTTGGCCTATTCTTCAAAGGAGCTGAAAGCAGCACGGGGTAAATGTAATGTTAATTTTTATTAATTTTATGTATTTTAATGCAATTAATTAAAAAATAAATTTAGCCCTACACAATGTAATTTAACTGTGCCAAATTCGTACTCAACCATTAGAGTAATTTTCTTAAAATGAAGGTTAAAGGGGTTACAACATTTGCCCCTTACGTATTAATGTATAGATTATTAATATATCTAATATAAAAAAAAACAATAAAGGGGAAAAAAAATTAAATCATTACAAGTTTACTGAATTTATTGTTTCAAATTAATGTGACAAGCGTCAAACGACTTAAAAAAAGATGTATTTTATTTAGAAAATTTAAAATCATGACCGTGATTGCGTTTGTTGTCAATACATCAATATTATATGAATTTCTGCACCTGTACTTCATTAAGGACCGTCTGTCAAATTTAAACTTTCACTCTGTGGTGTGTTGATGGTTGTTAGTGGTGAAGATCACGTCGGGATGACCACTGTAGCGTTGCTGGTTCGTACCGCTGAAAGGTCAAATAGATGGAACCAGTAGGCCAACTTCTGTCAGGATGACGTCATAATTGTGGAGGTTGATGACGTCACACAAAGACTTTGTTCGCCAGGCAGTACAACTTACCTGGCTGGGAAGATCTTCCTTTATCCGTCCTTGTCCATAAAATTCCACAGTTATGACGTCATCCTGACAAAAATTAGCCTGCAGGTTCCATCTATTTGACCCACCAGCGGCGCCACAACTCTCTCCATGTCGATGTCTGGATATACATAACAGCGTGATTTTTGAGTAATTTATACGCTTTACTACTCTCTGGAACCAATTATTGATGGAGACGTAATGATGTAAACGTTACAGGAATCTATAGTAGTGTTATTACGTTTTTTGTATAATTTTACGTGGATTATTGAATGAATGCGGCTACTACGCCATCCGAGTGCTAAGTGTGAGTTTTTCTTTTTGCATTCGATCGTGAGCGCGTTTCGAGTTTACTAGGAATTTGTATGTAATTTTTACAGCGCCACCTAGTGGAAAACTGGTTTCTCACGTTTACCACTAGGTGGCGCTGTACAAATCACATACAAATTCCTAGTAAACTCCAAACGCGCTCACGATAGAATGCGAAAAGAAAAACTCACACTTAGCACTCTGAATAATTTTACGTGGATCATTAAACGCGCGCCGTACATCTTCACGCTTATAGCTGGAGAGGAACGATTATGATTTAAATTTCCAGTTATTGTTCCATAATGTTCTCAGTGTAGGTTATGATACTATATATAGTAGGGGAGCCCTAGATGCTAAATGGGTAGTTACTCGAGCGTCGTTGAGACCTATTGGATTTTGTAGATTAAATTATAGGAAAAATAAAAGGTTATATAAAGCTTTTCATTTCAATAGTGGGGGAAAAAATATAGATAACAAAAATGTTTAAAAAAATTTGTGCCGTGGTAGCACTAAATCTCGTCAGATTAAGATATGGCGGGTTAATTTCCACCTAAAATTTTGGAAAATCTGCTGAGCAAGTGTAGCGTAAGGAAGTGTGGGGTCACAAAGTTGCACAGAAAACGTTGTTTTGACATTCTCGAGCGCGTCTGAATTTTCTTTTATTAAATAGGAAATAATGTAAGAATAACGAAAAAAATATAATCTGACAATTTCCACAAGCCGAAGTTATCTTAATTTTGTATTTTTTTTTCAGCTCTAGTTACCCCCCCCTATAGAAAGGGCTTATATTTGGTGGAGAGCCTTAACAGTACATGAGGTACCCCCTCCTATGTTAATCTGACGCGCTCGAGTACATACCAAAATCCCCTCTTGGGCTCCCCTACTACTACGACTGCAAGAGAATTGATATTTTTAGTATCGAACTGTGTACTCTAAATCACAAGAAAGTAAATCCCGCTGGGTATTTTTTAGCTAAAGCTGTATAGCCTTGGTTCCCAGAGATTTATTATTTTTATATTTTATTTCGAACTCGTTTCTAAGTTGTGAATTAAAATTTCAGTGATTTAATTATCTTACATTTAATTTAAAGAAAACTCTTATTTTTTAGTAAATTAAAGTCCCAGGGAGTTGCTTGTTTATATTCAATTTTGTTCAAAGAAAACTGTTTTTTCTTAAATATTCTTTTATAATTAAATCTATGTTTCTCAGTAAATATATTTTTCATTTTTTTTTATTTGATTTTGATTCTAATTTGATTTTTGATGAAACATAGTTCTGGGAAGGAATAAATCGTGTGCACCTTTTTATATGACACAGAGCTGCGCATTCTATGATTTGAAGGGTTTGAGCCTAACTTTTTGCCGGCCGGCTGACTTGGCCTAAGGAAGGATTCAACGATCTGTATCACCGAAACCCATCCTGGTGGAGACGTTGTTTAGTTAGCCGAATGGTATCGGCTATCTGCGGCCTCCTGTAGACTAACTGGCGCCTCCACTATGCTCCTACAAACTCAAGCCAATTATCTTCCAACCAATGAAAACGCCAACAAGAAAATGAATCAAGCAGCAAACAAGCATAAAATGAAGTATAAGATTTACAACTACTAGTGTTTGTATTAGACATATAAAAGTGTCATAAGAATATTTTATCGTTATATGAGTCACTTATGAGTTATTGTAAAGCTTCAGGTGCATAAAATATTTTAATGGGATCGGTGGATGCTTATGTGCTAAGATTTGTAAAATTCTGCTATACAGCTAAAGTATTTTGTAATATTTCCGTTTAAATCTAGTTTCTACAAACATCTAGTTTGTAGAAAGGTTAATTGAATAAACTCATTTCTAATTTTCTATTAATATCTAGTTTCGTCTCGTATTTCGCCAGAGATTGGTAACACCGTCTAACCTATTTCTACCACAATAGCATCGTGCTTGTCACTTTCTTGTCCCAGTTCGGAGGATAACGTAGCCGGTAAGCTTATGCATGCGGCCCCGAGCCCCGTGAGCCCTCGAGAATAGTGGGATCACGCTCATGGGGCAAAACCCCACCACACAAAAATATCAACACACCCTACACATCTTTGGTGTCTATAGGCTATGGTTGTCTCTTTCCATCAGGAGAACCACCTAATTGTTTGCTATCTTATGAAATAGAAAAAACAGCAAAGCAAAAAGAACAGATTTCGTCAAGGAAACCAGTCGCGTAAAAATGTTTTTTGTTAAGTTTTTAATGAGATTAGTGTTCGCCCTTCAGTCAAAATTTACCTATAATGTTATAACTTCGTTTGACTATGTAATTTCTTCTCTGTTTATCAAGAGACTTTAAACATAAACAAAATAGTATAGCTATAATAATCGACGCCCCCCGCAAATATTCCGATAATAGAAAAACACAAATTGTTCAGGAAAAATAAAATAGTATTTTTTTTATATATTTAGTTTTCGAATAGTTTTGCATCTCAAAAGAAAGCTAATTTTAATAATACTAATAAGCTGTCTTCGTATCGAAACAAAATATACTTGCTCACAAAAATGCGATATGTTTTTCGTCAATTTCGTATTATTCGTTTATATAAAGATAAATAGTATTTTCATATCTTTGTAAATATCAATAGAAAAATTGTGGAAAAAATTGACAAGGTGAATCATGACTTCTAAATGCTAAAAAACACATAACATGAAAAACTCAGCAATAGCTTATTACCGGAATATTCACGGGGGGCGTCTGTGTGTATATTGTGATGTGTGCTAAATTAATAGTACTGTGTAATGTTGACTTTTATTGATTTAACGTGTTACCAAACACGCATGTCATATAAAAATATTAGCTTTCTGTACTTGGAAATTTGGACTGTGCCATATTTCATACGTTTACATATTAATTATAAAAAGAGGTACAAATAGTTTGGTTCATGAATTATTATACAGATATCATGTACTCCAGATATCATGTATGTAGGCCCTCGGGTATTATTTACATCAACAAGAATTATATTGATTTTTATTCGTACACAACATCCCTCAATTAAACCGAGGAACGTTTTATAGTAAAATTTATATCAGTCATGTATGTAAGATATCAAGTACAAATTGACATCATAGGGTAACCATCTGAGTTTGAGATTAAGCGGTACAAAGATAATTTCATCTCGCATTAATTTCAAACGTGATTAGAATCCCATCCATTATAGCGACTGATAACTAATTTGTCTGACAACGTGCACTCGAATTTATTGAGTTATTTGAATAAATTATGTGGTAATTAACCAGTATAGATCCCTGAAATGTTAATATTACTCTCATTTATGTTTAAGTATGCTTAGGAAATTATTAAAATTATGTCATGCAACAGCACGAAAATAAAAGATGTTTTTTTGGCAGTTACTTTTTGATTAGTAGGAAATCGTGAATAAGTTATCGAATCGTGAAGTAAACGTGTTTTATAGGTATAAGATTATACCTGTAATTTATTTTTTTAAAAGTAGCCAAATATTTTCTGTCAAATTCTTAACCGAGATAAATAATTTTTATATTTGTGACTTTAAAATAAAGTTATAAATTGTCTAGAATAATAAGTAATAACCAAAAAAATGTTCTAATTACTGTCAAAATACTTTCAAATCTGCCAATTCACATTTTTCAGATTCCGAAGTTCATTTATAAAATAATAATTAAGATTATTTCTTATAACTTTCCATCGATACAAAATATTTTAGTCCAAGTTCCGTATATCATAAGCGGATGTTTTGGCAATTTCCTTAATTAAACTTAGGGTTATGCTACTCGAGCGAACTAATAGAAGTCATCGTATTGACTTTAATTTGAACTTTACCACTAATATAAAAAAGGTGTATTCTCGTTAAGTTTAGACCACAGGCCACAATAATACTAATAGACACGTTGTTGGACGGAGAACGCTCACTTATATGAGCAAATGACTATAAGTGTCAACAAACGTTTTTAGATATATTATATTGTGAAAAAATAGAAATGTGCCATATTGTGCTACTTTATCGTGCTTTATAAGAAACTAAGGGTTAAGAAATGCCCTGTAGTGATTTTATTTCATCGGTAAGTACTATAGATCTGTATTTCTGAATTTAAATGCAAGTTACAATGATAACTTAAGAAATTGCCTTTAAAAGGCCAGTCCAGTTTAACCCATGGTTTGAAAATATAAATGTATTAGTATGTCGATTCATTTACTTGTCATTTAAACATATGCGTACGCATATGAAGAGAGTAATACGTTAAAAATTATGTATACATAGACAATGTACAATCGGCTTGCTTTCGTTAATAGCAGATAGTTCTCACCTACATTTAAATAATAATATTAAATAGCGAAAACAACAAATAATTAGAAAAATAACTCTTTACTCAAATTTAGCATCATATTATTGAAATCAAATAAAATGTCGTAACAGGTAATATTGAAGAAGAACACGGTAACTTGGCATACAACTCATTATTTGTGACGATATTAAATAAAGCTATCTCTTTCTAGATGTACTTCTATGTACTCGATCCAGAATGTCTTTTGTTAAACTTTATTATGCAGTCATATGTGAACGTAAGAACTTTACGAGTATGTTCGTTTATAAAATATAATTTGAACTTGCTATAAATTTCTTGATTTCTTCTTTGAAAAATACATGCTTATAATAATTGTCATTCAGAACACTTCTTCTTCTTTTTTATAGTATAAGACAGCAAACAAGCAGATGGGTCTTGTGATGAAAATAGTCAATCATCTCCTAAAGACATCAAAGATGTTAATGGTACGTTGCTGCTGTGTGGCGACGTCTACTGCCACATTAATACCATAACATTTTCTTTTATTATTTTATTAATTATAGTTAAATAAAACTGAGTTAGTATCTTTTAGTAGGATATATATATATATATATATATATATATATATATATATATATATATATATATATATATATATATATATATATATATATATATATGCTACAAGTATTTTAGGGCTTCCTTCCGAAGGAAGGAACGAACTTCCTTCGGCTAAACGGCACTACTCGCTTGTGTACGCGACTGTCGCGCCTGCGCACGTCTCATTTAACGCTTTTATTCCACGCATTTTTCTTACGGTTTTACTATCACATTTTTTTCAGTTCGGTCGCGCAGCAAAATCCCTATCCCCTCCAAGCCTGCCGTAAGGAACTTCGTTCCAATATGCATTGTTATTGCACGTCTTATATGAAACACTTCAAGAAAAGCAGAAAGGCTATTCTTAGACCTCACGAAGAATAAGCAATCTACACTATCCTCTAAAATTTATGCAATAAAAGGAGTTTCCAAAACATTTAAATCAAATACGTTTAAATAGGTTTAATGAAAGTCTTTAAATTTAATTGATGGTTCGGTTACTCTTTATTGTTCAACAAAAATGACCGGAACATACCCGAAATTACAATTCAATTTAAGCGCCTCATTTATAATGAGGACTTTGGCCTGCACGTTTAATGCTTACTGGAGAGTATTATCATAAAACTGAGTTATAAAATCTGATACAACTCTAAATCCATTACAATCTACGTTAATGATAATTAAGACCTTAATATTCTCGATACATTTCAATGTTAACTTCTCAATTGTTTGACTACTTTACGAATCTATACCATATTACCAAGAAATAAGGTTTGTAACACGGTTGCTGCGAAGAGATGTTTATATACGTTTAATTATCGTAGCTTTTGCGGTGGGAGTGATGAATTGCGAGGTAATGTCTCCTGTAGCTCGAATTTATCTATCCTGTGTTATACAAAACGCGGTAACATGATCTCTACGACATCTTGTTTGTATGGATCTACCTGTTTAGTCTGTTAGTCACAAAACATTGTGATTAATTTAGTTTCTTGATTTGGAATTCGAAAATTTAAAAGTCGGGGTTTCTCATGATAGTTAAAATAATAACTTTTGGAAATATATAATGTAATAAAATAACATTTTCAAAATTTACTATCAATCAAAATCAAATCTATCACGCTCCCTACTGTTCTTACTTCTTCATGCTACAAATATAATATGTCTCTGCTCGATCATTCTACTCCCAACCCAGTCATTCAAACCATCACACCAAATAACATCAAATAATATTATAAGATACTCGTAGCAAAATACATATATCTACTTATGAAAAGACAAACCTCACTATCTTACCCTCTAACCCGGAACAAGACAATGACAAGCATTGGCGCTGTTGCGCCAAGAATAAGTAAGGCGGCGGTACCAAATACCAGATGAGACGTTACGAATCTCTAGTGTAGAGATAGTGATATGATGTAGTACCTAGTAGTCACGATGGAAGTGACCCACATAGCCAATCGGTTGCCTCTAACGACCAGCCTGGCAGAATGGCAGTTGGTCTATTCTTTAAAAAAACCCAGACCAACACGGGGAAAAGTGCGCTAACACGCCAACATATTTGCTAATAATCCGATAAAGAGTTAAAGAAATAAGTTCATTTTTGAGAGCGTATTTCATGAGTTGCCAACAACTCATGAAATATAAACTCCAAAGCATAAAAAGTTCTAAGGGGTTCAAAATTGAGTGTAACGTCTTCGTGAGAGATTTAAGTATGACTATAGTCTTTAGGCATATTTTAGTATTCCGTTTGCTAATAAGTGTTAGTATGAAAGACATGAAGGTACAAATTGCATCGTTCTGATAAAAATATCCTGAAAGAGAAGCGCGAAAGACTCTTTTAGAGAGAGTTAAATATGAATAGGAGATTCCATCTGATTAAGAATGATTAGGATTAAGAATAATAGGGTAGTGGTTTTCTTAAAGGTATGAAAAGTATCTTAAAATATAATTAACTATCTGACCCGCGCAGCTTCGCCCGCGAGTATATTAATATGTCGTCAAGATAGCTTTGCATACAAATTTATCTCCTATTTAAACCCTTTAAAGATTGATTTTTGAAAGAAAAAATAGCCTATATTTGACCCCGGCTCTTCAACTACTTTCATGCCAAATTTCATAAAAATCTGTCTAGCGGTTTAGCTGAGAAAGCGTTTCAGACAGACAGACAGACTTTCGCATTTATAATATTATAATGGATAGTTTAAAAATATGTATCAGTTTGTCCAAGATTGTATCTTCGTATCTAACTCGTACTGATGTAGGCGATTGTGGCATCCGCATATACTACTTTGCATAAGGCTCTGTTGGTGATAAAAAGTGTGAAAAATGAAGAGGTGACAAAATAGATCAAGATAAGAGAAGAGAAGATTAGTTAATTTTGGAATGTTGCATAAACACCCCACCATACAGACAGCAACGCATTAACATCTTTGGTGTCCATCGGCGATGGTTGTCTCTTTCCACCAGGAGAGCCAGCTGCATGTACGCTATCTAATGATATATAAAAAAAGTTGTTTGATCAAATTTTTAAGCACGAGTTTTTTTTTTTTTTTTTGTAGAATTACTCTTCTTGGTTAATAACAAAACAACTTCATTGAAAACTATATTCGAACAATGGTAGTATGGTACCTACTAGAAAAATATTTGTTGCATATGTTCCAGTAAGAACGACGTTTAAAACCAATTTTATCTGCTTAACGCCAGCAAAATTAATTGATTAAGTATATTTTTAACTTAATTTTTGTCAGCGTTCAAAGAAATACTCGTTCAATTTTATAAATTTAAAAGAAAGTTCCTAAAGTAAAAAAAAATTGCCTCTTCAATTAAAATTTACACTTTGTACTTAAAATAATTATTTGAATTACAGAGACATGGTTTTATTTTTTGTTTTCTATAAAGTCTTAATTAAGTCCAAGTTTCGAAGGTTAACAGATTTTTTTACTCGAATACATAAATGAAAATCTGGTATTTAATCAGAACTCAAGCCTATTCAGCTAAATAAATTACATGAAGAAACAAACGATTTCATTATTTAATTCAATTTTGCGACTCAAAGGATGCTTTGTATTGAAATCTCTTGTGGGTTAATGTGATATTTTATTTTCTAAATCGTAGCTGTAAACAGTACATAATAAATAATTCTGTATTTTTTCTTACGCAGCTAACAACATTAGATAAAGATTATAATATTACTAACCCGCGCAGTAACCCGGTAGATTAACATGTCGTCGATATAGTTTTTCATACAAATTTCATCCCCCATTTCAGCCCCTTAGAGGTTAATTTTTGAAAAAAGAAATTAGCCTGTGTTTGACAGCGGATCTTTAACTATTTCCATGTCAAAATGCATAAAATCGGTCCAGCGGCTTAGCCGCGAAAGCATAACAGACAGACAGACAAACTTTTGCATTTATAATATTTGTAAGTATAGAAGTACTAATAAGTATGAATGGAAGTATGAATAGCAAAAATTACATCAAAGCTTAGTAAGATTTTAATACAATTACAATATTAATCACATTAGAATTATAATACAAATGAAAAATGTAAACTAATTATTTATTGAAGCGAGTATTACTATGTTTTATGTCATAATCTATACAAATAAATAAAATTGGAGTGTCTGTTTGTAATATTAAAATAACCGCTTTTTACTAAGTGCATATGTATGTATACATTTTTTTATGTCATAAGATAGCAAACAAGCAGATGGGCCTCCTGATGGAAAGAGTCAACCATCGCCTATAGACATCAAAGATGTTAATGGTGCGTTGCTATCTTGTGGCGTGGTGTAATGCCACATGCATAAGTTTACCGGCTACCTTACCCTCCAAACCGGGACACGCCAGCCCCAAGCACTGACGCTATTGCGGCAGGAATAGGCAAGGCGGTGGTACCAGACCCGGGCGAGACAATGCAGAACTCTACCACCTAGTAAATGTAAAGTACATGGTACATGGTACAAAAAGTGCATGGTACATTTACCAAAATAACATTTTTTTACAATGTTTATCTATCTGTGTGTTCGTCTGTCTGTCTGTCTGTTTGTTTCTGCTAATTTCTGGAACGGCTGGACCGATTTTGACGGGACTTTCATTGGCAGATAGCTGATGTGATAGGGAGTAACTTAGGCTACTTTTTTCGAGATCTTTCCACGCGGACGAAGTCGCCGGCTCAGCTAGTTTTTAATATTTTCAAGGTGCCAGTTTAAACAGCAACAAACTGAAGGAAACAACGCCAATATTAACAAAAATTAGCTTTTAGATTTTTTGTTTAGTTTTTCCCGTGTTGGTCCGGGATTCTTTGAAAAATAAACCATCTTCCGTTCTGCCACGCAACTCATAAGATGCGAACGATTGGATTTGCATATCACCATCATTGTGGCTGTTAGGTATTAAAGTTCCGCATTGTCTCTTTCGGGTCCTGTACTGCCTTACCTAGTAGCGACACACTAATATCCATAGAGGCTTCCAAATACATTCGTACTTCCAACATAGTATCTTAGGGAATATTCATAAGACACATATTACTAATTGCTTTTATCTGCAATTAATAAATCGTCAATAAAGATGTAACAGCCTGAGAAATAAAATTCATGAAATAAATTTGTGGATTGAAAACAATTGTAGTTGTTATTACAAAAAAATATAAACATTTTATGAAATGCTGTTGAGAAACACTGTCTTTTGTGAAAATGTGATTAAATGCGTGTTGTCTAGTGGAAACCGAGTAGGGAACTCTAGAAGAAAATAAACATACTATTATTTATACTGTGCTATAAGTGACAAGGATATCTTATCATGAGGAAAATCTTGTACATTCTTTATTATGAAAAATCGAGGTGAGCTCAAACACGGTAAAAGTGGAGTAATTGATTGAAGTAGGAAAGAAAGATAGATAAATTGAAGGAGTTAAGGAAAAATAAATATTCACAGGACAAATTACACTTACTGATCTAACCCCAAACTAAGCAAATTATTTGATTGTGTTATGGGTGTTAATCAACGATACTAATAGAAAGAAATACATTTATAAATATTGAAATATATTTAATAAACACCCAAATCTGGAAATACAAACATTTACGCTCATCACATGAATGCTTTTCCCCAACGGGGATCGAACCCGAGCCCCGTCGATTGCTTAGTCAGGGTCGCTAACCACTCGACCAACGTGGCGGTCAATATTCATGATGATTTTTAAATTCTAAGTTGTGAAAAGATTTTTCGTATCTTAGAATTTAAAAAGTTGCAGCAAAATCCCTCTTAGTTGTACCGTTTTCATCTAGCTGATTTCGAAATAATTGAAGAGATGATATTTTAAATATAAGATATTTCTATCTCATTCCCTCGCCGACTTAATCCTATGCATCTATGTAATTCTTTCTTTATAGTGACGTATTTCCGTTTCATTGAGTTCCGTTCCGTTTCATCCGCGCGGACAAAGTCGCGGGCAACAGCTAGTAAGACATAAAATTTATAAACATATTAACATATTAATATTCATTAAAAGTATCTTCACGCGCATATCCCCGAAGGGGTAGCAGAGGTACAACATGTGCACCTACGATTAGCCGAAGATATTACTTGGTCCCACAAATGTGATGGGTGGCAAGCCTATCGCCAACCGGGCTCTTTCCAATCCCAAGCAACTTTGTGTTTCTCAGAACACTGAAAAAACACTTTTTTGTGTGCCCGGCCCGGGAATCGAACCCGGGACCTCATGTGGTCAACGCCAACGCTGGACCACTCGACCACAGAGGCGACAATTAATATTAATATTAATTAATTAATTAATTAATTAATAATTTTATGTCATTATTATGATGAGTGCTTATTTAACTTAATATATTATGATTTAACTTCCATCCAATATCGGCCATCAGCATTATCGGTTCTAATATTCAAACGATGAAATTATTATGTCATTGATAATATATAGTTATTAATTGGAAAGTAATTCTAGTTTCCGAAACAACCGGACCGCAAATTAATTCATATCATATCAATACGTACCACCCCAATTCAAACTTCATTAACAGACATATAAATTTTGGATTTATAATTAAAAACCATCCGAACTAATATTATAAATGCTAAAGTATGTTTGTTTGTTTATGTTTTATATCATAATATAGCAAACAAGCAGATGGCTATCCTGATGGAAAGTAAAAACCATCGCCTATACAGATGTTAATAGTGCATCCTTGTTGCAGTTTCTAATGCCACATGCATAAATTTACTACAATGCAGGATTCTACCATCTAGTAGCTATGATGGAAGTGTTTTTTTTATATCATAAGATAGCAAACAAACAGATGGGTCTCCTGATGGAAAGAGACAACCATCGCCTATAGACACCATAGATGTTAATGATGCGTTGCTATCTTGTGGCAAGGTTTAATGCCACGTGCATAAGTTCACCGGCTACCTTACCCTTCAAACCGGAACACGTCAGCGATCAGCACTGACGCTATTGCGGCAGGAATAGGTAAGGTGGTGGTACCAAACCCGGGCCAGACAATGCAGAAATCTACCACTTAGTAGCCACGATGGTAGTGAATCGATCGCCTTTTACAACCTGTCTGGCAGAACGGTAGTTGGCCTATTCCTCAAAGGAGCTCGGGACCAACACGGGGTAAAACTTGCATAGCCTCTTAGTCTACCTTTTACGAATTGCCTGGCAGAACAGGCATATGCTTTATTTTTAAAAAGGGGGCCCAGACCAACACGGGGTAAGACGCTTTCATGCCGAAACCACTTAACCGATTTTTTAAATTTTTTTGTCAATAGAAGCTACATTATAAGCGAATAATAGAGGCTGTTTTTAACTTCCCGCTACGTAGTACGTAGTGTACGTAGATAGGAAGTTACTGAATTTGCCCCGATTTTCGAAAATCGAGTTTTCACCGGATCTCCACGTTTTGAGGTCCTGGTCCTAGGAATCTTTTCCGACTATTTTCGCGACGATGACAGTATCTCTGTATGTATGTATGTGTGTATGTGTGTGTGTGTGTGTGTGTGTGTGTGTGGGTGGGTGGGTGGTTGTGTGTAAACATCGTATAAATTTTGAACGGCTGAACTGATCGAAACACGGTTGGTGGCGTACGATTGGATTCTGCTCACCAAATTTGAACCAAGTCGGCCTAGGAGATTTTGAGAAATTTTGATAAACCCCCAAAAAATTTTTGTGAAACACTGTTTTTTTAACATTACTTCCAGATTAATGTACCGATTGAGGACAAAAACAAATCAGCTCTATTCCTCCAAAAACTTCATCTATTGCATAAATTGTATCAAAATCTTCGAAATTTTCCTACCAATCATTTTTTGGTATTCTACAATATTTTAGTACTAAAAAAAATACGTCGGATGGCATTTCAGGAATCAAAATCGAATCTAATTTTCAAAAGGTACAGCTTTTCAAATATTAAAATTACCTCATTTTTAGCAAATTTACTTTATATTTTTGAAATAATTTTCAGGCTAATACACCGATGGACTTAAAAATCTTATCAGCTTTTCTCTTTTAAAAACTGCGTCAAATACCATTAATTGAATCAAAATCGGTCAATTTGTTTAGGATTTATTAATGATGAAAATATTTGAAAAAATGTTTTTTCTTTGACATTGCTACGAAATTTTTCAACCTATCGATTATTTAGCTAAAGCATTATTTTAGATCTCAAAAATTGAGTTGAATGTCATTCGAAAGATCAAATTCAATCAGCGTTTCCAAAATATACAACTTTTCAAAAATCAATATACTGCCATTTTAACAAAACAGATGTTGAAACTGAAAAAATATATGTTCATAGTTTATACTCTTTTGAGCTTAAAATACCTTAATTTAGCGGAAAGTTTAAGGGATGGCCTGTAGGGTCAACCGCTTACATATTTTTTAAATTAGAGGTCCCTTAAACAACTGAAATATGCAATCCAAGGTATAAGGAAGGTACAATAATTTAAGTGCAGTTAAACCACAAACAACTTCCATACCTGCTGCATCTCTGCAAAATTGAATCAAATTCTTATTAAAATTTACATAAAACCATAATACAGGGATTATACCATCTAAAAGCAAAAAAAAATAACCTCACATCTCAGTTAATGACAGTGATATGAGGTAACAAAAATTAAAAACTACACTAAAAATTTAAAAATTCCTCCTTTTTAGAATTTTATTGAAAAAGTAGTTTTGTTAATACACTTGTACTGTTTCACAAATTACTTTAAATTTAATTAATATCACCAACCGGTTTCGCCTTTTACGGCATCTTCAGGGCTATGACACTTTTGTAAATATATTCTTAACGTACGTGTTTTAACTAGTTAACTTTTAGCTATGACACTTTTGTAAATATATTCTTAACGTACGTGTTTTAACTAGTTAACTTTTAACTAGTTAAAACACGTACGTTAAGAATATATTTACAAAAGTGTCATAGCCCTGAAGATGCCGTAAAAGGCGAAACCGGTTGGTGATATTAATTAAATTTAAAGTAATTTGTGAAACAGTACAAGTGTATTAACAAAACTACAAATGGAGTTTCACCAAGTGCCGACGATAAATAGTGTAAAATACATACTTTATTGAAAAAACTTATAAAAGCAATTTTTGTTTGAGTTCAAGGGTTATTCTAAGAAATAAATCAAAAACCGATATTTTTATACATATTTCAGTATATGATACCTCAGTTATATTTAAAAAATTAATGAATGTACATATAGGCTGATTTTACTGTCACGCAGACCGCGCGCTGACGGTCGGCGCTGATGTATGTAGCCTGCGGCCGTCAGCGCTTAGCGGTCAGCGCGCCTCAAAAACGCTACCTATGACTACATACATATTGCCCCACTAGCGCCGTCCGTCAGCGAGCGGTCGGCGTGACTCTAAAATCAGCCTTACAGATATTATGCTTATAAAATTGTGACGTACATTTAATAACTACGAGGAACATTTTACCTCGTGTTGGTCCCGGGCTCCTTTGAAGAATAGGTCAACTGTCGTTCTGCCAGACAGGTCGTAAAAAGCGACCGAGTGGCTATGCGCGTCACTACCATCGTTACTACTAGGTGGTAGAGTTCTGCATCTCGCCCGGGTCTGGTACCACCGCCTTACCTTTTCCTGCCGCAATAGATAGCGTCAGTGCTTGTCACTGTCGTGTTCTGGTTTGGAGCGTAAGGTATTCGGTAAACTTATGCTTGTGGCATTAGACCTAGGCACAAGATAGCAACGCACCATAAACATCTTTGGTGTCTGTAGGCGATGGTTGAATCTTTCCATCAGGAGACCCATCTGCTTGTTTGCTATCTTATGATATAAAAAAAAATATTAGGCATAGAGGCAGGTGAAAACTTGTCACATAGACTTGTTTTCAGCTTGCCTCAAATATCTACCCAAAAATTGGTGCCAGCTCTCGGACTACATTTATTGTTTACTTTATATACAGCTATAATATAGAATAACAAAGTGTTAAATTTAATAGGTAAGGCAGTTAGGTTAGTAAGGCGGCAGTAATAGGTAAGGCGGTAGTACCAGTCTAGTACCAGTAATCTAGTAGACAAAAGTAGTAAGTATTCAAAGTTTAATAAATATCACCTCTTCTTCTCAGTTTATCTTATTCTGTAGGTAAAATCAAAATCTTGAGGTTTACTTTTAACTAAAAAAACGCTTATTCAGTTAAATATAATCATGTCTCAATAGAGACAGGATTATATTTAATTTATAGGAGAAAAAATATTTTAATTGTCAGTCAACTGTATATATCAACATACACTAAAATTAAATAAAATAACTATGCGTGTTTTTAAACATTGCAACGTCTTAACAGTTCACTCTAAATTCAAATATAATTTAATCAAAGAGTATTGTTTTGATGAATCTATTAAGAAATTAACAAAGTATTCTGTGTTCGGGCAGTAGCTTAAAACCGATTACATATACCATGTGTTAATAATGTTTGCAGTGAGAGGAGTAGTACGGCTGGGTAGGTACTTGGTACCTACGCTGATAAATAAACTGCTTAAAGGTCTAGTGGAATTTATTACACAGAAAAATGTTAAAACATAGTTAAAGCCGCACTTGTTAACTAACAATGAGTTTTTGTAGTACAACTGATTTTACAATATATACGATTAGTACGTTATATGTAAGCATGTATTTGTATGTATGTATATATGTGTGTTTGTGTGTGTGTATAATATTATAAAATTGTAGAGTTTGTTTGGTTGGTTATACGCGCTAATCTTTAAAACTGCTGAAACGATTTGAATAATAATTCTTTTTGAGTTGGATAGACTGTTTATCGAGGAATGTTATATGCTATGTAATATCACGTTACGACCAACGGGATCGGAGTATCAACGAAAATTTGGTCTAAACGGAGATTTCTTTTTTTCCTTTTGAGGGCTTTCCTGGCGTGCGCTGCGTTAATGGTTAAAGTAACGCAAAAATCATGTATAATATTATAAAATTTTAGAGTTTGTTTATTTGTTTGATTGTACGCGCTAATCTCGAAAACTGCTGAAGCTCACGAAACCCTCTTCATACTATATATATACTTACATATCATCTAAAACTATCATAGGGCATTCCAAATAAAAATGCGCAGTTTTCAGAGATTTTCCTCTACTTTTGTTCAAAATCCTACCAAATTTATAATAAATATACCATATTCTTATGATAAGTATACCACATATGTGGAGGGTGATAAGTGAATCAGTCAGCCAGCAATAATACAATAATAAAAATACTTAGAATATTAAATATTAGTTCAAAGAATATTAAATATAAACATTCAAAATTTATACCTTTCTACAGAAAATAAGTTTGGATATAAAATGTCGTTCCTTTATTAAGAGCGATAACGAAGTTACGATAGAAATGAAAGTACGCTAAAAAATTTTGTGTAATATTTTTATACTGCGTGCATCATGCCGGATCATAATACGCCAGATGGAACGTGGCGTCCATATGGCAAGTTATCGATACGTTGGTCGTATTTTTTATAGATTCAGGACAATCTCTGCATTCTTTTGTACTGTATATTCTCAATAACAAATTTAATAAAACCCTAATATGCAGTTAAGAACAAACCTTTTTAAAATTGGTAATTAATTAAAATAGCAGCACTACAAAAATTTAAATCAATATGATATACCTTGTTTCTCTATTGAAAAGATCTGTAAATCTGACGTGATATTCATTAGGTTTAGACATTAAATGGGTTCTAATAAAAGTTGAATAATCAATAATAAAAATCGCGTACGCTCACGTGTAATCTATGTAAGTTCCGACTAGTTTCGGACCTATCTGAAAGTTCCAGACGAGACGCTACCGAAGGATCTTCTAACTCACTCCAAGAAAGGGCCTTATATAAGTCAGAAACTAGTCGGAACCTACACCGATTAAACGCGACTGTAGCCGATTTTTATTATTAGTTAATAATGTCTCACGAAAGTTTTAATATGTTGAATAATGTTAAAAGTCTAATAATCAAAACTGGCAACAGATAAGAAGACTAGCTTTTGTGTAATAAAACCTTATTAATTCTTTCACGGACTTCCTTTGTGTAATAAAGATTTCTTCAACGTTTACGGCCTTTCTATAGTGTTGTGCCAAGATCCATAAGTATAATACCCGTTATATCGTTTGTCCCTTTTATTGTACTACTCGCTGACCCTGAAAATTTCATACCGCTTTTATTAGTTAATTAATAAACGCTGTGTTAAGATATTAATTGAGTCACACTCGCTTTTTAATCAAATAAATTAGTTCTGAAGTTAGTTCAAATAAATTAATACTGAAAGTGAATTAATTCACTTTAATAAAAGTCAAATATTAAACTAATTTTTGGTTTCATGAAACTTAATTTTATGGTTAAATGAATGTTATTCACGTAAAAAGAAGAATTTATTTTTAACTTCCCGCTACGTATGTAGATAAGGAAGTTACTGATTTTGCCCCGATTTTCGAAAATCGATTTTTCACAAGATCTCCACGTTTTGAGGTCCTAGGAATCTTTTCCGACTATTTTCACGATGACGTCAGTATATCTGTATGTGTGTGTGTGTGTGTGTGTTTGTGTGTGTGTGTGTATGTGTGTATAATATCTCATAACTTTTGTACAGCCGAACCGATCGAAATGCGGTTGATGGTATTTGATTGGATTCCACTCAACTTAAATTTCCTGAAAATGTGAACCAAATCGGTCCAGAAGATTTTGAGTAAATTTTAAAAAAAACCGTCAAAAAAATGTTGACGAAACAGTATTTTTTTTAATATAACTTCCAGATTAATGTGCCGATTGAGTACAAAAACTAATCAGCTGTATTCCTGAAAAAATTACATCTTATGCATAAATTGCATCAAAATCGGTTTATCATTTTGGACGAAAATGACGAAAAATGTTGAAAAAAGTGTTTTTTCTACATGACTTCGAAATTTTTCAACCAATAATTTTTTGGTATTCTACGAAATTTTAGTACCAAAAAACTACGTCAGACGGCATTTCAAGAATCAAAATCGATAATATTTTATATCGATAGCACTTATACTGTTTCACAATAAATCATTATACATATTATCAAACCGGTTTCGCTTCTATAAGCATCATCAGGGCAATTACAAATTAAAACTAAAAACAAAACAACATCTCTCTCTCTCAAAGCATAATACATACTACCTTCATTCAGACATCATCATTGTAAAATCTAACTGTTGGGTTTTCACCCTATGTGTATATGTTTTTCCCCACAATTGAGGAAAACATAAGTGAATGTATGATTTTTTATAATGTCACTATAAATTATTTTTTTAAATATAAGAATGTCAATCATAATTAGAATTGAAATATTTAAAATTAAGCACATTGTAAAATCAAATGTCAAAACAATTTTTTGAATCGTCAAATATTAGTTACCAATTAAAATCAAATATAATAGATAAAAAATATAATAATAAAATTAAAATTAAAATTGACTAATATAAAATAAAATTTTATAAAATATCGTATCAACTACAACCCACTAATAATAAATTCAATGATAACAGAAACCACAACACTAATAATAATTAAAAAATAAAAATTAATAATTAAAACTTATTGAGCAGTGGAGAATTATTAAGATCTACTTGATCATTCAGTAGATTGAGGTTATATTTTAGTTTATTAATTTCTACAAAAATGGATCTGCTACAAAAATGGATCGGTTTAAAGTGTTCTATGGGATTAAAACTATGCTTTCCATCCACTAAATGTCTAGCAAAGGCAGAATCTCTTTTTCCTGAGCGCCAGCTTCTTGTATGTTCCTGCAATCTTGCTGAAAATTACCTTCCTGTCTGTCCAATGTATTTGCTACCACAATCTTGGCACTCCAACTGATACATACCACTTTTATTCATATTGGGCACCTTTTGTTTGTTATTAAAAAGTAAACTTTTGAATGATCTAGTACTATAGAAAACAGGTTTACGGTCTTTAAGCAAACGTGAACGATTGTACGTGATTTCGCCCAAGAACGGCAACCTAACATATTTTGGAATCTCTTGGTCTTGGAGTTTCACCAAACGCCGACGATAAAGGGTGTAGAATATTTATTTATATATATTTTGTGGCGTCGGGAAGTGACGACCCCATCGCCCGCCGGAGGGATAATATTCTTTTTTGAGATTATTCCACCGGTGCAGTCAGTCAAAAAAGTGGTAGTGCCATGCTTAGCTGAATGGGTCGGCACGACCGGGGCGATACCACTACCTCACTTAAAACCAACGTAAAGTAACAGCTTTGCTGTTGCGTTTCGTTTGGTCTGTGAGGTTCCCGGAGGCCCTTTCCCCCCTCCCCCTAACACTATGGAAGCGCAATTTGAAGGTAGTAGTTTACCCCAGGGGGGTACCACTAGCGTAAGCGGTGGAGAATCCCCCTCTGGACATCCATGTTCAGGGGTTTGTAATCAGCCTAATCATGGATGCCCAGGCTGCCCTGCGTACTCTGGGGGGGGGGCACAATTGCGCTCTCAAACTTCGCTGCTCGGGGCAAATCGAACAGACATCGAAAGGCACCCTCTACCACACTCCACGTGGATTATACTAATATTAGGGGTCTTCACTCAAACCTAAATGCCGTCCACTACCACCTTGAGACGGCTAAGCCGGCTCTTTTCTTTTTAACTGAGACGCAGATATCTTCTCCGGCTGATACCTCATATCTCTCCTACCCGGGGTACAAATTCGAGCATTCATTTGTACCCCGGGCGGGAGTTTGTGCTTATGTCAGAGAGGATATCTGCTCTCGACGTCTCAGCAGCATTGAAGGCTATAGGGACCTATCCATCCTCTGGCTGCGTGTAGACTGCGACGACCATCCCCGCATCTATGCGTGCCTCTACAGGTCCCATAGCGGAAATGCTGAAGTCGACAGGCTCGTTGAGCACCTTCAAACGGCTGTAGATTCCGTGTTGCAACAGACCCCCTCCGCTGAGATCGTGATCTTAGGCGATTTTAATGCCCACCACGCCGAATGGCTGTGTTCACGCACTACCGATCATGCGGGGAGGTCTGTTCACGATTTTGCCTTGGCATATGGTCTAACACAATTGGTAACCACGCCTACGCGAATTCCCGATGTGGACGATCATACGCCTTCACTGCTGGACCTTCTGCTGACCTCCCATCCGGACAATTATCAGGTATCTGTGGACGTCCCTCTAGGTACGTCAGACCACTGCCTGATCCGGAGTAAAGTGCCGGTTACGCGCCTATCACGGCCTCCTTTTGCAGGTTGTCGTCGCGTTTGGCACTATAGGTCAGCAGATTGGGACGGGATGCGGTCTTTTTTTGCGTCCTACCCATGGGGGCGGATGTGCTTCTCGCTGGATGATCCGAGTATCATCGCTGACTCTATCGCTGATGTGGTGCTGCAGGGCATGGAACTTTTCATTCCATTTTCTGCGGTACCGGTTGGTGGTAAGTCTCAGCCTTGGTTTGGTCGCTCCTGCAAAACGGCTTCACGCCGAAAGCAGGAATGCTACCGGGCTTGGACTGCAGCGTCGACATCTCATGATGAAAAAACCAGCGCGTTACGTAAGGAGTACAATTCCGCTTCGAGGTTCTTCAAAAGAGCTATCGCCAAGGCAAAATCTGAACACATTGGCAGAATTGGTGAGAAATTAGTTCGCCTTCCTTCGGGAACTCGTGCGTTCTGGTCTCTCACCAAGGCTGTCTTGGGGAATTTCTCACAGCCCTCTCTTCCACCCTTACACGGAGATGATGACTCTCTGGCCCATACCGCAAGGGAGAAGGCCGATCTTTTGGGCTCATCCTTTGCGGCCAACTCGACTCTGGACGACCAAGGAAATGCACCGCCTACCATCCCGCAGTGCTATAGTTCTATGACGGAATTAAAATTCTTGCAGTCTTCCGTACGTAAAGCACTTTTTTCCTTGGACGTCCATAAGTCGAGTGGACCGGATGGCATCCCTCCGATTGTACTTAAATCATGTGCTCCAGAGCTGGCGCCGGTACTAACACGCCTATTCCGGCTCTCCTACTCACTCGGCGTAGTACCGATTTCATGGAAGACAGCTTTAATGCATCCCATCCCTAAAAAAGGAGATCGCTCTAATCCGTCTAACTATCGGCCGATAGCCATAACCTCTTTGTTCTCCAAAATTATGGAGACAATCATCAACTCGCAGCTCCTCAAGTATTTAGAAGAGCACCAGCTGATTAGCGACCGCCAGTACGGTTTCCGTCGCGGCCGCTCAGCTGGTGATCTTCTTGTATACTTAAAACATCGGTGGGCGGAAGCAGTTGAGTCTAAGGGGGAGGCATTGGCAGTTAGTTTGGACATAGCGAAGGCCTTTGATAGGGTATGGCACAAAGCGCTTCTGGCGAAGCTGCCTTCCTATGGGCTTCCCGAGAAATTATGCAAGTGGATCACCAGTTTTTTGGCTGATCGGAGCATCAAGGTCGTAGTTGACGGTGCATGCTCTGACCTTAAATCTATCAATGTGGAACACCAGGTTCCACAAGGCTGCGTGCTATCACCGACACTGTTCCTTCTGCATATCAATGACATGATGCGAATTCGCAACATACATTGCTATGCAGATTACAGTACTGGTGATGCTACATACTCCGGCCGAAGCGGTATTTCTCGGGAACACGTCGAAGAGAGCCGAAACAAGCTTGTGTCCGAAGTTGAGAATCGATTAACCGATGTCTCGGAATGGGGTCGTCAAAACCTGGTCACTTTTAACCCCAAAAAGACACAGCTTTGCGTGTTTTCCGCTAAAAAGACACCCTTTGTCGTGTCACCTCGATTTGGGGATACTCTCTTGACACCCTCAGCTAGTATCGGGATTCTGGGAGTCGACATATCGAATTACGTTCAGTTTCGCGGTCATTTGGAAGGTAAGGCTAAACTAGCCTCCAAAAAGCTCGGTGTGCTCAGCAGAGCGAGGCAGTACTTCTTGCCTGCCCATCGCCTTCAACTTTATAAGGCTCAAATTCGGCCCCACATGGAGTACTGTTCTCATCTCTGGGCCGGAGCTCCTCAGTACCAGCTCCTTCCTCTTGATCGCATTCAGCGTAGAGCGGTTCGAATCGTTGACGACCTGGCTATTTCGAAACGGCTCGACTCTTTGGCATTGCGCAGAGATGTTGGCTCACTCTGTGTCTTCTATCGTATCTTTCATGGAGAGTGTTCCGACGAGTTATTTGGACTAATTCCTGCCGCCGAATTCCATCATCGGACATCGCGTCAAAATTTTAAATTCCATCCTCACCATCTCGATGTCTGGAAATCCACAACTGTGCGTTTCTCTCGACACTTTTTGCCTCGCACTACTTTGTTGTGGAACCAATTACCGGCAGGGGTGTTTCCAAACGGTTACGACTTGGGGGCCTTCAAGAAAAGAGCTTACTCATTCTTAAAAGGCCGGCAACGCAACTGCAAGACCTCTGGTATTGTGGATGTCCATGGGCGGCGGTGATCACTTACCATCAGGTGCACCTCCTGCTCGTTTGCCCCCTCTTCTATAAAAAAAAAAAAAAAAAAAATCAAAATCGAATTTAATTTTCAAAAGTTGCAGTTTTTCTAATATTAAAATTACGTTGTTTTTAGCAAATACACTTAATATTTTTCAAATAATTTTCAAGCTAATTCACTAATCAACTTAAAATCTTATCAACTTTTCTCCTTTAAAAACTGCGTCAAATACCGCATAATTAATTGGACCAAAATCGGTCAATTTGTTTGGGATTTATCAATGACGAAAATACTTAAAAAAACGCTTTTTGAGATTACTACGAAATTTTTCAACCTATCGATTATTTAGCTAAAGCAATATTTTAGATTTCAAAAATTGAGTTGAATGTCATTCGAAAGATAAAATTCAATCAACGTTTACAAAATATACAGCTTTCCAAAAATCAATAACTGCCATTTTAACAAAATAGATGTTTGAACTGAAAAAATGTATGCTTATAGTTTTTAGCTCTTTTGAGCTTAAAATACCTTAATTTAGTGGGAAGTTTCAGGGATGGCCTGTAGGGTCAACCGTTCACACATTTTTTTAATATCATAAGATACCAAACAAGCAGATTGCTCTCCTGATGGAAAGAGAAAACCATCACCTACAGACACCAAAGATGTTCATGGTACTTTGCTATCTTTATGGTGGGGTATTAATGCCGTGTGCACAAGCTTACCGGCTACCTTACTCTCAAACCAGAACGCGATAGTGACAAGCACTGAAGCTTTTGCGGCGGAATAGGTTAGACGGTGATACCAGTGATACCCAAGTGAGACAATCTAGAACTCTAGCCACGATGGTAGTGACTCGCTTAGCCATTTGTTCGCCTACTACGAGCTGCCTGGTAGAAAGGCAGATTGTCTATTCTTCAAAGGGAGCTCGGACCAACAAGAAGTAAAAATATTAGCTGTTATGCGCTTCTTTTACGTGACCCAACATTATTACTTATAGTTGCTTAGTCGCGTAAAAGAAGCCTATTTTACTGTTGGAACGTGCAGCTTTAACCCTGCTAATGGTAAAATAAATTATAAGATAGGTGCAGTTGTTTTTGAGTTTGTTCGTTACTAATACAAATGTTTTCTTTTTATAGAGTGAGTGTAGATAGTATAAACTACCATAATTATTTGCGCATCATTCAACACATTTTTTTTGTTAACGCAGGGGGAATGCATTTACGCACGACTGGGCCACTTAGTGGACCCGAGTGTGGGACTCGCCGGCTTCCGCCAACCGGCCATACCCACTAAAACACCTGCGGTATCCCTCCTCGATGCTTTTGTGGGCGGGGTGACGGATACGTGTGAGCGTTGTTCCACTACCCCGCCAGCATCCACAATCACCTAGGACTGGGGTTGGTTTGTACCCCGGCGGACGACTTTTGTTCATTTTTTAACGAAATTGGCCTTCTTCACACTCTAGCGCACGCAGGGGCAGAGCCCTTGCTTTTGCACCGCGGGCCTTGCAGGCCTGCCACTCCACGACCCGAAGGTCCTCTGGGCATATGCCCTGCCCCTCACAACCATTTTTAATGAGGTTGGCCTTCCTTGTTCACTGTGCGCATGCGAGGACAGTGCCCCCCCAATTACTCCGCAGGCCTTGGAGGCCCGCCAGCCTACGACCCGAAGGTCCCCTGAGCCTAAGCTTCCCGTGCGCGCAAAGCGCGCTGCTCATCTCTATCCCCTCTTAATAAGACGGGTTTGAGGACACCCACCTCGGTCCAATTACATTCTCCAGGGTACTTACTGGATTGCACCCCAGATACTGACATGACAAGGCTTGGAACCATAGGGGGATTATTTAATACCTAGTTTAACCACAACAACTAGTTGTTATTCAACCACACGAGGAATATCTATTCAGGTATCCTTGTGTCAAGATTACCGTCATGAAAACATCTTGTGATATTACGCTATGTTTCGTTTTGTACGAGAATCTTTTATTCTAGTGGATGGTTTGTCTAGACACGTGATTTAATATTACTTATATTATTTATTTTCGTAAATTTTAGTGTTGATATCTAAGATGTCAAAAAATTGTACGATGTGAATATAAAATATCCTAAACAATATTTTAAAAAAATACCTAGCTGTAAAATTGAAAAAGAAATAAATTATTTAAAAAATACGAAAAAAATAACGTTTCAACTATGAAAAAAAATTAGTATTTATTTATATCAATATTTTTGTAGTACACTACATGTTGTTTATTTTTTTACGTATGTATATATTTACCAATTACATAAAAAAATATAAAAAGAATATGTCACTCTTTGAATTAACTCTTTAAATCCTCGACTAACAAGTAGTGTATCATGTTACACCTTAATTATTTTGCAGTTTAAACCATTCAAGTTAAACAATTCTCACACCAGTGTATGGCAGTACTCAAGACCTCTTCAAAACTATACGCTTTAATGTATCGGATTCAATCCAAACAACTCATAAATCACTTTTTATGGCCGTGGTCCGACGGAACGGACCAGTGCTAGCGCGCGACGGTCCGTGTTTTTAAAACTACTAAACTGATTTCAATGAAATTTCGTAAATATCTGTTTGGTCCAACTTAAAAAATAGGATCAACTTCATCACAATTAACCCCGTCCCCCTCACTCTCAAGTATCCCACCGAAACATTCAATACAAGTAATTTGTATGGCAAACCAATGATTTCCGTGTCAGCTAGTTTAATATAACGTACTGTTTATCCATTAAACAGTAGAAATAAAAAAGCCTCAACAGAAGTTTAGTGTAAACAGTTTTTAGAAAACCGACTTACACTAATCAGTACCTCAAAGCGGATTCCCCTCATCATCCGTCACACCTGTCTGCCGTGTCACGTACTTTAATCAATCGAGCACTTCGCCTATGCGATTCTCAACTGCTAGAATCAGAGTTGATATATATAAGGTGGAATGTAATGGCTATAACTGGCGACATACTTTCCGGTTAGCTAATGCAACTAACAAACTACGGCCCCAAATTGTAGAGTGAGTTCCGGCATTATTACTATACACCAAAGGGGTAACGGATCAAATTGGACACCTGTTACGCCGTAGGTACAGCATCAGTTTTCCGCCCCATGACACAGATCAGAAAACTCCTACGATCGCCAAAGGATCGGGACCCTTTACATAGCGGGAGTCTATGAATGCCGCCTGCTTGGAAACTCGTGTTGCTAAACGAAACGCGGAAAAAGAACGTCAGTGTAGAAGATGACAGTATGGTAGATATTGTGAGTACATTCTATTCACACTTAAATTCTACTAATAATATAAACGCGCCAACCACCTCGACCTCACTGCTCACACACCCAATGCCATCGAGCCGTGCATTTCGAGCGTCGGCCCTCAGTTCGTGACGGGTCTCTAACGACCGTACCACGTACCTTTGCAAAATCTTAGCTCAGAATTCTGTCAATTTAACTTAGATTTCTGAGATTAGCAGCTGTTGTACTGAAGACACTGTAACAGACTTCATCTATCCCTTAAGAGGTTTAGTGTAATAAAAGAAAATAATAAGAATCTATACTAATTTTTTTTTTGTTAAAAATATGTCTGAATTATGTTTAATAAATAATATCAATGGAATTAAAGACGAAAATAAATAAAGAAAACTAATTCTCAATAATATATAAGACCTAAGATATAAACATATAAAACCTTAAAAGAGAATGACAGAAAAAAAAATTGAGGGGAGGAAAAAGAATGAGAGGATTGAAAAAAGATGGAAAAATGGAAAAAGAAAACGGGGATTTGTTTTAAAAGTTCTGGACGTTATAAAAGAGATTCTTCGTTTGAGACAATAATATAGATATATCAGGGATATTCCGGAGTGTAGGAAATATTGTTAATGTGAGAAATATAATTTGTAAAAAAAAATATTGATCAAAACCGTGAGTATGTAGAATAGAGATTTATTCAGGGATTACGTATGTATTTATGCAACTTCGTATTTGATATAGTAGTCGTTGGGTTTATTTAAATCTAGCAGTATTGGTAGAATGTAGTTTTATTAGAAGGTAAATCTTTTGAATGCTGTCTATACAACTTTAATAAACATATTACCGATAAATATGTGATTAGGTTTACAAGAATGAAATTGTGCAAAATGTTGTGTAAAGGTGGATCGATCCTTGACTGAGTGAAGAATGTTTGTTGTATGAAGAAAGGAAATTATTTATTTTAAGGAATAGCTGTTGAAAAGATGTTTAATAACATGGGAGAAACGTGGACTTGTTTACTTTATAGAAATTGTGTGATATTATTATTAGGGAAGTCTATTTTGATTTTAGGAAAATAAAACCTTAATTTATGCTGTTCTTTTCTTTCCATAAAAATGTGGGCAATGGTTGTGGAGCTATTGCTGCCTCACAGTCTCGCAGCAGGGTTGCTCATCAGGACGCAGGATAAATCGAAATTCTAAACAACACAGGTGATGTAGTTTTCCAATTTAAATTAAATTAGTGTGTGTGATAAATAACTCATTTTGATTTTATTTCAGCAGAGTCGTACCAGTGACTAAGATTATTATGTTTGTTTATTCTTCATAGGAATAAGTAATGGCTTTGCATTATCAAATGCCAAAAGCATGTTGGCTAAATAGCTTATTAATTAGGAATAGATTTAAGTGCTTTAACTACTTTATACTATACTTTCATCATCGTCATTTGGAGGAATTCCATTGTTATTAGTTACTAATACTACTGCACCTGAATTAATATTATCAACTAGTTTCAACGTACAATTCGCAACATTATAGAAGCGAATCCCGCTGGATCACTAGATTTTCCCGGGATAATAAATAGCCTATGTGCTAATACAAGTCATCAACTATCTGTGTGTAAAATTTCATTCAAATCCGCTTCGTAGTTTTGCGTGCGTTTTATCTTTTAAAATCTACTAACTGGTGATAGTCACCACATATCTTTATAGATGAGAACCGGCTAAGGAAGTTCTTAGAATAATTTCCATAGTACAGTTGATCCTGCTTGTTATTTAAACTTTAGGGATCGAGAGCTGATTCCTTTGGAGTCTTCGAGGCCGCGTGGGGGCGACTTCTTAGCTGTCGTCGGAGCTGAATGCAGAGTTACTGTAGGTTTGTTGCAGAGTTGGAGGTATGGCTAATACGATTTTATTTCTGCATTGTTATAATTTTGGGCAGTTATAATTTTTTTATGAGGGAACAATTAGGTGATAGGATAGGGCGTGTAGATATTAGGTGGAAGAACTGATATTTTAATATATTGAGGAATTTAAGGAATACTTTGTTTATTATTGACTTTCAATTAAAACTAGGTAATTCAAGTTTAGGAAATATTTATTATAGAAACTTTCTCTAGTTTAAATGGTTACTTGAATTAATGCTTCAAATTGGAAATATTGTTAGGAGGAAATAGGATCTTTTAGGAGTTGAAAGCAGGTCTGTTATTGTAGGAATAATATATTATAACCAATAAGCGGGGGCATAAACCTACACAAAATTCACACGAAACCCTACCTTAATATGAATTATTAAAATTATGAAATGTTAATTCGAATTATTATACCCTATTATAAAACTAAATATTAACTAATACGTAAATTAATTGCATAGGCCAGTCTCTTAAAATCAAATCTTCATAAAACATTATTTTATTTATAATCAAATTTAAAACCGAGTACAAATATTAAACGAGATAATCTCAAACTAATACAAATTACTCTCTTCGTATTTAACACAGGAATAATTAATATAAACTGAATTGTTGAATTAAATTTGGAGCGAAAATCTTAAATGACTTTAATAAAGCTTCAGGGAGTTAGAGTACAAGAGAGGAATGAATGAACTTTAGTCCAAACGTATTATGTTTATTTAACCATATTTTGTATAAATTATTTACTTAATTTAATTATTTATTTATTTATTTTATTCTTATTTTATATTATTTATATAGGGATTTAGGAGGATAGGAATTATAATATTAAACTTCTTTATCAAATTATTTCTTTTGGATAATTGAAATATTATTGTTTATAGTGACAGTGCATAACAGATCTTTTAGTAAGATAGGAAGTTTACTAAATAAATCTGAAATTAAGGTTAATTACTAATTTTGGATTAGATATTTTTACCTTTTACCTTGGTAAATAGATCATGTCATCTTCATCTCACGGGAATATCGACTTTACGAAGGCAACAAGTTGTGCTGGGTGTATCTATATAAGGACATACATGGAATGTTGTCATTATGGTCATCTTCTCTTTACCAGTGCAGACACACGGTTCATATGCCCCTCTGTCGCAAGCATGGTATTTGGGGCGATAACCCAGATAAACACCCAACTATACCGCCAAGCAAAGTTGATCCATTTTCATATCTAATCATCTCAGACATGAACTATTTTACAGAACTAGAGTTATTTGTCTAAATTGTTTATCTGTATATATTCATATATTAACCTGGATTCCATGATTGAATCTATACATCATAAGGATTGTACAAATGAACTTTACTTATGATTATTCGGGTGGATAGATGTTTCATAATACTGTTCACTTAAAGCAACAATAGATCTAATAAGCGTTGATTTCTAAAAATTCAGACCTTATTAAATTCTGAAATTTGATTAAAGAGAAATTGAAATAAGAGTAATAGAACTCTAATAATCTGGAGAAGACATAAATAACTTAGTTTCATTAGAAAACGAGTATAAGACGAATTGTTTGGATTCTAAGATGTATTGAGTATTCAATCACAATATTAAAGAGTTCAAAGATCTTACTAAATTTCATCTATAACTTCAAATTCAATTAATAAGTAATATTTCATTGCTTGTGATGACTATAAATTATTAGGGTTATAGGAGGAAATTTGACTATAATAACTTTAGAACAAAGGTTAATTTCTAGTTCAGTAATAATTTATTTTAATTATTTGGCTTTTTGATTGGACCATACCTTCGTCACAAGATAGTGTCGGCTTTGCGAAGGCATCAGAGTTGTATGCATGTCGCATGCATTGTGTATATCTATATAAAGGCACATATGTAATGTTGTCGTTATGGTTATCTCCTCGTTACCAGTACGTGGTCCTCGGATAAGCCCCACCGCAAACTGTGTATTCAGAGGGTTAACCCAGATAAACACCAACTATCTATCGCCTAGCAAAGTTGAACTATTTACATAATTAATCAAATCGTCAACCAGGTATGAGCTACATCACAGAGCTGGATATATTAAATTGCTTGTTTTAATGTATTTTTATACACTAACCTGAGTTCATTTGACTTTCGTCATAAGGATTATCTTAATTGATTTTACTTATGAAATTTTTATGATTTGGATTATATGAAGTTCATTGCGAGCAATGATTACCTTTATATATGTTTATTTATCGCGTACCGACTATTAATGTTTCGGTATTGTGATTGAAGACAACATATTATCTGTCTTAGTTTTGTCAAGTAATTGTTAAAACAAACTTGCACAAACTTTAATTGTAAACTTGAGAATTATATTTATTATTTGGCTTTTGACTGTGCTCAATACAAATGATGCACCTTGGTCATGCCAACATTTATTATTACTGGCTGTTACTAAAATAACAACAGTATATACTTTATCAACATTTATGTACTCCAAGTCAATGCTATCGCAAACTTGAGTACTTTATATATTATTTTAATTATTTTACTTTGATCAAGTCAATGCTTAATCGTATACTTGAGAATTATGTTTATTGTTTGGCCTTTTGACTGTGCTCAATACAAATGATGCACCTTTGTCATGCCAATATTTATTTATTATTTTGTTACTGTTTGTTACTAAAATAACAACAGTATATATTTTTATCAACATTTATTTACTTCAAGTCAATGCTTAATTGTATACTTGAGAAACATATTTATTGTTTGGCCTTTTGACTGTGCTCAATACAAATGATGCACCTTTGTCATGCCAATATTTATTTATTATTTTGTTACTGTTTGTTACTAAAATAACAACAGTATATATTTTTATCAACATTTATTTACTTCAAGTCAATGCTTAATTGTATACTTGAGAAACATATTTATTATTTGGCCTTTTGACTGTGCTCAATACAAATGATGCACCTTTGTCATGCCAATATTACTTATTATTTTGTTACTGTTTGTTACTAAAGTAGCAACGGTATATATTTTTATCAACATTACTTACTTCAAGTCCATGCTTAACTGTATACTTGAGAAACATATTTATTATTTGGCCTTTTGACTGTGCTCAATACAAATGATGCACCTTTGTCATGCCAATATTATTTATTATTTTGTTACTGTTTGTTACTAAAATAGTAACAGTATACATTTTTATCAACATTACTTACTTCAAGTCCATGCTTAACTGTATACTTGAGAAACATATTTATTATTTGGCCTCTTGACTGTGTTCAATACAAACGATGCACCTTTGTCATGCCAATATTTATTTATTATTTTGTTACTGTTTGTTACTAAAATAACAATAGTATATATTTTTATCAACATTTACTTACTTCAAGTCCATGCTTAACTGTATACTTGAGAAACATATTTATTATTTGGCCTTTTGGCTGTGCTCAATATTAATGACGCACCTTGGTCATGCCTATACTCATCAACTTCCAAACAATGTATTCACATGTTTGGACATTAAACTATATGGCTATCACTTTGTGACCCCACAATAGTAAAGCCTATCTGCCAATAACTTGGTTCTTCATAAAATATTGATTTTCTCTTTGAGATTAAGGACTTTAGTTCCTTTTAGTTTCAATATACTTCTGGGGGATACGGTAGGAAGGCCTTCAGCCGGCATGGTATCCACACATGTGAGGCGAGGCGGCGCCTCTTACATATCCCACAATAATAAAATTGCGGCACTAAAGTACTTTACAACTTCCAACCTAAATATTACAATAATTTTATCCATATATTCCATACTACCGTACTTCTTTCCTTTAGATGAAGTCAATGTAACTATTAATATCATCATAGTGCTCTCTTAAGCTATAGATTTATTATGTATTTTATGTATATATTTAATATACTACTCCCTTCCTTTAAGTCAAATATCTTTATTATGTATTTATGTATTTATGTAATGTATTACTCCTTTTCTTAATTCAAATATCTTTATTATATTTATGTAATATATTACTTCCTTTCTTAAGCCAAATATCTTCAATATACTAAATTTTAGTCCTTTAAATCAATTTATAGTATACATTTCCTAATAAAGTATGATTGTTTATAAGAGATGAAATGTACCTTTGAAAAGAATGAATGGGTAAACTATATAACACAAAATGAGTCCTCAAGTTAACACTAGATGAATCATTTGGCCAGATAATATGATTATAACTCTGTTGACTCCTTTATAAACGAAATATAACAGACAATTTTGTTATATTTAAAATGTGCGTTTAGAGGGTCTTCGGGAGAGTTTGTTACAATTTGGTGCCGCGACGCAGGACATAATTTTGAACACAGTTAATCAGATTACAAGAAAAGTATTTCTGAAATTAAAAATTATCTGTGACTTATATGACAAAACATAGGTTTTGTCACAATTTGGAGCCGTGACGTGTGACAAAGGTCTTCAAACATTTCATCTCGGTAAACATTTAAGCTAGACAAACATATTTTTGAGCAGAGACCTTAAATTTATGGATAACTTGGTATTGATTGCTAGTGTGAAAGGGTAGAATGATTTGAGTTCATAATACAAAATATTAGGTTGTAGTAATATTAAAACAAATTCTAAATAGATATTTTGATTCATGGTAAAACATGACAAAAGATAAATATTTACTAAAATGAGTTAATCGAGAACGATCTTAAAGTAAAATAAACATAATTTTAATCTAGACATAAAATCAAAATCAACTAGTAATTACTCGTATCTTCATCCAAATGACTAAAAATCATTGCTTCCTTTTTCTCTGTCGGGTAAGTAGCCTATATCAATTCTTGTTGACTCTTTTATGGATGGAGTAGCTTCTAATGGTTAAAGTGTTTTAGTTCAGTCCAGTGGTTAGGAGTCTATTCATTACAAAAATATAAAAAAAAAAAACATAATAATAAAAATTCCGAATAGTATTACATATTCTCAATAAAAAAGATAATTAAACTTTAACATATATTTATAAAAAATATAAATAAACTACAATGATTATACTTAAATTAAGACCCTTAAAATTATACGCTATCGAATTAAATTTAAGAATTGCTAAATTTTAGTTCTAACAATTTTGAATTTTTATTCAATCTTTTTGTTATACACGAATAATTAGTAGTAACTTATTTATTTAATAACTAGCTGTTGCCAGCGACTTCGTCCGCGCGGACTTCGTTTGCTCCGCACAGCACCTGCTCGCTAGGTGATAGCGTGATAATATGTAGCCTATATGTTGGCCTGACCTGTTAGTAATATTCATGCAAAATTTGAAGTAATCCATGCAGTACTTTTTGAGTTTACTCCGGACATACATACAGACAATCAGACAAACAGACGAAAATTCTAAAAACTATATTTTTAGCTTTGATATCGATTGTAGATCACGCCCCAAGTATTCTTTTAAAAAAATATTCAATGTACAGTTTTACTTTCCTACGATCTTATTATATGTATAGATTTAGTTTGCGTGATCCAAAATCAATACCTCTTTTATTTAGTTGAGTAAAGGAAACCTACAATAGTGTTATAACGAAATTAAACGATAAGTAATTCACAGCAGTTTATTGCACATTGATTCAAGTGTTGTACTTACATAGTTATAAGAGTTCACCTACAAGTATATTAACATGAGCTAAGGTAAGGTATATAGTTTTCATATAAACTTTGTCTCTTATTTGGTTTTATCTAAAGAGTTTATCCCTTATAGAAAAGATAAACAGATATTCATATATATACCCAGGCCAAATTTCATCAAAATCGGTTCAGGGATTTAGTCGTGAATAGATAACAGATAGACAGACTTCCGCTTTTATAAAATTAGTATGGAAGTATGTACTTGTTCATTCGAAGACTTTAAATTATTACTATATAGAGTTTCATCATAACCGACACAGCGGTTTGACCGTGATAGCGTTTAATATAGTTAGTTATTTTAGAATTTATAATATTGTTATGGATTATTTTCATGTGGATTTATGTTTTATAAAATTAAATTAAGAAATAAAAGTACGCGAGATAAATTATTTATGTTTTAAAAACGAGCTAATCCTTTTAAATTTTACTCATAATATTAAAAAAATATGTAGTTTTGTTATTAGTTTCGGGTTGTTAAAACATATCGCGGTAATATATACATATATATAAAACCTTAATGGTGAGACCTAAATTCAATTTTAATGACATTATGGTTATAAATATTATTTGAAGGATACGTCAGAAACTTGAGCTTGATAAAATTGTCATAATCAACAGTTATGGTTGTTGTCATTTTGCGTAAATAATAAAATTAAAATAGGAAATTTAAATTGAATATAAATAAGAAGAAATACTGACATTATATAAAATTAAAATAGGTAAATAAAATCTTGTTATTTGGTTTGAAATAGGGTTACAAGATTTTCCATCTAATGTTAGTGTACAAACCTATTAGCTGCAGATAAAATACGAACCTATAGTTGAACATTTTAAATATATATAAAATTACATTTTTTTTAATTTATTTAATGGTTATTTAAATGAAATTAATTGAATCGAACGATGTTGTTGAATCATATTACATAGTATAACTGTAAAATATATAAACATTTACTTTTAAAGTGATTACTTTTTCTTAAAATGAAATTTCAAAGTATCTTCACGCCGTATCCCCAAAGCGGTAGGCAGAGGTACAACTAAATGATTTGTTAATTATAAATTAAAATGTAATAATATAAGGATAATAATCTGACTTTTAATACCTTTTATCAGTGTATTTGATAAAATTTTAAAATAGATAGCTAGGTACATTCAAATCCGGTTATTTATTACTTCTAAAGATGAATGCAATTATAAAATAATTTGGGAATTTCGGAATTCTTATAAAAAGGGTTTATTTAATACTTATGTAAGTAAATGAGAATCATTATTACACATTATTTTTCGATCTGTAGGGAGAGGTGCACTTATAAAAAACATTTTCGCAACTAACGGTTGTAACATATCGTACCATTTTTAGTATGAATAAATGTGGTTACAATAATTTAGAAATTCAAGGGTAATTTAATTCAAGAGCTGTTATTGATAATGGAGAACAATGTTTAATGAAAATTTTATAATATTAAATCATTCGTGATTACATACATAATATCATACCTAAAATATAAATATCAATTTAATCTAAACCCTTCTATAAAAAATTTAAACCTATACCAAATAAACAAATAGTAAAGAATTTCCTAGACTGATTATCAATTAATCTAATGCTAATAAATAAGGATATTCAAGTTATTCAAAGAATTTATCATATTTTAAATAGAGGCATTCAATTAAATTATTTATATACACAAACTTAATAAAGTAAACCATAT
This sequence comes from Apodemia mormo, assembly GCA_036924255.1. Lineage (NCBI taxonomy): Eukaryota > Metazoa > Arthropoda > Insecta > Lepidoptera > Riodinidae > Apodemia > Apodemia mormo. The sequence continues at coordinate 1,649,292 of JAUPFN010000009.1, read as the reverse complement.
CTTAGTTATCAAAAATGATTGCAAATTTATAGTATACCTACAAAGCTAAAGGAATTTAAGAGATAGTTGTAGAAGTTTTAGGATGTAACTAAATTATTGTTAAGATGCATAATTTGAGAATAAATTGATTTGATAGTTCAATTTTGTTCAATTTTCATCATTTGCATTAGGGAGAATAGTTCAACGAATTTAATATATAGAGAGGATTAAATATATTACCTTATATTTAAATACTATAGAACTTTAAATAATATTTTTACTAAAGTTAGCCGACTAAATACAGGAAATTTTAGAATTTTCGGAGGTTAATTTTTTTTTAGTGATTTAATTGTTCTTTTATGTCGATTACGTAAGGAAAATAGGATTGGTATTAGGAAACACAAATGATTTGATAAAATAAAATAAATTTTAAAAACATTATTACACAACACCAGATTAACAAGAGCTTATCATTTATATACCGATAGTTAAGGAGTAGGATTAGTTAGGGTTATACTGTCACAGTTATAGGGAGAGAAGGAAAGTAATAGGTAGTGTAGAAAATTTAAAATTGTTTGGCTCAGGTTGACAGAAACTAAATAGGAATTTTGAGAAGTAAATCAAATAGTTGGAAAAAAAAAATTATTTAACTTAAGTGGGGGCAAGAATTAATCACTAACTCTTTAATTTTTTATATTTCTTGGTTTAAAAAGGGGTTATGTCGTAGACTGTGGGTCGTCGGATATTACATTTAAAACAGTTGTTACTCCAACAAGAATATTTAGGATAAAAACATTTGCGTAGGTATAGTTAGACAATTGTATATATGTATGTGAAAGTATATAGGTGTAGGTATATATAGGAGCAGATAGGATTATTTTATGATATAAGGGTTTTAAAGAAAGTAAATATTAACTAAAATTTAAAATATTACTCTCATTGAATAAATAAAAAATACTAAAATAAAAAAAAATAAAAAAAAACTTCCAATGACGTGTCACCGTTTGTATTTTTCATGATAAACGGGTATATACTTATGTACGTCGCTCTATAGGAAACTTAGTTTTCATGTCTTGAAATTGAGGCTGATGACTGTTTCATATTAGTGTTTGGAATTGTGAATGGGCCAAGTTCAGAAAGGGGTTAGTCTTTGCTTTGCTTTGGCACAAAGAGATACGCGAATGCAGCACTATAGGGGATCAGGGTTATTCTTCCGTATTTGAGCAATCGCCCTGATAACTACGCAACACAGTCAATCAAAATAAAGGTTGTGCCTGAACAAATAGTCCTTAGTGTGAGTTGTTGTGCAGGACTAGCTAAATATTAAGGAATTAGAATATTTATTAGGGACGGATGATATTGATATACGAATAGATAACATAATAATAAAGCGAATGTTCCAAATTCAGACAATTTGAAAAAAAAAGATAAGATTTTAACTTACGACTCCTGCTTCGCGAATTTAAATAAATTTATAAAAATGTCATAACGATAAAATTAAGGTCTTTCAATTTTCTTTTAACAATTATTTATTAATTAAATCACAGAGATTCATGAGATGGGGAATTAGGTTATATTTCGGGTTTTGTTTTTAATTAATTTAGTTTAAAGAAAAACTTATTATTATCGCAGTTAAGAGAGTAGGGTGACCGCATTTTCCTTTCTTTCTTAGAAAGTTGGATTAGTGATAAATTTTATTATAACATGATCGTTGGCAAATCATTTATAATAAAATTTAGGGGGCGATTGTAACAGACTTCATCTATCCCTTAAGAGGTTTAGTGTAATAAAAGAAAATAATAAGAATCTATACTAATTTTTTTTTTGTTAAAAATATGTCTGAATTATGTTTAATAAATAATATCAATGGAATTAAAGACGAAAATAAATAAAGAAAACTAATTCTCAATAATATATAAGACCTAAGATATAAACATATAAAACCTTAAAAGAGAATGACAGAAAAAAAAATTGAGGGGAGGAAAAAGAATGAGAGGATTGAAAAAAGATGGAAAAATGGAAAAAGAAAACGGGGATTTGTTTTAAAAGTTCTGGACGTTATAAAAGAGATTCTTCGTTTGAGACAATAATATAGATATATCAGGGATATTCCGGAGTGTAGGAAATATTGTTAATGTGAGAAATATAATTTGTAAAAAAAAATATTGATCAAAACCGTGAGTATGTAGAATAGAGATTTATTCAGGGATTACGTATGTATTTATGCAACTTCGTATTTGATATAGTAGTCGTTGGGTTTATTTAAATCTAGCAGTATTGGTAGAATGTAGTTTTATTAGAAGGTAAATCTTTTGAATGCTGTCTATACAACTTTAATAAACATATTACCGATAAATATGTGATTAGGTTTACAAGAATGAAATTGTGCAAAATGTTGTGTAAAGGTGGATCGATCCTTGACTGAGTGAAGAATGTTTGTTGTATGAAGAAAGGAAATTATTTATTTTAAGGAATAGCTGTTGAAAAGATGTTTAATAACATGGGAGAAACGTGGACTTGTTTACTTTATAGAAATTGTGTGATATTATTATTAGGGAAGTCTATTTTGATTTTAGGAAAATAAAACCTTAATTTATGCTGTTCTTTTCTTTCCATAAAAATGTGGGCAATGGTTGTGGAGCTATTGCTGCCTCACAGTCTCGCAGCAGGGTTGCTCATCAGGACGCAGGATAAATCGAAATTCTAAACAACACAGGTGATGTAGTTTTCCAATTTAAATTAAATTAGTGTGTGTGATAAATAACTCATTTTGATTTTATTTCAGCAGAGTCGTACCAGTGACTAAGATTATTATGTTTGTTTATTCTTCATAGGAATAAGTAATGGCTTTGCATTATCAAATGCCAAAAGCATGTTGGCTAAATAGCTTATTAATTAGGAATAGATTTAAGTGCTTTAACTACTTTATACTATACTTTCATCATCGTCATTTGGAGGAATTCCATTGTTATTAGTTACTAATACTACTGCACCTGAATTAATATTATCAACTAGTTTCAACGTACAATTCGCAACATTATAGAAGCGAATCCCGCTGGATCACTAGATTTTCCCGGGATAATAAATAGCCTATGTGCTAATACAAGTCATCAACTATCTGTGTGTAAAATTTCATTCAAATCCGCTTCGTAGTTTTGCGTGCGTTTTATCTTTTAAAATCTACTAACTGGTGATAGTCACCACATATCTTTATAGATGAGAACCGGCTAAGGAAGTTCTTAGAATAATTTCCATAGTACAGTTGATCCTGCTTGTTATTTAAACTTTAGGGATCGAGAGCTGATTCCTTTGGAGTCTTCGAGGCCGCGTGGGGGCGACTTCTTAGCTGTCGTCGGAGCTGAATGCAGAGTTACTGTAGGTTTGTTGCAGAGTTGGAGGTATGGCTAATACGATTTTATTTCTGCATTGTTATAATTTTGGGCAGTTATAATTTTTTTATGAGGGAACAATTAGGTGATAGGATAGGGCGTGTAGATATTAGGTGGAAGAACTGATATTTTAATATATTGAGGAATTTAAGGAATACTTTGTTTATTATTGACTTTCAATTAAAACTAGGTAATTCAAGTTTAGGAAATATTTATTATAGAAACTTTCTCTAGTTTAAATGGTTACTTGAATTAATGCTTCAAATTGGAAATATTGTTAGGAGGAAATAGGATCTTTTAGGAGTTGAAAGCAGGTCTGTTATTGTAGGAATAATATATTATAACCAATAAGCGGGGGCATAAACCTACACAAAATTCACACGAAACCCTACCTTAATATGAATTATTAAAATTATGAAATGTTAATTCGAATTATTATACCCTATTATAAAACTAAATATTAACTAATACGTAAATTAATTGCATAGGCCAGTCTCTTAAAATCAAATCTTCATAAAACATTATTTTATTTATAATCAAATTTAAAACCGAGTACAAATATTAAACGAGATAATCTCAAACTAATACAAATTACTCTCTTCGTATTTAACACAGGAATAATTAATATAAACTGAATTGTTGAATTAAATTTGGAGCGAAAATCTTAAATGACTTTAATAAAGCTTCAGGGAGTTAGAGTACAAGAGAGGAATGAATGAACTTTAGTCCAAACGTATTATGTTTATTTAACCATATTTTGTATAAATTATTTACTTAATTTAATTATTTATTTATTTATTTTATTCTTATTTTATATTATTTATATAGGGATTTAGGAGGATAGGAATTATAATATTAAACTTCTTTATCAAATTATTTCTTTTGGATAATTGAAATATTATTGTTTATAGTGACAGTGCATAACAGATCTTTTAGTAAGATAGGAAGTTTACTAAATAAATCTGAAATTAAGGTTAATTACTAATTTTGGATTAGATATTTTTACCTTTTACCTTGGTAAATAGATCATGTCATCTTCATCTCACGGGAATATCGACTTTACGAAGGCAACAAGTTGTGCTGGGTGTATCTATATAAGGACATACATGGAATGTTGTCATTATGGTCATCTTCTCTTTACCAGTGCAGACACACGGTTCATATGCCCCTCTGTCGCAAGCATGGTATTTGGGGCGATAACCCAGATAAACACCCAACTATACCGCCAAGCAAAGTTGATCCATTTTCATATCTAATCATCTCAGACATGAACTATTTTACAGAACTAGAGTTATTTGTCTAAATTGTTTATCTGTATATATTCATATATTAACCTGGATTCCATGATTGAATCTATACATCATAAGGATTGTACAAATGAACTTTACTTATGATTATTCGGGTGGATAGATGTTTCATAATACTGTTCACTTAAAGCAACAATAGATCTAATAAGCGTTGATTTCTAAAAATTCAGACCTTATTAAATTCTGAAATTTGATTAAAGAGAAATTGAAATAAGAGTAATAGAACTCTAATAATCTGGAGAAGACATAAATAACTTAGTTTCATTAGAAAACGAGTATAAGACGAATTGTTTGGATTCTAAGATGTATTGAGTATTCAATCACAATATTAAAGAGTTCAAAGATCTTACTAAATTTCATCTATAACTTCAAATTCAATTAATAAGTAATATTTCATTGCTTGTGATGACTATAAATTATTAGGGTTATAGGAGGAAATTTGACTATAATAACTTTAGAACAAAGGTTAATTTCTAGTTCAGTAATAATTTATTTTAATTATTTGGCTTTTTGATTGGACCATACCTTCGTCACAAGATAGTGTCGGCTTTGCGAAGGCATCAGAGTTGTATGCATGTCGCATGCATTGTGTATATCTATATAAAGGCACATATGTAATGTTGTCGTTATGGTTATCTCCTCGTTACCAGTACGTGGTCCTCGGATAAGCCCCACCGCAAACTGTGTATTCAGAGGGTTAACCCAGATAAACACCAACTATCTATCGCCTAGCAAAGTTGAACTATTTACATAATTAATCAAATCGTCAACCAGGTATGAGCTACATCACAGAGCTGGATATATTAAATTGCTTGTTTTAATGTATTTTTATACACTAACCTGAGTTCATTTGACTTTCGTCATAAGGATTATCTTAATTGATTTTACTTATGAAATTTTTATGATTTGGATTATATGAAGTTCATTGCGAGCAATGATTACCTTTATATATGTTTATTTATCGCGTACCGACTATTAATGTTTCGGTATTGTGATTGAAGACAACATATTATCTGTCTTAGTTTTGTCAAGTAATTGTTAAAACAAACTTGCACAAACTTTAATTGTAAACTTGAGAATTATATTTATTATTTGGCTTTTGACTGTGCTCAATACAAATGATGCACCTTGGTCATGCCAACATTTATTATTACTGGCTGTTACTAAAATAACAACAGTATATACTTTATCAACATTTATGTACTCCAAGTCAATGCTATCGCAAACTTGAGTACTTTATATATTATTTTAATTATTTTACTTTGATCAAGTCAATGCTTAATCGTATACTTGAGAATTATGTTTATTGTTTGGCCTTTTGACTGTGCTCAATACAAATGATGCACCTTTGTCATGCCAATATTTATTTATTATTTTGTTACTGTTTGTTACTAAAATAACAACAGTATATATTTTTATCAACATTTATTTACTTCAAGTCAATGCTTAATTGTATACTTGAGAAACATATTTATTGTTTGGCCTTTTGACTGTGCTCAATACAAATGATGCACCTTTGTCATGCCAATATTTATTTATTATTTTGTTACTGTTTGTTACTAAAATAACAACAGTATATATTTTTATCAACATTTATTTACTTCAAGTCAATGCTTAATTGTATACTTGAGAAACATATTTATTATTTGGCCTTTTGACTGTGCTCAATACAAATGATGCACCTTTGTCATGCCAATATTACTTATTATTTTGTTACTGTTTGTTACTAAAGTAGCAACGGTATATATTTTTATCAACATTACTTACTTCAAGTCCATGCTTAACTGTATACTTGAGAAACATATTTATTATTTGGCCTTTTGACTGTGCTCAATACAAATGATGCACCTTTGTCATGCCAATATTATTTATTATTTTGTTACTGTTTGTTACTAAAATAGTAACAGTATACATTTTTATCAACATTACTTACTTCAAGTCCATGCTTAACTGTATACTTGAGAAACATATTTATTATTTGGCCTCTTGACTGTGTTCAATACAAACGATGCACCTTTGTCATGCCAATATTTATTTATTATTTTGTTACTGTTTGTTACTAAAATAACAATAGTATATATTTTTATCAACATTTACTTACTTCAAGTCCATGCTTAACTGTATACTTGAGAAACATATTTATTATTTGGCCTTTTGGCTGTGCTCAATATTAATGACGCACCTTGGTCATGCCTATACTCATCAACTTCCAAACAATGTATTCACATGTTTGGACATTAAACTATATGGCTATCACTTTGTGACCCCACAATAGTAAAGCCTATCTGCCAATAACTTGGTTCTTCATAAAATATTGATTTTCTCTTTGAGATTAAGGACTTTAGTTCCTTTTAGTTTCAATATACTTCTGGGGGATACGGTAGGAAGGCCTTCAGCCGGCATGGTATCCACACATGTGAGGCGAGGCGGCGCCTCTTACATATCCCACAATAATAAAATTGCGGCACTAAAGTACTTTACAACTTCCAACCTAAATATTACAATAATTTTATCCATATATTCCATACTACCGTACTTCTTTCCTTTAGATGAAGTCAATGTAACTATTAATATCATCATAGTGCTCTCTTAAGCTATAGATTTATTATGTATTTTATGTATATATTTAATATACTACTCCCTTCCTTTAAGTCAAATATCTTTATTATGTATTTATGTATTTATGTAATGTATTACTCCTTTTCTTAATTCAAATATCTTTATTATATTTATGTAATATATTACTTCCTTTCTTAAGCCAAATATCTTCAATATACTAAATTTTAGTCCTTTAAATCAATTTATAGTATACATTTCCTAATAAAGTATGATTGTTTATAAGAGATGAAATGTACCTTTGAAAAGAATGAATGGGTAAACTATATAACACAAAATGAGTCCTCAAGTTAACACTAGATGAATCATTTGGCCAGATAATATGATTATAACTCTGTTGACTCCTTTATAAACGAAATATAACAGACAATTTTGTTATATTTAAAATGTGCGTTTAGAGGGTCTTCGGGAGAGTTTGTTACAACACCCAATGACAGGATAAATACCTAACCCCAGACTACTAAGGAGTGAACTGATTGTTTAAATTAACCTTACCTCAATTCCAACTTTATTTAGCTACTATTGAAGAATCTTATGGAATATATTAAACTTTAAGGTAATAACTAAAAAAACGATGTATGAAGTCTTGCCCGTGTTCTTTGATAGATTTAACGGAATGCAGTATACCAAAAAAACAATTTATCTAAATCCCTGTTCTTTGCTAATGAAGTTATTGTTCACTCAATCAATTGAGTGAAAGAATGTGTGTAAAGCTCCTGCCCCCTTAGACAAGTGACAAACGCTCAGTAACTTCAAATATTACGCTTTGGCGATATTTAGGCCAAATTGGTAGCCAAGTGGATCATGGCTTGTTCAACGTTTGTTCCATACGAACTTTACGAAGTATATCGAATATTGTCTCTGAATTGACGGTAAACGTCACTTTGAAGTATTATTTTCACCGAGGTTATAAGTTTTATTTATATTAAAAGTGCATTAAAAGCAAAAAAGACTTGCCCCCAAGATGTGGCATCTACGCTAGTACAATGAAATTTATGGATTTGTCATAAGCTGTTGACACGAGCGTAAACGAATTTGTAATTGGTAGCCAAGTGTCATTCGTGAAACGAAACGTTATATTGCATCGAACATTTTTGACAGTTTTCGTACAAAACTGTAGCCAAGTGGCACTTTTGACAAGCAAAATAGTAGCGAATTATACGATAATCAGCGAACGCTAGAACCCTGCAGATTACGCTTAAAATGGCGGTTGATCACTATTATTCAATCAGCTGTTCTAAAGCGTGGATAACATCTGTGAGAATTTTTGATAATTTTAAAGTAAAATTAACGCAAATTAAGGCTTTTGGTGGCACATTATTAATGGTGCTTTGATATCCTTGTGGCGCGGGCGGAGTATTAATGTCACATGCATACATTTACCGGCTACCTTATCCTCCAAACCGGAACACGACAGAAACAAGCACTGTTGCTATTGCTGCAGAAATAGGTGGGTCAGTGGTATTAGACCCGGGCGAGACAATGCAGAAAACCCTACCACCTAGAAACCACAATACTAGTGACTCGTTTACCCAATTGTTCGCTTCTAACGAACTGCCTAGACACATTGTAAATAGTGATAGGTTTGCAAAATGCTGACAATGTGTTAATAGTAATAAATATAATATTTCTTCTTTAAATATTTTACAGACACTAAAAGTTCAAGTTATAAACACTATATTCTTGTTACAACCCTTGTATTTTGTAAATTTAATGAAACAAAGAAAGATAGCTTATTTTTCAGTGTAGCAATAGATTTCGATCAATTTTACATTTCTGTAAATATGTATGCCAAAAATACGTAAAAAAGAAGTTTTGTATATTCAGTTTTGCATATTTTTGTTCGTTTTTAATTATAAGTTTATCATCAGCTTTCATAAATCTGAAACATAAATTTTAAAATGTGACTATCGATAACATTTTGCACAATTCTACGTTCACTTGTAATGTAAAGAGGATTTACTTAAAATATGTTAACACAATCAAATTTGATAGCAAATAAGAAAAATACATAAATCTTGGTGACAGTATTTAATTTTATAACTCTTTAAATTGGTAGTACTGACAAAGTTCAATTGACATGTTAGCTATATAGAAACTTACGGCATGATAGTAATTAAGAAGAAAAGATAGTATATTTTATCTTATTCGCACTTACGCGGTACATATAATAAAAATTGAATCAGATATAGCGACTCTGTTCTTATTTTTTTATAATATTTATATATTCCATCCATGTATATTACTCATCCGAGATTGATTCACGTTGTGAAAATAACACTTCAAACTGACATCTCCCGTCAATTCACAGACAATATTCGTTAGACCTCAATAGAATGAACGTTAAGCAAGCCATGATCCACTTGGCTACCAATTTGGTCTAAATGACGCCAATGCGTTATATTAGAAAGAACAGAGAGCTCGGTTGGCGGTCAGAGCGTGCGCAGGACAGAAAAATTTTGATGGAAAATTTCAACCCTATATAACACCCCTTTTTTGTTGCATCATTGCGTGGAGGGGGTAAGGGACACCAATTTTTGTCAAGGTCACTTTGCTCTGAGTTAATTCCCCGTGGAGTTAGGGGATGAAAACCGGAATCCATTACAAAGGCGTCTGCGACTTAAAAAAAGAAAATGTATTGAAATCCCCCTAGTTAGGTTAGGACTCTTAAATTATGGCAATTCGCGTTCATTTTACTTTAAAATTATCAAAAATTCTAACAGATATTATCCACGATTTAGAACAGCTGATTGAATAATAGTGATCGTCCGCCATTTTTAGCGTAATTTACAGGGTTCTAGCGTTCGCTAATCATCGGATCACAATTTTGCTTGTCAAAAGTGCCACTTGGCTAAGGTTTTGTGAGAAAATGATCAAAAATGATCGATGCAATATAACGTTTCGTTTCACGAATGACACTTGGCTACCAATTACAAATTCGTTTACGCTCGTATCAACAGCTTACGTCAAATCCATACATTTTGTTTTCTATTCTCCTAGCGTTGATGCCACTTGTCTTGGGGGGCTATTAAGCAAGTTCCAAATTAGTACAATTTTCTTTCCGGTATACGGTCGGATTGTTACGATTACGACAGTATGATTTTATGTATGTGTGTATAAAAACCTATCATAGCTTTTGAACTGTTAAACCGATCAAAACATAGTTGACATCATTCAATTGAGTTTTACCAAAGTTAAACTTTCGGAAATTTTAACTGATTCAGTTCCGTAGATTTTGAGAGCAGTACATTTTATGCACTATTTTGTTTGAAAACTTGTTACTGTTAATCCGATTGCTGTAGAAATTTTGAAACTTTTAATCGAAAAAACTGCGATACGTAATTTTGACAGTCCTCTCTTTCTAGTTAACCTAACACTACCGAAAAAATTCAGAAGAAATCAACCCACATAAATTTAAGAGTGTTAGGTTAGGGTCATTTTGTGAATGCTTTAAAATTTCTCAAATATGCTATCTCATTATTTGCTGGGTGGCTAAAAACAAGCTTGGTCTGGAGTTATCGTAATAAAAAAGTACTTTTTCTGTTGATAAATTCCAGCCATATTTTCTCTGTTTTTCACTTAAATTCCATCAGCTATGGCAAGAAAAATATAAAGCGGTGGTTTTGCCTGACAGTAAAGTCCAAAACCATTGATGTCCTTCAAATCCTACGATACACACAGTGTTAACTTCTTGCGAGTGAATCCGGGTTTCGCTATAGTCCATAGAGCTTCAGTGCTTGGAAAAACACTTTTACGAAACTTTTCGTCAATCAATTCTCCCGAGCATGCCGAAGTCGAATGCCGTAACTCAGATTAAAATCAACCGATTTTAATTTGAGTTACGGCATTCGACGCAGTTTTTCAATGAGAAAGACTGGCTAGATTTTGAGATCAACCGGTACATTACTCGGAAAGTTATTTAAAAAATCTAAGGTAATTTTGTTGAAAACAACACTATTTCATTATTTGAAAACAGTAAATTTTAAACCCTAGATTTGATTTTGATATTTCAGTCTTTTGAAAAATAAAATATTGTAAGGGGTGCAAAATCGATTGGATTAAAAATTTTGAAGGAATATCGAAAAAAATACGTTTTTCAAAAATGTTCGTGAATCCGCTCGAGAGATATCGCTCTCGAGCGGATCAGCCGATTTTGATGCAACGTAAGAACACTGTTTTGATACAACATCAGTGATCAGTATTTTTAATAAAGTTATGGTTTTATTACGTCTTAACAGATACTCGCAAACAAGTAAATAGACCTGATTTCAATAACCTCATATGACAGTAATACTAAGACCTTGCTTTGTTTTTTCAAAAATGGCATCGACTTTATCTGTCATCCAGGGCGAGTTTCATTTTTGCCATCAAAATTCTCGGACTGCAAACGCTTGAACCAATTTTGTGCGACTATTATTACTGGCGCTGGAAAAATTCTACTAAATTCACGTTTTTTGCGGCCTGTGTCGCATTTTTGTTTTTTTTTTTTAGTGAAATTTTCAAATGTATCGAATTTGTTCGTTTGATTCACTCATTTTAGCGGTTAGAAAAATAATAGAAAACGGCAGTAAACCGTTTTTAAAATTGGTATTTATTAGTATCAAAACCAGCAAGATACATTTTTATGTAACTTTTCACTTATAAATTATGAAAAAAACGTTTTCTGAAAAAAGTTCACACAAATTTTCCGACCTTAAATTCTGATCTCGTTACCTCTAAACCAATTAGGTGAATGTTCTTTACAGCAAAGGATAAATGAAAAACAAAGGCTCTTTTGAAAGGACATTTGTATGTAAAAAGTATAATAGTAGCGAGTTGCATTCGCATAATTTGTCTAAACTTACTTCCATCCTCGTTTAAAAGCTGGATAGCATTAAAAAAATGATTTACCTAACAGATAAATTAAAACTTAGCAGCAGAAACAGAAAAACTGTAACGGGTAAGCTTTCGAAGAACGATAAAACTAATACGTTTTTATTGATTTTGATCGTATCTTGTTTACCCTGTTTTAATTAGATATTTTTTATATAATTCCTGGGTAAACATATTTTTTAAATATTTGCCTTCAAATATTAGCACTTATATTATAGTAGAATGTGTATTGCGTAGGTAACGATTAATTATTTGTATTACATTGAAATATTCACATTCTTATAAATAAATATTGGTTTTTTTCTAATATATAAGAAAAATTCGTTTTTTCTAAATATTGTGTAATAAATTTGCAGCTTTTCTTTATGTGACTACTGTGATGACACTGAAATTGAAATTATTGTATTGAAAATAATGATTAAGTCCTTTACACTTTATGGAGTCAATTGCTAATCGACTTTTATGAAGATGCTTCGGGTAAGAAGTGAAATGTGCTTTGAGTGAGTAGAGTTTGTGTTTTTGCCTTTGCTACTGACGTGTATGGAAGTGTGGTGGATATCGGTTGATTATTGTATTGCTAAGGTCTAGAGGAGAACTTAGCAACATATTTACAGACCTTTGGTAAGTTCGTTCCATTTCTTACACTATTTTTTGTTTCAGTGCAATTATAGCAGTCATATGGTTATGGGTCTGTTTTTAATAAGTCTCTATGCACTACTTCTCTTTTAATTGTGTACAGTAAAGTATTAAATAAATAAATAAATAAATGGGTATAAAATGGTTTGGGGGTCATTGGCCAGAAGCGTGCTCGTCGCGACCCCTGCCAGTCCACTGGACTGCAATTCTGGCCCGAATAAGTACCGCAGTGCGGATTAGGGCGTCCCCTGGAGGCGACGCGTACCGATCCGCCCCCGTCGGTACGAAAAGCGGCGGATGCGGCGATGGGGGCCGCCACCCAACACGCCAGGCCCGAATAGGCGAGTCGAGGGGAGCAGAGTGCCAAATAGGCACGTGGAATGTAAGAGGTGGGTTGGAAGATAAGATGCATGAATTGATAGATGTAATGAATGAGAGATGCCTAGATGTTTTGTGTGTAACAGAGACTAAACGTAAAGGTAGTGAAACCACTGATCTCCCCGGTGGCATGATGGCTCTTTGGTCTGGTGTGCCCCAGAGCGATCATGCTGGCGCCGGAGTAGGTATTCTTCTATCGTCACGCTTAGTCTCTGGTCTGAAAGATTATGGGATGGCTGGCTCGAGACTTCTCTGGGTCCGGATCAAACTGGGAATCACGAGAGTCTTTTTGGTCGCATTATATGCACCGGTAAGCTCTTCGTCGCCCAGTGACCTGGAAAAGTTTTGGGATTCTGTAAGGGATGTTCTGGATATGGTTGATGACAATGAAAGAGTCATTTTGTGTGGTGATTTGAATGGATGGGTCGGGACTAAGCGGCCTGGTTTCGATGCCGTTCTTGGTCCGTATGGTGACAGTAGAGTGAACGACGCCGGTAAGCACATTGTGGATTTATGCATGGAAAGGAATCTTCTTGTGGCTAACACAATATTCCCTCATAAGGACATACATTTGTATACATGGAGAAGGAATGACCAAAAGAGTGTGATAGATCTGATTTTGATTGATAGTAGACTCCGCAGTTGTTTAATGGATACGCGCGCCTACAGAGGTCCCAATCTGGAAACGGACCACTATTTGGTAATAAGCCGATATAGGGGTCTGTTTAAGAAGTGGAGACATTGGCGACAACGTGTTCCATTCGGAGAGCTTGAAAGGATAAAGAGCGAAAAGTTGCAAGACCCGAGTATAAGGAGTATGTATGAGATTCAGGTTCGAGATAGGTTGGCGAAAGTGAACCTACCGGACTTGGATGTAGACGAATGTTGGAAAGTTTTGAAAGATAGTATGATAGTAGCCGCGAAAGAAGTATGTGGTAGTGCAAAACTGTGCAAGTCAATGAAAGGAGATGCATGGTGGGATGATGAAGTGAAAGCTGCGATTGAGAGAAAGAAGAAAGCATGGCTAGACTATGTATCATGTTTGCAAGCGAATGATGGTATGAAAGACAAGAAGAAAGAATTGTATCGTTGTTGTAAGAATGCCACCAAAACCTTAGTGAAAGAAAAGCGTGAAAGAGAATGTTTGAAAGCGGAAGAGAGACTGGCGAGCAACTTCGAGGCAAACACCAAACTTTTTTGGAGGGAGGTGAAGAAGTCTAGGAGTTGTTCGGCAGCCTCCAGAATGTATAGGATTAAATCTAAGGATGGTGACATTCTTACAAGCACAGAAAGCGTGTTAAAACGATGGAGTGAATATTTTGGAGATATGTATGATGCTGTTCGGGACGCTGCCTCCGTCTCTGACTCAGTAAGTGACTCGGAGACGGTGGAAGCGTGCCAGGACATTACTATGCAAGAGATCGTATGGGCGATAAGAAGTATGAAAAATGGAAAGGCTGCGGGAATAGATAAGGTGACTGCTGAGATGATCAAATACGGTGGTCCTGCCGTCTGGGACTCTTTTTGGGTCCTCTGCAATACATGTTGGAGGACCGGTAGAGTACCCGAAGACTGGCGGCGCGCGGTCATCGTGCCCTTGTATAAAGGCAAGGGCTCACGTATAGACTGCAATAGCTATAGGGCCATCAGTTTGATCAGCTTAGCATCGAAGGTGTATGGTAAGATCATTGAAAGGAGAATGCAAGGGAAGTCCGAGGGAATGTTGTGGGAGGCACAAGGGGGTTTCAGATCTGGAAGAGGATGTATGGATCAAGTTTTCTCACTCCGCAACATCGTAGAGAAGCATCTGGCTGTCGGCCAGAAGGTTTTCTGCGGTTTTGTGGATTTGGAGAAAGCGTTTGATAGAGTTGTGCGAAAGAAACTTTGGGACATTTTACCCAGTTATGGGATAGATGGGCGTCTGCTGCGTGCTTTGCAATCCATGTACTGGGATTGCAAAGCATGTGTGCGGGTGGACGGCAACATATCGCCCTGGTTCGATGTCAATATCGGCGTCAAGCAGGGTTGTGTGTTGTCAGCTCGTCTGTTTATTCTATATCTGGATAAGTGTCTCCAAAGATTGAGGTCATTGAATGTGGGAATGCGCATGAGTGATCTAGTGGTGAACTGCCTGCTTTATGCAGATGACGCTGTACTTTTAGGCTCAACTCCATCTGAGCTGCAAACACTGGTCACAGTTATGAATGAGGATTGTAAGAGTATGGGCTTACATTTGAATGCGAAGAAAACTAAAGTTTTGGTATTTGAAAGAGAAACAACCAGAACGGATGTAAGAGTTGTGGTCGATGATGTAGTGCTGGAGCAAGTGGATGAGGTTGTATATCTTGGATGTGCTTTTAGCAGGGATGGAAGGTACACCGCTGATGTTGAAAGAAGAGTGTGTGCAGGGAACAGAGTGAATGGAGCGTTAGGGAGATTACTTAATAGCACAATTTTAAGTCAGGGTGCCCGTCTAGCCCTGCATAATCATGTGCTTATCCCAACGCTATTGTATGGAAGTGAGAGTTGGGTATGTCAGAAAGGGCATGAAAGTAGAATCAACGCGGTCGAGATGAGGTCGCTAAGAAAAATATTTGGTGTGACACTCGCGGACCGGGTTCGTAATGCCGAAGTGAGAGAGAGGCTAGGTTTGAAAGAAAGTGTCGGTGTAAAGATGAGAAAGGGCATGCTCCGTTGGTTCGGACATGTAGAAAGAATGGTAGATGAAAGGTTAACAAAACAGATATACAACGCGAATGTGGAAGGATGTAGGTACCGGGGAAGACCAAGACTGACATACCACGATCAGATTGATCGAGTACTGTCCGAAGGTGGTGTCAAGAGTCTTCGCAACCGGCGTGTGTGTATGAAGAGAGTGATGAATGTGGAAGAAGCGAGACAAGCCTGCAAGGATCGTGATGTATGGCACTCGGTTCTCTCTGCCTACCCCGTAAGGGATCTGGCGTGAAGATATGTTGTTGTTGGGTATAAAACTTTATGGAATTATAGAAATTAATTGTCTTAATATTGTTTTTGAATTATAGTTCAATCTTTTGGTATTAACCCCTTATTTTCAAACCAAGTTACTGCACTATTATGGATTTCCACGAAGAAATGTCTAATTCTAATAAATAACTGCCTAAAATTGTAACTATTAAAATAAAAAAACAGGCAGAATAATGGTTGCAGTTAGAGACCGCATTAACGTAATACATTTTTAGGGTTCCGAATTAAATTAGTAACTCTTATAGTTTCGCTATATCCGTCCGTCCGTATGTCCGCACGATAGCTCAGATCTCTGAGCTTATTCCTAAAAAGCTGTAATTTGGTACGAATATACATATTAGTCACATCAATAAAATGGTAACATAAAATCTTGAAGAATATTTTTTTACTTGTAAAACTTGACGTCTCGGCCAAGTTACACTGGCCGTGGTCACGAGCGAACTCGCTTCCGCTCGTGACCACGGTCAATGTAAGTTGGCCTAAATGTCGAACTTTACAGTTGTCTTCTAATTTACAATTCTAATGTAAGTTCTATATATGTACGCGTTCTTGACCCGTTTATATATTTTTAAAAATGATAGTAGAACGCGTTTAAAAGCTCATATTGTAAATCAACATTCTGCTTCCTGAGTATGTGTTCCCCGACGAGTACAACCTGGGGATCTTCAAGAGAAGAGTGAACAGGTACCTTCTAGTGAAGCGCGTTCCATCTTAGGCCGCGTCTTAGATTACCATAAGGCTCGTGGTCAAGCGCTTCCCTATCAATACTTAAAAAAAACAAATTTGATTAAATATGATTATGATGTTGAAAATCAATTAATACAAGCTTTTATTCAGACGAAGCCCGTGGTTATATACACTATTATATAAACAAATGTTATTCAGATTTTAATACAAGTACTTATTTTCACTACATAATTTTAATAAGAAATTAAATCCAAATTAATACCTACACAGCATTAACCTCATAATAAAATATTACACACGAATTAGGAACAAATGTCCCGTTAACTGTTTGTTTGGGAACTTTACCGAGCACCCTAATAAATTAAACTATATGAAAACAAATCCACCATTATCTCCAAACATATTTAACTCGCTTTAAAATCCTAAATGCCGTATATAAAACTAAATGGAACTTTTCCGTTAGCTATTAGGGACACCCTAAGGGAAACCTTTTACTATAAATTAAATCCATCCTTTTCCACCGAATATCAGTTAAATGTATACATTGCGTGCCTTCAAATCTGTGCTTGTTTATTTGTTTTTAATAATTAAGATTTTAATAATTCAATGCTCGTTAAAAAATATAATTCATAAAATTATATTCTTAACGAGCATTGAATATTAACACAAAGTATTCATTTCTAAAGCAATATAATAACACTAGCTTTTGTCCGTGGCTTCATTCGCATTAAATTGGGGGAAGATTTCCAAAAAATGACGCACGATTTTTCGTTAGTCACAAATAGTCCACATACCAATTTTTAACTTTCTACCGTGATAATTGCGGTATTTTCCATACAAGCTTCCACCCCGCATTTTAGGGAAGTGAGGGGTTACAAAAAGAAGCCTATGTCACTTTTCATCCCTTCAACAATCTCCTCTTAAAAAATTACGTGAATTCGTCACTCCGTTTTACCGTGAAAAACGGACAAATAAACATATACATACACTTTCCCATTTATAATATTAGTATAGTATTTATACCTGGTGACTTTTGATTTAAAAATTATAAACTGTATTATTTTATTCAATGGCTGCTAATGTCGGGTCACTGCTAGTAGGGAGACTGAGTTTTTTTATATTGTTAAAAAACTCTTGATGGAGAGAGAAATCATCGTCTATAGAAACCAAAAATGTTAATGGTGTGTTAGTCTATGTAGAGCGATGGTAATGGCACATGCATAAGTTTACCGGCTACCTTACCCTCCCAACCGGAACACAACAATGACAAGCATTTGTGGAAACTCCAGCACCTAGCAGTCACGATGTAAGTGACACGTTTTGAAAAACGTTCGCCTTTTACGAACTGCCTAAGAGAATCGCAAGTTGTCTATTCTGGCTGGCCACCTATTGTTGGACCAAGTATCTTCGGTTAATCGTGGGTGCACTTGTTGTACCTTTGCCTACCCCTTCGGGGATATGGGCGTGAAGATACTTTTTTTGTTTAATTTATTTATTTATACAATGCGAATGTGGAAGGATGTAGGTACCGGGGAAGACCAAGACTTACCATATACCACGATCAGATTGATCGAGTACTGTCCGAAGGTGGTACACGACGGATATCTTCGCAAACGGCGTGTATTAAGAGAGTAATGAATGAGGAAGAAGCGAGACAAGCCTGCAAGGATCGTGATATATGGCACTCGGTTCTCTCTGCCTATCCCGTAAGGGATCTGGCGTGAAGATATATATGTATGTATTTAATTTATTCATTTTAATTAATATTTGACATTTGTTATTTATTAACTTTTTTAAATATTATTTTTTGTGTGTATTTAAATTTAATAGACTAGTTAACAAAGTTCATTAATAAAATTGAGGATTTAGGCACTGCATATTATGTTGGTGATCAAAATTATAAATAAATTATTTAAATAGAGATGACAATTGATAAATAAATGCATATCATTCAATTTCCAATTTATAAAATCTTTGACCGTCAACAACAAATATGGCTGAAAATTAAAAACCACTTTTCAAATATCAAGCCCTTTTAAATCAGTATGCAATTACTTTGATTGATATTCGGCTGCCGACAGCCTACTAATTAAACGGAAAGCCGAATTTGTCGGCCGGCCGCACGCACTGAAAGCATCTCTTGTTACACGACGTGGATTTAATAAGCTGCTTCCATTAAAACGCTTTTGAATGCAAATGCAATCTTCAGAATCGTCATCCTTCCTTATCGACAAGTAGTTATTATAAAAAAACAGTACTGCAATCCAATTCGAATACAAAAACTTATTTTAAGGAAGTTACAATTTTGCCCCGATTTTCGAAAATCGAGTTTTCACCAGACCTCTACGTTTTGAGATCCTACGAACCTTTTCTAACTAAGTGGTAGAGTCCTGTATTGTCTCGCCCGGGTCTGGTACCACTGCCTTACCTATTCCTGCAGAAATAGCGTCAGTGCTTATCACTGTCGTGTTCTGGTTTGGAGGGTAAGGTAGCTAAATTTATGCATGTGGCATAAGACCTCGCCACAAGATAGCAACGCACCATTAACTAACACCTTTGGAGTCTATATAGGCGATGGTTGACTCTTACCATCAGGAGACCCATCTGCTTGTTTGCTATCTTATATACTATATAAGATAGCAAACAAGCAGATATATACTATCTTATATACTATAAAAAAGACTATTTTCACGATGACGTCAGTATGTCTGTATGTATGTATGTGTGTGTGATTGTGTGTATGTATGTAAACATCTCATAACTTTTGAACGGCTGGACCGATCAAAACGCGATTGATGGCATTCGATTGGATTCCCCACAACTTTGACAAACAACAACATTTTGAGAAATTTTGAAAAAAACCCAAAAAAAACAATATTTTTTAATGTAACTTCTAGATTAATGTCCCGATTGAGTACAAAAACTAATCAGCTCTATTCTTAAAAAAAAATACGTCTAATGCACAAATTGCATCAAAATCGGTTTATCCGTTTAGGAATAATCGTTGACGAAAAATATCGAAAAAATGTTTTTTTCGACATAACTTCGAAATTTTTCAACCAATCATTTTTTGGTATTCTACAATATTTTAGTACTAAAAAAACTATGTCAGATGCCGTTTCAAGAATTAAAATCAAATGCAATTTTCAAAAGTTACAGCTTTTAAATATCAAAATCACGTTGTTTTTAGCAAACTTACTTAATATTTCTAAAATAACTTTCAGGCTAATAAACCAATTGATTTAAAAATCCTATCAACTTTTATCCATTAAACACTGCGTCAAATACCTAAATTTGAGCTTAAAATACCTTAATTTAGCGGGAAGTTTCAGTGACGGCCTGCAGGGTCAACCGTTTACAAATTTTTTGTGATGTAACTAAAAATTTACGGTTTTCGGATTTTTTCTTTACATGTACCGTAAAACATTGCATTGCCAAATTTAATAACTCTAGCTCAACAGGAAGTACCCTATAGGTTTTGATTCCCTTTTAAAATCGCAAAAAATAGCAAAATATGTGACAAATACTCATATTTTTGATTGGGTTAACTTACAAGTTTCATTCTTTCACGGCTGAGGCGACCATAGACCTGAGTATATGATGTAAATTTCAACATGATAAATTTTGCAGACGGACGGATTGACGGACAACAAAGTGATCCTTTAAGGGTTCCACTGTTCGTTACGAGGTCCGGAAACCTAAAAATGCTTACATCCTAATGACATCACCCCCTGCGCAAGAACGAGGTGTGTTATAAGTTTAAGCTGTGTGTCTGCGTATTTCGGTATCTGCCTGTGGCATCGGAGTAACCAAGCGAATAGTTTGTTGTGGTTGCGTTTTTTTTTAATTAAAATTAGACAGTCCCGCGATTTTACCCGCGTAATTCCCGTTCTCGTGGGATTTCTGAGATAGAAACTATCCTATGTCCTTTCTCTGGTCTCAAACTATCTTTGTACTAAATTTCATCCATATTGGTTTAGTATTTTAGGTGTGAAGAGGAGACAGATTGACATACAGTTACTTTCGTATTTATCATATTTGTATTGATTATTTAATCGAAGGCGCAGTAGCTGTATCTTGTAATACCTAGTCTAATAGTATCGGTCAAGTGTCATTCCAGTAAAGTACATATTGATTGGTTAAAATACTGTCAGTGTACATGTTATAATATAACTTTTTCACAATTTTAGATAGCGTCCTAGTTAGGTAGCGTCCTAGACAAACTGAAAAAACTATTTTAGATCAATGCAACAAGTCAGGTAGTAGCTAGCTTTTGATTACTTCGAGTCATATTCCCCGGATTCCGGATCCCGGAAGACTAGACCAACTGCCGTTCAACTAGGCAGGTCATAAAAGGCGACCGATTGGCTGTGCGAGTCACTACCATCGTGGTTACTGGGTGGTAGACTTCTGCATTGTTTTGCTCGGGTCTGGTGATGTGATGCGTCGGCTCTGGCTCACTGCGGTCTGTCACAGTGTGCTCGACCCTTAACGGTACTCTACACACTTACGATTATTATAAGTGTAGATGCTTGTTATTAAATGGAGAAATTTGCATTGAAAATACATGATACGTAAACTGAAAGTCTATTTATTACCATATATAGTACATTAGTTTGTTCCGGAAACTTTTTGCGGTTCCATACGAATATTATAAACATTTTCTCCGTTTTTCTGCAATAGCATCAGTGCTTGTCACTGTCGTGTTCCAGTTTAAAGAGAAAGGTAGTCGTTAAACTTATGCATGTGGCGTTCGCCACAAGATAGCAACGCTCCATTAACAACTTTGGTGTCTGTAGGTGATGGTTGACTCTTTCCATAAGGAGACCCATCTACTTGTTTGCTATCTTATGATATAAAAAGGTACTGTAACTGATAGGGAAAAAGTGATGCTAAAAGACCGAACACACTGAGGCGGATCTCAACAAGCCTGGCCATATCGTAAAAATTAGACCTAAACGGATTGCATACAGTTTAAATGAATTATCGCACGCTACGGCGCGGCAAGACGCAGCAGGCCGCATCGCCTTTGATTTTTGCTCGGCGCATTTCGGTGAAAGCAAAACGCTCAACCACACCCCGTCCCAGTGTGCGATGGCAAGCGGAACTACGTGCACATGTCGATAAATGGATGAGTAACGATTATTAATTTTAGTTTAAGGATACATGAAACTGTAGAATTTGCAAGATCCACGTTATGATGATCAACAAAGGAGAACAAGATTTCGAAAAAATACGGAAATCGCTGCGTTGTGAATTGTGATGAAGCCCGCTCCAACCCGCCGTGGCATTTCCCAATATGCTATGCAGCATTTTTTGTTGCGATGTGATGCGTCGGCTCTGGCTCACTGCGGTCCGTCACAGTGTGCTCGACCCTTAACGGTACTCTACACACTTACGATTATTATAAGTGTAGATGCTTGTTATTAAATGGAGAAATTTGCATTGAAAATACATGATACGTAAACTGAAAGTCTATTACCATATATAGTACATTAGTTCGTTCCGGAAACTTTTTGCGGTTCCATACGAATATTATAAACATTTTCTCCGTTTTTATTTGCGCTCGTACTCAATCTGACAAATGAGTTTGTGCTCAAACTACAGAACAGTTTTGGATGAAATTTAGCACCTAGGTAGAAGATGAGCTGGAATAGCATATAGGCTACTTTTTATTGTGGAAAAATGAGTTGTTCCCGCGGGATTCACCAGAAACTTTTATAATGCAGTGGGCTGCACAGTGAAGCTAGTATATATTAGCTAGTATGCTATACAATTTTTACCCGATTGTGCTAGAAGAAGGGTTAAGTTTTTGTCCACCTCAATTGTCGGATGGTTAGAGAACCTATAAGGACTTAATTATATATCAGGGCTTCAATTACGGACGGAGACCAATTTTTGTGTGATGAGTTTTATAGATGTTAGTATTTCTGCATGCGAGTGTTTATTTTGTATATTACAGTGCTTGTATCTTTTTTTTTATATATTTTAAAATAGCAAACAAAGATGGCTTTCCTGAAGGAAAGAGAAATCCATCACCTATAGACACCAAAGGTGTTAATGGTGCGTTACTATCCTTTTGGCGGGGTCTTAATGCCAATGCATAAGTTTACGGCAAGGTATTGAAGTTTAGGGTAAGGTAGACGATGTCACCCTCTAAACCGTAACGCGACAGCAAACAGCACCAATGCTAATGCGGCAGAAATAGGTAAGGTGAGATACCAGATCCGAGCGAGACCGTAAAGAACTCTACTACAAAGTTACCACGATGGTAGTGACTCGCATAGCCAAAGTAAATTGAATTGAATATATCAAATTGCATCAAAGACTGTAAAGAAAATTATAATTTTTAATTTTATTTTGTAAAACTGATAAACTAGTATCAACGTTAGATATTGATTATTTATTTAAATCTGTGGTCTACTTAATTTTTAACTGTACCTTTGTTTAGAAGGGCGGGGTCTCCTAACACAGGTATTTACATACTTAAAAGTATTGCCCCTATCACTTATTAATGTTATATAGATTAAGCTGAAAAAAATTATAATTATTAAAAATTATCTTCACATTTTCTATTTAATACTAGGATTACATGAAGGTTTAAAGAAAACTGAAATAAATTCTCTTAGGTATAAATGTATTTTGTAGTGCTTCAAAACCGAGCTTGAAATATCCCCAGTGTTGTTACACAACAAACAATATATCATAACCGTTACTTGCACCTTCGCAAGGGAATAAGGAAGTGTAAAAATAGAAGTGAACAATATTTTTGCTCCTCACACCACTAAAATAAAAATCACTTTTATAGAAAATGCGATCTAACTTGTTAATGCTTCTAGTGTCATTGAATACATAACTGTTTTTTAGGATTTGTGTTTACAATAATAATATGATAGCATACTTATTTTTATATAATGAGTTAGTTATATCTCGCCAATCAATAAATCGGTGAATCGTGGTGAACTGGAAACTCTATAGACGTTCGGTTCGGTTCGGTGCGATGATACTTTTTTAAAAAACAAACAGACGGCATACCTGACAAAAAGGAACATCTATCGACTATAGACACCAAAGATGTGATTATAGTACGTTCTCATACATTTGTCGGATTTAGATGCCACATTCAGGGCATCATGGACATGATAAAAATGTGGCATCTAGATTATTAATTTTTATTAATCGACAACCACGATGTATCCGGTATTGGTGTTAACCATAATATGAGGTCCTGGTTAGTTTTCTGATAAAAACATCGTTGCTCGAGATTGGTAAGTGCCCGGTTCGCGATAGGCTAACCACTTATCACATTGTGGGACTAAATTCTAAGGCTAATTGTGGGTGCACTGGTTGTACCCTACCCTTTTGAGGATACGGGCGTGTAGATATTTTTTCGACAATTTATATTTTAAGAGTACCTACTAAATATTACTCCCAACTTTTTTTGCGTGACCCGAAATAATTACTTCCTTTGCTTAGTCGGATAAAAATGTAATTTCTGTATAATGTAGCTTTCCGGTGTTTATGAGTTTATTTATTACAATAATACAAAAATATAAATGTTTTCCTTTTAATCATTTTAATATCTATTTTATTAATATAATACAATATTATATTATATTAGATATCAATTACAGACATGAAGTAATCTTTGTCCATTTTATCAATAAAATTAAGTTTTGCATGAAGTAATTAATTACACAGGAAAATTAATAAAACATGTTATTCACAGATCGCTCGCTTAAAATTCTTATCATCAAACAATATTTATAATTTAATTTCACAAACCCTCGCTGACCTAAGGAGATTGACTGGCAACATGGCTCTTTTGTTAAAAATGCAAATGAAAACAGCTTTGTTTAATTATGCAAGAACCTCCGAAATATTGAATTAAATTTAAATGGAGTTGACATAGGTTTTTAATGAAAACACACGAACCATTCAGGAGAAAACTATAAACTGATTCTTATATAAGAATCAGTTTATATATATACATAAGTACGTAATTATGCAGTTATATAAATATTAACAATTTACCAAAACGGATATATATATATATATATATATATATATATATATATATATATATATATATATATATATATATATATATATATAATATTTATATAACTGCATAATTACGTACTTATGTCAACGAAGCTAAATAATACACTAATGGCAATCGAACCCAATACCTCGCGATTTGCACTGAATAGGCTAACCACTAATCATCGAGGAAGTCAATATGATATCTCATTAGTCAGATAACACCAAGCTATCCACTTTGAAAGCCCTAGACACATTCTTTGACCATAAAACTTCAACTGTCATGTACGTCATTTGCAGAGCAAAACGCGAAAGGATCGGATGAACTTCGAATAGGAATCCTGCAGTCTCAGGTCAAAGTTAACATGCCATTGCAATATCGTTAAAATAACACATTACCATACTTCGTATCGATCATGTCTATACCAGTTCCCAACTTATTTCAAGAAATACATGATACGATGACCTTGAAACGGCTTAAACCTTAATTAATTCCAGATCATTACCTATCTATGTGCCATATTTCATTGAAATCCGTTCAGTAGTTTTTGCGAGATTGAGTAACAAACATCCATCCAAACATCCAAACTTTCGTATTTATAATATTAATATAGATTTCTTTTAAATATTAACCCGATAACATTGTTTAAGCTATGCAATCCAGCCACACAAAAAAATCTGGCGGAGGAATTAGAGCTTGTCTTTTTTTACAAATCAATTGTTTATACAAGTATAAGATATTATATATTAAGAATGATATTTGTAACAACATGGGCTTACAATTGAACGCAAAAAAAACTAAAGTTCTCGTATTTGTAAGAGCAGCAATCAGAATGGATGTATAAGATGTGCTTTATGACATAGTGCTAGAACGATTAGTTGAGTATTATATCTTGGATTTGCTTTTAACAGGTCGGGTAGAAAGTAAACCGCTGATGTCGAAAGAAGAGTGTGTGTAGGGAACAGCGAAGCGAAGCGGGAAATGCAGCGTTAGAACAATTACTTAAAATTATAGTAATATTTTTCAGTCTCTTTCCATCAAGAGGGCATTTTGCTTGCTTGTTATCTTGTAAAATATGAAAGCACTAGATACTAACAATTATTTAAGAAACTGAATTTCACAACTCATAAAAAATAAACCCTTTGTTATGGTAAATAAATGTATATAATAATTATTATATATAGATAATTTAAACACTCCATTTGAAATTGCAACACCCTCTAATTCCCTAGTGCAATGCGAGTCAGTTTCTTGTATATGCCTTAAAGTGTAATTATGTAATTATGTAATTCCTTAATTTCATTATTGTAACCATCAAGTATCGTTTTCTTCAATATGTACAGTGTCTTACCAGTCAACGTGTATAAGTCAAATAAACCTTTTCTTTGAAAATATTCCACAGTAGCCCATTCACTAAAATGTCTAAAAACTTCATAGAATATCAATATTCAACTGCTCTATTCTATCCTGAGAATAAGTTAGCCGGAAAAATTCAAATGATGCAGATCATCCATTTCTCGAAGACAGTAATGGATTATTAATATCTTGTTGTGTATAATGATATAGTTCTCTATATCTGTCATAAGCCGTTGTCTATTTGATTACACAAAGACTTTTCTGGATTCATTTTCATTGCATTATAAAAAAGTTTGTCTTACTGATAGTACGTATGCCAATATTAAACTCAAAAGCGTTGCAAATTGAAAAATGTGCTTTGATAAGAATACAAATTGCTATCCAAACTTTGGACTCTGTAGCTGAGAGCAAAATTCATTTCAAAACAAAGCGAAGATAAAATGATTTGTCAGGTATAACGAAGTTACGAAGTTTTATCATAACTTTTGAATATTTCACGTCATTCAAAAGGCAATCTCCCTAATAATTAGAAACAAAAGAGTTCTCGATACTAGAGCTGAAATGAATTAATTAAGTTAAAGCCAGCGCCCTCCGACTTGTCCAAATTGAACAGTGATAGCAAAAAGCAACTTTCAATAGAACTGAAAATATACGGATTGAAACTTTTAAGTTAAAACGTTATTGACGTTTTGATATAAACTTCGGGCTTATTTTTTTGGAACGTAGTTTCTTATAGGGCGTTTTTAGGGGTATCCTAGCCAGCAAAAAAAGCTTAAGATTTTTTAAAATAACAAGGATCATTGTTCCTATTTGGAGTCCCACGACACCACACATTTTTATTTTTCCTGACGCAAAAAAAGGATGCCAATTTACACCTACGGGCATGTATCTGTCCGTGGTATCGTAGCTCTTGAAAGGTATACAGATTTGGATGCATTTTTATTTGAAATCTGGTTTTCTAGCAGTGGTTCTTAGACATGTTTTATATAAATCGTTTAAGCCGTTTCAAGGTCATCGTATCATGTATTTCTTGAAATAAGTTGGGAACTGGTATAGACATGATCGATACGAAGTATGGTAATGTGTTATTTTAACGATATTGCAATGGCATGTTAACTTTGACCTGAGACTGCAGGATTCCTATTCGAAGTTCATCCGATCCTTTCGCGTTTTGCTCTGCAAATGACGTACATGACAGTTGAAGTTTTATGGTCAAAGAATGTGTCTAGGGCTTTCAAAGTGGATAGCTTGGTGTTATCTGACTAATGAGATATCATATTGACTTCCTCGATGATTAGTGGTTAGCCTATTCAGTGCAAATCGCGAGGTATTGGGTTCGATTGCCATTAGTGTATTATTTAGCTTCGTTGACATAAGTACGTAATTATGCAGTTATATAAATATTATATATATATATATATATATATATATATATATATATATATATATATATATATATATATATATATATATATATATAATATTTATATAACTGCATAATTACGTACTTATGTCAACGAAGCTAAATAATACACTAATGGCAATCGAACCCAATACCTCGCGATTTGCACTGAATAGGCTAACCACTAATCATCGAGGAAGTCAATATGATATCTCATTAGTCAGATAACACCAAGCTATCCACTTTGAAAGCCCTAGACACATTCTTTGACCATAAAACTTCAACTGTCATGTACGTCATTTGCAGAGCAAAACGCGAAAGGATCGGATGAACTTCGAATAGGAATCCTGCAGTCTCAGGTCAAAGTTAACATGCCATTGCAATATCGTTAAAATAACACATTACCATACTTCGTATCGATCATGTCTATACCAGTTCCCAACTTATTTCAAGAAATACATGATACGATGACCTTGAAACGGCTTAAACGATTTATATAAAACATGTCTAAGAACCACTGCTAGAAAACCAGATTTCAAATAAAAATGCATCCAAATCTGTATACCTTTCAAGAGCTACGATACCACGGACAGATACATGCCCGTAGGTGTAAATTGGCATCCTTTTTTTGCGTCAGGAAAAATAAAAATGTGTGGTGTCGTGGGACTCCAAATAGGAACAATGATCCTTGTTATTTTAAAAAATCTTAAGCTTTTTTTGCTGGCTAGGATACCCCTAAAAACGCCCTATAAGAAACTACGTTCCAAAAAAATAAGCCCGAAGTTTATATCAAAACGTCAATAACGTTTTAACTTAAAAGTTTCAATCCGTATATTTTCAGTTCTATTGAAAGTTGCTTTTTGCTATCACTGTTCAATTTGGACAAGTCGGAGGGCGCTGGCTTTAACTTAATTAATTCATTTCAGCTCTAGTATCGAGAACTCTTTTGTTTCTAATTATTAGGGAGATTGCCTTTTGAATGACGTGAAATATTCAAAAGTTATGATAAAACTTCGTAACTTCGTTATACCTGACAAATCATTTTATCTTCGCTTTGTTTTGAAATGAATTTTGCTCTCAGCTACAGAGTCCAAAGTTTGGATAGCAATTTGTATTCTTATCAAAGCACATTTTTCAATTTGCAACGCTTTTGAGTTTAATATTGGCATACGTACTATCAGTAAGACAAACTTTTTTATAATGCAATGAAAATGAATCCAGAAAAGTCTTTGTGTAATCAAATAGACAACGGCTTATGACAGATATAGAGAACTATATCATTATACACAACAAGATATTAATAATCCATTACTGTCTTCGAGAAATGGATGATCTGCATCATTTGAATTTTTCCGGCTAACTTATTCTCAGGATAGAATAGAGCAGTTGAATATTGATATTCTATGAAGTTTTTAGACATTTTAGTGAATGGGCTACTGTGGAATATTTTCAAAGAAAAGGTTTATTTGACTTATACACGTTGACTGGTAAGACACTGTACATATTGAAGAAAACGATACTTGATGGTTACAATAATGAAATTAAGGAATTACATAATTACATAATTACACTTTAAGGCATATACAAGAAACTGACTCGCATTGCACTAGGGAATTAGAGGGTGTTGCAATTTCAAATGGAGTGTTTAAATTATCTATATATAATAATTATTATATACATTTATTTACCATAACAAAGGGTTTATTTTTTATGAGTTGTGAAATTCAGTTTCTTAAATAATTGTTAGTATCTAGTGCTTTCATATTTTACAAGATAACAAGCAAGCAAAATGCCCTCTTGATGGAAAGAGACTGAAAAATATTACTATAATTTTAAGTAATTGTTCTAACGCTGCATTTCCCGCTTCGCTTCGCTGTTCCCTACACACACTCTTCTTTCGACATCAGCGGTTTACTTTCTACCCGACCTGTTAAAAGCAAATCCAAGATATAATACTCAACTAATCGTTCTAGCACTATGTCATAAAGCACATCTTATACATCCATTCTGATTGCTGCTCTTACAAATACGAGAACTTTAGTTTTTTTTGCGTTCAATTGTAAGCCCATGTTGTTACAAATATCATTCTTAATATATAATATCTTATACTTGTATAAACAATTGATTTGTAAAAAAAGACAAGCTCTAATTCCTCCGCCAGATTTTTTTGTGTGGCTGGATTGCATAGCTTAAACAATGTTATCGGGTTAATATTTAAAAGAAATCTATATTAATATTATAAATACGAAAGTTTGGATGTTTGGATGGATGTTTGTTACTCAATCTCGCAAAAACTACTGAACGGATTTCAATGAAATATGGCACATAGATAGGTAATGATCTGGAATCTTTTTATCTCGGAAAAAGTTTGTGATCCCGCGGGATTCACAAAAAACTGTTATAATGCAACGGGCTGCACGCTGCAGCTAGTCAGAAATAAAAACATGTTTTTATTTCTGATTTCTCTAACATGTAATATGTAGGGTGCAGTATAAAAGTATTTCATCGAACAATTGACGTTTTTGAAACTAATAAAATCACTTTCTACAATATTTTATAGCCAATTAAATAGTGTTTACGAAAACAAGATACAAAAAGCTGATTTCGCGTAAAATCACTCTTAAAAAAACAGCGCCTGGAATTTAACTGATAACATTCCGAACTAGCTTAAAATTTATCCATTTCCTGTCTTACTAATTGCAGTATTTATATCAAAGGACACATCCATAATCGGCTATTTATTTGAATTTATTTGAAGTTTAATTTGTTCATTACTCAAAACAATCAAAATTACAAAGAGCTCATTATATTTCTGTACACTTAACTGTTTGTTCTCACTGTTCACAACTACATTATATATTATTATAGTAATTGTGAAACAATACACAAGCTTATGCTAAGAAAATCAAAGATGTTATCTTTCACGAAGTATATATTCTAATGTAATTTCATAACTTGTTGGATTTAAAAGTTTGTTTTAGAAATTTCCAGCAAATCTTCATACTCGACGCACGTTTCACTTCCTGTGTCTAAGTGAAACGTGATTCGGGTACTAACTCTGGCCGCTGCCATATTTGCTTAATACTTTTATGGTATATGAATAATTTTATTTACCCGTGAAGTTTATCCACTCGAAATATGTTAATAGTGCGCTGTGATTCGTTTGGCAAGATTGAATGTCATATTATGTATATAACATATAGGCTACAATTCCTTCCGAACCTAAATATGACGCTGATAAGCATTGACGCAACTGTAAAAGAAATAGGTAGTGCCAAGCTCAAGTCAGATATTACGGAACTCTACTGCCTAGTAACCACGATGGTATTGACGTATTTGGCCAATGTAAGCCTTTTAAGAACTGCCTGACAAAATGAAAGATGGTATATTTATTTAATTCAAAAGCATGCGAGCAAGTGAACTATCTGATGCAAATCAGTTACCGTTGCCCATGGACATTTACAACACAAGGGATTAGTTTCTCATACGATGCTGGTTTCTAAGGAATTTGTTGTACCTTTACTCTATAATCCCGATATTAAAGCTACTCGGAAAGATAGTAGGAGGTATATTGATCAAAGCGGACTAATATCAATATCATACACATATAATTAATATAATACTCATTTAATTAATACATTATTACACATGTAATTAATATAATATACGTTTTTTTTTTTGAATTAGCAATACTATAACTAAATAAATATTGATGGACAAATTACATGAATTCGCCTAGCATCTAAGTAAGTTATTTGCTCGTGATATGGGTGTTAGTTAATGAAAATAATACATGGAAATACATATTTAAATACTGAAATATATTTAATAAGCACCCAAATCCAAAAAATGCTATGCCATAAATGGTCAAGACAGAAACACTTCTCCATTTTTTAAATTAAGCCCTAGCCTTACTTACAGCGCAGTTAGGGTCGCTAATCACTGATTCAACGGAGCAGTTTACTTCCACTCGTAAATATCCATCCGCTTTGTGAAGGCTGATGTCATGATAACAAGTGTCATATAATTAAAGTCATCATTAATATTTTTTAAATGTACGAAATGTTACAATGTCAAGTTTTACCTGAATTATTTTACAACCTCTAACATTTAAATGCTTTCGTTTGTACCGTTATTGGATGTAAACACGTTATTTTATTTCGTCCCTCGTGCTCAGCTGCTCACGCGCCAATTTAACATTACATCGCCATTTCCAGTTCATTGAATTCCACTTTTAAAATAATCAATCCAATTCAGAAGTATACGTTGTAAGCGATTAATCCACGGTTCCCGCCGGAATCGGAATTATTTGATTAAATGTGGAATGCTTTCATACTGCCATATCATGTGTGTACTTTTTATTCAATTAAAATCAATGTAGAATTATTTCAACCGAATTGTTACAAATGTTTTCAAATACCTTAAAAATGTATTTATAATTAACAAGCTGCAACTCACGACTTTGTTTGTGTGGCCCAAAATCCGTGTTTCTTTCTGTTAGTCGGGTAAGAAAGTCGCACAAATATTTCTTTAAGATTGTTCCAGTAGTTTTTGAGTTTATTCTTTACAAATATACAAAAATATAAATCCAAAGAAGAAATTAATTATAATAATTTTTCCAGTTTTCGCGTAATACAACTTAATATTTTAATGAATTTCACTTTTGAATAACGGATTTCTGCAAAGTAATGCCTGAATCAATAAAAACATACAATTTTTTTATGATATTAGTATAGATTTAATTTAATTTATTATTTTTGTGTAGTACATATTTATCAATCTTTAAAAGCTTTGAGGTAAATAAACATTTCACTCTCTCAAAAAAAAAATTGTAAAATTTGTCTACGCAATTAATTTTGTAATGCAGATGTCATTATCTATATTAATTTCCCTAAAACAATTAATTGGAGATCCACGAACTACCTATAAGGGAATTTAAAATGTTTGACGTAAAAACTCAAAGCATAAGGGTTATTATAACATTTCTATTATTTTTAGTTTATTATAATATATTTAAATGACTTGTAGTACAATAATAATTAATAATATTTCTGATTTAGACAGTTTTTAATTGAACATGCGCTTAGGTTTACATAATCTAGATAATTTTATTCGAAC
Source organism: Apodemia mormo (assembly GCA_036924255.1). Lineage (NCBI taxonomy): Eukaryota > Metazoa > Arthropoda > Insecta > Lepidoptera > Riodinidae > Apodemia > Apodemia mormo. The sequence goes on along the minus strand of JAUPFN010000009.1, from coordinate 1,616,502 downwards.
TAATGTGGGTGAAAACTTCTGCGATGAAAACTACTGCATTGCAAAATTGATGGGTATTATTTTTGTTTATTAAAATTTTATTGTAACCATTTTCTTATTTACTGTCTCAATTTTATATATAATAAACAAGCAGATGGATATAGGATAACAAACAAGCAGATGGCTCTCCTGATCGAAAGAGACACCATCGCCTATAAATACAAAAGATGTTAATGACTCGTTGCTTTCCGTGTAACGGGAGGATATGCCATATGCATAAGTTTACCAGCTATCTTACCCTTAAAACTCGAACACGACAATGACAAATAGCGGCAGGAATACGTAAGGTGGTAACCAGACCCGGGCGAGACGTGGCAGGACTTTATAACCTAGTAGTCATGATGGTGATGATATGTTTAGGCAGTCTTCCCTTTTTTACGAAACTTTTTGGGAGAATCGTAGGCATTTTATAATTTATAATTGTATGAAATACACATTATTCATATATTAAACTTTAACGAATTTAGTTAGATGGTTCCCATAGTATATTTTTTTATCTATATTAATATTATAAATGCGAAAGTTTTGATGTTTGGATGGATGGATGTCTGAGTGGACGTTTCTTACTCAATCACTCCAAAACTACTAAACTGATTTGGATGAAATTTGGCGTATAGGTAGATGATGACTTGGAATAGCAAATAGACTACTTTTTATCCCGGAAAAGTCAAGTGGTCCCGCGGGATTCTCCAAAAACTTTTATAATGCAGCAGGCTGCACGTGGCAGCTAATAATATATAAAAAGCTTTATGGTTAAAGATTTATGGATAAAAAGTAGTCTATGTCCTAAGTTTCAGTCCAATCCGTTCAGATGTTTTTGCGTGATTGAGATTGATCCAAATGATTGATCCAAACATTCAAATTTTCGCATTTATAATATTTATACAAATAGTATATAATATTACTGTACGCCAAAAAAAGGCTAAATAGCTCAATTAGTTATTATAATAAAAATAACTTTGTAACAACATTTGGGGCGATAAAAATATTGAATCTTAAACAGGCTTTCCCCGTGTTGGTCCCGGGCTCCTTTGAAGAATAGGCCAACTGCCGTTCTGCCAGGCAGGTCGTAAAGGCGACCGAGTGGCTATGCGCGTCACTACCATCGTGACTACTAGGTGGTAGAGTTCTGCATCGGCTCGACCGGGTCCGGTACCACCGCCTTACCCATTCTTGCCGCAATAGCGTCAGTGCTAGTCACTGTCGTGTTTCGGTTTGGAGGGTAAGGTAGCCGGTAAACTTATGCATGTGGCACTAGACCTCGCCACAAGATAGCAACGCACCATTAACATCATTGGTGTCTATAGGCGATGGTTAACTCTTTCCATCAGAAGACCCATCTGCTTGTTTGCTATCTTATGATATAAAAAAAAGGCCGCAAAATTTTGATACATCATACAATCAATACACTATTCTTCAGAGGTACATCAATTGTTCCAAGATAAATGATAAGCCAATGTCAATAGCAAAAAACAAAGTCTGAAACTCTGAAATAGCTGTAAGTTAATGCTACTTAGGAACTAATTTTCTTTTCCGTGACTATGAGTATTTGGTTTATCGTCCTTAAAGTGCTCGTTAGTCGCAAAGAATCTAACTTTTAGCATCCATAAAATATAAATGAAGTTAGCGGCATACTTAAAGCAAGTTTATTACTTGCGAGTTATAAGACACAATTTTATTTATCCCGCACAATTTTTAGGCTTTACAATTATTAATTCGTTTACGTATTTGAATCACACATAGATATTATCATGCTAAATCTCTTAGATATTATCATGCTAAATTTCTTAGGTATTATCATGCTAAATCTCTTAGATATTATAATGCTAAATTTCTTAAGGTATACTTACCTCTTAAGTTATACACCAAATCTAGACGGACTTGGCTTATTTTTTTCACGTTCATATCTCTCTTCATGCAAATACACTGATTTCGGAGACGCTTGACGACACCTTTGGACAACATCGTTTCAATTGAGTCATGGTACGTCATTCTTGATCTCCCATTATATCTATCTTTATGCATTTAATATCTATCTTGTTAATCGTTCGCCTTCCATTCTTTCCTAACCAAATCAGCATGCTCCACTGGTTCGGTTTCTCATATTTACAACATTATAGCGCTTGCAATAGCGTAAAGCAGGTAGTTTAATGCTACACAATCATAACACTTGAATCAACTTAATCATTAATTAACGCTTTTGTGGTCTAGTATTGCCTCTGTGATCCAGTGATCTAGTACCACTGTTTACTAAATGAGTTCCCGCATTCGATTTTCGGCTCGGGCAATTCAAATATGTTTTTTTAGTTTTTTGTTAAAAACATCGTTTCCCGGGATTGGATAAATGTCCGGTTGGCGATAGACTTGACACCAATCATATTGTGGGACTAATTATCTTCGGCTTATCGTGGGTACACAGGTTGTACCTCTGCCTACCTCTTCGGGCATATGAGCGTAAAGATACTTTGAATTTTTTATACTATCCACATCCATACTTCCACACTAATCCATACATTGATACTTATAAATACAAAAGCTTGTTTGTATGTCTATTACGCTTTCACGACTAAGCCGTAAACTAATTTTGTTAAACTTGGTAAGAAGATAGTTGAAGCTTCGGGGTAATACATGGGATGAGCGTTTTTATGAAAATCTATTCAGCCTGTTTTTTTTTTTTATGTCATAAGATAGCAAACAAGCAGATGGATCTCCTGATGGAAAGAGTCAACCATCGCCTATAGACACCAAAGATGTTATTGGTGCGTTGCTATCTTGTGGCGAGGTCTAATGCCACATGCATAAGTTTACCGGCTACCTTACCCTCCAAACCGGAACACGACAGCGACAAGCACTGACGCTATTGCGGCAGGAATAGGTAAGGCGATGGTACCAGACCCGGGCGAGACAATGCAGAACTCTACCACCTAGTAGCCACGATGGTAGTGACTCGATAGCCAATCGGTCGCCTTTTACGACCTGCCTGGCAGAACGGCAGTTGGCCTATTCTACAAAGGAGGCCGGGACCAACACGGCGTAAGTTACGGTCTACTGAAAAATTAGAAAACATGCCATTTTTACGTTCTAGTCATGATGTCAATTCCTTTTTTTCCGGGAAATGCCAAATTTGAGTTTTAGGTATGATCTTTTCTTATTTTCACACCACGCAATGTAATGAATGGTAAGTTGCGCCAACTCGTTGCGTCTGCGGAATTCTCGAACCAGCTGTTCATTTTGCGCGGCATAATTACATTGCTTATTTTATGTATTTCCTTGAATTTTACATTTTTTTAGAAAAAACACAGTAGAATATATATATATATATATATATATATATATATATATATATATATATATATATATATATATATATATATATATATATATATATATATATATATATATATATATATATAGAATATATACAATAAATGTTACAAAATCAAGGTAAAAAAAATCCTCAAAAACATCAAACATTTTCCGCACAAATTTCCAATGATTTTCATATCAGAATCATGGTCCAAACCTGTGGTTTGGATTTTTAATAGACCACGCAACTCGTGGGCGAAGCCGCGCAGGTCAGTTTTTCCGTAAATATATATAAAGCTTAATGAATATTCATTGGTTCGCCTTAACAGTAAAATTATACAGCTAAAACTGACGAGGGTCTTCAGTACTCAATTCCGATTTAGAGTTTATAAAATCATAAGTACTTAATTTTGACACAGTGATCCAGTAAAAATATTAAGTACAATTTCGATATCGTTCACTGTCGATAAATAGCGATTTGCGGCCACGGCACGCAAGCAAATCAAGCAAGCAATTCAAAACGCAAGCCTCTCGCCTACACGACATTGATTTTAATTACACACAGAATATCTAAATTACATTTGGTTAGTATGTCGTTCGTTAACTTACCATTTTAATTAGACTTTATCATTTGACATTTAACAACCAAAATCAAATGAAGCCAGTTTACTTATAGCAGCTTTTTAACTTTAAGTTGAAAAACAACAGTCAAAGGCATTTAGATGACAATTTTAGCATTTGTTCACGTTTTCAGAGTAACCTGACCTAAGTTTAAAAGGCACAAAAAAAACTTAAGATAGCTGTGTTTTTCTAGCAAGTATTCAATATGTTTTATCTTTGCCAATATCTCTAGCTTAGAATTCTTGCCATTCCGTAATATTGTTGACTCTTTAAAGTAGTAAAGGTTGTCTTGGCTTAATCCTGCTTAAGTAGAAGATAAGCTTGTCCCTTTTAATTTCATTAGAGTAAGTTCTATATTGACCACGTCGAATGATGTTTTTATAAAAGTGGGTGTATTTTTCTTCTCGTAAGGAGCTTATTATAAATATAACTTTTTATAAACAGGCTTAATCCTGATAACAGACAACTCGTAAAAGATAAAAAAGCATATTCACGCCCGTTCCCTTGCGGGGTAGGCACACAGCAAACCGAACGTCTATAGACTTTCCGGTTCACCACAGTTCACCGGTTTGTCGGTTGATGAGATGAATGGTGAGCCCCATGGCCACTTTTTACTGAGCTGATAACGATTATCGACTATTTCTATCGATAACTGGGACCGACAGCTTTACGTGCCCATTCGAGGCATGGCACATACCACCTTGGCAGACTCCGTGTTGCTACCGAGATTTTGGATTTTTGAGAAAAACCTCGTAAAGATACCAATACTAGATATAATCTTACCCCATCTAACTGATATTATTAATTCTTCTTTAACTACATTGATATAAAAAACCCAAGATACACAGTCCTGAACAAAATTGACACCCAAAACTGTCGTTAATTAGTCTAAAAAGTTTATAGTTATGGTAAAAACGAGTTTTTGCATATTCAACCTCAAACGCAAGACTTATAGTTGTTTTTAAAAAGCATTGTATAAAAAGCAATAAAATTTTTGACTGAAGTTAGTCTATAGGACAAGGCATTAGTGGAGTAGAATATATTTTTAAGCGTTAAAGTAGGTAGTATATTAAGGGATTGTAAAATTTATATTTAAAAAAATCTGATCGAAAATTTGTTTTTGCGTAAATAATTGTAGGTTATTGGTTCTATTACACAGAACCTAAACATATCGGCAAACTGAGGGTGTTTAGCCAAGTAGTATTTAACGCTTGATATTGATACATTTAGTTTGCATATTCTAATAGGTTTAAAAGATACTCAAATAGGAAATTTACTGCAATTGTGACAATGACTACGTTATTAAGTTCATAGATTCCTATTAGATAACAGACACGACTTTTTTTCAGACTTATTATATTATGTATAGACAGCATAGTAGGAAACGCATTAATTTCCTAGAAATAAGTTTAACTTTTCGTAAAATTCTTTTTTTGAATCAAATTTCAGTTTTTCTGTTGTTTTTTTTTGTGTAATATTATGTAAACGAACATTTGTTTAGTTATAGTATCTGCAGGCGTACGAGCGAATAACACAAAAGGTTATTTGCTAATGCCATGCTGGCTTCCGAAAATGTTATTGAACCGCCTCTTAAAAATTCCAATATCAAAGCTGGTCGGAAAAACTGAGTAAGGTAAGTTGCTGATCCAGAGTTTGTCTGTTTTTATAAAGAAGGTACAAGCAGATTAAACTGGATGAAATCTGTCACTACGGCGTAAGCCAAATTCGGTAAAAGAATACGGCAAAACTAATGACTTACCTACGTATTTCCGCGTTTTCCAAAATTCAATTTCTTAGAGGGTAAAATAGGGGATGAATGTTTTATATTATCTCATAGCCCTTAGGGCTAGAAATTTAAAATTTCACAAACGTATTCCTCTTATGATGTAGGGATCAACTCTTAAGTGGAATGATTTTTCAAAATTCAACTCCGGTGGGGATAATAGGTTTATAAAATTTGTACGAAATTTTTTATTCCTTAGACATATTTGCATGAACTGAGGAAAAATTTAAAAAAAGTGTTTTTTCGATATAACTTCAAAATTTTTTAACCAATCATTTTTCGACTTTCTACAATATTTTAATTAAATTTACGCTGTTTGCAGGAAACTTATTTCGTATTTTTAAAATAACTTTCAGGCTAATATGCCGATTTATTTTAAAATCTGATCAGCTCTTCTTAAAAGACTGCGTCAAATACCGCAAATCGGTTGATTCGTTTGGGATTTATCAATGACGAAAATTTTTGAAAAAAGCTTTTTTTACATGTTTTCGACATTTTTAACCTAATAAAACAATTTGGAGCTAAAAAATTGCGTTCAATGTTATTCGGAAGATCAAAGTCGTAGATCATTTTGGAAAAATATACATCTTTATATATATATATATATATATATATATATATATATATATATATATATATATATATATATATATATAAAAATACTGAATAAAGTATCATTTAAAAAAAAACTTTGTATTTTTGAACTTTTCGACCTCAAAACTCTATGCTTAGGCATAGTTTTTTCTTTGAGCTTAAAATACCTCAATTTACCTGGAAGTTTCAGGTGACCTGTACGGTCAACCCGCTCACAGATTTTTTTAATATAGTTACATTAGTTGGTTACATAGGTGTGTTACATACATAGCAATTCTAATAGATACGTATATTTAGTTTGGAGTATAGTTTAGTACATATAATATTATTTCCAAAGGTAATTTTAGATTAGATTTAAAGTACTAGCGGCCCACCCGGCAATGTAGAGATTTTTAATAAAATAAAGAAAGGTTAAACGAGTTCTAAAGTAAATATGCGCGAGCAAAGCCGCGGGTACAAACAGCTAATATGCAAATAAAACAACTCGTACATATAAACAGCCACTTAAAATTTATACGAGACTAGCTGCAGACCTCTGCATTGGGATAAAAGTATTCTATGTACTATTCCAGGTCATCTTACATCCGAGTCCAAATCCAAATTGGTACAGCCATTTTTACGTGATTGATTATCAAACATCCAAACTTTAACATTTATAATATGTATAGTATAAGATACCCGCAGTTAAAAACAACATTTTATTAAAATTAAATTATAATATTTAAAAAAAAAAAACATTCTCAATGCAACCTGTTCCTTCCACTTAAGAAAGCGTTATCAACAACACGTGTAAACAGAACAAAATTCGATGCTACTTATGATTTCCTATTGTTATATTAAAAGTTTCTTAATATATTTCCAAAGTTCATCGTAAGAATCACAATTATATATTGTCATTTTATATTCGTACAAATAGAATAAAAAGACTCACCTAACTTGGTCCTCAAAATAAGTAATCAATATAATTAAACATTTTAAAATCGTCAAATTTATATCTTCTTCTCTTTTGGCAGTTGGTTAACAACTATAAAAGGTATTCAAAATTAGTAATTAAAAAAATTAAACTTCTTAATAAAAAAAATTAAGTTATTAATGAAAAAAAAATCGACTCCACTAATAATAACAGGATCAATTTGTATTATTCGACTAAATTAAAAGGAGGTTGTAATGCATTGTCCTTTTACTGAAAAAGTGACCACTGAAATTTTGTCGTATTATATTTGTAGCGTCAAGTAAATTTTTAAAACAAATAAAATGAAAATCATACATTACACCCCACATTTAGTCACATAAACAACAAAAATAAATCGATAAACTCATACTTACCGAAAATACAATATCTTATATTTTTTTAACGTTCATGCTGTTGTATTTTACAATTTATCAGAGAATAATTCTGTATTTTTGACGTGCGGGCAGTGACGTGAGCGACGGGATTCTATTTGAAGTGAGCGCACAATTTTAAATTGTGCGCCCATTGAGGACGTTTTTGAGACACTGATTGTGTATTTTGGGTTTTTATATATCAATGTTTAACTACCAGTATTTTCCCTTTTTCATGGACCAAATCTTTAATTACTCTGTTACCTAAGAGAAGTAATCCCACAGACCCCTCTCATTTAAGACCCATTTCTATACTAGACACAATTTGTTAAATATATTTCAATCAGGCTTTAATCTTACCTTAGTGTGAGCCGACAATAAACCCGAAGTAATGACTGGCGGTCAGACTGGTGGTGGACTGGACTGGGGACTGCTACGTTATTAATGGTGTGCCACAGGGTGGTGTACTATCTCCTCTGCTGTTCTCCGTATTCATTAATGTAGCCGTTTCGTCTATTTACTTTTGTACGCATTATTTGTATGCTGAAGGCTTACAGCTCTATATATCTTATAAACTGGATGGTCTAGAACGAGGTATTGATAATATGAATAGTGATCTGGATGCAATTAACACGTGGGCGAATGACTATGGACTTATATTCAATCCGAACAAGACACAGGTGATGTTGATTGGACGTGATAGGTTTTTATCACAAATTAATTTACAGAGTATTATACCCCAAGTAATTCTCAATGGTAAAAGTTACGTGTGTCAAAAATTTGGGAATCCATATAAGTAATAATCTTTCATAGTCTCTGTAATGTTCACTATTTTGCAACGCAAATAATAATCATATATATACATATATATTTATAATTATTAATAATACTTATATAAGTCATTGATATTTATTTATGTATGTTAGACAGCAACTACTGTCGGCTCGCTAGCTCACGCACTACGTCTTGCACTCTCGGCGGTGTAATAACAACTGAACTGAATAACTCAATGTTCGTTCGGTGTACGCCCGACTTTGGACTGTCGCCCCCACCACTCTAACTTGCGTAGTACGTAGCCGGAGACGACCGATTAAATATAATCAGTTAATATTTTATATTCATCATAATTATATAAATATAAGTATATTTTAATATATTTATCATATTATATATAAATCATGCTTGTGAGTGTATTGTATGTATTTTATATATAACTATTAATTTGATATATTAAGTTAGGCATACACTACATCTCTCCCTTTTTATTTTGATTTTGGACTGTGGACAAATAATCTTTAATTGAAGCCTCCTAATAAACTTCGATTTGAATATAGATTGTTTGGAAGCAACATTATATTATTATAGCTCATTAAGAATATTAATTCCATTTTCCAATTCTTCTATAATAATATATACTTAGAGCTATCGGCTTCATTCGTCTGAATTACTTTCAATTGACCTATTGTATTTAAATGCACTGGGCTATACTACCTGTTTTCATTGCTGATGTACTACGCCACTGTTGTCATTTGATTCCACTGTATGTAGAGTTTGTTCATAATCCAAACTCGGTTTATTAGTATTGTTCATATTTGTATACACTTTGTTTCTTACTTCTAAATAACAAATTTGAGCTCCACGCTTCTCATCAACCTGATCAAAATATTCCTTACCCGTTTCCTTGTTCTTTCTTTTGTTGACACCTTCACAGGCGTTGCAAATACTTTCAGTGTTTGCCTTACATGGGCCACTAAACATTGGTTATAATTGCTACTCATAAGCTACTTTAAAACACGTTCACGTAGTCCAGTCGGAACCATGACTCTAGTTCATGTTAGTAATATTCTCATAAAACATGATTAATATTTTAAGATTCTATAGATTTTAGCAGTCTCATCCCAGTTGTCATTATGTAGTAGCGACTATAATTTCTGTGTCTCAAGGTCCTACTGAGAATAACCAATAATTTATTTAAATGATAGAACCAGTAGTCTTGAATGTTTCACAATATTATGTTATATTATATTATTATAATATATTTACATAGTTTTGATACCGGGCCAACATTTTCTTTTCCTGGTCGATTTACTTTATACTAGCTATCGCCTGCGGCCGAAACTATCACAGATCAAACAATAAAATTTCTTTCAAGTTAGACAACCGACCCCAGGCATAAAGAAAATAGTATATAATGTGTATATAATATCATGCATGTCACACGAATGCAGTGTGTGCAATGTCCACCTCTATTAATTTAATGTATTTCCAATGCATTCTACCGAAAAATATTTGGTTTCTGAAGTCTTTTACAATGCAAACATTAACTGTGCCCAATTTCGTACTCGATCGCTCGCCCAAATTGTCTTAAAAAGGGGTCCAAAGTTCCTTCTTCACGCATCAGTATAAAGATTTATAAGACTCCTGTCTCAAACTCATCTTTCAAAGTTAGTGTAGGATTTGATTTTTTAGTCCAAATATTGTTTTCAAAGGCCTGTAATCTGTAATCAGGTCAAACTTGTTGCAGTAAAGAAACATTAAATGTCTTCTTTTAGTTTGACAATATCTTCGCAATTACTCTGAATGTTATTGCCAAACGCTATTATTCTTGGTTCTTTATCATTAACTGGAAGCAAAACTGTTTACAGAAAACGTAATCGGCACCGGCATCTGATCAAGGTTTTATCATAGGGAATTTATAAACTCATATGGTACCAATACCCAGTGTTGATTTTAGTTAATCATAAGAAGTCCGTAGTGCTTCTTCCCAGTTCTCAGTGATAACAGCTTTAAACAAATTATTTGAATGATTTATATATTTCTGAACAAATTTTATAAGTCCCAAAAACTAGGAAGCTCTGGCTTCCGAAATTCTTTAACTGCACATATATACTTATCCCAGGGCAACACCATCTTCCGATAATTCGTGTTCCAAAAATTGCTTTTTTATAAGCCCATATACATATTTATCTTTACGGAGAGATTTCGGAAATTTTGCGGTATGTTTGTTACCGCTTTTATGGTATCATCTATTGGAATATCGACTTAAATATTCTTAAGATTTGGAAATATTCCTTCAAACAATTGGTCGACATCTGTATTAGTAATAGTACCTTCACGCCCGCATCCTTGAAGAGGCAGGCTGACACACAACTAACGCACCAGCGACCAGCCGAAGATACTCAGGCCCACAATGTGACAGACGGCAAGCCCATCGCCAACCGGGCAACACTGCCTTTATCAGAAAACTGAAAAACATATTTCTGCTCCACCCGAATCGAGAACCGAACCCGGGACCTATCGCGGCAAACTACGACACCAGACCGCTTGATCATAGAGCCGATCACATGTGTATTAAGAATACCGAGGAATGTTGCGGTTACTCGTACCAGCATATCGCTAGTTCCCACATGTATTATGTAAAAGTAGCTTTTTTTAGGCCTTTTGCTTCAAAATTAGTTTCAAAAGGTTCTAATAGGTCTGAGGTTGATCATTTCCAAATTATGCTTTGAATATTCTATTTGTATAGTTGCTAGTTATCGCAACAATAATACGTTCTTTCATAACCTTATTTTCTTTTAAATCTTCCACCTTTCGTCTGTTTATAAATTTTTTACACATCCGGAAACCCCCAGCACCTTCGTTTCTTACTGTACCATCACCATCTTTTCCTACTATATTGCATGTTACTACATCACTGCTTCCAGAATATTTACTTATGATTATAATATTATCCAGTATCATAGTATCTAGACTTTTCAAAATTTTCTTTCGCAACGCTACAGACAATATTTTCCTTCGATTTGACTCACCAGGTTTTTTATCCATAACTGCAAAAGCACACTTTCCAGCTTGTTGCAGCGGTAAAAGAAATATTTGAAATTTCTTAATCGGTTCCTGCTTTGAACTTCAAAACTTAAGACGCAGGACACTATTTTGGAGCTAAATTTTCATCTAATAACTTCTTTATTGCTGCTTTAAACACTTTTGAGTTATTCCCTTTAAGTTAGGATCAATATTTCCTCCACGAAAGTTGTATAATATTTCTTGCAGCTCTGGACCATTGAGATGAAGTAAACACTCTTCTTAGTTTCATCCTCTATAGTTACAGCTTCTAGATTATATATTTGTAAATATATCGCTTTCATCTTTCCCACTGTCTCGCCATTTAATGCCAATGTCTCGCAATTTAATGCCAATGTCTCGCAATTTAATGCACATGTCTCGCAATTTAATGCACATGTCTCGCAATTTAATGCACATGTATCGCAATTTAATGCACATGTCTCGCAATTTAATGCACATGTCTCGCAATTTAATGCGCATGTCTCGCAATTTAATGCACATGTCTCGCAATTTAATGCACATGTCTCGCAATTTAATGCACATGTATCGCAATTTAATGCACATGTCTCGCAATTTAATGCTGATATCCCGCAATTTAATGCTGATATCCCGCAATTTAATGCTGACCCGCAATTTAATGCTGATATCCCGCAATTTAATGCTGATATCCCGCAATTTAATGCTGACCCGCAATTTAATGCTGATATCCCGCAATTTAATGCTGATATCCCGCAATTTAATGCTGATGTTACACAATTTAATGAAAGATTCACAATATTATGCTTAACTTTTACTTTTCCCAATTAAAGCAAATACATATTTAATTAATCGGTTCTGAAGTTTTCATTCAAAATTTATTACAAATAATTTAAATGGTATCAACATCACATCCTTTTACGACACTGATTAGTTAAAGTTTATTTATTTAAAACTCAAAAACTAACTTTTTTAACTTTGATTTAATTGTTTTACATTTGACTATTTTTTAAACTTTTACTTGGAGAGTAGGATTGACTTATATTAATGTAATATAAGTAGGAATGACGCGATTGTATGTCTTTTTGAAATTATTATTACTATTATAAGTTATGACATAGTATCTTAATTGTTGTTAAGGTTTATTTTAATTTGTCACAACATTCAGTTGCATTCAATATAAATATATACGTATTTTTGTTTTCCCTACGAACGGGGAAACGTTTTTAGACGTCGCTACTTTTGGCGTACTCACTTTTATTCAATATGTAAAATTATTAATGATGTTTATGAATATTTCAAATGTAAAATCTAATTTTTGCGTACTACAAAAATGAAATGATTTTTTAATTATAAATATTAAATGCATAAGTTAACAAAATGTATGTAGGTATAGTAGACTAAAGAAATATTTCAAGTGTAAGTTTTACCTACGAAATAAGAATATTTGAATCTGAATATAATTTCTTTAGTTAATAAAAGTCAAAACTATAGATTTAAATTTAATAAATAGAATATAAAAATATTTTATCAAACGAATGTTATTTTTTTGTACAGGTTATTGTTTAGTTTTCTCAAAAAACGTTATCGTTATATTTGTTAACGTCATTATTCGTAACTATGCATATCTCAGATATCAGAACATGTAATTTTAAATTGAAAAATCTTGTACTAAATATATTGAAATAATGAGTCTGGTCTGCATATATATATTCATCCTTCACAGACTGATACCTGCAGATACAATATTTCTATCTATATACTGTATCTCCTTTTTTTCAATTGTATATTAATAAAAGTAAAATAACAACTATATAATGAATCTCCTTTGTTTTTGTTTTTTTATTGTTAATAAAACCAAAGTAATACGTTGCGATAAACAACAGACTAAGGTGAAATTCTTTTATTTTGGATAAAGTACTTACAGTTCTCCTCGTCGCCAATGTAATGTTCACTATTTTGCAACGCAAATAATAATCATATATATACATATATATTTATAATTATTAGTAATACTTATATAAGACATTGATATATATTTATGTATGTTAGACAGCAACTACTGTCGGCTCGCTAGCTCACGCACTACGTCTTGCACTCTCGGCGGTGTAATAACAACTGAACTGAATAACTCAATGTTCGTTCGGTGCACGCCCGACTTTGGACTGTCGCCCCCACCACTCTAGCTTGCGTAGTACGTAGCCGGAGACGACCGATTAAATATAATCAGTTAATATTTTATATTCATCATAATTATATAAATATAAGTATATTTTAATATATTTATCATATTATATATAAATCATGCTTGTAAGTGTATTTTATATATAACTATTAATTTGATATATTAAGTTAGGCATACACTACAGTCTCAACACGTAAGTGAAATTAGTCGTAGGGTTTTTGCATCTATACACGCATTAAAATGATTAAAAAACTTTATATCTGTCAAAACTTTGACCTTAGTTAATGCGATGCTGTTAACCATTTTAGATTACGCTGACCTATGTTACACTGACTTGATTGAAGAACTGTTGCATAAACTTGATTGTCTACTCAACTTATGCATTCGATACGTTTTCGGATTGCGTAAGTATGACCATGCTTCTCAATTTCGTTCACAATTAAAGTGGTTGAATGTCCGACTTCGGTGGGATGCACATGTTCTTTTATGCTTATATAACATAATCTACAACCCACTTTCCCCTGCTTATCTGAGAGAACGCTTTGAATTTATTTCTAGTCAAGGTAGGTCTCAGCGCTCTTTTCTTCTAAGAACACTGATATTCCCGGACCATAATACTGCAACATGTTTTATTTCCTTTATTGTTACTGCAATTAGTTTATGGAACGCTCTTCCATCCCATCTACGTGATGCTCTTTCCCTGTCTATCTATAAATTAATATAAGTATCTAGTTCATTGTGATAAGATTAAATACTTCATTTCCCAATATATTCTTATGCACTACCCAAGGTTTTTCTCTCAGCGTAATGAAAGTAAACTGTGAGAAAATGCTTAGTAGCATTAAGTTACGCCTTTTGTACTTATTTGTGCAAAAATGTTTAAATAAAATAAATAAATAAAGATCACAATAACTTTTAGGTCTGACCTGGGGATCGAGCCCAGGACCTCATGATCTGAACCATACAGGTTAACCCCTAGACCACGAGGCAGACGGGTCGAGTGAGCTCGTGAAAGATGAGAAGAGGACAAAAGAGGACAGAAATCAGCGTTATAATCTCGAATAACCAATTGCCAGAAAAGCTATTTATACCTTTATATTTTACTACATGGAAAATATAAAGAAAGGCGATACTTTCTTAATAAACAACACTAATTACAAAGTAATAATAAACATTTTACAAAAATATATAAAACTAGCTTACCCACGCAGCTTCACCCGGGAATAGAGTAATATATTTATTTATTTATTCAGAAAACTCACAGCAATTTAACACAATAATGTTGTAAATCTAGGTAACAAAATAATTCAGTTAAGAGTTTCCATAATTATACAGCAGTATACTTACAACAGACACAATTATGTAGAATATACAAATTTGACTTGAAAGTTAGTTTTCAAAAGGTAAGTTCGAAAGAATAAGTATGTAATAAGTTCGAAAGAATACGAATTATTTGAGTTTGTTTTATGTGTAAGGGATCGATATCCATTATTAACTTGATTAAGACTATCGGTAGCTCTTATATAAAAATGTTTTTTCGATAATTTGTAGAAGAAAAAGGTACATGCCTATTTAATTGGGAGCATTAAAGCATATTCTGCTCAGCAACTTGGACAGTCGACAGTTCCATTGAGAATACCTACAACATACGTTATGTCATTTATCTCTCTCTTGGTGGATAATGGTAAAAGATGTTGTATTTTACAAGCTTCTCAATATGATGGTTTCTCTTTTTCAAATCTGTCATAAAAAAATTTAATAAATCTTTTCTGAATTGAGAGAGTCGAGTTTTATAAACGTCATATAATGGGTTTCATATTTGTGATGCATATTCTAACTGACTTCTAACTAGTATACAGTATAGAATTAAGAGTTTTTGGATTGCGAAAGTCTTTAGTAACTTGAATCAAAAAACCGAGAACTTTAGATGCCTTAGAAATTAAGCTATTAATGTAGTTATCAAAAATTAGCTTTGAATCAAGAGTTACACCAAGGTCTCTAATTGTGTCAGCCTGTAATAGAGGAGTATCCATGTGATAATAAATTAAATTTAGTTGATTACGTTTTCGATTAAATGTGTTTGTAGAACATTTAGAGGGTTTCAAGTCTAGATTGTTTGTTATGCAATAATTTTGGAATCTGTGTAATCCTGTTGAATTAAGAGACAGTCAGATATGTCTTGTATTGTTTTACAGATTATCATATCATCCTAAAAGGAAAGATAGTTGAATGACGAAAACAATAATCAATATCGTTTATGATATTATATGCCATATTTAATACAGATTTTCACTTCCTATTTTGGGTGGATTTTTGAAAAAAAGTAGGTTACGTTTGTCTTCCGGACTTAAGTAGCTTCATGCTTAATTTCATTAAAATCGGTTCATCGGTTTAGCCGTGAAAGCGTAATAGATAGGGAGAAAAAAATCGCATTGATAATCCACACTAATATTATAAATGTGAATGTAACTCTGTCTGTCTATCTTTTCTTCACACCTAAACCACTGAACCGATTTCGATGAAATTTAGTATAAAGATAGTTTAGATAGTTTAGTTTTAGATCCCGGAAACCCCATGGGAATGGGAACTATGCGGATAAGACCCCGGAACTCTCTTCAGAATTTTTTCTAAAGACTTACAGCTAGGCATCTCGTAAAAGGCGAGAGAAAGCTAACACGTGTCACCAACATCGTGACTATAGTAATATACGTTCGCGTTAAGAATGCAGTGAGTTTTCGTTATCCACTGGCTTTTTACCCAAGAAAATCACTTTTGTTTGTTAATGGGTCAATCAAGTCACGTCGCACTCACGACGATACGATGACTCAGTGCATTCTTAACGCAATCGAGTTGTTCTTACGCTGAGGCCGCACTTGCGTCTATCGTCACAAAGCTTCGTGCAATGACACGATAAATGCAGATGTAGCCGGCTATTATCGGCTATTTTCGCATACATTTCAGACTGCGTGTGCCTCAGCACGCATATAACTTTGGGACGATAGGTGCAAGTGCGGCTCCAGCATTACTAGATGGTAGAATTCTGCATCATTAACATCGATGATTATCTATTTCCATCAGAAGAACTATCTAGATGCTTGCTATCTTATAAAATAAAGTAAATAAATAAAATAAGCAATAAAATTAAGACATTATTGAATAACATATACAATAACGTATAAAAAATAAAATTACTTTAAGACGGCTAAATTATCTGACCCTGAAAATAAATTGAACATTGGGAAACAAAAGGGTATAACCCTTTTTTGTCTCAGAAAAGTCGAATTTGTTGGTAGAGGCTAAACTTATGGGCTTTTATTTAAGGTCGGGCGATAGGGGACTAAAGTATCTAGTCCTTACCAAATTGGGTGCGTACCTCGTGTGAGTTATGGGCTGCAGACCCTTTCATCAATTTGATTTCAATAACAATATAGGGTTATTCAGTTTTAGATATAGTTTAAACAATTTGTCCTGGGACTATTGAGTTTTACGATTACTTTTCAAACAAATTACCAAAAAGGAGGAGGTTTTAAATGTGTTAAATTTTTTTATGTATTTTCTTTTTATATCAAACAAGTTTATTAGATGGCAAACAAGCAGATAGCTCTCCTGGTGGAAAGATAAACCTTCGCCTATAGACATTAAAGATGTAAATAGTGCTATCATCGTACTATCCGTGTGGTGGGTTGACAGTGCAAAATACATTAGTCTATCGGCTGCTTTACCCTCCAAACCAAAACACGACAATGATAGCATTGACGCTATTGCGGCAGGAGTAGATAGGGCGGTAGTACCAAATACGGGCGAGACGTTCCGAAACTTCAACTTTGCTTTTTGACTCTATTACCTAATGTAATAAGTGAAATTGCTTAACTTAAAAATTTAATATTAAAAAGGATTGTACACATTTTTATTATATTATAATATTAAGAATTTTACCATATACTATGAAAATTGTTTAAAAATAAATATATTTTACACGCAAGTTTTTTTTTCAAAAAAAAAAGAATAGCAGAAAATGAACGTTAATATTTCCTGCGATAACAGCATGAAGATTAATATCTTGTTTAGTTAAACTTCAAAATGCATATATTATTGCATTTTGAAGTAAATATAACAATGCACATTTTGTTGTTACACAAGCACAAATTTCAAAACAATAAATAAATATTTTTTGGTAAGTGCCGACCCTCAAATGAAAATTTCTCTATAAGATATTTGATAGACTTTGGCGTTACTTTGCAAAAATACATAATTAAAAAAAGTATCTTTACGCCCGTGTCCCCGAAAGGGTAGGTAGAGTTACAACCAGTGCTAACCGAATATTAACCGAAGATATTTAGTCCCAAATATAATGGATGGCAAGCCCATCGCCAACCAGGTACTAATTACGTGACACTAACCCCAGGTAACGTTGTTTTTATTATTTTATTAGAAAACTGAAAAAATATATTTTTTCCGACATATTTGCTCGACCTGAGAATATAACTCGGGACCTTATGTGGTCAAAAAACGGACCACTACGCAATAGAGGCGACCATAATTCAAACACGATATTAATGGTGTGGCTACATATATCGGGTTACGCCGAAGATTTGCGCTTGCACGATGTATCGGCCTATCGCGCAACTGCATCGCGAAGGGCCTTGACGCGTTACTACAGTGGGCGTCAAACTCCGGTTCGTAGGTGATATTTGTGTGACTTACGACAAAGAAACTCATATAATTACGATAAACAATAATCATTATAACAAACTCTAATTTAACCGCATACATATGTTTAGGTAATTTCATGTATAAGCCGTATTTTGATATTGACCTAGTGTATCGACGTATGCTATTTTATTTTGTTCCGTGGTAGAAAAAAAAAATATGACGATATGACCTTTCATGTTTATGAAGCGGTATAATAAGTTCGTAATCTTTGGGCGAATAAAATACAGTACACAGTAGCATAAAATTAAAGAATTTAAGGAACGAATGTTCATGAATTAAGAATTTGAGAAGAAAAGATTTTAAGGAATGTTACAATATTCTTGTTTGCTTGGTCGTGGGCCGCACAAATATCATCAGCAGACCGCACAAATATAACCTGCCGGCCGCGGTTGGATAACCAGTTATAATACGACGCCATTTTGACGTAAGCAGTTGTCACGATGTAGTTCGTGACAACATCGTGCTAGCGCGATACTTCGCCGTAGGCCGATATATGTAGCCACGGGATAAGGCATTTAATTTTCAAAATTTCGATGAAGTCTTAAATTAACTACTGTGATGCAACTGAAACAAGAGGAAGTGTAAGGAATAAGACAAACTTATCCAAAGATCAAAAATCAAAGGAGACTCCAGCTGCAGTAGAATTGTCTAGCCACGTCCACAACACTTTCATCAACGTCAGTAGCAAAAGCTACATACAAATTATATTTCACCTTATATAGAGTGGAGTGTTATTCGACTCTCCTGAAGATGCTTCGGCTATGAGACGAAACGTGCTTTGATTACATAATTCATGTGTTACCTTTGCTACTGATGTGGTTGAAAGTACGGTAGATGTGGGTAGACTATTGCACCGCTAGGGTCTTTTATGATTTTCAGTCATAAGATAAATTGGCTCTATTCCTTACGCTAGGTTTTGTTTCAGTTGTGTCACAGCAGATACATATAATATTTTGTGGCAATTTTGCAAATTAAAATACCTTTATTTCATCATTGATGCTCTATTATATTTATACTCTTCATATTCTGCAAGGAAATAGAATATAAATAGTATTGCAAAGAATTTGCAGATATTTTGCAAATTCAATACCTTAATTTTGTTTTTAAATTTCTGTAAGATTATAGTTGTCTAAATGATTTGATTAAATAATTAAGAATTTCTTTCATTTGGTAAATATTTTATAAGTAAATAAAATTAAACAGTTCACGATCCCTTCGTAGGGCCTTTTTTAAATTTATCACCGAGCTGCAATAAATAAGCACCTTTAGCCATTTGTTCGAGATAATTCTGCTTTATTGTTATATTATGCGGTACATTAGCGCCGGGCCGGGAAGTGCAGGCTGCTCAAGATTAATTAGTCAAGAGATGTTGGTTCGCAGACTAAATTGATGTAAATTGTGTTTAGACCTTTATTTACAATTTTATAATCTAAATATGTACAGCAAAACCTAATAAGCCATTTTTTTATCTTCATCTTTGTTCGAAGATAGTTATGAACAAGGTTGTAAGCTTTTTTGAAAAGAAAACAATGGCCTGGAAAAAATCGAGACGGCTGGCAACGCTGGTTTTGTTAATTCTATCTGAAGCATGACATAAAAAGCAATCAGAGTCCTTTATCTATCCCGTAAGTAAGTTATTGTAAAGATCTCTTTGGTGTATGGAAAAATTAAATAGTCAAATAAAAATCGACATTCTTGGCATAACATACGGAGAATCTACGTAGTAGAGAAAAATTATTTGGCCTATTTGCAATACATGTTACAGTAACAACCAACATTACGGCAACACAATATAAACTTCAGAAACGAAGACAAATCAATTTTACAATTTTCTAAGATCGTGGTGATCAAGAAATTATTTTTAAGTCAATACCTATGTCTAGTTTTTAGGGTTTCGTACCCATAGGGAAATGACAGGACCCTACTAAGAATTCGCTGTCCGTCTGTCTGTCAGTCAGTCCGTCTGTCCGTCAGTCTGAAAACCGGCAGTTAAAGTTTTCACAGGTAGTGTATTTCTGTTGTTGCAATAAGAACAAATTCTAAAAACGGACTGAAATAAATATTTAAGGGGGCTCCCGTACAACAAACTTGATTTTTTTGCATTTGTTTTCTCTATCTTAATAACGACAACTGACAGACACTTGAAATATTCTGAGAATATTTAGTTATATATTTACTTCTGTCTTTAAACTTTGTAAAATGTCAACATTTTAATTAAACAAAAAATGAATTTTGTAAATTATAGAAATTATAGAAGTGTTGTGTGTGAAATAATGTTTGTAATTTGTATTATGTAACTATAATTGAAATAAACACAAGCCCGCTGAGTTTCTTCCGCCGGATCTTCTCAATGTGTGGCCGCGTACCAGTCCGATAGTAATTGTAAGAAAATCGACTTACAACATTTTTAGTTATAAATAATTATAATTTTAAAATATTTGCACACCAAATCATGGTAGAATATGTTGGTAACTTAATCAAATTTTAAAAACTTGTAACCGTGGGGGGTTCTTTTCTTCTGGCAAATAAATAATTTCTTTCTTCTTTCTTTAAAAATAATTAAATAAAAATAAAATAAATATTTAAGAGGGGGTCCCATACAACAAACGTGATTTTTTTCGTTTTTTTATTGATATTGGTACGGAACCCTTCGTGCGCGAGTCTGACTCGCACTTAGCCGGGTTTTTTTTACCAAACTGTCATTTTGTCAATTATTTAGTTTCAAGTGAGGCATTTCCTAATTAATTGTATTTATTTTTATCTAGGTAAATAAAGCACGTCGGATTTATTTAAACCAACGAAAATATGAATAACACCAAAAATAACGTAATACATCGATTTCAACCTGTGTTATTTGAAGATCAGATACTGCGGTGACTTCAAAGGTGAGAGTTAATAGGATTTCCCCAAGTTTGTATGCTTCATGATGTTATCGCCGGCATCCATCTGGTAGTTCAGAGACATTAGCCTATCTATCAAAGATCTGTTGAGCTTAGAAGAGGCGTAATTTACTAACCAAACTTACATGTATTTGAAATTTAATACCAATTTATTTTAAGATTCCTATTTCTAATCCTCTCCTGTTCCCCGTATTGGTCCTGGGCTCCTTTGAAGAATAGACCAACTGCCGTTCTGTCAGGCAGGTCGTAAAAGGCGACCGGTTGGCTATACAAGTCACTACCATCGTGGCTACTAGGTGGTAGAGTTCTGGATTGTCTCGCCCGGGTTTGGTGCCAACGCCTTACCTATTCCTGCCACAATAGCCTCAGTGCTTGTCACTGTCGTGTTCCGGTTTAGACGGTAAGGTAGCCGGTAAACTTATGCATGTGGCATTAGACCTCGCCATAGGATAGCAACGCACCATTAACACCTATGGTGTATCGTCTATAGACGATGGTTGACACTTTCCAGCAGGAGACCCATCTGCTTGTTTGCTATCTTATGAAAAACCACCAACCTACCCCTCGTGTAGGCCTGGGCCGCCTATAAAGAATAGACGGCCTGGTCCCATCTGGTATTCTGTGAGGCAGTTCGTAAGAGGTGAACAATTGGCTATGCGGATCACTACTACTTTGACTGCTAGGTGGCAGAAAATTCGATTGTTCCTCTCGGGTCTGATATTACCGTTACCTACCTTTTACTGCTACAATAACGTCAGTGCTTGTCACTGTCGTGTTCCGGTTTGGAAGGTAAGGTAGTCGGTAAACTTTTTTCTGTAACATTAAGACTGCGCCATAAAAATACCAGCGCAACATTAACAACTTTGGTGTCTATAGGCGATAATTGTCTCTTTACATCAGGAGGGTCACCTTCTCCTTTACGTCTGTCTTTTTTACATCGGACTCGCGCACGTAGATTTCCGTACCATCATCTATAAAAGAAAATTACGTTTGTTGTATGGGAGTCCCCCTTTAATATTTACTTCATTATTACTTAATTATTTATTTTGAAATATACAATAAAATTTTTGTGAAAATTTAAGCGTCTGCCTGTTACCGTTGTTAATATTGAGCAAAAAAATACGAAAAAAACACGTTTATTAAATTATTATGTTTTATTATGTGTAAAAAACAAATTATTATGTTATTTGTTTTGTTTATGTGTGAGAGCAGAATTGTTTTGTATAGATATAGCATATATGTACAGTCTTAAGTTATTGTAAGTGTAATAGTACATATTTTACGGATATCCTACTCTACCTTAAAATGTTGTTCTTATTAACAAAGGTTGTCTGGTAGAGATCGCTCTTTGGCGATAAGACCGCCTTTGTGTACTTTCTTTAAATTGTCTTTAAATTATTCGTACTAAGCATGTATTTTTACTGTAATTATGTGCACAATAAAGAGTTATCATTCATTCATTTATTGTATGGGGACACACCCCTTTAATGTTTTATTTTTTATTTTTAGTGTTTGTTGTTATAGCGGCAACGAAAATAAATAAATTGTGATAAAATCCCTTCTAGCCATCCCGGTTTATGAGATACAGCCTGGTGACAGACAGACAGCTTAGGCTTAGTAATAGGGTTCCGTTTTTACCTTTTAGGTACGAAACCCTAAAACAATGGTATCTTCAATATCATCTTTAAAGAGCTTACTCATTTTAAAACGCTGCAAAGGAACTGAAAGACCCCTGATATTGCAGATGTTCATAGGCGGTGGTGTTAACTTACCATCAGGCGCTCCCCCTACTCGTTTGCCTCTAATGGTTGTTTGCGTTTTTTCATCGTTCTGCAGTCACACGAATGACGGCGTCGCCTTTTTCCAGGACTTGGCGGCCCGGTTGAAGGCTTTTTTCTTTTCCGATACGTCCTGGGCCTTGCGGTGTCGAGCATCTGCCCAGGCCAGATATGCCTCATGCTTTAGCGCCTCAGCGCGTCTACAATCAGCTCACAACCAGGGTTGAGCTTTACTGGACATGGCTATGTCGGAGAAAGTATAAAATACTCCATTCCTTGCCGCAGCAAATCTGCCACAGCATCCGCGCAGGCCGAGGAGTCTTCAGAAAAAAAGCAAACAGGCCGCCATGGATAAGACACAAAGAAGAAATGCATCTCTTCCCAACCTGCTGTCTTGTATTGCCACACATGTCGGGAGCCCTTGGTACTGGGATCGAGCGGTGTGTAGAAAGATACAGATTTCACCAGACAGTTATCGGATCTGCCAAGAGGCAAGGAAATCGCCACCAAGTAGCGGTCTAGATCCATAGTCTGCAGAAGGTCCAAGCAATTGGCTGTATGACACTCAACGTCAGGAACCCGCGTCGCTCCTAGAACCAGCTGGATGAGATTGAATGCTTTAGCGAGTTTACGCATCTCTCTCCCAGCAAGGTCAGTGTACTGGTATGGGCATAGGCACTCCTGGTGGTGGGCATTGAAATCTCCCAGAAGCACTAGCTGAGCGGAATGGTATTTTGTGTTGATCAGCATCCGTCGTCTCACTTAGGTACTGTAAGTCCGATCGTCTCTTGGTCTCCGCTATGCGCTCAGTAGACACAGGCATAGAGAAGCTTCTCTAGACCTGTGTCCATCAATGACCATAGTACGGATAAGCGGGGTTCTCCTGGATACCAGAGACGCCGACAGCAGATGTCGTCACGGACGTACGCGCACACACCTGACCGAGATTTAAAATTATGCTCCAGGTTGTAGCCGAGATAGGTTAAGTACGCCAAATCAGACAGACATCTTATTTGCGTCTCCGTGACAAACAAAATACAAGGTTTATGAGTCCCCAGGTATCTCCAGGAGTCTACATACAGAATTCTGGGTATTCTCCTACGAACGAAGGTGACTCAGCCCCTAATGGTGATAGTTCTTAAACATTTTCTGTGATACAATAAAACGAGCACATATTTTTTCAAAACTTTATTTTTTTACAACAAAACATATTGATACAATTTATTATTAGCGATTTACAAATGCACGATTATTTAGTTTTGCTATAGAAAATATAACAACATTGTTCTGTCATTAACGATTTAACACAACTTGTAAGGTGAATGAATTGAAAATTGTCTTATTTGTATATTATGTACAAAAAAAAAAATAACATAAACTATTTATACATTATAGTTTATTCTACAAGTTACAAAAAGATAGGCGAGACACAAAATCGTAGCGAAGATTACAGCAGACTTAAACTGACGAGTCTTTTCATTTGAATTTAATGTTCATATTCAATAAGGTGCTAACAAAAATCAATACCATTCCTTTCACATTACGAAAATGAAAACTATTAACTTTTCCCCATTTTGATGTTTTATACGCAAAGTAACTTTAGAGCTACGTGTTTCGTAGAGGCTACGTAGCAGTGCTACAAGTATACGTCACAACAAGACACGAGAATACTTATAACAGTAGCGGAGCCCAAGATGCTAAATTGGTAGTTAATCGAGTATCCTAGGGACGTATTGGATTTTGTAGATTAAATTATATGAAAAATAAAAAGGTTATAATATAATGTTTTTCATTTTAATGGTGGGGAAAAATCTACAGATAAAAAAATGTTTAAAAAAACTGTGACATGGAAACACAAAATCGCGTCAGATTAAGGTATGGTGGGTTAATTGCCAGCTAAAATTTATAAAATCTGCCGATTCACGTGTAGCGTAAGAGAGTGGGAGGGTCACAAAGTTGCAAGGAAAACGTTGTTTTGACATTCTCGAGCGCGTCTTTATATTCTTTTATTATATAGAAAATGATGTAAGAATAAAGAAATAAATATAATCTGACAATTTCTATAAGAAATAATTGGAATTGTAATTTTTCTGGCCTAGTTTCCCGCATCTATAAAAAAGGCTATATTATATTTGGTGGTCAATCTGATGCGCTCAATTAATTGCAAAAATCCCCTCTTGGGCTCCCTTACTATAAAGACGTAACTGTGCTAATGTAAAATAAATTCCCATGGTGGTCTGTGTGTGGTCTGGACTTTTTTTGATGAATAGACAATCTAATACTCTGACAGGCAATTTGTAAAAGGCAAGCAAATCACTGCCCGTGTCACTACCATCGTGTCTACTAAGTGATAGAACTCTGCAAAGTTTCGCCCGGATTTTGGTACCACAGTCTTAACTATTCCTGCCACAATAACGTTAATAATTGTCATTGTAATATACCAGTTTGGAAAGTAAAGCACCATTCATATTTTTGGTTTGGATGGTTACTGTTTCAATCAGCAGAACTATCTGCTTCTTGCTATCTAATGACAGAAAAAAACTAGCTGACCCATGCAGCTTCTCCCGCGAGTAGAATTTATGTTTTAGCTCCGCAAGGGTTGATTTTTGAGAAAAGCCTATTTTTGACCCCGGGTATTAAATGCGACCATTCCGAATTTAATCTTAATCAATTTAGGAGTTTAGCTTTACAAGCGTAACAAACGGTTAGGCAGACGGACAAGCTAACAGAATTTCGCATTTATAATATTAGTAATCTCCATGACAAATAACATCAAAATGGATTCGGCGGTTTAGCCGTGAAAGCGTCACAGACAGACAGACAAACATACAGACGGACTGACAAACAGATTTTCGCATTTTTATTTATATTATGTTAATCCATATTAATATTATAAATGCGAAAGTTTGGATGTTTGGATGGATGTTTGTTACTCAATCACGCAAAAACCACTAAATAGATTTGAATGAAATTTGACACACAAGTAGATGATGACCGTACAGTGATATAATAGTACATAGGCTACATTTTATCCCGGAAAAATAAGATGGTCCCGCGGGATTCACCAACAACTTTTATAATGCACGCTGCACGCTACAGTTAGTTATTAATATAACAGTATGGCTAAGATCGTAAATTTGAGAGAATAATATAGTTACTATATGTATAGCTGTCACTGAATATAACCTTGACATTTGTATGAGATTCATGAACTACGAACTAAGATCAATGCATGGCCATGAGTTATTTTTAATAGCACCTTATGCAATTTATCAGTTAACACTGTAAAAATACTAAAATTACAAAAACAAATCAATGTTTGTTTTCTGCCTAACAAAAATTCATCTATTATAAAGGCAGTTCTAGATTTTTTTTTAATTTTATCAATGCATTGCTCTTGTAAAAACCTGAAAAAATGACTAACTGCGCTCTTAGTCATTTACTCCCTTACGGGTGAGTTGAACATAAATTACAGTAATAACGCATAGTTTTTGTTAACACACGACTCCATTTATAAAAGCTCTTTCGTATTGTTTGTATTATATTTTCATATTCATGTGAAATTCTTTTGTCTGGTTATGTAAATATTACGTTAGTTTTTTCCATAAGAATAGCTTTCGTCACACTTCTATATTATTTGTGTATTTATTGTAATGGTAAATGAAGAATTTAGTGAACTATAATATATTTATTAAAAAGATAATTCTGATAATTTTTTATACTATTCCCAACTGAAGAGTGTTATTATTTATAATTTGTATTAGCACAGTATGATATTTTATGCGTAAAATACGTTTCTTATGCAATAACAGTTATTCTTATCATTACCCATTTTTAATACTTATTTTAGGTTAGAAAAAGGAAACTCATTGGGTTTACGATTGTCCCTGTATCTGACATTACATTTATATAACAAACATAAAGCTATATTCACAATTATTCGCTTTACCTTCTTATTTTTTTACTTATGTTTTTACTTGTATTAACAAGCTTATTTAAGACAAGTAAAAAACACGAACACCGTTTTATATACTTTTACGTATAATATATTTATACAACAGTTAATATTAATGTTTAACGTTTTCCTATATCTCCGTATTTTTCACAAGTTACCTACTACATCAACTTGAAACGTACTGAATTTTAATCGTTACATGAATAAAAAATCATGTTTTGCTTTGAAGCTTTTGTTTGGAAATATGAAGTTATTTTCATAAAACAAAAAAGCTGCTAGACTCTTGCTTTGTATCTGATGTACGGGTAAAATATACTTAAAGTTAGCATAGACACAAAATTCAATTTATTTGTATCGTAGAAGTATTAATTATATTTCTATAAAAAAGTAGTGTGATGCTAGAGACATAACTTGTACTTCCCTAATTATTTTAAAGAAATTGTTTTCAAGACACCCATATATGTCTAGTCGTAAATCAACCTCTATATCCACGGCAGCTCTACTTGATATGACTAGTAGTGCAAATTTATTTACAGCAATATCAATATACACATTTAATTTTATTTACATAAGATTACTTATTATGTCTTAACAATAACTAAGAAATTGCGAATAAAAATTAATATAAAAAAATTTTCCAGTCACGTTGATATATTTTTTTGCTTTAACTTTAACATTTCGCCAATAACTTTAATAAGGGTGTTAACAATATAAACATATATTTTTTAATTTATTTTGTTACAAACTAATATTGCAGGCATCTTTTTCCTTTTTCATGCTAATACATGATTTTTACATATTCCAAGTCAGTCAATAGCGACAAGGTCCCAGTTACCTCAGTCTTCTTAAAACTGGATACAAAAGAACCACATAACAGTTCACTTTCATTGAAAAATATGTTTTCAACGGTCTTGGGAGAAAAACTACTACATGTAGTTTTGATGTATAACATCCACGCTGCATGACCATGAGTTGTGATTTTCCACCAAGAAAACTATCTTGTTTTTCAGCTTACAATACAAAATTAGCACTATATTTTAACATTATTATATACTACAGCTCAAAATGTTAAAACAATTATAGTGCGCTGTCCTCGAATTCATGCACGCACGCATAAGTATAAACATCGTTGTATTCGTTGTTGTTTACATTAGTTTTGTTTTGCGACGAATAATTATTTAGGCATGGAGTGGAGTCTACACTTGTAAAATTTCATTGTGTGGTTTGTGACCGTGTCAGCATACCTAGATCATCCATATTTAGCTTAACATGTCCTGTAGCGATGCCACGTAGTCCAGTCTGTCGTCATGTCACAAATGTGGAAGCACCTTAACGCTGTATTTATATTTGTAACAAGGTATTTGGATAGGGCAGCGAATAGTTAAGTTAATAGACCTAATAATTAAATAGGCCTATTTCCTTCTCATATCTTAAGGCATAACATAGCTAGGTAACTATGGGTATATTAATTAAGTCTTGACGTACTTATTATATAAGCATAATAATTGTATAACAATTGTAACATCTCATTTGTATGATGATGTATACAAAGAAATGGCGTTGGGTACATATTTGGTATTTGGGACTTTTTATTCCATTGTCTGATTTGAAAATATGTGTAGGTAGTTATATCATTACGCTTAAGAAACAAAATTATAGAGTTATAAACAAAACCTCTGTCCGATTCCAAAAAGGGTAGTTTGATGACTGGATTAAAACAAATAATGAAATAATTCTATTTATGAAAATAAAAATATTATGTCATTTTAAACGCTCGTATTTATCCTTCAGCTTCCCTAAAATTTGGGCACAGGCATCAGTATTTCGCGTCGATGGATTTCATGTGCTTTCTTAAACTTTGTGTGGTTTTGGTTATATTTAAAAATAACAGTAAAATTGCGAAGAACCGACATTCCATTTCCTATATATCCGGAATCCTGCATCATATCTTCACTAAATTAAAATGGTACCACTAGGGGAAGTATACCTTTTAAAACAAAACAAAAATTGTTTAAATTGGTTCAGGAGTTTTTGAGAAATCGGTATACATATAGAGGGTTACTTTTAAAGGTTCGGCCAAATTTTCAGATCCTATTCAAAATCGATAATATGTTCGATTTATGAAATAAAAAAATCGAAATTCAAAATTTAATTATTATCCGACACAAAAATAAAACGGATGGACATATTTTCAATTACGCAAAATTCGAATTTTACTATTTTAGTGCCTTTAAACAAATTAAAAGTGACCGCGAAAAATGTATTTAGAGCGACATATTACATAATAATTACTATTGTAATTATAGGTAGATGTAAAATGAAACACTGTCAGCTTTACAGAGTTCATTCACAAGGCTTGGTGCAACCAATTCATGAATTTATTGGAATATTTTAATCGAAAATTTTTATAATAATAATTTTATAATAATAAGACGCACTTTCAATTCAATATTTAGTTCTTAATTTTAAAATTTGGCCAACCCTTAAAAGTAACCCGGTATAAGTGAGGTTCCAACCAATCGTTAATCTTTTTGAGAATTTCGTTAAAAATAATCACATCAAGTAATGCCTTTGACTATCGGCCAGAGTTTTTGTTGCTCCCGACGTACAAGCACATGTAATATTTCGACATAAGGTTAAATTAACTTTAAATTAATTGAAGCAGTTGATATCTGTACAGAGTAGGGAGAGGCAGAGCGGTCACGCTCGGTGCGCCGCCAGCGCCAGCGCCAGCGCCGCGGCCAGCGCCACCCGCCCGCCGCCGGCCCCCGCGCCCGCCCCCGCGCCCCACGCCGCCGAGGGTCACATCGTCGTCGCCGGACCTGCAAACGGGGACTCTACAGCGCCATCACCTTATAGTAGCGGAATTTCGCGTTTACTCGAGCGCGTCAGATTAATATAGAAGGGTACCTCGCAATACTGATGAGGCTCTCCACCAAATATAAACTTATATAGAGGCGGTTAACTAGAGCAAAAAAAAACAAAATTCCAATAAATGGCTCGTGGATATTGTCAGGTTACACTTTTTTATCACTTTTACATCATTTCCTGTATAATAAAAGAAAATTCAGACGCGCTCGAGAATATCAAAATAACATATTCTTTACTAATTTGTAACTATCCTACTAAATTATGCTACACTTGAATCGGCAGATTTTTATAAATTTTAGGTGGCAATTAAACCACCATACCTTAATCTGATGCGATTTAATGTTTCCATGTCAGTTCTTTTTAAACATGTTTTTTTTTATCTATAGATTTTTTCCCCGCCATTGCAATGAATAACATTAAATAACCTTTTATTTTTCATATAATTTAATATACAAAATCTAATACGTCCCTTCGACGCTCGGGTAAATTACCCATTTAGCATCTTGGGCTCCCCTACTATTACCGCTTAAACAAAACAAGCATGCCAATCCGATAGCACCCATAATTTATGCCTAGTAGTCACTATCATTGCGACTATACGTACTAAGTGTAATTTTCTTTCAGCAATGTCTCGCTCGATTTTGGAAACATTACATATTTGTCACATTAGCAAAAAAGCATATCACTATCGTGTTCCGGTTTGAAGGGTTTACTTTTTTTTTTGTTTCAAAAAAAGGTTTCATGTAATATTACATTTCTGCCAGGAACCAATGCACTATTTACATCTTCGGTAACAAATATCGATTGTTATCTCTTAGCGTCCGACGAATCATCATCTTATTTCCAAAATATGATATTCACAGGAAAACAAATTATCGAGCAATATGGACAATAAATAGATTATTAACGGTTTTAGGGTTTTAAGAAAAATGTTATTCAGACATTAATGCGTTTATACCAGATATTCATACAACAGTTTAATATGAAAATCAATATGAAAATCAATATTAAGATATTAAAATATATTTTACTAATTTCATGCCATTTGAATAAAAGAGGCACCTTAACAAATTTCCTTATTTGATTTTGTATCCGTTTAATCCATTTAAAGAACATATTTTTTTACATGATAGTCATGTAAAAAAATATGTTTTCCGGTGCAATATTAAGTCTGGAGTAGCCTAGCGTCGTATTTTATAACCATTTCTTTAAAATATAAGTCAAAATTTGTTTGAAAGAAAATGCGCTTACAATTTAAAAATGCCAAATCACCAAAAGCAATCTTGAAAGCTTTTTACTCAATCACGATCGCTTAATATCGTAATATAAAAACAGAAAAGTTATTCCGGCTTCGAAGCTTTAATGTGATTTCCAATTCGTCAGATTTGCTTCAAATAGATAATAGTAAGTAGCAATTTGAATTCTTAGTGCGAGTTACAAGTTCAAACGATTTATTCGACATTAATATTCAATTTAAAATTCAATGATAATATTATCTGTAGTGAGGTTTCAAGTGTTATATGTTTCTATAAAATAGAAAATCAGAGTGTTTATTACTTAACATCGTAAAAATTTAATGCGAAGATATGCTGTTTTAAACCTTATTAATTTAAAATTATAAGAGACAAATATTCTTACACGCGTACTTATTGGCGTACCTACAGACGATGTACCCTCCGAAAGGTAAATGAAATATACCATAGACAAATAAATCATTACCGAGGTTTTGCATTTGGTGCTGGCTGAGCACGATGTAAGGATCTTCTAGTCCTGGATCTTCTATGACTCCGCGATGTAGCTGCTCTAGGTGACCTTCCACATCATCTGCAAATGAGTTTCTTATTATTGATTGTCAGTTTATTTCTTTACCTATAATATTGTTGAATATCAAATTATCAATAGAGCTTTATGTACTGGTTACCGCTCTATATTTCGACTCAATGACATACAATTAATTTAGGTTACATAGAAACAATAGAATTAGTTATACACGCACACATTGTTACAGTTGCAATTTTATTTAATCATCATTTCGTTATAACTTTAATAATAAATCAGTGTAAGTAAGAATTTCATTGGATTTGTCTCGTACACTGACTCTCCCTCACATATCTTCTGCACTCATCTTAAACTGTACACAAACATTACACTTTAAAATGTCTGTCGTTTAATTTAATATTTCGAAATCAAATATACACTTAATTTAATAAATTGACAAAATTCGTGGCGTGGGCCACGCATAATTTGTTTCTGTGGTTGCCTATCACAATAATGCAGACTAAGAAAAGGGCTTTTGCTGTTTTATGCTACGGCAACTGAATCTAAATTAATTGCAGGAAAGCAAAGAGAAATCACCGGGACTAACGCTAAGATGATGATTGAACCTATGTAACGTCAATGACGGATACATCCGAGCCACAGGTTCACCGCCTACAAAAGCTTCTCCAAGATCATTTTGTTTATAAGTCAGTTATGACTCATAAATTTGTAAAGTCTACTTAACAAGATAGTTTGTCTTTTAACTTCATTATATATACCACTTCCATGAATTTTTTCATTCCGCCAAAACTAATCTTTATCTAGGAGATAAAAGACATTTGCTTGTAACAAAAATTGGCACTTATTTCACAATCGGATCCCTCAACAGAAAAATTATTTTAACAAACCTACAAAACTTTTAAAAGATCTTACCAAAAATATCCCATACTTTAGGGTACATGAGAAAAAAATAATATCCCCACTTTGCATATGGAAGAGGTACCGAAAAAAATAATTTTCAAGATTTTATTTTACCACTTTGTCGGCGTGACTAATATTTATATTTATACCAAATTATAGCTTTCTAATACGAAGGATCTCTGCTAGGCTGCGGACGGTACGATGAATAAAAGTAACAAAAATTTCAAAACTCCAAAAGTAATTTTTGGAGTTTTGAAATTTTTGTTATTTTTTTAGGAATATTTTATTTCATGAAAGATGTTTTGTTTGATTTCGAGTACGACTACAGAAAACTTAAAGTATGGTAACATAATATATAAAATAATCATATTTTCACGTCGAAATAGCGAATTAATCCACTATGATCACCTAGGTGATATCACCTGTGTGATTTAATTCTACATGTTTGTCTCCTCTAAAATCACCAGCCGCCATATGAGCTGGGTGTTCAGATTCCACATAAGCAATTTTTTTTTATTTCCCCCTAATCACCTGCGTTAACTTTTACTAAAAACCGACTTGCACAAGATAAACCCTTATTGTTATTGGCGTTTTGTTCTTACTTGTTTGTCTCTCGTATTAAATCCCAGTTTAGTACGTATTTTCTTTATTATAATTATTATTATCTGTATTTCACTTATGGTAAGCTTTGCATAGAGATATATATATATAATCTATGCGAAAAAAAGGCGTATAACGTATCTATGAGTGCATATATCCTCTTCATGTATCTGTAGCTCATATATTTGAGTTGTTTAAAAATCTAAACCTTTACTTAGTTACCCATATTAACTTTACCTATATTAACACTTAATATTTTACCTATATTGACAAAGGACGTGGCAAGGAAAGCCGGCGCTGTGCGTTGCTATGCACTTCATTGCCGTTCCTTCCAGAAAGATCTTTTCTAGAAGGGTGGAAACATATAAAAAAGGAATATGAAAATTATGAAAACAATGAATGATAATCACTTGATTGATAATTATTTATTGGAGTACAATTTATTAATTATCTTTTAAAAAGCGTTTAAACAATTTAACGGACTTTTTTCCAAAAAATGGCCTATTGTAATTTGTCCCTCAAGTACAGCCAATTGGCAGTCTACAATATATTGTTCTTTATGTAATTTTTTAATTTGCTTTTTTGTAATTTTGTAACTTTCAGGTTTTTGTTTAGCGAATTGTTGACATCGCACCATATAAAATGCCGCGTCCTTTCGTAAAGCGCTGAGAAGATGCACAATGTTATTATTTTTGCGACGCGTTAGATTATTTAGTTTGCGGTGCCATCCTTCCAGGGAATTGTTGGTGCGAATTCTCTCACGCCACATGCACCAAATTGGAATCATGGTATCTTTCATCTAAAAATTTTTGAAATATTTTAAAAAGTCATGTACTGTTTCATAATTCTCATATTCCTTTTTTATATATTTTCATACAACAAATCTTTCTGGAAGGAACGGCAATGAGGTGCATAGCGACGCACAGTGTCGGCTTTGTTTGTCTTTATTTAAATTTAAAGTCTCTAATTTCCGCCACATAGATTGCGCAAAATGAAAGTAGCAGCCTTTCATGGTTATTCCTGGGAAAACGGCAATCATGGCTTTTATCGCCGCCATCTCAAAATCACTCGTGAACTTTGATGGCTTCCAATTTGAAAATTTCAATTTCACCATTTCAAATAGAATGACATACGCTTCATATGTCTGATGTGACATAAGCGCGTACATTAATGGTACATTCTTTGCCCAGGTTAAAGTACTTCCCATACCACCGTGAAGTGAGTACACCTGCTTAAAGGGCTTCGGATACACTTTTGAA
This sequence comes from Apodemia mormo, assembly GCA_036924255.1. NCBI lineage: Eukaryota > Metazoa > Arthropoda > Insecta > Lepidoptera > Riodinidae > Apodemia > Apodemia mormo. The sequence continues at coordinate 1,582,077 of JAUPFN010000009.1, read as the reverse complement.
GTTCCATCCCCAAACATATGTTTTACCTGCTTTATGTAGTTGAAAACTTCATGAGAACAAAATAATATCACACGAATACCATTGTGGTTGTGGTCAGCCAATACGAATGAAGCGAATTGTTTAGGCACTCTTACTTGACTTGCATCTGTATAGACAAGTTTATCGGCTCCATAATGTTTGTTTCTGGCCTTATACAGTCCAGACCTCATTTTTTCATACGGTGGAATATTACATGTGAAGTCCAAACCCTCATCTTGAAGTTCAGTTATACATTCATTGTAAATCGTGGGTATTGGGATACAATCTGGATTAAGCACTTTTTTCTTGCAAATGTCAATTTTATGTGCTACAATGTTTTTCGGCTTATCTTGTTTACACTGTTCCAAATGATCTGTTTCTTTAATTAGTTGGTCAGCCTAAAACAAATTCTAAATTAAAAATCTTCCAAAGTAAAAAAAAAAACAAAGTGATGATTAATAATATGTACCTTAATCGTAACGGATCCACGGCACTTCTTTATTATGTAGTTACAGCATAGGACAGCAAAAATAAATGCTTGTTCTTATAGAAAGACTGTATGTAGATATGAAAGATGTGTGGTGGTGGTGGTGGTGGTGGTAATAGTTAATTATATCGGTTTATTACCGTTTGGTACGGACTACACAACTCTATCACTGCAAATTCTCTCATTAATATAATTTAAACGTGGTTAAAACTTCCACAACCGACTTCCGATATTTTGTATCCCTGGATGAGATCTTCGATAAATCTATATAGGATCAAATGGAAATATATTTTCACTGTGTGGGTCTGAGCTGAAGAATAGACCAACTGTCGTTCTGCTAGGCAGGTCGTAAAAGGCAACCGATACGTACGGTAGTGCAATTAGCCAATACTTTTTACCAAGGTGACTACTAGGTGGTACAGTTCCGCAAAAACTCGCCTGGGTACCACTACCTTACCTATTCTTGGTGCAATAGCGTTAGTGCTTGTCGTTGTCCTGTTCTGGTTTGGGGGATAAGGTATACGGTAGACTTATGCATGTAGCATTGCCTTCCTGCCACATGGATAGCAATGCACCATTAACATCTTTGGTGTCTATAGGTGATGGCTTCTCTTTCCATCAGAAGAGCCATCAACTTATTTCCTATGTTATGGTATAAAAATATATGTGATCAAATGAGAAACATTCAAAAGAAAAATGTTCTTAGTCGGGCTAGACGAATTGAGAACGACTTAATTTTATCAAATTAGTTCAAAAAATCAATGCCTCTTTTTAATTTTTCACAAAAAATATTAGTTAAATATCTCGTCCAATTTCCTAAGATAAAATCTTAATCGTTTTCATTAAAATTTTATCGTCTAATTAATTCAGTTGACAGCTTCACTAGCTGATAAATAATTTAATAATCGAGGGAAAAGACATTTTTTGCTAAAGCCAATTTATTTAAATGATGCCAGACATTTATTAAAAGTATAATTTTTTTAAACTAAAGGAACATCAACATACTTTTCTAAAACAAAAAAATAGTCAACAAAATAAGTCATAATTGTATTAACTGCTTCGATTTCTTTCTATTCAATAATGAAGTGTTTCTGGAAACTTGCAATCGCTACAAAACTACATCACGAGAACATAGACATAAGTTGATAATATCCTCAGTCTTGCTATATTATAACATCAACTCACTGCTTAGGTAGAACGTTGCTTGGCCTTAAGGCTAGACGGACGTTGATTCAATTCCAGGCTTGTCATAAAAAGTTTCTTCGTTTAAGAAATTTGCTAGCACCACAGCTAGGCTACAGATATGCTAACTTTCAGAAAGCCTCAGAGAACTTTACAGAGGAGATGTATCTGGTATGGAGTCACGTTGACAGTTTTGAAATTAGTCTACAATACACGTGAGTAACATTTCTAAAATATATTTGACCGTATTTAAATCCTTAAATGTATAGAATTTTCATCTTTAGGATTACTGTTCCTACGATGACCATGTTAATTGAACATTACTACACTAATTTTATTGAAATTTACTATGTGGTTAAGAGGGTACCGAACCTTTATAGCGAATCAATATCTGTCATTTATGTGCTCTATATATGTGTGCATATAAAGCCAATGGTATAGTTATCACATCACATACGTATTAAAAATTATTTTTTACGCAGGGTTGCCACTCCTTATTAATTTAAAAGAATTAATAAGGAGTGGCAATTCTCTCTTATTAATTTCAATTCTTTCTTATTAATTTAAAAGACCAAAGCCTGACGATGCCTTTGATGTGAATATAATGTTTGGGTAAAAATACCTCAAACATTTTTACTTACACCACCTAAAACTAATTTAACTGATTTAACTACTTAAATATCAAGGTCACTTACATAGTTGTGTAGTAGTCGGAGCAGCCGTAGTCGTGGTCGTCGTGGTGGTTGTGGTCGTTGTGCTTGTGGTGGTTGTCGTCGTAGTTGTCGTCGTGGTTAGCACTGCACATAGTTTACTACAATCACTTTTAGCCAAAATTTACACATTACAATTTTATTTATTTAAAATAAACTATCTGACTCGCGCAGCTTCGCCCACGAGTAGATAAACATGTAATTTATACAGTTTTTTTATACTAACTTTCATCCTCTTTTTAGCCTCTTTTTTTCATTTATTTTTTAATCAAAAGTATAAAAAGAAACATTAAACTCTCAAGCATTGCAAAAACCAGCAGATTTGTCCGCAAGCTTGTTTAGCAACAATAAATATATATAAGACAATGGAAAAGCACGATGAGCTTATAGTAGTGCATCAAAATATTCAAGGCTTTTCCAGCAAAGAATTAGAAATTGAATTATTTTTAAGCAAATTTAACATAGACTTGTTTTGTGTGACGGAACATTTTTTTAGAAACAAACAGAATATGTTGTTTAATTTTAAAAATTACTACATTGGTAGCATATTCCGTCGAAGTACCCTTAATCATGGCGGTTCTCTTATATTAATAAATAATAATATAAAATCTAGGGAACGTAATGACATAACGAGTTTATCAATAGAAGGTAATATTGAATTGGCATGCGTCGAATTGGAACAATATATTGTAATTTGTGTATATAGACCCCCAAAATCGGAACGCAAGCATGATAATTTTTCAAATTTTGAATCAACTATGGATGACATTTTAAAAATAGTTTGTAGGAAACAAAAATATATTATAGTGACAGGTGATTTTAATGTTGACTTATTGAATTTAAATTATTATAGCATAAGACTGACATCTCTTTTTAAATCGTATAATTTATGTAATATATTTTTAGAACCCACTAGGATCACACATAACTCAGCTACCTGTATTGATAATATTTTTGCAAATTTGCAATGTTTAGAAGGTCATGTGATAAATTGTCTAAAGTCAGATCATTGCGGGCAATTAGCTATTTTCCCAACTTGCACGAGAACGGAAAAACGCGATCTAATCTTTAGACCAATTACTACCAGAAATATTGAAAACTTCAATAAAGTTTTAATTGAAGAATTAGCGATGTTAAATTTCAACCAATCAAGCGCAGACCAAGTATACTCAAATTTTTTCTCAATTGTAAAAAAAGAATTTAAAAATTTTTTTCCAACTAAAACTTTAACACTTAAAACTGGTTTCAACTTTAACGAATGGGCTACTCCAGGAATTTATAAAAGCAGAGATAGAATGTTTACCTTATATGACATGAAAACTTATATTCATAATGAAGAATTTGTTAATTATGTGAAACAATACTCAAAAATTTTTAAAAAGGTTTGCAAAACGGCAAAAGCATTATTTATTAGCAAAAAAATTAAAAATTCTAAAAATAAAATTAAAACAACTTGGAACATAATTAATGCTGAGACAGGTAATAAAAGACAATTTAATGACAAAAACTTTGAAATATATTCAAAGAAAGGATTAGTAAAGTCTAACGATGAAGTAGCTAATGAATTTGAAACTTTTTTCACAGACATACCTTTAAAAATTACAGCATCAATAAACTCATCTCCTGAAGTTGCTGAAAATATGCTAACGAAAAATCTTTAAAAAATTAGTGCAAAATTTCACTTTAGACATGTTCTACCTCAGGAAATTGTAAAAGCTTTTAAAAGTATTAAAATAAAACAAACTGAGGATCTTTGGGGTATGTCAATGAAACTAGTTACAAATATAATATGTACAGTAGCATCAACTTTAGCAAACATTTTTAATCAATGCATAGACCAAGGAATATTTCCAAGCCTACTTAAATACAGCAAAGTAGTGCCATTGTTTAAATCCGGTGATAGCAAGGATCCTAATAATTTTAGGCCAGTAAGTGTTCTACCAGTCTTTAGCAAAATTTTTGAAAAAATTATGCTAAATCAACTGCTTCTTTACTTTAATATAAACAATATTTTTAATGTTAATCAGTTTGGATTTACAAAGGGGCTCTCAACCACTGATGCAGGCATAACATTTATGAAATATGTTTTTGAAGCTTGGGAAGATTCTCACGACGCTATTGGGGTATTCTGTGATCTTACAAAAGCGTTTGATTGTGTTGACCATAAAACATTGCTGTTAAAACTAAAACATTATGGCTTAACAGGAAATTCGTTAAAACTAATGTCATCTTATTTAGAGGGCCGAACTCAAAAAGTGCAAATTAATAAAGTATATTCATCGGGAGCTCGAGTATCAATGGGTGTGCCACAGGGATCGATATTGGGACCATTCTTATTTTTAGTCTATATAAATGATTTACCATTTGTGATTCCTAAAAATTCTAATGTTGTTCTTTTTGCTGATGATACATCATTAATATTTAAAGTAAAGCGACAGACACAGTACTATGACGAAGTAAACAATACGCTCATCGAGTTGAAGAATTGGTTTACTGCTAACAATTTGGTATTAAATGCAAAAAAAACAAAATGCATGAAATTTTGTCTTCCTAACGTTATTTCAGTCCCAACGAAAATCTTTTTAGGGAAAGAACAGCTAGAAATTACAGACAAAGCTCTATTTTTGGGCATCACAATGGATTCTTCGTTTCAGTGGACTAATCATATCAATATTCTATCAAATAAACTAAGCTCAGCTGCCTATGCAATTAGGAAAATACGTCAGTTGACAGATGTAGATACGGCTAGAATTGTATATTTTGCATATTTTCATAGCATCATGTCATATGGCATTATATTATGGGGTAGAGCCGCAGCCATAGAAAGTATATTTATTTTGCAGAAGAGAGCTATTCGAGCTATTTATAATTTACGTACCCGAGATTCCTTGAGGGACGTATTTAAAAATATAAATATAATGACGGTTTACAGTCAATATATCTATGAAAATATATTGTATGTTCGTAAAAATTTCACTGAATTTTATAAAAATTCTGATAACCATAGTTATAACACGCGTCAAAGAGATAAACTTGCAGTTCCTAAATTTAGATTGACAAAAACAAAAAAGTCATTTCTGGGGGACAGTATACAATTTTATAATAAAATTCCAAATCACATACTCGAATTACCTGACAAAATGTTCAAGACTGTCATTAAACAAAAATTAATGGCTAAGGCTTATTACAAGTTGAATGATTATTTAGAGGACGACTGGACCAAGTAATTACAAAATTATTTGTTATTTTTATTGTTGTAAGTTTTTTTTAAAATAATTATTGTTGTATTTAATGTTATCTAGTTATGACGGGTATTGTTTATTAATAGTAATTGTTCTAATAATTATTTAATTTTGATAGGATTGACATTGGTTTATTATAATTTAATTATAATTGTTATAATATATGTATATTACGATGTACAAATTGTCTTGTCAAAATTTGAATGTTATCTATTATTTAATATCTGACGTTCAAAAAGAGGTTAACATTAATCCTATTTTGAATAAAAAAGTTTTGACTTTGACTTTGACTTTTAAATCTCTTAACTAGCTCAATAGTAGGGGAGTCCAAGATGCTAAATGGGTAGTCACTTAAGCGTCTCAGGGACCTATTGGATTTTGTAGATTAAGGAAAAATAAAAGGTTATATGTGAGTGGTTACGCAAAAAGGGACCTGAAGGGATTGGAAACGGTTTTTTTTTTTTGATAAATTCTGATTCTATGGTCCTTCATCTTTGTTTTGTTCTAATCAAAATAATTTTAGGTGCCGTAGTTTTTTTTAAATGATTTTTTATGTAAGCCGAGGCAGTTTTGAAAATATTACACCTTATACACAGCGCACACTAGTTTCTTTTTCTAGCGCGCACATAAAGACAAGTAAAAGACGAATAAATAAGTCACCAATAATACAGCTATCGCAAACACGTGCTATTTCTCACTGACGAAGTCGCTCACTAACGACACTAACATAAAACACCCCGCGCCTCTCTCATTTCAACTCAACATTTTAAACGTGATTTACTCGAAATCAATTATTTTCCCTTGAGGTCCCTTTTTGCGTAACCACTCACAATAATGATTTTCATTTCAATGGTAAAAGATAAAAAAATGTTTAAAAAAAATCAGTGACATAGAAACACTGAAGTGCGTTAGATTAGAGTATGGTGGGTTAATTGCCGACTAAAATTTAGAAAATCTGACGATTCAAGTGTGGCGTAAGGGTGTGGGAGGGTCACAAAGTTGCAAAGAAAATGTTGTCTTGACAGTCTCGAGCGTGACTGAATTTTCTTTTATTATGGAGGAAATTATGTAAGAATTACGGAAAAAGCATAATCTGACAATTTCCACAAGCCGAAGTTATCTTAATATTGTTTTTTTTTTCTGTCACAGTTACCCCCTCTATAGAAAGGGCTTACATTTGGTGGAGAGCCTTAATAACAGTAAGCGAGGTACCCCCTCCTCTGTTAATCTGACGCGCTCGAGTAAATACCAAAATCCCCTCATGGGCTCCCCTACTATAAGGGTTTATTTTAAAAAAAATGTTTACTTTATGTTATACTTTGGAAATTTCATTAAAATCGGTTCATGGATTTAGCCCTAAAAACGTAGCAGAGTTAGCAAACGTAGCATGTAACAGAGTTTCGCATGTAAATATTATATGTATAGTATATTTTTATATATACTATATATTATAGTATGGATTAAATCTAGCATGTATTTGACTTTTGATAAAAGTATATTATATCCTTTAACTTTAAATTATTTAGAAACAAATATTTCAAAACCATCCAATCTAACAAGGAGTGCCTCCAATCCAATCTAACTAGAAATAAGGAGGTTATCCTTATTTCTATACTCCTTGTGTAAAATAAGAACGTTCAACATAGCCGAATTATATTTTTTTACAATAAAAAATAATTCGGCTATGTTGGCCGTATGTAAAAATGTAAGTATAGCGTACGTTGAAACTGCTCGCTATAGAAACATGAATTTAATTTTTTTAATACATCTTTCGAGAATTTCAATACAGCAAGTTTATATTTTTTTAAAAATCCTATTTTTTAAGATTAATTTTTAACATTACCATCTCAGACAAAACAAAGGCCATTGTGGCCAGCCTTCTTTCTGCAAAATCTTATATGAAACTACTGTGATATACTCGTAACTAAAATAAAACGTAGTGTAAGAAATGGGGCAAAATATCTATGGTCTGAAAATTAAAAGAAACCCCAGCGGCACAATAGTCCACCCACGTTCACCATACTTTTACCCACGTCAGTAACACACAAATCATGTAGGTACTCAACGCAGGTTTCACTTCTTATCCAAAGCATCTTCAGAAGAGTCGAATAGGCCTTAACTCTACAATGGGTGAAGTATTGATGACAAGCATATTGTTGTGAATAATCTAGAAAAGTGAAGAGTGTGAACACTAAAAAAATCTAGAAATAAAGGAAAGAGATAGCTGCTTCTGTCAATAAACAATATCTATCGATAAACAATATTATTTACTTCTATTTTATAGACACCGTTCTAGTCTCACTGTTCTTTGAAATAAACAATAGGTGTCTGTAGTAACAAAGATAGCCCGTTGAACTTGTTTATCATTTTTAACGTTTCATTTATGTGTTAGGGTTTGATATGATGTTGGTAACTTTCCATCAGAAAAGACTGTTTAGTGTTTACGTTAAATCACACTTCACTAAAACATACCAGGTAAAATCAAATTTAGGTCTTTTTTTTCGAAATGAACTTAAGCAGTTGCTCCAAATGACCGTTACTGCGAAACCGGGCGTTTTGGGCGAGCAGAGTGCTCAGCCAGAGTTTAAGTTAAGTGGGCTAAGAGCCCGCCCTAAGGGCGTCTCCTGTGAGACCAAACCTCGGCTTAGGACAGTATCTTGACGATTGGCGAGAGAGTAAGTGGCATCAGGATTTCGACTCGTCGATGGCTCTTGACCGGAGTCTCGGGTGTTGGCGGGTCGAAATAGGAGGCCGAGTCGCCGCCTGCATGGACCCATACGTATACAATTTACAAGAAAACAGTTATTACCGCAATGCATTAATCGATCAGCGCCATCTATACTATACTCTAGAAAAGAAACGTATAGTTCTAGTGGAACGTTCTAGTAATATAAGGGTATCTGACAGTTGTAGGTATGTATTGTCGAGTTAGCAATTGGTGGTAATGTCAGTTTGCCGATAAATTTGTAAATCGTCTATTGACTTTAGGTTCAATTTAATTACCACGAAAGGGAATAAGATAGATATTATATTTTATGCAACATAAAATAAACATAAAAATAAATACAAAACAAATAATTTAAATTTTATGAAAACAAAATAGATGTCGCAAGTGGGATTGGAAACATCATTGAAATATTTATTAGCCAATATGATAACTTATATGTATATGTAATAACTTATATGTATTTCTTCACTCGTAAATATTTTATGTTGCGCATTATTTATTACATTCCCAATTTCTACGAGCGTATAAAATTAAAATAAAATATTTGTGACTGCTTTAGCTTATTAGTAATAATAATATGGCTGAGACAGAAGTTTAGCTTGGCTTTTTCTGCGATAATCATAAAAATAGTATTTCACGACATGATTACAATAACCTCATTTGTCAAAACTGAGAGACACGCGTTTTACAACTCCGGTATTCTAATATCGGCTAAATATTTTCATATTATAAGATAACAAATCAACATTAGATTCTTCTAATAAGTCTAGGCCCGCTATCAATTGGTCTCCTGATATTTTGCAAGGCAGCACGTTTGAAAGGCAAACAATGGGCTACATAGGTCACTACCATCGTGACTACTAAGTGATAGAGTTTTGCAAAATAGAGTCTCGCCCGGGTAAATGGTACCAACGATTTATTAATTTCTGTCACAATAGAGTTAATACCTTGTTATTGATGTGTTTTTGTTAGGCGTTAAAGTGATCGGTGGATGCATGTAGCATTGCTATCCCGCCAGACAGATAGCAACGCATCACTAGCACCTTTGGTATCTACTAGCAATGGTTTCTTTTTCCATCAGGAGAGCCATCTGCTTGTTTGCTATCTAAAGATGCATCAAAAATGTGGCAAAAGACCTCGCCACAAGATAGTAACGTACCATTAACATATTTGATGTCTATAAGCGATGGTTGACTCTTTCCATCAAGAGACTTCCATGACATGTCTGCCACCCACAACCCATCTGCTTGTTTTATATCTTATATTATAAAAAACCACCCAAGTGCCAGTCGGACTCGCGTATATAACGAACGGCACTAATTATTTACTTTATTTTAAATAATTTATTCATTTATAAAATGTTTATATAACTAAATATTCTGTGAATATTTCAGGCGTCTACTAGTGTTCTACTACTATTCTGACCGCCCCCGAGTGGTTAGCGACCCTGACTACGCAAACGATGGGGATCGGATTCGATCTCTGACGGGGACAAGCATTTGCGTGATGAGCATAAATGTTTGTATTTCCGGGTTTGGGTGTTTATCAAATATATTCCAGTAATCATATATGAATTTCTATGAATTAGTATCGTTGGCTAACACCCATAACACAAGCAAATAATTTGCTCATTTGGGGTTAGATCAGTAAGTGTAATTTGTCCCATGAATATTTACTTATTTATATATGTATATATAACACGGTTCATGAGATACAGTCTGGTGACAGACGGACAAACGGCGAAATCATAGGGCCCCGTTTTACCATTTGATTACGGAAAAAATAGAAAAAGATACAGATGTCATTGATATTAGTAATGCGTTGGCACTTACATGATTATATGAATGTCGTATGCATAAATTTATCGGCTAAGTCTTAATATGCCAGTGACAAGTATAGATTTACGAGACGTTAGAGAACTCTACCGCCTAATGACCACAATGTAAGTGACACATTTCACCTTATTTGCCTTTTACAAAATATCTGATAATAGGGCTATTAATTTAAAAAAATATATATAAAAAAGAATAAAAATTTAAAGTAATATTAACTCTATTCTTTGCATAAGTCGCTGGAAGAAACTCTGTTCTTTGTAGTTAAACGCCAATTCATCACGGCTCATTCGTTTCGTCGGCTGACGATGTAGATAATGTAAGTAATCTGTATCATTGTATTTGTGTAATACGAGGCTCAAACTTAACCCCATGATTTATCATAGTTTGCCAGGCTAACCTCTGAGGATTGAATATAATTGTGAACAGGTACTATATCATACTCAAGTCGTAAGATTTGACAAAAAAAACTAATTGTATGCTCAGTTGTTTGAGTGATTAAAAATTGTGGGTTAGAATCCAAACTGGGACAAATATTTGTGCGATGACTATAACTGAGGGAGGAGGGGGGTTGTAGATGAACATGTCGTCAATATAGTTTTTATAGGGTTCCGTACTCGTAGGTTCTATACAAACGGAGCCCTATAATTAATAAGACTCCGCTGTCCGTCCATTTTTTCATAGGTAGCGTATGTCTGTTGCCGCCATAACAACAAAATATACTTTATATTCACTTTATAAATAAATAGTCTAAATTAAAATGTAACAAATATTTAAGGTTCTTTCACATCAAAGGTGATTTTTGCCCTTTTTGTAGATAATGATAGGGAACTCTGTGCGCGAGTCAGAGTCACACTTGGCCGGTTATATTCATATAAAATTCCATCGCATATTGCAGCCCGTAAGGGGTTGATTTAAAAAAATAGTCTGTATTTGAACTCGGATCTTCATCCTTCTCTATGCAAATTTCATCAAAAAGGTTAAGCCGTAATAAGGATTAGGCGTGAAAGCGTAACAAACAGACAGACTTTGCATTAATAATATTATACTGGAATGAATTTCTGCGTATTAGGATATATGACTGACTCACATACCACATTAGGCTAAGTTTGAGATAAGATAAATTCGTGAAATTATTCTAGCGATACATGTTTCATAGTAGCAGCAGCCCGCTGCATAATAAAAGGTTTTTGTGCATCCCGAGCATATATCTCGTTTGTCCGGGATAAAAAGTAGCCTTTGTGCTATTCCAGGTCATAATCTACCTGTGTGTAAAATTTCATTCAAATTCGTTCAGCAATTTTTGCGTGACTGAGTAATAAAGATCCATCCATACAAACATGTAAACTTCATCAACATCCAAACATGTAAGCTTTTATAATGTTAAGCAAAAGATACACATAAGTAGATATTCTACTCGTGCGCTAGTGAGTAATCAGCGGTAGGTTATTTCCACGATGTAATAAACCGACGAGTTCTACGTATTATATAGTGTAACCCACAAAGTGACAAACTAATTTTTACACCAAAAAACTTAAAATACCGTATATTTCATAAAATATACAATATTTATCGCAAAATTAACAAAAATATTTCTAAGATTCTTTAAAATTTTTTTTATCATGAGTTTACACTCGTAATGAACAAGCGTATGGCTCTTCTGATGGAAAAAGACAATCATCGTCTATAGACAACAAATTCTATGGTAATGGTGATTTGTTGTTCTTGTGGCGGGGTCTTCATGCCACATGCAGTAGTTTACCGGCTACCTTACTCTCCGAACCGGAACACGACAGTGTCAAGTATTGACGCTATTGCGACAGGAATAGGTAAGGCGGTGGTACCAGAACCAGGCCAGACCATGCAGAATTCTACCATCTAGTAGCCATGATGGTTGCAGCTCGTATAGCTAATCATTCACCTCTTACAAACTGCCTAGGAGTACGGCAGATTGTCTGTTTTTAAAGGGGGCCCGAACTAACACAGTCAATTTCCTCGTATTGACTTATACAAATGACTGATGCAAACTGATTTAATAGCTTGCATTATTTACCAATAAATAGAAAACGTATCAAAACTATTGCTTTGCCTTTATTCTTTTCTGAATTTTAATTCATAAGATACCGTAAACTAGTTCTTCATTCATACCATACGTGTTTTAGTACCCTAGAAAAAATAGATCACAATTTTTTTTATTTCCTAAAGTATTATTAATAAAAATAAAGTTGTACATTCATTAGTTTCTTTCTTATAGAATTTAGATTCAATTTAAAATTCCAGAAACTATTACAAAAGCAAAGTTTCTTATTACTAAAGTAAATTTAATTTAAATCTATAGCAGTTTAACATTTCAAAAAACCTCTTGTTGCCGGGTTCATTAGAATAAGTAAATTAAACTAAATTAAATAATAAATTATTGTTATTTTTAATTACATTTATATTATATTAAATTAGTCAGAATAGGTTAAATATTGTTAAACTCCATTAAATATGTCCAGTCAAGAAATAAATAAATAGAATTTTCATGTTAATATTATTAATATATAAGAACGTTTTGATATTTTCAATTTATTAATGACTTTCAAATAAATATAATATAAAAGACATTTATGGAAAATTAATTATGTTTTTAAAACATGGGTATAAGTATTTTGATAATAAATTTTTATCTTGTAGTGATAAAGTGAACATAAAACCGCTGATGATACTTGACTTTGTATTATGTAGTTAAAGTGTTTCTTCTTATTTTAGTGAGGATAATATAATAACAATAATTATTATAAGATTCAAAATTTACTACGATTATTAACGCAATTTTAACATTTGCATGCCACAAAATAGGCAAAGTAGGATTAAAGAGCAGCATACTTTAAATGAGATCCAATTATGTACCCTATTTTATGCAAATAAAGAAATCATTATTATTATTATTATTATTATAAATAAAAAAAGTTTCATAACCTTTAAGTCGCTTTCTGAAAAGTTATAATTTGGCACTAGCACCAGTATACGTAGGACCTGCCAAAACGATGCATAATCTTAATATCTACTAGTTATTATTTTATACGTAAATGGGTATATTGTTATAAGACTCTTATCTTACAATGCAAGAAGAGCTCAGCCATCGCCTTCCCCTGATTATTTTCTACGTGACAGCGGTAAGCTCCAGCGTCTTCACGGGACATCTCGTTAACCAACAGTGTCAAAGAGTGCCGATATCCTCTTGTTGATTTGCTAAGTCTATATTTTGTTCCTGTGAAATTAAAAAGAAAATTATAAATTAATTTATTTTGAAAATTTAATTTATAATCTTTTGCTTAGTTTTTGCTTTTCACCGCTGTATCTTTTCCTACAACTATTCAGCAGCAGCAATAGCATCGCGTATTCCGAGTTGGAGTGTACTCTCTAAATCAACAGGTTTCTTAGTGCTACCTATATTCCTACCTATATCAGTAACAAGAACTGTTCTTGTTTTTGTTGTTCCAGTTTGAAGGGTTATGTAGCTTACATCTTCGCCTCGTTCGTCTAGATGACAATGCATCATTAACATCTTTAGTGTCTATGGGTAATGATAATATTCTTCCATCATAAGATGCATCTGTTTTATTTGTGCTAAAAATATTATATGTAGTTAACTTTTTTACCTCCTAGTGTAAACAATTGAATCAACTGGAATACATGAATCTACAAATATTTGCTATAGTGTGCTATATGGTGTTGTGTGCAACTTTATTCATTTATTCCTACAATTTTTACTACAACGTGTAAAACACATTTTAGTAAATATATAAATTAAAATGAAGTTTCAATAAGTGATAGTATAATAAAGCTCTTGTAAAGATATTTGTAAAAATAAGTGAGTTTACTTTCAACATGTTATTGAAAATTTAAAAATATTGTATATAAAATAAACATATGTTATATGTAATATTTAAAAATAAAGTAAATTAAAAATAAACATATTATAAAATCAAAAATATCATAATTTTTGATTAATCTTATTTCTGGTTATTTTTGGTTATCATCTTGCTCTTTCTATTTATTTTTATTCCTATAACATGCTACTTTTGTATAAAAGTAGGAAGAACATATTATAACTAAAAATAAATGATTATTTTAATATATTCTACACTTTTTATTTACTACAGCTTTATTGTGAAACAGTATAAGTATATAAGTGATAAAATATTAAATTATTTTAATAAATACTTCTTAGATATTGTATTGTCAAAGAAAAGTTACTGCATTTGTACACAAACCTGTAAGAGAACGTGATATTTTTTGATTTTATTTGTTTAAATAAATATTCGGGATCGTTACGGAAGTGGAAATACCATTTTTGTTTGTTCAATTCTCGCAAATCACCATAGCAATTAACATAGCGAATCGTGATTGAAATTCAAATGGGTTTAAAGATGGAGTAGATCGTTCATCATTCGGCCAGTCGTTAGTGTCATGTCAGAGTTTTGTTTGGCCGGTGGCCAATGCATTCGCCATCCAAGGGTGCCAGTTACGTGATGTCAATGATTGATTCCGCAGCTAAGAGCCAACTCGTTATTTGGTCATTTCTGTATCAAACTTTCATTTATATAAAATGTCAAGAGCGAGGCTAAAACCTGAAGAATTTTACAAAATATTCTTTTTATGACTTTCAGCATCCGTGAAGCCTCTCTACTACATGATTTTTATACATTGTTAAGTTTGAGATTTAAAATTTAATTTTTTTAGTTTCAGTTGTGTTTAATTTTTTAAAGTAACATTATTTTTGTTTTATAATTTTAATACTAATAAAATGGGACCTGATTTCTGACAAATAAATTATTATTATTATAAAAATGGAATGTGTGTGATTGTCACATGCGAAGTAAAAATAATTTTTGACTACTGAAAATTAATTCTTTGTATACATCCAGGCTCGTTTTTTTGAAAAATATATTCTAAGTATTAGAGAAAAGCTTATTACTTGCTGCTAGGCGTCTCGAAAAAGGCGAGAAATGGCTCATGCGTGTCACTAACGTTGTGACTATAAAATTAATGGTAAATTTCTGTTATATCTCGTCTGGGTTTTGATACCATCGCCTTAACTCTTCTTGCCACACTAATGTCGGTGCTGGTGACTGTTGTG
Organism: Apodemia mormo; assembly: GCA_036924255.1. Lineage (NCBI taxonomy): Eukaryota > Metazoa > Arthropoda > Insecta > Lepidoptera > Riodinidae > Apodemia > Apodemia mormo. Next base: position 1,566,753 of record JAUPFN010000009.1, on the reverse strand, counting down.
TCCTAGTTTGTGAGGTAAGGTAGCTTATAAAATTATGCATTTCATGTTCCATCTCTGCCACACGAATAGTAGCACGCCATTAACATCTCTGGTGTCAATAGGCGACGGTTGTCCCTTTTCATCAAAATAGCCATCTGATTGTTTGCTATTGAATGGTTAAGGCTCACTTCTGTGATTTTAACATTATTTTTTCTTTTTCTTCTTTGTAATTTATTAAAATATTAAGTTTGTAAAAGAATGTAATTACTAATTAATGTAAAATAACATGTCGGAAAAAAATTAGGGATGTAAGTAATAAGGGGTTTCGCATGGTGAATGGTAGCGCTTGTGTGCAACTGACAACAACAATGATTATATTTATCTATTGAAGAGCATTGTCTCCTTGTTATAAAATTTTGATGGAAAATAACTTTTAACTATTTTATTGATTCTGGCACTACGTTGCGTAATTCCATATTTAGAACGGTGAAATTAATTAAATTTGATATTATCCAAGCACTGTTCATGTGATCTCCGCGATGGCACCGAAAAAACGGCGTCTTTGTTTTCAATACCATTGCAGAGGTCATAATATCTAGAGATCTTCAAGAGAAGAGTGAACAGGTACCTTCTAGGGAAGCGCGTTCCATCTTAGGCCTCATCTTAGCTTACTATCAGACGAGATCGAGGTCAAGCGTTCACCTATAGATAATGAAAAAAAATAGGTCAGTTCGCGGATAATAGCAAATTTAATTAATTTCACCTTTTAACTAGTATATAAGACCAGCTTTTGCGTCAATTGCGATATAATCTAAGTCACGCAGATAGAGATTTTTTGTAATACACACACCTTAAAGTTTGTATCAAAATCACAGGCTACAAGAATATAAGTGGCTACACATTTCTCTTCTAACACCGTGTCGGTGTTAGAAGAGAAATGTGTAGCCACTTATATGAGCAAAGTCCTGTGTGTGTCAAATGCTTGTAGATATTATATCGTGGAAAAATTAAAATATGCTGTTGCTTTATCTTACCAAATAAGAAGCTAAGATTTGAAATATATTCCTGCAAGCTTAAGATAAGCAGCGCGATAGCATTTTATCGGCCCGTATTCTCTATATTTATGCCAATTTCCCTATTCTAACGTATTTGACACTTGATTCGATATGATACTTTAAAGGAAGAGAAAATTATCACTTTTACTGGACAATAGTTGTTTTGTCTACTGATCATAAATTTTGCTGTCATTTTATCGATTTAACTTTGTTAAGATATGTGATGATTGTTTCATAATAATAAACTTCTATTTATTTAATAAAATCATTCGTTTTATTATAAGTTACTTGAGATTATAAGTTAATTTATACCAATTTATTAATTTTATATAACATTTGCTTCTATATTTACCTAAACTTTATTGTTATTTTCAAAATATTTAAATATAAGTCATTTCTGTAGACAAAGAATTCTCTTTAGCTGACTTTATTTTTTTTGTATTTTACCTAGAGTGTATTTTATAACTATTGTATAACATGTCATGTATGAATTTGCATATAAATGACGTCGATAAGTGTTCCTATGTGTACTTACGTCGAATAAAATATTATTTGAATTTGAATTTGAGAACCTAGTATGGTTATTTTGGAGATGCTGGTATCAGCGGATCCATGCAAAAGATGAGAGCAGTATTCTATGCACGAACGGATTTGTACTTTATAAAGGTTGAGTAACTGTCCCGGGCTGGAATATGCTTCCTAAATCTGTGTTTCCCGACGAGTACAAGCTGGGAATGTTCAAGAGAAGAGTGAACAGCTACCTTCTAGGGAAGCGTGTTCCATCTTAGGCCGCATCTTAGCTTACTATCAAGCGAGATCATGGTCAAGCGCTTCCCTATCGATACTAAAAAAATAACGTCTACAGAATTTCCAGTTCACCACAATTCACCAGTTTTGCGAGAACAGTGGTGATCTCCATCGTTGCATTATACCGACCTGATAACGAATATCGACTATTTCTAGTTGATAACCGAGATCAACGGCTTTACGTGTTCATCCGAGGGAGTGGTAACATACCACCCGCCAGACTTCAAACTGCTACTGAGATTTTGGATTTTTGGGAAAAACCTCGAACGTTATTAACACTTTTGCCCGACTCAAGGATCGAACCTGGGATTTCATGATGTGAGCCGAATAGGCTATCCCCTAGACCACGAGGCAGTCAAAAAATAGGATATAAATTTAAACCTAATTGTACCATAAAAATATTAAATACAGACATTAGAGCATAGATATCAAAGTTTATGTTTTAAAAAAGCAGCATTTTACCGCCGCAGAACGTGTAAGACAAGGCGCGTGTCTGACGCCCGCATGGTAACCATAGTTATTGAATATTAATACACTCATTTTGTTGTTTTACTATGAAATTAAGAAATGTCCCTTTTTATAATATTTTTATCAGTTGCATAATATAACTATTAAATATCGTATCCTTCGATGTGTAGTATTTTACCAGTCAACCCGCGTGGTCACCCATCGTAGACATAACGACAATTAACGTCTGCTTGACTGAAATGATCGATTAAGATCATCTAGACACATAACGTTAACAGCTCTTCTCGGAATATAATAAATCATCGTTCAACAATTCAGCGAAATTCTGAGCAGAATATATTTTACTATATTATGTGTTATACGACGAGCTATGTATATAAACTGAGCTGGGATCTGTTTTGTTTCCCAACAATGGTTGGCAAGTGCTCGCGTAGACAAAAGCATAAACAAATAGAGAAGGGTCTCGTCATGTTACGGAACGATATCGTTACCGGAAAAAACTAAGAAATTATGTGAAACACACAATTCTATTCGTAAATTTTATTTCTGTGACTTCACTATTTTTTTTTCAATATCATAAGATAGCAAACAGTCGAATGGTTCTCCTAATGGAAAGAGACAACCATTGTATATAGAAACGAAATATGTTATTTTTTAACTTCCCGCTACGTAGTACGTAGTGTACGTAGATAGGAAGTTACTGAATTTGCCCCGATTTTCGAAAATCGAGTTTTCGTCTCCACTATTTGAGATCCTAGGAATCTTTTCCGACTATTTTTTATTTGAATTTTGACCGCCTTGTTGGTCGAGTGATTGGCGACCCTGACTACGCAATCGACGGGGCTTGGGTTTGATCCCTGACGGGGACAAGCATTTGCGTGATGAGCACAAATGTTTGTATTTCCGGGTTTGAATGTTTATTAAATATATTCTAGTTAGATAGTAGACTAACGCCCATAACACAAGCAAATAATTTGCTTACTTTGGGGTTAGATCAGGAAGTGTAATTTGTCCCGTGAATATTATGATTTCCATTGACGCTATTGCGGCAGGATTAGGTAATGTGGTAGCACCAAATAACCCGGGTGAGATGTTGCAGAACTCTACCACCTAGTAGTCGTGACGGTAGTCACGTGTATAGTTGAACTACACCTTTTAAAAACTGCCCATCACACTTCAATTTCTGTTAGCCCCAAGGCTGAGGAGCCTTTTGTACAATTTTTTTCAGTGTACAATAAATTTTAAATTTATTAATAAACTAGCTGTTGCCAGCGACTTCGTTCGCGCGGACTTCGTTTGCTCTGCACAGCATCTAGTCGCTAGGTGATAGCGTGATAATACGTAGCCTATATGTTGACCCGACCTGTAAGTAACATTCATGCAATGCAAAAGTAAAATTCAAAAATTCAATTTGAAGTAAATCCATGCAGTACTTTTTGAGTTTACTCCGGACATATATACAGACAAACAGACAAACAGATAAACAGTCAAACAGACAAAAATTCTAAAAAGTATATTTTTGGCTTCGATATCGATTGTAGATCACGCCCCAAGTATACTTTTAAAAAAATATTCAATGTACGTTTTGACTTTCTTACGATTTTATTATATGTATAGATAAACTTAAGAGCATACGCGAGAAGCACTTAGCGCGGTTATTCACCGCATCTGATCTGGATCTGAGAAAATACAATTCCAGGAATGTTATACCGAAATGGGATGTTGCTTGCTATTTAAGTACCATTGTGGTAATGACTCCGTGTAAATATAAATATAAGGAAATTAAGCAAACTATATCGAACGAATTTTATATAAACCTTAGAGCAAGAGCAGAGTGCTTACATAGTTATTTTCCTATTGTATGTTTTCAGTCTTTTCAAATTTATTTTTCATGGCTTTTGGCCAACTACGGGGCCTGTCCGAAGTTTAAAATATATCGATAATAACAATAATATAATAATATTCACGGGACAAATTACACTTACTAATTTAACCCCAAAGTAAGCAAATTATAAATAATATTCTACACTTTTTATCGTCGGCACTTGGTGAAACTTTAATACATAATTTATTAATTGATAACATTTGTACTGTTTCACAATAAGGTAATAATATTGTAGTAAGTAATAATATATTATAGCTGTACTTTACTTATTGTCAAACAGTACAAGTTTGGCTATATTACTAATAATATACTACGTCTTTGGAAAAGTCTTTGGAAAAGTAGAAAAATTAATTATAAACAGGTTAGTATACTTTATATATACTTCTCATAGTCATAGTACAAATCAATTCGGAATCAAACCACAAATTTCAACAGTTGATGCCATGAGTCATGCTTTGAATATTATAAATTCTGCTAAAAACAAACAAGAAGAAGTTTTAGCCATCTCTCTAGACATCAGAGCCGCATTCGATTGCGTTTGGTGGCCTGGTATTTTTGGCAGACTTAGACAAATAAATTGCCCAAAAAATATATACCAAATTCTCCTTAACTACATAGAAGACCGAGAAGTAGTCATAAATTTTGCAGAGAGTTATGTCAAAAAGACAACGTCTAAAGAATGTGTACAAGGATTTGTATGCGGGCCTACTATGTGGAATCTGATCCTTGATACACTACTAATCATTACACTACCAACTGGATGTCATCTACAAGCATATGCAGATGATTTATTACTTATAATTCACAATAAAAATACACAAGACCTAGAAGACAACGCCAATTTAGCGCTTAAAATCATCAATACATGGGGGGAACGTAATAAATTAGAATTTGGACCAAACAAAACACAAATGACTGCATTTACAAACAAAGCAACAAAATGTAAAATAAAAATGAATAACAAATCACTACAATTTAAAACAGACATTAAATACCTTGGATTAATTCTAGACAGAAAACTAAACTTTAACAAACATGTAAATCACGTTATAGAAAAATCGAAAAAACTTTATAATAAACTGATAACCTTCGTTAAACTTTCATGGGGAATTCATCCCGAAAGCATCAAAATTATATATAATCAAGTAATAGTACCAATTATATCATATGCATGCGGAATTTAGTACTAAAGTTTAAATAAAAATATATATATTTAACTAGCTTCTGTCGCTTCAAAGATTGTTCTCAAATAAAATCATCCAAGGTTTTCGCACCATTCGAACAGAAGTTGCAATTTCTTTATCCCAACTTACTCCCCTACCACATGAAATAAATGAACTCGCTGAAATAGAACTTGCCAGGATCCACAGAATATCAACATTAATTCCTGACAATTTACTAATCGAAAAGCCTACGCCCATTCCCGAAATATTACATCCAGCCCTAAGAGTCAATATCAGTTACAAAGAAATTACCTCACAGGAAGAGATTTTTCTCAACCACATCAAATAATTTTATACAAATTTATACTGACGGAAGTAAAATAGACGATAAAGTTGGCTGCGCCTACGTCACTATTGATCCTATTGTCAATAAAACTCATAAAATTATTCATAGATTATTTTATAAGAGAAATAATGTCAACTTCTTAAGGGTTAAAGCACACAACAAGATCAGAGGTAACGAAATGGTCGATGAAGCAGCAAGAAGCGCAGCTATACTGAATAAAGAACCAGATTATTATAACATTCCTATGAGTTATGTAAAATATACTGCAAAAAATAAATCAAAGCTAATGACAAAAGCACTATACGATAATATAGATCAAGATCATCATATCAAACAATTACTTCCAGACTTTAACAGCTTCACAAACTTTATAAATAACATTAAACCTATCTTTCAAATTACACAAATACTTACAAATCATGGCTATCACAAAGAATACCTTTACCGCTTCAAAATAACTGAAAACAGTAAATGCCCATATGACAATACAACCACACAGACAATCAAACACCTTATACAAAACTGTCCGAGATTTGAAGCATCCAGAAACCAACATTTCTTGCTTTTACAACATTAAATATCGCACCGTACCTACTAACGATATAATTAAAACGCAAACAACCATTGACACATTCACCAATTTAATAAACAACATAGTTAAAAATTTAAAAGAATTTAATGGGACCTAGTACCACACACACACCACAACCACAGATCTACATAAACACTTTGTCTATATGTTATCATAAATTCATTAACATTTTATTTCAATGTTTCATAACAACATATACATTAAAATATATTTTTATACTCTGCACAAATACATTTTAATTTTAATGATTAAACTATTAATTATAAGATTATATATATATATATATATATATATATATATATATATTATATATTATATATATATATATATATATATATATATATATATATATATATATATATATATATATATATATATATATATATATATATATATATTATCTTATTAATTTTTATCTTATAAAAATAACAAAACATATAAGAAAGAAAAAAACATGAAAAAAGAAAACAAAAATAAACAAAAAACAATCATAATTATAATTATATTTACCTTAATTTATGTTAAGTATGCATATACATGTGTGCGTTATTAAATAATCTGTAATGTTATACTAGTATAATTACAATATAATAATATGAATGGGTATGCAAAAATGAATATGCACATAAATGATTTATGTACATTTATGCATACGCATATTATATACAACATTAAAAAATGCGACGTGAATAAATACAAACTTGCGTATACTATGCAATAAATTCAGAAAATCATTCAAATTAAAAATATAATAAAAAAAAATAACAGATCTAGATGGATGCGGTGTATTCCATTTGCGCCCTTCTTTCTACAGCTTATAAAATTCTACCAAAAAAAACAGTACAAGTATTATTAATTAATAGCTGTTGTATATAAATAATATCACTATGCCATTTAAATTACTAAGTACTAACATTAGGAAGCATTTTGTTACTAAAATTTATGTAATTATATACAAAGTTATTAATTAATAATACTTGTACTATTTGACAATAAGTAAGGCATAGTTACTAACCAGCAACGAAATCCCATTTCGTTGTTGGTTAGTAACTGTAAGTACCCTAAGAATGCTCGTGTAATCGAAACCGGTTATAAATTAAATATAATTACCTTATTGTGAAACAGTACGAATGTTTTGTTGTCGGCAAATTAAACATTATATTTTAATTTTATTAATTATTTTAAATAGCTTAAAATCTGATGATTCTTCTGATGGAAAGAGGAACCATCGTCTATAGACACTAAAGATGTTGATAGTGTATTATTATCCGTGTGGTAGGGTAGTAATATCATATGAATAAGTCTACCATCTACCTTACATTCCAAACCGGAACACGATACAGCACAACTACCATTGACGCTATTGCGGCAGGAATAGATAAGCAAGTGTAGCATAAACCTGGGAGAGACGAAAATCTCCCCCCTTCATGTTGGTCCTGGGCTCCATTGAAGAATAGGCCAATTGCCGTTCCGCCAGGCAGGTCGTAAAAGGCGACCGATTGGCTATACGAGTCACTACCATCGTGGCTACTGGTAGAGTTCTGCTTTGTCTCGCCCGGGTCTGCTATCACCGTCTTGTGCTGCTTGTCACTGTCGTATTCTATTTTAGAGGGTGGGGTAGCCAGTAAACTTATGTGGCATGTGGCATTGGACCTCGCCACGAGATAGCAACGCACCATTAACATCTTATTGTCTACAGGCGATGGTTGACTCTTTCCATCAGGAAAACCATCTGCTTGTTTGCTATCTTATAACATAAAAAAAATCGTTTGTCTTTTAGGAACTACCTGACAGAAAGTCAGGTGGTCTATTCTTTATAGGAGGCCCGGAGCGACACTGAGTAGCTCGGACAAACACGGACTATTTAAATTAACGGTTAAACAGAAACGGAAATTACCGGATAACAGAAAGTAATTGACGACGTAACTCAGCTATAGTGTGTAATCTTCCGTGCAATTAATTCAAGTACTACTTCAGGGTATAATTCCTCGGATTCAGGCCGATAGCTGTGTGTTATAGCTCTAAGGGATTAATCAATTGGTATGGATTTTTTAGCAATATTTATTAACTTTTTGTTCAAACAAAACTGTAAATTCATGTTCGTCTTATTATTACAAAATGAAAGTGACGAAATATCTTATATATTTACAAGTGTGTACTTAGGAAATAGATCTATATTACCTTCATAGTGTTTTTTTTTTTAAATAGCTGCAAAGTAAAAGATCTCGATTTTCTTATTTTTTAATATTTTTTATTTCAGATATTTCTAAAAATTTTCGAGATATTTTCAAAACACTAAACTCATTCTTGCTTTAGTGAATTGCTTATAACTTTCAAGTTTTTTGTGTGGGACTAATAACGAATCGAATGACATCTTGGCCGTATTTTCTGAGAAGGATGTATGGAAAAATATATTCACGTCTGTATCCCCGAAGAGATATGCAGAGGTACAACCAGGGCACCCACGATTAGCCGAAGATACTTAGTCTCGCAATGTGATCGGTGGTAATTCTATCGCCAACCGACCACATACCTAATTCCGGGAAACGATGCTTTTATCAGAAAACTGAAAAAACATATTTTTGAACTCATGTGGGCAACACCGACACCGGACCAGACCACAGAGGCGATAGAATAATATTATGTAGAATTTTATAAAACGGCACACGTGAACTAGACCGATTTCCTCGTAGTCGCATTTTTAACGATAACATTTACTACGAGAATATTATCTACACGTTTAAGGTGCCCCATAGACCTACAATAATATTGTGCAATATTACGTATTTTGTAATATTATTGAAAGTTAAGGGGTAATATTGAATATTGCACAATGATTTAACGAAAGTTAGAGCAGGTTTAATTTTTATTGCGCATTATTTTTTCTTGCACTGTGTAGGCTTAATATTGCACAATATTTTTCGCTTCAGAGTTTGAAGCAGTCGTGTTCGGTCAGTCACGGTGTTTAATGTATGATCGAGTCGTAATCTTAAGCAAAATGGCGAGCATGAACGCTATAAAAGATAAAGAACGGGAGTTTTTACTTGAGTGTATAAAATTGTATAGAGATTTATTTAACAAAATTACCAACATGGTTGCCGCCAAAACTTCGTCATCAGCCATGTTGCTCGCTCGAAAATATTGATCAGACTGGTTTGTCAATTTTATTGGGTGAATTTATTGAACGTTTGGAGTCAAAGGGGGTATTCAATATTATTGCACAATAAAAGGATTGCGCAGTGTTATTGTAGGTCTATGGGGCACCTAAGCTTTCGTAGTTTTTTTTTTTTACATAAATTATTAAGGATTAAGGATCGTTCATCGACGCGATTAGACGTTGAATTATTTTCCCGATATTTTGATGCTGTTACAAGAACCATGATGACAGGAGAAAATATCCCGACAACTAATTGCGGTTAGATCCCGTTAATCCTTGATAATTAATTTACCATATTTCAATCAAAATATATCTATCATTATTTTTATATACTTTTAGGTTGTTGATCCTAAAATTACATAAAATATTAAGAAATAGTTATTTATCATTATTTTTATATATATGTATATACCTTGATATATGGTCCTTGATAATTAATTTGTTTGCAATCAATATACTTCATCTATAAGTATCATTAGTTTAATGATTTAAAATGAACGCTTATGCATCTTACATTTATTCTTTAATTAAAAAAGGGATTATTCATTTGAAAGGAGTTGAATATGATGCAATTTTTTTAGGTTCTGGCAATGGAAATAATTAATAACAATAAATTATGATTCGCATACAAAAATAACGAAAACACTACGGTAAATTGAATATAATTGAAAACTTACACCAGGTTATGACAATATAACTTTTAAATAAAAACTATATTTTCCCTCACGTTGGCCCGGGCTCCTAAGAAGAACAGGCCAACTGTCGTTTTGCCAGGCAGGTCGTAAAATGCGACTGATGCTATACGTGTCACTACCATCGTGACTACTAGGTGGTAGAGTTCCGTAACGTCTCGCCCGGGTATTTAGTATCACTTCATTACATATTTCTGCCGCAATAGCGTCAATGTTTGTCATTGTCGTGCTCCGATTTGGAGGATAGATCCGGTAGACTTATGTATGTGGCACCGTCACTGTCATACCGCCATACGAATATCAACGCATCATTAACATCTTTGGTGACTATAGGCGATGGTTTCTCTTCCCATCAGGAAAACTATCCGATTGTTTGATATCTAATGATAATAATAAAAAAACAATAACATATTGGTACATATTTTTGAGTCAAATAAATAGATAATTATTTTCAACTAACGACCCGCTCCGGCTTCGCACAGAAAACCGTGACAAATTATACACTTAAATCTTCCTCATGAATTCTTCTATTCATTGGTAAAAATTACATGATAATCCTTTCAGTGGTTTTTGAGTTTATCGTGAACAGACAGACGGACGGGGCCTAAGACTTTGTTTTATAATATGTATAGAAAAGATAACCAACATCTTTAATGTCCAATATTTTAAATACGCGTTTTTATTCGTGTTGCAAGGATGCTTACTTGTTATATTACCCTTCTAACATGATATAGCAACACCTGCATTATCATATTATATGCATTTATTATTTTTAACACATGAGATTTTTTATATTTAGAAATTATATGAATAAAATCCTTTTGGTTTGCAAAGTCGTAAAGTATAAATTACAATCAAACTTTGATTTTGTAAAAATATAATATTCTAACAAATATAACAAGCTACGAGTATCATAACGAGAGTAAACACAAAAGGCGAAATAAAATATATTGATTGGGCGCGATTGTTGAAATCGAAACAATAAAAATATTCAGAAATATTAGAAAACTCAATTTGCACAACTTTTCACTTACAATTTGTTGCAAACAAGTAAACTCTTTTAGAGACCCGCGTAAAAAATAAATAGAAAACGTAACGTAACGCAACTAACTTTTATTTAGAACTAGGGACCTGCACGCAATTCATTGCGTGACAATGTTTTTTTTTTGTGACTCACTCTTGGATAATAATACATTTTCCGAGAACTATATGTTGGATTTCACACTAACTGTCTACAAAACTTCATCTAAATCTATATCCAATTAGTAATATACATATAAAGACACTAGCTATGCCGGTGACTTCGTCCACGAGAAAAAATTATAAATAGTCCAAATTACTCCTTATTAAATCAACTATCTGCTAGTGAAAGTTCCATCAAAATCGCCCAGCCGTTTCAAAGATTCGCCGGAACAAACAAACAGAGAGACAGATAGACAAAAATTGTGAAAAATGTTATTTTGGTATATGTACCGCGTATACATACTTATGCAATTAGTAAAATGTGGTTAGTTTCATATTACAAAGAGACAATCCAATTTTATTCATTTGTATAGATAATGAAGAAGATATATTTAAAGAACGTACGTGGTGTATGTCTGTGTGTCTTTGAAAGATATAATTTAGAGGAGAGAGTAGAAATAATAATAATAATAATAATTTTTTATTTGCCAGAATAAGGTTACAAAAAGGTTATTAGTTATATATACATTGTTCTGCTTATTCTACCCTTATATTTTAGGCATGCAAATTATAGTTCTTTTTAATAAATAGCTGATTTAATTTACATTTAAATAATATTTTAGAAATTTTACATAAATTAACATTACTCAATTGTATTATATAAATTATTAGATATTATTCAATTATATTACATATATGTAGCATTATGAATCAATTAAATTATTATTTTCGTTTAGACATTTTAATCAATTTGTATAATTTTTGGTATTTTAACTTGTCTATAAAATATTTAACTACAAATATTTACTATTATTTATAATAAATTCTTCTACTGAGTAAAAGCACTTAGATAGTAACCAACTACTGAGCGTTGATTTAAAATTAGTTCCTGCTAATGATTTAATTTCTATTGGGAGCTTGTTATATATCTGTATACACATAAAGAATACGTTTTTTTTAAACATTGCCAACCTGCATTGTGGTATATATAAATTATCAGCATTTCTGCATCTTGTTCCTATTTCTTGTGCATTTGTTCTAAAGTAAATTGGATGCTCCTTTACAAATATACATATTAATTTTATATACATACACGGCAACGGTAATATTTTTAGGGCTTTAAAATATGGCTTACAACTTTCCAATGGCCCTATTTTACATATAGCTCTAATACTTTTTTTTTGTATTCGGAATACTTTTATGGCATCTGTAGAATTTCCCCAAATTATTAGTCCGTATGAAAGAACAGACGAAACATACCCGTAATAAGCAGATAGTGCTGCTTCTAATGACACCTGTAATCTAATTTTTTTTAATACAAAAACAAACCGGTCCAACTTATTACAAACATGTTCCACGTGCCCCTTCCAATTACAATTTTTATCAATAATGACACCTAAAAACTTTGTTGACTGTACTTCTTCGATATTTCTATTTCTATTATTTATATTTATACTTAACGGATTTTTATTGTATGGGAGAAATTGTATGCACTTTGTTTTATTGATATTAATATTTAAATTATTGTTATCTAGCCAGTTTATTACAGAATTTAAACTTTTATTAATTTTTTGTTCAAATTCATGATTACTACATTCGTTTTTACTCTCAATTATCAATGTGGTGTCATCTGCAAACAAAAAACATTTGTCTTCTGTACTAGTAGGAAGATCATTTATTCCACCAATAAATAATAGTGGTCCCAATACACTCCCTTGAGGGACACCACAATTATTTACTTGATATTCAGAAATGTAATATTTTTTTATGTAGGTGTTATTGTTAACCTTATTTACTCTACTTATCTGAACCGATTGTCTACGGTCTACTAAATAGCTTTGTAACCATTTATTTGCAACACCTCGTATGCCATATCTTTCCATTTTAGTTAATAGCGTGTTATGGTCCATGTAATCAAAAGCTCTACTCATATCCAGGAATATCCCACAAACATGTGATTTTCTATTTAGATTCTCAGTGATAGTTTTAACCAAATTAAAGCAAGCTAAAGTTGTTGAGCTTTTTTTTCTAAATCCAAATTGATTTGGTGAAAGAATATTTTGACAAGTTAAAAAAGCATAAATTCTTGAAAACATAGCCTTTTCAAAAATTTTTGACACAACTGGTATCAATGTTATGGGTCTATAGTTACTTATGTCACATTGGTTACCTTTTTTAAATAACGGTTTCACTATAGATTTTTTTAATTCACTTGGAAAATTACCTTCTTCAAATGATAAATTTATTAGGAAGCTGAGTGGTTCACACAAATTTTTCGCACATATTTTTATAATTTTTGTATTGATACCATCAAACCCAACAGCGTTTGTATTTTTTAGCGACATAATTATTTTATATATTTCTATTCGATCTGTTGGTGTTAAATAAATTGTATTTGAATTTCTTGTGATTGAAGTATAATCATTATTTTTATTTGTTATGTTATTTGTTAAGTTAATGAAATAGTTGTTAAATTGTTCTGCTATTGCTCTGGGTTGTGTGTATTCTTTGTTATGATATTTAATTTTTTTTATGTCATCCTTACATTGATTGGCCCCTGTTATGCTTTTTATAACATTCCAAGATGCTTTGGCTTTATTTTTACTATTTATTATGTGTTTATTGTTTTGTAGCCTGTGGGATAGAGCTATACATTTTTTTAGTATTTTATTATACTTTTTGTAATTATGCTTATTGTTTTTTTTATTAACTGCACTATGTTTATAAGTTAAGTATAGTTTTCTTTTTTTTACACAAGCTAACCTTATACCTTTGCTTAACCATTTGGTGTGCTGATTCTTATGTGTAATTTTTACTCTTATAAATGGAAAACATAAGTTATAGAATAGAAGCAGTAATTCATTAAAAATACTAAATGCCTTGTTTAACTCATTAGTCGAATACATCTCTGCAAATGTAAGTGCTGATATACAGTCACAAAATTTATCAACATTTTCTTTACTATAGTCCCTTTTATGTTCAAACCATTGATGTACATTAACATAATTTTTATTTGTTTGGAAAGTCAATGTCTGGCCAGTTTCGTGGTCAGACAAAGCGAGATAATGTATTTGAGCTTCAGCATCATGTATGTTACTAGCTATCTGATCAATACATGAATTATTTCTAGTTGGCAATTTAATATGCACATATAACCCATTATTACTAAAAATACTATTAATTTCTGCGACATATTTATTTTCTTTTAAAATATCTATATTCCAATCACCCGCAATAATAATTTTTTTATTGACATTCTTCCCTAAAATGTTAATTAATTTATTCAATTTCTCTAAGAATATAGTAGGATCACTATTGGGGGTTCGGTATATACATAAGATATATGTGTTGTAATTTAATAATTCTATGCCACAAAACTCAAATACATACGGAGCTGCCAGTCCTGGTATAGAAAGAACTTTAAAACTTAGGTATTTTTTCACTAATATGCAAGATCCCCCACGTTTTTGGTTTTTGCGACAAAAACATGCACCCAATTTATATTCATTAATAATAATATTTGACTGAGAGCCTTGCATAACAAAAGTTTCTGTAAAACATATTATTTCTATATTTTTTTTTGTTTACTTAAGTAATCTAATGCTACACAAATTATATTTGTTTTATTTAATAAACCTGCTATGTTTTGATGCAATAATGTTATGTTATGTTTATTTATGGGATCGAAAAAACGTTTTAGATGTGTGGACAGTTTTTTGGAAATAAAATGGTATAGTCCCTTTCTTAGGTGGTAAGTTTGAATCAAGTGTAATTTTGTTATCTGTTTCACAGGAAGTTTTTACTTTTAAATTTTTAATATCTTTTTGTCGTTTAAAATAAAAGGGTATCGTTCCTTTTTTAGGCTTAATTTCCTTTAAATTTTTATTTGTTAAATTTGTGTAAGACTCATTGTGCTTGTTTTTTTTATTAAGATAATTGAAGTTAATGTAAATGTTATGATAATCCTCTGTATTGATCCAATTGTTTATATGGCTTGTAAGGGTATGTAACATATATTTTTTATTCATCATAGGTGTATACTCCTGCACTATCCTTGACAGAAAATAACAGTTCTTGTAATTTTTACATATAGAATAAATAAGGTCATTCAATAAACCTGTGTTTATATAGGGATTATGTAACACTGGTACAATACAAACTTTAACTTTTCTTAACTTATACAAAACTACACTTAGTTCGCTTAACACTTTGTAAGGGTTCTTATCATTACTTCCAAATGACAAAATAATTCTGTCATTTGGTGCTAATTTATTTTTGAGTCCTTTAAAACAATACGAAAAAATTTCTTCAGTATTTGCATTCGGCTTTACTAACGCTGTTATTTTGTAACAATCATTCCACGTATTTTTTCTACTACTAATCAAGTTATAAGCTAATCCCTTTATCGTACTATCACCTATAATAAGAACACTTGCTTTATTCTTGACATTGTCTTGAACATCGTACATTGTCTTCTGGGGCAATTTATCTTTGTGGGGTCCAGAATCAAGTTTCATGTATTTATTTTTGTTTACACTGGTAGCCTCTATTTCTGAGTTGTTTTTACACAACTCGTTTATATTTTCCTTAACATTTTTTTGATTTTTATTTTCAGTACGGAGAGACAATTTTTTAATAGGGGTACTATTTTTTGATTGTCTCCGTGTGGTTGATTGTTTTTCTTTTGGCTGCATAGGAGTTGATGAGTTGCTGAAATTAAATTCCGATATTCTCTTAGACTTTAACAACAATCTCATTTTCTTTTCATTGGCATCAATTTGTTTTGTCATGCTAAAATTCTCCTCATTTAAATTATCAATTTCGTTATTTGCGATTTCTAATTGAAGTTTCAAGTTTTTAATCTCATTTTCCAGTTCAAGCACTAATGGGATATCCTCCGTAGATAAGTTTTGCATACTAGTAGCACTTAGAGCCTCCTCCATAGTAGTATCATAATCTTCCTCTAAACATAAGTCTGTTTTATTTTTGTTTATCATGTCGCCTTGTTTTTTTCTGACCGTAATGTTCTCGTCAAAACTCATTGTAATTAATAATAAGTATATATCTATTTTATTCTATACAGGCTATTATAATAGGATTTTCTATGTCATATTTCGGTTTAAAAGTAATAATATTAATAAATTAAGAAAAGAACAAAAATTGTCAATAATAAATTTCAATCAGTTCACATTTGCATCAATTTTACAATAATTTTAAAGTCAAACTTTCAAAAACAATAAAATAAATTAAAAAAAAAGAAAAAAAAAAACAATAAAATGAATAAAATATTATATACAATAATAATAATAATAAAAAAATAAAAAAAACAACAATTTTGAAAAGTCGACTTATGAGACTCGAACTAGTCGACTGAAGGCCGTATTAATTATACACAGTTCTTTGAACCATACGACCAGCGAGCCTTTGAGAGTGCAGCTGAAATTTATGTTCTTGTAATGAGTTTTAATGTTTTAAAGTTCTAATATACGTTATAATGACTCATCACAAATTGCATTTATTCACGTATCATTGCATTTCACACTTTAGTTTGTCAGTATTTTATTTTAAACTTTCGTTTTAATTTATTTAAAAGTTTCCTTTTATTTTTTTGTTACTTCACGATTCAATATCACCAGTATTTAGTTTTAAGCACATTGTGTTTGGATATTTCAATGTTCCAATAAAGCGCGTTCTTTAGTCGGTCGTCTGCGTCACTCCTTTACTCCGCAATATAACATATTATATATTTATTATATTGTGTACATTACTGCTCGATAAATCCACATTTATATCATCATTAGTCGTAGTCGATAAATATTCTTTACTATAATACTATATAGATAATTTTAATTTTACAGATAATAGTAGGGGAGCCAAAGATGCTAAATGGGTAGTTAATCGAGCATCGTAGGGACCTATTGGATTTTGTAGATTAAATTATAGGAAGAATAAAAGGTTACATAATGTTTTTTTTTTCAATGGTGGGGAAAAAATCTACAGATAAAAAAATATTAAAAAAAAATCAGTGACATGGAAACACTGAAGCGTATTAGATTAGGGTTAATTGCCGGCAAAAATTTAGAAAATCTGACGATTCAAGTGTAGCGTAAAGGAGCGGGAGGGTCACAAAGTTGCAAAGAAAATGTTGTCTTGACATTCTCGAGTGCGACTGTATTTTCTTTTATTATGGAGGAAATGATGTAAGAATTACAAAAAAGTATAATCTAACAATTTCCACAAGCCGAAGTTTTAGTTTCTAAATTTTTCTTAATTTTGTTTTCTTCTCCGCCATAGTTACCCCCCTCTATAGAAAGGACTTATATTTGGTGGAGAGCCTTAACAGTATGCGAGGTACCCCCTCATATGGTAATCTGACGCACTCGAGTAAATACCAAAATCCCCTCTTGGGCTCCCCTACTATAAAGTTTATGCTTTACTAAAATCATGTTGAATATATTATATGCAGTTTGTAATTTGCTTGTAAATATATTTTAATATCAACATTACGTAAATTATGGTTTATTTATAAAAAGTTAATTGACACAAAACATGTTTTAATATAATAATTTTAATAAAATATAAGGTGTAAATTGTTTCATTTATTTACGATTATAATATTGATTGAAAGAGACTAATATTTGACATAATCGGCAAGAAATTTTCATCTATATATAAGTCTGTCCGATTATAACGATTTCAAAGCTTAAGACCGCTAAACTGATTTTAATTAAATTTGGCATGGAGATAATTGAAGATTTGGGGTCAAACTTTTTTTCAAAACTCAACTGTGTTAAAGCTGTCAGTCTTAGAAATTGGCTGACGCGCGCCATTGACGATATGTAAATTTACCCAAATTTACAAGTAGTCAATGTAAAAAATCACACAATCTTTTATTCTCTATTTCACCATCCATTTCGAAAACTTATTTCTTGTCTCCATTACAAAAGCAACCTTTTTAAAAAATTGAGCCTTTTAATCCATGAGTATAGGCTGAGTGGTGGTTAGTCAATGTTTTTTTAATATAAACATTATACAGATATATAAGTCAGAATGTTAGGACTTTTCTTTTTATATAGTATACAGATGTGCTAGTCAGTGACTTAAGACTTTTATTATAAAACTATCAATGTTACCATTAACTAGACGTTGCTCTCCGTTAAGCATCCAATAGAACTGGGGCACGGGGTAGGCTTCGGCGGTGCACTGCAGAGACACGGCGGAGCCAGCCAGAGCTCGGACAGCCACTCTTCCCGCCCATACTGACGGCGCAACTGTCAAAAATATTGTCAAAATATCAATAAATTGTGTATTTCAAGCGATTTATACCGTTTGTGCCTTTATACAGCGACAATTTTTTATGCCATAATATAACAACTAATCAATATGGTCCATAATTTACACAATATTTATTGCAGATTTCGGAATATCGGAACATGGCTATTAGAGATTTCCAACTACATTTGAATTTATATTTATAGCTTCTCGCTAGATTAAATTCTTTTAGATACTAGAAACCTTAGCTCGCTAAATCTGAACGCTGAATCTAATGTAACACGACGTTAGTTTAATGTGTTTGACTCATTAATTCATAAAGAAAAAAACAATTGAAGTGAGTCAGCCAAAGCTCACGAAAAGCCTAAATTCCTTGTAAACAAACATTTAGAATTCACGTTTCGCTAACCCTACATTAGCTGCCCATTCATTCAGTGTGTTGGAACCAACAGACCGTTTCATTTTCAAATTGTCAGGAGCAATTACATCATAAAAAATCGTACCCACTGAAACTTAGCTAGAATTAATAGAAATACGATAAAAATATATATTTTTTAATAGACTATTATAATTTTTTAACTATTAAAATATGATAAACAGAAAAGTTTACTCACGTGTATTATGATAATGGGACTTTAAGAGTAAGTCAATTACTTTTTCAAAAAAATTCAGTTGACCCTGCAGGCCATTCCTGAAACTTCTCGCTATATTTCGGTATTATCAGCTCAAATAATTAAAAAACTATACAAAAGCATAGATTTTCGAGCTCCAAGTGTTCTAAAACCTACAGTTTGTAAGAATGGCAGTATATTAATTTTCGAAAGTTTGTATATTTTTAAAATGATAGCCGATTGTGAAATCTAAATAGTTTTATTACCTCCAAAATCGATAAGTCAAATATTCAAAGTGATGTCAAAAAACTTTTTTAAAAAATTTTCGTCATTGTTAAATCCCGAACGAATCAACCAACTTAATCCGATTGACGGTATTTGACGCAGTTTCTTAAGTAGAAAAGCTGACTAGATTTTTTAATAAATCAATAGGTATTTAAAGAACATTAAGTAAATTTGCTGTAAATTATAAACAATGTAATTGCTCTAAACAAATAATAGTTTGAAAATCTGTAACTGTTGAAAATTTGATTCGATTTTAATTTAGAAACAGTAACGGTCGACGTAGTTTTTTAAGTACAAAAATATTGTAGAGAATCAAAAAATGATTAGTTGAAAAATTTCAAAGTAAAGTCGATAAAACGCTTTTTTCAAAATTTTTTGTCAACGATAATGGTAATTCTTCTAAGGAGCTGGGACCAAGACAATTTTGAATGATGTTGGTAAAATAATGTCAAGCTGGATTTTTGTTTCCGAACGGTTATTTTTTAATTCCCTTGACGAAATACGACATATCCAGTAAAATTCAAATATATAGATACTATATTATGGCTTCTAATTCTAGAAAGGCGTATCCATTTAATCCGTGTTCTAGAGCATGTTAGGTCACACGATTTAAATTCCAATTGAGCTATTGATTGGACTTACACATAACGTTTATTTGAATCCTCTTGCTCACTGATGGAGGCACGCCGTTTGTGGCTATACACAGGTACGCCCCCGACATTACACGTTCAACTTCGGTTAGATTCAACCACTCTCCACTATATTTTGACACTGAAACAAAGTAATGGTGTTAGAAAAATAATTTATACTCTCTATGGTCGGTGCTTGTCAGTGCTTGGTGAAATTAAATTATAATGATTCTATTAATTTAGTTCATTCACTGTTATTAATATTTGTCATTAATTATAAAGCCTACCTGATTGAGAGTGATACAATGAACATAACTTTTATGTACATTAAAATTATATTCTAATACTAACACACAATATTTTACATCTACTGACCACTTAAATTAATTATTAACGTTTACAAGCGCAAAATATGGATTGACAATTTAAGTTCTAGCACTTATGATAATAATAAAATATGAAACCGATTGGCTGTTAAATTAATGACAAATTTAAAGTGAGTAACAAATTTTCCTATACAGGATGTATTTTGATTCAAACGGCTTTTTATAGGTAGGTTGAAGATACAATTAAAAATAAAGAAATGATTAATTTTTCTAAATTAAATATTACAGTATTTTAAACTGCTTGTGTTTACCCTTTAATGCATTAAAATTTAGGGAATATTTTAAATTAGACAACAGCACGTTGAATCAGTGACCACCATAGGAGAGGAAACAAGCAGACGATTCTAAAGATAAACCATCGCTAATAGACACCAATGACGTAAATGGTACATGGCTATTGGTATGGCGGGATAACAATGCCACATGCGTGAATCTTCCGGCTACCTTACTCTCCAAACCGGAACGCGGCAATATCAAGCATTGACGCTATTGCGGCACCAATATGTAAGGGGATGGTTCTGCACCGGTGTTTAACACTTGGGTGAGACGTTTTTTTTTCTTTTTATATCATAAGATAGCAAACAAGCAGATAGGTCTCCTGATGGAAAGAGTCGACCTATCTTGTGGCAAAGTCTAAATCCACATGCATAAGTTTGCAGGGTACCCCACCCTCCAAACCGGAACACGACAGTAACAAGCACTGACGCTATTGCGGCAGGAATAGGTAAGGCGGTGGTACCAGACCCGGGCGAGACAATGCAGAACTCTACCACCTAATAGCCACGATGTAAGTGACTTGCATAGCCAATTGGTCGCCTTTTACGACATGCCTGGCAGAACGGCAGTTGGTCTATTCTTCAAAGGAGCCCGGAACCAACACGGGGAAAACTCTACCATCTAGTAGTCAAAATGGTAGTGACACGTATAGCCAATCGGCGCCAAAGTTGCCCAACACAATAAAGTTAAACAAGAAGAGGGATTTTATAGTCTCATACAATGAACATTTAAGCTTAAGTCAACGTCAATGGCAAATATATATCCGCACCACAGGTTCACCGTCTATAACAACTTCTCTAAGTACAATTTAAAAGCTGGTAACTATTACTCAAAAACATGTAAAGCCTTTTAAGCCCTGATAGTTCCTTTCTTGTAATTTTATTATATTTACTACTGGTATTTCCGAACGGATACGACATAGGGACCTTCAAGAAAAGAGCTTACTCATTCTTAAAAGGCCGGCAACGCAACTGCAAGACCTCTGGTATTGCAGATGTCCATGGGCGGCAGTGATCACTTACCATCAGGTGCACCTCTTGCTCGTTTGCCCCCTCTTCTATAAAAAAAAAAAAATACTATTATGATTTTTTCCCACCCCAAAACAAACCGTTTAACCTGCAGGAGGAGGGGACACTTGACTCTAGCAAAAATTAGCACTTAAAAAATCTTACAAACCTTATCCAAAAACTTGTTTTCACAAACCTAAAATATTTTTTAAAAACCTATCTAGCGATACCCCACAAAACAGGGTACGTAAGAGAAAAAAATAACATCCCCACTTTACATCTAGGAAAACTACCTTGAAAAAAATATTTTTCAAAATTTTTATAGTGCCACTTTGTTGAGGAGGACAAATACGTACATTCGTGCCAAATTACAGCTTTCTAGTAATAAGGATATCTGAACTATCGTACGGATAGACTGATGAACATAGTGAAACTATAAGGGTTCCTAATTTAATTTAGAACCCAAAAAATACAGATGAATTGATAACATCTTCCTTTTGGGAATTTAATTGAAAATATTGGTAAATGGTGGATAAAGTAGTGGTTTTAATCTTTTTTTTTTAACAAAAGAAAGGCAAATGAACACCATCTTTAAGATTGTAACGTAATCACCGCCATTTAGGGAAATATCTATCGACACTGGTGCTGTAACATCACATTTTTAAGAATGAGGAATTTCAGCTTTAAAAGACCCATATTTTGATAAATGATGTGCATTCAAAAATACTCTATCAACTCCAAAATATAAAGTGAATATTACGAATATACTATTTCGAATATAGTATGATTATGGATTTTTGGATATCGTCGTTACGGTAAGGAAAAAACTTTAAATTTTAATGCAATGTTGGACGATACAACGTAAGTCAATAAAGCTGATGAAGTTTGATTTATACAAATGAAAATTTTATTGGTGAAGATATTGGATACATATATATCGATATGTGTATTAAATTCAGGAAGCTATGAAGTTTAATAACGTTTAAACCTTATGGTCTCAATCTCAGCTTATTCGGCTTAAATCATGATGTCTCCAATTCGACTCCCGAAAATTTGTACCGCTTTTAAAAAATAAATGAAATAAAATAAGACGTCATTTACTTCAGTCATTTACATCGTCCATAAAAAAAGAAAAGAATACCCACAAATATGTTAAATAACATATTTTTATATGTATATATGTGTACATATAAGTAATATGTATCAT
The DNA here is from genome assembly GCA_036924255.1 of Apodemia mormo. Lineage (NCBI taxonomy): Eukaryota > Metazoa > Arthropoda > Insecta > Lepidoptera > Riodinidae > Apodemia > Apodemia mormo. The sequence goes on along the minus strand of JAUPFN010000009.1, from coordinate 1,543,754 downwards.
TACATAGTATAAAACAAAGTCGCTTTCTCTGTCTGTCCCTATGTACGCTTAAATCTTTAAAATTACGCAACGGATTTTGATACGGTTTTTTTTAATAGATAGATTGATTCTTGAGGAAGGTTTAAGTGTATAAACCTTTCCGATATTCCCACGGGAACAAAAGCTGCGCGGGTGAAACCGCGGGCAGGTCGCTAGTATATAATAATTTGTATATATTTAATTTATTAATTATATTACCTGAGGCACCGTTTACATACTTTCTGTTTGCCCAAAGCTTGACTGGAGGAGAATGCCAATAGGCATTATGTCCGCCTTTTGTACAAAAAATTATTTAAGGTGTACATTAAAGTTAAATAAATAAATAAATAACCCTCTTAATTAACGTTCTCCATAAATTTTCCCCATGGTGGTCCCGGGCTTTTTTAAAGAATAGGGCAAATTTTGTTCTGCCAGGCAAGTCGTAAAAGGCGACCGAGTGGCTATGCGCGTCACTACTATCGTGACAACTAGGCGGTAGAGTTCTGCATCGGTTCGACGAGGTCTGGTACCACCGCCTTATCTATTCCTGCCGCAATAACGTCAGTGCTAGTCACTGTCGTGCTCCGGTTTGGAGCGTAAGGTAGCCGGTAAACTTATGTATGTGGCATTAGACCTCGCCACAAGATAGCAACGCACTTTGGTTGACTCTTTCCAACAGGAGAGCCATGTGCTTGTTCGCTATCTTATGTTATAAAAAATAAATAAATAAATTTCTGATCTTGACTCGGTCCTGTTTGATACTACCTTCATGATTTTATTGCATCCATCATGCATCCTATAGATCAGAGATCATTTTCTTGCGCTTGACGGCATAAAAGCCATCAGTATGGAAAAGCGCCAACGTCCCTGACACACTATAGAAGAAAGATCGCCTCAACTTTCTAAAAACGTTATTTTCTGTATGCGTAGGTGGAGCGATTTTTTGATGTATTTGGTCCACAGAGACCCAGTATATTTGATCTAAATAATATCGTCAGAAAACCTTTAGAATCTGCAATCCAGCATGTTACTTCTGACTGCTAGAAACCTGTGCTCACGCTCTATGTCTACATTGTCATGAAGGCCTTCAGGAATGTAACTCTTTTACCCATTCAAAACGGGTACTATTTTTTCAAGGTTTTTCTTGTAAATCAAAATCTTTATAGCACTTTGGAGTCTGGTGGTGCTGTGTTATCTTCCGTGTCTCGAATAAGCTCATAAAGCTGTCGCTGCCAGCTATTGCTAGAAATTTGTAGTAATGGTTATCATGTAAGTAAAATGCGAAGATGGAAATCACCGCCGATGTCAACAGCCAAAAAACTGGTGAATCATAATGAATCGGAGTCCACAGATATGCAGTTCATTCTGCCTACCTAATAAGGGAAGCCGCGTGACAATACTTTTCAATTTCATTTTATCTAAAATTCATCAAAAATTACCAGGAGACTTAGTAAAACTTCGACTTATACGAGATACTTCACAATTGGAGCGCATATTTTATTTTCATCAAATTAAATTGAATTCTCTCTTGGAATTAATTACATTTGAAAATGTTCTATGTTGATGAACCCTCGTTGAGGAGCGTTTATTTTGATAAAATGTTTCTTGGAGGAAACATTACGACAGTTAAAATTTAATAACCAAATTTCTTTGTGTCGTTTTTACAGGGAATATAGAATCAATTAATGTAGTTGCGGTATTATTTAAATTGATATGAAGATATTTGCTCATAAGACTACAATATTTTTATAGAACTGAATGATAATTCAGACAGTTGACTTTGCTATAAAATGTATTAGCACATTACTTACACACTTCTCCCCGTATTGGTCCGGGCTCCTTTTAAGATAAGATCAACTGCAGTTCTGCCAGGCATGTCGTAAAAGGCGATTGATAGGCTATACGTGTCACTACGTCCGTGACTACTAGGTGGTAGAGTTTCGCCATGTCTCGTCCGGGTATGGTACCATTGCCTTCTCTATTCTTGCCGCATTATCGTCAATGCTTGTCATTGTCGTGTTCCGGTTTGGAGGGTTAGATAGCCGGTAGACTTATGCATGTGGCATTGCCGTCGCGTCTCATTATGATCTTTGGTGTCTACGGCGATGGTTTCTCTTTTCATCAGGAGATCTATTTGAGTTTTTGTTATCTTATAATATATAAAAAAAAACAAAAGATTGTGTGTAATTGGTAAACTTCCACTAAAGTATGGCAAAGAAACGCACAGAGGTAGAAAAAGCCACTCAAATTTGGCATTCTGTCTTGCTCATGGTGTTCCTTGAATAATAATTAACTTCAAGCGTTACTCGAATTAAATACACTATTTTCACATAGTCAACATTTAACTGTAAAAGTAAGCCAACATTTTTTTATATGTCTATGTGAAATAATGTTATTTACTTAGTGCCCATTCCACCTTTGCACGCATTTGTGTTTAACCTCTCGAAACTCTGACATGCAAAGGCGATTTTAAGCGCCAGAACTCATCACTCGCTTTTTGGCGGAAACGGCGTCTCAGGCGACTCGATGGAAAAAAAATCTTTTTTTTCTACAACTAAGTCATATTTTATCATTCTGTAAACGACTGTGTATCAATTGATATATTTTCTGTCTATTAGAGATCAAAATGAAGTAATAGACAAAGTAGTTTTTATATTTACAAGCAAATATAACAAAAATCACTTGAAAAATAATGAATTTCTAAATTACTTTATTTTTGGCTATCACGATATATTTCTTACAACAAATTATCCAAATAGAAAAAATATACTGCCTTTGTAATAAAACAGTACTTACATGAGAGAAATGCACCGTAAAACAACACAAGATTGAATTTTATACCACTAAAAAACCGCAAACACACTCGCGGTCCGGTCGAATGAACTAAAATGACTGGTACAAAATAAATGACAATAATAGACTCCAATTTACGAATTTGACAGATATTTTGTCATAGATTAAACGTCAAAGGCTTTTTCATACAACATTAGTCTTTATAAATATAAATTTAAAGTTTAAATTCAAATGCAAGCGGGGTAAAATTTTGCTCTGAGAGTGAACGCTTGACCGTTTTATCATACATATGTCTAATATTTGCCTCTGCGAGAATCATTTAGCTGTAGACTGTACTTTATTATCTTAAAAAATATAAAATAATATATATATAGATGTATGTTACCCGCTTTTATAATTTTATCTGTTATAATACAAACTATTAATATTTATAACATTTAATATTGTATTTGAATTCAAAAATATAAAATTCATAAAAAAAGTATCTTCACGCCCGTATCCCCGAAGGAGTAGGCAGAGGTACAACAAATACACCCACGATTAGCCGAAGATACTTGGTCCCACAAGTGTGATAGGTGGCAAGCCTATCGCCAACCGGGAACTTTCCAATCCCGGGCAACTTTGTGTTTATCATAAAAATGAAAAAACACTTTTTTTAAGTGCCCGACCCGGAAATCGAACCCGGGATCTCATGTGGTCAACGCCAACGCTGGACCACTAGACCACAGAGGCGATTAAAATAAAAGTAACAATAGCCAAATAGCAAAATTTATGGGTGAAAATTTGTAAAATATATTTTGAACTTGTGACTCACAATATACATAGAGCTCGAGGAAAGAAACAAAACTTTTAAAGTAAAAGGGACTACAGTTTACAAAGTTAATATTTTTAATCACTTAGCCAAATTTGACAACCTTCATTAGACTAATAATTTTTACATCCAATTAAATCTGTCAATAATCTGAGACCCGGAGAAAAAGAACACGGTAATCTGATTGGCTAATTCAAAATTGGTATTTTATCGCGCGTATTTACAGCTCACTGGATTGGTTGGTAGTAATTCCACAGATAGACTTTCCAAAAGCAACAGTTTCGGAGAGCATTGTGACGAAACCAAGGAAGTTACAATCTACCCGGAACGTTCACACGCACATCGAAATCGTTCCGAAGAGTACCACGACATGGGTGGAGTGTGTCTCTTTCTACTAAATAAAGCCATCGCCATACATAAGTGTGGTCATGCTTAATTTGCAAATTACTACTAAGTAATTCTACTAATTTGAGAAACAGTTTTTGCATTGCATAAGTAATTACGCAATAATTAAAATAAGCACATTTTAGAACTCATTGTGTTAATTACAATACATTTTATGCTAACGTATTTATCGACGTGTATGAATAAAAGGGATTTAAGGATTACCGAATATATAAAAATCTACCATCAGATAGTTTTAGTTACACTGGCAGTTGCATGAAAGGGACATCATCCACTCTTGTCGTTGTCTCACCCAGAACGTTTTTCCCCTCTGTTAAGTAAGAAACAAATGTCAACTTTATGAGTAACAAAATAAAGTACATTTTTATTTTTCAAATATTGCGTCGTATTAATTCCAGGTATCGTATATAAGTTCCTTGGACGAAACATAAACAATGTACAAAGTAAGCGGTTAGCGGAGTTAATACAAGTCATAAATGCAAATAAGCAAGGTTTTATATAATATTCTGCGGGAAAGTTCTCCTTTGTTTCGTGCCGGCTCCGTGTTCCTGTTCCAATAACAATGACAGTTTTTGCCGAGTGCGTTCGCGTCGGTAACCCTGTTACGGCGGTAACTACTATCGCTAACTTGGTGCTTTGAAACTTCGTTTTGTCGCTGAGTTTAGAATGTTTATTAGTTTATCTCACCTGTGTTTAAATAACAGCAATACTTTACTTGATTTCTGTACCAAAATTATACAATGAAAGATTCATTTGTGTAATGTATGAACTTAAAAATGGTGGATTTTATAAATGATTTCATTTGTATAAAGCTACTAAGTGATACTACGCATGGTCAACAAAGGCAATGATAATACACGAATGAGAAACACGGTGTTTCAAGATTTGATAAATTTACTGTCTTAGTTTCACACAGCGACCGTTGAATAGAGTCTTTTTCTGTTTGATATTTATCTACGTGCTAGGGTTATATGACGAAATCTATAAAACACAATTGACCGTTTGACGGCTAAGTAATTTGAATTGGCAGTGGGCTGGCCTTCTATCTAATGAGAAAATATGAAGTGCCCAACGTAGGGTTCGAACCTTAGACCTCATATATCTATATCAAATCAGAACCACTGGACTACATGTCCAATTACTTGTCCTTTGCAAGAGAAGTTGCAGGCTGTTTGCAGTCATATTACATCGCGGCAAAGCATCCAAATCGTTTTGATGACGGTGGCAGTTATCTCTTACCAACAAGAAATTTCACTAGATTGAATTAGTACTAGTTGGTAGCAGGTAAAAATCGGTTACTGGTTCAAATTGTGTTGTATTATAATTTTTTTTTGTTTAGAAATTATTTGATTTGACCCTGCGCTGGCCCCCACGGCGTATAGGGATCGTCCCTGGATGGCGGATGTGGGAATGGTCGGTAGTAGAGCTTCCGGCTAAGTCTGATGGACTCACTGACCAAAGTAGGGTGTGGTCCTCCAGCAATATGGGGGTTGTGCGGTGGGCTGACAACCCTCCTACTTAAAAAAACGTGTGTTATGAAACGGACAAGAGAAAGAGGCGATCTTTTGTTTCAGAGGCCAAGACTCACTTCGGGTCGCTACGCCAGCGGAATAGTAGTAGTAAAAATGAATGAGTTTTATGTAACACTGGATCAGTGCTAAAACATATTTAATATGAAAAATCTAAATTTAAAATAAAGAAAAAGATTTGATTTTTTCTTGGTTTGTTACGATTTAACTCAAAAACTACTAGGCCGATTTAAAAAGTTCGTTTCCCTTTAGAAAAGATACATTATCCAGGAATGTCATCGTTCAAAGGGAAGTAATGATTTTCGGTCACGCAAACGAAGTCGCGAGTAACTGCTAGTATATTACGTCGGCCTAGAGTGTAAACCTGCTAAATCCATTTTTGGCTCATGGAACATTTTGATGCCATTCGATAGAAAAAGGGACAGCACATCGTCAAGTAACACAGCTATTTCCTACTTCAATCGCAAGTTTTCGTAAACGTGTGATGAGTAAAACTGGTAAATCCGATCGATTCAAATTTGGCGGCTAAATCCGCTGTCAACCGCCATTTTGTATGAGCATCTGACGTCAAGCATTGCCCTCGTGTAAATTATTACAATTTAGTGTGTTTTTCGGTTTGTTAGTGTATTTAATGTTCGTCATATTGTAACGGTAAGTGAATATTGCCTTTATGTACATTTGTTTTCAATGGGATCTATTGAAATCTAAGTTAAATCGTGGTTTTCGTATCACTTGCTTATCCGTTGGTAGTAATGGGAGTTAGCAGGTTTTTGCAGATAATTAACAGCATTTTTAGGGATTTAGCAGTATTATATTTACCTACCTATTTTATAAAGTTTCAATAAAATTACAATAAATCATAACTTACCACAATAATATTGCTTGTTGTAGATGTCTTCATATCAGTTATGGCGAGCTAAAAAAATTTGCAACTTACTGGGTGTAAATAGTGAAGAAAATGGAGGTCAAAATGTATCGCTTCAGAAACATGATGACGGCCCGTTGTTGGTGATAGAAAATGTGGAATTCGAATACATTAATTTCCCCGATAAATTAGAAAATCCTGAATTACCTCAGAATATTCAAATATTACCGTCTACTTCCACAAATGAGCCTATTTTAAGTTCAGAAAAAAATTGCAACTTACTGGGTGAAAATAGTGAAGAAAATGCAAGTAAAAATGTTTCGCCTCAGCAACATGATGACGGCCCGTTGTTGGTGATGGAAAATGTGGAATTCGAATACATTAATTTCCCCGATAAATTAGAAAATCCTGAATTACCTCAGAATATTCAAATATTACCGTCTACTTCCACAAATGAGCCTATTTTAGTTTCAGAGAGTGTGAATCAAGAAACCATGCACGTTGCTGAAATAAACAGTGAAAATGTGCCTCATAACCATGACAATAGTCAACGATCGTTAGAAAGATCCGATGATATTCCTTCCACCTCATCATCATCCTTTGAAGACCAAATAACAGATGAAAGTGATCAAGACGGTATAGTTCCGTACGGTTTCCATTCTGACTCCGAGTCTGATAGTGATTATCCGAAAAAAAGTAAAAAACGAAAGAAAAGGATGCAAGTACAAAAGTATAATTGGTTTGCGGAAAAAAATAGAAAACTAAGAGAATCGGGGAAGAAATACTACGGTAGAAAAAAGGAAGATACGTGGAATTACGAGATACCAAAAGAACCTAGAAAAATGAAGGAACGATGCAGGTGTAGGCAGACAGAAAAAGGAACTATTAAATGTTCAATAATTACAGAAGAAGAAAGAAAAGGGTTATTTGAAAGATTTTGGAGCATGAGTTGGCCAGAGAAGAAAACCTTCATCGATAGCTTTGTTACAGCGATGCCTATTAAAAGGCCACGAGGAAGACATGACGAAAGACAATCTAGAAGAAGTCAATCGCTAGTCTATTATTTAAAGAAAGAAGACGAGCGAATCAAAGTCTGTAGAACCATGTTCCTCAACACGCTTGGTGTTGGTAGATGGACTGTGATTAATTGGAAAAACAAGAAATCAAATGTTACAAACACTAGTAAAGGTCACAGAGTCCCTCAACCTTCTAGTGCTGAGAATTTGTCATCAAAGCCTTTTGCCAAAGAACGTAAAGAACTTGACGAATTTCTAGTCTCGTTGCCTAATATGGAATCACACTATTGTCGCGCCACAACCCAAAAAAAATATTTATTACCAGAATGGCGAACAAAACAATCCTTGTATGAATTCTATAAAGGTGATTGGTGTAGACAACGAAATGTGCGTCCTTTGTCTATAGCTGTTTTTAGTGAAGCTTTCGAGATCAAAAACTTAAGCTTATACCTCCCGAAAAAAGATCAATGCGAGAAATGTGCTTTGCACAAAGTTGGAAACTTGTCACCAGAAGAATTTAAAGAACATCAGAACAAGAAAGACGAAGCTAGAAAAGAAAAAGACAGAGATAAAGATGAAGGAAAGGTTGTTTTTACAGTCGATTTACAAGCAGTTCTAATGGCACCAAAGTCAAAAATAAGCAGTTTGTATTATAGAACGAAACTCCAAGTTCATAATTTGACGTTTTATAATTTAAAAAACAAAGATGGATTTTGTTATCTATGGAACGAAACTGAGGGTGGACTGAATTCTGAAGAGTTTGCAAGTATATGGGTAGATTTAATAGAAAAAAAAGTTTTACCACATACAAATTCTGAAGAAATACTTACTGCGATATTTTACAGCGACGGCTGCACTTACCAAAATAGGAATTGTATTATGTCGAACGCTCTGCTCTCAACTGCAATCAAACACAACATAATCATCGAGCAGAAGTTTTTGGAGGTAGGGCATACTCAAATGGAAGCAGATAGTATGCACTCTGCTATCGAACGTGCCCTGAAAAATAAAGATATAAACGTGCCTGCTGAATATGTCGGAATTTGCAGATCAGCTAGGAAAAAACCGAAACCTTATGACGTTACCTATCTGAGCCATACGTTTTTCAAAAAATTTAACGACGTTCAGTACTTCAAAAGCATACGTCCGGGTCGCGGTAGAGGTGACGCTAAAGTGACTGACATAAGAGCTTTGCGCTATACTCCAAGTGGTGATATATATTTCAAACTCAGATTCCCTGATGAATGGCAAACTTTACCCCAAAGAAAATCCCCGGTTGTTCCTTTATCATTAAATGAACTTCCAAATCTCCATGAAAATCGAAGGAAGATCACTGCCAGGAAGTTTGAAGACCTGCAATATTTAAAAAGATCTCTTCCCGAAGATTACCGTCCATATTACGACAATTTACCCCATGACTAATCAGCCATGGGGTAAATTGTTATAATCAATCGATAAGACTGAATTTTTTGTAAGATGTTATTATGTATAGTCTGTCAAAAAAGTAAAGAAATTAAAAAGTGGCAACATCGTAGTGTCATCCCTTTTTTCTTAGATTGATTTGAAAGGGATGACACTACGATGTTGCCACTTTTTAATTTCTTCACTTTTATGACAGACTTGCATAAATCGAACTTGACAGTTCATTTCACATTTTGTTAATGGTTAAAGTTAAAGTTAAAGTTATAGTTAAAGTAAGCCGGTGCAAGAGTGGGTTGCACCGGCTTACTTTATAATAAGTTGTTTGTTTTGAATAAATATGTGATTTTTTAATAAATGATTACTTTACTACCTAATTATTTTATTTTAAAAACCCCTGCTAAATCCATTCTCATATCCTTCGTGCAGCTGCAAAACCCTGCTAAGTCACAAAATCCTTAATAAAACACTAACTATTAAATTATATTTTATTTTTTGTATATTATTGTACAAAATGATACAAATTAAACCAACTATATTTTTTGTTTGCAACCTAAAGTACAATTTAAAGTTTTATGAAGTTTTTTGTCCATCCCCTAAAATTTCATTGTAGTGAGTTAGCAGGTTTACACTCTAGGCCGACGATTATATTTAACATTCACACAGGTTCCAAATAAAGTAGGTATAAGAAAATGTTCATCATCTTAAGTAACTTTTGAACTTCCAGGAATGCAATTTCTTAGTTTGTAACGTATTAGTTACCTGAAGTATGGTTGTTTAGTTTGAAATGGCGGGAGTCCTCTCTCCTCCAGGTGACGGTGGGCGGCGGGACCCCGGAGGCCACACAGCGCAGCGCCGCGCTTTCCCCCTCTTTGACTAGCACTTCCCCGCTACTCGCCTCATCGTCTATATCCGGCGGCACTGCAAGTATTGACACGTTTTAAACCTAATTCTACGATATTGAAATATATGCACCCTTGAGGAGTAGACCGTCTACCATTTGTCCAGATAGCTTATGAAAAGCAAAAGATTGACTTGACATCGTTTTCCCCGTGTTGGTCCCGGGCTCTTTTGATGAATAGACCAACTGCCGTTCTGCCAACTGCGGGTCGTAAAAGGCGACCGATTGGCTTTACGAGTCACTGCCATCGTGGCTACTAGGTGGTAGAGTTCTGCATTGTCTTGCCCGGGTCTGGTACCACCGCCTTACCTATTGATAAATCCCAAACAAATTGACCGATTTTGATTACATTAACGGTATTTGAAGCAGTTTTTAAAGGAGAAAATCTGGTAAAATTTTTAAGTCAATTGGTGAAGTAACTTGAAAGTTATTTAAAAAAAATTAAGTAAGTTTGCTGAAAACAACGTAATTTTAACATATGTAAAGCTATAAAATTTCAGAATAAGATTTGATTTTGATTTTAGAAAGGGCATTTAACGTAGTTTTTTTAGTACTAAAATATCGTAGAATACCAAAAAATGATTGGTTGAAAAAAATTTTTCGTCAACGATTACTCCCAAACGGATAAACCGATTTTGATGCAATTTATGTATTAGACGTAATTTTTTGAGGAATAGAGCTGATTAGTTTTTGTACTCAATCGGTACATAAATCTGGAAGTTATATTAAAAAATACTGTTTCACCAAAATCTTTTCGGTGTTTTTTTTTCAAAATTTCTCAAAATTTCAAAGACCGAATCGATTCAAATTTTCAGGAAGTCTAAGTTGAGCAGAATTCAATTGAATGCCATTAACCGCGTTTCGATTGGTCCAACTGTTCAAAAGTTATTAGATGTTTACATACATACACACACACATACATACATACTGACGTCATTGTGAAAATAGTCAAAAAAGTTCCTAGCATCGCAAAATCTGGTGAAAACTCGATTTTCGAAAATCGGGGTAAAATTAGTAACTTCCTTAATTACATACGTAGTGGGAAGTTAAAAATACAAATAATATAGTATAGAAATAATATTGTTATGAGATATTATTGATTATAGTATGAGGTCTTAACAACATCAGGCTGATTAATTACATAAAACCTCCTTTATATTAGCACGTATACATCAGTTATCCGTGAGTTTACAAGAATAGTGTAACCGAAGGTGGTGTCAAGAGTCTTCGAAACCGACGTGTTTGTATGAAGAGAGTTATGAATGTGCAGTAACGAAGGCAAGTCTGTCTCGGCCGTGATATATGACATTCAATTCTCTCTGTCTACCGCGTAAGAAGTTTGGCGTGAAGATATGTTGTTGTTGTTACGTATTTATCGTTGATAATATTTTAAAATAAAAAAGTTTTAAAATTAATTTCCAATTGTAGGAATAGAGTACATAAAAGATGAATAGCCGATCCATGTGCAACCGTAATCTACAAAAATATTAATTTCAAAGCTCATATTGCACCAGGAAATATTGGATCCGGATGAAAGTAATATACAGATTGAATATTGAATATTCCATAAAAAATTGCAAGTGAATCCGATGAATTGATATCACCCATCGGCCGTTTAACAAAATTATAAATCGGACGTTTGTCGAATACTGATTGAATGGAAACAGATTGGTGATACCGCCTCCTTTTACATTAAATACATTAAATTAAAAAAAAAAATAGTTGATCCATTATCCGTTACGTCACAAGATGGTCATTTTAAATCGCCCACAGATACCGCGTTAGTGAGAGAGAGGTTAGGTTTGAAAGAAAATGTCGGTGTAAAGATGAGAAAGGGCATGCTCCGTTGGTTCGGACATGAAGAAAGAATGGTAGATGAAAGGTTAACAAAACAGATATACAATGCGAATGTGGAAGGATGTAGGTACCGGGGAAGACCAAGACTGACATACCACGATCAGATTGATCGAGTACTGTCCGAAGGTGGTATAAAGAGTCTTCGCAACCGGCATGTGTGTATGAAGAGAGTGATGAATGTGGAGGAAGCGAGACAAGCCTGCAAGAATCGTACCCCGTAAGGGATCTGGCGTGAAGATATGTAGATACCGTGGTCCTTACACTTTATAAAACTACAGCCTCACTAATAAAAAATAGTTATCCGTCACACGACAATAGTTATACAGTTTGACCGTCCCGTTGGTCGAGTAGTTAGCGACCCTGACTACGCAATCGACGGGGCTCAGGTTCGATCCCCGACGGGGACAAACATTTATGTGATGAGCGTATATGTTTGTATTTCTGGGTTTGGGTGTTTATTAAACATATTCCTGTATTTATATATGTATTTCTATGTATGAGTATCGTTGACTAACGCCCATAACACAAGCAAATAATTTGCTTACTTTGTTTGGAGTTAGATCAGTAAGTGTAATTTGTCCCCCGAATATTTATTACTATTATTATTTATTTATTATTATACAGGGGTAAGAAGTGTGTACAAAACCTTTTTATTCCTCCTCCCCTGTGTTGGTAGGACTCCTTTGAAGAATATACCAACTGCCGTTCTGTCAGGCAGGTCGAAAAAGCGATCGATTGGCTAAAGTGTCACTAATTTCTAGGTGGTAGATCTCCACAACGTCTCGTCAGGGTATTTGGTACCACCGCCTTGCCTATTCCTGCCGCAGTGGCGCCAACAGTATCTTCACGCCCATATCCCCAAAGGGGTAGGCAGAGGTACAACAAGTGCACCCACGATTAGCCGAAGATAGTTGGTCCCACAAATGTGATAGGTGGCAAGCCTATCGCCAACCGGGCACTTTCCAATCCCGGGCAACTTTGTGTTACTCAGAAAACTGAAAAAAGACTTTTTTTTGTGCCCGACCCGGGAATCGAACCCGGGACCTCATGTGGTCAACGCCAACGCTGGACCGCTAGACCACAGAGGCGAATAGCGTCAATGCTTGATATTGTGGTGTTCCGGTTTGGAGGGCAAAATAGACTTAAGCCGGTAGACTTATGCATGTGGCATTGCCACCCCGCCACATGGATAGCAGCGCACCATTAACATCTTTGGTGTCTATAGGTGATGGTTTTTCTTACCATCAGGAGAGTCATCTGCTTGTTTGCTATCTAAAGATATAAAAAAATAAGAGTTATATATCAATCGCCTCTGTGGTCTAGTGGTCCAGCGTTGGCGTTGACCATATGAGATCTCGGGTTCGATTCCCGGGTCGGGCACTTAAAAAAGTGTTTTTTCAGTTTTTTGAGAAATACAAAGTTGCCCGGGATTGGAAAGTGCCCGGTTGGCGATAGGCTTGCCACCTATTACATTGTGGGACCAAGTATCTTCGGCTAATCGTGGGTGCACTTGTTGTACCTCTGCCTACCCCTTCGGAGATATGGGCGTGAAAATACTTTTTTTAAGAGTTATATAAACACTTTACACAGCATCTCTACTAATAAATCAACTCATAAAGCTTGAGTAACTAATACATATTATAGTGATATTTGTATCAAACAGATTTTTATTATAGTGCGCGCGGAACTAGTTGGCCGCGTCATACGTAATACGTAATACGTAAGGCGCGGCCAACTAGTTCCGTGCGCACTATAGTAGCGTTTTTCTTATGCAATAATTATAGTGCCTAAGTATACTGTGTGGAATAGTTTAGTAGAAAGACCGTTAATCTTAAAGTTTTAGTTAAATTTGGTTTCCGCTTTCAGTTTTCTAAATTACCAAGTTTTGATATATGCATGGTACAAATTATGAATATGTACGCCAGATATTACATTAGTTAAAGTGTTTAGTATTTTTTGAATAGCTCTGCTTCTTTTTTATCACAAGATAGCAAACAACCAGATGGGTAAGATATATATCATGATGGTAAGAGTCAACTATCGCTTATAGACGCCAAAGATGTTAATAGTGTGTTGCGATCTTGTGACGAGGCCTAATGCCACATGCGTAAGTTTACTGGCTACTTTACCCTCCAAACCGGAACACGGCAGTGACAAGCACTGACGCTATTGCAGCAGGAATAGGTAAGGCGGGGGTACCAGACCCGGGCGAGACAATGCAGAACTCTACCACCTTAGTAGTCACGATGGTAGTGACTTGCATAGCCAATCGGTCGCCTTTTACGACTGCCTGCCAGAACTGCAGTTGGTCTATTCTTCAAAGGAGCCCGGAACCAACACGGAGAGCAATCTTCGACAACTGAACTCAGGCGTTGGTCTAGGTGATCGACAAACGCAGTAATGCGACGCGTCGTGACGCGAAAATATCAAGCATTGACATAGGGTCGCGTGCATTCTAGAACGCTCGTTTTATTAAGTTACTCGCTAGGTGATTCGCTAGACTTTAGGTGCTAAGCGGGCCACCTGCCTGAGCGGATGTCACTTTAAATAGTCTGCGACGAGACACGATGCAGTTTAAACCGCACTTTTTATTAAATCTTAAAAATATTCAAAATAACTCGTAAAAAGTTTTATTCAATAAAAGACTTCTGATTTCTGATATAGAGGCCTAAATACATGATATTTGTTGTCCTACTTCTTTTTTAATATATCATTAGATGGCAAACGTGCAGATCGTTCAAAGTCGAAATTAAGGTGTTTAAAGTATCTTTGCGCCCATATCCTCGAAGAGATTTGCAGAAGTGCATTCAGTGCACCCACGATTAGCTGAAGATACTACGTCTCACAATGTGATAGATGGCAAGCCTACCGTCAGCCCAGCACTTAACCATACTAATCCAGGGCAATATTGTTTTTATCAGGAAACTGAGACAACACATTTGAATTTCCAACCCGGGAATCGAACCCGAGACCTCATGTGGTCAACACTGACACTGGATCACTAGACTAGATTTTTTTAATTTAATTTGCAACACTTCCGCGAAATATTATGTAAAAATACTGTAATGCAAATTAAACAATAGTTAGCGTAAGGACTTCACTCTTCACTCTGCTCTACTAGACTCTGCTAAAGATGCTTCGGTTACGAAGTGAACGGTGCGTTGAGTACATAAATTGTGTGTCTTTGCTACTGGCGTGGGTGAAAGTTTGGTGGAAGTGGGTCTTCTTTAATTTTCAGATCTTGGATAAGTTTGCCTCATACCTTACACTGCCTTTTGTTTCACTTGCATCACAGCAGTTTCATATAAGATTTCACGGAAATGTTGCAAATTAAATACCTTAATTTCATCTTTTATGGATTTCCGTAAAGTAAAGAATGAATCTATAAAATAGTAGATGGCTCTTCTAATAGAAAGAAAAACCATCGCCTATAGACACCAAAGATTTTAATGATATGTTGGTGTATCGGTTCAAGCAATCTACAAATGCTATCAGAAAAAATAATAAAAAATTAAAATCAAAATAAAATCCTGAATCGCAATATCACAATTATTTATTTTTCATACGCTATATACAAGTTTTAACGCTTCTCAAATAGACTTCGGTCCCTAGGCAGTATACCTTGCATGGATGGGAAGTTCTTCCTTTTCCCCTTCATTGTCCTTGTGTGACGTCATCAATCGCCACAGTTATGACGTCACCTGACAATAGTTGGCCCGTTGGTTTAATCACACTGTGACCCTTCAGCGGTACGGACCAACGGCGCCACAGTGGTGACCCCAACGTGAATTTTTTTTCCAACAAATTGGTATCCGTATGATGGGATGGCAATGACAAATGCATAATTTTACCAGCTACTCCACCTTCTAAACTGAACTACCATCACATTAGCTCCCTTATGAGGTAGGAAGAGTGAACTGAACGTCTATAGACTATCCAGTCCACGATTCGCCGTTTCGTCGGTTAGCAAGATGAGTGGTGATCCTCATCGTCGCGTTTTACCGATGTGATATCGCCTGTTTCTATCCATACCCGACGTATATATGCGAGGCACAGGATGGTAAAATAACACCCCTGTCACACTCATAAAAGCTGCTTATATTTTGGATTTTCTACAAAAATTTCGAAAAATCTCAGAATCACTTTTACCCGCCTCGGAGATCGAATCCGGAGTCTCATGATCTGCGCTAAATAAGCTAACACTTAGGACACGAGGCTGTAGTAGTAATAGTAACTTTTAAGTATAAAAGTTTTAAGTATAAAAAGTTTTAAGTATAAAAAATATTTTCTAATCTACACAATTAGAAATTAACACATCATACACTCAATATTTTATTCGTATTGAATCGCATCGTGTCGCGTCGAACAAAATGTCGTGTTACGTCGCTCGCCTCGGACAACGGATAATTAACGCAAGAATAAAGCTGATTTTTCTGATTAATTATATTACACTCAAATATTAATTGTAAATATTTTATACCAGCTTAAGTTTCACTGAATAATCATAGCTATAAAAACACTTTTATTTAAGTATGGTTCCTCGTTTTTGTAATGTTCCAGTAGTGACGTCGTGAGGCCAGATGTAATTTATAAGGATCAACATTTTTCGTTCCCAGGGGTAAGTCGTAAAGGAGTTAATTTTAAATGGCGCCGGCTTTCAAGGGAATGAAATGTTTTATTCTTGCTTGCTAATTTACAATTCAAACACTAATGCGCACCCTGTGTTGATTATGGTATAGATTTCAGGGTAACAAGAGCCGAGGAGCTACGAACCTGGCTTCTGTCCGCCGGAGGGCCTTCAGTGAGGAGACTAAGGATAGTAATCACTGCGTTAGAACCCCTCTAATCGTGTGCACAAACAATATTGCGGTCTTCGATTAAGATAAAAAATGCGAAAATGCGATGCAAGTAAACTCGCAATAAAGTAGTTAACGCGCAAATTATAGTGGTTAAGGATAAAACCGCGAGGAGTGAATTTTTTTTATTGACGTACCTACCGGAGAAACTTTATAGTAATGTTACAGAGTTACTCTTTTCTTTTATGCTCTACCATTAAGCGACAAAGTAGTAATATCTTCACGCCTGTATCCCCGAAGAGGCATGCAGAGGTACACCAGTGCACCCACAATTAGCCGAAGATACTTAGTCCCACAATGTGATAGGTGGCAAGCCTAGACACACACACACATTTTTTTTTTTTCAAGGCATCACAGAAACATGCGTGAAAATTGGCGAATTAAATTATTTTCTTCTTATAATACCAATTATTTAAATAAAGTTTTCGAAACTAAATACATATACGTTACGTATATGTTTGGCGGATAGGAATTAAGACTATTTTAGTGAAGAACGGTTGTACCTTAGGGCCCCGATTACACTTTGATTAGTGTGAATGGGAGTATTTGCAGGTGCTAAGCAAACTTTGAGTATTCACTTTGACTACGCTGATTACTAATCACTCGCACTAATCAACGGCTGTCTACACGTGTTTTTTGCTTAATACTAAGCATCTGCATTAAGCACTCTCGCTCATACTAATCAAAGCGTAACCCGGCAAACAAAACAAAAACCTAGTCCGACGCGAAAGGGTCATATAGGAAGGTCGATGATATTATCAAAAATATTAATAAAATAATTCTATTTACAAAAACAAAATTATTATGGTATTACAAAATACTCCTATTTTCCCTAAAATTTTGAAAATATTGTAAACGGGACGACACCACGTCGAGTCAGTGTGCCAACATGTTATGGCCGACAGTTTTTCTTGCCACAGTTTTATATAAATATGTAACCTTTGACAAAATTATTAAATTTCAGGTCAGACATACGCGCGTAGTTCAAAACAAACACACCGCCAGAGCCCCGCCCGGGTTTTCCAATAAATAAAACTGATATCGGAACCCGGCACTCGTTTCCCAATAAACTAATACAAGTAGTTTCATGGAAACTTTGTTGAAGATAAGAACTTCGTTCCGGGCCACAGTTCCTTCCGAAAGTACGACCACTGAATGTTTATCGCTGTATTACTTTGAAATTCTATAAATTCTCTGTATCAGTACTCAATGGTAATTAAAACGAAGATCAATAGAATCACTTTAAATTGTTTGTTACAAGTACGGAACGGACCCATTGAGATTTGAATAATAGTTGAAATATTATTAGTATGATTATTGTTGTATATATGTATATAGGAAGTATATTGAATTTTAAGCTAACACACAATATATTAACTAGCTGACCTGCGTAGGTTAGGCCTCGAGTAGGTTAACATGTCATCGATATAGTTTTTCATATTAAATTTTATACCCTATTTAAGCCATTTAGGGGTGAATCGGGGTCAAAACATTTGGCTTTTTTGACCCCGATTCACCAACTATTTTTTTTGAAAGAGATTTTTCAGAGAGACTGATAAACATATTTTTGCATTTATAATATTAGTATGGACATGGATTATTTTAAATCCACAATAAAAACCCAGAAAAATTTTTTGATGCACAAAGGCAGCAATGTCAACAAGCAATGCACAAAGAGTTTCAGGGATGGCCTCCAAGGTCAACAGGTTTCCAGACCTTTTTGTGTATTACGAGCAACTTGTTCTCATGATTAGGTAGTATGGAATACCAAATAAAGTGACCGGATAGACTGAATACAGAATAGTAATTGATGATCTGTGGGCATCTCTACCACTGAGATATGGATGGTTAGAGATACTATTTAAATGGATAGAATTATTACGTTATTTACATGGTGTTAAGTATCCAAATTATGGATTTTCAAGAAAATTCGTGTAAACACCCCAATAACTTCTTCGCCCGAGCCGGAGATTGAACCTGAACCTCACGATTTGAACCAGAAAACCCATAGACTTAAAAATACATAAATAAAAATCAAAATATAGTATTTATACTAGCTGACCCGCGCAGCTTCGGCCGCGAGTATATTAATAAGTCGTCCAAATAGCTTTTAATAAAAATTGCATCCCCTATTTCAGACCTCTGGGGACTGATTTTTGAAAAAAACAATTAGCCTATGTTTGACCCCGGATTTTCAACTATACCCATGCCAAATTTCATGAAAATCGGTCTAGCGGTTTAGCTGTGAAAGCGCAACAGACAGACAGACAGACTTTCGCATTTGTAATGTTAGTATGGATAGCATACAAAATTAAATAGAGTTATCAGACTTGAACAAGACTTGATAGTAAAAATCTGTTCTGTAGTACCTATCGCTGTTAGTGCCACGTTTGGCCAACTAATTGCTTTTAACAAACGGCCTAGGAAGAAAGCAGACAGTCCCTTTCGAAATGAGCCCAAAACAGAAAAAAGGAATATTTCAAGTATTTTAAAAAAATAAACCCACTTTGTATATCTGCCAAATATACTCATATTTTAAAAACGATTGAACCAATTTGATAAAATTTAAAATATTGCTTAAGTTGGAAAATACCTAATTTTAATTTATTTAATATGACAATAATAATAATAATAATAATAATAATAATAATCTTTATTAAACAAATCCAAGTACATACATAATTATTTAAGAACAAAAACAAAAAAACAAAATTTTTTAGTATCAACTTGTAAAACATTTTGATGTACCCACGATGTTTTGTAAAAATAATGTGTGGTCGGATTTCATTTTTAAGTACACTAAAACTATGAACTTATGTTAGCTTATAAATACTCATATTATATGAATTATTTTAAGTTTAATAAATACTTTTTTTTTTAATTCTTTTAAAGATGTACTCACTACATTCTACTGTTAGTATCTAAACTAGGCCAGGCCTGTGTTTTAGACACTAACTACTTCCCGGTGCATAAGTCAATAAGAGGTACAGTACAATACAAAAAAGTTAAAAATAAATACTTTAAATTACTTACTTACTTAATAATACTTTAATTAATTATTCCTATGGCTCACTTATTGGACTATTGTAATAAATTTTTCTATTTGTTCGTAATTTTGTGATTTTAACCAAACTGTCAGTTTTTGTTTACATTTGTATTTATTTAGGGAATAAAGACTAAGAATTTTATTTAATTTATTATACACATAAGGACTTAGAAAACACTGAAATTTATTAATGAAAAATGTCCTACTGCTAATAGTTGGACACACTTTACCTTTTTTACGACTTTGGGTTTCGATAGGTTCAAAATTTATGATACTGTGTTGAGTTAAGGCTGTGTTAAGAATAAATAGTTTTCTTACTGATAACACATCGCTCAGTTTATACAGTTGGGATGTAGGATATCTATAAGGTTTATAAAGCATTACTTTAAGCAAGGCACGTTGTGCTCTTTCAAGTTTAAGAATATGCGATTTTAGTGCTCCTCCCCAGGCTCTAATACAGTAGGATAATATAGACTGTGCCAATGCGTAATATATTGATGTAAGTAATTTTACATCTGCTATGTGGCGTAGAGTTTTAAATATATAAATTAATTTACGGGTTCGTTCTACTGTCATCTGGATGTGAGGTAACCAAGTTAAAGTTTGATCAAGAAGAACACCTAGGTATTTTAATGAGGTAACACGTAAAAGGGAACTACACTGGCAAGATGGATTTGCACTTGGATTATTAGTACAAGAATGTGCGGTAATAGTGTAGTCATCACTAGGGAGGTTAGTACTTCTAATGCCAAATGTCATATATTTAGTTTTAGAAGTATTAATTGTAAGCATATTGCACTGAAGCCATTTTATTACGATTTGTAAACCTTTTTCAGCAAAGATCCTAGTCTCCTCCCAACTTTTACCATAAAAAACTAATGCTGTGTCATCTGCAAAAGTATAAATGTTACCATTGATTAGGCTAACATTGCACAGGTCATTTATGTAAATAAGGAAGAGAATAGGACCAAGAATGCTGCCTTGCGGCACACCAAAGTTTACAGGGCAATCGTGGCTAAGTAACTCCCCTATTTTGACTCGCGTTCTATGGGACATATAACTTTTAAATAGTTGAAGAGCAATTCCACGCACCCCAATACTTTCCATTTTTGCCAGGAGAAGGGGAACAGAGACCGTATCAAACGCCTTGGCTATATCAAGAAAGACGCTTAGGCATACTTTTTTGCCATCAAGGTGCTGAGCAATAAAGTTAGTGAGATCCGTTACAGCATCAGAAGTAGAGCAGCCAGTCCTAAAGCCGTACTGGTTGTGTGACAAAATATTCTCTTTATTTAAGAAACACAACAGTCTTTTTTTTATAACTTTTTCTAATACCTTTGAAAGAGCGGGCAATACTGATATAGGGCGGTAATTGTTGACACAGTCTCTTGCTCCTGTTTTATGGATAGGATGAATAATGGATATTTTAAATGGTTTTGGAAATACCCCGATGTTAAGTGATAAATTAACAATATGGGTTAAGGGTGGGACAATAAACTCTTTACACAGTTTTAACAAATTATTAGTAATACCATCCCAGCCAACAGCACAATCGTTTTTGAGACTCATTATTATAGATTCAATTTCCATACTATTAGTTTCCAACATAACTATAGAGTTAGGGGGAGATTTTTTATTATTTACTGTGGGAAAAGTTTGTTTGACGTTGTTATTATTATTTTGTATTTTAAGGGCATATTCTTTCTCAATCTCAGAAAAAAATGTGTTAATGCGATCAATTGATATTTTTGGGGTATCCCCTATTTTCAAAAGTTCCTCAGATACATTTTTTTGTTTAGTAGTGTATACAATAGATTTAATAGTTTCCCATGTTTTCTTGGGATCATTTGAATATTTTTTTATTAGATTTTGTTCGTAGTTTCTTTTTATGCGTTTTAAAAGGTCATTACAGTAATTTTTATATCTTTTATAAGTTATAGCCATTATCTCATTATTGGGTTCAGCCTTATACTTTAGATGCATCTTGTCTCGATTTCTAATGCAACGTAAAAGTCCTGGTGTTATCCATGGTTTTAAAGAACGGTATCTTCTAGAGACTTTAATTTTCAGAGTGTGTTTAGTAACACAATACGAGAGTAAGTTGACAAAACGCTCAGCGGCCCATTCCGCATCTTTAGAATTTAAGATATCCTCATAGCCAATGTCTTTTAGATCTGCAAGTATTGCTTGGTAATTTACTTTATTTATAAAATAAGAATCATTTTTATGATTTGACTGGGAAAATAAATCTAAACCTAGAATGACCGCTGAGTGATCTGTCAATGGCGCATTTAAGACAACAGTGGTGATAGAACTTTTAGTTTTAACCATAGCATGATCTAGACAGTTGGCCATTCTTGTAGGGAAAGTATGACCACTATAAAATCCATAAGATGCAAGAAACGTCAAGTAATCTTGTGAATTTATATCACAATTTTCCGGTTTTATATCAATATTAATGTCCCCCATGATAACGACATTTTTGTAAGATTTATTTTCTAATAATAATTTTTCTAACGAATCAATGAATGAGGCAATATTCCTTTGAGATGGAGATCTATATACTGCAATGACTAACGTAGACATATCTATTTTAATAGTCATACAACTAGCATCATGTATACTATATTCTTCAACGATGTAGTTTAGGCCGTTTCTAACATAAACAACTAAGCCGTCATTTTGATTGTGGTTGTTTTGTGTAAAATGCACATTGTAGTTTGGAATTGTTGGAATATTTGCAGATTTGCTATTCCACGTTTCGGTTAATATACATAATTCGAAATTAATATTCAATCTAGCCAAGAGAATTTTAAATTCGTTAATGTTTCGGTTTATACTTCTAATATTTTGTGACACAATTTTTAAAGCATTGACACTCAGGGTTGATAATTTTGTTTTGCAGATCTCCGGATTACATTGGTAAGATTTGCCGAAATTGGTGTTATCTAAGTCATGTATAATGTCTTCATTTATAGTGGAACCAAATTTTAATATTTGAGAACAATGACAAAATTAAAGACAGTTTGTTCAAAATATCTATCGACTGAGAACTTTCAGAATTAAATAAACTTAAAGTTATCTCAAATTTATAGCCTAGAGAACAGGTTACGGTTACAAAATTTATGGGTACGTGGAATAGTAAATATTTTTTGTATGATTGTTTATCTAAAAAAGATTGCTCGTAAAAATAATACAAATGAAAGTATAAAGTTAAAACAAAACTAAAACAGTAAAAAGTTGCTATATATAGTCACTTTGAGTTCCTTAGCTGCGTTATAACATTTTCATTCTTAACCTCAATGTGTGGCGAATCATCCGATTTTCGAAGAAACACCCTACCGTTAGTCGACCAGCAATATTTATAATTGGCCGTTGAGGCAAAGCCGCGGGCCAAAAACAGTAGTCTGCGTCCAAGGCTGGTAAGTCCCTCAGAAATGAAAATAGGAACAGTCTGCCCAGGTAAGCCAATATGATGTGAGTTCAACCTTTCCCCAGAGTGATGTTTGTTAAATATTTTAGCATTCTTAATAACTTCTTGTTTCTTTATAATATACGTGAAATCAGCAACTAATGTAGAATGTCCTTTTTTTCCTTTGATGCAGAAAATATCCTTAACATCATTTGGTCCAAGATCAATGTCAATAGTTTTACAAGCATTTTTAACAATATTAAGGAGATCAGTTTTATTTACATTATTAAAATTTCCTGGAAGATTCCTAAACTCTACGGTAGAAGCCTTTAATACCTGACATTGAAAAAATGTATGAGTTACCCTTACTTTGAATAAAAAATATTTGACTTAATTTATGGTAATCAAACAGAATTATCAGATATGAATTCTAGTTCTCGAGAAATTCGTGGAAAATCATACAAATATAAAAATAAACTTACGAAATATAGTTTACGTGCTTGTACGCCTAAATAGATTGTCGTACTCAAATATAATTTAATTTCAATAATGTTACATACATATATCTCAAACTGATAACCTTCACTTTTTCGTCAGTTGATAAATACAGCTTTATTATTTCACATAAGAAATATTAATTTTCATTAAATCAGAAACAATTGAAAAGATTCGGCGATCTTTTGATCATTAATCTAGTTAATAACTCTATAAATTTCGTCTATGAGTTGGAACGAGATGAATTTCCTCGGTTCTAATAAATCAAACTTGAAAAGGTTTAGGCCAGTTTTATAGAGAGGTACAAACTGAAACAATAGAAATGGATATTATATTATCATTGTTACTATTTTTGGTTATGAATAGTCGAAGTTCTTATTTGACACTTTGAAGTGTTTTCGTGTAATGTATATCATAAGATAGTAAACAAGCAGATGACTCTCCTGATGAAAAGAATCAACCATCGCCTATAGACAACAAGGATAAGACCTAAAATATCATAATAGGTCTCACATTGATCGCCCCGTTGGTAGAGTGGTTCGATTCCCAACAAGACAAACATTCATGTGGTGAGCATAGATGTTCGTATTTCTGGGTTTGAGTATTTATTATGTATGTAACAGTATTTATATATGTATTTATATATATTAGTATCGTTGACTAACATCTATAACACAAACAAATAATTTCCTTACTTTGGTATTAGATCAATTTGTGTAATTTGTCCGCGATATTATTATTATCATTTTGTGAGATACGATTCTAAATCAAGGCAAATTATACTATTACAATTTGAGAAATGCACTGAATTAACTTTTCATAAATATTATTTAGAAGCTTGATTTTATTTAGACTGGAAAGAGACGTACAGTTTTATTGTCTACGAAAACTTTTAGCAAATAAACTAATGAAATATCAATACAATGAAAACTTAAAAATATATACTGTTTCATTACCTAATTTCAGGTACGAAATTTTAAAAATAAAAAAGCGAAATGTTGATACTTGCCCTTAGCATTTTCCATCGAACGTCAGTTTCACATTCTTCAAAGGAGCCCGGACCAATACGGGGGAAAAATACACAGGAGATTTTTAAGGAAAGCCTTCAGAGTTATTTCAGAGATTCACTATCTATTTGCCCGCTACTTTGACAAGAGAGGAGGACTTGGCATTAATTTCCATAAACAATCAAAATTATAAAATTGAATGCATTCCAACGCTGAACAAATAAAAATGGCTTTATCTCTGTCTAACAAGTTAGAATTTTCATAACAGACAAATAATAATTATAATATTCACTGGGCAAATTACACTTACTGATCTAATCCGAATGTAAGCAAATTATTTACTTGTGTTATGGGTGTTAGTCAACGATACGAATACATAGAAATACATATATACGTACTAAAATATATTTAATAAACACCCAAACCCGGAAATACAAACATTTATGCTCATCACACAAATGCTTGTCCACATCGGGGATCAAGACGAGCCCCGTCGATTGCGTAGTCAGGGTTGATAACCACTCGACCAACGGGGCAGTCAAAGCTACGAAATTTTGTCACTGTTCTAATTTCAAATCATTAAGAAAATTTACGTCACCTTAAACAGCTTGCGGCTTATACGCCATTACTAAAATACGCTGTCAATGTAGGTAAGTTAGAATTTATCGTAAAATAACCCTTTGTTTACAATATATTAAATTGATTTGAGCGTTTATTTGTATTTTTCTATAATTTTAGTGTACCTTAAATCTAAAAATAAAAAACTTGAGAGGTGTCAAGGGACACCCGGATGAAACGAAGTTCCTTTTATTATTATTTACAAAAAACCTGTATACACTCGATAAAAATAATCGTCGCGACACCACACTGTTCAATGCGAAATAGAAATGAAAATATCTGGCTTGCTTTCTATAAGAGAGAGAGAGAGAGAGAGAGAGAAACATACGCACGCCGCACAGCTTACAATAGCTTACTATAGCAAAAAGTGTCTTGACAACTTTTCGTAAGAATTTTTTCCGTCTAAACTAATTGTTAAAATAACATGCCCAATTGAAATTTTCAATTGTTATGTAGCCAGTAAACAGCTGTTCTTAAGTTTGTCATCATTCGGGGCGAAATGACACGGTTTTCTCTCAGTTATTTCATATCTAGTAGTAGTTTCCTTCACCTAAGGCCCGCTATCCCTTAAGCTTAACCTTGGGCAGTGTAAATGCTTCATTACTTTATATTTCATAACATGTCAAAATAAAGTCCAATGACAATAATTCTTCAGTCCCCACGGTACAGGCTGCGATCGAAAGCCATGTTGCCTCGAATTTTTTAATTACTGTATTTGCCTTTCAGTTTCTGTTTACGGCTACCAAATAATTTAGTCCTTATAATTCGGTTTTTGGTTAAATTCAATTTGAATCCCTTATATGTATGACGAAATACAAAGATAATTACGAAAACTTGTTTTTTGAGGTACGGGTTCAGGCTTACAAACTTTTTCAATTATATTGCTGCTGACCACGTCAAATAAAATTCTACCATTATTATATTAATGTATATTATATAATAAGTTGTATTGTGAATCTATAATTAATATATTATTAATATGTATTGTATGTAACTTCTTGTCATTTTATTTGCTAATTGTATTTGATCAAATTATTTAACAGTTTTTGATGAATATTTCGTTTAGAGCTGTTATTCCTTGTTTGGCATCCAAGGCATACATTAAACAATAAATAATTTCGTTTTATTATAGTTTATAAAACATAATCTTTATCGTAATAGTCAATTACGAAATGGTTGAATACAATTACGGCTACTGCTGATAAAGAAACTGTTTCATAAACAGTTCGGTTCCCCGATAGGTCCGAGTCAACTTTAAAGAAAAAACCATCCACCATTCTGCCAGTCAATTTGTAAAAGGCGAATGATTGGTTATACGTGTTACTACCATCGTAACTACTAGGTGGTAGAGTTCTGCGACATATTGACCAGGTATTTGGTACCATCATCTTTTTTTATATCATAAGATAGTAAACATGCAGATGGGTCTCCTAATGAAAAGAGTCAACCATCGCCTATAGACACCAAAGATGTTAATGGTGTGTTACTATCTTGTGGCGAGGTCTAATGCCACATGCATAAGTTTACCGGCTACCTTACCCTCCAAACCGGAACACGACAGCGACAAGCACTGACGTTATTGCGGCAGGAATAGATAAGGCGGTGGTACCAGACCCGGGCGAGACAATGCAGAACTCTACCACCTAGTAGCCACGATGTTAGTGACTCGATAGCCAATCGGTAGCCTTTTATGACCAGCCTGGCAGAACGGCAGTTGGCCTATTCTTCAAAAGAGGCCGGGACCAACACGGCGAATAGCGTCAATGCTTGTCATTATCGTGTTCCGGTTTAGAGGGTAAGGTAATGAATAAACTTATGCAAGTGGCATTAACACCTCCGCCACTCGGATAGCACTGTACTGTTAACACCTTTGTTGTTTAAATGTGAGCTTGTCTCTATCAGGAGAGTCATCTGCTTGTTTGCTTTTTATAATATAGGAAGGGTTTGTAACATATTCATGATGATAGTTGATGATAATTCGAGTATCTTAATTCGGAAAGTGGAGATATTTGATAGACACATTAATGAGACCAAACAAATTTTTAATTCTGAATACAAGACAAACCGTTCGAGAAATTACTAAGATATAGTCTTTTTGTAAAAGAGGGTTTAAAAATATATAATGTTAAAACTAAATTGTGCGCTTTGCTTGTGAAGTTTTCGCATCATACATGTACATTGAAACTGCACGTACATAATATAGATACATACACTCACACACGTAAAGTGGAGTCGAACCATTGGATTGTTCTAATAGAAACGGGAAACTTCACTGGTTTGTTCAATTGATGGGATACAATTTGAATTACCATTGTTAAATCAAATAATTAATGACCATTATTGGCCGTAAATCCTAACAGGGGTTTAAGCAATCAATATTTGTAAACCAAACTTACATGAACTATAACCATAATACTTGTGCAGCACAGACATGTTTTATTGTAAATATTAATGTAAATAGATAGTAAGGCAGGATAGAATGTATATTTCGTTTAGTTCGTAAGTTTTCTATAATAAATAATGTTCATTTTCGTCTTTTATTCGCCCTAAGACCTACATACAGCTTTGTTGTATAGAAATAATAAAGCTTTATGTAGCTATGATCATTGCCTATTAGGCATATTACGAATAAAGCGAGTTCCACGCAGTCGACGACATTACGAGTCGACTCTTGGGAGATAATATTTATATGCGGGAACTCGCAATTACGAAAATCCGAAAAGTGCAAAATTCTTTGTTAAAACAAACGTTTTACGATTGTAAATAGTATGTATAATGTAAGTATAAGCCTTAGGCATATGTTTAGACACTTTTCGGTAATATAAAGATAGTTAACAGGATAGTACGACCTGAAAAGGCGTACAACTCTGTAATTGTAAGAGTTTCCGAGGTCCTGTAAGAACGTACAATGTATATAACACTCTTGTTTGTTATTGTATAAGTTTATTTGTGTTAGATCCTTGTATATAAATAAGAAATAACACATTGTAATTCGTTTTCGGTAGGTCTTAGGGCATTACGTACTTTGTTTTGCATATATTTGTAAAAAGGTAGTACCGTTGCACTCGCTAGAGGGCCACACTAGGTAATTAGAGGTAGGAGAAGCTACCTAAGATAAAATTATTAAGATTAGATTACGAAAAGTAGGATTTTAACAAATCCCAGACATTGTGGCGCCACACCCGGCGCCATTTGTCTTTGTAGATTTCCGCCGCACGTCTGGCCGCGCGCTATAAATATCGGAGAGCGCGGCCATACAATCAGTTCTTCTGGAATGCCCGCGGCCTAAAGGGCAAGACCGCACCCCTCAAATACCTACTACGGGAACAGGACATAGATGTAGCACTCATATGCGAAACACTACTGGGCCCAGGGGACAAACTTAAAATCCCAAATTATACCACCTATAGAAAGGAGGAACACAGCGGGTATGCGGCGTACAGGGGACTAGCCATTCTGGTACATAAAAGAGTGGTCCACCAACCACTACCGAATCTTTCTTTGCTAAACATGCAAGCTCTTGGCATTGAAATCCTAGTCGCCGGCTCACCACTAAAAATCTATAGTATCTACAGACCACCCTTAGAAAGAGTATCTTCTTCTGACATACTAGAAATATTCAACTCTCCTCACCCCACTATTGCAGCCGGCGACTGGAATGCTAAACACCACCCCTGGAACTCCACTACTATATCACCATCAGGAAGACGACTATACAACATAGCAGATCAACATGAACTGACCGTCTGTGGACCTAGCGGACCAACTCGTTACTCCCCAGACCCCAACGTTACCCCCGATGTGCTCGACCTCCTGGTCCATAAACATCTACATCAAACTGTACACCTGGAGGTTACACTCGATGACATGGGCTCTGATCACCTACCTGTTCTCGCGGTCATCCAAAGCCCACCCACCAGAGTCGCCCCACCGATGCCGAAAAAAATAATAGACTGGAGAAACTTCCAGAATCATCTAGAGGCAAATACACCTAATTACCCCGCCACCTCAGCTGAAGAAGTAAATAGACTGACTGAGAGTCTAATTAACAGTATAAAAGAAGCCGTAGACATAGCGTCCAAAGACACAACCTCTTCTCGTTTACTTCCATCTCTACCCAACTTCCTTCGAGAAAAAATTCAGAAAAAGAGGAGACTACGCCGCCAATGGCAAAACAACCGATGCCCAATCATCAAAAATGCTTTAAATAGACTCTCGGCCGAGATCAAAGCCGACTTAGAAAGGACAAATACAGAAAGCTGGGACACCCAATTGGAAGAGGCCGCTGACGACTGGGGCTCCTTACATCGCCTCTGCCGCCAGCTCACTAAGGCGCCACAACCAGTACGCCCACTGAAACACCCAGACGGTACCCCCAGATTTCGTGCGGAGGACCGAGCGGAAATCTTCGCAGACTTCTTGGAACGCCAGTTCAGCCCAAACCCCAGCAACGACCCTGCCCACGACCAAATGATCGAGGAGTTTTTAGAAGACTACCTTACACCAACACTCAGATGGTGCGGAGGCAAATCTTCCAGACCAAACCAAGAAAGGCCCCGGGCGCAGACAAGATAACCAATAAAGCTCTGAGACACCTACCACACAAAACCATCGTATCATTAACCAGACTCTTCAATGGTATTCTGCGCTCCGGAGAGTTCCCCAGAGTCTGGAAGATAGGCCACATTATTATGATCCCAAAACAGGGGAAGAATATCTTAGAACCAAAAAGTTATCGCCCCATCACACTGCTGCCGACAACTTCGAAAGTCTTCGAAAAACTCCTCTTACACAAAATTGGACCCCACATAAAACCCCGGGATGAACAATATGGGTTTAGGGCTGAACACAGCACGACCTTGCAACTGGCAAGAGTGCTGCACATGCTTGCCTCAGCGAGGAATAAGAAAGAACAGGCAGTGGCAGTCCTACTGGATATGGAGAAGGCCTTTGACAGGGTCTGGCACAAGGGCCTTCTCTTCAAACTAGCGCACACCTCCACCCCTAGAAGGCTTATTAAAATCATTGCATCTTTCCTGAAAAACCGCAGCTTCAGAGTCATAGTAGAAGACCAACTATCATCAGAAAGATCGATAACAGCAGGAGTTCCCCAGGGCAGTTGTCTCTCGCCAAATCTCTACTCGGTCTACACAGACGATATCCCAGCGGGAGACGGCTGCTCCCTGGCCCTATTTGCCGATGACGCGGCCTACATATCAATCTCCATCTCACCTGCTCTGGCGATCAAGAAGCTCCAGAAGACCCTTGACCTATTACCGGACTGGCTGGGAAAATGGCGGCTCTCGGTGAACGTCTCCAAAACCCAGGCGCTTCTGCCAAAGCGAACGAAGACCAAGAAGACACTTACTCCCTTAAAACTCCAAGGGCTGGACATAACATGGACCAAAGCGGTAAAATACCTTGGGGTCAAGATTGACAATGCGCTCACTATGAGAGGCCATGTTAAAATGGTGACTAACCAAGCACAAGTGGTGTTATCGGTGCTCCGGCCAATACTAAACTCCAGGCTCCCACTTAAAACGAAATTAGGTCTCTATAAAACATATATAAGACCAAGGCTCACCTACGCAGCAGCTGCATGGTATCAATTCACTGCCAACGATCTCCGACAGACACTGCAACGCAAACAAAATGTAGCGCTGCGTAGGATCACTAACGCCCCGAGATACGTTACCAATGAGGTAATTAGCCGCGACCTAAAAATGGAGAGCCTGGAGGCTTTCATCAAGAAACTCGCCACAAATATGTTTGGTAGAGCCGATTCCTCCTCCCTTCCTGAGATCCAGAATATTGCACCCTGGCACGCGCGCCCTCCTGACGCGCGGCCATATCCCCGTGACCTACTCAAATTATAAACTGTTTCTCCCCCCCCTCCCCCCTCTGTACTGAGGGGGGGTACGGGTGGGAGGGAACACCGACTATCCTAAAAACAATAGTAATTACCCTATTTCCACACAATACATCCACAGGAAATGGTTTTTCAAACCGTCCGAACCCAATGACCTAGCCCTGTTCAGGGCTAGCGATTGATACCTTGTCCAGGGGGCCAAAAGCCCCGAAGACAATTCCCCGTTCCCTCTGCTGGGGGGCGCGAGAAGTCCACACGACCCGATACAATCAGTTCCGTTCCAGTTCCGTTCCGATAAAGTTACAGTTTCGTTACGACTCAATAAGTTTCCCAGACAAGTTCCTGGGCTTTAGTATATATCTATAGGGTACCGGCTTTAGAGTAGGGCAGTGTTAGGGCAAGTAGTGGCTCTCCATAGAATAGTAAATATTTGCAACGGTGCTAGCTTTATTGCTTTATTTCGTTACAATAAAGCGCCTTTGCAACGAACAGTTGTGGTCTCTATTTATTCCCCCGGCGACACCCGGCTCACGACAAAAGCACTACGGCTGGTGGGGCGTCGAAGAGAGAAGAACAGATCTACAGTCCGCTGGCTCCCCGGCTGTAGTGCACAATACTGATCATTTATACTAGCTAACCCAGCAAACGTTGTTTTGCCTTACATATTAGGAATCCATAGCGGACAAACAACGTGACACGTAATTTATATAAGACTACGGGATTGTCCTTCCACACAGCCAAAATGGCATTAAACTTTATATGGTGGTTAAGTATTCTTAAATTTTCTAATTTTCCGTGTAATTTTCTTAATATGTTCTTTTATAAGAACCTTCTTCTTACAATTACAAATACAACAACAAAAAATTACCGAAATTGGTCCAGCCATTCAGGCGTGATGTCGTATATATATATATATATATATATATATATATATATATATATATATATATATATACTTTTGAGCATTCTGCATAATGTCACTACCATTGTGACCACTAAGTGGTAGAGTTCCGCAACGTCTCAATTCTTTCTCGTCTAGTGTCTTTGGTACCACCGCCTTACATTTTCCTGCCTCAATACCGTCAGTGTTTGTAATTGTTCCGATTTGGAGGGTGAAGTAGCTGGTAAAATAATGTAAGGGGGTTTATCATCCCGCCATACGGATAGCCATACACCACTAACATCTTTGATGTCTATAGGCGATGGTGTCTCTTTCCATCAGGAGAGCCATCTGCTTGTTTGCTATCTGATGATATGAAGAAAATACTCCTATTTAGATTATTCAACTCCTAAACTAAAGGTAAGAAAATTATCGCGGTGTAAACACTTGAAAGTTGCACACATACTTATTATAAGATACTGTGTGCAACTTTCAAGTAGCGCTTGCTGTTCAACATACTTTGAAGCCAAGTGACAAGTGGACGAAAAGATAGCGTAATCTTAGAACTCTTTGGAGTACTAAAAACTGGTATTACAGACAATAATTCGTCAATAATATTCAAAGATTTCCCTACTGTTCTAGAATTCTATTCTCAAATCTTGACCTGATGGCCATGGAATCATGTACAAGATGGTGGTGCAACCGTCTACGAACCCGTCATGTTAGAGGGACATAGAAATTGATTTACTAACGTAAAAGTAGTTTAAATCTTCCTGGTTCATGTACATTATTTACAGAACAAAACAAAAACAAGCTGGTGATCTCAGAAAAAGATCCTACAGAATTAGGTTAGGGTTTATCATGTTATTGGAATATGATTGACGTAAAAAATTCTGTCATCTAATTCCTTTCATCAAGAAATTAGAATTTAAAACGACTGATAAAATTTTATTAAATAATAACTAAGGATTACCTTGACAAACAGGGTTTTCGTCTCTGCACTCAAATCATATCATACGTTAGGAACTATAATGCCACTTACAGACAAATAAATATACACATCAAACTTTTAAAACTACTCGATTTCGCATCAGAGATTAAAAAGTACGTGGGGTTATATTTATATGACAAAGTTACATCACATATTGATAAAATGCAGATCCAACATGAATTTTAAAATAAAACTCTCATTGAAACTATATCCAGTTATCAAATTAAGTAAATAAAATAGTTTCCGAATACTCTTTTCGTTTTAAAATACGCTCCTTATTCTAGGAAGCTTCGAGTGAAGGCCAGTGTTATTCTACACTAATATTAAAAAAACGAAAAATTTTATTGTTTGTAAATTTGTAATGTATGAACTCAAAAACTCCTTAACCGATTTAAAAAAAAATTCACATATGGAAAGCAACTTTATTCCAGAAAAACATAGGCTATATTTTCATTCCATTAAGCAATAGAAATGTGGTTTTAGTCACGCAAACGATGTAGCGAGAAACAGTTAGTCTTAGGTAAATAAAATTATTATAAACATATTATTGTAAAGTCAATCTTTATCTTCTTCACATCTCTTCACATCACTTCACATCTTTATCAATAATTCACTACTGAAACACGTGTTTCTTACTTTATGAAGCCTTTCAAACATGTTAATAAATTGTAGTCATCTCAAGGCACTTTCTATTATTCTGTTGGATAGTGCATTTTTTGTTAAAAGATATAGACTTAAATTTCGTGTCTAATTTTCTATCGGTGAGCCTGCCAAACTTTTTCTCTATGATATTTAATGGATTCGGGCGATAATTTGCGGATATCTATAATCCAGAGAAGAAATTGAGGTATTTAATTTGCAAAAATTCCGTGAAACCTTATATGGAACTGATGTGATGAAATGTATATAATTCGTGTGTTACTGCCTTTGCTACTGGACGTGGAAGAAAGTGTGGTGGAAGTAGGTGGAATATTGTGCCGTTGTGGTCTCCTCTAGTTTTCAGGCCTTGAATAAGTTTACCCCTTACATTACACATTACATTACACTCCCTTTCGCTTCAGTTGCATCAAGGCAGTTCCATTTAAAGTTTGGCAGAAATTTCGCAATTTAAATAACTCAAATTCTTCTTTTTCTCTTTGGCTTTCTTCGAAAGTGCTGCAAAACATTATATAGTGACAACTTCATATTTAATCTTTCCATCTGAAACAACGCAATCACGTGGCCATATTAGCCGAATAATTTGCTGCTAAATTATCCGAATAATTTTCCATCCTACCCCATGAATAGCAACGCACCATTAACATCTTTGTTGTCTATATGCGTTGGTTTTCTTTCCACCAGGAGATTCATCTGCTTGTTTGCTATCTTATGATATATAAAAACGCCTATCTAAACTTACCAACAACTTGAAGAAAGTGCGTCTGGCTCATCATCGGCTCGGTATTGACCTGGCACATATACCGGCCGCCGTCGGTGGGGCTCACATCCCGGAGTCCCAGGGTCCAGGCTCCGTCGCCATGCTGCACGCTGATGCGGTGATTTTTCGTGATCACATGTCCTGCTATTGTAAGGATTGTTTGGGTGTCTACTCTTAGCCACGCCACCTAGAAAAAAAATATTTCAACTTAGCCCCGTGGTTAGCCTATTCAGCTTAAGTCTAAAATTTATTTTATGGAGTAACAGAATTGAGATAACACTTAAACCCTTGCATGCTGTGGCTACATTATCGTCCTATCGGGAAGCGTTACGTTGTCGCGATATGTGTGACTACAGCTCTTTGCTACATTTTAAATCTTAAGGCTTCTGTAAGTTTACTATCTCATTCTAGTAGAAACGAGATATACTATAGTTAATCAAGTATATATTGCCACCTAGTTCGCCGTACCTCAAATCTTCGAGCGGTAGGTGGCCGCAATGAGAAGGTGAAGTACTATTCGACTCTTCTGAATTTGCTTCGGTTACGAAGTGAATCGTGAACTTTGAGTACGTGAATTTTTTTTTATAGAATAGGGGGCAAACGAACAGGAGACTCACCTGATAGCAAGTGATTACCTCCTCCCATGGACAACCACACTATCAGAAGATTTGTGGTTGTCCATGATTGAATGTGTTTTGATTTGAATCACTGGAGGAATGTATGGCGTAGAGAACGTGAGTAGACTAAATTGTGCCACTGGGGTCTTCTTTAATTACCAGATCTTTTAAAGTATCTATAAAAGAGTCAAATAGCACTTCACTCTGCAGGAGTTGAAGCATTTTTTGCCTTAATTAATGAAATGGGGAAAGTGAGGTAGACGTCGACGGAATAGTCCGTCCACGTCTGTACCGCTGAACTCCAGACCATACGTCCCATCACAAGTTTATTCCATTCCCTATACTACTTATTAATTTTTATTTATTACATTAATTTTGTATTTGAATTATATAAATTTTAAGAAAGTGACGCCTGAATCTATAAAAAGATACTAAAATATTCGAAAACGAAGCCGACAATAAAAGCTAATTACTAAATACTTAAATGACCATTAAATGGGTATTCCCGTCTTACTTACACAAAACTTCAAAAGATAAAATGAATGCTATTAAATAGACATTAAACATATTTTACAATTAACTCGATTATTAAACAGTTCTTAACTAAGAAAAAGTTTGAAATAGCCCTCAAGAATATTTCATAGAAACACAGACCCTCTATAAAGTAGATGATTGGTCTTTCATATATCACTCTACGTTTACCAAGATTATTAACAACCAATGTAAAAAAGGCGTTATAGTGTTATAAGTTTGACCACTATATGTATGTGTCTGTGTGTACCGTACCTCTTAAATGGGTGAAAAAATCTAGACGCGTTTGTTTGATATTTGAAAGCTGGTTTTATAGCGGTGGATCTTAGATACATATTTTATCAAAACCAGCTCCGCCATTTCAAGGTGCTTTCATGATTGTTAGACACAATTAATAACGCACTTACATTTAATAGATTCGGACATTACTTTGCGGAAATCCATAATTTAAAAGAGGAAATAATGGTAGTTAATTTGAGAATTTTCCGTGAAACCTTATACGGAACTGATGCGATACAACTGAAATGAAAAGTAGTGTAAGGAATGGGGTAAACTTATCCAAGGCCTGAAAATTAGATAAGACCACAGCGGCACAATAGTCCACCTACTTCCACCACCCCGTTAGTCGGATGGTTAGTGACCCTGACTACACAATCGATAGGGCACGGGTTCGATCCCCGACGGGGACAAGCATTTGTGTTGTTGAGCATAAAATGTTTGTATTTCCGGGTTTAGGTGTTTATTAAATATATTACAGTCTTTATATATGTATTTCTATGTATCAGTATCGTCCACTAACACTCATAACACAAGCAAATGATTAGCTGACTTCGGGGTTAGATCAGTAAGTGTAATTTGTCCCGTGAATATTTATTATTATTATTATTAATGAAATATTTAGTTAAACTATTTAATTATGATAAATGTTAATTAATTAACGTAAACTGTACTTCGTATCAAATACTTAATATATACCATATAAACTACAATATAAATTTAATATTTTACAAATTATACCCTGCCACGATTCGCTGTGGCTTTGTGTTAATTTTGGAATAAGATTAAATTTAATAGTAATCTAAACTTCAATATCAATCAAATAACTATAAATCAACAATAAAAATAAAAAATAAAAATCAAAGACTTCAAATATCAATCAACTGTCATGTTTATCTCAAACACTACGGAACCGATTTTGATGAAATTTGGACTGTTCTCTTAGTTTTGATAACTCTGATTTACATCAACAAGAATCATCTTGATATGACGTGTATTCCTTGATAAATTCGTGGACAAACTTACCTAAATATACGAATGTACGGCGAAACGAAGCGAAATGAACGAAACTAAAATGAATGTGAAAATGAATTTCAATCTTACTATTCGACGAGTTCTAGGTCTAATCAACCGTTATCATGGTGTAGGAGAATGCGATTTTTGGGTCGTCTTTCGTGAACTTTTTCTAACACCCTGGGTAAACAAACAAATAAAAAAAAAAAACCACTCGGCATTAACACGCTTTTGATCTTCAAGTAGAATTGTACAGATGTGACCCGTAGCTGAGAAAAAAAACGCGATCATTTCGTCATTACCTACGTTTCTCGCCTGTCTCACTTTTGTTGGCCTGTTCTCATTTTAAAACACCTATTCACAAGATTGCTGTTTTTTTCGGGTTCAAAACAATAAATTCACGTTTCGTCTCCTGTGACAATGTCATAAACAGCATTAGAATGTCCGTGGTCGTATTTCTCGTAGCATCTGTGAGCACCATTCCACGCGAGCCCGCTTCTGCTCCGCTGTCAGTTCATGAGGGATCCAACGACAACAAAGTTTCCGAACTTTCAATTTTTCGTGTAAAATTTTCTGAATTTAGCTCATACCAATCCCCAATATTCCTCAAATTGTCTCATAGATAATCCGGGGGTTTTCTTCAATTAACCGCTTAACAGTAGCCACATTATTTTCGTTGACGGCAGTTGAACGCTGCCCTTCACGAAATTCGTCATGTAAAGAAACTCGACCTCTTTCAAATTCAGCAAACCATCGCCTCACGGTGCTTAAACAAGGTGCTTCTCTCCCAAAAGCATTTTGAAGACAAGCGGCACAGTCTTGCGGAAAAAGAGAACTTTTAAAATCATAAAAAATCATCGCTCTAAAATCTTTTCGATTTAATTCCATTTTCGTTGCGTTCGTAGAACTTTATGTGTGATAAAAAAATAATTGATAAATCATTTCCCGACAATTGTTTTTTTATTACTAAGAAGGTTGCAACGTTTTAAAAATATAACATTCGAAATTCAAATAGTTCCGATTAGCTAGAAGTGCAAAAGTTGTGTGCTCCATGTATACTGGTGTTACTATCCGATGGTAGATGTGCGGGGATTAGCGTATGAAATATATATCTTGCTCAGATTATGTATTGTCTTCGCTGACCGCGCCGTTGGTCGAGTGGTTAGCGACCCTGACTATGCAATCAATGGGGTCCGGGTTCGATTCCCGGGTGGCATTTGTGCGATGAGCACAGATGTTTGTATTTCTGGGTTTGGGTGTTTATTAAATATATCCTAGTATTTATATATGTATTTCTATGTATTAGCATCGTTGACTGACACCCATACTACAAGCATATAATTTGCTTACTTTGGGGTCAGATCAATTCCTGTAATTTGTCCAGTCATATTTATTTATTTATATTTATTTATTATCTTCAGTGGCGGTACAAACTATACTAATACATTGGTTATTGGGTAAACCCATAGAAGTGCTCACATTAACAAAATATATTATTACATATATACGAGCATATACACTACACCCCTTAGAATAAATAAACTACCTTTCTGCTACGCATCTCGTAAAAGAACAGAAAAGGCAAATAGGAGTCACTAACATCATGACTCTTTACTAGGTGGTTGACCTTGCCCGGGTTTTGTTCTTGTTCACATATACAAATCGATATGTTAGTTCTGGTTCCGGTTTGGAGGGTAAAGTAGCCGTTAAATTTCTACACTTTCCGTCGTCGGCACTAGGTGAAGCTCTATTTTAATGCAATATTTTATCACGTAATACACTTGTACTGACATTGGCATTCACAAAAAGGCAATTGTTATATATTTTCAACCGATTTTGCTTATACAAGCATCATCAGGGTATTTAGTATTGTGGCGCCGCTGGTCCGTACCGTTGAAGGGTCATAGTGATTGAACCAGCGGGCCAGCTGCTTGTCAGGTGACGTCATAACTGTGGAGGTCGATGACGTCACACAAGGACAAGTAAGGGGAAAAGGAAGATCTTCCCAGCGAGGCAAGGTGTACTGCCTGGGGACCGAAGACCATTTGAGAAGTGTTGAAACTTGTATATAGTGTTACAAGATAAATAATTGTGATATCGCGATTCAGGATTTTTATTTTGAATTTCATTTTTTCCATTTGTTATTGATTTTTGTCCATTTTTTATTATTTTTTCTTGTAGCGTTTGTGATTGTTTTTGAGCCGCTACAATACTCTCCCCCAAGACCGAAGGTCGATCTGGTTGTGCCAGTGAAGCGTAGGTGCCTTGAGTGCTCGAGTCTGCGGTGAGTCGAGACGAGCCGAATAAGCGCGGTCCTCGGTAAGTTGGGACGAGTGCGCCTCCGCTGTGGTTCGCAATGAGTCGGAACGAGCGGGACAGAGTTGCTGCATGGAGATCCAGTGAACGTAGGCAGTTCGAAGTGGATTCCGGAAAGCGTAGTTGAGGCGTAGCTTGTGAAGCTGGCTAATGCTGTTTGGAAGCAGAGGGGAGTATATTAGACGCTAATGGTCAGAAGGTTGATGCGTGTTGTTTTTGCCGAGGGTCACCACTGTGGCATGTTGATAGCTGTTAATGGTGATGATCACGTCGGGGTCACCACTTTGGCGCCGCTGGTCCGTACCGCTGAAGGGTCGAAGTGATGGAACCAGCGAGCCAGTTTCTTGTCAGTATGACGTCATTACGGTGGAGGTCGATGACGTCACACAAGGACAAGTAAGGGGAAAAGGAAGATCTTCCCAGCCAGGCAAGGTGTACTGCCTGGGGACCGAAATCCATTTGAGAAGCGTTGAAACTTGTATATAGTGTTACAAGATAAATAATTGTGATATCGCGATTCAGGATTTTTATTTTGAATTTCATTTTTTCCATTTGTTATTGATTTTTGTCCATTTTTTATTATTTTTTCTTGTAGCGTTTGTGATTGTTTTTGAGCCGCTACAATACTCTCCCCCAAGACCGAAGGTCGATCTGGTTGTGCCAGTGAAGCGTAGGTGCCTTGAGTGCTCGAGTCTGCGGTGAGTCGAGACGAGCCGAATAAGCGCGGTCCTCGGTAAGTTGGGACGAGTGCGCCTCCGCTGTGGTTCGCAATGAGTCGGAACGAGCGGGACAGAGTTGCTGCATGGAGATCCAGTGAACGTAGGCAGTTCGAAGTGGATTCCGGAAAGCGTAGTTGAGGCGTAGCTTGTGAAGCTGGCTAATGCTGTTTGGAAGCAGAGGGGAGTATATTAGACGCTAATGGTCAGAAGGTTGATGCGTGTTGTTTTTGCCGAGGGTCACCACTGTGGCATGTTGATAGCTGTTAATGGTGATGATCACGTCGGGGTCACCACTTTGGCGCCGCTGGTCCGTACCGCTGAAGGGTCGAAGTGATGGAACCAGCGAGCCAGTTTCTTGTCAGTATGACGTCATTACGGTGGAGGTCGATGACGTCACACAAGGACAAGTAAGGGGAAAAGGAAGATCTTCCCAGCCAGGCAAGGTGTACTGCCTGGGGACCGAAATCCATTTGAGAAGCGTTGAAACTTGTATATAGTGTTACAAGATAAATAATTGTGATATCGCGATTCAGGATTTTTATTTTGAATTTCATTTTTTCCATTTGTTATTGATTTTTGTCCATTTTTTATTATTTTTTCTTGTAGCGTTTGTGATTGTTTTTGAGCCGCTACAGTATACGATTTTTAATTGTAAATGTCCAGATAATGCTCGTAAATGAAACCTGTTGGAAATAAGTTAATTGTGTTATTGTGTAACAGTACAAGTTTATTAAGTAATAAAATATTACAGTAGCCGGTAAACTTATGCATGTGGCATTACCAACCCGCGACATAGACAGCTACGCACCATTAAAATCTTTGGTGTCTACAGGCAACGATTGTGTATTTTCATCTGTTGAGCCATATGTTTATTGGTTATCTTAAGATATAAAAAGTGATATTACGCTGATTCTCTTGCAGAGTGAGCAGAGTGAAGCGAATTTCTATAGCATCACATATTACTACAATCCACCGGTTCGTCATTGTATTTTACTAATTCAATGAACATTAGGTAATCCTTTGGTTATTTTCATTTAATCATTCTGAAAAACGTCATATAATCATAAATGTCA
The DNA here is from genome assembly GCA_036924255.1 of Apodemia mormo. Lineage (NCBI taxonomy): Eukaryota > Metazoa > Arthropoda > Insecta > Lepidoptera > Riodinidae > Apodemia > Apodemia mormo. The sequence goes on along the minus strand of JAUPFN010000009.1, from coordinate 1,503,003 downwards.
TAGAATCGTAAGAAGCAGACGGGAGGAAGATGGGTGAGAAGATTGAAACCCTCCCATGGTTCAAGATATCTTACGTCCCCTTACACGGGGATGGGGGGGGGGTCAAATATATAAAAAAATATCTTTACGGAATTAATGACCCTTTATACACTAAAATGCATTTCACAGTATTGTTCGTTTGTTTGAAACGCGTAAACAAAATTGCAAATATTATTTGAAACACGTAAACAAAATTGCAAAATGACACATACAATTTTATTGTTTTAAATTCATTTTCCGTTTCAACGTAAGCCTGCACGTGAATGACACTTGATGCTTGCAACATTTGCAGAGAGCACTACAACGGTTAACCATTTGATTCCCAAAAAGTTGACCGAGCACGCCATTAAAATATTTTAGCAAGTATTTTAAAATGTATGTGAATTTAACAGACGTCTTAATGTGCATGACACTCGGATTTATGTTAGATGTAGGATGCGTGAAATAGATGTTAATAAAAAATTATACAAGCTGACTGGTAAAAGCTTTGAGTATTATATACCTACTCAAAGGGTAAAAGATTGTATATATTGAGAGACGATAATTAGTGGTCATGCGTAAACAATAAAAATATAATAAAAAGGAAATATTGTTTAACCACATAGAAAAACCTCAACGAAAGTAATGTAATAATATTCAAAAAGTATGGTCACTGCACAATATTCTAACATTGGTTAGTCGATAGCCCAGTAAATCGCCGTTTGTAAATAATTAACTTCTATGCGCCGTGCGTGCGCATTAGACATTTTCATTGAAGAATTAGGTTAAAATGATACTACTCACTTTATACATATTCGATATCAGAACCGAGTACTGAACACTTTCCTTTAGCATGCACAATATTTTACCAGTCGGTATAACAGTTATACTAGAGGTGCTTATTCACTACGTCTCAATAGTTTGTTAAATAAGAAAATATGTAATTCGAAATCAAAAATGTAAGCAATGGTGTAACTAATTTAATGTCACAGCCTTGTTTTTGTGGTTTATCAAAAAGCACTAAAATATCAAGAAAAATTATATTTATATCTCACATTCATAAAACTACTATTGCAAATTTAGATTTTGTATAAAATACCGAAAAATGTGAGCCAACTACAAAACTTAACTATTTGAAATATAATCATGCATCTTTTTATGATACAGGTAATAAAAAAGAAGCTTTAAACATAAGCCTCTTCTTTTAAAACTATAAATATTATTACATGAATTTGAAATAGAATTATAATTCGATGGATGTCTATACGACGTGTATGACTAGTCGCCATTTTGTTTATTCATTTGAATTTTGAAGTTAGTCGTGATTGAATTTGCTTTTCTGTTATTCTGTCTTTTAAGGTTTTCATTTCTTGTTTATGTTTTCTTTATTGTGCTTAACGTGTTTGTTGTATTTTCTTGACCCCAAATACTATAAAATGTTTATTAAATAGTCACTTTTTATTGTAAATCGAAACGTAATGATGATGATAAAACTATCTAGAAAAATGTTGAATTTACCTGAATAGTCGATTTGGCGGTAAATGGAATCGAAATTGACAATTATATTTTTTATTTATAATTCCATTTCAGACTTTAGGCTAGCAAGATTGAGGTGATATTAATTTCCTATTCGGTAAGTTTATGATACTAACTTTTTCCCGAGCCGATCCGAGACCCTTTTAATAGAATAGATTAATTGTCATACTGCTATAGATCGTAAAGAGCAAGAAAAGTACTTGTCACATATCGTGACTTCTAAATAATTGTCACAGTTTTGCAAAATCTCAACCCGGTTTGATATGATGTAACACCTTTATGGTGTTACGTACTGGCAGCTTTGTCTGTTTTCGAATGTAGAATGGAATTGTTTAGAAAAACTTAGACAATAGAATTGTAAGTCTAGTTTGTAATGTGACGTAAGACAGACGTCCCACAAAAATAAAAGAAGATTCATTACGAAAGTCTATTTATTAGAGAATCCCGAAGAATCCTGTTTCTCATTAGTACCTCAAGCTGCCAAGCGAGTTTAAAGAAAGATTCCCTGAAAGAAAAAGGGATATCGTCCCCTAAGTAACACGTCCGGCTGAATAGTCGTCGGGCGTCGTTACAAGTTGGCGGAGGCGCCGTGCAGTCGCGGTGTGCAGTTGCTGTGTGCAGTTGCTGTGTGAAGTCGCTGCGGGAAGTCGCTGTGTGAAGTGGCTACGGAAGTCCCCACGTTCAGGCGCTACGCGCAATCACCACGCTAAAAAACCAGGAGGGATAAGTATTGGTGTCAGAGGGTAAGAGTTGTGATGGAGGCCATCAAGCGCTTCAACGGAACGCAAAACTTGGCGTTCGCTGAGTTTATTAAAGATTTCAGAACGGTCGCGGCGATGAACAAATGGGATATGGAGAGCCTACCGTTACTGCTGGGACTATATCTCGACGGTCCGGCATTAGCATTTTATAAAATGATATATACCGACACGGCCAATTTCGATGAATTATGTAGAAAAATTGAAAACGAATTCCCCGTTTCAATAAATCATGTGGAACGATTTTATGTATCTAAGCAAGGCCGTGATGAGGAACTATTAACCTATTTTTACAGGCTCAGCGACACCGCAACCAAAGCTGAAATTTCAGAAGTAATTTTCATAAAACAATTCCTTAAAACGATATTGCCCTCGTTCAAGGAAAAGTTGGGATTGCAATTATATAAGTCACGAGAGGAGCTACGTGACACGATAAGGCAGTATAACGAGTTATTTGGAGGAAAACCGCATTCCACGGTTGACCTTCCATTGCAGCCACCAGTTGGGTTGCCACAGAAATATTTGTATGGAAAGGAAACAAACGTCCTTCCTGGTGCGCCTGTGTGTTCACAACAAGAACATCAAAAACCGACGGAAGTTTTTCGTACACCTCAATATAAAAAGACAGCCTTATGTACACAAAGTTCTTTCAGAAGCGGTCCGAAGTCACGACAACACACGGATGGCGTGGGTCATCGCGTCAATATGTGCGAAGCAGTCACGCCCACACCACTTCAAGCCAAACAAGAGGATAAAATATCAGGTGTAAAAAATCCATGTATTCGTTTATGTGTTAGGGGACAAGAATGTCTCGCTCTAATAGACACGGGGGCAAGTGTCTCATGTATATCCGCGAGTTTAGCGAAAAAATTAAATCTGCCGTATGGAGCCAGTGTTCCATATAGCAGAGATAAAATTCAATCTGTTACAGGGTCCGCACTAAAAGTCGTTGGTGAGGCGAGAGTAAATCTCCTCATTAATGCAAGGGTCTTCCCCAACGACATGGTGATTGTAAATAATATTGGGTACGAAATGATCCTGGGGCAGGATTTCCTTAATAGATATGATGTAGTTATTTACTGTAAAAAGGGTTATTTGTGTATAGATGAAAAGTTTTTTGTAAATTTTAATTTAAATAGCTTTAGACAGTTTGCAAATAATAGAGATAGTTGCCATAACGACATGCGCAATATATGTAATATTATAAAACGAGCTGACATAAAGTCTTCGTATTTATTGACAGCGATGTCAAAAATGAATACGAAGAAAAATATAGAAACTAATGTATTTAATTTCAGAGAAAATAAGAGTGATCGCAATAATTCATACAAATTACGTAGAGGTAAAAATGATATGAAAAAGGGGTGCGCGGACACGCGAAAGAGTGAAAATGTTGTTGTAAAATGTGATGAAGGGTGTAGATTTGTGCCATTAGTTTGTCATTCATATAACACTAGCAGACAATCAACCACTAAAGTTTCACCATATATGATGATGTACGCTAGGGAACCGATATTCCAAAGCGACATGGGGGTAAATAGGGATAGTCAAAACCGAGAAGTAAATTTTGCCGAGAGACATAATTTACAAAGTACGTTAGTCCGGAAGGCAATACAAAATATTAGAAGGGCACAAGTTAGGCAAAAGAGATATTTTGACAAAAGGGCTAAAGTAAAGCACTTTTCACCGGGACAATTAGTATTAGTTTATACACCAAGACGGGTGGACAATAGGAGTTTGAAATTATGTAGGTTATATAAAGGGCCGTTCAGAATAGTGGAAAGAATATCTAATGTAAATTATGTAATTACGAAGTTAAGCAATAGGAGATATAGAGATATTGTACATATAAATAGGTTGAAAGCATTTCATGTACGTATGTAAAAAAAAAAATATATAGTGTACTTATAGTCATTCATTGTAATAAATAATTGTTACATGTTAGACCATTACTTTTGTTTGGGCTTATATATGAGAATACTAATACTTGTATTTGTTTCATGTAATATGATGGGGCTCAACCAATGCTGTGATGATGGACCGAAGCCAAAAAGAAAAAAGATGACCAAAAGAATATTAAATGAAGAAATGTCCTATTTCCAATAGCAATGTATTCCTCTCAAGTTCTTCCGTTCAATAATAAAGTCTTATGGGGGTATAATGTATACTAGGGACAGAGCCGCCTTACTATAAAATCGAAAGAGTCAGTATAAGTCAAGGGTTGAAAGTCTTTTGAAAGGGAGTTCAACTTTGTAGTACGACATAGTCGACACAAAGGATATCTGTATAGGATATACATGAACTCAAATAGTCATGGGAGACAATATAATGATGGTATTAATATGGTTCAGAGTAAGGAATATTTATGATCGTGGTCTATATATTGGGGCGAGCTCGATGTTGAGAGGAAGTAATACTTCAATCTTTTTTCTTTTGGTCCACCAAAGAAAAGAAGTTTGAATTGTTATGCCTTTCCATCTCTTATTATCTCTTATACAGCTAGAGCCCTTCAGGCTAAAATGTAATAAAATAAAAAAATGTTTGCGGTAGGATAGGTTAGGTGAGGGGACTGTGGTCTGTCTTTTACAGGGGTTTTGGGAGACCAAAGTTTGTGCCATGGTGTGGTGATGATGAACAGAACCACACATGGGGCAAACTATCTTTTAGGAAAAGACAGTCCCACCAAAATGTACCTTCCCCTCGTAGGTAGGGCCATCAGGTTAGGGATAGGTAGGCCATATGAAGGGAGACAAATGCCCCACCAGTTTCAGCTGCTCCCACCTTGGGGGGTAGCTGATGTAACACCTTTATGGTGTTACGTACTGGCAGCTTTGTCTGTTTTCGAATGTAGAATGGAATTGTTTAGAAAAACTTAGACAATAGAATTGTAAGTCTAGTTTGTAATGTGACGTAAGACAGACGTCCCACAAAAATAAAAGAAGATTCATTACGAAAGTCTATTTATTAGAGAATCCCGAAGAATCCTGTTTCTCATTAGTACCTCAAGCTGCCAAGCGAGTTTAAAGAAAGATTCCCTGAAAGAAAAAGGGATATCGTCCCCTAAGTAACACGTCCGGCTGAATAGTCGTCGGGCGTCGTTACAATATCATCACTATCAAAATTACTGCTGCATTAGAATCGGAGCTTGTTGCTTTCGTATTCCGTTTTTGACGCAAGGTAGCCGGTAAATTTATTCATGTGGCATTTCTAACTCACTTTACAGAGAACAACACAATAGTTGGTGTTTATTGGCAATGGTTATCTCATCCATCAGTATAACTAACCTCTTCCTATGTTTTATGTGTGCCGTTATCTAAACGTGGCGATATTTGTCTATTTTTATTTAAAGAAGATGTTCTCAATTTGGTGCTATTTTTTTAATTTAATATCTCAAAACTGCGTTATTTATTCAACGACTAGCTGTACCCTGCAGCCCGCTGCATTATAAAAGTTTCTGATGAATTCCACGGGAATAAATTTCTCTTTCCACTTGTGCACCGAAATTAATCCAAATCGATCCAAGTGATTTTGCGTGATTGAGGAACAAACATCTAAATATGCAAACTTTCACATTTATAATATGTATGAGATTTATTTTTTATTTTATTTAGAAGAATATACTTTCTCATTATTGACTTCATATATTCGTGAATATCTGATCAGGGTTCCAGAAATAAAGAAGATTGAAAGTCACTTCTTAAATTTTATTTAACGAGTGATTTCCAATGTCCTTTATTAGTTTGGGCTTCCGTGAAGAATGGACCAATTGCCGTTCCACCAGGCAGGAAAAGTTAACGGATTGGCTATGATATGTTTCTTGATGGTAGAGTTCCGTAGCGACTCGCCCGGATATTTAGTGCCATCACCTTACCTATTTCTGCCGCATTAGCGTCAACCGTTGTCACTGGAATTTGGAGGTAAGGTAGCCGATAGACTTATAGACTTATGCATGTGGCATTGCCATCCCGGCACATGGATAGCAACGCACCATTAACATCTTTATTGTATATATGAGAAGGCTTCTTTTTCCATTAGGGAAGCTATCTGCTTGTTTGCTATCTTATGATATAAAAAGATATATATTTTAATTAAATTATTTTCTGTGATTCAAGCCAGTGTTGCACAACATCAAACAGGAAAGTCCATTACAAAAGCAGTGATAGGGATCTCTATAATTGTCAAGTCACGGCAACAAAGGTCACTGTTATAAATTACTGGAGACGAAATTATTTGGCTTACTCGTGATTAATGATTGTATTTCTGCGAAGTTTTTGCCAAAATATTCAACGTCATGGTTTTTTAGCTCTTCAGATTAAAAGCACCGTCATTATTGGGGATTGTTTATTTAATTCAGAATATAAGTGTTTTTCGCACATTTATCGTGCATCGTATTTTTGTACTAATAGCGTCCAATCTTGTCATTGTCGAGTATTGGTTTGGACGGTAAGGTAGCCAGTTGCCTTATACATGTATTATTGCCATCGCACAACACGGATAGCATCGCACTATTATTATCTTTGTTGTCTACAAGCACTGGATTCTTTTACTATCAGGAAAGCCATCTGCTTGTTTTCTAATGATATAAAAAATATTACAAAAAAAATATTTTATGTTTGTAACGAATGAACTCAAATTAAACTAATATTTTAAACGTTAAAGTAAACCACAAAACTGATTTTAATATTATTTAGCATGGAAATAGCTGAAAAACCAAAGTTAAACGTAAGCTATATATTTTTTAAAAAATCAGTCCCTAAGGGGTTGAAATAAGTGAGGAAATTTTGTATGAAAAACTAGATCGACAACATGGTAATCTAAGTACGTGCAAAGCCCTTTAAAATAAAAAAAAAAGATTTTCTACCTTTATTAACTGTATATGTGTTGACGCACTAGTTCCGAGCTAGAAAAACTTCAACATAACTTATTGTGTCGGAAAACTTTTGCCACGACTGGATTTAAACCAGTAACTCTGCCCAAGGCCATATGGTTTAACACGGAGATTGATCATAAAGCAAAGAAGTATTTCGCCATATTGAACTATTGACAGGGCTCAGTTGGTTAAAGCGTGTGAGTCTTAGGCAATCCCCTGGTTTAAATTAAGCCGTGTGAAAAATGTCTGTTATTTTTTTTTTGGAATATAGATTTATTTTTTGGAATTGTGTGTGAAGACATGTTTTCTATAGCAGACAGTATGGACAACGAATCGAATAACGAGAAAACAAAATTTTCTTACTACATCTTATTATTATATTTTAAAATAATATAGGTAACTAAAGTTTAACAACTAACAATAGCTACTAAAATTATTAATTAATAACACAAATATGGACATATTCTGAATTAAATATTGTTATTATATTGTGTTGGAAAAGTAAGAGATATGCGAGGTACATTTAATCATACTGAAATTATAATGCACTAGCAGTTACAATACAATAACTCTTTATTGTGCATCAAAATATATGACAACATACAGGTAAATTACAAAAACTTAAGTAATAAGATACACAAAGGCAGTCTTATCACAATAAAGTGATATCTTTTGACAACTTTTATAATAAGGATAACAATATATTCGGAAAAATAGTGCAAACCACAAGATAATTTACAGTTTTTAAGCTCTTAAAGAAAAGACAAAAAAACTAATAAAAGTAACATCCGATTACACATAAAACAAAACAAAAAAAAACATCAGCCAATAAAACAGTGGAAATACGTAAAACTAACTTGACAAATTATAAAAAACTACTAAGTACATAGAAAGTGACGTTTGATCATACTTTTGAAAGAGTTCAAAGTCGGCGCCTTTCTGATACCTCCTGGAAGAGAGTTCCAAGACGTAAAAGCTTGTGAGGTGAAGGAACGGTTGTAATAAATAGTGTTCTGCGTTGGCACTAGCAAGGAACGATTATCAGCCGATCTAAGATGATTACTAAATCGTAGTAGTATAGTTAGTAGTTCGCGTGACCGAAAATCATTAATTCAATTTTTAAGTCAGGTAAAATGTAGCTTTTGTCACTTCTCGATAATGTAACTTTCTAAAGGGGATTTTTTTAAATCGGCCAAATAGTTTTTAAGTTAATCGTAACAATCAAAATGAAATGTTTCTCTTCTTTATAATATTAGTATCAATAAATTTATCTATTATATATTGATATCAACATCAGATATAGGTACAATATAATATATAATCTACATATATAACATATAATACCTTTTTAATTTTCACATTAATGGTCACATGACCTTTTATCTGCGATAACCTAACTCCAATAACAAGCTATTTATTATTATGTGATGTCATACAAAAGGGCCCCTTGACATTTTATACAAGTATCGGATAAAATTTCATACGCTCCTAAAATGGTCGCATAAAATCTGGCGTATGTAAAGATGAGCTTTCGATAAGTACGTAAATAGATACGCTGAATGTTAAGTTTTCGGTGACAATAAACATTATTTTTTTTACTAAATTCATAAATATTTACTATTATTTTTATTATTATTTATTTATTTCCATGACAACATTGCCAAATATCGTTAACTTAAATTATAGTTTGTTAATTTAATACATAAACTTAAAAGATGACCCCTCAAGTATAGACCAATTTCAGTCACGTCCATACTCTGCAAGACTGTACTGAACAGCAGGCTCATGGCACACCTAGAAGCGAACGATCTACTCAGTGACCGCCAATACGGGTTTCGCCGAAATCGGTCCACTGGGGATCTTGTAGCGTATGCCACCTACATCTTGAGCGCGGCCATCGAGATTCATGGCAAAGCACTAGCTGTCTTCCTTGATATCTCGAAGGCCTTTGATAGTGTCTGGCACGATGGTCTCATTAGCAAGCTTCCATCGTATGGTCTGCCTAGTGATCTTTGCGCCTGGATCGCAGATTTTCTGAGTAGTCGGTTGATTAGAGTTAGTGGAGTTAGTGGTCGATGGTTGCTCGTCGGACCAATGACAATAAATCCCGAAGTCCCTCAGGGATCAGTTCTCTCCACAACTCTATTCCTGCTTCATATTATCAACCTGCTGAAGCCCGGTATCTATGAGTACACAGAGGATGCTGTGGAGGGTTACGCATCCAGCTCGCGAGCCAGTACGGCACAGATCCGGTCTCTCAGGGAGGCGATGGTCGATCGTTTGAACCTGTCCTTACAGGTAGTCTCCGATTGGGGTGATGCTAATCTGGTCTAGTTTAATGCGACTAAGACCCAGGTGTGTCTATACACCGCTAAACGGAGTCTATTCCACCTATCTCCGTATTTCCAGGGTGTGTCCGTGTCGATAACTGACCGCCTCGATATCTTTGGTATTACCTTAACGCCTACTCTTAACTTTGGTTCGTACATCGAATCTAAAGCACAAGTTGCTTTTTTATATCATAAGATAGCAAACAAGCAGATGGGTCTCCTGATGGTAAGACTCAACCATCGCCTATAGACACCAAAGATGTTAATGGTGCGTTGCTATCTTGTGGCGAGGTCTAATGCCACATGCATAAATTTACCGGCTACCTTTCCCTTCAAACCGGAACACGAAAGTGACAAGCACTGACACTATTGCGGCAGGAATAGGTAAGGTGGTGGTACCAGACCCGGGCGAGACAATGCAGAACTCTACCACCTAGTAGTCACGATGGTAGTGACTTGCAGAGCCAATCGGTCGCCTTTTACGACCTGCCTGGTAGAACGGCAGTTGGTCTAGTCTTCAAAAGGAGCCCGGAACTAACACGGGGAAAAACAAGCTTTGTATTCTGGCGAAGGTTAAACAGTATTTCAACCCGGGACAGTTGCTCAACCTTTTTAAAGCACAAGTCCGTTCGTGCATGGAATACTGCTCTCACCTCTGTGATGGATCCGCCAAATACCAGCTGGAGACACTTGAGGCGATAGAGAAGCTTGCTAAGAGGCTCATAAATGACGATGATCTGGTAGGCAAAAAACTCCAAAGCCTCGCTAATTGACGCAGAGTGGCTAGTTTATCGGTTTTTTAAACTTTGGAAAGTGCGCTGCGGAATTGAACGACTTGATTCCGCCATCGCCGTTTTTCTATCGATCGTCGAGGCGCACAGATACTAGGCATCGCCATATGGTGGACGTTCCACGTACCCGGATAAAGAGGTTCGACTCCACATTTTTCATTCGAACCGCAAGGGACTGGAACATACTTCCTGAGTCTGTGTTCCCCGACGAGTACAATCTAGGGATCTTCAAGAGAAGAATGAATAGGTACCTTCTAGGGCAGCGCGTTCCATCTTAGGCCGCATCTTAGCTCACCATCAGACGAGATCGTGGTCAAGCGCTTCCTTATCGATAATAATAAAAAAAATGTTTAGTTTCACGCATCATATAAAGTGTACACTTATACATTCATTTCAAATCATCTAGATTTTGCCAAAGTATTATTTTTTTATTTATCTTTATATTATTAACCGACTTCCTAAAAGGAGAAGGCTATCAATTCAACTTTATGTTTTTTTATATTTGTTACCTAAGGAGTTGGTTATTTATGAACCGATTTTGATTTTTTTTGTATTGGAGGATATACTTCCGTGTAATACCATTTTAATTTGGTGAAGATTTGATAGTTCTGCAGATACAGGACATGGGAAGTTGATGCTGCAGTTTTACTGCATTTAGAAAATTATTTTAACTATATATGTACAAACAATAGGATCTGTCTCTTGCCTGATTAGTGCCTCGCCCCATTTAACTACTATTTTTATTTTCAAATAGACATTTCTTCTTGTTTGTTCAATAGTATTTTTTTACTTACTTGTACAAAAAAATACTATTACTTACACTACACTAGTACTACACAAGTATTTTACTCACAATTTGAGTACTACACAAGTATTACACTCAAATTATGAATTTGCTATTACAACAATTCTATTCTTTATTTCACCCTCTTTCAAAGACAAATTGCCATCCCTCATATTCAGTGTTTCTTATTATTTACATTCGTCATAAGTTTTGAATTTTGGCACATATTCTCGAGGCATCTAATTTTTCTGTCTTATTTTTTCTTGCACACTGTCTCAAATTTACCCTGTAGCGTGTCTCTAAATTCACCCCGAAAATAAATGCCCATTTTTACGCTACTGCTTAATCAGTGACTGAAGAGTCAGTGCGCATATTATAACATATATCAATAATAGGGTTATAATTAAAACAAAAGATTTAAAAAGTCATTATCAAATTTAAAATTTGTATTTATTTTTGCCCTTGTATAATACACACTTGAAAAAAAAGACGGAAAATAGTAAGAAATAGTCATATGCCAATACGGACTTTTCTGTAGATGTATAAAGGAGGAACAACTCTACCATATATATTTTCCCGTGTTGGTCCGGGCTCCTATAAAGAATAGAAAATCTGCCATTCTACCAGGTAGTACATAAAAGGTGACCAATTGGCTATACATGTCAATCCACCGTGACTACTAGGTGGTAGAGTTCCGCAATGTCTCCCCAGGATATAGTTTAGTGGCTCTCTTTGTGTATAGACCATCTGCCGTTTTGCCAGGCAATTCGTAAGAAGCGAACGATTGGCTATGCCAGTTACTACCATTGTGGTAACTATATGTTAGAGTTCTGGATTTTCTCGTCCGTATTTGGTACCTGGTGCCTTACAAAACCCCATGGTGATAGCGTCAGCGCTTGTCAATGTCGTGTTTTAGTTTGGAGGGTAAGGTAACTGGTAAACTTATGCATTTGGCATTAAGACCCCGCCACAAGGATAGCAACGCAGCATTAAAATATTTGGTGTATATAGGCGATAGTTGTCTCTTTTCATCAGAAGAGGCGTCTGCTTGTTTGCTATTTTATGATATAAAAATATACACTTTTACCAAATACAATTACGATCATATCAAAGGTGCTCAATTCGTTAACGAAAAAACATACAAATGTATAAACTCCAGCATGTTAAATAACATTCGCTTATTTCATTTTTTATTTCATTTTCTCGATGAGAAGAGATAAATAACTTTTAGTTTTTGATCAATTCTGGTAATTACTTATCCTTTACGGCTTATCCCTAACCAGAGTTTAAAATAGTAACCAACAGTATCTATCTGCACATTTTTACGTGTCAATAAACACAGAGAGGTAGAAATATCTATCCGCAATCTTTAACTGGAGTTAAAAGGACCCTTCGATTGCCAGAGATAAGTGCTTTTATAGAAAAAAAGGGTCGAGTGTTTCAATAACACTGTAACAGGTTACTGGAGTTAGTTTAGCTTACCAGCTGTAACGGCATTGCCTATCGCCCGATTTTGATGGATAATTGAGAGGTAGTTTTGCCGCATTCCTCAATTTATGTATTTTTACATAAAAAACAATGAGAAAATAACTATTTAGTTATGGTACTAATAATGAAATGTACGGTGATGATGTATTTAATTACGAAGCGATTTTTGCAGCTTACGATTGACAATTACATGTCCGTACAAACTATTTTACTAAATTATATGAAGCAGAATTCGTAAATAGATTTAGACTTAGCAAAATTTTAAAGTATACCCACGCCTCGTTCCCTTGCGAGGTGGGCAGAGTAAACCCACGTCTTTTGGCTTTCCGGTTCACCACGATTCACTGGTTTGTCGGTTGCCGAGATGAGTGGTGATCGCCATCGCGATATTTTATGGATCTTATAACGATTATCGACTATTTCTAGTGATGGCCGGGACTGATTTTTGTACCCGCAGGCAGATCCATTATAAAAGTATTTGGTGTATTCCACGGCAACAAGTTATTTTTCCGTGTTAAAAAGTATCATAACTTTGTGGTATTTGAAGTCATTATCTATTTGTGTGACAAATTTCATCCAAATGGGACTAGCCGTTTCTTTGTGTCTGAGTAAGAAACATTCAAACATCTAAACGTTCAAACATAACAAACTTTCACATTTATAATGTGTATAAATTTATTATTAAGTACATAAAAATATATATACTTAACCCGTAAAACAACGTTTATTGTATTCATGTTCGGTAATACCAATTTTATTATGAACAAATAAAAATGAATAAGCTCACAAAAATTGAGATATGGTTTATTTTGCGACAAAACAGTCAAATTTATAGCTGGAATAACAAAAAAAACCGAAGGTCCTCGCTAACAAAGAATAGATAATTCTATCTATCTTTGATTGTGGCGCCGCTGGTCCGTACCGCTGAAGGGTCGGAGTGATGGAACCAGCGGGCCAGCTGCTTGTCAGGTGACGTCATAACTGTGGAGGTCGATGACGTCACACAAAGACAAGGAAAGGGAAAAGGAAGATCTTCCCAGCTAGGCAAGGTGTACTGCCTGGGGACCGAAGTCCATTTAAGAAGCGTTGAAACTTGTATATAGTGTTACAAGATAAATAATTGTGATATCGCGATTCAGGATTTTATTTTGAATTTCATTTTTTCCATTTGTTATTGATTTTTGTCCATTTTTTATTATTTTTCTTGTAGCGTTTGTGATTGTTTGAGCCGCTACCTGATCTTAGATTCACCAAAAAATAAAATTGAAACGGCAGCCACAGATTGTTTTAGCTTAATGTGTTATCCGGGATAGTTATCTACTCTAAACTGTCAGTAGCATATTGAGACCGGCTGTTAAAGTATTTAATAGTATACGAGAAACCTTTATAGTTTCGACATGTACATATGTCTATTCATCCATATGTAGTTTAGCTCCGAGAGTCGTAGCATGTCTTAGTACTGAAAAGCTGTAATTTAGTATGAATACACATGTTAGTCACGCCGACAAAGTGGAAAAAAATAATAATAAAAAAGTGTGGGGTAGAGGAGAACCACTTTACCTGTAGAGAAGGAACATCTACGGGCAAAGTGGGAATCACAATTTTTTTCTAGAATATCCCATGGTGTGGAATATCGTTAAATAAGTCTTTATAAATTAATTAAGAGATTCGAGTGTTACCTACGACCTCACACATATCAATACTAATGTTAACTTAAGTTGCGCACTATCAGCGACACTATTTTTTCTGCGATAATAATGCGAACTAATTTACAACTGTCTGTAGAGATCGACTAACTCATGTCCCGGACTCGTCGTCATCAGTACTTGGGATCATTTGACCCCAAAAAGACACAGCTTTGCGCGTTAACCGCTATAAGACACACTTTGTCGTATCAATTTATTTTGGAGATACACTCCAAAACGAATTAATACTAGCCAATATTGGTAGTGTTTTTATAACGAAATAATAAAGCCAGTATTGGAATTCTTGGAGTCGACATATCGAACGATATCTGTACCGCAATCGTTTAAAAGCAAAGTCTAAACTAGCCTAAAAAAGCTAAAGCCTAGGTCAGCAGAGTACACCGAGCTTTTGTCGTATTGTCATTATAAAGCACCAATTTGGCCTTACATGGAGTATTCATCTCTGGGCCGGAGCTCCACAGTTCGAGTATTTTCCTCTTGATTGCATTCAACAATGTCTTCAGTCGACCAGGTTATTTCTAATTAGCTTAACTCTTTGGCATAATGCAAAGATTTAAATTCACTCTACATCTTCTGTCGAATTTATCATGATGATTATGTCGATGAATGGTGCACGGGTCAAATTTTAAAGTTACACCTTTACTACTTGGATTTCTGGAAAACCACAACTGTGCATTTTTTTCAGCACTTTTTGCCTGTTACTCCTTCCTACAACTCCTTTGAGGAATCTGTTACTGTCGGGAGTATTCCCGAACGAATACGACTTGGAGATATTCCAGAAAAAACTTTCTCATTGCAAAAAACTGGCAATGTAAGGTTGATATAAAACTTCAGTTATTACTAGTACTTACAAATAAACAAGTAGTTGTAAATATATAAGAATACCTTAAAACTTTGCAAATCGTCGACTCTACAAGTGAGTGCGGCGTCCCTGCCAACCGCCACAGTCACGTTCGACCCTGGACCAACGAACCGGGGCAGATCTGAAACAACAACTTTGATTACAATTTTATCAAACAATGCTAATATATTCACATAAAATTTGAAAGTTATGTATATCCCCTACAAGTTTACTAAATAAAGACTTTTGTTTTGTAGGTAACATAAAGTTAAATCAGGTAAGATATTATCTCTACCCGAAAAGCTATTTTTATATTGATTTCATTATAACGATCGCTTATTCGATACTAGCTGTTGCCAGCGACTTCGTCCGCGCGAACTTCGTTTACTCCGCACTGCTCCTCCCCCGTAGATGATAGCGTGATAATACGTAGCCTATATGTTGACCCGACCTGTTAGTAATATTCATGCAAAATTTGAATAAATCCATGTAGTCCTTTTTGAGTTTACCCCGGACATACAAACAGACAAACAGACAAACAGACGAACAGACGAACGGACGAACGGACGAACGGACGAACGGACGAACGGACGAACGGACGAACGGACGAACGGACGAACGGACGAACGGACGAACGGACGAACGGACGAACGGACGAACGGACGAACGGACGAACGGACGAACGGACGAACGGACGAACGGACGAACGGACGAACGGACGAACGGACGAACGGACGAACGGACGAACGGACGAACGGACGAACGGACGAACGGACGAACGGACGAACGGACGAACGGACGAACGGACGAACGGACGAACGGACGAACGGACGAACGGACGAACGGACGAACGGACGAACGGACGAACGGACGAACGGACGAACGGACGAACGGACGAACGGACGAACGGACGAACGGACGAACGGACGAACGGACGAACGGACGAACGGACGAACGGACGAACGGACGAACGGACGAACGGACGAACGGACGAACGGACGAACGGACGAACGGACGAACGGACGAACGGACGAACGGACGAACGGACGAACGGACCAACGGACGAACGGACGAACGGACGAACAGACAAAAATTCTAAAAACTTTATTTTTGGCTTCGATATCGAATGTAGATTACGCCCCAAGTATTCTTTTAAAAAATCTTCAATGTACAGTTTTGACTTTCCTACGATTTTATTATATGTACAGATTCTCTTTACCAGAAAAAAAATATTATATTGGATTCATAATTAATAAAATTATATTATCACACTGACCCGTTTACAATGTAGGTAGAATGTACGATATGTTGTTAACCAAATCCTCCGGTTGCCCAAGACTCTTGTTGGGCATTGTCTTGCGAAACATGTAGCGATTCCCTTTATCGTATTTGTAAAACATAGAAGGTGACGGTATAGAACGAACTCTCTTACAACCTTTTTCATTTCCGTGTAAATTTAGTATAGCTTAGACGCCTGAATGTTTGTGGTATGAAATTATGAGCCTTGATTATTATTAAACGAAGATTGTGTCGATAAAACGTGATATCATACGTGTGCAATGATTATTTGGGTCTCTTGGATTAAAAAACCTTTTTTAAGTATTTTTTAATTTTTGGAATAAGTGTAGATGCTTTTGTAACAAAAACCTCAGTACTGTAAATAATTTGACACCCTAATATAAATATTTTTATTTTTTTAAATACTGGCTTGTTTCTAACGAATATACCGCACAGATACGATTAAACATAATGAAGATAATTGAAAATAATATGAAGATAACTGAATGGAAAATTTAGCCTCCCCAAATTTGAATATCATATGTAATTATACTTAAAACATATCCATGATAGGCAATGAGGGCAGTATTTTCATCAGTAATTGTTCTTAATCGACTAAAGGCACAGACAGAGAATTGTGGCTTCCAGCCAAAATTATTATCCATCATAACTTCCAAAAATATTGCCTTATTTGTTTGTTTGGGGGATATTTCATTACCAATTATATTTAATTTATGAGTAATCGTTTTATTATTATGTATTTCATTAAATTTGATTTGAACAGGTTTAAAATGAAATTATATTTTCAAACCAGTACAATAATTAACTGCCATATTATTAACTTCAGTTTTAGTAAAGTAAGTTTTATTATAGAAATAAGAAGTTTATTAAAATCTTCTGATTTCTGATACTGTCTGTAGATCATTTATGTGAAGTAAAAATGTCAATGACCCAGAAAACTTTCAGACAGACAGACAGACTTTCGCATTTATAATATTAGTATGGATTGGAAGAATTACGTTTCAATTTGGATAGGAAATTAAGTCATTATACTCGATATGTATAGCTTTATATAATAAAATATTTTTTGTGTTTAATGAACACATGTTACTACGAAAATGTACTTTCTTGGACTAAGATATTTACTCTAATAGGGTGTAACAATTTAGAGGCCGAATAAACTATTTTTATGAAAAAATAATTGTTTCTTTTTAAAATTTATCTACCTTTTTAAGTTACTTTTTTCAAAGTAGATATTCTAATTAAAATTAAAAACCAGTTATTTGATGTACAATTTAATTAACTTAAACGAACAATTTTCGCTTTAATGAACTATATATAACTGCTTACAAACTAAAAATGACTTAACATCAACAAAGTCATTTTAACTTCCACGTTCCATTCGGATTTTTCTAACCTTTTTCAGTGTCCGTTTTTCCGGTGAATACAAAAGCTTTTCTGAGTAACATACTCAAATTTGGGGCTTTGTGTTTTTAACAAATTGAGTTTGGTAAAAAAATTGAAAAGAATTTAAAGGTTTACTAAACTTGTTTAGCCAAACTGACTAACACCACTGATTTCTCGTTAAAACAAAATGATAAAAAACTTACGATTTTATTATTTTTTTATATCTTAAGATAGCAAACAAGCGATAGGTCTCCTGATGGAAAGAATCAACCATCGCCTATAGACACCAAAGATGTTAATGATGCGTTGCTATTTTGTGGCGAGGTCTTATGCCACATGTATAAGTTTACCGGCTACCTTACCCTCCAAACCGAAACACGACAGTGACTAGCGCTGACGCTGTTGCGGCAGAAACAGGTAAGGCGGTGGTATAAGACCCAGATGAGCCAATGCAGAGCTCTAGAGTTCTAGAGTTCTGCATTGGCTCATCCGATTGGCTATACGCCAATCGGTCGCCTTTTACGACCTGTCTATCAAAACGACAGTTGGCCTATTCTTGAAAAGAGCCCGGGACCAACACGTGGAAAAAATCATGACAGGCATAGACGTACCTGGTTATAAAAATACCTAAAAAGGAAGCCTAGTTTTTTCAGTGGCGGCGTTTCCAATACAACAGTAGCTGCTAGCAATAGTAGCAACAGTAGCAGTAAAGTTACAAATTCACTTTTAAAGGTTTCCCGTGTAGGTCCGGGCCTCCTTTGAAGAATATAATATCTGCCATTCTGCCAGACGGTTTGTAAAACGCTAATGATTGGCAATACGTATCCCTACTGTCGTCACTGTCTCACCCGAGTATTTCATACTATCGCCTGACCTATTCTTACCACTTAACGCTCAATGCTTGGCATTGTCATGTTACGGTTTGGAGGGTAAGGTAGCATATACTACTTTGCAAGTAGGATTAACAGCTCTGCAAACTGATAATATTGCACATTAACTAATATAATAGATGTAAATAATTGCATATTAACATCTTTGGTGTTTATATGAGATGGTTGTCTCTTTTCATCAGGAGAACCATCCGCTTAAGATTAAGATAAAATAGTTATTAAAAAATTATTTGATTTTAATTTGGATACAACATTGCATTAAAATTTCGTAAAGAGAAGAGTAATAATTCATTTATTTGCAAGAATGTGAATACATAAGATTTTGAAACATTGTTTCCATGCATATTTCGTCAAAAGTGACATGAAAAATGTATATGAATTTGATACCTATTTAAAAACATAATATTTCCAATCTTATTCATTATTAATATCACTTGTTTAATAAATTTCAATTTAAAAAAATTTGGTATGTAATAATTAAAGTTAAAGTTTATACATTATTAATCTATGGTAAAGTTATTCACAAAAAATATAATATTGAAAAGTGATGTACTATTGCTGTTTACAAAAAGGTATCATGGCAGGTGATGACGCTTTTTATTATTTCGCACTGTAATTTTGCACCAATTTATGGATTACATACTTAGCAATAAAGTGACAAAATGATATAGTCCGGCTAAAAAATATATTCATGTCATGCTTAAATTTTAATAAAATTTAATAATTTTTACACAGAAATAGTATTACAATAATTAATAAAATATTTTTGTATTATGTGCATAAATTTCATTTTTATTTCTAATTCCCCGTGCTGGTACCAGGCCAACTGCCGTTCTGCCAGGCAGGTCATAAAAGCCTTAAGATTATACCATAAGATTATACATTTCGGGACTTTGTTATATAGTTTAATGCTAATGAGAAACTACATGCAGTCGTTTTAGTTGCAGTGTTCATCATTAAATTTTAAGTTTCTTATTTAATTAAATCGCGGTCATTCTAACTTGGAATGGTAGCATCACTTGGAAATAAATCGAATTATTAGAAAACTAGCTGTGCCCGCGACTTCAACCGCATGGAAAAAATCTAAAAGTAACCTAAGTTACTCCTTATTACGTCAGCTATGTGTCAGTGACTCTCCCATAAAAATTGGCCCAGCAGTAATTATCTGGAACAAACAGACAGAGAGATAGGCAAAAATTGTAAAAAATTTTATTTTGTTTTATGTACCGTACATACATCCATATGCAGTAAAGTGTTTATTTTATATTACAGACACTCCTTTTATTTATTTGTATGTATGTGTGTGTATGTACTGAAGGTAATTAATATCTATAAAATTTTTAATTTCGTATTTTAATAAATTGCGGTCATTCTAACTTAGAAGGGTGTTATCATTTGGAAATAAATCAAAATAATAGACAATACCTGAATCAAAAAAGCAAATGTCTCTCGAAGCCATCTTTGTAGTACATTGCAGTAAAAACAAGAGTATTTTGTATGATTGATGCTTGACGTCTATTGGCACGTCATGGCAATTAATTCCACTCGTGAGTGCCGTGTCACCAAACGGAATGATGCTCACTTCTTTCACGCGTTCACTACTTGTGTGTTTTATTCTTGATTTAAAATACATTTTTATGTATTTTTAAATCAAGAATTATTTAAAAAAGAAATCCGTGTTATATTTTTGATTATGCCATATTCATTACCTTTACTGTAACATTATTTCAGAAATATACTTTATACAAAATAGTTTCAACGTTTATGAATTCCAGCCAGGCAGTCTTCAACTTAATTTATTTTTATATAGGCTTCACAAGTTGATTGAAATGTATTCAGTACTTAGTATTTTCATTTTATTAATAATAATACTTCATAAATTTTACCTTTATAGAGATTTCAATGATTTATATAGATAGTTTTTTTTTATTTTTTCATAAGATAGCAAACAAGCAGATGGGATAGGCAACGGTTATCTCTTTACATCAGGAGACCCATCTGCTTAGCAAACAAGCAGATGGGTCTCCTGATGGAAAGAGTCAACCATCGCCTATAAACACCAAAGGTGTTAATGGTGCGTTGCTATCTTGTAGTGACGTCTAATGCCACATGCATTAGTTTACCGGCTACCTTACCCTCCAAACCGGAACACGACAGTGATAAGCACTGACGCTATTTAATTTTTTTAAGTAAAATTAATACATTCTTATTTTCTTTTTATAGGATAGCAAACAAGCAGATGGTTTTCCTGATGTAAAGAGATAACCGTTGCCTATAGTTGGTTACTACATAACCACCGTTAATATCAACAATGTTAATGGTGCGTTGTAATAGGTGTGCTGGGGTTGAAATGCCGCATGCATAAGTTTTCCGGACACTACAGTAATAAGTACCAATGCTATTGCGGCAGGAATAGGTAAAGCGTTGGTACCAAACCCCGGGCGAGACGTTGCGTAACAAACTCTTAGTCACGATGGATGTGACATAGTCACTGTGATAGTCGACCTTTTACAAAATTACGAGGCAGAATGGCAGATGGTTTGTTCTTTAAAGGGGGTTCGGTCGTTAACGGGGAAAATAAAGTAAAAAATCCTCTATAGAATCAAATGTTTTTAGTAGTATTTCCGAACAGATATAAATGAGAAACAACTATTAGGCCTTACTTTACTTGGTGGTAGAGTTCCGCAACGACTCGCCCAGGTATTTGGTACCATCGCCTTACCTATTCCTGCCGCAATAGCGTCAAAACTTGTCATTGTCGTGTTCCGGTTTAGAGGATAAGATAGCCGAAAGACTTATGCTTGTGGCATTGCCATCCCGCCACACGGATAGCAACGCAACTTTAACATATTTGGTGTCCGTTTAGGTGATGGCTTCTCTTTCCATCAGAAAAGCCATCTGCTTGCGACTTTCAAAATAAGGTGATACTTATTCTAATACTTATTCTTAAAAGGCTAACAACGCAACTATGTAGCGAGTATTAAACCCGGGCTTAGCTTTGTAGAACTCTTATCACCTAGTTAATGATACGTACATATACATATCAGACTCTAGTCGCGTCTTACTACGAAATGCCTAGGAGTGAGGTGGTTAATCTTAGAGTTGACATCTGCTATTTCTTGATTAAATGGTTACCTGCATCAAAATATAGGTTTTATATTCAGTTACGGAAGAAAATTATAATATGTCTATTTATTGTTAGATTAAATAGCTTCAAAAATATTTTCATTTTGAAAAGCTAATGGAAAAATACTCTTCATATGTCAACTTAAAATTTCATGTTATCTGTAGTCACATATTTAGTTTTTCTTTCGTAGTAATGATAGTTCAAAAACTGATAATAATAAAATTGGGCGATAGAGTTTGGTGTTATATCTATGTAACTACTGTCAACATCCAAAATCTAATCATGCCACTGGAATTGCTAAATCATCAAAAAATCGTTAAACTGAGTGCAGAATCTGACGTTTCGCGGTAGGTGGAGGAAGAAGTGTCGGCATTTTTAGGTATTTTTTTTAACGGTAATAATTATTATATCGGTCTCAGATAGTTACAGCTTTGTTTATATCATATTTAATTTTGATGATTACAGGTTGCTCAATTTTCGTAAATGGAAAATTGCAGTAACCCGTAAAATACGTGGCATCTGACAACCCTAGTCGATCTATCATTTAAAAATAGGGTTGCATTAACACAGGGTTCAAAAATTAAACTCGTGTACAAGAATAATATAGGATAACAATAACAGTCAATGTTGATGACTAAAGAGCCCGATGCGCTGTAACCAAACAAGAATTAATAATTACTTTAAAATATTTACTTTTAATTTCCCTTGCCGAGTTTGTTGATTGAACAAGCGAAGACTTACAGAGTTGTACATAAACAAGCCTAGCAACATAATACCAACAGAAATTTGTAAAATAAACGTACGGTTAAGCGATTTATGAAAGGAACATTTTAATTATTAAATTTACACTTGAATATTATTTTAATTTAATGTTCTGTGATAAATATTGCGACATTTTATTTTATTATATATTTTGAAAACTTAAAACCAGGAAACTTTAACTTATTGTGATGCTTCCCAAAAAAAAGGTTCTTGGTAAAAATAAAGGTTCCTGGTGCGAGACAACGAAAAAAGGGCAAAAAGTGAAAAACAATAAACTATGATATTTTTTCATATTTATAATATATTTCATAGAATAGCAAACAAACAGACGGTTTTGTTGATAGAATAACATAACCTTCGTTTTGCCAAATACGTTATTGATGGTGTGAATCCGCAAGCGTAAGCTTACCGACTACCTTGCCCACCAAACCAGACCGGTGACAAATACCGACGGTATTGTAGCTGGAATAGGTAAGACGTTGGTACAAAACCAGGTTGAAATGTTGCAGGACTCTCCCTAGAAGTGACTACTACAATCACGATGTCGGTGATATGTATCAGCCTTCTTTCGTCTTTTAAATGTCAATGACTAGCAATACGTGTCACTATCATCGAGACTACTGTAGTCAGTAGTTCTCCTAGTGGTAAATTTCGTAATGCCTCTTTCGGAAGTCCGAAAATATGATACTATCACCTCAACTATTGCTGCAATTTGGACGCTAATGTAGCGGGTAGACTTAAACATGTAGCATTGCCATCCCGGAACACGGATAGCAACGCACCATTATTATCATTAGAATAGAATACATTTTAATTCAAAATGAGTATATAAAATGTATTTTCCGAACGTCAAAACTATTGTCACAAAAGTAATTATCTATAATCACAAAAAAAAAACATATTACAATGTCTTGGAAACGAAATAATGTGAATACATTACCCTACTATTTGAAATTTCGAATTATTAAAATACATTCATCTAAAGTTCATTGATAGTTTTTAATGTATATGTCTAAAGTAAACTATATAATATTGTATAAAAAAATATAATCTGACGGCAGGTTTCCGAAAAGCAATCAATCTTAACAAGCAATTAATCTGTGTTTAACACAGTTTTTACAAGCAAATGATCTGTTAAATACAGATTAATTGCTTGCTAAAATTAATTTTCGTTTTAAAAACCGGCCATCAGGTTAATATCAACGATATCAAAAAAGTCAAATCTATCACAGTAAGTTATTATTTAAATTATACTATCACAAATATACCAAAATGTGAATGTAAATAATATCCATGACTTACGTCAAATATTTTTGTCATTAACATAATCATTTACATTATAATATGCTTTCCAACAAAGAAATATTTTAACATATATCTTAATTTTTTTTCGTGTAAAGAGAGATTTTTCCGAGAGTTTTGGTATAAAACCACTAAGCTCCAATAAAACATTTTGAGGTTTTTTAAGACGGAATTTGTGTATTTCTTATTGTCTTTATTAAAACTATGTAAATTCTTGTTTTTGGGAAACGTATCGATGGTTTCTAACATATATTATATTTTCGTTATGTATAGAATAGGCACAGTCATGATATTCACCTATTTAAATAACTATCGCAGAGATGCTCTTCCGCTCAAATTATACATTGTATGTATGGCTTTCTTTTGCAATCTAAAATTAGTGTTAATATCAGTTGCTCTTCCACATAATAAAATTGCGTCCCGTCTTGATGTTTCTGGGCGATGATGCTTATTTCTATCTAATGATATAATGTAATAATAATAATAATATAAAAACTAGTCTTACATAAAAACTTTATAAAGTATATAAAAATTGGCTGACCCACGCAATTTGTCCGCGAGTAGATTAATAATAATTTAAATGAATTTAATTTGTTTTTATAAAAAAGTTTGCCACATTTTGGTTTCGATTCCTGACGAGTACTAACATTTGTATGATGGGGATAGGTGTTTGTATTTCTGGGTTTGGGTATTTTTTTAATATATTTGAGTATTTATATGTTTTTTCATGTTTGGTATTAGTATGTATATAGTATGACTTACAGTGTATATAGTATTACACCCATATTACAAGCAAATAATTTGCTTACTTTGGGGTTATGTCGATTCGTGTAATTTGTCCAGTGATATTATTATTAGATATATTATTTACAATAATCCTCTTGTTCCCACCACCGTAACTTTTGTTAACCAGAATCAACTGACAAGAGAAAAACTGAATAGTTTTGATAAATATCGATAACTGAAACCCATATCACGCCAACTTAGATGGTTATAATTATTATTTTCGATTTATAGCATTTCGTGATTTTTATGAGTCCCCAGACAGTCGTAGGTTCAGTTATTTTCCGTTCTCGTAGCGATTTGGTTGATCAGCTTATCCTATCATTTTATTATTATTACGCTGAAAGCTTGTTGTTTGCGCGTAGGTATGCGATACGTATGTGTATGACCACCCCTTTGATCGAGTGGTTAGCGACCCTGACTACGCAATTGACGGGGCTCGGGTTCGATCCCCGACGGGGACAAGCATTTGTGTGATAAGCATAAATGTTTGTATTACCGGGTTTGGGTGTTTATTAAATATATTCCTGTATTTATATATGTATTCTATGTGTTAATATCATTGACTAACACTCATAACACAAATAAATAGTTTTCTTACTTTGGGGTTAGATCAGTAAGTGTAATTTGTCCCGTGAAAATTTATATTTATATAAACAAAAAATTACGTTTTTTACTCAATTTTTCTGGAACTCTTATTTATAATTTCAGTAATTTATATTATCCACAGTCCAAGATGAAATTAAGGTATTTAATTTGTAAATATCTGCGAAATTCAAGATATTTTGAATTATAGATTTCCACAAGGAAATGGTTAAATCTTAAAAACATATTATCCAGAGTAATATTACGAGTGCAAAAAGTACATGCATATCTAATTATTTTTGTAGTAATTTACAAATAATCGTTTTGCAATAATGCAATCAGGAAAAGCCGCAGGCAATATATAGTAGGGTATAAATGACCAGACGTGTTTCCTTATTGACCAAAGGCACTCACCGTACCGTTTCCGTGATGTGTCATTTATAAGCCACTCACCAAGTAATGTTTTATCATCTTTCACAGGACCGAAAAAACCTTTTTTGGTTATTGCCAACTATATTTCTAACTTTGATGGACGCGCGTGCGATTTAGGTAATGTGTTTTATCCTTTTGACTTTTTATGCTTTAATAAAAAAAACCAAGACATTAGTTAACCGTCAACTTCTGCTTTGAATGAGTAACTAGCGATTCTGAATATATAGTCAAAGTTTTGGTTCAATTCCTTACACGGACAAGTATTTTATACTATTTCCATTTCTTTATTTTCTCGATGACAGTTTTATTTGATAATCGTAGTGTTGTGACCAAATGAGTAATGATATCGATTGCATATACTTATTATATTTTGAACAAAGACAAATATAACAAAAACATTCAAATATATGTTTTCGAGGTTGGAACACTCAAAGACCCAGCGCCATTTTGTGTTTGTTTTAATCTGTCACTCGCAACTACACGGTCGTGCTAGTCATTACATTTCTGTTCGCTGAGTTTTTTCACATTATCAATACGTTACGTTGTGTATTTTGTGTTTCTCCGTGTTGATTGCTGCCCAGCTGTCAAATATCATTATGCTAAAAGGATCTTAGAACAGATCCTCCCGCCTGCCTTTTAGAACAAAATGCAGGCGAGAGAACTGGTGATCAACGTTCGTAATTACTTTGAAGCAGAGTATCAAAATGGTGGCCCACTTTTACCACTTTTGCAAGTGCGAGAGCGTGTTGCGGCCGCATTAGGAATTAGTGGACCCACTGTTTCAAAAATTACTACCGAAGCTTACGCTACAAGCGGCATGCAGGAAAATAAACTTCGTACGCTAATGAAAAAACGCCAACCACGTCGTGTGACTTCGGTTGACAACTTCGACTCTGATGCTATTCGCCGTCATATATATGACTATTACTTGCGCAAATAAATTACAACACATAAAAAACTTATTGTTTCTTTACGTGAATGTGGTTTGTTTCATGGCCAAAAATCGTAATTAAGCTTGGTTTTGAAAAAAAATGGATTTTCTTATAAAATCAGACAAACGTAAAATATTGAAGGAGCGTCACGATGTTGCTCTGGCTCGCTGCAAATTTTTGAACGAAGCCAAAAAGATATCAGATTGGTCAAATGTTATTTTTACTGACGAGACTTGGTTAAATGCAAACCACACAGTATCTAAGAGCTGGACTGACGACACCACCGCTTCCACTAGTTGAGTGCCAATAGTAAAAGGTGAATGCTTTATCATATGCTATGCAGGGTCTATATGTAGATTCGTGTTAGATGCTTTACTGGCCCTTGAATCCAAGAAAAGAGTAAACTATCACGAAGAAATAAACGTGGAGATTTGCGAAGGGTGGTTTAAAGAAATGGTGCAGTCTCTGGAAGAACCGTCCATAATTAGTATGGACAACGTTACATATCACTCCAGACAAATTGATAAAATGCAGACAAATAATTTACAGGCTCCAACGTCATGGCAAAAATGTGAATAGTACTTTTTTTAAAAGTACAATTAGTGAATATTTTAAAATCGAAAAAACCTCTTTAAAAGATATGTTATCGACGAAATAGCTGTCGATGTGGTCATTGGGTTCTTCGATCCGTCGTATCATTCAAAGCTATAGAACTAATATGGGCACAAATCAAAGGACACGCCGCTCGAAACAATATCCCCCATTTACGGCAAAAAATATGTTAAATTTATTAAAAAATGATTGTGCGGAGGTCTGCCGAAAACTGGGATAAAGCTGTGAGAAGAACCCAAAACATAATAGCGTCGGATTGGTAAATTCATGTGGCATTTAATAATATACAAGAATAGGAACTTATAATAAATGCTGGGTAGAGCTCATCGAGTGACAGTGACGATTCATCAGATTTTGATTAAAATAAATAAATAAAGATTACCTGTCGTTATAATTATTTCGTTTCATTATCGAGTACCTACCAATACCTACTTATTTTACAACAGCTCCGAAAATTTAAAAAAAGTAGGCATTATCAATCAAGAATTTATACGTGTAACATATTGTAATGAAATACAATATTATAGTTGCACATAATATAATATTATAGTTCATAAATTTGTACAAAAGTATCCGGCTTTACAAAAGTACTAGTTTAGTTTTTTACATTTTGTAAAAAAAAAACGTGTTCCCATCTCGAAAAAATATATCTGAATGTTTTTGTTATATTTGTCTTTGTTCAAAATATAATAAATATTATATGCGATCGATATCATTACTTATTTGGTCACAACACTACGACTGTCAAATTAGTACTGTCATCGAGAAAATAAAGAAATGAAAATAGTATAGTTACTAATTTTAAAAATTGGCCGGATCTTTAAAAGAAACCCTGTATATTATAAATTCTAATAAAACGTAAAAATTGAAAATTAACTAAGTTATTAATTACAAGGAATGCATAGCAATCTCGTCTACTACGGTGACTTAACAGAATTATTTGCTTTGAACCATAATCAGCTTAAACCATTGTTTTTTGCCAGTTAAGCATTGTCTTTTCTTGTGACTAAAACAATTGTTTCATTTCTTTGTGACTTCCTGATAAATTATAGAACAAAGCAGTCTTTTCTATATTATTATGAATGCCTTTGTCAATTTATAAGGCGCTTTTATCTGTTTTTATATAGCGTTAGGTTAAGTTATATCATAAAATACTCACATATGGTGATTTTTTTTAATATCGATAGAAAAGCGCTTGACCACGATCTCGCCTGATGGTAAGCTAAGATGCCGCCTAAGATGGAACGCGTTTCTCTAGAAGGTACCTGTTCACTCTTCTCTTGAAAATCCCTAGATTGTACTCGTAAGGAACACAGACTCAGGAAACATGTTCTAGTTCCTTGCAGTTCGAATGAAGAATGTCGAGTCGAGTCAAGAGCAAAGCTAAATTAGCCTTCAAAACGCTAGGTATGCTCAGCATAGCGAGATACTACTTCCTTCCGGACCATCGCCTACAACTTTATTAGGCACAGATTCGACCTCACATGGAGTACTGTTCTCATCTCTGGACCGAAGCTCCTCAGTACCAGCTTCTTCCTTTTGATCGCATTCAAAGTAGAGCGGATAGAATCGTTGACGACCAGGCTATTACGAAATAGCATTGCGCAAACATGTAGGTTCACTCTGCGTCTTCTATCGTATTTAACATGGGGAGTGTTCTGGTCATGAGGAGTGGATTTGGATTAATTCCTGCCGCCTAAATCCACCATTGGACATCGCGTCAAAATTTGAAGTTCCATTCTCACCATCTCGATGTCTGGAAATCCACAACTGTGCGATTCTCTCGACACTTTTTGCCGCGCACTACTCTGTTTTGGAATCAATTACCGACAGGGTTATTTCCGAATGAATACGACATAGGGACTTTCAAGAAAAGAGCTTACTCATTTTTAAAAGGCCGGCAACGCAACTACAAGACCTCTAGTATTGCAGATGTCCATGGGCGGCGGTGATCACTTACCATCAGGTGTACCTCTTGCGGGTTTGTCCTCTCTTCTATAAAAAAAACTGTATAAAAAAGATGGCGAGACCTCATAGACAGAAATATAGCGTAAATATTTGTTTCATTTGATTAACAGGAGTGCTCCTCCATCTATACCTAATACTTCATGGATTGGAGTATGATAGTGCTAAACATAGCAGAGTTAACTCCACATCAACACCGCATTTTATAGACTAAATAACGATTGAAATATTAATCTATACAATTAAATATATTTGGAGTGTCTGTTTGTTATATTAAAATAACCGTTTGTTACTAAATGCTTGTAGATGTATGCACGGTACTTCTATAAAAAAATAAAATTTTAATTTTTGTGTGTCTGTCTGTTTGTTCCGGCTAATCTCTGTAACATTTAGACCGGCTTTGACGCGACTTTCATTGGCAGATACAATAAGGAAAGCAAGAAAGAAAGAAAATATTTATTTGCAAGAATATGGATGTTACAAGTTGTTAAAAATAAATTAAGTTACCAACATATTCTACCATTATATGGTGTGCAAATATTTAAAAAAATTACCATTATATAATATTACATTTAAAACATTGTATCGATTTTTTAGAATTACTACCGGATCGGAACGCGGCCACACACTGAGAAGATCCGGCGGAAGAAACACAGCGGGCTGGTCTTTTTTCTCTATTTTATGTACTTATTATAAATGCACAATGATGATTTCATATTACAAAAGTTATTTTTATAATTACAAGTTTCTTATTTTGTGTAATTAATTTTTTTATATTTTACAAAATGCTCACTATTTACAAAATTTTACTAGGGACATTGAAATTTTTAAGGGCAATTCAACAAACTTATATTTCTATCTATTAACATTTAATTCTATCAGCTAAAAATTCTTTAATATCATAACAAGGTTTATCTAACAGCAAATCAAACAACTTTTTGCGAAATTTATTTATAGATAATGATTTAAGACTATCAAGAATATGATTGTATATAATAATAGACTTACAATACACATTTTTTGGAAAAATATTTAATTTTTGGTTAGGCAAGGATTAACTTAGGCTACCTTATACAAGAACTTTTCCACGCGGTGGTCAAGATCACAGTTCGAAATTTAATAAATATTGTTGGACATTATACACGAATTGATTTGACCTATAGATAAAAAAGTTTATTTTATATATATTTACAGCACAAATATATGAAGAAAATCTCGAAAAAACCTTCATAACACTTATTATCAATCAATATTAAACCCGGGACCTCAATATCTGAGCTGAAAATGCTTACTCTTTGACAGTTATATATAGTACAGCAAGAGGTAGATTAACCAGCGCGTTATCAGAATATCAGCGAATATCCTATTTTCAGTATTAAAAAACCGTTATAGTAAATAATTGGCCATATTACAATTAATCAAATGTTTCTCTGTAAGTAATTATTCATTTGGCACAGATTTAACTGGGTAACATATCACACCCTTGTGTTTTTGAAATAAAGCATTTAAACCATTTATAGTGCTTAAAATTCCGAGCCAATTAATAATTGCAATAATTGAAGTATCGAATATAATTAAATTTATTTAATAATTTGTATTCATTAAATAATTATCGTTGAATAATTAATACTTGATTATTGATTTCTAGTTGTTTTCGGCGACTTTAAAATTTTTTTTTTAAAGTCGTTAATTGATTTTAGAAGTTTCCTTGTTAATACGAGCTAGCGTGGCTAACTGCTGGCTGCTACTTATTTATTTAAAAGTTACCAGCATCAAAATTTCTGCGATGTTATTGAAAGGAAAATAAAAAAAAAAACGATTTAAGAAATGGAATAAACTCAAATTAGGTATAAAAAAAAAACTGTAAAACTGTTGAACCTGCAGGCTATTCCGTAAAATACCTGCTAAATTGAGGTATTTTAAGCACCAAGAAATAAAAATTTATTCTTATAAATTTTTTCAGAGTTCAAAAATTTAAATTTTGTTAAAAATGACAGTAGTTTGATTTTTCAAAGCTGTATATTTAGAAACGATTACCGATTTTGATCTTTCAAACCGCATTCAAAGCAATTTTTGAGCCGAAAATGTTTTCTTAGCTGCATAATCTATAGGTTGAAAATTTTTGAAGTAATATCAAAATCCGAAAATCGGAGCAAAACCAGTAAATTCCTTATCTACATACGTTGCGGGAAATTAATAAAAAAAGCCCCCAGCGATACAGTTATCTACCCCCGTCTACCACACTTTCCACTACGTCAACAGTAAACTGAAAAGCACACAGTATACGCACTCAACGTACGTTTCACTTCGTAACCGAAAATCTTCAGGAGAAACAAACACTATTTTACTCAACAAGGTTGGAAATAATACTGACTAGAAAAATCTGTTGGTTTTTTATTGTTCTATTATTATTTTCACCCTTAATTCTACTCTTGTTGAGTAACTCCAGTTCTAGTTTCTAACTTTGCTAATTAGCCAAGTTATGCTTTGTTTTTATCAAACGACTTCACTAAAAGAAGGAAGTTATCAATTTGTCAAGTATTTTTATGTAGATTTACCGATTACTCAAAGGCGCATTAACTATTAAGAAAATGAATTATTAAAAATTAACGGAATCTTACCCTGATTAGTTGAAGAAAAATTTTCCTGATAATTTAAATAATCGCGGTAAGATCTTATCAATTATTATTAATATATTTGAAAAAGCACGAAAGTTTAAAAGTATACGATTTAGAAAAATGTTTTTTTTTATACGAATAGTTTAATTTCCAGGTGGTCCAATTTCAATTTGGTAAAGATCCGATAAAGGATTCTGGTGTTATTGGAAATGGGAAGTCGATTGTTTGCAGATATACTGCATTTAAAAAATATGTGGAAATGCAAACGAGTGAAAAACAAGGAGCGGCTACTATTAATATTACACACGTGCTACTTAAAAAATAAATAATTGACTATGAAATATATAAATAAATTTTAGAGACTAATAATAATAGTAATTATTAGTTAATGGTAGTTATTAGTAATAATCTGTTATATTAATTAATTAAAATTAATGTTAAGTTTTTCTCAAAGGTTATTTATTGTAAAGTAGAATTTTTTATAGTTATATTTAACTAAAAACTGTCTTGCATGCTATTGAGAAATGGCGAAACATTGTACTACAAATAAATATTAACATATAAATAAATATATAAATATATATAAATAACTATATAAATAAATGTTAACCTATAAATAAATATCATCATTTTCCAAGCAATGTGCGAATAAATAAATAAATACTGTTAAAGAAAGGGACATCTATACTTCTGCTAGGCAGTTTGTAGGAGGACAGTAATTAGTTCGCAAATATCTACGCAACTCATACAGATTTCGTCATACAAATTTGTCAAATACAATCAAGGAATGTCTTCATTGTAATCATATTGAGCATTCTATTAATATTGGATCTCAAAAGTACAGTGATATAAATAACCATTTAATCGCAGTGAAAACGCAAAAAACCGAATTTTCATTTTCTTGAATCTTGACTCAGATTTTCACCAAATGGGACCTGTATACATGTATATACTCTTAAAAACAAAAAAATCCATATGTGATAATTCTGTGGACATACGTAAAAAAGATTCCTTGGAATTGTTAGCGTTCTCCTATTTGGAGTGTCGGTGTAAAAATAACATCAATAACACTTTTGCTCCATTGCACATCATCATCCTCAGGATCATTATCCATGTGATCTATGCTAAATAGATTCAACATTAGATCACTATAAAAGATCATAAACACATACAGTGTAAAATTATTCCAATATTATAAATGACGTCGCTTAAAAATAATGAGGTAATAAATAATGTCCCTGTCGTTCTTGTAAATTGAACATTAAATACCCTGGTGATAATTAAGTGGAAGTGTTAAAACATCAGTCCTTCAAATGAGGTAATAAATCACTGAAACCGCACAACTGTTTAATTTTTTAAATTATACACTCAGGGACAATTACGGTCAGAATCGTCCTTTTACTTTCTTTTTAAACCGTTTAAATATACCGTTTAATAAAGAGTTCTAGTGGTTTTTAAAAGAGGTTTCGCTTGGAGCGTATCTAAGACGAGGACGCTTCATAATCCTGTTAATATCGAAACCGCGGTATGGGACGTCACCCACAGTGTGGAGGAAAACTGAAAGCGGCGAATGTCAAGAAATATTTTGAAAAACGCTTTAGACTTTTTATTGGTTCAAAACCTTGTAACATTACTCCATAAAGAAACCGTTATTTTTGAGGTTAAGGTAGAGCCAAACATTAACAACACGCTCCTCATGTACTTGCGCTGATTTAGGTATATACATGTATGCGAAAGTCTGTTTGTCTGTAAGGCATTCAACTGTTTACCGTGTCTGCGTAATGTAGCTGACATTACGTAGAGACGTTAACAGTTGAACCGATTTTTATGAAATCTGGAATTAAGATAGTTTAAAAGTACTGTTTGACCCCGGGGTCAACCCCTAAAGGGTTAAAATAGGGCTAAAATACGGATCTATTTAATACAAAATTTAACCCCTAAAGTGTCGATACAGGGAATAAAAATTTGTATGAAAAATTATATTGATGAGATGTTCACGAGCGAAGTTGCGCGGGTCAACGTGTACTTGATATTTATAGGTTCTTACATATTATGACATTGGTATCTTTACGAAGTGGCAATTTCATTCTCAGATATGTGAGATTGATTAGTCCTTGGGGCCCAAATGTAAGGGGTTGAAGTGTGGTTAAAAAAATGTACTATTTTTCTGTGTTAAGGTTCAAAATCCATCACGAAAATAAGTATGCAATCTATCAAATCAATGCAAAAATTGCATATCGATAAAATTATAATCGATTTATGTAAATAATTTTAATCAAATCAGCAGTAAGTACGATAGTTATTTTACGAACCGTTTATAATATAAAAAGACAAAATCAACCAATACAATTTTAATAATTTTAAAATTTTATTGATTATTTTAAACTTTCGCGGCTATTTTCAAATGAATTATTTCAAACTAACGGGATGCTACTGCGATTAGTTGATGGATAATTTTCCCGATATTTCGGCGCTGTCGCAAGCACCATGATCACGGGGGAACTGAAGTATTGCGGGTAGTTGAACTATTATGAGCAGACAAGCCTGTCTACCCTCTTCCTAATTCTTTTGCTCGTACCACTGGAACTTGCACGGAAGTCACCTCGACAATACACACTAACCACATTACTACGTTTATTTGGGCATATTGATTGTTTTTTGTTTTTTATTGCACTGATCACTGGATTCCACGATTCTGACAATTTCATCCCGTCTTTCCGGTTGAAATTTGGATTTATTTTATTCAATGGCTTCTTTCACTAGCCGCGAATGGCGTTTTGTCGATAATACGCGTGGCCTATGTAATTCAATCAAGTGATTAGGCCCCGACTCCAGTAAATGTTCAGAAATTTCTGACTTATTGACATCGTTATTCTTGACTGCTTTGATATGCTCCTTAACCCGACATGATATGGTTCTTTTTGTATGACCGATGTATGATCTCCCACAGCTACAATCTATTTTATAGACACCTTGATGTTCTAACGAGCAAGTACGTTTTGTGGAACGTAGAATATGGTGTTTTCTTTAATGGGGTGAAGATGGTTCTTATTGAAAATTTACTCAAAATTTTTCTCACTTTGTCCGTTACCCCTTTAACAAAAGATAGAAACGTGGATTAACGTTTCACGCTGTATTTAGTTGGATAGTTTCTCCTAGTTTGTTCCTGTCCGATTTTCACCTTATAACCATTCCTGTGTTATTTTCACCTTAGAACCATTTGTACGTACTTGAGTTCTTTGTGTAGATGTTGTTTATTGCATAGATAAAATGCGCGATTAGTGAGTGAGGTAATAACAACGTTAAGATAAGTGTCAGTATCGCTCACCTACTCACACTAACAGGTATCTTCACGCAAGTTCAATCATTACCCAACATACCTTAACCAATCTAACCACCAAAAATCTGTGTTTTTGTATTGTGTCAATTTATAAACACGAAACAATGTTACCTGTATTACAAGCATCCGTTGCTCTTATAATAGTGGACGGTTAAACTATACCGTAGTACCGTACCCTCAATTTTATTGAATAACTTATATCTCTGTTTCAGATTCCTAAGATCTGTAAAATTTTCAGTATTTATATAATATTAAACTAGCTATTACATTCAGCGAATATTCTAATATATTTTATTGATTCAGGTATTATGTTGCGGAAATTCATCATTAAAATATGAAATTAATTAAATTTGCTATTTTTCGCGAATTGTTTTATGTGACCTCCTCGATATCACTGAAAGACTGTGGTTTAATAAATAGATAAAACTCACCAACGATTTGGACAACAAAGAAGACCCCCGCAGCATAATCAGTCAGCACCCACAGAGTGAATGTGGATTAGTATATAGCCAGAAGTGAAGTATCGAATAGCAAGATTTAATATTCCTAGTTTCTTTAAAACCAACTTAGCTATACCCTCCAAATAATTAAGTAGCTATATGTAAGTCGCTTTCTATTTCGACACCTAAAATATTAATACTGTCTAAAATTGTAAGGAGGATGTTCTAGAATACAGGAGCCTTGATAAAGGGGTTCTATTTGGTGGATAACGCCTAGGATTGAGTCTTCTGGAAGTTAAAATAAAATTTTGCTCGCCTCACTCTGAGGCCTGTTCTAGATAAATCTCAATTTTAGACACAAGTCTATTTCGACTCCTATTCACGTGCGTATGTACGTATGAAAAGTCAAATACATACATACATAAGATAGACTTTTGTACCTTTTTGTTCTGTG
The DNA here is from genome assembly GCA_036924255.1 of Apodemia mormo. NCBI lineage: Eukaryota > Metazoa > Arthropoda > Insecta > Lepidoptera > Riodinidae > Apodemia > Apodemia mormo. The sequence goes on along the minus strand of JAUPFN010000009.1, from coordinate 1,466,954 downwards.
CTATTAGCATCTTTGTTGTCTGTAGACGATAAATACATACACACATCAACATAGTCGAGAGAGAAAGAGAGATGCAGAGAGAGAGAGAGAGAGAGAGAGAGCTAATATATTATGATGTAACAAATATTACTACTTACAAAATTTTTCAATTTAATAAATTAACGAGTGCTTAAAGAATGCTCAATAATTTATGAACAGTATTAAATAAACATAGGTCTCAAAAATAACCTATTTCACGGTCCAAATATCAAAGGGTCTACATTAAAACCAAGTGAAATATGTTAATAAAAATTACCATTAAAACCTGTGAGGTAACGTGAAAAGTTTTTATATAAAATTGGTTTTCTTTTCATAAATAAAATTTCCTAGGAACACGTGGTCTTTTACGATGTCGAATTTTTTATTGGAGTAAAAATTCCACTAAGCGGAATTCATTCTTCACAATTTCTCATAACCGTTTGTATCGTGTGGGTTTCAAAGGATCACATTTTTGCTCGTGGAATAGGAATTTAGTCTTTTGTTTTTAAATCGAACACGACAACTTGCAATTTTCTGATCCTATGAACCGTTTTATCTCGTATACTTTTGGAAGGGTATATTCTTTTAATATATTTCTAATCCAAGCAAACTCCAGTTGCTTGTAAAACATTTATTAATAAACGTATATGTAGAGGTGTCTCTGTTGTTGACTAGTATAATTAAATCATATTTTGGGGTAATGAAACAACGCTTAAAATCAAAGATGCACCGGGTAAACTCAAGAAAGCACCTCCTATAATGCTCTTATACATATCCGTCAAAAGCTGTGGTGTATAAACCTATTCATTTATATTTTGAGATAGCAGATGGCGTTGCTTTTAGATAAGTTGCGCGTATTTTCTTCGATTGATACTTATTGCCTACCTTCAAACTGGGGTACAGTATAAATAATTCTATTGTGCTACAAGCTTCGATGCGGAGACTTTTCTGCACATAGAGGTAACAAGCACCCTTGTATCTAACAACAATGTTATTTTACATGGATTCTTGAAATTTTACGAAATATATATCAGTAACCAAATTAAGTTTAAAAATGAAAATAAATTAAATGTTCTGTAGTGCCCCCGAGCAATCGTGCTGACGCCGGAAACTGTATTCTTTTATTGTCACGTTTAGTCTCTTAGGTGAAAGATTATGGCCCGGTTGATCCGAGATTTCTCTGGGTCCGTATCAAACTGGGAATCGCGAGAGTCCTTTTAGATGCATTATATGTACCGGTAAGTTTGTCGACACCCAGTGAAGTGGAAAAGTTTTGGGAGTCTACAGTGAGAGTCATTTTATGTAGTGATTTCAATAGATGGGTTGGGAATAAGGTGCTTGGTTTCTATGCTAGACTTGGTCAGTATGGTGACAGTAGATAACGACGCTGGTGAGCATAATAATATTGTGGATTAATGCATGGAAAGATTTCTGCTTGTGGCTAACATAATATTCCCGTCTAAAGACATAAATTTATATCATAAATTTGTATACACGGAGAAGAAATGACCAAAAAACTGTGACAGATCTGATTCTGATTGATAGTAATAGAGCTTGATGGGAAAAAACCGGTGAAATGCAAGTTGGTCTCGCATACCGAGGACTCCTCACCAAATTGTGGGTAAACTTAACTGCAAATAAATTTCATGATCTTAGGTCAATGGGAAGTACCCTATAGGTTTAGATTCTCTTGTGACGTAGTATATGCAACATAAAAGTTCATATCGCTCGACCGCGTTTTTGTGATGTTACTAAAAAATTTAGTTTTCGGATTTTTTTCCTTTACGTTTGCTGTAAGACCTTTCTTCTTGCTAAATTTCATAATTCTAAGACAACGAGAGGTAGAGGAGGAAAAACATGCGACATAAATGGTCATATTTTTTGCATTACGTTGACTTACAAGTTTAATTTTTTCTAGCTGAGAGGGGCCGTAAAACCGGGTACTTGGGATAAATTTCAAATTAATATGTAAAGTGAAACAAAGCCACTTTTTACGAAAATAAAGAGAACTACGGAGTATGAAATTTGGCAGAATTAAATTTTTCATAATAGAGAAGTGAAAAAAAATAAATAAATTTATGATATGAATTAAAAACACATGAAGCTAACAAAATAAACGTTAAATACACTATCAAGTATTTGACCCGCATCAGAATATTGTGCCAATAAACACATTATTTTCATCATAATTGTAAAAGTCTGTTGTCAAACAAAGAGATCTTGAAAATAGTCTTTGATCAAACTTACTGTTGAATCTTGACCAGAGAGCGATTGCAACTTTAATATGTCAAGAATTCGACACAAACGAATCCCGAATGTTTGGAAACATACATCGATAACTTGTTTCCTACATATTTTCGAACAACGTATCTTTGAAAACAAGTTTTATAAAATGTCTTGAGTTATATGCATACTGTACTGTCGTTGTAGAATATGGTTTTACTAATTATTAGTTGGTTACCGTGTGTAAATGTAACTTTGATGGAAATTGTAGAATTGTGGTATTCTAGGTCAAAGAGTGAATTTATTATTATTTTATGTTCTGAAAGTGTCAGTTTCATAAATATAGTTTCACAGTCATAATAACCATGCCCTCAGTTAATGAGCAAATTTATATTACAGTATTAATACTGAACAAAGTTCGGTATCCCAGATGTTTTGTTTAAAAATGAGTGAGGGTGTTATATTAAAAGTATCTTCAGGCCCATATCCCCGAAGAGGTAGGCAGAGGTACAACAAGTGCACCCACGATTAGCCGAAGATACTTGGTCCCACAAATGTGATAGGTGGCAAGCCTATCGCCAACCGGGCACTTTCCAATCCCGGGCAACTTTGTGTTTCTCGGAAAACTGAAAAAACACTTTTTTTTATGTGCCCGACCCGGGAATCGAACCCGGGACCTCACGTGATCGACGCCAACGCTGGACCACTAGAGCAATAACAATCATATTTTTTTTTATCATTAGATAGCAAAGAAACTGATTTTTTTAACCGTGTCAATATGCGTGGCGCATGCGCCACGGTTAAAAAAAATGTGAAAAATGACAAACACATTTTAAGTTACAGTACGTTATTTAAAACGTGTTTGTCAATCGTCATTTTCGTCAAAAAACGCAAATCGTTATTTTTTGTGACGGATTCCCTGATAATAAGTTAATAAGTTAAGCATGAATAAGTTTATTGAAGACTGAACTTAGAATCAAGAAATCAATGAGTACATCAATTTTGACATTTTTCAAATTGTGATAAAACAATATTCAATACGCCATCATATTTCGAATTTATCTCTAACATGCATGAATTAAACCTTCAACAAATTTATGTTTAAAAAGCATCTAAAAGCCCATTTGCTGAGTCGCGAGTAATTTTATATATTATTTTTATTATTTAATAATAATTAATATTTATTAAATTTATATATATTATATAAATATATTACATATATAACATACTATGCATTATTACTTGAGATAAATGTTTATGTTTATATAAGTATACATGTATATTTTTTATGTTTAAGTAAGTATATGTATGTGTTATAGTTAAATAACAGTTTAGTAACAAAAATATACTACTAACGCCATCTATTGTATACGATGATAAAACTGTGTAACCTTTCCCTTGAGTGAAATTAAACTGGTCACTTCGTTGAAGCATATCATTAAGTTACATTAGGTCATGGACCCAGACACGAAATTATAGATTTTTCGGTGTGTTCTTTTGTAGTATCAGTATTAAAATAAATAAAATAATGTCGGGAAACTACGCAGTGAACGTTCCAAAATTGAAGGGGCGAAAAAATTATGATGATTGGGCATTTGCAGTCGAAAACTTCATGATTTTGGAAGGCGTGGATGTGACCAGCGCAACAGATTTAACGGCTGCCGAAAATAAGAAGGCGAGGGCGAAAATCATTATGACTATCGACCCATCGTTATTTGTCCACATTAAAACCGAAGCCACTGTACAAGATTTATGGACCAAACTGAAATCATTGTTTGACGATTCAGGTTTTACTCGCAAGATTACTCTCTTAAGAAACCTAATACCAATACGTTTGGAGAGTTGTGATAGTATGACCAGTTATGTTAACCAACTTGTTGAAACGGCTCAACGATTGAAGGGTACCGGACTCGAAATAAACAATGAATGGATCGGCTCGCTGCTGCTCGCAGGATTCCCTGAAAGATTTAGTCCCATGATAATGAATATAGAGCATTCAGGATTGAAGATAACTGCTGATGCTATTAAAACAAAATTGTTAGACATGTGCTCGGATTTTGAGGTGAAGTCAGAAGGCGCGCTAGTTGTACATACGCAGAAGCGCCATCTACAGACGCGAGTGCAAACTAGTAATGGAAGTAGCAGAAACGAAACGCACACGTCATCTGTCATTGGAAATGGAAATGTCAATACAACTCATAAAAAACAAATTCGTTGCAAAAAGATAGGTCATTTTAAAAGCCAGTGCCACCTTTTAAATAAAGATAAACAGAAAACAATCCCAAATGTGTTGAGTGCAGTTTTTCTTACGCGAGAGTTTGATCAAAACGACTGGTACGTCGACTCTGGCGCTAGTGCTCATATGGTGTCTAACAAAAATATCTTAATAAACTTGTCTTACGAACCGAAAGTTAAAGAAATTGTTGTGGCTGATCGCACGAAAATTCCAGTGTTATGCTCTGGTGATCTTCGACTTACTACGCGAGTGAATACTATTACACACGAAGTAGAAATAAACAATGTTTTGTGCATACCGACACTCACCACAAATTTGCTTTCAGTGAGTAAAATGATTGCAAATGGCAACAAAGTTTCATTCAATAAAAATGGATGTTACATTTGCAATGCTCAGAATGTTTGTATTGGTGAAGCAAGCTTGGAAAATAATGTGTACAGTTTAAACATTGAAAAGTCTAAGCAGATTTTAGCGGCAACAGCCCAGACTTCATGCAACACTTGGCACAGACGATTAGGTCTTATTAATATAAATGACCTTGAGAAAATGAAAAAAGGAGCAGTTAAAGGTGTTACTTACCAGGGAAAACTGGAAATAAGCAAATCAAGGTGTGTGGTTTGCTGTGAAGGCAAGCAGACTAGACTGCCTTTCTTTGCCAGTACAAGTAAGAGCAACAGAGTCCTAGAAGTGGTTCACACAGACTTATGTGGCCCAATGGAGATGAAATCACTTGGTTTAGCTAGATACTACTTGTTATTTGTTGATGACTATAGCCGGATGTGTTTTGTATATTTCCTAAAGGAAAAGAATGAAACCTTTAAATATTTTAGAGAGTTTAAAGAACAGGTTGAAAATCAACAGTCACAAAAAAAAAGATATTGCGGTCTGATAATGGTGGAGAATTTTGTTCAGTTGAAATGGAAAATTATTTAAAACGACATGGAATAATTCACCAAAAGACCGTTTACACACCGGAACAAAACGGTTTAAGCGAAAGATACAATAGGTCAATTGTAGAAAAAGAACGTTGTCTTTTGTATTATGCTTCACTTGATACACAATTATGGGCAGAAGCTGTAAATACCGCTGTGTATCTGAAAAATAGAACACCAACAGCTGTTTTGGGCAATGATACTACTCCATATGAAATTTGGACTGGCAGAAAGTCTGATCTTAGCCATTTTAGAGTATTTGGAAGCCCAGCTATGGTCCACGTTCCAAAAGTGAAACGTAACAAGTGGTACAAAAAGTCAAAAATGTTACAACTAGTTGGGTATTCAGAAATTACCAAAGGCTACAGATTATACGACCATATATCACTACTCAGAGAGACGCTGTCATTCAACCGGGGAAGCGTGTCCGTCGTGCACCAGAGAGGTATGCTTTTTCGAACATGTGTGTTGAGGACTTGATGAGTGAACCAATATCCCTACAGGATGCTTTCTCGGGACCCGAAAAAGACCAATGGTATAGTGCTATGCGAGAAGAACTCAAATCTTTTAGAGACAATGAAAAAAAAAAAAGTATCTTCACGCCCGTATCCCCGAAAGGGTAGGCAGAGGTACAACAAGTGCACCCACGATTAGCCGAAGATACTTGGTCCCACTATGTGATAGGTGGCAAGCCTATCGCCAACCGGGCACTTTCCAATCCCGGGCAATGTTGTTTTTATCAGAAAACTGAAAAAACACATTTCTGAATTGCCCGACCCAGGAATCGAACCCGGGACCTCTGTGGTCAACTCCGACACCGGACCACTACACCACAGAGGCGATTAGGAACACAGAGGAATTAGTGGACAGGCCGAGTGCATGTACAGTAGTGAAAAACAAGTGGGTCTTCAAGAAAAGTGACAGTAGTGGTAATGTGCGCTACAGAGCCCGACTTGTTGCTAAGGGTTTTACCCAAATAAAAGGTATAGACTATACTGAAACATTTTCACCTGTTTTGCGCTATTCTACCTTGAGGATTCTCTTTGCCTTGAGTGTTCAACTAGATCTAAAAATGAACCACTTAGATGTACCAACAGCTTTTCTAAATGGTTATATTAATGAATGTGTTTTTATGGAAATACCAGAAAATTCAAATTTCAAAAATTGTAATAATAAAGTTTTGGGGTTTAAAAAGGCCATATATGGATTAAAACAATCAGCAAGGTCTTGGTACATAAAAGTGGAATCCAGTTTGTTAAAGTTAGGTTTCAAGAAGTCGCAATATGAACTTTGTCTGTTTATGAAATGTCATGATAACGTAAAAGTTTATGTAGCAATTTTTGTCGATGTTTTTTTTTTTTTTTGTATTGTATAAATGTAAAAATGCTTACAAAACTTTAAAAGTTGTGTTAGAGTCAGATTTTAAGATTAAAGATATGGAACAAATAAAAAATTACCTTGGCATGAACGTAAATGTTAAAAAGAATTGTGTAACTTTGGACCAACAGCAATTTATTGATAATATTTTGAAAAAATTTAATATGATTAATTGTAAAACTTCAGATACTCCAATTGAAGTGAACTTAAAATTAGAAAAGGCTGATAATGACAATTGGGGTAAAACATATCCTTATCAACAATTAATTGGATCCCTGATGTATCTTTCAGTGCTCACAAGGCCTGATATTTCTTATAGCGTTAGTTTTTTGAGCCAATATAACACCTGTTTTAATGAAATACATTGGAGACATTAAAAAAGATTATTTAGATATTTAAAAAAAACTAAACATTTTGTTTTAATTTTTAAGAAAAATAACACTGATTTATATGGTTTTGTTGATGCCGATTGGGCATCTTGTAACATTGACAGAAGGTCTTATACAGGCTATTGTTTTATTTAAATTGTCAGGTTGTGTAATAAGTTATGAATCTCGTAAGCAAAGGACAGTAGCCCTGTCTAGTACTGAGGCTGAGTACATGGCACTCTCAGAGGCATGCAAGGAAGCCATTTATTTGAAAAATTTAATGTCAGAGCTAGGTGTGTATGATAAAAACATACCATTGAGCTTATACAGTGATAATAAAAGTTCTTTGAAATTGGCTGCTAATCCGTTGTTCCACAAACGCACTAAGCACATAGATGTACGTCATCATTTTGTTAGAGAGTGTGTTGTAAATAAAGAAATTCAAATTGATTATTTACAAACTTCTGATATGCCAGCAGATATATTTACTAAAGGGCTTTGTGCAAAAAACAATATAAATTTGTGGATATGATGAGAATAGGAAAAGTAAATTAAAATAACTGATTTCTCAGATTTTTGGTTTGCTAAAATACTTAATCATTTTGTAAACTGTGTAATAAATTATATATTTATTGGAATATTTTGTTAAGAGAGGGTGTTATAGTTAAATAACAGTTTAGTAACAAAATATACTACTAACGCCATCTATTGTATACGATGATAAAACGGTGTAACCTTTCCCTTGAGTGAAATTAAACTGGTCAGTCCGTTGAAGCATATCATTAAGTTACATTAGTATGTATTTAACTATGTCTGTTTCGGTATTTATTTAGTATTTATTTATGTATATGTATCTATGCATGTATGTACCTATATCAATATTGTGACGCGTGTATGTGTATGGTAATATATATTAATTGCATCTAATCTAAGTTGTTCAGTGCCACCTCCACAGCTACATTCTGTTGGCCCAAAGGTAGACTGGTGAATAATGCTAATAGGTATTCAGTTTGCCGTTTGTACGAAAATGTATATTTTTATTGTACAATAAAGTTAAAATATAATATAATTTCTATCATGCCATACCATATTTTGATAAATCAATAAGCACAGAATCCATGTGAATCAGTTCTGGCTCTTTTTGTAATACAAATATTACATTTACATATATACAAACATTGTTCATACATATTGCACTAATCAATTTAGTGCTGTTGGCGTTTAGTATCGTTGGCGTTTCGCCATCGCTCTAAACACCAATATAGGAGATTCAATCCACACAATCTCGTCATCTGCCATTCCGCCAGGTAATTCTTAAGAAGCAAACAATTGATAAAACATGTCACTACCATCGTGACCACTAGGTGGCAGATTTCTACAACGTCTCGCACGGGTATGGTACTACCGTCTTAATATTCCTGCCGCAAGAGCGTCATTGTTTATCTCTTGTCCCAGTTTGGAGAATAAGGTAGACGGTAAACTTATTTAAATATATATATATATATATATATATATATATATATATATATATATATATATATATATATATAACAATTTTCAAACAAAATAAAAACGATACAGAAAATAATTAATTAGGAAACCGTTAAAATCAAAGTATTTCATAAAAGAAATCCTAATCAAAAGTAAAAGCTTTTAACGTAACAGGCCTTTTCAACCAAATTAAAGAAATCATTATTGAGGCCATTCAATTTTTAACATCATTGGACCGCCTTGTTGGTCGAATGGTTAGCGACACTGACTACGCAATCAACGGGGCTCGGGTGCAATCCCTGACGGAGACAAGCATTTGTGTGATGAGCATAAATGTTTGTATTTCCGAGTTTGGGTGTTTATTAAATATATTCCAGTATTTATATATGTATTTCTATGTATTAGTATCGTTGACTAATAATACCCATAACACAAGCAAATAATTTGCTTACTTTGGGTTTAGATTAATATAATAGTAATTTGTCCCGTGAATTTTTTTTTTTTGTTTTTATATATTTAACTTTTAAATTTTGATGCGGTGGATATTTTAAATGGTTTTAAAATAAATAAATCAATCAAATTTGTTTTAAAGAAACTTACTCTAAGTATAACATACATAAATAATTAACTTTTAGGTAAAATAGTTTACAATACATTATGTTATATGTTTCGTAGCTATTTATAAAGTGGATATTTTAAATGGTTTCAAAATATCAGAAACAGAAAAAAACTAAAGTCTGAAATCTAATTGTTTGGCTCAAAACATGATAGCTCATTAATAAATTATACTAATACAAACACCACAATGATGACTTAAGAAAATACTATATTAGTTATTTTTTTATATCATAACATGATAAACAAATAAATGGATCTGGCGATAAATAGAGAAACCATCGCCTATATACTTTAAACATGTTAATGGTGCATTGCTAGTATGTGACGAGGTCTAATGCCACATGTATAAGTTTACCGACTTTCTTACGCTCCCAACCGGAATACAACAGTGACAGACACTGACGCTATTGCGCACTAATATATAAAGATATAATACTTAGTCTGTTAGGACTAATATATAGAGATATAATACTTAGTCTGTTAGGAATTACTTATCGGTAATCTATAACTAAAATAATGCGGTAAAATAACTACTATATATACAAATATTGTGTTTTGTTTATACTGTTGTAAAAACTATGTTAGATAAAGGAGGAAAATAACTAGAGGAATCCAGCATTATCTTTAAAACCAGTTAATTAGTAGAAACATTTTGCTTCACTAGAATTTACCTCAAATTGATAAAAATAGCGTCCATTAAAAGCAAGCGAGGTGGAACCGCCGCTGTAATAACCAATAGTGGCTGCGAACAGACTGAATATAGTAATACATTAGAAATTAAAAGCATGTGGTACGTTTTCATTATCATAGAGAAGTGAAGCGTCATGAATGGTGATTATTTTTTAAAATTTTATAGCGTACAAGCCAATAGTACAATTGATATTTAGACAGTACAATTGGTATTTAGACAGGCGTACTTGCAAAATACTGTTCGCTTGGCTGGTTTTAGTGCATAATACAGTATAAGTTTCCTAAACATACTTTTTTCTTTAGTTTCAATCAGGTGTCTAACGATACAAATTATAACATTCCGTAAATCATAATTATAGATAGAATCAGGTGTTGCTTTACGGCGATCTATAATTCAAAGACGAAATTAAGGTTATAAAATAAAAAATAAATATTAATGCGTCACCCTTTATAGAGTGAAGTTATATTAGACTCTTGAAAATACCAGGTACACTTATCTTAGAACGTTCTACTAGAATCACTAGTTTTGTTTCTCAGAGTATAATGTCGATGGCGGTGTGCGGTTAATACATCGCGATGATAAGCTTTCTTGTAAATGGTTTATAAGTTTTAGGACTTACAATATTATATAGTATAAATATTTTCATATAACGTACAATTTTGAAAAAATGTTATAAAAAGTCCCTCGAAATGTGTAAAATAATTATGTGTTCGGGATAATCAATTCTGTATAGCAAAATCGTACGTGTGGCGTCATCTATATTTGTTATAAATAGAAATTAAAAATAGAAATTATTTTATTTGTACCCGTTTTATGCCTTGAGATAAGCCTCTATTTAGGTATATTACAAAGTACTCTGTGGAAAATACTTCGGCTACGAAGTGAAGCGTGCCTTGACTAAATAATTTGTGTTACTGCCTTTGCTACTGACGTGGGTGAAAGTGTGGTGGACGAGGGTGGAGTTTTTGCCGCTGGGGTCTCCCATAATTTTCAAACCTTGGATATGTTTGCCCCATTCCCTATATTACATTTTGTTTCAGTTGCATCACAGCAGTGATATATAACACTTCGCGGAAATTTTGTAATAATACGTTATACCTTAATCTCATCTTCAAATTTCCTAAGTCGCCAGCCGAACATTGACGACCATGTCCACATGCAAATTCATCAAGCGACGAAAACATAGACCTGCGTGACTAGGATTCATCGTTAAATTTGGGAAATGGAAGTTTCTGGCAACACTGTTGTTAACTTAAGCTACAGAAAAAAACATTAAATAAAAATTTACGCGAATAAAATCCATTGTAATAGTGACGCACTATATTCAAAATAACATTAAGAAAAAACAAATAAAAGGCTGGAAAATTAAATAATTACAAGTTCCGAGTTAACTTTAATTTCGACTACTGTAATTGCTATTTTGTTTTTTGTTTAAGTGATCCAATCTATAAACTTACATGACTATGGCAAACACAAACTAAAATGAGCAAAACTGGCAAAGGTGTTACCAAACTTAAAAAGACGTTGTATAATTCTACCATAATATTTGTCACGATGTTAGTTATATGACGGCGCCACTGTGTTTTGAGAGTGTCAAGAAACGTCAAAAGTGATAATGACATTTGACAGTGACATTTAGAATAGTACGATTTGACGTTTCTTCACTCTGACGCAACTTCGGGCTCTTTCGTGCGCAGAGGCAAACAGATCATAATCCATTTGCATCTCGTTGAAGCAAGACGTGCCCGGTGGAGCGTCATTACTTTATTATAATATCGAAAGTGCTGATTGTATTACTGCTAATATTTTACTGAAATTATTATTGGATACTAGCTGTGCCCCCGACTTCGTTCGCGTGGAAAACAATTTAAAATGAAAACCCGCATACTTCCCGTTCCCGTGGGATTTCCGGGATAACAACTATCCTATGTCCTTTCGTGGGTCTCAAACTATATTTGTACCAAATTTTATCCAAATCGGTTCAGTGGTTTGGCCGTGAAAGCGTAACAGATGGACAGACAGACAGACAGACAGAGTTACTTTCGCATTTATAATATTAGTATGGATTGTTAACTTTCAAACAAGTAGTTTTAATTCTCCTCGCCCGCCTACCCACGATCGCTCGGCAGCTACAGATTGATATAGAGAATAAAGATAATGGCAATGTGCCGTTATATATGTTTTGCCAATCGTTAGCTTTTTTCAATCTATCGGACAAGAAAGTAGATAGTCTATTTATATATCAACATGTGAAGTGAAAATGTTGTACCCATTTGGTACAGTTAAAATTTATGTACAGAGAAAAAGTACTAATTTGCATAATATTATATAAAAATATTTTTATATTATACGCATTAGATATAAATTAAATGTAAAAACATTACACACATTACTTTGCATTTTATACACTGCACACGTTTATACTATTTTGTTTATGGTTGAAGGCTATTGTCACATTTAGAAGAAATTTAAATGAAGATTTTGATTAAACTTAGTCATTGTTTGTTTATCCTATAATTTGTCTAATGCGTAATTGCGCCTCGAAATTAATCGAATTACGGTCGAGTTATGATCCCAGGGTGATAGCTAATTCTTTCATTCGGCCCAAGATTATCAATTCGGCTGTTTTTTTTGTTTGTTACCTCAGAACTCAGTTATTTATTATTTGATTTAGACATTGTTTTGTTTGTGAGTTTATACTTTCCATTAGATCCCATATAGATTTTGAGAAGAATGCTAATCAAAAGTTGCTGATATATAAGATTTGCAATTTTATTGCGTTTTTCTGATATATTTTTTTTCTAACAAGTGCGCTATGACTAGAATAATTTGATGTTGTTTTTGTAAAGTAGATAATTGTTTGAATTAGTTTAAACTTGCGTATGTGGCATTATAATCCTGCCATAAGAATATTAAAGCACTATTATTATCTTTGGTGTATATAAGCGATAGTTGTCCTTCATATCAGGAAAGTCATCTGCATGTTTGCTTTCTTATGATATATAAAAAAATATTTTATAAACATAAAAACGGACACTTTTTTCGTAACAAGTCACAATGTTTAATGTTAGTTTTATGCTAAAATTGTCAATTTTCAGAAACATTTTTTAATTTACCCTACTAAAGAGGACTCGTATAGAAAAATATAAAATTCTAGTAGATATTACAAAAAAATATGACACAAATACCAACGCGCTTGAAGTAATAAAATCTTTATACCGAGCTAAAGTTACCACGAAACAATGTTGTTTTAGTACAGTGACAAATGAAACAGGTTTAGATTCTGTAACAAATAATGATGATCCTATGATGAAATATAATTTTACTAAAATCTCCAACTAATCTACTCCTCTACTAATCTCTTTAATCTACTCCTCTGTGGAATCAATTATCAGCGGGAGTGTTTCCGAACGGATACGACTTAGGCACCTTCAAGAAAAGAGCATACTCCTTAAAAAGCCGGCAACGCAGCTGCAAGACCTCTGGTGATGTGGCTGTCCATGGACGGCGGTAATCACTTACCATCAGGTGAGCCTCCTGCTCGTTTGCCCCTTTATTCTATAAAAAAAAAAACTACGCTCGCTAATTGTTCATAATATTATAATATGTACTCGTAACTATTTGTATAGTAATAACAAATGCCCTGCTAGTCTACATTCTCCTTATATGCTAGTATTAAACGATACTCAATCAAAATATAATGACGTTTATATTTTTTCCTTTTTTATGAATATTTGGAATAATCATGGCCAAAGTTTTAAAAGTTTTACTATATTTCATATATACAATTACTTAATTTTAATACTAAACTGAATTAGTTTAAAGTATTTTGATAAATTATTTTTCTTAAATTTTTATTAATAGAATTAATAATCATGGTCCAGGAACACTTTTATTTTTGATTAATAACAAGCAAAATTTTTGTAAGCAGCTTTCAGCACTATGTGGCATCTTGTATTGGCAAATACTTTGGTCCCGGATGATTTCTCGGATCTGATGATGGCCCGGGAATGTGGCCGTGGGAACTCCGAAACTAACCAAGATAAATCATTTGTACTATTTTAATAAACACCACGGTTCTAGAGGATTTTAAGAGTTTTATGATAGAGCTGGAAGAAAGTAGGAAATTTTGAAATAAAATGGAGAACATTTTTAGAATGATTTCAAAGCACGATGGTTAGCTGTGCCTGATGATAAAAGTGGAAAAAGTATGTGAGAATTTCTAAGCTAATCCAGATACAATCATCGAGAGTGAGCTGATTTGGTTTGTTTTGAAATAAAACTTGGTGTTGGATAATTTCTAGAAACTGGCAGGTGGTCATGGTAACTTTTAAGCTAAACAATATAAACCTACTGAGTTTTAACTCATTTGTTATGTTTTGGTACAATATCCTGGTGCTCTGTAATGTCCAGTTATTATAATGATTCAGGAAGAAGGTTTTAGGAAATTTTGATTTGAATTTAGCAGTGATGTTGGGCTCATATGTTAGTGATTTATGCCAGTCGTCAAGTATTTTTTTTAAGTTTTGTACTAGGAAGGGGATATATGTTTAAATTTTGTTAACTCTGTTATAAATTTTGGAACAGAAAAAAAAGCTTGGTGTACTTAGCAGAGCAAAGCAGGACTTCACGCCAATCCTTTGCCTCAAACTTTTCAAGGCCTAAATTCAACCTCACATTTATTGCTGTTATCACCTTTGGGCCGGAGTTCCTCAGTACCAGCTTCTTCCTATTGGTCGCATTCAACGTAGAGCGGTTCGAATCGTCAACGACTAGGCTATTTCTAATCGCAATGATTCTTTGGCGTTACGCATAGATGTTGGTTTGCTCTGCATCTTTTACCGTATTTATCATGAGGAGTGTTCCAGCGAGTTGTTCGGATTAATTCCTGCCGCTAAATTCCATCATCTCATCGGACATCACGTTAAAAGTTTAAGTTCCATTCTCACCATCTCAATGTCTAGAAATCCACAACCGTGTACTTTTGTCGGTAATTTTTTCCTCGCACTACTTCTTTATAGAATCAATTGCCCGCGGGTGTGTTTCCGAACAGATACGACTTGGGGACCTTTAAGAAACGAGCTTATTCATTCTTAAAAGGCCAGCAATGCAGCTGCAAAACTCCCGCTATTGCAGATGTTCATGGGTGAACAGAATTATTTCCAGGGTTACATGGTGGTACTGGAAGGAGGCCATAAGAGCTTTGCAACAAAAACAACTCAAGCACATTGAGTAACCTTATGATGATGACCTTAACCTGGTGCTGCAGAATCCCCTTTTTTGAAGAATATTTCGAAAATCATCACTCCTTTTACTGCTCTTAAAATGATTTGTATAAAGGAAAATGGTCTGACTATAAGAAAATATGTAGGGGTTTTTAAATTTTCAATTTAGACTTATAATCACTGTATTCAGGTTGACTGAAAAAAAGACTGTACAATATATTGAAGAACATTATAATTAATGCCCATATGTTATCAATAAAAATTATTGTTTTAAATTTTACACTTGTACTGTTTCACAATTCACTAATTATATATAATATATACTTTTTTATTTAAATAGCCAACCGGTTTTACATTTTACTGCGTCATCCTGATGATCCTGATAAAATTTAAAACAATAATTATGACGGAGTTTCACCAAGTGCCGACGATGGAAAGTATAAATCATATCAATAAAAAGATAAAGTTACTAAACTAAACAGTAAACCTCAACGAAATTAATGTAGTAATATGCAAAACGTACGATCACAGCGCTGTTATTAAGACGTTAATTAATTAATGTAGTTAATGAAGTCTGCGATTAAATTCTTCGAAGTACGAATACATGGAGCTACAACTTGAGACTTCGTCGCTAAATTCCAACTTAAGTCCTCGACAACTTTCTTGTTAATTTAAATAACAGTAAGTATCGTTGCGCAAAAATTTACACAGGTTAAATTTATTATAATAGTCAAATAATACTTTAAGGCCTCAAACCGGATGTGGGCGATCTGCAGTGCAGCAGCAAGCACACTAGCAGCACAGCTGCCCGCGCCACTGTCATCCAATTCATTTCAATAAGTATATATTATCTGTAAGATACCGCCGCTTTCTAGTTTGCCGATATCTAGTTTGAGCCCTTAGGACGTCATATTTTAAAAAAGGCTTTCAATTTAAAACTGACGTTCAGCTTGACGACGATGTAATTGCTTTTTAATTTTTTCTTAAAGTGGCTTACAGTACGCAACACTTATTACCTATGAAACATCATTATAGTATTACGCGGCTATTGAAATAAGATTTTTTTATCAAATGAATATTTTAGTGAAAAGAGATGACTATCTTATATAAATATATTCTTTTTTTATATAATAAGATAGAAACGAGCAGATAGTTCTCATGGTGGAGAAATACAACCATCGCCTATAAACACCAAATATGTTAGCAGTGAGTTACTATCCTTGTGGCGAGGTCTTGTTACTTGCGTAAGTTTACTGGCCAGCATACCCTCCAAACTGGAACATGACATTGATAAGCCCTGACGCTATTGCGGCAGGAATAGGCAAAGTGGTAGTATCAGACCTAGATAAGATAATCCAAAGCTCTACCACCTAGAAGCAACGTAAGTAGTGACTCGATAGTAAATCATTCGTTACTTACGAACTGCCTTGCAGAACGGCAAATAGTCTATTATATATTGATATGGCGAGAAATAAAATTATGTTAATGGTAAGTCATCCAAGTGGTAGATTGAAATGTCACATGCATAAATGTATCAACTCCCTTATTCTCTAATCTGGAACTTGACAGTCAAAACCAAAATCAAAATGTTTTGATTTCGTCTTGATGTTGCAGTTGGCTATACACGTATTTTACGCGACAATTTTTGTTTTAAATCGTACTGTATAAAGTTTTATGTTTGCTGGTCTGTGCTTATTTATCGCATATAGATTCTAATGACGTTGCGGCTTATGTCACTTAGGTAATACACGTTTAGTCCGCAATGGTAAGTAGTATAGTTTTAAAATTAAATGTCAAGTGAGCATTATTAAAGTATATACACGATTAGTGTACTCTGGCGTCGTATACGTTCTAAAGTCGCAGCACTGACGCTATGTCGGTAGAAATGGGTGAGACGATGATACCAAAATCCAGTCGAGAAATTTTAAAACTCTATCACCCAGTCAATAGTGGTCTATGAATGTTACTATATTAGTGGTCGGTTCATTAGCCTTCTCTCACCTTTCACGACACGCCTAGCTTAATCTTTTCTTCAAAAAGGGGCTCCAGTCAACATTAGGAAATCGAAAATGTGTACAAAGCTACGATGTAAAAACAGACGCTGATATTGCTGTCTTTTTCAATATTACTGGCTATCACCGATATTGGCATTGGGATTGACATAATCCCAACTTAATGCTGATGCTATTTTAGGATGATGAATGATCATAATTTGCTATTGCACCTATTTCTCAGAGTATATCTGTTTCCTTGTTTTTGTTTGTTCGTTTTTACAATTGTGTTATTTATCAATGTTGTTTGCTTTTTTTATGTAAAGTTCGTCTAAAAGAAATGTAATACTATGTTTATATATTTTTCCAAATGTCCCAGATCAACACGGAAATTAGTCATAAAAACTTTGTTTTATGTTTTAGTACGTAAACAAATGCGTATTGCAATAGTTCTTCCAAAATATTTTATGGGTAGATTTAGATCGGATATATATATATATATATATATATATATATATACAACAAATATTTTTTGTGTATTACTTGGATTTGTCTTCGTCCGGAATAGGATAATAAATGTTAAAATATTATCATATGTATAATAAATTATACATAGGTCTGTGTATCTCTTTAAAAGATCACTTCTATCAAAATCTTTTTTTATATCATAAGATAGCAAACAAGCAGGTCTCCTGATGGAAAGAATCAATCATCGCCTATAGACACCAAAGGTGTTAATGATGCGTTGCTATCTTGTGGCAAGGTTTAATGCTACATGCATAAGTTTATTAGCACTGACGCTATTGCGGCAGGAATAGGTAAGGCGGTGGTGCCAGACCCACGATGCCTATGATGACCTAGTAGCCACGATGGTAGTGACTCGCATAGCCAATCGGTCGCCTTTTACGACCTGCCTGGCAGAACGGCAGTTGGCCCATTCTTCAAAGGAGCCCGGGACCAACACCAATCCACTAACACAACACCACACCAAATCTGTACAAGGACAGGTATTGCAGAAAGATTGTCACAAAGCAGGTACATAAGTGTTTACCGCTAGAACACTCTGGCGAGTTCCAACATTCAACGACCTTAATCTTTGAAGACACTTATATGAATTTAAAATAAACCATCTTAACTTTGAACACTGAATATCGTCGGCACTTGGTAAAACTCCATGTTAACTTATATTTATATCGTATTAAAAGCACTTGTATTGTTTTACTTGACTTTTTATTTATTAAAACCAATCGGTTTCGCGTTTTAACGCATCATCAGGGCAAAAGTTATTATTGTTTAGTACAAACAATAATAGTAGTTGTGTACTAAATAATAATAACTTTTGTCCTGATGATGCGTTAAAACGCGAAACCGGTTGGTTTTAATAAATAAAAAGTCAAGTAAAACAGTACAAGTGCTTGTAATACGATATAAATATAAACCATCTTAAAATAATTAGTAAGTTATTAGTAATTAAGAACATTGTTCCATAGTCATTCAATTTACAAAAGTTACTTCTTCGTTTAATTAGCCTAATAAACCATTAAATTTGCTCAGAGCGAAGCGAATTTTATATCGACCACAGCTTTGTTGGATCGAGCGGCTTTAGCTAATTACTACAGTAAGTAGCTATTAATATTACCAACTCGTCTATAAATACAACTCGATTTTTAAATAACCAACTGAACATATATTGTACTTAATACCCAATGTTTAATTAAATATAAAGTCAAATTAGTTAATAAATTATTATCTGATATTCATTCACAATTATTATCTATAATGTTTTTTTAGACAAGTTATTGATCCCGATGAGTCCCGACGTAAACAAATAATTTTCTTGTGATATGGGTGTTAGTAAATGGTATTAATAAATAAAAATACACAAATAATTACTGTAAAATACATAATAAACCACCAAAAAATAGAAACACAAACATCTGTGCTCATCATACAAATACCGCCCCGTTGGTTGAGTGGTTAGCAACCCTGACTACGCAATCGACGGGGCTCGGGTTCGATCCCCGACGGTGACAATCATTTGTGTGATGAGCATAAATGTTTGTATTTCCGGGTTTGGATGTTTATTAAATATATTCTAGTATTTATATATGTATTTCTATGTATTAATATCGTTGACTAACACCAATAACACAAGCAAATAATTTGCTTACTTTGGGGTTAGATCAATAAGTGTAATTTGTCCCGTGAATATTTATTTATATTTATATTTATTTGTCCCTGTCGGGAATTGAACCCAGATCCCATCGATTTGTAGTTAGGTTCACCTAATCACTCGACTAACAGGGCGGACAAAACTTAAAAATTAAACCAAGGAATTTTTGGCATCGCAAATATTGAGTAAAAATGAACATACTAGAAACATAATTAATACGCTCACTCACTTTCTCCCTCAAATACTGCGTATGTCATACATACACACAGCTTTGAAGAATACGATCTGCTATCCTGTTAGGCAGTTCGTAAAAGGCAAACCATTGACAGTCATTTTACTATCATCGTGACTACACGTGGCTATGGAGTTCCGCGAAGTCTCGTCCGGGTTTAGTAATACCGCTTACGTATTCCTGTTACACATTGTCTCACCAAAAACATCATTATGTAAAATGTTCCCACGACAGGACAATGTGCGCGTAATAAACACAAAACCCCAAACATAAAACATCTATGCTCATCACACTAATGTTTTGTTTTGAAGCGGTCAAATCACTATTTATAGTTTGTCTAAAATCTTTTTAATATTTTGTGTCACTAAGGTTTATAAAATAATTAGAAAATACAATCTAGGCATAGGCCTCCAAAAAGCTCGGTGTGCTTAGCAGAGCGAAACAGTACTTTTTGCCGGTCCATCGCCTTCAACTTTATAAGGCACAGGTTCGGCCTCACATAGAGTACTGTTCGCATCTCTGGGCCGGAGCTCCTCAGTACCAGCTTCTTCCTCTTCATCGCATTCAGCGTAGAGCGGTTCGAATCATTGACGACCAGGCCATTTCGAAACAGCTTGACTCTTTGGCATTGCGCAGAGATGTAGGTTCTCTCTGTGTCTTTTATCGTATATATCATGAAGAGTGTTCCGACGAGTTGTTTGGATTAATTCCTGCCGCCGAATTCCACCATCGGACATCGCGTCAAAACTTGAAGTTCCATCCTCACCATCTCGATGTCTGGAAATCCACAACTGTGCGTTTCTCCCGACACTTTTTACCTCGCACTACTCTGTTGTGGAACCAATTACCGGCAGGGGTATTTCCGAACGGATACGACATAGGGACCTTAAAGAAAAGAGCTTACTCATTCTTAAAAGGCCGGCAACGCAACTGCAAGACCTCTGGTATTGCAGATGTCCATGGGCGGCGGTGATCACTTACCATCAGGTGCACCTCTTGCTCGTTTGCCCCCTCTTCTATAAAAAAAAAAAAAAAAAAGGTCTAGATGTATGAATAGGGGATTGATCACCACATAATTAAACGCAGTAAACGTTAATATTAACCGCAAACACCGACTTCTCATTACTTGTTCAATAAGTTTATTAGACTAGAAGAAGAAGCCACTCACGAAGTTTCAAGTATGTGTTGATCATTTAACAAAAAGGATGTGATCCCGCGGACTATATGCTTTAGGCTCGGTGCTCGAAGACTCGAGTTCACGTAATACGAGCATTTCGTAGGTAGCGTCGTTTTCAAACAACCACGTCAGGTGTGACTTAAAATGTAATATTTCAGTAAAACTTGATATTTGTCGTTTAAACTAAATTGTGGTTATAAATTATGAATGCAGTCTTTATATTAGACTTTATGACTATTATTTATTTATTATCATAAAAGTATACATCATCATAAACTTTAATATTCATAAACCTGTAATTGTAGTTTTATGCGGATATTGAACATTTTACATTCAATTTTAACGTTATTGGAACGAAGTTTTGGAACGAATTTCCTTACGGCAGGCTTGGAGGGGATAGGTTTTTTGCTGCGCGACCGAACTGAAAAAAATGTGATAGTAAAACCGTAAGAAAAATGCGTGGAATAAAAGCGTTAAATGAGACGTGCGCAGGCGCGACAGTCGCGTACACAAGCGAGTAGTGCCGTTTAGCCGAAGGAAGTTCGTTCCTACCTGGTGTCCCGCGACACCACATCATTTATTTTTTATTATACTTATATAATATGTTATAATTAACACGTTTCTATTTCATAAAATAAAAAAAATTATGTGGTGTCGCGGGACACCAGGTAGGAACGAACTTCCTTCGGCTAAACGGCACTACTCGCTTGTGTACGCGACTGTCGCGCCTGCGCACGTCTCATTTAACGTTTTTATTCCACGCATTTTTCTTACGGTTTTACTATCACATTTTTTTCAGTTCGGTCGCGCAGTAAAATCCCTATCCCCTCCAAGCCTGCCGTAAGGAACTTCGTTCCAAAAAGATACTTTTTATAAAATAAAAAAGAGAGAACATTTGCCTTCTAACATTTTTATATTTTCTGTTTGTAATATTAAAATAACCGCTTTTACTAAATGCATATTAACGGTACATACACCAAAATAATTTTTTTTACACTTTTTGTCTATCTGTCTGTTTGTCTGTTTGCCTGTTTGTTCCGGCTAATCTCTGGAAAGGCTGGACCGATTTTGATGGGACTTTCACTGGCAGATAGCTGATGTGTCAGGGAGTAACTTAGGCTACTTTTTTTCGAAATTTTGCCACGCGGACTAGTAGTAGACTAGTATAATAATATAAAAATGTTAGAAGGCAAATGTTCTCTCTTTTTTGTTTTATAAAAAGTATGTAGTATTGAAGAAGAAACGTGTTAATTATAACATATAAGTATAATAACGTTAAAATTGAATGTAAAGTGTTCAATATCCGCATGAAACAGGCAATGAAACAACAAAAAAGTTGAAAACATTATCTCATAAACTTACAATAAACTTCAAGTTAAATCAAACTTAGAAAGATAAATTTTGCTACTGTTATAAAGTTATCAAAGTAATAATCTTAAAATTATACGCTGAAACATAAGTTTTAGATGTTATTTGACATTGTTATTTAAGGTTACGTTAATATCCGCCTGAGTATTATAAGAGTCAATTTAATAATGAAAATTTACAAGTTGGAGCAAACAATATTTATTCATATTAGTTTTATGATTTTGTTCGTGAATGTTTGGAATTAATGTATTTCTTTGAATTTTATTGGCTTGTGTACTAAAACATATTTTTTACCATAAATCTGAAAAAAAAAATGACAGTAAAATACTAACTAAAAAAAGTATTCCAAATCTATCGTAACCACTTTCTGTGATGTGTTTTCATTGATATTTTTGTAGATCAAATATAGGCCATTTTTTGAATAAGCGTATTCTTTAAGAAATTTTTTTTTTCAACGAAGTCTAGATTAGACTGGAACTCATATCTTTATACGGCTTTGCAAGCACGGGTATGTTATTAAGCCGCCAATAGTCTACAGGTTTTTACTGAGATGATTTTAAATACCTTTTTTGTTCTTATATTAAACAATGACAAATGCAAACTTTCTGAAAGAAATGCTCAATCAAGGCTTTAAGCTCGGGGTCTCGAGTGACAATATTGAGACTGATTTTTTATAAATATAATGAAGTTTGTAAAAAAATTTAAAAGAAGTAGAAGAATAGCAACCAATTATATTCACTTTTTTAATTATTTATTTTACAAATATTTATGTAGATAATAGTTTTTACGGATCCCTAAAAAAGATACAGCAAACCTTCGCCATTATTATTATTATATTATATTTATTAATGCTAATCAAATTAGGAATGTGAATTTAGTTTCCAAAATCTATTCCGATTTATAAAGCATATTGTTCGCTTCCAAGCGGCGGCGGCGGGTGTGGTGTCGTTAATGTAATTTAGTAATTAATATGATTAAACGTTTTCGGGTCATTCGATAATGGCGCAGGAAATGTTAGGATTGGGTCCGAATGTTTAACTTTATGAGAGACAGTGATTGGAATACGTTGCTTGAATTTATATTACTCTTACTTCTACGATGGCATTAATTTTTCATATTATGTGTGATAATGTTAGTTTGTAGCCCCTATTTATATACGTATATATCTTCGCGTTAAATTCTTTACAGCGTAGATTACCAAGTATCAGACATCCAGGCAGACTTTGCTTTCTCTGCATTGGTAATATTAACTCTATACAGAATCTCTGTAAACCGTCCTTGCTCCTGTCGACTGATTTAATCGTGATTCTTTTTTACATCATAAGACAGTAAACAAGCAGATGGATCTCCTGATGGAAAGAGTCGACTATCACCTACAGACACCAAATATGTTAATGGTGCGTTGCTATCTTGTGACGAGGTCTAATGCCACCTGCATAAGTTTACCGACTACTTTACTCTCCAAACCGGAACAGTATAGTGACAAACCCTGACGCTATTGCGGTAGGAATAGGTAATGCGATTGTATTAGACCCGGGCGAGACAATGCAGAACTCTACCACCTAGCTACGCTGGTAGTGACTCGCATAGCCAATCAGTCGCCTTGCATGATCTGCCTGGTAGAACGGCAGCTGGCCCTTTTATTCAAAGGAGTCCGGACCAACACGGGGGAAAACCGGACTTTAATATACTTTGTTATTATTAAACTTCAATATACTTTTCCCGATAATAGGACATGTGAATGCAATTCACAACCTAATATCTATGAATTCTGCATGAAAAATGAATGTTAAAACATATACTTAAATTTAAATATATATATATTTCACTCCATGTTGGTCCGGACCCCTTTAAAGAATGGAATATGTATCGTTCTGCCAGGTAGTTTATAAAAAGCAAAAAATTGGCTATGCAAGTCACTAGCGTCGCGGTACAATATGGTAGAGTTCTGCATTGTCTCGCCTGGGTTACTTAGGCCTCCCGCAATAGCGTCAATGCTTGTCACTGTCGTGTTTCGGTTTGAAGGATATAGTATACGGTAAATTAATGCATCTGGCATTAAGACTTTGCCACCAGGATAACAACGCATCGTTCACATATTTGGTGTATACAGGAGATGGTTGTCTCTTTCCGTCCGAAGAGCTATATGCCTGTTTGCAACCTTGTGACTATAAAAAAATGTTATTTACCTATGTAAAACACTGTCTTTGGCAAATATTATATCTGATTTCTGAAGCAAAACTTTTCGTTTTTGGAACGAAGTTCCTTATCGCGCGTTGTGAAAGGGGGCTAGACGGAAAAAATTCTTACAAAAAATTGTCACGACACTTTTTGCTATAGTAAGCTATTGTAAGCTGTGCACCGTGCGCATGTTTCTCTCTCTCTCTCTCTCTCTCTTATAGAAAGCAAGCCAGATATTTACATTTTTATTTCGCGAATAATTAATCGAAAGGAACTTCGTTCCATCCGGGTGTCCCTTGACACCTCCTCTCAAGTTTTTTTACGTCTCAAATTATTATAAATATTATAAAAATATTTATGATAATAATAATTTCTTTATTTTTATAAAATAGGCTACATACGAGTAATTTATTTAAATTGCAATGACACTGAAGTATTCTTTGATTCTTTAGCTACGGGTATAATTAGATTTTGGATGTGGATAATAGTTATATAGCTATAAAAACAAATGGTATCAGTGTTTTGAACTGTCCCTCATTATGAAAGCAAATTCAATAACGTATTCACGTCGAAACGCATTTTACACTAAACTAAGGTTAGATTTATCGATTAATTTCTCTGATATAAAATAAAGTATTTATATTATACCTAGGTTCGATTCCCGGGTCTGGCACTTAAAAAAGTGTTCAGTTTTCTGATAAACACAAAGTTGCCCGGGATTCCAATCCCGTGCCCGGTGCCCGGTTGGCGAAAGACTTGCCACCCATCACATTTGTTGGACCAAGTATCTTTGGCTAATCGTGGGTGCACTGGTTGTACCTCTGGCTGCCCCTTCGGGAATACGGGCGTGAAGATACTTTATGTATATTCGAATTAATATATATTTACTTGACATGTGTCCGCGTATTTGTGTATGTATATGTTTCTTTATAAGTGTGAATATGTTTATATATTCGCACCTCCGCGCCGCTCAAATAATGTCACGAGTCAAATAAAGGATTCTCGAGTAAAAGGGGTTTTAAAGTTGCTTCTGTCTATTTTTTCCGCTTTTCCGGCCGACGCCACTAACGTCACTAGCGCCGTTATAGTATGAAATCATTGAAAACAGTTGTAGATCACCATTCGAGATAAAACTATGGCAAATACGATACGAATGGTACAAAAAAGTAATTTTTACGATTTTTTGAATAATAGTGTAACTATTTGAGCAGAGGTGAGTTATGTATATGTTGATACTTATATATGTGTATGTATGAATTTATATATGTATATTAATATTTAAATATGTATGAGGTGATATTTAAAATCAAACGTAATTTGCTCAGGGGCTCACACTTGCATAGCGGTGTCTCGAAGGTTGACTGGTGGATATTTCCAACAGGCAGAAAGTTTGCCTTTTGTACGTGTAATTTTTTTGGTGAACAATAATATTATAAAATAAATAAATTACTTAATACAAATTTAGTGTCGCTGTGTTCGCGCACCATAGAAATACGGTATAATATAGGTAAATATTATGTTGTAACATGTAGTCACCTCTGTGGTGTAGAGGTCTAGCATTGAAGTTGACCACATGAGGTTCCGAGTTCGATTCCCGGATCGGGCAATTTAAAAATGTGTTTTTTTTTTCAGTTTTCTGACCAAAACAAAGTTGCCTGAGATTGAATAAAGTGCCCGGTTGGCTATAGGTATGGGTTATCACATTATGGGACTAAGTTTCTCCCGGCTAATCGTGGGTGCATTTGTTGTACCTTACTTACCACTTCGGGGATAAGGGCGTAAAGATACTTTTTTATAACATGTATTATACTGAATGCAAGAGACCTGCATACCTAAAGTACAAGTTTTACTAGTTTATAATTATGAAAACACATTTGTACTGTTTCACAAAACACATTTTATTTAATTTATATCGCCAACCGGTTTTGCCTTTTGCGGCATCAAACCCAGAAGAGCTAGAAGAAAGCCCTAACGATGCCGTAAAAGGCGAAGCCGGCATTTACATTATTACAAATAGAGTTTCGCTTATTGCTAACGGCAAGAAGTATAAAATATAATTCCTAGTTTATGTTCTGCTCTAATTTTATGGTAATAGCCCAAAATTTAATGCATTTTTATTTTTCAACCAGCTGTAGCGTGCAACCCGCTGTATAATAAAAGTTTTTGGCAAATCCTGCGGGATCACCTAAATTTTTCGAAATAAAAAGGTGTCTATGTATTATTCCAGATCATCATCTACCTGTGTGCCAAATTTCATGAAAATCCGTTCAGTTGTTTTTGCGCGATCGAATAACAAATATCCATCCAAACATCCAAATTTTCGCATTTATAATATCAATATAGATTATTTTTTGTATTTTTTTATTTTTGTTTTATTTTGTAGGATTGCAAACATCAGATTAACTTTTCTGACGGACAGCGATAATCTTCACCTATAGACAGTAAATCACCTATAAAACAGCATCTGGCGGTGTTGGAATGCCACATGTATTATTATGTTTACCTATTATGTTTACCCTGTTCTCTAAATCGGAACACGACTGCAGACAGCACTGACCCTATTGTGGCAGGGCTAGGTAAGGTGGTGGTGCCAAAATCCGGTTGAGACGTAGCAGAACTCTACTACCTATTTAGTAGTCTTATCTTGACTTTTAAAAGAGCTTAGCTGGAAGAAATTCATTTATTTTTTTAAAAAAGGGACCGAGATTACCACGAGAGAAATTCTAAATCTTTCACATGATCCTCAACATTAATTTTCTGACCTCATCTGACCGCCCCATTGGTATTGGTGTTAGGGAATCTAACTACGAACCCGGAGGTCAGGGTCGATTCCCGACAGGGAAAAACATTTGTGTGATGAGCATATATGTTTCTATTTCTGGATACATGGTATATTATGTGACAGAATTTATGTATGTATTTTCAAGTACTAGCGATCGCCTGTGGCCGAAATTTCGACTATAGACTAAACAATCCATATCTATATTATTATTATTAATAATCTTATAAATGCGAAAGTTTGGATGTTTGGATGGATGTTTGTTACTCAATCACGCAAAAACTGCTGAACAGATTTGAATGAAATTTGGCACACGGATAGATGATGACCTGGAATAGCACATAAGTTACTTTTGATCCCGGAAAAAATAGGTGATCCCGCGGGATTCGCCAAAAACTTTAAAAAGCAGCGGGCTGCACTCTGCAGCCAGTAAAATCTATTTTATGGTTGACAACTGGCTCGCCGTAAAGAAAAATGTCCCAAAAATGTGATTTTTTTACTTTGGAAATGAATTGAGTTATATATGTTAAAATTTAAATTTTGTTGAGTTTATTTTCCTCACTTTTTTGTCATTTCTAGTTTCTTTTTTTTAGTTTAATAAGTTATTTTATAATATAATAGCATGTGGTGTTTACCTGTATATTTTTGATACAATTAGCATGGTTGTTAGACAAGTGTTAAAATTAATTATTTATTGTATATTATTATTGTATTCAAACGTTGGTAAACCAATAAAATAAAATAAAAATAAATAAATAAAATACTTTTATATGTGTATAATATCATATATGTCACAAGAATGTAGTTAGAGTAATATTTATTTTTATTAATTTAATGTATTTCTAATTCAATTTATTTAAATATATTATTAGGTTTCTGTAGTCCTCCGCAATGTAAATTTTAACTGTGCCAAATTCATACTCCACCGTTCGCGTAATTGTCTTATAAAGGAGTCCAAAGTTCCTTCACGTATTAATGCATAGATTAGTATCACTGACTAACAACCCTTACACAACCATTACACAACGATGTAATTTGCTTACACTAGGGTTAGATCAATTTGACCTTATTACTATTATGTATATTATTTTTACCTGAAAATCAGATGTAATATTTCCTGCCGGAAAAGTGCTTAAAATAACAGGTAACAATTAAATTCAAATAGGACATCAAGAATAATCGTGTTCCACTTCTCCTACAATCAAAAGACGCTCCGCCGGTTCAATTGTCCGGAGAGCTTTTAAGATTGCAATTTTAGAGTCGACCGCCTCTCTTGAAGACTCTCGAAATTGTTCAATAAAAGTTGCAACGGTGGCTTTATGCGTTTGTGTTTATAGTACAATCGTAACTGAACGCAGATTCATAACTTAATAAAAATTGAGCTCTCGTGAGAGTATTTAAGTTTATTTGAAACTACACTTGAGGTAGAGAACGTGGCTACAACTAATTTTACCAAATAACACAACAGTAAATAATGATGTATCGAAATGTCGATTGACGTTATTTAGATTGCCTTATTGTCATCTGACAATAAAGCAGCTACTAACATTTGGTTTACCTGCTTGACTTAAAACCACGTAAAGTCTCCGTTAATAATATTATTGCGATTTTTAACTTACCACTACGTATGTAGATAAGGAAGTTACTGATTTTGACCCTATTTTCGAAAATCAAGTATTCACCAGCTCATAACTTTTGAATCGAAACGGGGTTGATGGCATTCGATTGAATTCCGCTCAACTTAGACTTCCTGAAAATTTAAACCGATTCGGTCAAGGATATTTTGGGAAATATTGAAAAAAAACACAAAAAAAATTTTGGCGTATCAGTATTTTTTTAAATTAACTTCCAGATTTATGTACCGATTGAAAATAAACTAATCAGCTCTATTATTCAAAAACCAACGTCGAATACATAAATTGCCTCAAAATCGGTTCATCCGTTTGGGAATATATGTTAACAAAAAATAGTGAGAAAAGTGTTCTTTCGACATAGCTTCGAAATTTTTCAACCAATCATTTTTTGGTTTTCTATGATATTTTAGTACTAAAAAAACTACGTCAAATGCCGTTTAAAATATCAAAATCAAATCTAGTTCTTAAAACTTATAGATTTTCAAATATTAAAATTACGTTGTTTTTAGCAAACACTCTTAATTTTTTTAAAATAACTTTCAAGTTAATTCACCGATTGACTTAAGAATCTTATCAGCGTTTCTCTTTTAAAACTGCGCCAAATACCGTCAATTTAAACAATATCGGTTAATTTGTTCAGGATTTATGAATGATATTTATAATGATAATGAAGAAAATTAAAAATAAAATGTTTTTTGACATTGTATCGAGATTTTTCATCCAATCGATTATTTAGCTAAAGCAATATTTTAGATCTCAAAAATTGAGTTGAATGTTATCATCGTTTTCAAAATTATACAGCTTTTCAAAAATTAATATACTGCCGTTTTTAACACAATTAATGTTTGAACTGAAAAATCTAAGCTTGTGTTTTATACTCTTTTGAGCTAAATACTTTAATGTAGTGGGAAGTTTCAGGGATGGCCCGTAGAGTCAACCCTGAAACTTCCCTGAAACCCAACCCTGAAATTTTTCAAGAAGAAAGATTCGTAAAAAGGTTTTTTTTTTCTAATTTAATTTCCTTTGGTATCCATTTTTTAATGATTTAGCATATAAATTAAAAGTTTATGAACCCTTTATCCCTAAGTTACATAAACGTGTAAATTATATGAGTAATAAAATAAAGAAAAGTACCATTATCTTGGCACATGTACTAAAACGTAAAAAAAGCGTTGCATACGATAAACAAATAATATAATAATAATAATATCACTGGACAAATTACGCAAATCGATCTAATATAAATCGATTTAATATAAATATTCACGGGATAAATTACACTTACTGATCTAATCACAATGTAAGGAAATTAATTATTTGCTTGTGTTTTGGGTGTTAGTCAACGATACCAATACATAGTAATACTTACAATATATACTGTTACATACATATTAAACACCCAGATCCAGAAATAGAAACATCTATTGATGACACAAATGTTTGTCCCCGTCGGGAATCGAACCCAAGCCCCATCGATTCGTAGTTAGGTTCGCTAACCACTCGAATAACGGGGCGACCAGAATGTTATTATCATTAAATTATTTATCTTTCTAGGGCTCCGTAGTCTTCATGGAACCCTTATAATTTAGCCATGTCCGTCCATCCGCCTTTCCGTAGCTTAGCTCAGAGACTCTTAGTACTAGAGAGCTGTACTTTGGCATGAATATATTATGTACATTAGTTATATTGAAATTGAATATATATATATATATATATATGTATATATATATATATATATATATATATATATATATATATATATATATATATATATATATATATATATATATATATATATATATATATATATATTGAAAAATAAATATTGAAAAAAAAAATTAAAGATATCCCCACTTAACCTCCTCTACAGTTTAAGTGGGATGTGTGTTTTACACATTTCTGTCGTTAAACAAATCTCTAAAAGTTATTGCGGCTTTGTTAAAACTATTTTTCAGTAACTGGATCGGTTTGTGTAATATTAAGCTTTCATTTTGAACGCCTCTGTGGTCTAGTCGTCCGGTGTCGGCGTTGACCATATGAGGTCCCTGGTTCGATTCCCGGCCAGACAATTCAAAACATATATTTCAAGTTTTCCCAAGTACGGGGTGAGTGCTATAACACAAATATAATTACAAAAAATGTTGAATTAGTATATTATTTCGATAAGTTGCAGAAAATAATGATTATAATGTGACGTGATTTAACCTCCTCACACGATCGTTCCAATCTTATATGTAACAAATCCTTTCAGGTCTCGGATATGTACGACCCAGGTGCAAGTCACATAAATAATCGCTTTATAGTTCAAGAGAAAATCCTTCTATTGAAGAATCGTGAAAATAATATATTCCGAAGATTGATTCTTTCATTTTAGCCAACTGCAAGTGGAACTCTAGCATAGGTCTAGCGGTATCGCCCTCAGTATAGACGCATGTGGTTTGGGTTTGAATCCTGAGTCGGGAAATTACTATTAAAATAGATTTTTTATAATATAACTTGTCAGAGGCATAAAGCTTATTGCCGTCGGTTGTTTTGTATATCCACAGACCACATGAATTACTCCGTTTTCATAACATTAGATAGCGGACAAGCAAATTGGTCTCGTGAAGGAAAGAGAAGCCATCACATACTGATACCAAAGATGTTAATGATGCCTTGCTATCTGTATGGCGGAATAACTATGCTACATTCATAAGTTTATCGGCTACTTTACCTTCCAATCTGGAACACGACATTGACAATCATTGACGACAAGAATAGGTAATGTGTTGGTATAATATACCTGAGAGAAGTTGCGAAACTGTACTAGTTAGTCATTAATCATGGTCGCGCTATACCGTTGCCGACTTTTCTCTGTTATATTGATTTGACAGTATTTGACAATAAATTATTATTATATTCTCAAATGATAGTGCCATAAGTGACTTGGTTCTCTTTGCCCATCCCATAAAGGCTTTGGAGTAACACACCCTTAAACAGTAAATAACAAAACCCGATCCGAACCGAAACGAGCGTAAAGGTAGGTCGATTATATTACCGAAAAATAATTTGATTCTATTTATAAATAATACAAAGGTGTTTATCATTTAATTTCCTTAAAATTAAGCAAATTATTTGAAGACGATATCACTACCGGGCATCAGCGATGGCAGCGTGCTTTTATTGACAGCTGAACTCAGACTACATGTCACATTTTGTGTTGCCATAGATAATATTTAAAATTATATTATTAAAATAATACTCGAGAGAATATTACTATCAATATCCACAAAATACGAACATAATACATAAATTGACTGATAAAAGACTGTAAAAATTAAGGGATGCAATAGTTGATGGTTATTGTGACCAATAAAAATATGATAAGAAGGGAATATTATTGAATACTTAAATTTTGTTGAATATTTGTTGGATTTTTGCTATCTTATCTCGGCTCAATGGCATGACAATTTTATATAAAATTTAGCAAAAAGGCAGTTAATGTACTCAACCTATTTTTAATGCATAGGTACGTGGGCTGCTTTTTTACACATTTCTTACTTATATATTATTTCTCCCATGCGATTTACATTTACCTAGATACACAGTGATTACGGAGAATCAAAAGTTGAGTATACCTACATGAAATATTTATTTATTTATATTATGCAAACATAAAGCCAAAATATATTTGAATGATAGGACAAAAAATGTTCTGAAGCCATAAAATATATACGATCAATAAAACAAAAAGATACACTATAGTTGATATAACAAATACTTTCATTGTATTGTAATCATTCAATGTCGTGAATATATTTCAAGAAATCTACATACACATCTGCGGAATAAATTCCCATTGAATAGTGAACACGCTAAAATTCTCCGGCAATTTCCAGCTACATGTGCCTAGGGGGTGCCTCCTAACGACTCCACCCTTTTTCTGTCCACAAAATTATCAGTCGTTCCGGCACATGAAATACCGACGAAACCAAGTATTTTGTACGTGACAAAATAGGTTTAAAGAAACATCGGGATGTGTAAACGGAAATAGAAATCAGTAGGAAATACGTTGTGGTGGTTGTGTTCGGAAAAAATAAGATGTTGCGTTGACAGGATCGTGTCAAATTAGTTACACATTGACATTTATATTTTTATGATCATGTCACTAACGTCCTTATTATAGAGGATTCGAGTTGGAAACGGTTTTCACAAGTCCAATTAATATGTTAAAGAAAGTTTTACCCTATGCTAGGCTGGCTCCTATTAAAAAATATACCATCTGCCGACCAGTCAGGCAGATCGTAATAGGCGAACTATTAGTGATGCGAGTCACTTCTACCATGGCTACTAGGTGCACAGATTTTGATTCAATAAAACGACTACCATATTTACCAAAGTTTATATGGACTGATGGTTTGTCAATTGCATACCTTTATGCTTTCCAGAAGCAGAGCCATATAATTTCTGTAATATATCCAATGGCAGCATTCACTAGACTTTGGAACACGTGTATTGTAACGCATCATGGCTTTGGATGCAAACTAATATTTCTAGCTTCTTGGGCAACCCTCCTATCTTGTTTATATCGGATGGTATAGTAATCCATACTATCATTGTTTAAATAATCTATTCGAATAACTTATTTACTTATTGTATTAACAGTTAGCCCATGAACACGGAAATGATCCAGGCAGAATCCAGAAGGGTTTACAATTTACAACAAATTTGTAGCACTTTTTCAATTTAATTTGCTAGTTGATTATTTGTTCAGTCTATTTATTAAAATATTAAAATGCTGTGTCTAATTTTTTCTAAAACGTAATGAATTTAGGAAGAAGTAGTGCTACCTGGTTATGTCATATTTCCGGTTAATGCTTTTCATATAAATGAGGTGCTGAGATAAATGTAGATGAATGATAAACTACTTTCCTCGTACAGTACCGTCTCGTCACCTCTACTCATTTATTTATACCACCAAAATGAGAATCATTGACTGTGTATTTGGCAATATACTTATTTCAATTTAAGGATGTATGGGTTGTGGTCGATGATTTAGTGCTTAAACAAGTGGATGAAATTGTATATCTTGGATGTGCTTTTAGAAGGGATGGCAAGTACACCGCTGATTTTGAAAGAAAAGTGTATGCAGGGAACAGAGTGAATGGAGCATTAGAGAGATTACTTAATAGCACAATTTTAAGTCAGGATGCCCACCTTGTCTTTCGTAATTATGTGCTTATACCGACGCTATTGTATAAAAATGAGAGTTAGATATGTCAAAAGGGCCATGATTGTAGAATTAATGCGGTTGAGACGAGATCGCTACGAAAAATATATGATGGAATACTTGTGAATTGGGTTTGTAATGTTTAAGTGAGAGAAAGGTTAGGCTCGAATGAAAGTGTCAGTGTAAAGATGAGAAAGGGCCATGCTCCGTTGGTTCGGACATGTAGAAAGAATGATAGATGAAAGGTTAGCAAAACAGACGTACAATGCGAATGTGGAAGGATGGTACCAGGGAAGACCAAGACTCACATACCATGATCAGATTGATCGAGTACTGTACGAAGGTGGTATCAAGAGTCTTTGCAACTGGCGTGCGTATATGAAGAAAGAGATGAATGTGGAAGAAAGTGAGACAAGCCTGCAAAGATCGTGATGTATGGCACTCGGTTCCCTCGGCCTACCCCGTAAGGGATCTGGCCTAAAGATACGTATACGTGTCAATTTAAAGCTTTATTTTGGCTGAAATAAAACTGTTCGAGCTTAGATTTGGGGCCTAATTTTTTCTAAATAGATTGTCAATCAATCCTATTAACGCCCTTCTCGCCAAACTAGACAAGTGAATAGCAAGAAGGCAATCATTGTCCCTAATGAAAGGTAGATCCAGCTTTGATTGTCTTACTCCTAGACAGGTTGATCCAATCCTATTGACCCTTATCTTGTCTAACTACGCAAGTCATAGTATGTAGCCAAGTATCATGCACTGCGAAATATAGTTACGAGTTTGATTTTAGATCTTTTGTCCTTCTAGATAGGTTGGAAAACAAACTTATTAATGCTCATTTTACTAATACTACTTAGTCGGTTAGTAGTTTTTCTTATATATATTTATATCAAACAAGCGAATAGTTCTCTTCATGAAAAGGGAAACCACCCAAGTAGCACGTTAAGCTGTATATAGGCTGCATTTAGGTTTATTTTTAAACTTAAAGCTGTATACTAAGCCGTACAAAGGCTGTAGAAGCGCTTCTACAGCCGATATAATACCAAAAAGGGCCCCAAGTTATACAGCTTATTGCGTTATGTAGGCTGCACAATAGCTATACAAGCTGTTATAAACTGTACAGTGGCTATTATTTGGTGTATAAAGAAACTATAACACTAAGGATACTCTCTTGTAACTGTTTTGTACAGCTAAGCGATAAATAGGCTGCACAATAGCTGTACAAGCGGTTATAGGCTGTACAAAGGCTGTTATTCGGTGTATAAAGAAACTATAACACTAAATATACTCTCTCGTACAGCTCAATGTACTTAATAGGTGTTTGAACATGATAAAAAGTAACAATCTGTTTTTGATATTGTATAACATTATATGTGCAGACGCCATAATTGAAAATATATTAATAAACGATAAATTATTGGACTTGGAGCAGTATTGAACAGTGTATTCAAAGTGCAAATTTTAAATGATCGTGAAGTCGTGTATGATTTCCCTCAAAATATTCACGCGCCAACGAAATAATCAAGATAACACAAATAAAATCATTGAAAAATACGGTAAGTGTTTGTTTATATTTATATCGTATTAAAAGCACTTGTACTGTTTTACTTGACTTTTTATTTATTAAAACCAACCGGTTTCGCGTTTTAACGCATCATCAGGGCAAAAGTTATTATTGTTTAGTACAATTGACAATTTGACAATTAACAATATATACTGAAGGTAGTATGAACATTTTAAATTTTAAATTATATTTCACCATATCTGTGTTACCCACACATCATAATTACCCTTTTAAACAGGGAGAATTGTGTACAGTAATTTATTAATTCAATAGTATGTCGATGTCAATAGTGCAAAGTAATAGTATAATTGGATTGATTAATATGTAAAAATGTCATATAGATTCTAATGTAAAATTAAAATAATTAAATGTCGTGATACATTTCCCATATAAGATTAATATAAATTAATTATTCGAATTCTAGTATTAAATTATCATTATTGAATGTCAATTATTACATTCAATAATGATAATTTAATACTAGAATTCGAATAATTAATTTGTATTAATCTTATATGGGAAATGTATCACGACATTTAATTATTTTAATTTGACATTAGAATCTATATGACATTTTTACATATTAATCAATCCAATTATACTATTACTTTGCACTATTGACATCGACATACTATTGAATTAATAAATTACTGTACACAATTCTCCGTGTTTAAAAGGGTAATTATGATGTGTGGGTAACACAGATATGGTGAAATATAATTTAAAATTTAAAATGTTCATACTACCTTCAGTATATATTGTTAATTGTCAAATTGTCAATTGTACTAAACAATAATAACTTTTGCCCTGATGATGCATTAAAACGCGAAACCGGTTGGTTTTAATAAATAAAAAGTCAAGTAAAACAGTACAAGTGCTTTTAATACGATATAAATATAAGTTAACATGGAGTTTTACCAAGTGCCGACGATATTAAGTGTTCAAAGTAAGTGTTTGTGTTTCAGGTTAGAATATACAAGTATTTATGGTACAATATTGTGTATAAAGGCATAATGATTATAATATAAGTTGCTTGTCACGATATAGCAACAGCTATTGCTAAATATATCTTTTATTTAACAATATATTTCTTTAATGTTGTTTATAATACACAATAATGGCGACGCTTTGTTATACAGCTTGAAGTGTATTCGGAGGGTGATATACTGCAAATAGCTGTACTGAATCTCTTTTTTATTCTATTATACCGCTATTGGCTTTTAATTACCGTCCAAATACACTTTAGGCTGTACTAAGTCCCTATATAAATCTATTATACAGTCATTGGCTTTTAATCACTTAACTTATGTTTAGAGATGCGTACAAAAATTGAAGAACCCTAAATACAAAACATATATCACTTGATTTCGCTATTGTGATGTATTGATGTCGGTCGTTTGACTTTACAACTAAACCAACTTATTGTTAACTATAACTTATGGGATTAGTATTTCAATCATGTTTTACTTTATTTTTCAGGGAAATATGCCTTATAAAATAATAAAAACAACAGAGAGAAGCCAAAACTGTATTTGCATCGTATCCAGTTTAAGGGAGGATAAAGGTGAATTACAATGGCCAAGAAAACAAAATGATATAACTAAGTCGATCAAGAACGAAAAATCTAGCCCTTTAAAGATTGGTCTATCACAAAAATATTTTTAAGAAGAATACGTTATTTCGTGCTTGTGATTTAATATTATTAGTTCTTCAAAGAGCAACACATATTCTCTTGCCTGTAATTGTATCTAGGTATATAATATTTTTAAAATGATTGTAAGTATACATATATATGGGGTGTTGCAAAAGTGGTACAGTAAGCCGAAAGGGAGTGACTCAGGGGGCCATTCTAAACAACTTTTGTTTAATGACTTTTGGAAATTCGCGAAAAAATATTGATTCTCCATAGAAACTTTGTTGGTCACGTGACTTTTCACAGTGGAAAAATAAAATTGTTTTTCGCGAATTTTCACAAATCGTTGAACAAAAGTTGTTCAGAATGACCCTCTGAGTTACCCTCTTTCGGCTTACTATACCGCTTTTGTAACACTCCGTATAGTAACAAGTTAAAAATAAAAAAATATATATATTTTCTCAGTGTAATGATTTTTATTTCTCTTTTTAACTCTTTTTTATACATTCTTTGAAGAATAGACCAATTGCCTTTCTGCCAGGCAGGTCGTAAAAGGCGACCGATGGGCAATTCGAGTCACTTACATCGTGGTTACTTGGTGATAGAGCTCTGCATTGGCTCGACCGGGTCTGGAACCACCGCCTTATCTATTCCTGCTGCAAAGCGTCAGTGCTAGTCACTGTCATGTTCCGGTTTGGAGCGCAAGGTGGCCGGTAAACTTATGCATGTGGCATTAGACCTCGCCACAAGATAGCAACACACCATTAACATTTTTGCTGCCTATAGGCGATGGTTGACTCTTTCCATCAGGAGACCCATCTGCTTGTTTGCTGTCTTATGACTTTAAAAAAATTAAAATATTATAAATTATCAACCAAGTAACCTTAATGAAGAAGATAAGCCTAAAAAATAATAAATCAGATAACCTACAATCACTTCTTAATGTTTTTGTTACGGAACCCTTTTCCTTGAACATTAATAAAAATGACGATTGTAGGTTACCTGATTTAGTAATTTTTCAGCTTTATCTTCATCACGATTACTTGGTTGGTATTTTATAATATTTAAATATTCCTTTTCAATCTTCTTCTTGATTTTTGCCACATGATATCAACGACGCAGATATAAAAACAGCAAATAACAAAATCAGTAATACAGCCTTGAGCTGCACTACAGCTGTATATGCAGATTTTTTAACACCATTGGCTACATAACAGTCTACAATTACGCCATAAATATTAGCTGTAGAACGGTGATTGCATCTCTCATTTTACAGAAATAAGCGTTGAGTGATACTATAATAACACTTATAGCTGTAATAAATTCCCGTGCTAAACATAATACAGCTAATATACAGCTTTAAGTATTAAAATACGCCTAATGAGTTACAAAATACTTAAAGTTGTATAGTAGTGTATTAATATTCAGATATAACGCCTAAAGCTTACGCGAAACTCTAGAAAGGCCTTGTACAGCATTAGGCTGTATAAAAACTCATAAAGGTCTTTTATACCGATAAAAGCATTTTTTACACCATTGTACGGCTGCAATAGAACTTTAAGTAATATATGAGCTGCTTTATGGGTATTAAACATGCTTGATTGCTGCTTGGGCATTGCCTATAGATACTATAGATTTTATTATGGCTTTGTTATCCACATGGTGGGCTAGTAACGCCACATTAATAAGTTTACAGCCTACATTACCTTGATTACCAGAATATGATGATGACAAGCAATGAGCTTATTGCGAAAGGAATAGGTAATGCGGTGGTACCAAATACCTTGGCGAGACATCACGGGACTCTACCACCTAGTAGTCACGATGATAGTAATTTGAGTAATCGTTCGCCTTTTACAAACTCCCTGGCAAAATGGAAAATGGCTTGTTCTTCAAAAGGGGACTTGGATCATTATTTTAGGAGCATCACCGAACTACTTTTAACCTATGCCGAATGCTAGTGCAATATACGATAGGCTCTTTAAGATTGATTTAATGACATCAAAATGGTGGTGTTTTCCTTTATTTTGTTTTTTTTTTAAACTAGAATTTGCCTAATTGATTGGTTTATATTAGTTAAATCTAAATTTAACTAGGTTATGTCACATGAGCAGGCAGCAATATACATCATTTCATTAAAGCTTGAACATTTGGTTTGTTCCTATTCTTCTCCATAATCTGTTACATTTGGTACCCATGCTATAGAGTGCTTAAAAATAAGCAGTCCACCATCTTGGGTGGTCCGCCATAGTGGGTTTAGAATGAAGTTAATTTTTTTCGTAATCCTCTCAATAAACCCTTTTAATCTTAAGTTTTAAGTCTTTTATGTGCTCTCATAATACCCATATTATGAGAGCACATAAAGACTTGTCTACTGTCTTGAGCCATCCGCTATATTGGATTCTAAATAGAGTGACCTCACTTATCTTGCCATGCATTTTCATCTTAACGTGTATGCAAAAATTCATCTTAATCTTAATCGTTTGAGGATAATTGCTTAAAAATTAAATTGCATAATTTGACCCGAACCTATTGTTAACAGATTTAACACGAACATACATTGCAAGTGAAATAAAATCTTGTAATAATAATAAGTACTGTAAAACAAAGGAAAAACATTGTTATACATTAAATCAAATATTCACCAAGTAGACCAAACATACGTTTCATTATAGAGTGTTATATTTGATGGCTTACAAACACGTGTCATTATCGCAGAGATAATATATAGGATTATCTCTATAGTCATTACTCATTACATTGAGTTGTTGTCACTTTGATTCGATTAAGCTAAGCGATGTTAGTTCATGCGGTTTAGCTACGTCACAACATTGTTGAATGTTTTTTTTTTCAAGTGAGTAGGAAGCTCAAGTGATGGTAAGTGATTACCCCTACTTATCAACATCTACAACCCTTTTTAAAATACCGTCTACCTCCTTAAAAAGCTGACAATATGAGTGCAGAAGTCTTGCCGTTGAGTAAGTTATTTTCTTGAAGGATCCATAGCCGTATTCGTTTTAAAAAAAAAACACGGATTTTTACCAGAATATTGATTCCAGTAGT
This sequence comes from Apodemia mormo, assembly GCA_036924255.1. NCBI lineage: Eukaryota > Metazoa > Arthropoda > Insecta > Lepidoptera > Riodinidae > Apodemia > Apodemia mormo. The sequence continues at coordinate 1,426,771 of JAUPFN010000009.1, read as the reverse complement.
GAGAGGTAAAAATTATCTAAAGAACCGCAACGTTGTGGATTTACAGACATAGAGGTTGTAAGGACGGAATTGTGTAACTATTCATGATAAGAAGCTTAAGACTCATATTAACTAGTTTCTTGGAGTTATCGTTAAATAATCGTTTATGTTTATCTGTAACTTAACATGAAAACTATTTATTTATTACAATATATTTATTTAATTTTTAATATACGGTAGCAAACAAATATGACTACATACTGCATAACGAGCTTTATAATTGTTAAAGATAACTGTTGCCTGGAGACACGAAAATGTTAATGGGCGGTCGGTATGATGGAAATATAATGCCTCTTGAATTATCTTACTTTTTGCACTAAAACTAAGGCAATAACATTAGTAAAAGGTAAGGTGTTGGTGTCAAACTCGGGCAATATATTGCGCTTATAAATCACTATGGTATTGGCAGATTCGGCTAATCAGGTGATACATGGGAACTGGATGTACAAGTGGTTTTATTTGTAATATCTATTTGAAAACGCAGTTTCAAAAGTGCCGACAATGGAAAGTATCCAATTCGGCTAATCATTCGCTTTTCACGGATTATCTGAAAGGTAGATGGCGTTTTCTTTAAAAAAGAGCCACGATCAACATGGTGAAGTTTATTTTTCCTCTATGTTCAAAAATAAAAAAAAAAACATTTCTAGAGAATCGAAAAAGTATTTCAATTCATGGATAAGTCGCTTGATAGATATTAGAATATAATAAAATATGTGTTATAATGAACTCAACGAGGATGTAAAGACTACGCGAAATAATGGAATAAAAGAAGAAAAGCGAACCCTGTGCGCCGACGGACCAGCCCGACGGTTACCGAAAAGGCTGAGATGATAAATCGTTTAGTTGACAAAAACTGGGAGAGAGTCGATACTTATTTTTACTTATGGACGAGATTATACTTTAAAGAGGTTTGCGTTTTTTCTCGAATATGAATATTCAGTATTGATTTCTATATTTTAATTTGGGATAACATAGATGCAAGGCCTTCAAATAAAAAAATAAAAAAATATATTTTAATTTATTTATTTTGCTGTCTAAATTACACATACATAAATACATACTCATATCTCAAAAACTAATGAAACGATTTTGATGAAACTTAGACTGTTTCCTAAGTATGAATAATGAATATGCCTGATTTAAATCAATTTTTTTTATTTCGATATGACTTTTAGTTCCAGAGAATTTCGTGGATAAATATATAAACGTATACACATACAAACTTAAATACACTTACCAAATTTATTATATTATGAGCTTGGACGCCTAAATAGATCATCATAATCCAGTTTCGAATATATAACATACATACATGTCAAATTGATAATCTCCGTATTTTCGCCGCTTGATAAGCCTTTTTTAATTTTCTATAGATTTATTACACATATCAAGATATCAAGGGAGGTTTTTAAATAAAAATTCTTACAGTTCGTGTCGGGTCACGCGCATTGTAGGGTACCGAAGTTGCCCTTTTACCTATTTAACATCAATGACGAATAATATATCCGCACCACAAGTTTCCCGCCTATAAAACTTCCCAAGTACATTTTTATAAGTTGGTCGACTATTACTCAAAAACTTGTAAAACCTTCTAAACTAAAAATAGTTTACTTATAACTTCATTATGTTTACTAAAAAAAAAAGTATCTTCACACCCATATCCCGGAAGGGGTAGGCAGAGGTACAACAAGTGCACCCACGATTAGCCAAAGATACTTGGTCCCACAAATGTGATAGGTGGCAAGCCTACCGCCAACCGGGCACTTTCCAATCCCGGGCAACTTTGAGTTTCTCAGAAAACTGAAAAAACACTTTTTTGTGCCCAACCCGGGAATCGAATCCGGGACCTACAGAGGACTGCCGTGAATTTTTCTCATCCCCATAACCAACGGCTTAGCCGGCAGAGGGCTGGGGGACACTTGTCAAAAATTTTCGTCAGCGATTACTCCCAAACGGATAAACCGGTTTTGATGCAATTTATGTATTAGACGTAGTTTTTTGAGGAATAGCGCTGATTAGTTTTTGTACTCAATCGGTACATAAATCTGGAAGTTAGTCAAAATTTTTTTTGGTGTTTTTTTTTTTTTAATTTCTCTTAATCTGCTGGATCAAATCGGTTCAAATTTTCAGGAAATCTAAGTTGAGCGTAATCCAATCGAATTCCATCAACCGCGTTTCGATCGGTCTAGCTGTTAAACAGTTATGAGATGTTTACATACACACACACACTCACACTCATACACACACACACACATACATACATACTGACATACTGACGTCATCGCACATCGCGTCACATGGCCAACTATATATCGCTCTTTCAAGAGTAGCCTCTTGAAAGAGCGATATATAGTTGGCCATTCTCTTCTCTCTAAATTAAGGTATTTTAAGCTTAAAAGAGTAAAAAATACATGCATAGACACGAACACACACACACACACAAATATACATACAGACATACTGACGTCATCGTGAAAATAGTCGGAAAAGATTCCTAGGACCTCAAAACATTTACATCTGCTAAAAACTCGATTTTCGAAAATCGGGGTAAAATCAGTAACTTCCTTATCTACATACGTAGTGGGGAGTTAAAAACTGGTTTGCTAAATCACGTTTTTTTTACATTAATTGTTAAATAATATTTTTACAAAAATTATACGATATACCTGAAGATATTATCTAAGGAATGTGCTAACTAATTACATGATAGAATATACTTTACTTGATCATATAAAATTCCAAAAACAGGCTGAAAAAATCTCTAAAACAAATAATTTGTTAATACTATTTCTAATCTTCGACATGATTTTTATATGGTGATATTTAGTTTAAAAAAAATGTACTAAATTTTGGTTTTCAGCTGCAGTCCTATATTTATTTATGCGAAAATAACACGTTTCCTAGCGGTTTAACAAAACATACCGCGCGCGCGTCGCCACAGGCCCGGAACCGCTATGCCCCTGCATTTTAAATCTGTAATATCTTCGAAAATATTCATTTAAATTACATACTGTAAACGGCCGTATTAATCTATATTAAATCAACAATATATTTAAGGTATTTAATTGGATAAGGATTAGATTTGTATTGCTTAAAATTGCTTCGAAAAAAAAGCCATTATTTCTCGTAAAAAGTGAATGACAAAAAAATGCTATTGTGGGTTATCCATAAGAGATAGACATATACCATAGCGGAGTTTTCTGTAGACCTTTTCAAGGTGTACAAATACTTAGTAAATTATTTTGATAAATCTCGTAGGGTTTAGCCTGCGTTTGCAATGTAAGCGGAAAAAAATATAATTATTTACGACATGATATCAGAAAACTCAAAAATTGCAGTATTTCTCTACAATATATTGAATTGAATTGAATGTTATTATACATATAAACCTTCCTCTTTAATCACTCTATCTATTTGAAGAAACCGCATCATAATCCGATGCGTAGTTTCAAAGATTTAAGTATACATAAGGACATAGGGACAGACAGAAAGCGACTTTGTTTTATACTATGTAGTGATGGAATGGATGCCGGTCGGAGTGGGGGTGTTAGGTTTTTTCGTTACGGAATTTCTGGATTCGGTCTCCACGCTCTAGGCCCGCGATAAAAGCTATGCAATAGCTTAAAAAATAACATCCCCACCTTTCATAATATTATAGAGAAGGGATCCTAAAAAATACTGTTCGAGATTTTATGCCATTACTAATATGTGTATTGATGCCAAATTACAGCTTTCTTGTAGTAAGGATCTCTGCGCTAGCATGCGGTCGGAGGGAAAAACGGACGGACATAGCGAAACTATAAGGATTCCTAGTTTACTTCAAACCCCTAAAAATTAATATGAGAATTCATCTGATAGTTGGCGATTTTACTACTTCTACCGCTTTGCTTTGGTGGTATATTATGTTAGAAACAAAACGATGTGTTTATTGAGTAATTTACAATTCTTGACTACAAAACAAAATCTTTGTAAAAAAATTTCAATTTTATGTTTGTGTAATGGTTGTAAATAATTTAATGATGCTTACGTAAACAAAGCTGGTGGGATGATAATAGACTTTATTGTAAAGTAAATCAAGTGAGGTTTGAATAAAACATACTGCTTTAAAATGAAGCTTTACCATGTACATGCGCCGCCATGTTGGTCCAGACATTCTTGGTAGGAACCAAGAATAGACTATCTGCCATTCTGCCAGGCAGTTCGTAAAAGGCGAATGATTAGCTCTACGTGTCACTACCGTCATTCTACTAGATGGTAGAGTTCCAAAACATCTCGCGCGAATGAGCAGCTACTGAGACTGAATTTTCGTGAAAATTTTCGAATCAAGTGATTATTATAATAACAAAATTTCTGACTGCGCACCCAAAATTAATGACTCCTCTCAAGCTTAAATCGATCAAGCCGTTAAGGCTATAGAGCGTAACAATAAATAATAAAATATAAATAATACATATGTAATATTTTATCACTTATACACTTGTACTGTTTCACAATAAAGCTATTATTATTTATTACCAACCGGTTTCGCTTACACAAACATAATCAGGGCAATTTATAGTTACAAACTATAATAGTTGCAAACTATAAATTGCCCTGATGACGCTTGTGTAAGCGAAAACGGTTTGAAATCACTACATAGTATAAAAAAATTCGCTTTCTCTGTCTGTCCCTATGTCCCTATATATGTTTAAATCTTTAAAACGATGCAACGAATTTTGATGCGGTTTTTTTAATAGATTGATTCTTGAGGAAGGTTTTAGCATATAAATCTTTCCGATATTCCCACGGGAACAAAAACAACGCGGGTGAAACCGCGGGCAGGTCGCTAGTAAATAATAATAGCTTTATTGTGAAAAAACAGTACAAGTGTATAAGTGACAAAATATTACATTAAAATGGAGTTTCACGAAGTGCCGACGATGAAAAGTGTAGAATATATAAATCATACATACTTTTCTTTTTTTATATGATTAGATAGCAAACAAGCAAAAGCCATGGCTCTTCTGGTGGAAAGAGAAACCATCGCCTATAGATACCAAAGATGTTAGTGGTGCGTTGCTATCCGTATGGCGGAACGGCAATGCCACATACATAAGCCTTCCAGCTACCCCACCCTTCAAACCGTAACATGACAATGACAAGAATTGACGTTATTTCGACAAGAATAGGTAAGGCGATAGTACCATAATATACCCAGGCGAGATGTTGCGGAACTCTACCACCTGGTAGTCACGGTGGTAGTGAAAAGTATAGCTAATCGGTCGCCTCTTACGACCTGCCTAGCAGAACGGCAGTTGGTTTGTTCTTCAAAAGAGCCCAGACCAATACTCGAAAAACATAAGAAACAACGACCTATGTTACTTGTTGTGTCTTTAAAATTGTGGTCATGATATACCATTTCAAAATCTTCGTTATGGGTTCTATAATATGACACCCATGTTGCAATAATTTTTTAACATCAATCCATAGCCTCTCACAATTAGTGTTAGTTTTTGACGCCATTTTTCTAAGAACACTTGAGTTATCAAAATGTTTCTACCAATGACTTGATTATATTATAAATCCGTTTAGTTGTATGTAATAAGTAAGGTAATAGAAAATATTACATGCACACAAAATACGCGTGAAAAACTTAACTCTCCCTGCAGTCGGGTAAAAACTTCAATACATTTTTTTCCCTAACCCGGAGTTTGAACCCAAAATCTCATGATCTGAGTCACATAGGCTAGCCACTAAACTCTATATTTGCTTATTAACATAGAGTGCAAATTGAGGGGATTATCCTTGTATCAAATTGCTTGGATACATAATGTCGATGAAAGCAGGAATGGGTCTTATGGTATCATATCTCGAGCGCTTTTTCTCAGCAAAATGTATTTTTTTGTCAGACACCATTTTTCGTGTAAGTACAACAATTCGTTAACCGTCAGACCCACAATATAAAGTCAGTAGGCAAATAAACAGTGTGTTCATTTATCAAGGGATTTCTTGCGTATTGTATTATTTTATGAGATGTGTTTATAACTGAGATGATAAAGGGTCTCTCATATTAATGTTGAGGTATTTTTTATTTGATATCATTTGGTTTGCCACTAAATTACGTACGGTTAATATAAAGGTAGAGTTACACTGAAAATGAAGGAGGTATCTATTTTATAACCGATTGTAATAAATGTGAAGATTATATAACATATGTTACAAAAATCCGTATGTTATATAATCTTCACATTTATTACAGTTGGTTATAAAATAGGTACCTCCTTCATGTTTTCAGTGTACCTCTACCTTTATATTAACCGTACGTAATTTAGTGGCAAACCAAGTGATATTAAATAAAAAAAATATCGATACTAGCGATCGCCTGTGGCCGAAATTCGACCGTAAATTAATAAAATATCTTTTAAGTTTGACAACTGACCTTAGCTTAGACGTAAAGAAAATAGTATACACGTGTGTATAAAATCATGTACGTCACATAAATGTAGTGTGTGTAATGTTTATTTTTATTACTTTAATGTACTTTTAATACATTTTATTTTAAATATATTAGGTTTCTGCAATTCTCCGCAATTTAAACTTTAACTCTGCCAAGTTTCATATACCACCGTTCACGCAATTGTCTTAAAAAGGAGTCCAAAATTTTTTCTTTACGGTATAATATATAGATTTTTGAAAATTGGTAATCAATTTTATGAAAATAAGACAACAGCATCATATTCTACACTTTTTTTTTCCAGTTTTAAGATTCCGTACCTTAAAGGTAAAAACAGGACCATATTACTAAGCCTCCGTTGTCTGTCTGTCCGTCCGTCTCTCACCAGGCTGTATCCCATAAACCATGATAGCTAGAAAACTAAATTTTTCACAAATCAGTGTTTCCGTTGCCTCTATAATAACAAATACTAAAAACTTAAAAAATGATAATATTAAGGAGGGGTCCCCATATAAACGTTTATTATATGAGGACCCCTCCTTGATATTATTTGCTCAATTTCTTCGTATTTTTTGCTCAATATTAACAACAGAATATTCACAGAATATTTAGTTGTATATTATCTTTCAAAATAAATATTTAAATAAACATAAAGTAAATATTAAAAGGGGGCTTCCATACAACAAACGTAATTTTTAAGCAATTATTTACTTAATCTTAGTAAACAGGTAAAAACTTGAATAGAGATAGTACGGAACCCTATCCTTATTCAAGTTTCTATCTGTTTGTGGAACTAAGTATCTTCGGCTAACTGTGGGTGCACTGGTTATACCACTGCCTTCCTCTTTGGGGATAGCAGCGTGAAGATACTTTTTTATAAAAGGTATCATAGATTTCCGAGGCATACAATCAACAACGTAGTTCATAGTTCAGTTACACGTAATTTTGTCTTACGTTATATTGAATACAAATCACCGCACAATTCCAAATCGGTAAAACGATCAAACCAATCAGACCTACCTATTCATTGTTCCCTCGAGAACCTGTAAATTGGTCACACTCGATATCCCACATGGGCAGATACGGTAAATTTGAGAAGCAGTGATGCTATTATAAAACAGTGGGGAGTCAAGTGACCATCCATTGCAAAATGGCGGTAATCAATCCACTGGGAGCGCTCAAACGTTAGCCCGTTACTAGTGACAGCCAATCAGTCTTACGTGGTCCAAGTTACAAGCCGAATATCATTTTTTAAATTATGTATTATAACTGACGATGCTTATATTGCACTAAAATTTTCTAACTACCCTACTATAGACAAACGTAATTTGTTATTGTTGAGGATGTTGATTAACTATGATTAATTCTGAGAATTGAGTACCTATAAGTTATTATTTGTTTTTTAAGCTTTTGTTATGTATTATTGTAAAGAATTTTATAATTTAATTTAATTATATAATATATAAATATAATTTAAATATTTAATTACGTTATAATGAATTTAATTTTTATATGTAGAATTTTATTGTAATTATGTATTTATTTCATAGATTATTGTTTATTGTAATTGTCTTTATTTCATAGAGTGTTATGAATAATGGAAGAGCGGGATTACCTGGCACAAGTATTAAATACTTAAAAGGTAATCCCCACATCTTGTTGTATATTTTGTGGCTGAATATGAATGAATGAATGAATGAAATAAAGGATTATTATAACTATTATTATTGTATTTTTTTAGATACATTCAACCCCAGGCGTTGAATGAATATAAGAAAATATAAACATCGTGAGTCGAAGTTGATGGTCGATGTCTTGTGAAGTAAGTGAATCTATCGTCCAAAGATGTATCTCATTTCCAAGATTCACTGGAAAGTGTAAAGTTTATTGAAATGATAAAATCGATTTGTTTAGTTGACTGTTAGATATTTAAGATAGGTGGTAATTCCTGCAAAAAATATATACGCTTTCTGAGGTAAGCGAAAATAGATGGTAGAGTTCTGCGTTGTCTCGCTCGGGTGTGTGCTTGTCAATGTCGTGTTTCGGTGTGGAGGGTAAGGTAGCCGGTAAACTTATGCATGTGGCATTAGACCTCGCTACAAGATAGCAACGCACCATTAACATCTTTGGTGTCTATAGGCGATGGTTGACTTTTTCCATCAGGAGACCCATCTGCTTGTTTGCTATCTTATGATGTAAAAAAGTGTTAATATAAATAGTTATAATATATGATGTATAATTATTTATATTGATCCAATATTCTCCTCTATGATATACTGGTTCGTAATCGGTGTTGAGCACATAAGGTCTCAGGTTCGATTCCCGGGTCAGGTAATTAAAAAAATGTGTTTTTTCGGTTTTTTGATAAAAACAACATTACTCAGAATTGGCAAAATGCCTGTTTGGCGATATGCTTGCCACCTATCACATTGTGGGAAGTGTCTTTAACTAATTGTGGGTACACTGGTTGTACCTCTGTCTACCTCTTCGAGGATACGGGCGTATAGATACTTTTTATAATGTTTAATTTTTTAGTATGTGTATTTAAATTATATCTTCATAATTGTACCTTATAATTTAAAAATTCATGAAACTATATGTTCAAAGTTAATTAATTTAATTAACTTTGAATTTAAGTTTGGAGGGTAAGGTAGCCGGTAAACTTATGCATGTGGCATTAGACCTCGCCACAAGATAGCAACGCACCATTAACATCTTTGGTGTCTATAGGCGATGGTTGATTCTTTCCATCAGGAGACCCATCTGCTTGTTTGCTATCTTATGATATATAAAAAAAAAAAAAATGTTATAATCTTAAAGGATAATAATAAGATTAAATTATTGTAATATTAATGTTCAGTAATAATTACTGTATTAATAAATTAAATTTAGCATCACGTCTTATTCAATTAGAAGTAGACGTTTCATCAAAATCGGTTCAGTAATTTTTGAGATATAGCAGTTGACATATATTAAAATTCGGTTTAATTTTTTAAATTACTATTATTGAATATTAACAACGCATACTAAATTATGCTCCAAACAGTGTATGTTAAATACAGCAAATAAATAAATAACTATTTCGATCAAATAACAAAGACCACGTTTGCAAAGGATATTAATTTTAGTGTTAGGTTTACGCGACGAGTTTTCACGAACATATTATTTTATAGTAGTTCTCTTATGACTTGAAGCGGATCTTATACTCGTAAAGAGACTTCAGTAACAGCGTTAACTTAAACGACTGTCGGATCTTATTTCATACAAATAAAGTTCTATTTACATCCGACTCTCAAAAAAAGATGATTCTGCATTCATTTGATTTTTTACGTGACTTGAAGGATTTTTATATATGTATGTAATGCCACACTTACGTCAATTTTGTTTTTTTTATTGTTAAGTAAAAGGAAGTATCATTTTGTAAGGCACATTTTATAAAGCTATTTTGACATGTCAAGTCTGATGCAATTGGGCGACTATCCGATTAAGAGATTCAGGGATAATGAATACTGAAATATATTTGTAGTAGCTTCATTACGTTTATTCTATAAATATAATTAATGAGTAATAGTTTAAAAAATGAAAAATATATTTTTATGACCAATTTTTCAACTAAATATGTTAAACAGTTATAAATTAGTACATTATATAACTGCGGTAAAAAGTATACTGACATGAAAGCATTTGATTCTTTTCAAAAGATAAATATTAAAAGAAATCAAAGGTTTATTACGACTGACTTTGAGCACCTCACGCTTTTGTATATTATGGTTACAGATTTGGAATGAGATATTTTTTGTTTAATTTTCTCATTTTTATTAAAAACCTCGTGTCGTAAAAGGCGACCGATCGGCTATGCAAGTCACTAACATCGTGACTACTAGGTGGTAGAGTTCTGCATTGTCTCGCCCGGGTCTGGTACCACCGCCTTACCTATTCCTGCCGCAATAGCGTCAGTGCTTGTCGCTGTCGTGTTCCGGTTTGGAGGGTAAGGTAGCCGGTAAACTTATGCATGTGGCATTAGACCTCACCACAAGATAGCAACGCACCATTAACACCTTTGGTGTCTATAGGCGATGGTTGAATCTTTCCATCAGGAGACCCATCTGCTTGTTTGTTATGTTATGATATAAAAAATAATTTTGCATATTTTTAAATTAAAAAAAAACTCTGAATATACTTTGACCCAAAAATTGAACATTAAATATGAGAGTAGGCAGTCAAACGACTAGATAATTGAAACAATATTATTTAATTGATATTTCTATCTTCAACTAAATAATTATTTGTTTCGAACGTCCTCACTATTAGATTATCTGTCTCGTAGCTCGTCTGTTCTAGTGTAACTATAAAGCAATTAAGTTCTAAAGGAATGTAATTGTTCAGTTGTACAAGAACAGATTTACTGGGTCGGTTAACTTAGTAATATAATTACTAGGTAATTATTGCTTTGTTGTGGCCTAAATCTAAAGAGCAACCTTAATGTTAATTCTGATATAAGACTTAAGTGGTCTTCCATGGAGTATCTAACTAGTATAATTGCAAAACCATTAATTGTATTAGTTATATTGGTAAATATCAAAAGAAATTGAAGATATTAAAATAAAAGTAAGTTCAAAAACTAAAACCCGACTACCGAAAAATCACTCTTAAAAGTATTGAAAAAGAAAATATTCTCATCTGAAATTGTAATGTATTCAATCCATACTAATATTATAAATGCGAAAGTCTGTCTGTCTGTCTGTCTGTCTGTCTGTTATGCTTCCACGGCTATACCACTGAATCGATTTTCATGAAATTTGGCATGGAAATAGTTGAAGATCCGTGGTCAAACATAGGCTAATTTTTTTTCAAAAATCAGCCCCTGAAGGGCTCAAATAGGGGGTGAAATTTGTATTAAAAACTATTTCGATGAGATACTCGCGGGCAAAGCTGCGCGGGTCAGCTAGTACTTTGTATTTTTCATTTATTAAACAAACAAGTTACACGTAATATATTTTAATGTAAATAATTAATCAATAACAGCAGTGATATTCATAGGATATCATTTAAGTGACATATAACCGCAGTTATCCTATGAATATATAATATAATAATATGAATTGTATATTATATATCCTATGAATATATAATATATAATATAATAATTAATCAATAACAGCAGTGATATTCATAGGATAACTGCGGTTATATGTCACTTATAGTGCGCGCGGAACTAGTTGGCCGCGCCATACGTAATACGTAATACGTATGGCGCGGCCAACTAGTTCCGCGCGCACTATAAATGGTCGCTGACCATTTAAGTGACATATAACCGCAGTTATCCTATGAATATCACTGCTGTTATTGATTAATTATTTACATTAAAATATATTACGTGTAACTTGTTTGTTTAATAGATGAAAAATACAAAGTACTAGCTGACCCGCGCAGCTGATCGTATATTATTGTTAGTATGTATTGCTTTGCTACAGTAGAATGAAATATCGTTGGTGCACTAGTATATCCCCGAAGAGGTAGATAGAGGTGCAACTAGTACACGCCAATATTGAGTTCGACAATGTGACAGGAGGCCAATCTAATATGATGCTTAATCATGCATAATGCCTAAAAATTTAATAAAATAAACATATATATTAAAAACCTTGAGTGTATCGTGGATTGAAAATATGGGTATTTTTGACCCACTGCAACGTTCTTGTATGTACTTTCTACCGAAATGACGCCGGGTTAAAAACTTATATGGGTATATTCTACCAATAAAAGAAGAATTATCCCAATTGGACCACATACACTATCATTTCCAAGTGGTCATACATTAAAATTGGTGGTGTATAATAATCAATCATCCCTTGTTTGCGGACGCTTATGTTTAGAATTAAAGAAATGAGACCACTCCTGGGGTATACTCATTCCAATAAAAAAAAAGATTAACAAAATCGGCCTAAGCTGTAAAAAGTTATGGGTGGTCTAACATACAAAAAAATATATACGCGTCGAATGAGAACCTCCTTATTTTCCTCAGTTGAAAGTGAGATTCCATTGACACAATGTATAAAATCTTAGAAACGTTAAGTGTATTATTCTCTCTATTCCATTTTCCCTCTAAAAACAGAAAATATTAAATCAAAAAAAGAAAGGTTTTTACTTGGAGAGGACAATGATTGATCGGTAGGTAGAATCCGAGACGTAACTGTGGAAAAAAGTTAATATAGTTAGCTCATAAATCAAGAAAGAAATGGGAGATATCCGTCGACTAAATTAAATGTCACTCCGTCATAAATCAAAGGAGATTTTAAAGATTTCATTGCTTGTAATACAAGAAAAAGATGATATTAAATACAAATCGCTTGGATAAATTTCTTCAAAATACATTTTTTTTCTACCGACTTTCCAAAAGAAGTAGCTTATCAATTCGGCTGTATGACTTTATATGTCTGTTACCTCAAAATCCGGTCATTTTTGAACTGATTACTATATCTGATAACAAGCGTACTTATCACTCACACCAACATATGAGTTATTAACACATGACTAATAACATTAGCATACTGATCACTCACACTAATAAATGAGTTATTAATACATGACCAATAACACTAGCATACTGATCACTCACACTAACATATGGGTTATTAACACGTGACCAATAACACTAGCATACTGATAACTCACATCACATATGAGTTATTAACACATGACCATAACACTAGCATACTGATCACTCACATCACATATGAGTTATTAACACATGACCATAACACTAGCATACTGATCACTCACACTAACATATTATGAGTAGGTAGATATTGTGCGTAATTGTAATTTTGTCACCTAAACTAGTTTTGATAATATCGGTCAGTAATATTGAAAATGTACATTATTAATTAAAATCGGCTACACTCACGTTAAATCGGCGTAGGTTCCGACTAGTTTCGGACCAATATGAGGTCCTTCCTTAGGGTGAGTTAGACGTTCGCTCGGTAGCGTCTCGTTTAGAACTGCGGGCGGTAGCTCGGTAGTGTCCTTCCTCAGGGTGAGTTATGTATATTATTATTAAGTAATGTATATTTTTTGAATCGGTAATAATAACATTATAATATACCTATTGTTTTTTATCCATCTGTTACTTACACGGATTTAATGGATACGGGATTCAAGACAATTTCTTAGTTATACAGGGAAGGTTGCATTCACACACAGAAATACAGAGTTATCATAAGTACTTACCGATGAAATAAAATCACTTCAAGGGTAATTTTTTCAACTTTGTCATCCCATTCGGCACGATAAAATAGCACAACGTAGCTTATTTAAATTTTTTCACGATATAATATATCGCAAATGTATGACACTTTAATAGTTTTTTTCATAGTAGAGGGGGCAAACGAGCAGATGGTGCACCTGATGGTAAGTGATCACCGCCGCCCATGGACATCCGCAATAGCGGGGGTATCAATGTGGTGATTGAATGTGAAACACCAACGGTGAATTTTGTTACTCATAGGAAATTTAACTGTTGTGTGTATAATTTGTTTCTATATTATACATTTATAAATACTAGCGATTAGAATAACATTAAAAAACAGCAAAGAAAAACATCGACACACAGGGATTGAACCTGTGACTGTCTCCCTAAAGCCGGGACGCTTTACCACTGCACTACTGCTAGCGATTGCTTTTTAAACAAACTATTCTTTGTAAGTTTTTAAAGGTTTTCGCAAAAGCTAAAAATACCTATATTATAGTTTTTTTTTTTTATCATAAGATAGCAAACAAGCAGATGGGTCTCCTGATGGAAAGAGTCAACCATCGCCTATAGACACCAAAGATGTTAATGGTGCGTTGCTATCTTGTGGCGAGGTCTAATGCCACATGCATAAGTTTACCGGCTACCTTACCCTCCAAACCGGAACACGACAGCGACAAGCACTGACGCTATTGCGGCAGGAATAGGTAAGGCGGTGGTACCAGACCCGGGCGAGACAATGCAGAACTCTACCACCTAGTAGCCGCGATGGTAGTGACTCGATAGCCAATCGGTCGCCTTTTACGACCTGCCTGGCAGAACGGCAGTTGGCCTATTCTTCAAAGGAGGCCGGGACCAACACGGCGGAAAAACGAAATTATTTATCAATATTATAAAGTGTGAGTTCTATCTCTAACGATGTATATAAGCAACCAACCGCTCACAAAGCAAGGAAGAATTTCGCCATGTTGAAAGAGTCGACCGTAGCTCAGTTGGTAGAGTATTTCGACCAGAGGCAAGATCGCGTTCAAATCATGTCATGTCGAAATTTTTCTTTCTAAATTTTTACAGTTTTTAATAGTTTTTTAAAAGACTGGATAAGTGCTGAAACAAATTATGTTGTGAAAATTCAACCATTACTCTACTAAAGCTTTGGCACAAAATATCCATTAGACAAATTATTATGAGATAGACAAAATATAACTCAGTTTGATTTAACAACAACATCTCCTTCAAATTTGACAACAGACTTAAATCTTATTTTAACTTAATTAAATATTTATTATTATTATTTTGAAATGTTATATAAATACCTGTTTGTTTGTGTATGTGTCAAACCCATGATAGTGTGTGTATTTTATTTTATTAATTTAGTTAATGTTCAACCGGCAAAAAACGGAGTTTCTCAAGTCGTCTTGTTATTTGTCATGCATATTTTTTTAACGGAATAGTCCGATTTTGATAGTTATTTTTTTATTAAAACGGGTGTATCCCGAGGATGGTCCAGTTTTTGTTTTTATTATAAGGGTACTTAAACAAGGGATGATTGATTGTGATTATTCACTCACTGATTTTAGTGTATGACCACACATAACTCTTCATCGGTTTATTTTTTGTTAAAAATATATTATTAATTCATATTAATCAAATCGATCACGTCCTTGTAAGGGACAGACATAAGAGTTCCATAGAAGATGTTAGAGTATTTAGAGGAGCTGATTGATTGATTGATGACAGTCACTATCATATATCGCCTCTGTGGTCTAGTGGTCCAGCGTTGGCGTCGACCACATGAAGTCCCGGGGTCGATTCCCGGGTCGGGCACTTAAAACTGTTTTTTCAGTTTTCTGATAAACACAAAGTTGCCCGTTGCCCGGGATTGGAAAGTACCCGGTTGGCGATAGGCTTACCACCTATCACATTTGTGGGATCAAGTATCTTCGGCTAATCGTGGGTGCACTTGTTGTACCTCTGCCTACCCCTTCGGGGATACGGGCGTGAAGATACATATTATATATTAGGTGTGAGGTTAAAAATTAAAATTAAATCATACCTCTGGAAACACCAATCTGCAGAAGAAATTATTGATACGGGAAATTTAAAAAATGAAAGCATTAGAATGAAATTTTGGTATTTAACTTAATAATTAATTTAAGGAACTAAGGATAGATGATGAAACTGATAAATTTTGGAAAAACATAAATAAAATAAGAGAAGTGTCACTAAGAGTGGTAGGATCATAAAATAAGAAGAGGAAAAAATGTTGGACTCCAGAGTGTGAAAGAATAGTAGCAGAGAAACGGAGGCTCAAGACCCTGGTGGAACAAGACGACCGGTGGAGAGAAGATTATAAAACAGCACAGGTGGAAACCAGAAGAGTTGTTAGAAAAGCGAAACGTGACCATCTAGGTATTGTAGTGTGGCATATGGAAACTCTTGTAACAACTAACGAAACGAGAAAATTCTACCAGGAAATAAATTCTTACAAGAAAGGGTACGTGCCTTCTCTGCAGATGTTGGTAGATGATAGTGGCAATCTTATTACGGAAATAGAAGAAATCTAAACCTGCTGGCGCAATTACTTTAGAGAACTGCTCAATTGTCGTCCAGTGGAAACAGTGCCACTGGAGACGTCGGGCGAAGACCTAGACATTGAGCCACTATCTTTCTCTGAGGTTAAGAAAGTAATTATGACATTAAAGAACCACAAATTTCCTGGAATCGATGGGAAGGACGGCGAAGAGGTAGTTCAAGTAAAATTTCTATAAAAAAACTCTTAGAGCTCATGACAATATTTCGGGAATCGGAAAAACACCCCAGTCATACGCCGAAAAAGTACTAAGTGATTATCAGTGTGGGTTTTTCTGAAACTCTAGTACTTAATTGAAGTACTTAATAGTACTAAATGAAAATGAAATGGGAATATGCTCAAAATATTCGCTGTCTGTTTGTTTACTTCACTAAGGTTTATAACAGCATAGATAAGGAGGCCCTGTTTAGCATAATGAGCGGCTTTAATATCCTCGGTAAGCTAGTAAGACTAGTTACGATGGCAACAGCATAGAGTAGGATGCGAGTGAGAGTAAGAGGGGAGATGAAGCGAAGTTTGCAGTGATAGGATACGCAGATGAGTTAGCACTACTGGGAAAGATCTGCAAAGATATCCAAGAGTCTGCCCTAACTTTGGAGTAAAAGCCGAAAAAGGTGGGTTTAATGATCAGCCATGAAAAAACAGAGTATTTTCACATGAAGCGCTATAAGAATACGCGCGTTAAAAGAGAACACCTGAAATATTATATAAAACGATGTTCAATGGGGTGACTAGATTCAGGTATCTAGGCTGTTAGTATTTCAACCGATACTAACACTAGGGAGGAAGAGATCGACATCCGGAACCAGAACACTCTTAAATGCAGCGCGGCCTTATATCAAGTTTTTACATCAAAACTCCTCAGCAGAAATACCAAGCTGCGAATATACAGCATGGTTATTTTAATGTATGGAGCCGAAGCATGGATATTCACGCTTAAGTAGGATAACAAGTTATTAGTAGCCGAGCCAAAGATTTTCCGTAAAATCTTGAGTGGGAAGAAAAGAGCAAATGGATCATGGAGAATTCGAGATAACTCCGAAATAGAAGACCTAGTGGACTGACCAAACATTATGGGTGAAATAAAAGAGCATCGACTTCGTTGGTTTGGTCACCTTGAGCGAATGGGCGGGGATCGGAGTGTGAAGCGAGCATATTTGTCGAAGACTGGTTGGACGACCCAGATATCGCTGGAGAGATCGGGTGGATGCTGACCTGCGTGCACTTCAAGTCGTCAATTGACAAGGAGTAGCGCAGAACAGAGAAAGATGGATGATTTCACTTCGGGTCACTAAGCCAGCGGAGTAAGTGGGTATATTATGTAAAAATATTAGCTGTCACACTCTTTCTTCATATAAATTTTAACGGTGCCAAATTTTATACTCTTAGAACCGCTTGCACCAAACTATTTAAATCCTTTTTAAATCAATATATTCATAGTAAAAGTTAGGTAAAGAGTATTAAAATATCCCCTTACTTCGTGCAATTTTCGTAAAATGTGTAAGTTTTCGTTAAGTTTTTGCTCTGTTTATCTACCTGCTATTATATAGAAGATAATAAAACAATCAACACAATATTATGTCTTTTATAGGATTTTCATCTTGTATTAATTGAAAACCTTTAAGTTAAATTAGCAACAACTAAGTTTCAAAGGCAAATACATCAAAGCATTGTAGTTCGAAACTTATCTATATTGGCATTTTGAGGCGAACTTTATTACATTAAAACATGATTCTATGATGTGACATCATTGTAACCCTGTTGACAATGTCGAAATAGAATTTGTGGTTATGTTATAAAGGTATATTATAATCATATAACCTGACGGAAAGTCTTAGACACTTACGAATATATTGATTTATTTTTCAGAATAGAAGTAGTCACCTAAGTTATGATCTGGTGGTAAGACTGTTTGGCTTGAATTATAAGTCCCAAACTCAGATTAGTTCAGTGGAGTGGGAAAAAAAATTCCTGATGAAATTCTTTCAGGGTCACCCATGAATGAATCGAAATTTCAGTTTCGGTACAGAATCGTGATGGTGTAATAGAGCTACCGAGCTAAAATAAGAAAAGTTAATGTTCGCGATTCTCACAAGAAACTCACGTAGTCGTTTTCTTGCCAAGTAAACAAGTACACGACTTTATGATGAAAAAAAAAATAGAACATCTACTATGTATTTAATGATAATACATAGAAATAAACTCTTCAAAAGTTCTAACGAAATATAAAAACCCTACGCATTCATACGTATTACTAATGAAGTCAAGTGCCCGTTCAAAGAATTTAAAATAATATGGCTTAGCCTACTTCAAGTCTACTGCATAACTACTACTTTTTTATATCTTAAGATAGCAAGCATGCACATGGCTATCCTGATGAAAAGAGGGACGTTCGGGCATTTATATCGCGGTTGGTATAAAGTTACATTTATATCAATGTAATTCATAAATTACCCGAAAACCAGGACAAGCCATCCTAGCCTAGCTTTAGGCCACTACAAGGCAATCATCGTCTTTGCTTAAAAAGAGGGAATTGATACCAAAGATGCCACTGGTGCGTGGCTATTCTTGTGGCGGGATCTTAATGCCACAATCACCAGTTTACCCTACCCTCCGAATCGGAACACGCAGTGACACACACTGATGCTATTGCGGTAGAAATAATTAAGACAGTGGTACCAGACCCGGGCGAGACAATGCAAAATTTTACCACCTAATAGCTATGATGTAAGCAGCTCGTATAACCAGTCGTTCAACTCTAATGCTGGGGCCGCCCTTGCGTCTATCGTCCCGAAGTTATATGCACCCTAAGGTACACGCAGTATACAAAATAGCCGATAATAGCCGGGTACATCTGCATTTATCGTGTCATTGCACGAAGCTTTGTGACGATAGACGCAAGTGCGGCTGAGCCATTACGGACTGCCTGACAGTACGACAAACTCTTCAAAGGAGGTCTGGACCAAAACGGAGTAAAAAATATTAAGATGAATGACAGCAAGTCTTAAGTTTGTTAAAATAATTTGATAGGTGGTTTCTTGTATTACAGCTTAACATACTAAGTTCAGTGCAATATTTGATCAGGTTGTCTTTTTTGTAACACGCAAAATCCCAGAAAATTTGGCATATCTGCTTCTTGTAAGAAATGAAAACTATGCAGTACGAAAATAGAAAAAAGTTATCGGTAAACAGTATTAACAAAGAAAAGGTTAAAGTAGATATCGGAACAATTGTTAGAAAATACCCACTTGATTTTTGTTTCATTGTCTTAAAAATACATTGTTATTTCAAAAATGTGTGATACGTTACAAATACTTTAGACTTTCCCCGAAAGTTTTATTAAATAAATAGACCTCCGTTGTCATACTAGACGTGGGTGAGTTTACTCTGAATAAATAATAACGTTCATTTATTGATTAGCTTTATACGGTTAGTATATTTTTACAAGATGTTCTTGAACTGCAACAATTTCTTTAGTTACACGAGCATTACATATCTTCCACCAAATGATTCTTTTGATATCTTTAGTCATTAAAGATAACAAAAGGATCAGAATAGATGACGGTTATTTTATTACACCACGTAAACCTAAACCATCTGTTCGTTTACTATACTATGGTATAATTAGACATACACGACACAAGTTTATCAATAACTCCTGTAACAAGGCGGATATCATTATTCGTGTAACTTTTAAGTATGTAACAGATTCACTTGAGTGTTAGTTCCACAGCAACTTGTCCCATAAATATGATTTGCGAGCACATTTATTTTCAAATGAGTTAAAATGGGGTTACCGCTGTGCACATGATTGATGGATGTATATCAAAGCGGAAAATATCGTGTCAAGAGGAAAAAACCGCTGCAGTTTTCCATTACTTCTAATATTTTTTCTAAGCACTGTGTAAAACTTCTAGCGTAAGTTTTTGAGTGCTCTTTACTAAACGTGAATCTTTCTCTAGTTTTAGACTTATGTACTTAAAAAAGAGTTTATTAATTAAGACATAAATGTTACTGTCGGACAGAAAAATGAGTATATCCGTACTGGTTTCTCTTGATATTCTGCGCATTTAATTAAAGGCCAAAATTGTATTTGCAAATAATATAAATTCCGAACTATATAAAACTATGTTTTATCTGGAATATTGTGTATTTTTATGAATCATCATTACATAGTATAAAACAAAGTAGCTTTCCGCTGTCTGTCCCTAATCCCTATGTATGCTTAGATCTTTAAAACTACGCAACGGATTTTGTTGCAGGTTTTTAATAGAGTGATTCAAGAGGAAGATTTATAAGTATAATATTTATATAGCAAAACAACGTTTGCCAGGTTAGCTAGTTTGGGCGAGCGCATCGAGCCCTACACTAGGCGACGATCTATGCACTTTTGTGGTACATTTTACTGAAAAAGCATCGAATTTTTTTGGTTTGAGCTTCGCCGTGGTAGCTTATATTCATGTCTAGACTTGTTTGTCTACCATAAAAATACCATTTTATAAACATTAAAAAAATAGAAGGTACAATTTGTATTAGAATCTTATTACTACTAACGCCATCTCTTATTAAATTAACGAGTTAAAATTGATAAAACGTACATTTTCTATTAGAATTTTTGAACTTATTAAGAGACTACCTAATTCATGAATTGTTTCTTCATATTTGACTGGCGGCGCGCGGTCATCGTACCCTCATATAAAGGCGAAGTTCAATTCTAAACTGCAATAGCTATAGGGCCATCAATTTGATCTACTTGGCATCGAAGGTGTATGATAAAATCATTGAAAGGAGAATGCAAGGGAAGTTTGAAGGAATGTTGTGGGATGCACAAGGGGAATTTAGGTCTAGAGCAGGGATGTTTGCGGGGAACAGAGTAAATAGAGCGTTAGAGAGTTTCACAATATGCTTATTGTGAAACAGTACAGATGATTTATATTGTATTGAGATCAATTCCCAAACTTAGGCCGAGGGTAAAAAGCTAAAAAAGGTATATTCACGCCCGTATCCTCGAAGAGGTAGGTAGAGGTACAACGTGTGCATCCACGGTTAGCCGAAGATACTTAAGTCCCGCAATGTGATAGGTGGCCAGCCTTTCGCCAGTAGGGCACTTTTTTAATCCCGGGCAAAGTTGTTTTTATAAGAAAATTGAAAAAAAACACATTTTTTCATTTGTCAGGCAATTCTGGAATCGAACTCCGAGGGTTTCTCTGAGAGAAAAATTCGAAAAATTTATTAGCCAAGTGTCCGCCGGCAATTCTTCGTGCCTGCGTTAAGTCCAATATTAAGTCCAAAATTTTAAAGTTTTATTTAAATAAAACATTTTTTGATTTTGATTTTGTAAATCGACGTAAAACCAGGAACTTCCTGATTTTAGTAAAAAAATCGATTATTTCAGCAAAATGTTAAAAATGTGTTTTTTTATAACATCAACCTTCATTTCAAATACCCATTTTTCCTTGAAAATAGACCAAATATTTCTAGTCCAAAACCTGACGACACTTTTGAAGCGAATGTAATGTTTAGGTGAAAATACGCTGGATTTTTAGGTTAGATAATTATAAATAAAGTCCATATATTAAAAGATGTAATTCTCATACAAATACTTTTCTAACAATATTACTAGATAGTATAACTTTGCGAGCCCTTGCAAAGCTCTGCTTTTTGCTAGTTATATTATAAATAAAAAGCCCAATTGTAACCCAATCTGCATAGTATAACCTATCTTCTATCACAGTTGGGTAAAAATGATATAGTTTATGTCGCTCGCAGCAGACAAACACGATTTTATCAATCATGGATGTTTGCAATATTTTAAGAAAATATGCTGTTACATATGAACGAATTTTGTGCCTGTAAACATAGCACATTACATAATTGTGATGATGTGTACGCCGGAGTACTTCTTCATTTTTTTCTTCATAATATATTCAGTTATCCAGATTTTCGATCACCTTTTATTCATAATTCCCTTGTTTAATAATAACACGTTTAAAGGTATTCTTTCTTAGGTATTTTTGTCTATCCTACGCCATGGAAAATTATGAAGGGAAACTTAATCACATTACTTTAATACGGAGAGGCAGATTATACATTTAAAATTTTCTCTTTAAAATTAGCACTGGATTAGTGCTACAACACATACCTATATAGTTTGAATCAATTATGTCAATCGCGTTACTAGCAACCTTTATTGTATACCTATTTTGCGTAAACTGCCAGAAAAAATTTAATAAAACTCAACAAAGGCCCGAATCAAATTTGAACTGTAGTCACCTGAATATGTAATTGTCAGGTGAAAAGTTGCGACAAGAGAAAAGTTAGGAGTCATAATGATTCTGTCGCGTGACCGTATTGAACCGGCGGAACAATAGCGAAAATTGTATCTGTAGCTCCTATTTCACGTCCCGGAGACTTTTGAATATAATTTTTCCATAATAAAGCTCACTACTATTTCTGTTCGGTAATTTTCAATATGTTTTATTCGTGTTTGATCTCATCTTATTGATATTGAAAAGAGTCTTTTGTGTATCAATTGATACAGTAAATAGCGAAATATCTAATAAGTGTAGAAAGTATTGCCTTTTTCTGTAAGATGTATCATACATTTTTTTATGGAAACGGACAAGAGACTCACCTAATGGTAAGTGCTCACCGCCGCCCATGAACAGCTGCAACACCGGAGGTACTGCAGGTGAGTTGCCGGCCTTTTAGGAATAGTACGCTCGTTTCTTGAAGGCCCCTAAGTCGTATCGGTTCGAAAACACATCCGCTGGTATTGGATTCCACGGAGCAGTCGTGCAAGGCAAAAACTGCCTTAAAAATCGCAAAAACTGCCTTAAAAATCATATTGTAGTGGACTTGCAGACATCCAAATGGTGAGGGTGAACTTTTGATTTTGACGTGATGTCCGATGGTGGAAGTCAGCGGGTGGTATTAAGCCAAACCACTTCTTGGGACACTCCCCGTGGTAAAAACTATAGAAGATGCAGGGAGAACCATTATCTCTTCGCAACGCCAAGGGATCGGAAAGAGCTCGGTCATCGACGATACGAGATGCTCTATCCTGAATGCAGTCAAAAGGAAGGAACTAGTACTGCGAAGCGCCTACCCAAATATGAGAACAGTACTCCAATTATGAGACCTGATTTCAGAATACCACTTTTGTTGGACGCCAATTTTGCTTTACCTTCCAAATGAACACAATAAACGCACAAACTTGTGTTTTTTTTGGGATGTATTGGACAAAATGTAGGCGACCGCATTCCGAAACTTTGGTCAATAAATCCTCGACATCATACACAAGTTTTTTCCGGCACTTGTCGACATGATCCCGAGAAATTCTAGCGCGGCCGGAATATACAGCATCTCCTGTACTGTCGTCCGCATAACAATGAATGCCGTTAATTTACAACATATCATTGATATGTAGAAGAAACAATGTAGGCTGCGTACGCCTTGGGGAACACCAGCATTGACAGATTTTGGTCTGAGCATACACCGTCGACAACAACCTTAATGCTACAATCTGCCAAAAAACTGGTGACCTAGTTGCATAATTTATCGGGAAGTACATAAGATGGACGTTTCGCAAGAAGTGCTTTGAGCTACACCCTATCAAAGGCCTTCGCTATGTCGAAACTAACAGCTAGCGCTTCTCCCTTGGTCTCAACTGCCTTCGCCCATTTGTGAATAAGGTAGGCTAAAAGGTCACTTCCCGAAGGACCGCGGTGGAAACCATACTGGTGGCCACTTATCAGCAGGTATTCTTCTAGGTACCTTAAGAGCTGGCAGTTGACAATGAATTCTATTATCTTTGAGAACAATGATGTCATAGCTATTGACCGATAATTGAACGGATCGCCTTTCTTAGGTATTGGGTGTACTAAAGCTTTCTTCCAGGAATTTAGTACGACGCCTGAATTACACGAGAGCCAGAAAAGTCGCGTCTCCCAAGGCTTGGTCGTCTTTCTTATGACGTAAAGACAATTTGCATTGGGGACCAAACCAGGGCTGGAACTTGCCACCGATTAGTACCACAGAGGATAGAGAAAAGTTCCATACCTTGTAGCACATCAGCGACAAAGTCAACAACAACACTTGGATCATCCAGAGCGAAGCACATTTGCGACCATAGGTAGGATGCAAAGAAGGACCGCATCCCGTTCTAATCCGCTGATCCGTAAAGCCACATGCATCAACAGCCTGCAAAGCGAGGCCTTACATGACGCACATTTGACACTATAGTACGGACTAAACAGTGGTCTGACGAACCAAGCGGGTCTTTTACGAAGACCTGGTAGTCGTCTGGATTAGTGGGCAACAGTAAACCCAACAGTGAAGGTCTTACGTCTTCCACATCTGGGATTCGTGTAGATGAAGATACCAGCTGTGATAGTCCATATGGCAAGGCAAAGTCGTTAAAAGATCTCCCCGCATGATCGGTAGCGCGTGACCCAAGCCAGTTGGCATGGTGGGCGTTAAAGTCGGCAATAATCACGATCTCTGTGGATGGGATCTGATGCAACACTGAATAGCCAGTATATAGCCAGTAGCCACTTGAACGTGCTCAATTCGTCCGTCAGTTTCATTTACCACTGACTGTATATCATTTTACTGTATAGATACGCATAGATGCGGAGACGGTTGTTGCTGTCTATGCCTAACCAGAGAATAGAAAGGCCCTCAAGACTGCTCAGGCGTCGATAACAGATATCCTCTCTGACGTAGGTGAAAACT
Organism: Apodemia mormo; assembly: GCA_036924255.1. NCBI lineage: Eukaryota > Metazoa > Arthropoda > Insecta > Lepidoptera > Riodinidae > Apodemia > Apodemia mormo. The sequence continues at coordinate 1,401,724 of JAUPFN010000009.1, read as the reverse complement.
CCAGCTCTTGATATAAAGGCTACTCCAATTTGTACCCCGAGTAAGAGAATAAGAGGTATCAGTCGGAGAAGATATCTGTGTCTCAGATAAAAAGAGCAATGCCGGCTTTGCCTTCTTAGTTAATTACATCTAATGCACATATAATTAACTAATGTAACGTCATAATAGCCTCAAGTAATGACCTGTTTTCAACCGACTTTCCAAAATAAAGAGTTTATCAATACGCATATTTACGTATTTTTTAATAAAGTAAAACATATTTACGTATGTTTTATTAAAGTAAAACTTTTATTCTATAGCTCTAACATTACCGTGGCTAGATCAGTTTGAATCGTTGACGACCAGGCTGTCTCCAATCGGCTTGATTCCTTGGCTTAACGCAGATATGTAAGTTCGCTTAGCATCTTTTACCGCATCTAGTGTTCCGACGAACTGTTTGGATTGATCCCTGCTGTTGAATTTCGTCATCGGACATCGCGATAAAATTCTAAGTTTCATCCTCATCACCTCGATATCTGGAAATCCACAACCGTGCGATTCTTTGGGTACTTTTTACCACGCACTACTCCTCTGTGGAATCAATTGACAGCGGGGGTGTTTCCAAACGGATTCGACTTAGAGACCTTCAAGAAAAGAACTCTCCTTCTTAACAGGCCGGCAACGCAGCTGCAAGACCTTTGGTGATGTGGCTGTCCATGGGTCGTGTTAATCACTTACCATCAAGTGAGCCTCCTGCTCGTTTGCCCCTTTTTTCTATAAAAAAACAATTCGTTCATCTATCGCATGTTGTATTACGGTTGACCGCGGAGTAAGGATAAAGGAAAAGGCGCATGGTAGAGCAGCCAAGGCGGCGCCCATAGCTCGTATTTTATAGATTATTATATATTACGTACTCTAATACGCAAATTGAAATTAAATTTTATCATCGAATATTTTGTCTAATATTGATTTTCCTTTATCATTCTCATTTTTCAATAATTAAGATTGAAAACGTATTTTAATATCCTTGAAAATCAAAATTTTACCACTTTTGTTTTCAAAATTATAATAATTTGGAAAAATTTTCGATTGAAAATCTTTAATCGAAAATTTTACCAAAATTTTTCCTGCCTACAATCCGAAATAAAGTTTAACTTACATCGTGGTTCTAAAAACCACTCAATTTTGTTATGTTTATTACCCGAGTACCTGAGAACTCCGTCATTTATGAACCGATTTTTTTTTTTATATCATATAATTGCAAACAAACAGATGTTTCTCCTGATGGAAAGAGTAGATCATCGCCTGTAGTCACCAAAGATGTTAATGGTACGTTGCTCTCTTGCGGCGAGGTCTGATGCCACATGCGTAAGTGTACCGGCTACCTTACCCTAAAACCGGAACACCACGACAGCGCCAAGCATTGACGCTATTGCGACAGGAATAGGTAAGGCGGTGATATCAGACCCGGGTGAGACAATGCAGAACTCTTCCACTTAGTAGCAACGATAGTAGTGTCTCGTATAGCAAATCGAACGCCTTTTACGACCTGCCTGACAGGACGGCAGTTACAATATTCTTCAAAGAAGCCCGGAACCAAAACGGGGATTTTTTTTGTGTGAAAGAATGTATTTCCCATGTAGTAAATTTGATGAAGTTCTGGTGCAGCGCTTGGGAGTAACAGGAAATGGGAAGTTAGTTGCTGTAGTTTTACTACGATAAAAAAATTATATATGTGAAATATGTGTCTTAAGAGAGGAAATAGTCTAGAGTTATAAACATCACTTCTATGTATGTTCTGCATATATAATATGTATATTGTATACCAAATATCCTATTAAGTTGGATTATTAATTCCAGAAAAAAACAATCGATCGTTTCAAATATACAAATTTCCAGATTTATAACAATAGTACGATTTGCAATAGAATCCCTTCTTAATCTAATAAAATATTGGATAGCTAATATCTCTCCGTCTAACCAAACAACCACATCAATTGTTCATTGTGGCGGTTCATTAAACATATTAATGCTTAATTGTCTTTCGAACCAACATGAGACGCAAAATGGACCGTAAATTAGTTTTCCACTAGTCTGAGAATTTGTATAGTAGTGTATAGAAAAATATCACTTCGCGAACTAAATATCCTATGACGGTGTACCATCTAACCTGATGGTACTAATAGTGATCACTGCCGCTAAATATTTCCATAATCAGTTATTACTTCCAATAGTCAGTTTTCACTAGAAGATATAGTTTCATTAGTTTTCACTCGGGTTAGATATCCAACTTCAGTTTTCCTGCCGTCATAGCATCAGTGTTTGTCACTGTTTTGTTCCAGTTTCGCTAGTAAGATACACACTTTTCTATGTAGCATAACGTACCTGGCGTATCGTTTGATATTAACATCTTTGATGTCTACAGGCGATATTATTTTCTTTCCATCAGGTCAGCTTATTTATTTGGTATCTTATGATTTAAAAATAGTTAGCCGGTAATTTTATTTGCTCATTAGAAGTGGGAAGTTTTAAGAAAAACGTGAAATTGTAATTGAGATAGTAAAAATAATTAAATGACACTAAGCTCATATGTGTAGGAAGAATTTGATGGCAGCAAGAAAATGTGCACGAGAATGTAAACGCTGAAATATTTCCAGTGCATCTCTCTATAGTCAGTAACGATACGGTCTGTATTCCGAAACATAACGAGGTCGACAGGGTCATGGTTTTGTAGAAGGTCTTCAAAATAGGTCCTCAAATAAGAACAAAAAGAAAGAAATTTACTTTTCTTTTTTAAAAGAAATAGTAAATTGTCATTTAATATATATATCAAATAAAATTCCTAAGATCTATTATCCTGATATCAAAATTTTATAATCATTCTAAATATTAAAATTTATTTAGGATGATTATAAAATAAATAGGCACTTGCCGCATTTTGCTAGTAAATTATTATCCTATTTTATTGATTCAGGCGTTACTTTGCGGAAATCCATTATACTTACACTCGCGTAGAGTATTACTTACACTCGCGTAGAGTGAGGTAGTGTTCGTTTCTCCTGAAGATGCTTCGGTTTCGAAGTGAAACGTGCGTTGAGTACGTACATGAATTGTGTGCTTTTGTGATTGGTGCCGGCGTGGTCGTGGTTGTAAAAGTGTGGTGGATGTGGGCGGATAAGTGTGCCGCTGGAGGTCTTCGTTTGATCGGAACCATCGGTGAGTCCTATCTATTTATTAAACCGACGTCTCTCTTTTCGGTACCATCACGGAGGATACATAGAATAGTTCGCGGATAATAGCAAATTTAAATAATTTCACCTTTTAATTATTATCCTGATGTTTAGGCGCTGTTATAAATACTACAGTTGTGACAGTACCCCAAAAATCAGGAAAAGTCAGAATAGAAAGAATGTGAGAACAATTTATATATATTTTACAGCGTAAATATATATGTTACAAAAGTTTAGAAGAGTAACATTGAAATATTATTAATTACTACGGCAATTATTACAACGGCAATAATTCTCCCCCGTGTTGGTTCTGGGCTCCTTTGAAGAATAGACCTACTGCCGTTCTGCCAGGCAGGTCGCAAAAGGCGACCGATTGGCTATGCGAGTCACTACCATCGTGGCTACTAGGTGGTAGAGTTCTGCATTGTCTCGCCCGGGTCTGATACCACCGCCGTACCTATTCCTGTCGCAATGGCGTCAGTGCTTGTCGCTTTCGTGTTCCGGTTTGGAGGGTAAGGTAGCCGGTAAACTTATGCATGTGGCATTAGACCTCGCCACAAGATAGCAACTCACCATTTAACACCTTTGGTGTCTACAGGCGATGCTTGACTCTTTCCATCAGGAGACCCATCTGCTTGTTTGCTATCTTATTATATTAAAAAAAAAATATAAATATTAATTTATTGACTAGGCACGTGCAGCTTCTTAAGGTGGATTTTCGAGCCAAGCGGCGCCACAGTCGCTTCGGCACAGACGCCGTGCTCGAATACCGTTTCCTACATTTACATAGTACATTCACCTAACGCTCTGTCGCGGCGCCACTAACGCAGTGTTACCGACGCTACTGATGCTTGTCTCAAAAGTCCATCTTTACTGATTCTAAAGTATGTGTTCCATAATATTTCACCCTTCGTTTTAAGGCGCGGAATGACTACGGTTTAAAAACGTCGAATTCACTCACAAAACGCATATTAGCGCGTAATCTAATTTGACATTTACAGCACGTTAAATAAGGTTAAAAACTGCAAAGCAAAGCAAATAAGAATATTTTGTTAAACTGTAACTAGATAGTAAATAAACGTTTAATTTGCAGGATTTCCCTAGATAACTCAGAATGTACTCATTAAATTCAATATTTGTCTGGTTAAAGTTTTAATAAAACTTTATTTGTATTATATTCTTTTAAAAAAACTTGTTATTACCACTGAAATACAGAAAATTTCGACGCCAAATTTTTTTTTGTGAAGCAAACAACGATTTTTAATTGAAAATTTTAAACAAATATTTAATATTCTATTCGGTTAACATTTTTTTAGACTTTCTTCTATACTCTGTATTTTTTGCGTGGGATATTTTCCTTGGAAACCCAGTTTTGTGAACGTTGAGGTAACACCGTGTCTTAAATAATTAATGTTGATATTTTCTTACAAATACGTATATCGCTAAAGTATAAAGACGACATATTGGTAGTATTTCAAGAGTCTTAAAAGTGGATTGCAATAATTTACTTAATTTGCATTACTCATTGCACGTATATATTTTTGGATTTTACTTTTTTTTAATCTATCGAGTTTCCCCAAATAGGAAACTATGGAATAAATTGCAATTAGATAAGACATTTCTACGATATTCTAATAAAATTGCATTTAAGTTTGCTATATCTCTTATTTTCTTTAAATTTATCAATTTTATTACAAACAGAATCAATGCGTGAAAGCGGTGGGCAAATACATACTAAATTATGTATTTTGTAAAAAAAATCCAAGTGCATTCTAAAATAACAACAAATGAAGTATAGTGTATAATCATCGACATAGAATACGTTCACCGTGTATAATAGAACATATTTGTGCCGACAGTAAATGAATATATGTGCCTAAAAACGTAAACGTGATCAATAAAACTAACTAAGTAACGTGAATACACGCAATCTTCTTTGCAAGAGCCTTACGACTAATAAAATTCTCGTACGGGACAAAAGATAAACGGAATTGCTTCATACCTACTGCGACACAATTGCAAAATGACATACTGCAAGCTAATATCTCTCTCTTTTTCTGTAGCATTTTCTATCTCAAAGGATATTAAACGAAAAGAGACAACTTTCACCTATAGAAAAGATAGGTACTAACTAACTAACGCTATATGTATTAGTACACCGGCTTCCTTATTACATTTAAGTGCGAAACAGTTTCAATAAATAGATATTGGCGGTCAGCTTACTGACACTATTACGGCAATTTGTCTAAAAAGAGGCATTACAGATAATGATAATGAACTTCACAGTTATTAAAAGACATCAACGCAAGCAAAACCGCAGATAAAAGCTAGCATTAAATAAAATAAACATCATAAGAAAAGTTTTATTAAATAAGGTATTCAATGACACTTTACCTAACCCAGCTGGTGCAAGTGTTCGTTATTTGCATAAAAAATGAACAACTTGATTCTGTACTCGATTTTCTTACTTCTATATTCAATGCGGACTCATAAAAGATCTTCGTAGCTAAGATTATACCGAACCTTTTTCCTCTGATTTAATCAAGACTCTAGTGGATTGAATATTCCGTCCGTAAAACGTAACATCATCAAAGAACACGAAGACAGCTTTGAAATACAAACTCAAAAAACCTTTGTTCGAATATGAGAATGAATTCTTTTAGTCATGAACGTGTATTTCATGATGTAGGAGACTTTACAGGCGTTAAATTAAATCTGTTTTATTTGTCTTTGAGATTTTTGTGAAGAAGGAAAATTATAACAGTATTGCAGCTTTATTCAATCGAGTTCATTGTAGCAAATTTAAAAGATGCTTTTAAAATAAATACAAACTTGGTTTCAAAGAAAAGATTATTTTTAACAGTTATTTTGAACAAAAGATACATCTGTACTAATATTATAAATGCGAAATTCTGTCTGTCTCTCTGGATATTTGGTTGTATTAAACGTTTTCACAGCTAAGTTGTTGTAGCTGTTTTAATGAATTTTGAAAATAAAATACCGGAAGACTTGAACTAATAGACTACATTTTTTAAATTCACCCCAAATGCCCAAAGGCACTGTAATATGGAATTAAAGTTTGTATGCTGTGCGGGATAGCTACTATAAAATTCATCCGAAAATACGCTATGTGACGTTTACTTACTGTAATCAAACTTCATAGACTGCGTGTTTGGAGATACTCAATTTAAATTATTATTTGCTATCTCTGTTTTCTATATATTAAAATATAAAAAACAGTAAATTATGTGTATATATTATTATTTTGAGATTTGTCAATCTGCTTTCTTGTCACGATTTGCCTAATGTATCAGGACCATCGTGACTACTAGCAGAGTTCTTCAACAACTCGCCCGTATTTGTTACCACCGCCTTGCCGATTCCTGCAGCAGTAGCATCTGTATTTATCATTGCATTGTTCCAATTTGATAGATTACGGTTCTGGTAAACATATACATGTAACATTAAAAAATATATAGTAAAAGGTAAATATTGCTGAACCAAGCAGATGGTTCTGCTGATAGACAGAGACAGATAGATCGTTTCGTTGGATGGCGTTGGTTGGATATGTACGTATGATCACGCATAACTTTGTACAAATTGATCCGATTTTCATAATTCTTATTTTATAGGATAGAATATACCCCGAGAGTTCTCTTATAATTTTTGAAAAAAAAAACCTCCCCAAAGGGTACGAAAACAGAGGAGATTACTCACTCATTGGTTTTGGTGTTAGACCACACACGCATGGCCAAAATGTTATTGGCGTAGTCAGTTTAAAATGGTCGATACAACGCCAACGCCAACGCCTGATCACAAGACCACAGAGGCAATAAATTAATATAAAATAAAATTATTAATAACTGTCGTTAAATGTGTTAGATGGTGTCTGGAAGTACTTTAAAATCGACAAAAATATCTGGCATATTTTTTTTCGAATTCTAAAAATAACCTAATTAAAATATGAAATAAAAATCAAGTTGCTAAAATACCTTTTTTGGGATTTTTTTTCAAATGTTGTATACTGCGCAGTAGTTAAATAGCTGCAAACGATCTACCAGACTTGCAGGCCCGGTATCGCCATTTGACGAAATTATCTATTTTCGCAATTCCAATTTTCTAAAAGGACTTTCCCAAAATTCGTCGCTAGCTTCCAGTGTATTATATCAGAAAACTGAAACACATTTTGAATTGCTCGACCCAAGAATCAAATCCGGGACCTCATGCGGTCCCGGGCTGAAAATTCTGCAAAGCTTTGTTTTGTTTCTATCAGAAAACTGGAAAAAACATATTTTTGATCTGCTCGTCCCGGGAACCGATTTCGGCACCTCATATGACCAACACCGACACTGGACCTCTAGACCACAAAGGCAACAATAGTAAATAGTAAAATATAGTCGATTTAATGCAAGTTTCGGATAGCATTCTGGATTCTTAACAAAAGTTTTAGCTGGCCGATTGCAAATGTTAAAAAATAATTTAGATGAAAATGATGGAGAACGATTATGTACCTTACAGATATTAAAACGTGATAAATTAATAAATACATTTCCAATGTTAATAAGTTAATGTTTAAGTAAAATTATCAAAATATAAACAATAAATATTACGATTACTAAGATTATTTTGGTTAAATTATATACCACTAAGCCTATTTCTTGCTAAAACAACATAAGTCAAGAAAAGTTTTCTAGTTTTTTTTTCATTATTATTATAAATAAACTGTAAAAGTGTTTCGATATTTCAATATTACGACTCAAACACTGAATTAAGTATAAAAAATCCCTTAAAACTCGTCCGTTTGTGCTTAAAACAGTTTTTATTGATTCCTGAAAAATTCTAACTGTGTGACTTATGAGGTTTTTGAAATGACCGATTCAATAATTGTACTGTAGAGTAGTTGGTAAACATAAGCGTTTGAATTTCTGTTATGTGAAGATAAGAATGTCTTTGTAGTAACTTTTTATCTTATATATAAAACCACAAGGCTGGAAAAGTAATAAAAATAGTATTTGTGACTCCATGACTGACTAGTCTTCTGAATAAGTTTTTGTATTTATTACATTGACGTTGAGAGTGCTCGTAAATATGACTTATGTGATTTATGTACAAACAGATTGCTCATTACTACGAACTATTTTGTTTACGTGCCTAGGTCTTTGATTTGTAATAAGGCTAAATATAGTAATCGGATGAATATGAATGAATTCCTTGACGTTATTTCATAAAACTCAGTAAATATATTCCTTCACCCGAAATATTGGATTAAGCAGATCATTAGCACCGTTCATTCGTTAACATTATCATTATTATTTGTAAGCTTGTCCTTGCTATTTACTGTATATGTACAATATTGTGTAGCAAATGAAATAATTCTTATTTTTATTCTTACCGAGCGTTTAGCAGATAATTGATAACTTTATAAAACAATGGCAATTGTTGTTCCGTGTCGGCCCCGACTACTTTGAAGAATAGACTTTCTGCAACTCTGCAGAATTCTGAATCGTCTGGTTCGGTTCTGGTACCACTGCCTTGCTTATTCCTGCGGCAATAGCGTCAATATTTGTCATTGGTGTGTTCCGGCTAAGGTAGCCGATAGACATACACATATGGCATTGCCATCCCACCACAAGGACAGCAACGGACCATTAATATTTTTCGTGTCTTTCATTTCTGCTTGTTTGTTATCGTTTGATATAAAAAATATGATTCGTTCACAGTATGTAGGTTTCCGTGCTAGCGAGTAAACGGAAGTGATATATATGGGAACCCCCTTTGAGATCTGAGCTTTACATTTTTTTCTATCTATACTGATAGCGGCCACAGTAACGTGCATCCTGTGGAAATATTTTTTTTTATGGAAGAGGGGGCAAACGAGCAGGAGGTGCACCTGATGTTGAGTGATCACCGCCACCTATGGACATCTGCAATACCGGAGGCGTTGCAGTTGCGTTGCCGCCCTTATTAAAATCTTATTAAAAATCTTATTTTAAGCGAAGCATTTCAGGACTCTACTACCTAGATAGTAGTTACAATCGTCGTCTAGAGGCGTTTGTCAGTAAAGTAAGGATTTGTTGATATCTGACGATCGACAACTTTTTTTTATATTGTAAGATAGCAAATAAGCAGACGGATCTCCTGATGGAAAGGGTCAACCATCGCCTATAGACACCAAAGGTGTTAATGGTGCGTTGCTATCTTGTGGCGAGTTCTTATGCCACATGCATAAGTTTACCGGCTACCTTACCCTCTAAACCGGAACACGACAGTGTCAAGCACTGACGCTATTGTGGCAGGAATAGGTAAGGCGGTTGTACCAGACCCGGGCGAGACAATGCAGAACTCTACCACCTAGTAGTCACGATGTTAGTGACTCGTATAGCCAATCGGTCGCCTTTTACGACCTGCCTGGCAGAACGGCAGTTGGCCTATTCTTCAACATTAATCTTAAAACGACGACATACTCACAAATAGGCTACATAAGTGTTCATATTTTAATTTTTCTTGTATTTCATTTATTTTTTCTCTGTTTTTCTTATTTTTATTATTTTATTTTGTTTAGTGACTTCTCTTAGTGTATGCTATTAATGAATTACAAATTGCTCTGTAAAATGAAATCATAATGTAATAGTTCCCTAAAAATAGTATTTTTTATAATAAAATTTGTTTCCCGAGATACAGGCCTAGCGTAGTACGGGAACCTCTGGTAATTCTCTAAAAAAACACGATTTGTAAATTTAGCTATTAAGTATTTATAAACTGTTGTAAAAGATGTTGTTTGAAATAAATATTTTTGAATTTTGAATTATCCATGACAATTCTTATACTCTATACACTATCATAGGCATATTTAGATCAAAATCATTCGATCTAATCCAGTCTCAAAATTGTTCTTTGTTTAAACAAATTTTTAAACTTTCCCAAGCATGGGGTAAGTGCTTAAGCGTATACGGTATATACGGTATATACGGTAAGGAAATAGGAAGTTTATATGTAGGCATTAAAATTCCAAGCGCAGAAAGTTTACTTCACGCTAGTAGTATGTGCACATTTCTTCACAAATAGTTTCTGAAAGCGTTTTCGGTGCCGTCGCTACGGGATTGTTTCAGCTTATTAACGCTAACACATACTTTCCTAATTTTTCAGCTCAGTGGCCAGAAAAATGTAATGGAATTGTGTAATGAGGAAACTTTACAAGAAATAGATATAATATTCTTTGACAACGAAATGCTAACGGAAAGTTTTACAGATATTAGCCACTCTCGTGACACATACATAATAAGATACAATTTTATAGCCCCCCGTTTTTATTTATACCATTCTTCGTTATAAATTTTGTCCATTGTTTTTGTGACGACATTATCTCAAAATAACAGGTGCATAACACAGGTGCGCCACACATCTGGCCGGCTAATACTTGTAGTTTAATGCGGTTGCTAACAATGTCGATCGTATAATTTTTCATACAAACTTTCATTCCCTATTTTAGCCTGGGTTGATTTTTAAAAAAGCTTGTATTTAACCACATGTATTTAACTACGCTTACGCCAAATGTCATTAAAATCAGCTCAGCGGCTTAGCCATGAAAGCATAATAGATAAACAGATGGACAGACAAATAAACGGATTTTCGCATTTATAATATTAGTATGGATATGGACGAGTTTGGGTGTGAAATGTTAGAACACAAAAAAGAAACATTTTAATAGAATTAACAAACCATACCGCTGAATAAATGTCAAAATATAATAAAACATGTGTTATAATGAACTTACTCCGAATGGAAGGAGTACCTGAAATAATAATAATAGTTAATTTATTTCAGACTCCTTTTTTATAAAAATAGAGGAATAAAAGAAGAAAAGTGAACCCTGTGCTCCACCGGCCCATTGAGGTTCACGGTAAAAAAAATATCGACACCAAGGATCGAAAATATTTAGAGCTTGCAGACTCGCGCATCTTCACTCGCGAGAGCGACCGCTGTACGGACGACGAAGTGCAAGTTAAGAGAGAGTTCACACTTTTGGCCAACTTTTGACGAAAAATCAAAATTTTCCAACTCCTAATTTTTCATATAATAAGATACTTTTATTTAATTAAATGGTACCATTAGATAGTTTAATCCTTTAAATATTGCCTCAATGAAACATATTTTTTAATAATTAATTGTATTTCTTATAATAAATGTTCTCCGAAATTAAGTTTCGACAAGTACGCAAGGAAGCTATTATTCCAAAAGGTATTGCTACTGCTAGAATCAATAAACTTAATTAGAAAAAATACTAAATTACCAGAAACATCCAACATTTATGCCTGAATGGATTACTTTTTTCCTAAAAATTCTATAACTATATTTAATTAATAAAGCAAATATGCCTATTCTATGAAAATCGGCAAGGATTGAACCTGCGACCGTCTCCCTAAAGCCGGGATGGTCTACCACTGAGTCAGTGTCGACAGGCTCGACGTGGTGAAATTCTACCTTACTATATGATATTATAAAATAATAATAATCTTTATTTACTTAAGGTTAAAAAAACACTTGATGGTTGTTGAAGTCACCTTTTAAGCATATAAGAGCTTGTGTCAGAAGACTCAACTCATCTATGACTATGTTTACATTACAATTGATAAGGCCATAACTAAAGATTTTTTTTACATTTTTTTTGTATATAAATTCTAACATGCTATTTACACATTTAAATAAAACAGTTATATGAATGTAAGTAAATGTGAAAGAGTCCAGACGCGCGTTTGCGTGTGTGTGTGTGTGTGTGGGTGTGGGTGGGTTTGTTTATAAAGTGAGTATGAGGTGTGTACAGTTTAGCTATGAAAGCATAACAGAGGCCGATAAACAGACTTTCGAATTTTAAATATTAGTATGGATTGCTATATATTAGTATCGTTGTCTAGCACGTACCCATATATCGAAAGCAAAGCTTTTAGGACTTGACCATTTCGTATAATTTGTGCAGCAATATTAAATAAATTATCTGCTTGTTTACTGTCTTTTATAAAAGAAATGCTGCTGTTTTATAATTTAAAAAACTTGTGCGATTATTGCTGTTGTTTGCTCGGTTTTATTTGCGGTTTGGTACTCAAACAAAAACTCGTCGGTCGTCTATATTCACAAGTCACGACCCAACCTAACCACAATCCTCGATCTTTTCCCCACACATAATGTGAAATGTAAACAGGTCGTAACCAAGTTTTATGGGCCTTAGAATTATAAGACGTTCGCTGCTCCCACGGGCTCCCTTGTAGGCAATAATAAGCTGCTTCTGGGTTAGGAGGCAATCCATTCTTCCTTATTTTACTTAAATTTTATTTGTATGTATTTGGTTTGATGAAAGCTTGGTAGAAAAGTTAAGCGGGTTTTTATAAGAATTCATGTCTAGTATTCATGTTTGAATTATAATTCGCTATTTTTATAATAAATGTTTATGATTCTCTTAACGCACAGAGGGAAACTGTAAACTCATAACTCTTTGTTTGTCCTAACTATGGAAACGATAATTGAATACCTCAGAAAGTTCGTAAAAGCAGAATGAGAATGTAATAAAATCTTAAGTTTATTACTCAGAAAACGTGCTTGTAATAATAAATAGAATGCGTGTTAAAGATGATTTTGATGATAGAGACAGTAGGTGTAGAAGACTACCACTTTTGGCAATCTTAGTACCGTTCCTGCCCACTTGAAACTAGAATCAATGTACAAAAACACATGTTGATAATACTTTTATAACATTTTCACTCTTTTGAACTTAAACAAATTAAATTTATAATGATGTTGTGTACATAATATATTATTTGGGGAAATTCGGCTGAAATAAATACTATATTTTAATCGCAGAAAAGAACTATAAGGTCAATTTACAATCTTAGCCTGAGTTAAAGATTGCTAAACTTAAAGAGACGGTGAGAGGCATCGCTAGTCTAGGCTAACTTTGGTAAAATTCACGTCAAGTACTGACTACTTACACCAATATTGGTCTAATCAGAATGCTTTGCATTGAACGTATGTCAAGAATATTAATTTGTCTTCTTCGATTTTGATTTTCATATTAAACTATTAAAAAAAAACATGTGGCATTAGACCTCGCCACAAGATAGCATAGCGATGGTTGACTCTTTCCATCAGGAGACCCATCTGTTTGTTTACTATCTTATGATATAAAAAAAAAAGATTGTATAGTGGTTACAACTGTTATTTCTATCATACATGCTCTGCTGTTTTGAGCATGTAAAAGAAATAGAAAATAAAGGATAAACCAAATAAATACATAATTTGTATGATGATAGGAAATTAGGAAGACCAAGGCTGCTGAAATGTGACTAAACGGATCAATTATTTTTGAGGGTGGGCCCAAAAGTTTCTTAGAACGATGTATTTGTATGAAATAAAATTAATGGACGTAAAGAAAGCACGGTAAATTATCCTGCATTTGGCACCTGATTCTCGATTTTCTCTCCTACTTTGTAAAGAAATTGGTTCGAATATGTGTTTGTTGGAAGCTGCGCTTCTAGATAAACTTCTTTCATATCTATTATCAGGAAAGCTTTTTCTATTTTAAGAATCTTTTTATTGTCATACTAAAAAAGAAAAACTCCAACATCCATCTTGATCAAGTGTCAAGGTGATACCTATCGTCGCTTGAGGCGGATCCATTCAGTTCGCATCACCAAACTGTCGGATAAATATTTTAGGTGTATTTTCTTTAAAAGTCTTACTATAAGATCCTTTAAAAGGTGGATTAACCTTTTTTGAGAGTTTATTCGCTTTGTAATTCTTATTTTAATTCTATAAGTCTACGAGTAACTAACGCTTCAATTCAAAATACCTGTTACATACATATGATTTTTTTTTGTACACAAAACTCTGACTTTTAATATAAAGTTAATTTACCCTAATAAAGAGGTAAGATTTGTTTGTAATGGATAAGATAAAAAACCACTAAACTGATTTTAAAAAAATATTTTACTAATATAAATCATCAACGCTGATTACCATTACGTATGTTCTTACCCAACGGAGTATAAATGGTGTAATGTTTCTGGGTTACGCGAACAAAGTCGCAGAAACTGCTATTAAATTAATATTATATTAAAATGAAATTTTACCAACCGCTGACGTTGGACAAATAATCTGATTGTAAAAGTATCATCACCCCCATTTAATTGCGGGGTAGGCGTAGTAAACCGACATTTTTGGTTCACTCATCGGTTCGCTAGGATTCGCTGGTCGGTCGGTTGGCGAGCTGAGTGGTGATTGCCATGTTTTATCGATCTGATAACATTTATCGACTATTTTAATGAAATATATTACCGATAACCTGAACCACCGCGTTTACGTGCACATTTTTGAGAAAAATCTCGAAAAAAACTTAATGACAGTTTTTACCGATCCGGGAAGCAATCCCGGGATTTCATGATCTGAGTAGAATAGGTTAACCATTAAACTAGAGTTAGTATATAAATATGAATCCTATATTAAACAATTTTAAAACCCCTGTCACAATATTTCTTTACCTATCACAAGACCTTCAGGCTTAAACTTCAGATTACCTTTAGTTAGTTGTGGGTGCACTGGTTGCACTTCTGCCTATCGTTCCGGGGATACGGGTGTGAAGATACTACAACTGCACCCTGCAGCCCGCTGCATTATAAAAATTTTTGTTAAAAACCAAAGGTGCAACTTATTTTTCCGGGATAAAAGCATTCTGTGTGCTTTTCCAAGTTATCATCTACATGTGTGCCAAATTTCATTTCAATGGTTCAGCCGTTTTGCCTGAATGAGTAACAAACATCCATCTATCCATCTACACAAACTTTCGCATTTATAATATGAGTAGTAGCCGGATTAGCAAAATATATGATAGCAGTGTTAAAAAATGTATAAAATATTTGAAAGAACAGTAAATCATCCCAGTGTTTAATCTATATTAATAAATGCATAAGTTTGGATGTGTGGATAGTTGGATGTTTGTTACTCAATCACGCAAAAACTACTGAACGGATTTGAATGAAATTTGGCACACACGTAAATGATGATCTGGAATAGCATGTAAGCTACTTTTATCCTGGAAAAGTTTGGTGATTCCGCGGGATTCGCTAAAAACTTTTATAATGCAGCGGGCTGCATGCTGCAGTTAGTATTATAAATGCGAAAGTTTGGATGTTTGGATGGATAGTTGTCTGGGTGAATGGATGGAAGTTTATTATTAAGTCACGCAAAAACCACTGGACGGATTTGAATGAATTTTGTCTCACAGATAGATGATGATATGCAATAGCGCATAGGTTTCTTTTCGGAAAAAAATGGTGATCCCTCTGGATTCACCAAAAACTTTTATAGTACAGTGGGCGGGGCTGGGTGGGTTTAATAGTACCAGTTTTATTTATCAACCTCTAATTATATCAACATAATATTATTTCACATCATGATTTATCTTAAAGAAAGTCAGACAATTGTTTGCAAAATTTATTTAAAGGTAATGGTTTTAAAACTATCAGGAATATAATAATACTAGCTGCAGCGTGCAGCCCGCTGCATTACAAGTTTTTGGTGAATCCCGCGGGATCACCTAATTTTTTCGGGATAACATATAGCCTATGTGCTATTCCAGATCATCACCTACCTGTGTGCCAAGTTTCATTCAAATCCGTTCAGTACTTTTTGCGTGATTGAGTAACAAACATTCATCCAAACATCTATCCAAACATCCAAACTTTCGCATTTATAATATTAATATAGATATATTACTGACACACAATACTCATTTTTTTTTAATGTCGTCGACACTTGGAAGAATTGTATTGTTGTTACACAATTGATTTAGCAGTTTCAGCTTATACCTCAATTTCACTTCACGACATATTATTTCCTGTATTTATTTATTATTACATACTAAAGATGCTTAAAAATAAAACCGGTTGAGTGATATACTAAAAATATATATGTTGTGAAGTGAAATGAAAGTATAAGTTAAGCACTTTCACCAATTCTGTTTGACACAAGTTAATTCTGATTATATTAGTTACTTTTGCATTCAGTTTAAATACATTTTGATGTTTCGTTACAAATACAATATCAACACGATATAGTTAGTACTTTAAGTATCTTGAAGCCTCTTCAGCTTAAATTATGAGGCCCGAGCTCGATCCTCGGATCGAATTAAAACGCTTTTGAAGTTATTTCTGAGTTTTTCTCTAAAATCGACATCTTATAAGAAGCTCCGAGTTGTTAATTTTCTGTTACACTCCACACTAAGCCTTGGGTTATTGCAAAACATCTGTCTCTGTGGTCAAGTGTTCCGGTATTAGTGTTGCCCACATGAGGTCCTGGGTTCAATTCCCGGGTTAGGTAATTCAAAAAATGTGTTTTTTTTAGTTTTTTGATAAAAAGAACATTGCCCGGAATTGGATAAGTGCCTGATCGGCGATAGACTTGCTACCATCACGTTGTGGGATTTAATATCTTCATATAGTCGTGGATGCACGGGCTGTACTTATGCCTATCTCTTCGGGGATATGAGCGTGAAGTTACTTCTTCCTTTTTTATTGCAAAATACGAACAACTATCTTTATAAGCTCGGTAAGGTCATATATTATATGCAGTGTTCGGTCTTATTCAGTCATAGACTCGTTTTACCCCGTGTTGGTCCGACCCCGCTCTGAATAATAAACAATTTGCCATTTCGCTAGGCAGTTTACAAAAGGCAAACGATTTGCCAAAATTGTCACTGTCATCGTGACTACTAGGTGGTATAGTTTTAAATCGGCTCGCCCAGATCTGGTACCAATACTTTGTCTATTCCTGCCACATTAATATCAATGCTAATCAAAGTCGTGTTCTAGTTTGGAGGGGGAGGTAGGTAAGATTATGCATGTGGCATGATCGCCCCGCCACATGGATAGCCACTAACCATAGACAACTTTGGTGTCTACAGACGATGGTTTCTTTTTACACCAGGAAAGTCATCTGCTTCTTTGTTATTCTATATTATAAAAAAGTTATTCATAAAGTCAACTGACATATTGGTAATAATGGTTAAGCGGAACGTCAACTGCGGCCCTACCATGAACTCTTATAGCAGGTCAATTTTAGCCGATAATTAAACTGTCCTGCTATTTCGTACCATGAAAGCGTTATCTAACAGGCCAGTCAGTGACCACGTGACCTATGCCGGCGAGCGATCGTTTTACTATTCAAACCAACTTCTGCCCTGCGTTAGCGTACCATGAAGTGTTTTTGTCAGACCGAAATCGATATTTGAACTGCTAATGTGTCATAATATTGCCGGTCAATTGCAGGTGGAAAAAAGTAACTTTTATTGGATTGCTTTGTCTTAAATATATTGTAAACGTAGATATTTTTTATTATTACTGCTATTCCTAGCCCTAGTCCTATTAAGAATTTATACTGTATATATTTTGACATTAACTGTGTTTCAGAAAAATATTGATATTGGTATAAAATATAGTACCTAATTCATTACTTCTATTTAAAATTATTTATTTATTATTTAATATTTACTTACTTTTAAAGCATTTTTTATTTATTTTTAATTTTAGATAAAAAAAAGTATCTTCACGCCCGTATCCCCAAACAGGTAGGCAGAGGTACAACAAGTGTACCCACGATTAGCCAAAGCCTATCGCCACCCGGGCACTTTTTCCAATCCCGGGCAACATTGCTTTTGTCAGAAAACTGAAAAACACATTTTGTTGAATTGTCCGACCCGGGACCTCATGTGATCAACTCCGACACCGGACCACTAGACCACAGAGGAGATACACATAAATTTAGATGTGTGATGAAAATTAACATTTTGAGTGTGCACTTTTATTGAATCCCGTTGCAATATCTTTATGAGTATTTAAAATATCTCATAAAACTTCCAATTGTTCATTGAATATATTGATATCATACGATCGTTTTGCTTCCGACATCAATCACGTTCATGAAATCAATGTGTAATTTTAAGCTTTAAAATAGTCACAAACTATTCCAAAACTCTAATCTCAAAAAATCAAGACGTACTCAAGAAATTTAAAAACCGCGCTCATAACATAAATGTCTTTATTAAACAGTTCAAGGTCATGTGTAATATTCCCAGAGTTGCGTTCTTTAATGGATGCTGCTTAACAAATATTACGTGGTTTACTTTATGTTCCACATATTTTACGTAGACTTTAAATAACTTAAAACTCGATCTCTTTTGCCAATTTGTATTCTTAAATTCAAGATATCTAATTAAAATGCATTAATAATAATAACTTTACACTAAAATTTAAAAATCGGCAAGTTACGTGTTTCTCAACGTTAATTTGATATGTTCTGCCAGAGATAATGTAACCGGCCAGAAGACGACGCATTGCAGCTCAACAAGAATTAGTTCATGGTACGATAGTAAAACCTGACAGGTTAATACTCATAGTTGAACTGCCTGGAACTTGACAAGTATTATAAGAGTTCATGGTAGGCCCTCTGATCCTAATTATTAATATTGCCTTCTACGCATATCACCTACCTTACTTTTTTTTTTATAATTCGCGGGACAAATTACACTTACTGATCTAACTTAATTGTTAGTCAATGATATTAATACATAGAAATACATATATAAATACTAGAATATATATAATAAACACCCAAACCCGGAAACACAAACATTTATGCTCATCACACAAATGCTTGTCCCCGTCGGGGTCGAACCCGAGCCTCGTTGATTGCGTAGTCAGGGTCTCTGACCACTCGACCAACGGGGCGGTCAAAACTTTATTATTAATACTACCTTCCACGCATATCACCTACCGTACTTTATTATTAATATTACCTTCCACGCATATCACCTACCGTACTTTATTATTAATATTACCTTCCACACATACCACCTACCGTACTTAATTAGGTATAATGATGCTTTTCAATGTTCCATACCTAAAGGCTAAACGGAAGGACCCTATTACCAGGACTCTGCTGTACTTCAGTATCTCTGTATGTACACACACAGGCTGTATTTTTGTTACCGCTATAACAACAATACTAAAATCAGAATAAAATATAAATTTAAGGAACTCTCATACAACAGCCGTGATTTTTTGCCGGTTTTTAATAGACGATATAAACATAAATTGTACGTATGTATAGCTAGCGATCAGTACAATCGACGTAATCGATCATATAGCAAAGAAGAATTTCGTCACATCGAGCCTGTTGATATTAGCTCAGTGGTAGAGCGTCCCGGCTTTAGAAAGACGGTCGCAGGAACTATCTGTGCGTGTCGATATTTTCTTTGTTGTTTTTAAAGTTTTCAAGTTTTCCTAAGCATGGGGTGAGTGCTATAACACAAAAAAAATTTTAAAAAAAATTATATAAACATAATATGGAACACTTCGTGCGTGAGTGTAATTCGCATTTGGTTTCATTATACTTATGTACGTATGTAAAACTGACGTTTGTGACTAGCTTAAAAATACATCATATAAATTTCTTTAATTAAGTGTAAATGTTGAATAATCTGATGATATGGTTCATAGAGCTTAAAACATAAAATTTATTACAACAATTACTCTCATTAAAATACCATCCTCCATCACGGGTATGAAATGGGTGGGCCTTAGAGTGAGAACACTCGAACCTTAGAGGGCATATTACCATAGAAGGGGCATTGCAACGACGAGCATTGCTCCTACAGTATATTGATTAAAATTTGTCTGTTTTTTTATCATAATTTACTTGTTTTATGTATTATGTAAAGCCGCTTTATCAGATTACATTTATTTGGTGCTTAGGACTTGTCCTTCTGTTTTTGTCTGTGGCCTGAATAGCAATTAAGAAAGCAAAAATAATTATGTGTTGTAATTTAATTGACCGCCCCGTTATTCGAGTGGATAGCGACCCTGACTACGCAATCGATGGGTCTCAGGTCCAATCCTCGACGGGGATAAGCATTTGTGTGATGAGCATAAATGTTTGTATTTCCGGGTTTGGGTGTTTATTAAATATATCCTAGTATTTATATATGTATTTCTATGTATTACGATCGTTGACTAACACCCATTACACAAGCAAATAATTTGCTTACTTTGGAGTTAGATCAGTAAGTTTAATTTTTCCCGTGAATATTTATTTATTTATGTTTTATTTATTTAATTCAATTTTCTAAGTCCACAACCCAGGATCGAAGCCAAGTATGTATTCATTCAAATTAGTATATATTCATGTATAAGTATTGTTAATATATTTTAATATGTTATAATAATGAAGTTTACGTAGTCTATTATATCATTTACATATTTCGTTAGTATGTGTTATATTGTAATATCTATAATATATGTTCACTAAGTAATTTAAATGTACATTTGCTATATTTATGTGCATCGTCATACCTGTACCTATGGATCTCTGGTAGTCCAAAAATTGACTGGAGAGATTGCATCTAGCATTAAGTCCACCTTTTGTACAACGTAAATAACATGTATAATTAAGTATAATTTAGTAAATGTAATTTCTTTTAAATCATATGGTTAAAAGTAATCAACACCCAAAGACATAATATGTCATTGTAAGTGTCGATTGGGCTATCCCCGAGATCACGAGGCAGTCGGACATTTAAAAGACATAAAAAAACTTAAAAGTAATTATTTAACACTTTATTGTACACAATATGTATATTTTTTAAAATTAGTATAAAATACAAAGGGTGAGCTTATCTCTGAAAAAGATCAGTCTACCAGCAGACCCGAGAAGATATGAAGCAGAAATTTAAGTAGAACACAGTATCTAAGTACGAAATATATTAAAAAATGATTATATAATACTAAAAATTAAAACAAAATAGTTAACCTATGCCTTATAATGGCTTTCAATTTAACATGAGAGAAAATTCTCTTTGAGTGCTTTCTAAAAACATAGGGTGATTCGCTATTACGAATATTAGAGGAGAGAGCATTCCAAGGTTTGCCAGAGTCAAAAGAGAAAGAATAGCAGTAATAATTAGAGATTTGAGAAGGGAATTTTAATATACATCGAACTTAGGATCTACGGTCTGAGTCAAAAGAATATAGAAATATTTCTGAATTATTAACAAATGATGCCTGATTCCTTTAATAAAACTCTATAACTATATCTCGACAAACAAACTATAGATTTCATAGGTCGGAATTTCTTTCCCTAATATGAACATTTTGTGCTTGACGTATATAAATACACTCCTGAACAATATACTCTAAGACACGAATTTTGTTAAATATACCTACTGTCTTTTGCATCGTAGCTGTAATATTATCGCGGGTTTTCAGACTGCTAAGACGTACTCTGACATCACTGCTATTATATTGGTGGGAACTACGGCAGAGATTTACTATTAACAACCGAATAATGGCATTTAAGAAATGGTGTGTCCGTTTATTACGAATTACGATGCTGGCTATGTACTCGACTTCATACGCGTGAAATAATTTCTAAAATAAAAGTAGACTAATACTCCTTGTTACCGTGGTTTAAAAGATAGTCAGTCGGGTTTAAAACTATACAGCTTCCAAATTTCGTTTAAATAGGTTCAGTGGTTTTGGCGTGAAGAAGATACAGACAGATAGACAGACAGACTTACTTTCGCATTTATACTACTAGTATAAGTTTTGTTGATTTGAAAATGTTGTTGCAATATTTCTTACCTTACTAGCTGAGCCCACGACTTCGTCCGCGTCGAAAATTTCGAAATTAAAAGTAGTCTAAGTTACTCCTTATTACATCAGCTATCTGCCAGTGAAAGTCTCATTAAATCGGTTCAGCCGTTTCAGAGATTAGCCGGAACAAACAGACAGACAGACAGACCGACAGACTGACAAAAATTAAAAAAAATGTTAATTTTGGTATTTGTACCGTGTATACATCCATATGCATTTATTTAAAAAAATGGTTATTTATTATTACAAACAGACACTCCAATTTTTATTTATTTGTATAGATAGTAATATATTTGACGGCTCCGTTGGTCGAATGGATAGTTATCCTGACTACGCAATCAACGGGGCTCGGGTTCAATACCAACGGGGACAAACATTTATGTTATGTTTGAACTTCTGTGTTTGGGTGTTTATTATATAAATATCGATATCTATACATGTATTTCTATGTATTGTTAGTATTAATACATGTATTTCTCAAGGTTTTTTTACTCAGCAACGCGTAGAAGTATCAACTTGAAATTTATATTAAATCCCACTCACCCGTGAAGAAATTAAACACATTCACTGCGATCCAAGGGTATAACCAATTATGTTGCATACTTTGTGATTTCAAAAAACGATCAAAACCTGTAGGGTACTTCCCATTGACTTACAATTATGAGCTTTGGTAAGAGCAATAGTTTACAGCACATGTAAATGAAAAAATCCGAAAACCCCAAAATCTTTAGTTGCATCACAGAACATACAAATTTATACGGAAACATCGGAATATCGGTCTAATTTTTAAGAAATCGCAATATTAATTTGAGATTATTATAAGGAAACTTTTTTTAGTATAAGGAGCAGTTAATCTCATGCTTTTAGTCTTCTAAATAATCTGAAATTTTTTAGTAAACTTAATCCAAAAAATTTTTAAATATATTTATTAATTAATTAATTTTATTTTTGTACGATTGCCCTTTTAAGCCTTTAAGGTGTAATGGTTACTTATCATCAGAAGTACTCCCTGGTTGTTTGCTATTCAAGAAATATAAAATACGATTTATAAAATACCTCGTTGGTTGTGTGGTAAGCGACACTAATCACACAATCTATGGGGCTTGGTTTCGATTTGCTACATAGCGAATCAGTTGCGTGGAGAGTACAGACGTTTGTGTTACTGGGTTTGAGTGTCTAATAAATATATTTCAATCTATATCTATATTAATTAATTAATTGATTGATTAATTAATTTAATTTAATTTAATTTAATTTAATTTAATTTAATTTAATTTAATTTAATTTAATTTAATTTAATTTAATTTAATTTAATTTAATTTAATTTAATTTAATTTAATTTAATTTAATTTAATTTAATTTAATTTAATTTAATTTAATTTAATTTAATTTAATTTAATTTAATTTAATTTAATTTAATTTAATTTAATTTAATTTAATTTAATTTAATAATATTATAAATGCGAAAGTTTGGATGTATGGATGGATGTTTGAATGGATGTTTGTTACTCAATCACGCAAAAACTACTGAATGGATTTGAATGAAATTTGGCACACAGGTAGATGGTGACCTGGAATAGCACATAGGCTACTTTTTATCCCGGAAAAATTAAGTGATCCCGCGGAATTTGCCAATAACTTTTATAATGCAGCGGGCTGCACGCTGCAGCTAGTATTTATATAATTCTAGCTACAGCCCGTAGCCCGCCGCATTATGAATGTTGTTCGTAAATCTCACTGGAAAAACTTATTCTTTCCTATTGCTATTCCAGGTCATCATCTGTCTGTGTATTAAATTTCATCTAAACATGTGAAGGCGTTTTCGTGTGATTTAGGAACAAATATACAATCATCCCAACTTTCGCATTTATAATATTAGTATATATACATTTCTATGATACTAATAGCATTATTGACACAGAAAAGAACACCCACGGATTAAATGAATACGCCTTGCAAGACAATTTCTTAGATTAACAATGTAGCTTCGATTTACGCACAGAACGATAGAGTTAGACTACTTACCGAGAAAATAAAATTACTTCAAGAATAATTTTTGAACATGTCATCTCATTCGGTATGATAAAACCGTTTTACGGTTTATTTCTAATTCTACACGATATAATGTATCTACAAATGAATGACTTTTTTGACAGTAATAGGAGCGTTTGTTTATGTGCGCGGTGACACGTTTCCTTTCCAATGGCGTGTCTATTAGTATTCATGTGTTCTGTGACAACACCCATACCACAAGCAAATAATTTGCTTTTCTATTGATTAGATATTTCGTCGCAGATTCGTCCAATTCGATGTAATTTAATCAGTGATATATTAATTTATTTACAAAGTAACTTCACGCCCGTATCCCCTCTGAAGTGGTAGGCAGAGGTACAACCAGTACACCCATGATTAGCCGAAGATAGTTAGTCCCCCAATGTGATAGGTGGTCAGCCTATCGTCAACCGGGCACTTATCCAATCCCAGGTTATGTTGTTCATATCAGAAAACTGAAAAAAACATTTTTGAACTGCCCGACTCCGGAAACGAACTCTCGACCTCATGTGGTCAACACCGACACCGGACCACTAGACCACAGAGACGCTTACTCTACATTCTACTCCACATACTCTACAAATCCTCCCACGTGTTGGTCTACATACTCTAAAAATTTACCCCCCTGTTGGTTCGGGCTCCATTGAAGAATAGGCCAGCTTCCGTTCTGCCAGGCAGATCGTAAAAGGCAACCGATTGACTATGCGAGATTCTACCATGGTGACTACTAGGTGGTAGAGTTCTGCATTGTCTCGCCCGGATATATCAAACAACCATACTGCTATACATGTTCCTGCCGCAATGACGTCAGTGCTTGTCATTGTTCTGTTCTGTAACTGGTAACTTATGCACGTAATATGCCTCGCCACCAGACATCAATGCACCATTAACATTTTTGGTTTCTATGCGCGATGGTTGACTCTTTCCATCAGGAGACACATTTGCTATCTTATATAAAAAAACATAGGTACAAGTAAGATTTTATTCATTTATAAATTCTAATTACTATGTTAACCTGTTTGATCGTCAATTGAATTGAAATAATTTATATTAGATTCCGAAATGTTTGCTGAACTGAAAACAGTTTGCTGAACTAATCGTGTGCAAGGCTCACGCATGATTGTATTTTCAACCTATAAAAAAAACGGAGGTTATCAGTTTTTTTATATATCACTGAACAAATTGAACATTGATCTGACCCCAAAAGTAAGCAAATTATATGCTTGTGTTATGGGTGTCAGTCAACGATACTAATACATAGAAATACATATATAAATACTCTAATATATTTTTTTACCTGCATGTACTCTAATATAGTTTGACCCATATTTGTTATAATACTAGCTAATATTATAAAAGTTCTTTGGCGAATACCGCGGCAACAATTCATTTTTCTGGGATAAAACCTATGTGCTAAATAGTCATCTACCTGTATGCTAAATTTCATTCAATTTTTTTGCGTGATTGAGTAACAAACATCCATCCAAACATCCAAATTTTGACATCCATACTAATATTATAAATGCGAAAGTAACTCTGTCTGTCTGTCTGTCTGTCTGTCTGTCTGTCTGTCTGTCTGTCTGTCTGTCTGTCTGTCTGTCTGTCTGTTACGCTTTCACGCTTAAACCACTGGACCGATTTTGATGAAATTTGGCATAAACATAGATAAGACGTCGAGAACGGACATAGGCTACTTTTTACCGCGGGAAAATATTTCGTTCCCACAGGAAATAAAATTAATCGAAAGAAAGCAGAGCATAAAGCGTAACGTAGAGCACATTAACTAGATGTCGCTGCACGAAAATACATCGCGCTAACGTATTGAAACACATATACATGTAATAAAATCGTTGAATTTATAATTATCTTTATTATGATATAATATGATATGATACGAGTAATTTAACGATTGTTTGTTCATTGAATGGGCTAAATGCTAATTCCTGGAACTACAAGTCGGATTGAAAAAAATTTCATGTGTATGATTAATGATAGCTACATTCATGAGGATTACGTTTCAATTATTCTTAGCGTAGTTAAAATATCGATATTTGTAAAATAAGTCGCGCTAACGTATTGAAACACATATACATGTAATTAAATCGTTAAGTTTAGAATCACTCTATTATGATACTAGCTGTGCCCGCGACTTCGTTCGCGTGGAATAAATTCTAAAATAAAAACCCGCATAGTTCCCGGGACCCGGTCCCGTGGGATTTCCGGGATAAGAACTATCCTATGTCCTTTCTTGGGTTTCAAACTTTATTTGTACCAAATTTTATCCAAAGCGGTTCAGTGGTTGGCCGTGAAAGCGTAACAGACAGAGTTACTTTCGCATTTATAATATTAGTACGGATGATATGATATGATACGAGTATTTTAACGTTTGTTTGTTCATTGAATGCGCTAAATGCTAATTCCTGGAACTACAAGTTGGATTGAAAAAAAATTTATGTGTATGTTTAATGATAGCTACATTCATGAGGATTACGTTACAATTATTCTTAGCGTAGTTAAAATATCGATATTTGTAAAATAAGTCGGAAGAAAAAGCAGTATCGAACGGCTGTATCCGCGTGCGCTTGCTGGCGTAATGCTTAAGTACACGTAAGTCAATGTGCTACAAATATATTGGTTTTTAGTAGATGCAAGTCCGCGACACTATATATCTATCTCTTATAACAACAACACAATAAGGAATTTTGAGTCGAAAAATTATAGAAAATTAATAGGTGAATTTTAATCCTTATCATATTAATCCTTACTAACGAAAAGTACTTCATCAACACGAAGATCTTAGGAAGACAAACTTTGGCTCTTATACCACGTTATTTAGATGCATAGTTTAAAAAAAATGTAAAACGAAAATAACTCAACATACCTAGGTACTATCTAGGTATTAACCGAAAGGCTGTGTGCAGTGTGCACGATGCGGCGCACTACTCTGACCGCCGAACGAGAACCGAACATTGCCGAGAAGAGCCGAACTGTGAGAGCGTTGGCTTTACTATACTTTTTAAGGTTCCATACTCAAAGTTTAAAACGGGACCCCATTACTAAGACACCACTGTCCGTCCGTGCGTTCGTATGTCTATCTATCTGTCCGTCACTAGGCTGTATCTCATGAACCATGATAGTTGAAATTTTCACACATGATGTAGGTATTTATGTTGCCACTATAATAACTAAACTAAACTAAAAAAAGAATAAAATAAATATTTAAGAGTGACCACCATACAACAAACGTGTTTTTTTGCATAAACTCACTTTCGCATTTGCATAAAATCATTTTAAAAATAAATAATTAAAATAAAATGAATATTAAGAAGACTCCCATTCAACAAACGTGATTGTTTGCCGTTTTTTTTTATAGATTATGGTACGGAACCCTTGAGGCGCGAGTTCGACTCGCAATTGGCCGGTTTTTTTAAGGTACATGAATGGAATCATATACATTTAACCTCTGTGGCCCGCGCGGAGTAGACATGTGACCGGCTCCTTTCGCAATAGACTTCTTTGATACGGAACGTTGGATTTTCCTTCTTGGAAAAAATTCACTTTACTTTGTAGTAGTTGAATATTCGATCTATTTTGTGTATTTTACGGTGTTGTTGAGGGATACATGATCGTTCGCTTTGGCCTGATATGTGTCTAATTCGTTAGTAAGTAGGTGTAAGTACTGTATTTGTAGAGCTACTTAATAAGGATTTGTAGTTATTATATTATTAAATCTTGCTTTAAATCTTCCCCATTGTGGAAAACTGTTTAATTTTTGAAGCTGTAGGTATACCAACATGAGCAATCATTTAGGTAGAAGAAGCAGAAATTTTCCAAACAAGATCATATTGATTGGTTAGTGGTTACTTAGGGGAAAGTTCCTGAATCAGGCTACAAAAAAATTTTACATAGATAAAGACCTTCGTGAAATCGTAACCAACATTAAAGACTTGATATTTAAAGTGTACCCGGAATTCGGATATGATAGATTTACCAAAAAAAAATCAATTGTGTGTAAGGGCAATTTTATCTGCAAGAAATGCAAGCGTTGACGCTTATACAAATAAATAAAATTGGGGTGTCTGTTTGTAATATTAAAATAACCGTTTTTACTAAATGCATATGGATGTATACACGGTACGTATACCAAAATAACATTGTTTAGAATTTTTGTCTGTCTGTTTGTTCCGGTTAATCTCTGGAACGACTGGACCGATTTTGACGGGACTTTCACAGGAAGATAGCTGATATGATAGCGAGTACCTTAGGCTATTTTTTTTTAAATTTTTCCACGCGGACGAAGTCGTGGGCTCAGCTAGTTTATAATATTCACACAGAATTTTGGAATTGATATTTGAGTATGATGATCTATTTAGGAATATTAGCACGTGTAATAAGTTTCATAGTTGTTTGTATGTTTGTCCATCAATGTAGTGTGTATTTTATATTTGTACTTGTGTTATGCTTACATATATAACTATAGCTCGTAAGTCTTATGTCAGCGTTTTAGACTAATTAATATATATACCCAATATTGAGTGCATTAATAGAGTATAGTTTGTACCGTGATGACGACAATATAAGTATGTAATCAAGACTACTATTCATTTCGCCAATCCTAGTACCATCTACCATCGGACCAAATTTTTGGTAACTAAAAGCTATACCGAGATATTTTTTTTCGATTCTAATCAAGTATATTCCAACTCAGGCAACAGCCTAAGTTTTAACCTAAGCCTAAGTTTAAGCCGAAGTTTTAAAAAGTTTTTCGGTTATGTAGTTGTAGAAATATGGGTATCATTGATAAATATTTGAATTCGGTTTATTTTCAATTTCTTTACAAAACAATTGAAGATTCAGTGAATCGTTAATACTGTTAATATTATCGCTGACGTACGATTATAATATATTGTAATGTGAAATTGTCAACTCGATAAAAAAGCTCTCGCGAACGACGGGACGCATCGTTTTTCTCAGTTCACTTCACTGGGTCCACAAAAAATATGGAGCTAACTTACTGCTATATATTTTTTGTTTGAAGTATTTTACGAGGTATATGTTTTCGCGATACGTCCTTAAGGCTTCCGGTGACAAGCGTTTATCCAGTGCTCTTATCCTGTATTGCGGATAAACTAAATCCTTTTCTTATAATGTTTTTTTTTGTATTATAGGATAAAAATAGCGACAGAAAAAGACGACTATAACTTACACATACACGCTTCTAGTGGTGCAATTACAGCAATCAGGTTTAAGGCGATAGGTAATGCCAAACTACGAAATAGACTCCTATTTGAAAGCCTACTACTGCTAATCGGTTGGTCCAATAATTAAAAAGAAATATGTATTATACGTATAATATAATTAAGTTTGAATTGTAAGTTCGTTTTTTCAAATTTTATTGTTATTTTTGACGAAAAAAATCGAATATCTTACTTATTTTTACGCAATAATTTGCTTATAACTTTCAAACTACTGTAACGATTTTGATTATTTTTTCTTTTTATTACAGACAATTTATTGCTTTATAAAATTTAAGTTCAAAATTTTACAAAATCATTATAGTGTGCTATTAAATCAATAAAAACCTTATTATTTAATTCGCGGACAGCGCTCGCATCGAAAGTCAGTCTCCCGGTAGCGTTCATACGGGGAGGCTGAGTCGCATGTTAGCGTGCTCCGCTCTCCATATTCGAGTCAAAGAGTAATAGTACAGATAGAACCTTTGGCACAATAGTGAGGTTGTGCCGTTTGGAAATTGAACATTTCGTTTACGCTTGGATGTTTTTTATAGTAGATAATGAGCTTGGACCGAGAAGGTTGTTTTTTTACAGATGTTCTTATGATATAGACAAGGAATAAGAAAGAATTTCTTTAATTCATTCTTTAAATCATCCCTTAAGATGGTGAAATAGGGGGTGAAAGTTTGTATGAAACTCTGTCATTTTTGAGTTGTAATTAAGGATATGCCGTAATTAAATTATCCTTTAACTGAAAAAAAATTAAATACAAATTTAACATATTTTGAATTCTAGCCCATAGAGAGTTAAAAAGAGGCTTTAAAGTTTGTATCAAAAATGAATTGTTTATTTATTGCATTGCTATAAAATCTAAATTATTTTAGTTTAGTATTTATGATTTTTAATACAATTAAAAAGTACGAATTTTCGGATTTTTTAAGTACTTCAATCGAAGTTGAAGAAATATGCACGTAATGTTCGAAGATTCATCCATTAAAGGAGTAAAAGTGTGTGTTACAATTTATATGAAAAATCA
Source organism: Apodemia mormo (assembly GCA_036924255.1). Lineage (NCBI taxonomy): Eukaryota > Metazoa > Arthropoda > Insecta > Lepidoptera > Riodinidae > Apodemia > Apodemia mormo. The sequence goes on along the minus strand of JAUPFN010000009.1, from coordinate 1,371,501 downwards.
AACGTTTATGGTCAAAAAAACTTGATATTCGGTACTTATGTTCTTCAACACAATTTAAGAATTATATATTTGGGGATTTTTTTAAATTTCATTCCTTAAATGTTAAAAAAAGCATTGATGTTTGTATAAAAAATAGATTGTTTATTGTAGAATATTGTAGAAATTATTTAAAACTTAGTATTTATGATTTTTAATACAATTAAATTAAGTATTTATGATTTTTAATACAATTAAATGAATACGAGTTTAAGGTTTTCAAATGTCATCTCTTCAAAGGATGAAAAGGTGGTAAAGTTTGTAGAAAAAATAAAATATGTTTTATCAAAATCTCTTCAAATTTATTAGTCATGTTCTTTAATTCAATTAAATAAACGTGCATGTAAAGATGCTGTGAGTTTTATCTCTTAAAGAGGTAAAAGAGGGTATTAAAGGGGCTGAAAGCTAGTACTTTATAAATAGTTTTGTTTGCGAGTAGACGCTGAATAATATTTTGAGACTATTCATGTACTTACCACCGTTTACGCTTGAATGTTTTATTAGCTATAGATAGATAAGTATTTTGTCAATATTTTGTATAAATGTACAAAAATAAAAAAAAAACATATAAACAACGAAGATAATTCAAGCAAGCGAATCAAAAAAAAAATCAAAAAAAAATCAAAAAATCTTTATTCATAAACTGGTTTACATAAAAACATGCGAGTCGATCGGTGTCTCCTTTTAAGTACATTTGCACTTGTGTTAGGAGGCACCGCTCTTCCGTTACAAAAGGTTGTTATCTATTTTAAGGCTATCGATACACTGGGAAAAATATTGTTTTATCTAAAATTTGGAAACATGAATTTATCAGTCATGTATGTGAGTGTGTATGTGTGTGTGTATGTGTGTGTATGTGTGTGTGTTTATGTGTATGTTTGTGTGTGTGTATGTGTGTGTGTATGTATGTGTGAGTGCATATTTTTGTGCCGTATCTCGCTTTTTAATATTTTAGACTATTATATACAATCTATTACATATATAAAAAAAAATTAAGAACAAGTATGCCATTTTCTTGCATAATCCTTCCAAGTCGTCATAACTTTGTGTCTTAAGCCAGGATGCTACTGTTATCTTACAGTTATAATAGGTCATGGGATAAATATTCAATTTTTTGTTGATGCTATTATACAGACTTGCCGATTGGCTATGTAGCTGTCTCGCGGCGAAGACAGTTTTTGTTTTTACTATTTTAGCTACGTTATGCTTCCTCCGCCTGTCTAGATTCCTGGAATCGTACACTAATGTTTTATGTAGTCTAAGAACCACGTTAAGTACATAAAGTTGTCTTACTGTGAGAAGGTCGCATGATTTGTACAGACTTGCAGTAGGGAACTTATATGGTTTAAAAGTCATTACTTTAAGCAAGGATCTTTGTGTTCTTTCTAATTCCAGGAATCTAGTTTTTTGCAGCACCTCCCCAAACTGTGAATAAAAAGAAAAACTCTAAAGAAAAAAAAACTGTTACTATTTGAAGGTAGTAAGGACTTCGCAACAAAAATAAATAAATTAAATATATTATACATACAAATAGTCTAAATAAACCAACTTATTTAGTAGTTTCCTCTATAAACATTAAATCAAATTATATATCTACTTTTTTCTTACGAGATTTTGAAACAAAAACTAAGAAGCTAGTTAGTTTTAAAATATTATTCAAGAGATTACATTTTACAAAATCAAATTTTGAAAGGTTTTGTTAAATATTAATTGTTGATTGTATGTATTAAAATAAAGTGCTACACGGGATGTATTATATATTACAAAACTTTCAAAAAAATAGGATTTGAACTGTTATTATTGTGTAAATTTTTATATGATTTTTTGTCGATTTTCGATATATTTTTTTTCTTTAGATATTTATCTTTTTTCTAAAATGAATGTATATGTAATCGATAAATGAGCGATTACTGGTTATTGGTTTTGAGTTTGACAACATTCAGTCGATTATCATCATAAAAGTTCATATAGGTGAACAAAAATGTTAAAACGTAGGTATCTGCATCCACTGTAAATACTCTTTGACTTTGAGACATGCCAGCGCGTGAAATAGTATTTGCGCTGCTCCTGTTAGAAACTCAAGGTCGTTCGCAGCTGTAATCGCCTTAACCAGATTGTGAAAGTCTCATTTTTCAGCATTTTTTTACGTTTACCATATCCTGCGTTTTAACGTTTACCATATACGCTGTATCCTACTGGAAAAAGAGGGAAACTGGATGTATTTTCCTACAACTCCTATATACTTCTAATTACCTTTGTTGTCCCAAGACAACTGAGCTATTATATTATTATTATATACTAATACAACAAGTCTAATTATTGTACAGTGTAGTACATTTATAAAACAGAACAAGGGTTTGTATTCAGAAAGTCAACTCAATTAGAAACAAATTGTTATTCTACTGGCGTAGTAGAGTAAATCATATAATAATGGACAAACAAGTTATCTCTGAGAAACTCGTCCCCGATGTAATAGATCCCTCATGGCAACCCCTAAAAGGGTGAGACGATATAAGGAGTGTTATGTAATGCAACCCGACCCGAGCTGTCTTGACCTGAGAAATTTTGGATATATTCTTTTGAGATAAATGGGCGGACAAGATGGTTTTCATAGTGTCATCAACATTTTTAAATCTGATTAACTCTTGAATTTTTTTTTCTTGAATGATATATTTTTCTTGAATGATTTAATAAGGGAAAAACTAATTTATTTATTTTTTATTTCATATATTACGATAGCACAAAAGCTAGATAGTTCTCCTAATGTAAACAGCATAACATAGCCTCTAGACACTAAAGATGTTAATGATGCGTTGCGATCATATAGAGGGTAGAAATGCCACATCCATAAGTTTACTGGCTACCTTACCCTTTAAACCATAATATGAAAGCGAAAAGCACTAAGGCTATTGCGCCAGGAATAGGTAAGGTGGTGGTACCAAATACATGGACAAAACGTTGCAAAACTCTACCACCAGTAGTCGCGGTGGTACTCTTACAAACTACTTGGTAGAATGACGGATAGTCTATTCTTCAAAGAAGCCCTGACCAACTCGGGGGAAAATTAATCAAAATGTTGTGAGACGGTATAGAACATTATATCCTTCTCTCGCCTTTTACGAGATGGCTAATAGTAAGACAGTCGATCTATTCTACAAACAGTGGTTTCGTTAACACGAGGAAAGCTTATATAGAGTGCCTGAGACGGTATACACTTAATAGATACAGCCATTTGTTTGTAGACAGTCTGAAATATTTATTCAGACCGTACACAAACAAATTAATAAAGAAACTCGATGGTTTAGACCACATACCACAGAAACACTAATAAATACGCCATTGGGAAGGAAACGTGTCGCCGCGTATATGAACAAACGCTACTGTCAAAAATTTCATACTTTTGTAGGTAGGTCATATTGTGAAAAAATAATATCATACCGCTTGAGATGACAAGTTTTATAAACTAAACTATTTTGTTTCACTGGTAAGTAGTATAACTCTATATTACTGTATATAATTGCAAGCTACGCTGACAAATTATGAAATTGTCTTGAAAGGCGTATCCATTTAATAAGTGGTTTACATACAGGATGATTTTGCAGATTTCATAAGTTGTACACGTAATTTATTGTTATAATTTCTTTACTAAACTTTGCCATTTTGTTGTAATTTATGCGTAAACTATCATTAAAATTGTAATTTTTTTGTTTAAAATCTAGTACTACGCCGGCCAAAACAATGTCATAGTAAATGATCACGTATCATGCATGACGTAATAGCACTTAAAGTTAGTAAGCAAATATTGTAAAGTATCTTTCATGTCTTATATGATATAACAATGAATTAGTTCTTTCATATATATTTTTTATTTTGAGTAAAAATAATTATTTTAGTATTATTTATTTGGTTTAATGACCACTTTAACCACCATGTATAATACAATAAATAAAACTTGTTACTTCTTAAACTAGGTATCTTATTTGATCTCCGCATATAATCGTAGATAGATATAATGTTAGAAAATTAGGACTACAATTTTTTTCTATTTGTTTCTTTAAATTTTCAACAGCCCTTAGATAAACTCACATATGTTTCAGCTGCTCTATAAACTCACGACGTAAACCGTAGTTTTATAGTCCTACTAAAATAAAGTACTCTACACACTCTTTTCTTTATGGCACATGTAATTATTATAATCGTTACCATAACAGTGCAGATCCTTTTGGTTTTTCTATTGAAATTTACAGGACCATAAGATAAATTGTATTTTGTAAATTATAAGAAAAACAAGACAAGCCCGCTGCGTTTCTTCCGCCGGATCTTCTGTTTTAGTTATTTTCTCTGCCTACTCCGTAAGGAATCTGGCATGAAGATATGTATGTAACATAAGACAAATAAAAGCAGATATTACGTAATTAATTTTTTTTTGCCACGATACACAATTTCAATTACTTTTTGTTTCATTTTATTCAAATTTATTACATACTAGCTGACCTGGCAAACGTTGTTTTGTCATACAAATTACTTGTATTAAATATTTTGATGCGGTACTTAAGAGTGAGGGGGAGATTAATTGAGATAAAATCTATCCTATTTGTTATGTTGGACCAAACAGTAGATATGTGCAAAATTTCATTGAAATTGGTTAGGTAGACTAGGAATCCAAAGCGGAAAAACAATGTAACACGTAATTTATATATATTCCTCCAAAACCATGCAAAATCCTATATATATAACATATATGTTTCTAGGGGCACGATGCCCAATCAGGTGCTCGCCTTTAGATCACAGGATTCAAGTCGTCGAAATGAATGGTGTAGTGAACACATAACATGGGGCCCAGGAGCAATGGGATTTTATTTTGCGATGTTATGTTAGTGTGACTTATGTATGTGGCATTGCATCTTGCCACACGGATAGCAAAGCACTATTTACATCTTTGGTGTCTATAGGTGATCAATCAAATATCTCATACCATATCCCAATATTCTTCATTGGAATAATTATGTCGTTATTAGGTGTATATGTATATATATATATATATATATATATATATATATATATATATATATATATATATATATATATATATATATATATATATATATATATATATATATATATATATATATATATACATATTATATAATCATATGTCTAATCTGCACTCCGGAGATAAGCTAAGCTGCGGCTCAAACGAGAACGAAAACAACAAAGGAAATGTAAATCTAGTTCCTCTTTACACAGACGCGTTTGAATATTTTTAATCTATTTCTAAAAGACACATATTTTTAGAATTGTACAGTAAACTCAGTGTCCGCTTATCATAGATATTTTATTCAACATTATAAATCAAACTTCTAGCAAGAATATCGAAATTGTGCTTGAATTAATATCTACAGAGAATAATTATTGTTATAAAAAACCGTTACAACACCTACATTCCTCACTTATGTTTTGGATACTTATATCCTTATTATAAGAGATGATATTTTTATGTTATGGCATTACTCACATCCCGTTGTGTCGCATAAGAGTTTTTACTGTAAAAAGACTTCCATGATTTGCGTTCTGAATTGGTGCTAGCAATATATTAGAAAGAACCTGAAACCTGACGGGACATGTTTTAATCAAAAGATCGTTTTATTTCCCTCAAAACTTGCTTTGATGTTTTAAGAAACATAATGTTTCAACTTTACTTTAAAATTACATTATAAGAATTTCCACAAGTGAAACACTATCAAAACACGAAACTGTTATGAATTTGAGTAAACTAAATTAATGGGAGTATTTTGAGGAAATTATCCTCGAAATACAAGAATGTAAAAAATACAAGGATGTATACAAATAACTCCATTCTAGTATTACACATACACAATACATATTGATATTTACTTATTTGCTATTTAATTTTAATAGTAAGTACGAGATATTTAAATTTCTTTTGCCCCATAGAATGAATAAAATAATGCGCATAATATTATAAATGTGAAAGTCTACCTGACTGTCTATTTATTACGTTTTTATGGCTTAACCACATACCTAATTTTATTTAAATTTTGCAAGAAGATAGTTGAAGATTCGGGGTCAAATAAATGATTTAAAAAAAAAAACTATACAATATGATAAAAGTTTGTGAAAAAGTATATATTTAAGACATGTTACCCGCTCTCGGGTGAAGTTATGCGGTACAGATACATTTCTAAGTTAATTGTGACTGCCTCGTGGTCTAGGAGATAGCCTATTTGGGTCAGATCATGAGGTCCTGGATTAATTCCTGTGTAGGGATTTTGCCCTTTTATGTTAATGAGGTTTTTTTTCTCGAATACCTAAAATCTCAGAAGCACCTCGAGTTTGGTGGATAATGTGCCTCGGAGGAGCAAGTATAACCGTCGGTTCCGATTATCGCTAGAAACAGTCGACAATGGTTATCAGATCGGTAACTTATGGCGGTGGGGATTACTACTCATCTCACCAATCGACAAACCAGTGAACCGTGGTAAACCGCAAAGTCTATAAGCGTTTGGTTTACTCTGCCTACCTCGTAAGTGGACCAGGTATAATGAATTTTAAATTGTAAATAAAATTTGCAAAAGAATTGATTTTTATATCATGCGTTATGTTGTGTATGTAATGTTTAATAAAATAAATTGAAAAGAGCAACAAAGAGCTTACATGCTTGCATGCATGATATATTCTTCATAGAGTCGGCTTGCCGAATAGATGCTAACTTTATTGTTGCAAAGTTTTTAAACGCTTCGTAATACGTTTACATGGATCTTACCTCATAATAAAAAATGAGAAGAAGTTGGAGAAGCTTATGGAATTCCAGAACGAATGCTGGACTCTAAATAAACTGCTATTAAAAAATCCTTTTACACTAAACACTACAAAGATTCGTACATACAATAAGACATTCGTTTTGAAGATGTAGTTCTAAAGAGCGTAGATAAATTTGAAAATCTAAGACGCAAATTAACGCGCGCAAATAAATACTAATTATATATTAAGTCCCTAGGGTGTAGTACAAGATTGCGCAGTTTCAAAGTGTAGGATTCTTAGAATGAAAATGAAAATCAGAATAATATACTAGACAGTAATTAAAGCAATTATAATGTATGACTGTGAAGTATGGAATTGGAAGGAATCAAGGGAAGAGAAATAACGTTGATTATATTCCCGACGGGGAATATTATAAACATTATGTCTATCAGATTAATGCTTGTTTCATTTATGTGATGAACATAAATGTTTGTATTTCTGGTATTGGCCGTATATTAAACATTATGTTCAGTATTTATTTATGTATTTCTATGTATTAGTGTCGTTGACTATCATCCATATCACTAGCAAATAATTTGTTCACTTTAGGGTTAGATCTATTTGTGTTATTTGTATAACGATATTAATTTATTTATACATATCTTAACGCTAAATTCCTTATGCGGTAGGTAGAAAAACAGCATGCCATATGGTACGATCTTTATAGATTTGTAAAGACAAATCTATTTATTACTCTCTTTATACAGACAAGCCGGTTTCTGAACTCTTTACCATCTTCGGACAGCGCCTAATCAATCTGACTATGGTATGTCATCTTCATCGTCTCCTACATCCTTTCATATTCGCATCGTATATTTGTTTTGTTAACCTTTTATCTGCTTTTATTTCTACGTGTCCGAAACACTAGAGCATGCTCTTTCTCATTTTTATACCGACACTTTCTTTAAGGCCTATTTATTTATAATCATTATTTGGTATAATGTCTAAACGCTAATAATGGGTTGAATTTATAAATATATAAACGCTAATAATGGGTTGAGTTTATAAATAATATTAATAAGCGGTAGAAGCTATACCATTGATATATCGTTGGGAACCACCCATTTCGGTAACCAACAAACTAGTGAATCATGATAAACCGGAACATATATTAATAACCGTTTTACTCTATTTATTTTGCAATAATACCGACGCAGTCATTTGTATTTATCAACTGACTTTCAAATTTTTTTTTGATTTCCTCGTGTTGGTATGTCCCTTTGACTATCTGCCGTTCTGCCAGGCATTTCCTAAAAGGCGAACAATTGGTTATACTTATCACTACCATCGTGACCTAGTGTATGTAGGTACTACCGCCGCCTTACCTAATCCTGACGCAATAGCATCAGTGCTTGTCACTGTCGTACTTCACTTTGGAGGTAAGGTAGCCAGTAGACTTATGCATGTAGTATTACCATCCTGTCACACGGATAGGAATGTACGATTAAAATCTTTGGTGTCTATTCTCGTTGGTTTCTCTTTTCATTCTCAGAATTATCTGCTTACTTGCTATCTACATATGAAAGAAATATATGGTTGTTAGTTCGTTACTCGGTCATTTATGAATCGATTTTGATTTTTTTTTCATTTGGGAGGACATACTATTCGTTTGCTATCACTTAAATTTGGTGAAGATCTTATGCAGGATTCCAAAGGTACTGGAAATTGGAATTAAATTGTTGTGGTCTCACTGCGTTTAAATTATTTTTAATAAACTTTCATACCATATTTCAGTCCCTCAAGGGTTGATTTTTGTAAAATATTAGCCTATGTTTGACCTCGGATCTTCAACTGTCTTCGTGTCACATTTCATTAAAATCTGTTTAGTGGTTTAGGCGTGTAAACGTAACAGGCAAATAAACTTTCGCATTTTAATATTAGTATAGATTTAGCAGTTTACCCACACGATAAGCTTAAATGCACATATAATATTATTTGTTAAACTTAAAAAATATTAAGTATCTTAAGTATCTTATAATTTCTTTAACTTCAATTTAAAAAAAACTAAAACTTACCAACAGAGTCCGTACATCTGAAAAGCACTGTGATTCCCAAACAAATAAAAATACGTAATTGTAGACACATCATCACTAATTTACACCACACTTAAAAAGTCACTACATAATTTATGTCAGAGATTTTAGGTATAGTTTAAAGTTTCACAAAAGGTTTTCGAGACTAAAAATTCAAAATGGCGGACGATATCCCGACTCGCGTTCCATTCGCAACTGTCGGGAAGTTGGACGGTCCAAGGAGCGGTCCTAACGCGCATGCGCGAGTCTCAACTTGTAATAAGAAAATTTCTTCCTTAACGGCATTTATGGCATTTTCCGTGTGATTGACGCTTGTCCCCAAGTTTTTATAGTTTTTGACCGTTTTATTTAACCATATAGTTGTTTTCTAAAATTGGTCTTTCGGTTCTTAGTTGTTGTATTTTAATAATATATATTTTTTATGTTATAATATTTTTTATAAGTTTTTCTTGGCTTATCATAGTTTGAATTCGATTCAATTCCTTTTATTATTAGTCTTCAAAAACATTACTACTGCGAGTTTTTGCGTTATAAAAGCTATTTATATGCTACATTATTTGTTTTTTTTTTGTGTCAAATTCAAATATTTTGTCTTTTTTTCCCCGAGGAGGGGGAAATCCTTCATGGACACCTAAGTGGTAGTGCTGGATACGTACCGACTAAAACCCCCTTCTCTCTTCCAACCACGAGTGTACCTGTCGTGTGACCTAAAGCACTCGTAATTCTATGCCTTATTTTCCGTTTCTTGATTTGGTACTCCTTTCTTTTTCCTTCATAATTTTTTCCATAAATCCTGCAATAATATCCCAATTCTGGCTGTTTACTACTATGATGCTAATAAGATTTTGTCTACTTCCCATTCATCTCTAATATTTAAGTAATATAGCTTGTAAATATTTACAATTTTTCGAAGACATTATAGCAGTGTGTAACATCCCTGATAATATTGTAATAAGCGAAACCGGTTGGGTGTTTAAAATAATATAAAATAGAAGTGAATTTGAAGTGCAAGTGAGTTTATTTGTAATACCTATTTTAAAATGTAGTTTCACCAAGTGCCGAAGATGGAAATTATCCCATTTATAATCTATAATTTCCATCATCGGTACTTGTCGAAATTTCGTTATTGTTACACACAATTAACAATGAACTTGTACTTATTACAGTTCTTAATTTCCACTACACAATATAATAAATAAATAAATAAATATTAACGGGACCACAGAACCTTATACTCTCTACGAGAGCACGGGACAAATTACACTTACTGATCTAACCCCAATCTTTACTTTGGTAAGTAAATTATTTTGGTTGTGGGTGTTAGTCAACGATAATAATACATAGAAATACATATATTTAAATACTTTTAAAAACCCAGAAATACAAACATTTATGCTCATCACAAAAATACTTGTCCCCGTTGGGGATCGAACCCGGGCCCCGTCGATTGCGTAGTCTACGCTAACAACTCGACCAACGGGGCGGTCAAATATAATATATCTATACTAATATTATAAAATTGTAGAGTTTGTGTGTTTGTTTGTTTGTTTGGTTGTACGCGGTAATCTCTAAAACTACTGAATCGATTTGAATAATTCTTTTTGAGTTGAATAGCCTGTTTATCGAGGAAGGTTATAGGCTTATTATAACATCACGTTACGACTAACAGAATCAAAGTATCAACGAAAAATGTGGTCTAAACGGTTTTTTCTTATCGAGAGCTTTCCTGGCGTGCGCCGCGTTAACGGTTAAGGTTACGCAAAAATCATGCATGATTGAATTGTTCGTCTTAAAAAGTTGTAAAAAAAGTCCGCGATAGTATACATCTATCTATTATGATTCACATTTTATGACTATTTTTAAGGTAATCAAAATTGTTCTAAAATAATACATTATTTGCGACGGTGTTTTAATAAGCATGGTATTAATCTTCATCTAAATAGATTAGTTATTCATCACAAGTATTTAATTTTGAATTAAATCGCTCTGTGTTTCATTTGATTTCAACCAATAACTTAGGAGATATCACAGTTTTAAGATATATTATTATTATCAGCACCGCGAGAGGCGTGCGTGCGTGCGTTTGGAGAATGCATGGTAGCGACTAGCGAATTCAGTTCAGACGGTAGCCTGCTTTGCGGGATAGCATGCCGCTCAAGAGCGGATCCAGGGGGGGGGGGGGTCAAGGGGCCAAACAAATAAGGATAGAGCTGTCTTGCCTGAACCTTAAATATGTGACGCCCCGTGACCCGAAGGCATATAGTCAAAGTAGCAATAGCAGATAGTGCCAAAGGGTAATATTGGCGGCTAGAAATAGTAGTGTTGACGAAATTACTGATAGAATACTGAGTAAACTTCCAGGAGATAGCGTAAATTATACATCGATTGACACCCCAGTAGTGTTACCTAACGTTCTTTTATTACTCATAGTTACATTTTAAAATTTTTAAATTCCCGCTACGTATGTAGATAAGGAAACATCAAAATTAAAAAAAATTTGGCGAAACAGTATTTTTTAAATATAAATTCCAGATTTATGTACATAAATCTGGAAGGTATATTAAAAAAAATAACAGTTGCGTACAAAAACTAATCAGCTTTATTTCTCAAAAAACTACGTCTCATGCATAAATCGTATCAAAATCGGTTTATCCGTTTGGGAGTAATCGTTGACAAAAAATTGAAAAAAGTGTTTTTTTGACATAGTTTCGAAATTTTTCAACCAATATTTTTTTGGTATTCGGTGATATAATAGTATTAAAAAAACTACATCGAATGTCGTTTCAAAAATCAAAATCAAATCTAATTTTCAAAAACTACGGTATTTCAAATATTAAAAATACGTTGTTTTTAGCAAATTTAATATTTTTTAAATAACTTTCAGGCTAATACACCGATTGACTTAAAAACCTTATCAGCTTTTCTTCTTTACAAACTGCATCAAATACCGTTGATTGCATCAAAATCGGTCAATTTAATTAGGATTTATCAATGACCAACATTTTTGAAAAAAATATTTTTTACACTGCTTTGAAATTTTTGAACTTATCAATTATTTAGCTAAAGCAATATTTTATATCTCAAAAATTGGTTGAGAACCATTCGAAAGACCAAAATCGATCATCGTTTTTAAAATATTTAGCTTTTCCAAAATCAATACACTACCATTTTTAACAAAATAGATGTTTTAACTGAAAAAATCTAGGCGTGTAGTTTTTACTTTTTTGAACTTAAAACACTTTAATTTAGCGGGAAGTTTCACGAATTTTTTTACAGTTTTGTACATGTTTACAGATTTTTACTATACTTTCAGTTTTACTGATCATGATCGTAGTGGGATGACTACATAATACTTTGTTACACTCTTACCGTAAATATTAAAAAACAATCAAACTTCAAATGAATGTACCAACAACATAACAGACACAGGTACAAACTTAGCAGCAGGTTTTAATTAGCACTGTAGGTATGATTGTTTGTTTCAATAGTTTTCAAGTGTTTAGTGGAATAATTAAAGTAAGTTCCAGTTCCTCTAGAATATTATAGGTTCCCATGACCCAGTCCCTCTTATATGACGCAGACGAAGTTGCGCGGGTCAGCTAGTACATATATAAATACTGTTACATACATAATAAACACCATAACCCAGAAATACAAACATCTATTCTTATCACACAAATGCTTGTCCCTGTCGGGGATCGAACCCGAACCCTGTCGATTGCGTAGTCAGGGTTGCTAACCACTCAACCAACGGGGCGGTGATACCACCGCTTTACCTATTCCTGCCGTAATAGCGTCAGTGCTTGTCACTGTCGTGTTCCGGTTTGGAGGGAAAGATAGCCGGTAAACTAGACATAGCGAAGACCTTCGATCGGGTATGGCATAAAGCGCTTCTCTCAAAGCTACCTTCCTACAGGCTTCCCGAAAAATTATGCAAGTGGATCACCAGTTTTTTGGCTGATCGAAGCATTAAGGTCGTAGTCGACGGTGCATGCTCCGACCTCAAACCTGTCAATGCTGGTGTTCCCCAAGGCTGCGTGCTATCACCGACACTGTTTCTTCTGCATATCAATGATATGTTGCGAATTAGTAACATACATTACTACACGGACGGACGACAGTACTGGTGATGCTACATACTCCGGCCGTAGCGGTATTTCTCGGGAACACGTCGAAGAGAGCCGGAACAAGCTCGTGTCTGAACTCGAGAATTAACTAACCGATGTCTCAGAATGGGGTCGTCAAAATCTTGTTACATTTAACCCCAAAAAGACGTAGCTTTGTGCGTTCACCGCTAAAAAAACATGTGGCATTAATCTCGCTACAAGATAGCAGCGCACCATTAACAACTTTGGTGTCTATAGACATATTTCCTTTTTTGCTATCTTATGATATAAAAAAGAGTATCTTTGTTCAGAAACCAAACATTAGTGTAGACAGCTGCCTATTTATTAAAGAAAAGATCGATATAGGTGATTAAATATTTTTATTTTGGTTGGGCCACACTGTGTTTGTTGAAATAGAAGTACAGTGATATACTCAATTTAGCTATTTCCAAAATTTGGATTCAAGAAATACATATCCCAATGCAATATGCAGTGTAATATTTCGGGAATGTCATCGTTTTTTCAATGGATTGAAACACTTTTTATTGATTACTTCGAAAGACTACTGTGGAAGGTGCTGAGAATCACGCGACAGGATGTAAATGAGTCTGGCTACTATTGTGGGAAATATTTATATAGCAACCAGGACCTTTATCCTGTTTACCACAACTAAATTCCGGGTATGTTCCTCATTTAATACATTCGATCTAAATTAATTATTTCTTCATGTCAATTGTAAAAGTATTATAATCGTTGGAAGTTATTTTATTTTTGTTATTAAAGACTGGATTTATATTGTATTGAAAGCACTTGTACTGTTTTACTTGACAAAGTTGTCTTTTGGCCCTGATGATGCGTTAAAACGCGAAACTGATTGGTTTTAATAAATAAAAAGTCATGTAAAAGAGTACAAATGCTTTTAATATAATATAAATCCATGTTAACATGGAGTTTTGTTGTTGTGTTGTTTGACCGCCGCGTTGGTCGAGTGGTTAGCGACCCTGACTACGCAATCAACAGGGCTCGGGTTCGATCCCCGACGGGGACAAGCATTTGTGTGATGAGCATAAATGTTTGTATTTCCGGGTTTGGATGTTTATTAAATATATTCTAGTATTTATATATTATTTCTATGTATCGTTGACTAACACCCATAACACAAGCAAAAAATTTGCTTACTTTGGGGTTAGATCAGTTAGTGTAATTTGTCCCGTGAATATTATTATAGTTTTACCAAGTGCCAACGATATTCAGCGTTCAAAGTATTGTAAACTGGTCTTGTTTACACTTTTTTTTGTTATAGACAGTTCCTTGTTAATCTTAAGTGACTCGATAGCGATAATGATTTTCTGGCGACTATCCAATCGAACGTTCCAGTTTAATTTCATCAATATCTATAGATATTGTCTAAAGTTCTTTATTTTGAAGTTATTGACCACAGAATGATCGTTGTAGAGTTGAAATTTAGAGTTAGTTTTCTTTTGTTATGAAGCTACCAATTTACGACAGATATAAGTGTGATAAACTTTATTATTAAAATATCACAAATGCCAAAGCTTTCCAAACTTAACTAATAAAAGTGATTGAAATAATAAAACATATTTTAAATCATTGTAGTCCATTAAATAAACTATTTTAAGGGAGTTTTTTATATTTAAGTACGGAAGCAAAACCTAATGCTAGCTTTTGAGTCATTCAGTGAATAAAACTCAAAAGTAAAGACAGTATTTTTGCGGCACAATTCATCAATAACAACAAATTCGACAAAATCCTTATTTTTTTACTCCATATTATTGCATCGTAAAAGCAACATTTAATGTATTCATGTCTAAAAAATTCAAAGTAAACTGTCGAAATTTGCAGATCCGATATTTTAAAACTTTCTCCATTGTAGAGTACGTTATTTGAATATTTTAAGAATCACATGATATTTACGAAAACGTACAACAGCAAATTAAAGCTATTCATAACTTAAACATAATCACCAAAAACTATAATTGTGGATTTTATAGTTAGTGAGTAATAAAATAAAAACTACAAAATCTTTGAACTGTTCTCCTGAGGACCCTCAGCATACGTTATAGACAGTAAATTGGCTCCTTTATGTAGACAAAACTACTTTATTAAAAATCTAACTCTAATCAAACTAGAGTCGTTAAATTACACATAACATGAAACCTTTCTCTATTTTAAAATTCATTTTTGGTCAACGTAATTATGTTCATGAAACTTCAACCGTAGAAAATTGTAATGACGTAGAGGTAGAACAGAAGCGAGCGAGGGTGGCGTGAACAAATACTTTTGACACATAACATCCCTTCCCAACACATTCATTATATAATAGTAGAAGCATACAAATTACGTAACCTTAACCGATATATTAAACTTAACCGACCTCTATAATAGTAGAACCATACAAAATATATAACATTACCAATCTCTAACAACACAAAATGTAGTATCCTCTTAAAAATGAATTAAAGAATGAAAAAATATTTTGCCTCTTTTTTATATTATAAGATAGCAAACAAGCAGATGGTTTTCCTGATGGAAAGAGAAACCATCTCCTATAGACACCAAAGATGGTAATAGTGCATTGCTATCTATGTGGCGAGATGGCAAGTCCACATGCATAAGCCTATCGCCTACCTTACCCTCCAAACCGAAATACGACAATGACAAGCATTGATGCTATTGAGATAGATCAGATCAGATCATTTTGCGACCTGCCTGACAAAATACCAGATAGACTATCTGCTATTTTGCCAGGCAGGTCGCAAAAGGCGAATGATTGTTTATGCGAGTCACTACTATCGTAACTACTACAAAGTTCTCCAACGCCTCGGCTGGCTCTGGTACCTACATCTTACCTATTTCAGCCGTAATAGCGACAATCCTTGTCAATGTACGGTACCATGCTGACAGATTTCTTAATTTTAGTGTAATTTTTCTTTCTATGTAATCCTAAGTAATTACGCTATTGGATGTAATTATCAATCCAATGATTAATATGGTCACTTGATGAGATTTTATTTCCAAAAAAAATATTTTTGACTATTTGTTTGAAAAAGGTTCTCATTTCAAAAATGATGTGGTGTCGTGGGACACCAGGTAGGAACGAACTTCCTTCGACTAAACGGCACTACTCGCTTGTGTACGCGACTGTCGCGCCTGCGCACGTCTCATTTAACGCTTTTATTCCACGCATTTTTCTTACGGTTTTACTATCACATTTTTTTCAGTTCGGTCGCGCAGCTAAATCCCTATCCCCTCCAAGCCTGCCGTAAGGAACTTCGTTCCAAAAACGTATACGTAAATACGTAAATAAGAAATAAAGTCAAGTAGTCTTGGATTGTAAGTCAGATAGACAGGGATCATAGAGTGAGAGAGTGACGTCAGTTTTTGAATTAGAGTGAGACAGATTGTATTAATACAGTAAATTACATTAAAATAAACCGAATAATGGTAGTATTTAAAAACCATTGCAAATGCTTCGGAAATTTCAATGGCGTAGAGGTTGCTACGAGATAACGAAGTGACGTAGCGGACGTACGGCTTTGAACATAGTATGCGATTTTCGTTTCTAATTAAAGTCAAATGAATTTACAGTGAACGTTGTTACATTTATATGTGGTTGTAACAAGTTATGTAACGATAACAAGTAGGCTTATCTCTACAGCCCATTTTACTTACTTAATGTGAAAATTAACGTTATTATTATTAATTATATGGAATCAAAAATTAAATAATAACACATTACACAACCTGTATAGCAAAAATATATATATTACATTAAAATAATTTAAAAAAGAATTCAAAGCTATTGGGTTTGTTTCATTCTTCTAAGTTTTGTTAAATAATCATTTTTTCTATTATAGAGTTCTTGTTTTTAATTATTATATTGTTTTATTTCACAATTTGTAGTTAGGATTCAATGACTTGGTTATTAGGATTATAAGACCATTAACTTCGGAAGCCTTTTACGATCCCTCTGACAGAACGGCGGTTGGTCTATTCTTCAAAGAGGGACCAACACTGGGGTGCACTTGTGCTACTAAAAAGATTCATGTTGTTCCCTTTGTTAATTTAATATTTTATTTTTAATGTAGATAGATTGTACTAAAATAAAATAAATGTTTAAGTTAGTGTATTGATTACTGCAACTGCAGCACAAAGTCATCAACTCGGCTAACATTCGTTTCATTGGCTCAGTTTACGAACTGTACCGATTACTTGATATATGTTGTACACTTGCCTGAAAAAAAATCATGACAAGAAATTATGTCTTATTTTGTCAGGCCAATCGCCTCAGTTGTCTAGTAGTCCGATGTCGGTGTAGATCATATGAGGTTCCAAATTGTGTTTTTTCAGTTTTCTGATAAAAACAATGTTGTTGGGGATTGGATTAGTATCCAATTTACCACCTATCACATTGTGGGATAAGGTATCTGCAGCTAATCTTAGGTGCACTGCTTGTACCTCTACTTACCTCTTCGGGGACACGGGCGTGAACACATACACAATATGTATAATTTTGCGTAATGGGGATGTCACACACTATCACCAGGCACTAGGCCGATACTCAGATTTTATTGCAATGGAAAAAACATAAAAACATTTTATCCTACATGAAAATCAAAACCTGAACCTAGACCGATTAAAACTTTAATAAAATTAATGAAATTTTATTGTATTAAAAATTACATTAAAAATAAAATTCGTGGAAATAAATTACAATTTGGCCGCAGTTACGTCAATTATACTGTAAAAGATCTTGTATTGAGTATATGAAAGAACATATTATATTAAAATATTTTAAACTTGAACTATGATATTAAATACCACATTTTATAAGGGAATTTTGTGTGTTCAAAAGCTTATAGTATATCTATAATAATAATATTGAGTTCGTATTGAATAGTTTAAACTAGAGTTATTTAATAAATGTTAAAGCATCTTTTCTGCAATGGCTTTTATTGGAAAATGTCTTTCAAAATATTAAAATTTTATGCAGCTCATGTGCAATTTTCTAGAATACGTCATAATGTTATTCTCCTATTTCATGATATCGCTCGAATTTATAGCCGGGGAGCATGAAAACGTCTTTTTAAGCAAAGTTTTCTACTAAACGAAATAAAAACAAGATTTTGATCGTTTTTTTTTTTTTTGCAAAAATGAGTAAAAAACAATACAATTCCTCGTATTGGTTTGGGTCACTTTTTAGACCGACTTCTCAAAAGGAAGAGGTTGTCAATGAGGTTGTATGTTTTTTTATGTTTGTTATCTCAAAACTCAGTCATTTGTAAAAAAAATTTATATATTACGTGGGTTATATAAGAGTCACACTTCAGTCAGTAAATGTGTTTATTAAACTGTGTTTTAGTGTGAATTTCCTTAACCTTATATACTAATCATTTACGCTATGGCCGCGTGATTGAATGTGGTGTAATAACACGTCCGAGCATGAACGTGTTCTATCGTGCCCGTTGCAGTATACTTCCCCCTGTTGGTTCGGGCTCCTTTGAAGAATAGGCCAACTGCCTACCAGACAGATCGTAAGAGGTGATCGATTGGATATAAGTGCCGCTACCATCTTGACTACTAGGTGGTCGATTTCTGCATTGTCTCGCCTGGGTCTGGTACCGCCGCCTTACCTATTCTTGCCGCAATAGCGTCAATGATTGTCACTGTTGTATTTCGGTTTAGAGGGTAAAGTAGCTTCTAGATTAAGGCATGTGGCATTGCCATCCCACCAGACGGATAGAAATGTATCACTAACATCTTTGGTATCTTTAGACGGAGGTTTCTCTTGCCATCTGCTTGTTTGATATCTTATATCTTATGATATATAAAAAAGAATATCCGATATAGGATTCCGAAGATACAGGAAATGGGAAGTTGGCTGGTGTAGTTTTACTGCAGTAAAAAAATGTTGCAAAATAGATTACATGCCTTACTGCTAGTTATTTCGTTAAAGACGAGGTAAGGCATGTCAGTAACATCGTGAATAATTAGGTGGTAGTCTCGCAACTCATCGACTCAGTTTAGTTACCATGGCCTTACCCATTCTTACTGCAACAATGTCGGTGCTTGCGCTTCATGTCGTCAAAGATAACAATTATTTACGTTTAATTAGGTATTTGGCTGGTGGGACGTTTGATGATAGTTACAACTGTATCTGACAATATTTACATGCTTTCTAAGGCACAGGGATGGTGAGACATGAACACATTCCGTATAGATCTTGTGACATTCATCTTTAGATGTTCCAGGAACGTTATTAATGATATAATATAATAAATATTCACGGGACAAATTACACTTGCTGATCTAACCCCAAAGTAAGCAAATTATTTACTTGTGTTATGGGTGTTAGTCAACGATATTAATACATAGAAATACATATACCACCCAAACCCTGAAATACAAACATTTATGCTCATCACACAAATGCTTGTCCCCGTCGGGGATCGAACTCGAGCCCCGTCGATTGCGTAGTCAGGGTCGCTAACCACTCGACCAACGGGGCGGTCGATATATTCGATCGATAATTGTAAGAAGACTAATTTAAATCCATTTCTTTTTTCCAAAAACTTTGTGTGATGCATGTAGATGTTTCTATTTCTGAGTTTGGGTGTTTATTAAATATGTTTGAGTATTTATTTAGGTATTTCTGTACGTTAATATCGTCGACTGACATCCGTGCTACAAAAAATTAATTTTCTTACTTTGTTTATCTAACTATATTAATAATATATCTATATTATCTAGATAGTAAATTATCACTAGATTATAAAAGATTCATGATATTCGATATATTCATGATATTCGATAGCGATTCGTGAAGATATGTGTAAAATAAGTATGAAGATATTTAAGCTAATATTCTAACTCTAACTTCTAACTCAAATATCATGAGTCTCTGGTCATCTCATGAGATTTCATATTTTCAAAATTGTTTTCGAAATTAGTCTTTATATCAATAACATTGATGAATCTCTTAAATTTGATATCACTCGAACTGTATCAAAACATAGAAAAAAATATATATTTATTTTTGTGAATATTAGTCAGAGTGTATCTCATAAGCCAGTTGCAGCCGAGACGTACCGATATTTGCCGTCGCACAATCGGTGGTGCGAGTTGATTGATGTTGTTTGTTTTGGAGCTCGCTCGCTCACGTAGCTAATGTGTGTACACAGCGTAACGATGATAGGACCCGATTGTAATATGACAATCGGACTTTTACTTGTAAAATTATTACTAACATATTTATCTTAGTGATTAAATGAAAATGGACAAAAATATTTTTTTTGCGTACTGGGTTTGCACTGTGCCCTGCGGCCCGCTGCATATTAAAAGTTTTTGATGAATCCCCAAAGAACAACATATGTTTCAGGGATAAAAGGCATACTAATTCCTATTCCAGGTTTAACATCTGCCTGTATGCTAAGTTTCATTTATATGTATCTGTTTTTGCGTGATTAACAAATATTTTTTTAGATTAAAAAAAAATACCGAGGAATTTAAGCATTATCTCATGATCCAGAGTACCAGGAGTTCCGAAGTTGTTCCGATTACACCTCTCTATGACTTAATCTAATAATGCTCATGCCCCGGGCAACGAGGCATTTAAAACAGGAAATGGCGGAAGCTGCTACTGTTATAATTTAATAGTTTAAACACATTCTACCACAACATGATACTTATTAATTTTACAACAATAACACTCGTAATGGTTTAATAACTTAAATGGTTTCATAATTTTCCCCATGTTGGTCCCGGACTTCTTTGAAGAATAGGCCAACCGCCTTACCTATTTCTGCCGCAATAGCGTCAGTGCTTGTCGATGTCGTGTTCCGGTTTAAAGGGTACGGTAGCCGGTAAACTTATACACGTGGCGTTAGATGTTACTGATGCATTGCTATCTTGTAGTGAGGTGCCAAAGATAGCACTGCACCAGTAACATTTCTCATATCTATAGGCGATGGTTGACTCTTTCCATCAAGATATCCATCTGCTTGTTTGCTATCTTATGATATAAGAAAAATAAAATATTAAATGACTACCGGTTTTGTGTTATAACAAATCATTAGGTAATACAAACAAAAAGGAACATATTTGTTAATACGCTAAATCAGTAGGTTTTAAACAATTAAATTATAAAATTAGTGAGTGGTACTGATCCGAGCTGCACCGAAGATTAGACCTCCATTCTGCCAGACAGTTTGTAAAAGGCGTACAATTGGCTATACGTGTCACTAGCATCGTTGTTGTTAGGTGCTAGATTTCCGCAATGTCTTGCGCGGATAAATAGTACCTCCGCTTTGCCTGTTCCTGCCGCGATAGCGTCAACGTCTGTCCTTGTCGTGTTCTGATTTGGAGAAAGTAGCCAGTAGATGTATGCATGTGGCATTGCCATCGCGCCACAACGATAGCAACACACCATTTACATCATTGGTGTCTGTAGACGATGGATTCTATTTTAATCAGGAGCGTCATATGTTTATTTGCTACTTAATAATGTAAAACAAAATAAATAATCTGTAAACCGGTTGACCCTGCCATCCTTGAAACTTCCCGCTAAATTATAGTATTTTAACCTCAACGAAGCAAAAACCTTAGCATCAATTCTTGAACTCAAAGAGTTCAAAAATCTGAAGTTTGCAAAAATAATAGTATTTTGATGTCCGAAAAGATGTACTTTTTCAAAATGACGATCGGCTTTGATCTTTTCAATAGTGTTCAGAGCTCAAGTTGTTTTATTTAGCTACAAAATTAATAGGTTAAAAAATGTCGACTATTTAAAAATTTGTGTCATGGATAAATCCCGAACAGATTTACTGATTTCAATCCGATTTACAGTATTTTACGCAGTTTTCTAAGTAGAAAATATGACTGGATTTATAAATAAATCTGTATATTAGCCTGAAAGTTATTTTAAGAATATGAAGTAAATTTGTTGTAATAAACGTAATTTGAATATTTGAAAAGCTGTATTTTTTGAAAATTTAATTCGATTTAGATTTTTGAAACGGCATTTGACGCAATTTTTTAAGTACTAGAATATTTTTAACCTATTTTTGCATCAAAATCGGTTTATCCGTTCCGGAGTTCTCGTTGACAAAATTTTTGAAAAAATGTTTTTCGATCTAACCTCAAGTTTAATAACCAATCATTTTTTGATGTTTTACAATCTTTTAGTACTTAAAAATTGTAAAAGATTGAAAAATCGATCAATATCAATTTTACCATTGAACGCAGGTTTTTGAGAAAAAGAGCTGATTAGATTTTGTACTCAATCGGTATATCAATTTGGAAGTTATATTGGAAAAAAAACTGTTTCGCCAAAAATGTTTTGAAGCTTTTTTAATTTTTTTTTAAATCTCCTTGAATCCAATCGAATGCCACTAACCCCGTTTTGATCGGTCAAGCTGTTCAAAAGTTATGAGATGTTTACATACACACACATACACATACAGACACACTGACGTCTACTGAAAATATTCCTAGGACCTAAATACGTGGAGATGTGGTGAAAACTCGATTTTCTAAAATCGAGTTTTCATCATGATGCTTGTTTTATATGTCAATTCGTGGGAAATCGTCATTTTGCGACACCTTAATTTACGTATAATGTATGACCAATAATGACTGGTAAAGTCAAATCTGTGTCTAGCTTCATCTTACTCCATAACTCCTGCTTACTTGATTTCTATTCCATTTTTCTCTTTTTTGATTCCCAATTCACCTCTTTATTCTGCTCTCTGTCTATCTATTTTTATTCCAAGGTTTATTTTAAAAACAACTTCATTTCAACGATGAAATTAATCACCCTAATAAGTAAAACTTCACAAATATACCGAGATTAATAAAATTTATCAGGATCTCAAAGCGATTCATTCACGGCGACTTCCCATAGAATTTTACTTAATCATTCTAAACGACAGGCTATTATTATCTGCATCCGTTTCAGGGTTAACTTGATTGCTAATTTAAATAACTCTCTAATTTATAACTTAGTAGAATCTGAAGTTATTTTAATAAAATTTTATGCGGGCAAGTAGCGTATCAATAACTAACTGGCAATCGCCTGTTTGTCGAATCACTACATAGTATAAAACAATGTCGCTTTCTCTCCCTATTGTCTCTATGTCCCTATGTATGCTTAAATCTATAAACTACGCAACGGTTTTTTTAATATATAGATTGATTCTTGAGAAAGGTTTTCGAAATCTTTCCGATATTCCCAAGGGAACAAAAGCTACGCGGGTGAAACCGCGGGCAGGTCGCTAGTTTCGAATAAATACAAATGAATGAAACCTCTAAGTTCAATAACAGGGACTTCAGCTATAAACATGATAGTATACATGTGAGTATATTATAATCTATATATATATATATATATATATATATATATATATATATATATATATATATATATATATATATATATATATATATATATATCAATTGCTGTTCGTTAGTCTTTAGTTTAGTTAGTAGATTATAGTGAACTGAAAACGTAATAAGACGTTCGATGTGCACTGCCCACTCCGCTAGAGAAACGACTCGAACATGCCTTTTTTCGATACTTCAGAGACTCATAAAACTAGCAAAATGCAGAGCTTTGTAAGGGCTCTCAAAGTTATACTACTTAGTAATATTGTTAGAAAGGTATTTTTATGAGAATTACATCTTTTAATGTATGGACTTTATTTATAATTATCTAACCTAAAAAACAACAAACATTATGTTCGCATCAAAAGCGTCGTCAGGCTTTGGTCTAGGAGAACGCAGGAAAATAAAACCAAAGTGAAAAAACATGTTTCTAAGACTTAATTCTTTTAGTAGGTACAAGAAAATTGCTTTAAAATTTTCTTGATTTATTCAAAACACGATCTTTAATATTATCAATGTTATCTACACAGAACAAATATAAAGGTCATCTAAGTATTAAAATTGTACACCATATTTTCTGGTCTAAATATAATATAGTACGGTCTACCTATAACATGTAGCAACTCAGATCCATCTCGCGCCACCACTTTGCTCTTAAAATCTAATATTCGTAGAAATCAGTTTTTATTTATGGTAGCTTTCTTGTAAAAGAGTTTTCAAGGAAAAAACAAGTTTTGAAAATGAAAGTTGATCTTATAAAGAAAAATACATTTTTAACATTCGCTAAGATAAATAGTTTTTTTTATATAAAATCGGGATTCCTGGTTTCACATCGATTCTCGAAATCAAAAAATGTTTTATTAATATGTAAGGAAAAAAGTTAATAAGATTTTGAATTCAATCGGTATATTAGCCTGAAAGTTATTTCAAAAATATAAAGTAAGTTTGCTAAAAACAACGTAGTTTTAATATATGAAAAGCTGTAAGTTTTGAAAATAAGATTCGATTTTGGTTTTTAAAATGGCATTCGACGTAAACGACGAAGAATAGAGCTGATAAGTTTTTGTACTCAATCGGTATATTAATCTGAAAGTTATATTAAAATAATCTGTTTCGTCAACTTTTTTTTTGTTTTTTTTCAAAATTTCTCAAAATTCCTTCGGCCCATTTGGTTCAAATTTTCAGGAAGTCTAAGTTGAGTGGAATCCAATCGAACGCTACCAACCGCGTTTCGATTGGTCCAGTCGTTCAAAAGTTATGAGATGTTTACATACACGCATACACACACATACATCTCGGTAAAAGGTACCACAAAAGTGCATAGAAAGTGGCCTAGTGAAAAAAAATATTTCACCATTAAAAACTACATTAACTAAAAATGATTTAGGCTACTTTTCACCCGAATCAGCAAAGGAAAGTAATGATTTTTGGTTACGCGAACGAAGTCGCAAATGTTGGTCCGGGCTCCTTTGAAGAATAGACCAATTGGGTACATGTATCACAACATCGTGACTACTAGGTGGTAGAAATTCGTAACGTCTCGCTCGGGTATTTCGTATCACTACGTACACGTAGTGTCGGACTCTCATGTAGAGAAAGACTACAGGCCCTACCGACTAAACTCCCTTCCTCGATTTCCGCGACCTAATGCCCCCACAGAATTGCCGTTAGGCATTACTTTGTGAGGGTGGACCAGCATGGTTGCTCTTCCTCAACTGATTTTTGGTGGGCAGTATAGGTTGCCCGCTCCCTTCTACGTCTCTCCTGTTCCCTCTGCCTTAGTTTTTAGCACTTGTGTGTGTGCATCTCTCTCTCTCTCTCTCTCTCTGTGTGTGTGTGTGTGTGTGTGTGTGTGTGTGTGTGTGTGTGTCTGTGTGTGTCTTTCTGTGCGTGTGCTCCGTGTGTGTGTGTGTGTGTGTCTGCCCCCCCCCCTCTCTCTCTGTGTGTGTGTTTGTGTGTGTATGTTTGTGAGTGTGTGTGTGTTTGTGTGTGTGTGTGTGTTTTTGTGTGTGTGTGTGTGTGTGTGTGTGAGAGAGTTTGTGTGTGGGTGTGTATGTATATTTGTGTATGTCTGTATGTGTGTGCGTATCTCTGTGTGTTTGTGTGTCTGTGTATGTGTGTGTCGGTGTGTATGTATGTGTGTGTGTCTCTCTTTGTATGTGTATGTGCGTGAGTGCGTGCGTGCATGCATGCGTGCGTGCGTGCGTACGTGCGTGCATGCGTGCGTGCGTGCGTGTGTGAGTAGTGTAATTATGTGTGTCTGTATGCATATGAGAGTCTGAGTCTGGTGTATATGTTTATTTTTTTAACATACTTATTGTGTAATAAAAACTGTCTGTGTATACATAACTATATTTTTTAGAAATTGACGACATACGAGTAAATAAGCCGAATGACTACTTCCCAAGGACACCAGTACTTCAATTTACTCATAACCATTTAATAGTAAGATTAAATACAAACACAATAGAACATTCCATATTTACAATAGTTATCAGCCATTTTGGCGAGGCGCGGTGCGGGCGGTCAGGCTAACCAAGCGATTTCCGTTCGCCACGCGTTCATTGGGCACTGTAACGGCCGTTTCAATCAATCCTCCGGCCGAAAATACACCTAATAGCCATTCAGCCAGACGGGAAATAATGATTCTATTTATCCATGCCTCCTTTCATTATTCATTTTGCTTTTGTGAGATACAGAGCGTAATAATCATAACTAAATGGATTTTAATTTATTTGCGCGAGAAAAATAGTTTCAAAGTGGATGGCTGTGTATTTTAATAATCATAAGCTAAAAATATACAAATTAATAGCAGATTCCCCCTTCTTCTTAATTTTGAGAATGTATTTGTTAACGTTAGAACTCCACTAAATGACTCGCTCGAATAAATAAGTTGGCTTTTGATTATATATTATCTAGATAAAGAGTTAGAACATCTAAATGTCAAAGAAAAATATCAGCCAACAATCCATATCAATACTATTATTATAAATGCGAAAGTCTATCTGTCTGTCTGTTACGCTTTCACAGCTAAACCGCTGAACCAATTTTCATGAAATTTGGATTGGAAGTAGTTGAAGAGCCGAGGTAAAACAAAAGCTAATTTTTTTTCAAAATTCAACCCTTAAAATGTTGAAATAGGGAATAAATTTGTATGCAAAGCTATCTTGACGACATGTTAATCTACTCGCGGGCGAAGCTGCGCGGGTCAGCAGGTCCTACGAACCTTTTCCGACTATTTGTATGATGACGTCTGTATCTCTCATATATATATATATATATATATATATATATATATATATATATATATATATATATATATATATATATATATATATATATATATATATATATATATATATATATATATATATATATATATATATATATATATCACCAAGCAGCCGCGATGGAAGTGACACGTATAACTAATCGTTCGCCTTTTACGAACTGCCTGGCAGAATGGCAGATCTGGAGAGAGTCTGTTCTTCAAAAGCGACACACGACCAATATCATATTTTTGTGCTAGATGAGGAAACTTGTGACATCCAAACAAATATATGCATGTAATTAACTTCTCGAAAACGGATCTAACGATTTCATTTTGACAAGAGCAACTAGATGTAATATTTACACAAACGTTTTGAATCTATCCTGCTTTTTTGTTATGATTGTAGGGAATACTACTTAATAATATGCGATAAAAGCATATTGAACGTATTTTATTTAGATCTAAACCAGAGTAGCCGTAAAGGCAACTAATTTTAGCCAAAGTGAGTGTTTTCGATGGATTTAGATTCCGAACTATAAATATTTCTATGTCTTTATCTAATGTATCTAGACAATGAATATATGTAATATTTTTTTATATCATAAGATCGCAAACAAGCAGATCGGTCTCCTGATGGAAAGAGTCAACCATCGCCTATAGACACCAAAGATGTTAATGGTGCGTTGCTGTCTTGTGGCGAGGTCTAATGCCACATGCATAAGTTTACCGGCCACCTTACCCTCCAAACCGGAATACGACAGTGATAAGCACTGACGCTATTGCGGCAGGAATAGGTAAGGTGGTGGTACCAGACCCGGGCGAGACAATGCAGAACTCTGCCACCTAGTAGCCACGATGGTAGTGACTCACATAGCCAATCGGTCGCCTTTTACAACCTGCCTATACGGAAAACGACGCACCATTAACAACTTTGCTGTCTTTAGATGACGGTGAGATCTTTTTATTATGAGAAATAAATGACTGCCTGCTACCTATACAAAAACGTATATGATTTTTTTCTGTAGAAAACTCTAACAACATTTTTCGTGATAATAAAAAAAACATTTAAGTTGCTATCCAGCACTGGATAGTAACCAATGTGATAAAGCAACAATTTTAAATATATTTAGTTTGTGAACATTTTCTTTTACCAACGTTAATAGAAAATGGAATTCGAATGACCTTTCACCAGTCAGTGTCGAAACAGCAATTCCCCTTTTATTGCAGTGTAACAAGTTCCACGTACGAATGTTGAATGGATATTCTAGTTCAAGTTCTATAGAAAAAAACAGTAAAGTGTGAGTTGACATTGACAAACAATGGTTTCGTATACATAGGTAAAATGTGAGTAGGAACAGTCTCGTTCAGAAAATTGTGACAGTCAAAGCCAACTATAAAGATTTTTATTTTTTTTCTCCCACGTTTATCCAAAAAAGTGAATTGTTCTATCAATAAAATGGCGGACGTATGTAACAATGATTCATACTTTAATTTATTATAAGGCCCTTCCAAAATAGGCGAACATATTTTTACACAGCGCGAGCGTTCAGTATCAATACGTCTAACCAAAGACATCCAGCCAAAGAAGAATGTTATTCAAGGAACCAAAACTTTTTTTTTACAAACAAAAATTTTTTTTTCTTATTACGATTGACGCCTTTTTGCATAAAATAATCTACTTATAAGAGCGAGTAGTAAGTGGTAAATAGCTACAAAGTGGAATATTTTATGCAAAAAGGCGTAAATCGTTATGATGAAAAATTATTTTGTTCGTAAAAATCAAAAATTTGGATAATTTTGGTTAGATATACTGAACGCTGTGTTGAAAATGATCACATATTTTGGAAGGACCTTATCTATATGATATTACATTACATTTCATTATTACATAATATTATAAATGCGAAAGTTTGAATGTTTGGGTGGATGTTTGTTATTCAATCACGCAAAATCTGCTAAACGGATTTGAGTGAAATTTGGCACACAGGTAGATGATGACCTGGAATAGCACATAGCTTACTGTTTATCCTGGAAAAATTTAACGATCCCGCAGTATTCTCTAAAAACTTTTATAATGCAGCGGACTGCACGCTGCAGCTAGTACAATATACATATATAAAAACAGATGTCATTCAAGGGTGTAAAAACTTTTTGATTTGTACGGATAATTCGTATACGAATAAAATTTCATACAAATCAAAAAGTTTTAAACCCTTAAATGACGTTTGCTTTTTTAGCTGAATATCTTTGGTTAGACGTACCGAATGCTGGTATAAAAATTTTCACCTACTAAAATCGGTTCGGTGGCTTAGGCATGAAAAAGAGACAGACAGACAGACAGACAAACAGAGTTACTTTCGCATTTATAATATTAGAATGGATATAGCACTATACGTCAGCTCAGGAAATGAGGTTACAATTCATTCATTTACAATCTGGTGCTACACTGGCTCAGACAATGATAACTTGTCGTGAGCATTGTTACTGCATTTAAGGTTAATTATTTAATATTTTTGCGTGATGTGCCCTATAATTTAGATAAATTGCTTTATTTAATTTAGAAAACTTATCTTTAACTAAGAGCAACGAAATAATTGCTTACTACAAATTCCTAATAAACAATAGTAATAACACTCCGATACAAAGGTAACTCATTATCAACATATCTAGTGTTTCTACTCGATGGTTTCTCTTCCCGTTAAAGAAACCATCTACTAATTTGTATTCTTATGGTATAAAATGTGCCTGCATGTGCCAAGCCAAATACTCAATATTTATTAAAGAAATAACTATTGTATACCAACTAATACATACACCTGATCATATTTCTGGTAGTTTTAAATCTTTATTTCTTAACGAATTCCCCAAACAGCTATTTGATTTACTACCTGACAACTATTTTTATAATAAGAATGAATTGTTTCTAATAATGTGAAATAATCTATATTAATATTATAAATGCGAAAGTTTGGATGTTTGGATAGGTGGATGTTTGTTACTCAATCACGCAAAGACTACTGAACGGATTTGGATGAAATTTGGAACAACTCATTTTTTCGAAATAAAAAGTAACCTATGTGCTATTCCAGGTCATCATCCATCTGTGTGCCAAATTGTATCCAAATCCGTTCAGTAGTTTTGGTGTGATTGAGTAACAAACATCCATCCATTCATACATCAATCCTTCCAAACATCTAAACATCCAAACTTTCGTATTAATATTAATATAGGTTAGAATAAATATATTTTAATGGTATTAAATCAATTTAAATTTAATATGTATTTTTAATTTCTTTTTGTTATTCTATTGTATTTATATAATGTTCATTATATTCTATTGTCAAATATTTAAATATTGGTACAATAGATATGGTAGATTATGTTGGTACATTATTTTGTACATCTTGTAACACCCATATTCTTGAAAAGAAACTATTTTTCTGTCTTTTTGGAACGAAGTTCCTTATCGCGCGTTGTAAAAGGGGGCTAGACGGAAAAAAATCTTACGAAAAGTTGTCACAACACTTTTTGCTATTATAGTAGGGTATTGTAAGCTGTGCGGCGTGCGCATGTTTCTCTCTCTCTCTCTCTCTCTCTCATAGAAAGCAAGCCAGATATTTTCATTTCTATTTCGCATTGAACAGTGTGGTGTCGCGACGATTATTTTTGTTGAGTGTATACAGGTTTTTTGTAAATTAATCGAAAGGAACTTCGATCCATCCGGGTGTCCCTTGACACCTCTCAAGTTTTTTTCATTTTTTTTCAACACACGGTGAGTAGCGCTGACGCTGTTGTTACAGCAAAAGGTAATCTCAACATGTCTCTTCAAACTTAATAATCACTGTTTGCTTGACAAATAGACAAATAGTCTATTTCAAATAAAGAAGCCTTAAGTGTAAGGCTTACGTGTAAAGCTACTTACAGAGTCTTGGCCAGTTTTTAATTGACGTTTTTGAAAAAAAAAACAGTGAAACGGACTCGCGCACGAAGGGTTCATCCATCATCTATAAAGGAATATCACGTTTGTTGTATGTATACTTTAATATTTAATATAATATTAAAGTATACATACAATATATAAATAATATTCCAAATAATCACTTTTTTTTGAAAATATTCAAGTTTCCAACTGTTTATAAGGTCGAATAAAAAATTGCTTAAAAATGTCGTTCGTTGTATGGGAGCACACCTTTAATATTTACTTTATTTTTATTTAATTATTTATTTTTAAAGATAATATGCAACGAAATATTCTGTGACAATTAAGCGTCTGCCTGTTACCGTTATTAATATTGAGCAAAAAAATACGAGAAAAACCACGTTTATTGTATGGGGACACACCCCTTTCATGTTTTATTTTTTTATTTTTAATATTTGTTGTTATAGCGGCAACGGAAATACATAATTTGTGAAAATTTCAGCTTTCTACATACATGCATACAGTCTGGTGACAGACAGACGGACTGACAGACAGCGGGGCTTAGCATAGGGTCCCGTTTTACCTTTTAGTTACGTAACCCTAAAACATAATAGCTTTTTCCCCGTGTTGGTCTGGGCTCCCTCTGGAGAATACACCAACTGCCATTACAAATTGTCTGCGTTCTGCTAGACAATTTGTAATGGCCAACGATTGGCTTAACAGTAATAGTAGCGATCTGGAAATTTATGGACTTCATATTTTGATATATAATTTATATATTTTTCATGTATTTTTCATATATTTAAAATATATAATTTTTATATTTTAAAATATATTTTTTATATATTTTTTTTTCATGGGGGTTGTGTGGTTCTGATAAGAGTGAATTTAGATAGTAAACAGATGGTTTATTACAAATGTATTGTTGTAGAAGGATTGATGAATAGATTTGTAAGAATAATTTGAAAAGTTTGTAAAAATTATATGTCTCAATTTTAGAATAAATTTGTAAATTACTTAAAAAATACTTTTTTTGAAAATTCGGGAAAATTGAAAAATCGGGAAAATTAAAGTTATAAATAAGAGAAAAAAATCTATTAAACACTGCGTAGATCATTTAAGTACCGGTCCCATCTTTTTCTCGCGTCGCACTCACGGCGAGAAACGGTACTATCCTTGTTGCACTCGTTTAGAAGAGAAATGAAAAGTTACACTCATAGGGACCGGCTCTTAAAGATTAAAAAAATTCGATACAATCGAACGACAATCTGAAATTCGAAAATACGGTTATTTTGTAGCTTCTCTTTACATGCTATTTTTTAAAAATTTTGTCAATTTTTCAATTCTAAGATCATATTCCAGCTATGAAAATGCACTTGCAAGTCATTAACAATTGTGTTTAATAGATTTTTTTCCCATATTTATAACTGTAATTTTTCCGATTTTTTTTTTTGGTATTTTTAGATTTTTTTTTAATTTTTAGCGCGCGCATAAAAATTTCTAGTAGAAATTTATTTCGATGTCGATGGTTCATTATTCTACATCGACCATCGATGTTTCGATTCCAAAAAAAATCGACCAAAAAAATCGATGTTTCCCGGAAAAAACATCGATAGTCGAAACATCGATGTATATCGCCCATCCCTATTCGACTGCCTTAGTTAACAATTAACAGGAAAAAACCAATTTATTTTGCGCATTATTAATACATTTTATCGTCCGTTCTCTGAATTGAGGTTATCGCTGTTTTCGTTACTAATAAGTTTATTAATATATTTTCCGTATTACATATCTCTTTTAAATATTAAATAAGCATAATGATATTTTTTTTTGGATATTAAAATAAAAATTCGCAACATTTTAGACTTTTAATTAGTAAAACACCCTTCAAAATATTCCATGAAAGTTAATTCAAAAGAAAGGAAAGTTTTGAGTTGATGAAAACCCAAATAATTTAGTTTAGTTTTGATTCAAAATGATACTACTCCACTATCAGTAGAAAACAATAAAGCCCTTGAGTTTACAGAATGTTTTGCGTGACAAAAACAATTTTTTTTTAATTATCAATTTTTTGGGTTCCAATTTCTAAATTTCGACATTGAAGCGAGCCCTGGTTAACGTGTCTACAACATTGTGTCTACTTAATAGATGGTAGAGTTCTGCACTGTCTCGCCCAGGTCTTGTAACACAGCCTTACCTATTCCTACCGCAATAGCGTCAGTGCTTGTCACTTTTAAATTAAGGCATGTGACATAGTCTAGGTAGGTGTCTATAGGCAATTGTTTCTCTTCACAGACACGACTGGTTGTTGTTTTCCTATGATAAATAAAAAAATGTATTTTTACTATAAATAGGAATTGAACCTAGGATGAAACAAACTAAGGAGACGATGATGTTAGACCTAGGTGACCTGGTAGTTAAATATGACAACCACATACATGGTGTATGTTTGACATTTAAAACATGATAAATGTTGGATTATTTTTTAAGCCGGTTGACCGTGCAGGGGAGAGTTGAGATTTAACTATCGCAGTTTAGATTTATGATAATTGTTTGCCGGAAGTTTTGATTTACGCGGTAAGATAAATCTAAAGTTAGAAAAATGTTTTAGGGTACCGTAATAAAGGAAATATTAAATATTTTAATAAAATTCATTTAAATTAATAAGTAAGTATCATCACACTCATATCCCTGAAAAGATAGAGGTACATACAACCAGTGCAACCACGATTAGATGAAAATACTTAGTCCCACAATATCATAGGTGGCAAGCCTGTTGTTAACCAATCACTTATCAAATCCCAATCAATCCCTGCGTATCGATATTTTTCTTTGTTGTTTTTGAAGTTTTTCAAGTTTTCCCAAGCTCGCTGTGCAAAAAATAATAAGAAATACAAAAGTACTGACCAAAATTATAAATGTGAGTCTCAGCTGTAACGATGAACTCATTTAACTAGTTATACTAGTATGTACGTATACCTAGCGATCAGTACAATCACGGTTAGTATTCATGTGGTTTGTGCGTACTGTAACGTGTAACGATAGAACACGCTCACACTTATCTTATCTCGCCATCGTTATCACATTTCATAACGCAGCATACACGTGAATCTCTAGTATATAAGACTAATGTAAAACCCAGTTCAATTACAGTTTAATAAAACACATTTATTAACCGATGTGTGACTGTCATCGACGTAATACGTACAATCGACGAAATCGATCACATAGCAAATAAGAATTTCACCACGTCAAGCCTGTCCACACTAGCTTAGTGGTAGAGCATCTCGGCTTTAGGGAAAGGGTCGCAGGTTCGATCCCTGTGGGTCGATATTTTTTTTTGTGTTTTTTTATATATCATAAGATAGCAAACAAGCAGATGGGTCTCCTGATGGAAAGAGTCACTCATCGCCTATAGACACCAAAGGTGTTAATTGTTGCGTTGCTATCTTGTGGTGAGGTCTAATGTTACATGCACAAGTTCACTGACTACCTTATCCTCCAAACCGGAACATGACAGTGACATGCACTAACGCTATTGCGGCAGGAATAAGTAAGGCGAAACCTGGGCGAGACAATGCAGAACAATACCATTGTTTCTATAGTATAAACACTTGTACTGTTTCAATGTACACAATCATTTTTAAATTTACAGCCAACCGGTTTCGCCTATTAAAGCATCATCAGCGCTTTCACGTTAACTTTTTCAATAAACTATTATAAAACTTAAATATTTTACATACACAAAGCTTTACAAATATACAAAGCGAAGCCGGTTGGCTTTAAATTTAAAAGTGATCGTGCAATAAATAAAATTTAAATTACATTTGTGAAACAGTACAAGTGTTTATATTATAGAAACAATATGATGCAATTTCACCAAGCGCCGACGATGGAAAGTATAAATTATATTAGAACTATACCACTTAGTAGCCAGGATGGTAGTGATTCGACTAGCCAATTGGTCGCCTTTTACGACCTGCCTGGCAGAGCCACAGTTGGTTTATTCTTCTAAGGAGCCTAGGACCAACACGGAAAAATTTTAAAGGTTTTTCAATTTTCCCAAACACGGAATGGAATTACTATTCTATATTGTTTTAAATGGGGTATTTCTGTAAAATACGCACCATAATCTTCTCAACATCTTTGTTTTCTTTAGGCGATGGCTTCTCTTTCCATTACGAGAGTCATTTGCTTTTTTGCTATGCCATAATATAAAAAAGAAGATTGTAAGAAATTTTATACAATATTGTGACGAGTAAAGTACTCGCGAACGAAGATGTACAGGACACCTAGTACAAGATGACAAGATTAACATGTAGGTATATTTGTAGTCGGAATAGACTAGAATCCTAGAAACTTTTTTATTTTTGATTAATAACAAGCTAAATTTTTATAAACAGCTTCATATTGACGAGATGCCCATCTCGTTACCGATGCCAATTATAATCCGTAAACTCCTGGTTAATATCCAATATTGTAAAGCCATAACATAAAAATAGTGATCCAGTTTTTATTTTTATTTTACAAGACCGCTGATTCATTCTATACTTGGATAGCAACGGGTCTGGAGTAATAGCTTTATTTTTTTTATTTTTTATTAAATACACGTATAGAACTTCAGGGAGGAGAATATCGTTACTTTTCAAAGAACTAAGCGTAGAATGAATCTTTTGCAATTTACTTTGCGTTAATAACTTGAGCATATTTGATATAGATTTTTCAATGTTATATAAATTTTCGTTTAAAGCGTGGGTGTGTGTAATAACTTTTCATAATAACATTTTGCGTTTAATTACGAAGGTTGTAGCGGTAAGTACTTTATGAAAAATAATCCGGCAACGTGGCTATAAAATACGGGTGTTTATTAAATATATTCTAGTATTTATATATGTATTTCTATGTATTAGTATCGTTGACTAGCACCCATAACACAAGCAAATAATTTGCTTACTTTGGGGTTAGATCAGTAAGTGTAATTTGTCCCGTGAATATAATATAATTAATAATATATTTGTTAAGCAGCTATCATCATGTGTTGCGTTTGAGGCCAAATTCCCTCATCATTCACCTTTTCTATAATACTTCAGACCTCAGAGCAAGTTGTTTTCAACTTCAGAGAATAACTTTGCAGTAAACTGATTCTGCAGTGGTAAATTGCCGGCATAAAAAAGACACAAGTTTCAGAATATATTACATGAAATATATTTTATCCAACAATCATGGCTGCGTGCAATTTATTTGACGCAATGAGTCGTGAGACTACACTATGAAGCAATACAATTTATTTTAATATTTCAGTGACCGCCGAAACGTGATGTCAGTTTTAAAAAGAAAAAAAATTAACAATGCATGTCCTCGCAGCTTTTATTGCAGCTTGACGTCCATTGTTCTTGCTTTCAATGTTTGTATTGTATTAATTTGCGCTCCGTATAACTTACATTTTGGATTTATCATTTAGTTTAACAATATTTTTAAAGGAGATATTTTAAAAATGATTACTATAATACATTTTTATACCATAAACTACGACTTTTCCGCCGTGTTGGTTCGGGTTCCTTTGAATAATAGATCAGCTGCCGTTCTTCCAGTCAGGCCGTAAGAATCGAACGGTTGGCTGTACATTTTACTACCATCGTGACGACGGTAGAGTTCTGCAACCTTTCGCCCGGGTATTCGATACCTCCGCCTTACCTATTAATGTCGCAATAGCGGTAATGCTTGTCATTATAGTATTCCGGTTTAGAGAGAAAGGTAGCCGGTAGGTAGACTTATGCATGTGGCATTGACATCCCACCACACGGATAGCAACGCCCCATAAACATCTTTGGTGTCTATAGGCGATGATTTCTCTTTCCATCAGGAGAGACATCTGCTTCTTTGCTATTTTATGATATAAAAAAATCTGTAAATGGTTGACCCTGCAGGCCATCCTTGAAACTTTCCGCTAAATTAAGGTATTTTAAGTTTAAAAGAGTAAAACTCTCTAAGGCCTTTGACAGGGTCTAGCATGGCAGTCTTATGAGCAAGCTTCCTTCTTGCGATATACTTACTGTTCTCTGCGCCTGGATCTCAGATTTTCTGAGTAGCCGGTCGATTAGGGTAGTCGTCGACGGCTGCTCATTTGACCAAATGGGTATAAATGTTGGAGTCCCTCAGGGATTCGTTCTCTCCGCAACTTTATTCCTGCTACATATCAACGATCTGCTGAAGCCTGGTATCTATGGGTACGCAGACGATAGCACTGTTGTGGAGAGTTACGTATCCAGTGCGCGAGTCAGTACAGCACAGATCCGGTCTCTCAGGGAGGATAGCGGATGTCCATGGGCAGCGGTGATCATATACTATCAGGTACACCTCCTGCTCGTTTGCCCCCTTTTTATATATATAAAAAAATCTGTCCCTTAATTCTTATAACATCATTTAGGTGGTCTAATCAAAAAACTTAAGTGTCTTGCACAATACCTAGGATTCTTCCGGGCTTCTTTGCCCGTTTGCCGAATAACACACCAACTGCCGTACTGCTAGGTAGGTCGTAAAAGGCTACTAATGAGCTATACGTGTCACTACTCCCACTCGACTCGCCCAGGTTTTTGGTACCACCGCATTACCTATTCCTGCTTCAATGGTGTCCATGCTTGTAATTGTCGTGATCTGGTTTGGAGGGTAAGGTAGTCGATAGACTTGTCTATAAGCGACAGTTTCTATTTCCGTCAGCAGAGTCATTTGTTTGTTTGCTATTGTATGATATAAAAAATCTAAGTAAGTTAAAGCACAGCCCGTAAAACAAAAAATGGCATAAATCGGAATTATATAAATTCATCTCTACAGCTCTAGACAATTAAAGGTCCATATTTATGTGAGCACAAAACACAAACTTGCCGGAGCTCTCGGTAATATAGGAAGACACTAAAAACTGCTAAGTGCAATTTACAGTAATCTTATTGATGTTCCGCTTTGTTGTTTGTGGGGTGACCACGTCGCACTTAAATCTAATTTTCCTCTTTAACGTAACTCCAAAAACTTATGTATGTGGTATTGTTATCTCGCAGCATTAACATGTTTGATGCCTATAGATGATGCTGATATAGGTTACTCTTTTCATCAGAACAGTTTTATGCTTGTTTGTTATCTAATAATATACGAACTGTCAGTGACGGTATACCGCAAAATTAAGAAAATTCCATTTTAGGGTTCCGTACCTTAAAAGTATAAACGGCACCCTATTACTAAGCATCCGCTGTCAGTCTGTCCATCTGTCTGTCACCAGGCTGTATCTCATTAGCCGTTATAGCTAGAAAGCTCAAATTTTCACATTTTATGTATTTCCGTTGCCACTATAACAACAAATACTAAATATAAAAAAATAAAATATTAAGGGGGGCCCTATATAACAAACGTAATTTTCGCCGTTTTTTATAGATGATGGATACGTAACTGTCCACAATAGTGCTATCGTATGCGTACCCATAGATACCAGGCTTCAGCAGATCGTTGATATGTAGCAGGAATAAGTTGCGGAGAGAACGAATCCCTGAGGGACTCCAACATTTATACCCATTTGGTCAAATGAGCAGCCGTCGACGACTACCCTAATCGACCGGCTACTCAGAAAATCTGAGATCCAGGCGCAGGAACAGTAAGTATATCACAAGAAGGAAGCTTGCTCATAAGACTGCCATGCTAGACCCTGTCAAAGGCCTTAGAGAGTTTTACTCTTTTAAACTTAAAATACTTTAATTTAGCGGAAAGTTTCAAGGATGGCCTGTAGGGTCAACCATTTACAGATTTTTTTTATATCATAAGATAGCAAACAAGCAGATGTCTATCCTGATGGAAAGAGAAATCATCGCCTGTTGACACCAAAGATGTTTATAGTGCGTTGCTACTTATGTGGCGGGATATCAATGCCACTCTCCAAGCCGGAATACGATAATGACAAGCATTGCCGCTATTGCGGCAGGAATAGGTAAGGCGAAGGTATCGAATACCCTGGTGAAACGTACGGAACCCCTTCGTGCGCGAGTCCAACTCCCACTTGGCCGGTTTTTACTTTTTAGTCTCGGTGGCATTTCCTTTTTTTATGTGGGAAATTATTTGCCTCTAAAGATTTTTTATTATTTTTATTCCCCGTTTGGTACGATCAATCAGTCAATCAATCAACAATCAATCAATCAACGATGCTATCCGTTTGGCGATATTGCAATGCCACATGCATAAGTCTTCCG
Source organism: Apodemia mormo (assembly GCA_036924255.1). NCBI lineage: Eukaryota > Metazoa > Arthropoda > Insecta > Lepidoptera > Riodinidae > Apodemia > Apodemia mormo. The sequence goes on along the minus strand of JAUPFN010000009.1, from coordinate 1,332,685 downwards.
ATTACTTTATTCTCCAAGCCGGAACACGACAGTGAAAAACATTGACGCTATTCCGGCAGAAATAGGTAAGGCGGTGATACCTAATAGCGAGCGAGACGTTGCGGAGCTCTACTACCTCATAGTCACAATGAAAGTAACATTTATAACCAATCGATCACCTTTCACGACCTGCCTGGCAGAACGGCAGTTGGTCTATTTTTTAAAGGAGCCCGGACCAACACGGGGTGTTTGTAGTTTTTTGGGGTTCCGTACTTATTGCGGCCCTATTATTAAGCCTCTGCTGTCTATCTGTCTGTCACATAGCTGTATCTCATAACCGTGATAGCTATAAAGCTGAAATTTTTAAAACTTATGTATTTCCGTTAATACTAAAAATAAAAAAAAATAAATATTAAGGGGGTCCCCATACAATAACCGCGTTTTTTTGTATTGTTTTGCTCAATATTAATAACGGTAACAGGTAGATGCTTCAAACTTTTCACAGAATATTTAGTTGTATATTACCTTTCAAAATAAATGATTAATTAAAATTAAAGTAAATATTAAAGGGGGACTCCCATACAACAAACCTAATTTTTAAGCAATTTTTTAATCGATCTTAATAAGTAGGTAGAACTTTATTATTTTCAAAAAGTAACTATTTGAAATATATAAACTATTAAAATAAATACCTAATACATAAAATAAATATTTATGTATACATACAACAAACGTGATTTTATATTATAGATTTTAGAGATACGGAATCCTTCGTGCGTGAGTCCTATTCACACTTGGCCGGTTTATTAGTTATTGTAACTACTAGATAGTAATCTACAATGTATGTCTGTCTGTCCTATTGTTTCCTATCACAAATTCACATAAAATTTTGTGCAATCACAAACTAAGTGCACTAAATTTCATTTAAGTGTTGAGTCGCTGTAGCGGACTTGAGTCACGAACATCTAAATAGAAAAAAATGAATGCGTAATGTGGTGGGCATTCTAGTAGTGGTGTTGGAAAAGGTAAAAGAAGTCATACGACTTAGATAGTCAATTTTATTTCTAAGTGATCGCCATAGTAATTCAGTAAAAAGTGCTTACCTAAAATTAGCCGTTCGGCTGAATTTTAAAATTAGGATCTAAATATTGAAATTAAAGTGCATTTTAATTATTATTGTAAATTTTTTTTGAAAATTGACACCTCCTTTAAGTCACAGTCTTAGATATAGCAAAAAGAACTCCGTTCCAACTGAAGAGGTGTCTATCACTCTCTAAATTTTTTTTTGAAATAAAGTTCATTATTACTACCTTTCCTCATTTTTTAAATATTTTTTTAATTACCTATATAATTTTATCTATTGTAAATACAAATAATAAGTGAAGAAACAGTTTTTTTTTATTTTTAGGTAAAAAGTTACAGAGTAAAATCTCTGTTGTTGGGCTGTTTGTATTGGCTGGTTTGAAACCAATAAAAATTAAATTAAATTTGAGTTTAAAATTTTATTTTAAAAAACAAATTTATCAAATTTATTTTAAGTATCATATATTCCCACCAAATTCTATTTTTAAATGCCGAAAATTAATTCAAACTGTATTTCCGTTCGAATAAAAATCTGATTTACTCTCAAGACGAGCATAGATTGTTTTACTTCGAAAATAAAAAAAAACTAGGTAAATTTTAATTAACAATTATCCATCGTGTTAGTCCGGGTCCCTCTTGAAAAATAAGCCACCAGCTATGCTACCAGGCGGTTCATAAAAGGCGTCCGTTTGCACTGCAAACGCAAAACATATCACTGCGATCGTCACTACTAGGTGATAGCTCCGCAATATCTCGCCCGGGTATTTGGTACCACCACCTTACCTATTCCTGCCGCAATATCATCAATATTTTTGTCATTGTCGTGTTTTATATAGGGGGCAAACGGGCAGGAGGCTCACCTGATGGTACGTGATTACCGCCGCCCATAGACAACTACACTACCGGGGTCTTGTACTTGCGTTGCCGGCCTTTTAAGAATGAGTAAGCTCTTTTCTTGAAGGTCCCTAAGTCATATTCGTTCGGAAAAAAATATGCCGATAGCTGGTTCTCTATAAGAGTATTGCGGGCAAAAAGTGCCTCGAGATGGATTGGATTGGTGGATTCCCAGACATCTAGATGGTGAGGATGAAACTTTGAATTTTGTTGCGATGTCCGATGGCGAAATTCAGCGGCAGGAATTAATTCAAACAGTTCTTCGGAACATTCCAATGATAGTCGATAAAAAATGCAGAGTTATGCCACATTTCTACGTAACGCCAAAGAATCAAGAGTGTTTCGGTTTGGAGGTTGAGGTAGCCCATAGATATATGCATGTAGCATTTCCATCTCGCCATACGGATAAGAACGCACTATCAACATTTTGATATCTATAGGAGATGGTTCCCATTAGGAGAGCTAATGCATCAGTAATGTTACAAAAATAACTACAGATTGTAATAAGATAAAACACAAAATAATAAGTAAACCTAAAATTTACCGTGTTGGGCATATTAAAATTTGATTAAACAACAACTTTTCAATCCGCAGCTGAAATATTAATAGATGTAATACGTTAAGAAGATTAAATAATCTAAAGCCACGAGAAAGTTTACGCTTGTGTTCATAAATTTATTAATGACTTCTTGCTAACAAAATAACGGCAGGATTAAATAGATATAAACGTGCTCCCCCACCTGGAGCGTTTGCCTTTAATGTAACGTTACGTAAGAAAAATGTGAAATTAATTAAACTTGCTATCCGCGAACTATTTTATGTGACATCCGCGATGGCACTAAAAAGAAAGATGCCGGTCAAACTGCCTGCAAATCGAGTACTTTCCAGTCTCAAATATTGTGTACTAACTGCAGCGGGCTGCACGCTGCAGCTGGTACTATAAAAGTTTAGTAGTATAAAAGTTTTTGGTGAATCCCGTGGGATCATCTAATTTTTCTAGGATAGCCTATGTGCTATTTCAGTTCATTATCTACCTGTGTGCCAAATTTCATTCAAATCCGTTCAGTAGTTTTTGCGTGATTGAGTAACAAACTTAGGTACATCCAAACATCCATCCAAACATCCAAACTTTCGCATTTATAATATTACTGTAGAAATAATTAATATAGATTCCAAAAAAACTGAAAATATTTCAAACAAACTTGAAATATATCTAAACTTTGTCATCTGTATGTGATCTAGAACAAAACTTTTTGATCACATCTTTATATATTTCGCTTGAAAAAGTGAAACAATTAATGATAACGGTAAGGTTGCGTATATTTGTATGCACAGAACCCAAAAACTAGATGATGGATTAACGGTATACTTGTTCATAACATAATATTAAAATAGGAGTGTTTTTCTATATTTTTAACTTCCCGGTATGTGTGTAAATGTAGGTAAGGAAGATTATGCCCCGATTTTCGAAAATCGAGTTTCATCTGATCTCCACGTTTTGAGGTCCTAGGAACCTTTTCCGACTATTTGAACAATAAAGTCATACTGACTTGTACTGATCTGTATATATGTGTGTGTGTGTGTGTTTGTGTGTGTGCGTGTGTGTATGTGTGTATGTGTAAGTAAACACTTCATAAATTTTAAACGACTGGACCGGTTGAAACGCGGTTGATGGCATTTGATTGGATTCTGCTTAACTTAGATTTCTTGAAATTTGAACCGAGACGGCCCATCCTGGGCCGACTCGTTTCAAATTTTGAGAAATTTCGAAAAAACCCCAAAATAAAATTTTGGCGAAACAGAGTTTTTTTTTTAAATATATATATCTTCCAGATTAATGTACGGATTGAGTACAAAAACTAATTAAAGCTCTATTCCTCAAAAAACTACGTGTAACGCATAAATTGCATCAAAATCGCTTCATCCATTTGGGAATAATCGTTAACGAATTTTTTTTTAAATATTGCTTTTTCGACACAACATTGAATTTTTTGTATTCTACGATATTGTATCTAGTAGTAAAAAACTACGTCAAATGTCATTTTAAAAATTAAAATTAAATCTAATTTTCAAAAGTTACACCATTTCAAATATTAAAATTACGTTGTTTTTAGCAAACTTACTTAATATTTTTGAAATAGCTTTCAGGCTAATACACCGATTGACTTTAAAATCTTACCAGCTTTTCTCCTTCAAAACTTGCATCAAAAACCGATAATAAGATCAAAATCGATAATTTTTTTTGGGATTTATCAATGACGAAAATTTTTAAAAATAATGTTTTTTTGACATTCTTTTTTTGGCTTCGAAACTTTTTAACCTATTATTTAGCTATAGCAATATTTTAGATCTCAAAAATTGAGTTGAATTCGATTAGAAACATCAAAATCGATCACCGTTTCCAAAATATACCGCATTTCAAAAATCAATACACTGCCATTTTTAACAAAATAAATGTTTGAACTGAATTTGTCGTTTGGCGAGATGAGTGGTGATTATCGAATATTTTTAGTGATAACCGGGACCGACGGACTTACATGTTCATTCAAGGCACATGAGAGGTAAAGCACAAACTGTCAGACCCAGAACTGCTACTGAGATTTTTGATATTAGAGAAAAAAATCTGAAATACTACTACGCACTCTAATACTTTTTCCCGATCCGGAGATCAAACTCGGGACCTGGCGTTCTGAGTCGAATAGACTAACCCCTAAACCACGAGGCAGTAACCAAACTGTTAACAACAATTTCAATAAGGACAACAGAACTATCTATTTAACATCGAAAGCATTCGGTAAATTTGTCTCATTTCAGTCCCGAAAACAGCAGTATTTTATTTGATGAGTATAGTCTGAGCTACAAAAAAACTAAAATAAATGTCCAGAATTTTAGTGTTTACTAATGGTGCCTCTACATTTATAGACAAACTTGTTACACAACTACAAGTAAGTAGCAGAAGGAGGATTAACTGAACCACAGCGAAACTGGCTCGCCGCTCGGACACAAATTGTATGTCGCCGGAAACGGGAAAACTTAATAGATGCATGTTTGCACTTGTTTTTGTCTTTAGTTATGCCAAATTATGGAAGCACTAGTTTTATGATATTTTTTTATTTCGCGGGATAAACCAAGCAAGCTTTTCTGATGGCAGTAATTATTTACCGCAAAAATATAATAACACCAATGATACTTTTTAATCCTTACAGTTGGTGTTCCGACTACTATTGTACATGTTGAAAATATGAGTGTTTATTTAAGTACATGAGTGTGTTTGATCCTCATGATAAAATTCTTTGACGTATTTGATTATAGTTTGCTTATAAGTATATACATAAGTATCTTCACGCCCGTATCCCCGAAGGGGTAGGCAGAGGTACAACAATGGCACCCACGATTAGCCGAAGATACTTGGTCCCACAAATGTGATAGGTGGCAAGCCTATCGCCAACCGGGCACTTTCCAATCCCGGGCTATTTTGTGTTTATCAGAAAACTGAAAAACACTTTTTTTAAGTGCCCGACCCGGGAATCGAACCCGGGACCTCATGTAGTCGACGCTAACGCTGGACCACTAGACCACAGAGGCACCACTAGATACATCAGTAAGATTATATAAATAAAAATCAATTGAACTTATAATTCTCGTCTTTGCATCACTTACATACAAACTAATTTCGCAGAGTACAAGGTTTTCAAGAAAAACTGAAAAAAGCCGTAGATTAGTAGTTACATTGGTTTTTATTTAAATAATCCTTTAAGTGGACGGTAGGTAAAAACCTCTAATTGTTGAACCTTTGACGTTTTTCGTTTGTTAAATTCCCCAACCCGGACCACTATTTCTCGATAACAGCAATAATTAATTGACTTTGAGAGACTTGTTTTATGTTATCTCGAAGACGACGACGACGACGACGAAATAATAATGCTCAATTTAAATTCGACCTTATCGTTAGTAGGATCAAAAAGCATTTAATACAAATGTTGTATGTTAGTAAATTTCACGAACTTATAATATTTTCATTAACACATACATTTTAACACTTGCTCCTCCAGATAACATAAGGTCTACAAGTGGTCTTTCAAGCGCGCGTTGATAACCCATTATTTAAATACTTAGATTTCAGCGTTAGTTATTGCAGCAGGAATAGGTACCGTCTAGGTAACATCTCACTCGGGTAGGTATGGTACCACGCCATACATATTCGTGTCGTATTAACATCAAATCTTGTCACTGTAGTATTCCGGTTTAGAAGGTAAGGTATCCGGAAAACTTATGCATGTGGCATTACCATCCCGCCACACGAATAGCAACATAACATTAACATCTCTCATATTTATAGGCTGGTTGTTTCTTTCCATCAGGAGCTACATTTGCTTGTGTGCTATCTGTGAGTTACAATGGCACTCTTACAGCACCATCTTCAGATCTTCGACATTGTTTGAAACTACACACCAAAAAACCAACGAGTCCGATCTTGACTATCTTATCTTTTTCTATATTCTACATGTGAGTTTCGGTGGCACCGTTTCAGCTTCCTCTTCAAATTCTCGTCATCATGCGCACTAATCAAACTTACTTCTTATAGCAACAAAACCATCGAACCCAAACACGGTTATCAAAATTCTGCATCTGAGAATTCCAGTCCCTACGTCCAGGCTATATCATGAGATCAGTTGGAACCAAAATATTACATTGTCACTGAGCTTACACAAGTTTGCCAAGTTTTAGTACAAACGGATATCAGGAAGACGTTAACAAGTGGTTTGAAACATATTTTAGACAATCTGTTATTTACATACAAGAATTGCCAGTTAAATAGATGCTGATGATCTTCGAATGAGGATCTTACTTTACTTAGTCACTTAAGTCAAAGTTACCATGTAATTGCAATATCAATAATATAACAATTCAAAATTTAATATCAATAAAGCCTTCACAAGTTGCTTAATTGCTTTCATCAATTTGAGAAGAGCTAGTGATCTTGAAACGGCTGAACAGATTCTTTTGAATCATAGCTAAGAACTATCTTGCAAAACAGAATTTTCAATTTAAAAAAACCGCAACCAAATCAGCCCATCCACTTAAATACTACGATGCCACGGACAGTCACACAGATACACACTTAAAACTTACAATACCCTCGGTTTTGTGTCGGGGGTTAAACATTGCAAAAGAAACAACTATACTTAAAATAAAACTTAACCTTTACTTTCAAATCATTCTATTCTATCAACAGGTATATGGGAATTCAGTTCAGTATACGATATAAGACTATTAAATTTGGTTGTTTATTCTCGACGTGCTTCTTCAGGTTATAAATTACATGACCAAAGCAGCGCAGTCGACTCTTCAGTATTTATCATCTGTCACGTACTCCGAGGAAACGACGAGTGCGCTCGTTACGAAAATGATCTGCTCTTGTAGCGGTGCATTTATCTTGGGATCCTATGTATATACTTTTTTATATTAGTATAAAAATCGATGTATTAATACGTAAAAAAAACTTTGTACCACTTTCTACCATGATTACGCGAGTAGTCCTCCGAGTATGAAAGGAGAATGATGAGTACAATGTTTGCCTAGAATCCAATGCATTTTGATATACGGTTACCTTTTTTCGATAAATTATAATTTTGTTCTAAAATGTAAATTGTGTCACCAACACTTTTTAAATGCTATAATTCCCGAAAAACAGAAGGATTCCGGAAACTTGAATTTCGACAAATGGTAAAATTATTATATTCAATTTTTATCCATTCACATCGTAAGATAAAGACAACTAGCTGACCCACGCAGCTTCGCTTGCGAGTAGAATAACTTGTCGTCAAGATAGCTTTTCATACAAATTTCATCCCCTATTTCAACCCTTTAAGGATTGATTTTTATAAAAAAAAATATTCTATGTTTGACTCTGGCTCTTTAAATACTTTCATGCCAAATTTCATCAAAATCGGTCTAGCGGTTTAGTCTTGAAAGCCTAACACACAGACAGACTTTCGCATTTATAATATTAGTATGAATATAGATTTAATACGTTTCTGTATCTCTCGTCATAGAGTTATTTGATTTTAAAAGTTCATTGATGAAAAATGATGTCACTTGTTTTTTTTTCTTTTGTACTGATATACCAAAATTGTTATATTTACAGCCTAGCGTATTGTATGTTTTAGCTATTTATATAAGAAATATAAAAAAATATACAGTTTATTGTATACTTTGTTAAGTATTTTTTGTACTATATATCCGATATTTTTCCACTTGTCATAAAAAAGAATCTGAAGTAAATGATTTAATAATTCACATTAGGAATAAGCACCTTATGTACACTCCGCTTCATATAGGTAGTTAAAAGCAAATTGCGATGCGATAATATTCATTAGTATTGTATCGGCTTATCTTATTGGAGAATACCAGAATGAACATATAGTAGGTTTACTCACGGGTGCATATTGTTTTCATTTAATTATAAATATTAGAGTCTAACGAATTGTTAATTGTGTAATTGAATTTTTCTTTCGTGACTTAGAACGGCATAAAAACCTTTCGGTCCCGATTGATACATAACTTGGGAGAATCGTTTTCAAGTCGATAAAATGTGGCAACAAGAATTACTACTAACCGACAAACCGGTGCATTGTGGTTAATTTCAAAGTCCATTGACTTTCACCTCATTACAATTAATTCGCAAGGTGGCATGATGAGTGTACTTTATGGAAAATAAGATATTTATTTCATCATAGGTGATCACATCACAAATAAACAGGTGATTTTACTTATTGAAGGAACTAACTGTCGTGTCTAGATACCAAAGATGTTAATAGTGCGTGTGACGGAATGGTAATCCTCCATGAATAACTTTACCGGCTACTTTACTCTCAAAACCAGAACACGATAATGACAAGAATTGACTGAATGCGGCTGGAGCTGCAGGTAAAGCGCTGGTACTAAGCAATGCGGAAAGTTGTGAAAATCTATAACCTGGTAGCCATGATGATAGTGACACTTTTATCCAGTTATTCGCTTTTTACAAACTGCCTAACAGAATGACAAGGGTTTTCATCTTATATATTATTTATATATATAAAAATCAATCCCTATTTTCCTTGGTCACGACATCACGCCTGAATGGCTGGACCAATTTCGGTATTTTTTTTGTTGTGTTTGTAATTGTAAGGAGAAGGTTCTTATAAAAGAAAATATTAAGAAAATTGCGCGGAAAATTAGAAAATTTAAGAATACTTAACCACCATATAAAGTTTAATGCCATTTTGGCTGCGTGGAAGGACAATCCCGTAGATTTATACAAATTACGTGTCACGTTATTTGTCCGTTATGGATTCCTAATATATAAGGCAAAACAACGTTTGCCGGGTCAGCTAGTATATTATAAATTAGCAAAGAAGCAGGTGACTCCCCTTATGAAAAAAGAAACCATGGCCTTATACACCAGAGATGTTAATACTGTGTTACTATCCGTATGACAGGATGGCAATGTTGCATGTGTAAGTCTACCGGCTACCTTATCTTACAAACCGGAGCACGACAATGATAAGCATTGATGCTATTGCGGCAGGAATAGGTAAAGCAGTGGTATCATCTACTCATACTAGTCACGATGGTAGTGACACGTATAGCCAATCAGTCACCTTTTACAACCTACCTGGCAGAACGGCAGTTGGCCTATTCTTCAAAGGAGCCCGAACCTTCAAGTTAAAAGATATGAACTTTTAAACTAACGCGTTTTACCATCATTTTTAACTATATAAACTGGTCAAAAACGCGTAAATATATAGAACTTACTTGTAAAGCTTTCGACGTTTTGGCCAAGTTATATTGACCGTGATCCACTCGTGACCACGGTTAATGTAACTCAGCCGAAACGTCGAGCTTTATACAAGTTCTATATATGTACGCGTTTTTGACCCGTTTATATTGTTAAAAAAAGTTTACAGATCTCGTTATTTTTTAAAGGATAGACAAGGATACACTATCTGCCATTTTTCCAGGCAGTTTGCAAAAGGAGAATGATTATGCGAGTCACTACTATTGTCGAATACTACATAGTTGTTAAATTTCTGCAGCGCCTCGGCTGGGTCCGGTATCTACGCCTTACCTATTTTGTGCCGTAATAGCGTCAATGCTTGTCACTAGTGTGTTTTAAGGCTTGGAGGGTATGATAGCTAGATAGACATAGGTATCAAAGAATGCCCGGACCAATATGGGTAATCTCTTTAAAGGAGCCCGGATCAACTTCAGAGAGGCCCGGATCTATACAGCCATAAATATCGACTCGATATCGACACAACCTACTCACAGAAACCGCATATTAGCCATCGATGCAATTTTGACCCGTGTATTTGCACAATAAGTTTCAATCGCAACGACTATTATGATTAAACGTGATAAGCAAACGGCAGGTGAGTCTCCATTACGTCGCGAACTCGCATTAGAGACGTTGTTCCAGAATCCAGATACAGCGACGTTAAACTTTAATGATATTGCTGTTTACATACTGCATTATATGGTTTACTTGCTTTAAAGTTTGTTAGGGGAAGCATTTGTCGGATGTGAGTGGAATACGCTTCACCTTCTATGTATTTTCATAACAGAGCAAGGAAGGAATTTCATAATATTGACATCTCGATTTTTTTCTAGGGATATAATATTAGTAGGGGTAGGCTAATAATAAAATAGGGGTAAGCTCTTATAATGGTGTAGGGTAGTTCAAGCGCTATAAACATTGAACATATAGATTTTTTTAGCTCCTAACTGACTTTTACTATTGAGATGCCACGGAAGAATTTAATCGAAATTTGAGCGGCTTCAGAATTTGTGTATTCGTTTGATATTTGTATTGCGGAAATATGATCACATATTGAGTTTTCGCAAATAATTGCGTTGGCTTATCTGCCAACGTCCAAATGTGCATGCTTTGAATGTTTTGTTCAATGCAATGAAAAAGTATTCACAATACTTTCGATTATTTTTCTTTTTTCCCAAATAGCAGTATCGAAAAAATTCCTTATAGTATCGTAAGATTGTTTGCGAGGTAGGAAATATATAGTTTAAATTACTCAAGCAGTTACATTTCAAAATAGCAGTTGCAGGGCAGGGCTAGTTGGCTATTTTTTTTAGAAACATGCAGACTAATTATAAGACTATCATCACTAAAGTGTCCAAATTACGTAACAAACGGTGTTGTTAATACAGTATTTTACTAGTCATTGTTATCGTTATTTGTAAAATAAATATAGGAAGAAGAAGCAAAATAGTTTATTTCTTATATTTATTAAGATAACAAAATAACAGAAAGCTCTCCCGATGGAAAGAGAAACCATCTCCTGTAGACACTAATGATGTTAATGGTGCGTTGCTATCGTGTGATGAAATGGTAATGCCACTTGCATAAATATACTGGCTACCTAATCTACCAGAACACTAGAGCCACGGTGACAGTGACTCACAATGCCAATTATTCGCCTCTTGCGTACTGTTTGGCAGAACGACGACATAGAACGTTTATTCTCGGAGTTCTATAAGTTCAACGTTTATGTACGAGACATGTTTTTGCTTCGTGATAAGCAAATCACTATGATAAACCTTGAAGTTGACAACATTGAGATGGGACACAGAAGGAAGCTCCTGTCACTCAGTGGTGTTGGTGTTGTCTCCAATATACTTTACAAATCCTTAAAGTTTGATGCCGTTTCTGTTAAATCCTTCTTGTCAGTATATAGGTAAGGCAAAGAATCTTCTGGAAGATTACGCCCTTTTTATTCCGTCTTATTAATCCTGGTGTCAGAGTAGATATATCGAGGATAAAGACACTCTTGAAAGGTTCTCCTTGTGTTTTGTCCGAGTTCCTTACTAGACGTCGACGGTCTTTATTCCTTGAGGTTCACCAACATTTTCATATGGGAAATGTGTGGACAGACAACGGAGTCATTAATATTAAGCTTCTATAAGGTAGTCGTACCAAGGTAGATGCCAAAGAGCAGCTGGATAAAAGAATTAAAGACCACCATAATGTTAACAAGCAAGCGTCTTTAGCTGAGTCAAATCTTACGGCTTCTTCTTCGCAGTCATCATCAATATCATCCACTTACACTAGAGCCAAAAAACAGCAAAAAAAATAGTTTGTAGCTGAAAGGTGATTTGTGTTATTTGTAATTGTACTCTCAAAATCAGCACTTTGATCAGTGTATTAAATTATTATTTTTAACTTTCCGCTACGTACCATTGTACTCGTAGGTAAGGATTACTGATTTTGCCCCGATTTTCGAAAATCGAGTTTTCACGAGATCTTCACGTTTAGAGCCTAGCATCCTAGGAACCTTTTCAGACTATTTTCTCGTTGACGTCAGTATGTCTGTCTGTACGTATGTATGTATATGTGTGTGTATGTGTGTATGTAAACATCTCATAATTTTTAACGGCTTGATGGCATTCGATTGTATTCCTCTCAACTTAGAGTTTCTGAAAATTTAAACCAAATCAACCAGGAAGATTTTGAAAAATTTTGAAAAAACCTTAAAAATAATTTCAAAGGGAGGCAATGGAATTTGAATGGTGAAGTATTTTAGACTGTCCGTGCATAGGCAGTAAATTTGAAACATTATACTGATTAGTTTCAAAGATTTTTGACATTTATGCCCCATTACACAGTGTTTTCATTACGTTGGATGGATGGATGAATGTTTGTTTCTCAATCACGTAAAAACTACTAAACAAATTTGAATAAAATTTGACGCTCAGCTAGATGATAACCTGGAATAGCATATAGGCTACTTTTTATAGCGGAAAAGTTGATTGATCCCGCGGGATTCTTCAAAAACTTTTATACTACAGCGGGCTGCATGCAGCAACTAGTAATATTATAAATGCGAAAGTTTGGATGTTTGGATGGATGGATATTTGGTACTTAATCACACCAAAAGTATTGAATGGATTTAGATGAAACTTACCATATAGGTAGATGATAACCTCGAATAACACACATGCTTCTTTTTATCCCGCAAAAAAGAGTCGTTCCCGCGGGATTCACTAAAAACTTTTATAATGCAGTTGGCGGCACTGTGCAGCTTGTTTAAAAATAATATTTATAAAACTTTGATAGGAGTTCTAAATGTAACTATTAATAACACTGTAAAATATATTCAAAATGTTAGTTAATATTAATATTAACTATAATAACGCCCTAAACGGGTTGGAATAAAAACGAACCATTGTAGGCGAGTCACGTCGCATGTGAGCAATATATAGTAAAACTTCGATTTTAGATAGTTGGCACAGGCGTCGCGACTCGCCGACGTGACCCAGCGGCCTAATATGTCAGTCCAGCACATTCCTGTAAACTGGTGTTGATTCGACCATTTTATAAAGATTTGAAACAAAAACTACCAACATTTTAAAAGTTGGTTCCTTTATTTAATGTCAAAAATTAATTATTGAGACGAACACATGTTAGTCAACGTTTATTTGATCAAGTCTCACTAAACTTAAATTATTATGTGCAATTACTATTTAGCTTGATCAATATTTTCGCATAATTATGGCTAAGCTTAAAAAATTAACTCATTTTTGGGTTTCGAAGTAAACTAGGAACCCTTATAGTTACGCTATGTCCATCCGTCCGTCTGTCCGTCCGCACGATAGCTCAGAGATCCTTAATACTAGAAAGCTGTAATTTGTCACGAATACACATATTAGTCACGTCATCAAAGTGGTACCATAAAATATTGAAAAAATTTTTTTCTGGGTAGCTCCCCCACATGTAAAGTGGGGATATTGATATTTTGGTGGTTGAATAAGTTTTAAAAATATATTTATATATAGATTTGTCAGAACAATTTTTTGATTAAAGATTTCGTTAGTGAATAGTGTGGAATATTGTTGGATAGGTTTTTAATTATTGCAGGTTTGCGAAAACAATTTTTTGATTAAGGGACTCATTTGTGAAATATAAAGCCTTAAAATACTATTTTCTCTCTCTGCCTGCTAAAAGGTGAGTTTTTGGGATGGGAAAAAATTCACGATAGTAGTAAATATAATGAATTTAAAAGGAAAACTATCACGATTAAGTAGGTTTTACAAGTTTAAGTGTAATAGTCGACCAAGTTAATGCGATGTTGTCTTACAAGTCTTATTCTATATTAATAATTCGGTTAAGGGATAGAGTAGATTCGACTAAAACCTTACCTAAATAATAAAACATAAAAATAGAATTCCGGGATAAAAATTCGAAGCGGCTTAGGCGTCAAGAAGAGACAGAGTTACTTTCGGGTCTATAATATTAGAATGGATTGTGTCCAAAACATTTAAAACTAGGAATAGGTCCGGTAAGTGTTTTTGGTTGTGATTGGTGGATTTTTGTAAAAAAATGTTGTTTTACCAAAGTATATATATATATATATATATATATATATATATATATATATATATATATATATATATATATATATATATAAATTTTCATAATTAACTTTGCTACAGAGAAGATGGAGCCCATCGGTAGAAAGCACTAAACGTGTAGAAAAGCGCGTACACAATCTATTGTGTATATTGAAACATTCGCGTCGTAGGGGCTTTCCAGTAAAAATATTAAAAAAACCAGTCATTCTACCAAACAAAATTAGAGGACTCCAAAACATTGGTCTCCTGATGGAAAGAGTCAACCATCGCCTATAGACAACAAAGATGTTAATGGTACGTTGATATCTTGTGGCAAGGTCTAATGCCACATGCATAAGTTTACCGGCTACCTTACCCTCCAAACCGGAACACGACAGCGATAAGCACTGACGCTATTGCGGCAAGAATATGTAAGGCGGTGGTACCAGACCCGGGCGAGACAATGCTGAACTCTACCACCTAGTAGCCACGATGGTAGTGACTCGATAGCCAATCAGTCGCCTTTTACGACCTGCCTGGCAGAACGGCAGTTGGCCTATTCTTCAAAGGAGGCCGGGATCAACACGGCGGTTGGTTGTTAGTGAATATTATTCAATTCACGACCAACACCAACAAACCAATTTCACAAGTCATAATCGTTAAGTCCTTGAACCAAATCCGCCTCCGTTATGTTTTTATTGAAATTGCAAATAAACGATCATAATTACGTAATTAAACAAAAAGTTAATCTTTCTATCTGCATATAAAAATCAATGTGTGTATGTACGTTCCCTATGAGTTGGATGGAAAATTCAAAATGACGGAATTTATTTTGATGAAATTTTCAAGCAATCTTAGATGATTGCGATGGGTTATCGTATGGTATTTGTTAGCAAATAGATTAGTATATTTTTGATATCATATGGCTATAAAAAAATATTGCATAGCCTGGGTGGTCTAGTTGCATTTTTACATAAATAATTTGTTACTCTAAGTTTTCTACTGTAAGCTATGTATATTATAAGTAAATATTTACAAGACTTATGACAAGAGCAACATTAACAAAGTTAAATAAACAGTTCGATTGTTCGAGTATCATCTTTAATAATTACACTTAGTAGAAATTGATTTAAAAAGTTTGGAAAATCCAAAAGTGCATGCCGCAACGTTTTATAAGAGAAAATAGATCCAAATGAAGTGATTTTCAATTGAGTGGATTTATTGATAATATTGATAATAAAATAAAGTAAATTCATAAAGCCAATAAACCTATTTCGTGTTTACAGACATAACCAACTGACGGCCATCAATTTTTTTTAACGAGATTTTTTGAGTAATTAACCCTTTTCAAAGGCTTAACGTTATACAGAATTTGAAGAATTGGGGTTTTTCTTTATGATCACCTTTTCATAACTTATGCATGTGGCATTAGACCTCGCCACGAGATAGCAACGCACCATTAACATCTTTGGTGTCTATAGGCGATGGTTGACTCTTTCCATTAGGAGACCCATCTGCTTATTTGCTATCTTATAACATAAAAAAAAAAAATTATATCAAACTAGCTGCAGCGTGCAGTCCGCTACATTATAAGGTTTTTGGTAAATCCCGCGGTATCACCTAATTTTTCCGGGATAAATAGTAGCCTTTGTGTTATTCCAGATTATCATCTACCCATGTGCCAAATTTCATTTAAATCCGTTTAGTAGCTTTTGCGTGATTAAGTAACAAACATCCATCCAAACATCTATCCAAACATCCATCCAAACATCTATCCAAACATCTATCCAAACATCCAAACTTTCGCATTTATAATATTACTAGCTGCAGCGTGCAGCCCGCTGCATTATAAAAGTTATTGGCAAATCCCGCGGGATCACTTAATTTTTCCGGGATAAAAAGTAGCCTATGTGCTATTCCAGGTCATCTTCTACCTGTGTACCAAATTTCATTCAAATCCGTTCAGTAGTATTTGCGTGATTGAGTAACAAACATCCATCCAAACATTCAAACTTTCGCATTTATAATATTAATATAAATTAAATAAATTAATTAATTAATAATATAGATTAGTGTATGAATTTAACACTGAGTGTTATTGAAGTTGGTTGAGCCATACATTTTCTTTCAACCGCTAATAATGGACAGCCGTGCCGTGGCGTGCAATTGTATTGAATCATATGCTAATTAAAACAAAAACGTATTAAGGATATTTTTACTAGATTTTATAATAGTGCCATTATAATAAGTCATATTCCAATTTAAATATCTTAATATGTGTGGTTTATATTTATGTATAAATTGTATTGTAAATTAGTATTACTAATTAATAATCAAATTTTCGTGCCACCATCGTATAGCGAAACGTCGTCTTGTTAATATTACATCACATGCAACAAAGTAAAGTATTTCATGCAATGTAATAAATAAATTACGCTAAAATTATTAAAACACGGAAAACTTTTCCCCGTGTTGATCCCGGGCTCCTTTGAAGAATAGACTAACTGCCGTTCTGCCAGGCAGGTCGTAAAAGGCGACCGAGTGGCTATGTGCGTCACTATTATCTTGACTACTAGGTGGTAGAGTTCAGCATTGTCTCGCCCGGGTCAGGTACCACCGCTTTACATATTCCTGCCGCAATAGCGTCAGTGCTTGTCGCTGTCGTGTTTCGGTTTGGAGGGTAAGGTAGCCGGTAAACTTATGCATGTGGCATTAGACCTCGACACAAGATAGCAACGCACCATTAACATCTTTGGTGTCTATAGGCGATGGTTGACTCTTTCTATCAGGATACCCATTTGCTTGTTTGCTGTCTTATGATATAAAAAAAAAAACTTTAGAAGACATAGATTTGTAGTGTTACAGAAAAATGAAAGCCTTAATAATGACACTACAAATTCGACACATTTTGGTGTCCAATACTGTTTCCTTTCCGCACATCCACCCACCATAGAGCACCGTGAAATAGGTTCACAAACTCCCAAATACAATTGGAGTGTGGTAACTGCGTGTCACCCGAAAAGACATTACTGCGATCACTTTCATTTGTGAAGTTTCAAATCCAATCGAACTGAAATAAAAAGAAATGAATAACTTTAGACTTCATTAGTTTTGGTTGTACTTAGATAGTAAAGAAAGTATTATTACCCTTTCGGGGTTCGTAAAGTGAATTGAACGTCAATGGACCTTCCGATTCTCCACGATTCACCAGTTTGCCACTGGGTAATGTGGTGACCTGAAAACCGAATACGTAACATGTATAATGACCTAGTAATGATTATCGTACGAAATAGAAAAGTAGTTTTTTAGATAAACCTAGTTGTTCTAGGTTGGCGTTGGTGTTTCTACCCAAAGTTGGTGGACCCTGTCACCCCAAATGCCAACTTTTATGACTATTGCTAATTTATTACTTGCATTGAATCTAACAGTTTTACGTGCCGTCCGAGGCATCAAAATATTTTACCTCGTATTGGTCCGGGTGCCCTTTGAAAAATACACCACCGTTTGCAAAAAAGGCAAACGATTGGCTATACGACTCACTACCATCGTGACTAGACTAGACAGATTCAATGTTTGTCATTATCGTGTTCCAGTTTGAAGGGTAAAGTAGCCTTATGCATTTGACATTAAGTTATATTGTAAATGCATTAAAACTAAGTAATCTATCAAGAAAAAAAAAACTCATGTATTGAGCATAGCTCATTTAACAAAAATGTAACACTTTCAAAGGAAGTAATACAAAAGAAATTCGGTAAGTTCGCTATAATGAATGCACTCACAAGTTTTTAAGAATGTATAAATCATTTAACAAAAGGAGTACTATCCTGTGAACTTAGCGTTGTTAAACAAGTCGACGCCGTAATGAGGTTTTCAATATATTTACCTTAATTATGTAACGCGTGTTCGCGGAGAAATGTTAAAACATAATACGCGTTTCATAGTCTTTGGATAATGCAAGCGGTTCTTGTTCGCAACCCGACTGCCAGTATTAGCGTAACTAAATACCATTTAGAGAGTATGAGTGAGTTTCAAAGTCTAATGCGAAGGAGCTCACTCATAAAGTCATATACCCGGTATAGTACTTTCAGCCTATAATAGCAGTTGCGAGCGATCTTGAGTATGTTAATTTCAAAATGCAGTCTACTCTTTAAGTGCACTCTTAGATAACGTGCTTCGAAAACCTTTTCATCTGGCCATGCAATAAGGTTACTTGTAAAATTCACAATAGTAAGGTATCCCTGTTTGCCTATTTTAATACAAACTAGCGTTCATTCGCTACTCAAAATTCAACCATAAGTTTTGTCACAGACTATAAAATTTCTTCTAAGGTGGACAACAGACTTTTACTATTAATAAAATAATAATATTATGTGTGTATTTGTTACACACTAACAAAGATGAATGTTCATATCTGGAAATAAAGAATTATTATTATTATTATTATATAACGTACATAAATACCAGCTTGGTAGTGAGTGTAATGTTTATTTTTTAACCGACGTAAAAACGAACGAGGTTCTCAATTCGATCTTTTATTTTTGTGCTACCACGTATAACTTTTTACTGAGTAGTCCGATTTAGATAGTTCTTAATCTAATAATTTTATAATAATTCTTTTATTGAATAGAATATACAACAAGGGTGGTGCAGCATAATATTTGAAAAAAAAATCATGTCATAAGAGTATGTAAATAAGCGATGTTTGATTACTCACTTATTTTAATAAATGACCACTCATAACTATTTATACTGAATAGTTTGATTTTGTTAATTCTTCTTTATTGGATAGCGCACAGACGCGCCATGCGCAAGTGTCTGTGCTAATCATGATAATGGGATAATTAGGTCAAAATTTAATATAATTTATATATGTATATATATATATATATATATATATATATATATATATATATATATATATATATATATATATATATATATATATATATATATATATATATATATATATATATATATATATATATATATATATATATATATATATATATATATATATATATATATATATATATATATATATATATATATATATATATATATATATATATATATATATATATATATATATATATATATATATATAAAAGCGCAGCCGAAATAATTAAATTAACAAACTATTAATTTATGAATTTGTAAAGTGAAATAAAAGTGCAAGTGGATTTTTTACTACATTTAATTCCAAAAATACTACTTGTTCACATAGCCACTTTATTATGCATAATATGTAACATTTTTTTTCGAATTCGAACTACGAAATTTGATTGTAAATAGTTATAAAACTTTAACATAAAAGTGAATAGCTTACAGAACCATCAAAACCGATGTTTTTGAAACAAACACGAATCACGAGTGCGAAGCCATTTTGAATGCCAATGGGTTACTGAACGATTTATGTCACGTTGAAACTAGAACTATAAATTCTGTTTTTTTTTTTATATGATGATAGCTCAATGGATGATAGATAAATGAAGACAATGGCGTATGGAATATTTTCAGCCTGGAGTGGGCTTGATTTTTACCTTGCTTGGGGTCTATTGGTTCGAATACTTGGCTTAGATCACTCTCGAAGAATTGAAATCTCAGTAACAGCTTAGAGTCTGGTGAATGTGCGTTAAGGCTCTTATGCTTCAGATAAATACAAGCTTGTATCGCACTCTATCGCATTTTTAATTGTTTCCAGGTCGATAAAATATAGCGATTTAAAACCCATAATCTAAGCAGTGAAAACGTGTGTCTGTTGACGATCGTCGATCATCTCTCTCTGCCAAGTCCACAAAGGAAACAGCGTGATGATCTGTAACATTGGATTAGTAAGCAATCAGAAAGTTCTACTGTAGGTAAGAGTTGGCAAACAATGTTACACTATTGCACTTATCACTAAAGAATTTAAAGATGCGCTGTCATATGCGTGAAAAAAATGTAAAACCAACAACTTTAGGCACTATTATATCTGAAATAGGCAAGGCGCTTAACAAAATTTGGTTTCGTCACATGAATTTAATTATACTAGCGATCATTCTCTAATTTGACAATAGACTTAAAACGTAATGTACATGTTATATATATATATATATATATATATATATATATATATATATATATATATATATATATATATATATATATATATATATATATATATATATATATATTATATATATATATATATATATATATATATATATATATATATATATATAAGTTTTGCTTGAATATAAATATGAAGTTCATAGGAATTTAAAAATCTTTTAATTTGTCACAGATCTTGTTATCAAATTTCGATCAATTATTTAATGAATATATTTCCTTTTTAACACAAAATGAATCACTGAAATCCGTTAGTGTGCTATGGAGTCGTCTAATAATTATGCACATGCTTACGCTAATGTAAGAGTTTTATGGGGTTTCATATTCCATCATCAGACTAGAACTAAAATTTAATAGAACCAATTCAGTCTTCTGAATAAAAAGCACTAAAATTGTTTCGCTAGTATTCGGTTACGGTTTCGGTAAATATACATTCAAAAAAATCCCAACCCAATGAATTGAGAACCTCCATTTTTAAAGATAGTTGAATAGTTTTAGTTCACACAAAAGGGTTTTACTACTAACATAAAAGCTATTCACTATAGAAAGGTAAATTTGAGAGAAAAACATAGCCAAGGTTGAACATTGATTACACAGCTGTGTTGGCTTTGAATAATTTAAGCTACGTTAATTTGCACGTCTCTCGCAAAATCTCAGGTACTCGGAATTATTTGAGTGACAGACATCATAAACGTTGATTTTAATAATAAAATTATGCTAAGATTAAAATATTGGATCTTACTGCTGTTATTAAAGGTCTTAGAATACAAACTATTTAAAAGCCTTTGGTAGCAAAACTAAATTATTAAACAAAACTAATATAATAATTATTCCTACAAAGTTTCGGCTCCCTATTGAGCCTTCATCAGAACCCTCATCTATTTAGCGGCCCGAATGGTGGAATTTACTTCTAACACGTGGTTCCAATTGGTTACAAAATGATCATAAACGTTATAATTATTTAATTTTTCGATTTCTAGGATTAATTTGAGTAGCCAAATTTTTTTTAACCCAAAAAGAAATATTTTTTATCTATTTTCACTTCACTTTTGAGACGTCAAAATTCTTTGTTTCTAAATAGATGTAGGTTTCTTCAACCATCTTAATCCATAGTTTACAAGACAATTATTATTAAATAACACGTGCTTGACTCTGACAATATTATACTTAATACAAAAACTAGTCGGATGTACTAATTAAAATTTTTCTCCTAAATAATTTTACAATGAAAAAATTTTTAAAACTTAAACATATGTCGTAGCAATAATATGGTTTCATAGTGCGTAATAATAATATATTTGTGATGTTATATCATCTCAGTTGTTGTTATATCCAAAAAGTATGTTTGGTTTGTAGCCTTAAAGATTCTTTCAATATTTAAATGAAATGATTAAATTTATTTTGAGACAATGAATAGTATTTTAACCATTTCAAAATACCGAACGACTTTCTATACTTGAAATTTAATAAAAAATGAAATGAAATTAAATAAAATGAAATAAAAGTATTTATTTGCAAGAACATGGGTGTTACAAGATGTTAAAAATTAATTAAGTTACCAACATATTCTAACATGATATGGTGTGCAAATATTTAAAAATTATCATTGTATAATATTATATTTAAAATTTTGTATCGATGTTTTAGAATTTCTACCGGATCATACACTGAGAAGATCCCACGGAAGAAACTCAGCGAGCTTGTCTTTCTTTTTTCTGTTATATGTACTTATTGCTAATGTACAGTAATGATTTCATACAACAAAGGTTATTTTTATAATTACAAAGATTCATTTTTTGTGTAATCAAAATGTTTATAATTTACAAAGTTATTTCACCATTTACAAAATTTTATTAGATTTATATTCTTTTTTAAGGCCAATTCAACAAATTATTTTTCTATCAACATTTGATTTTATCGGCTGAAAGTTCTTTAATATCATAATATATTTTACCTGCAGCAATTTAAAATTTTTTTTTGCGAAATTCATTTATAGGCAACGATTTAAGTATAACAAGAATATGATTGTATATTTATTTGTATAAAAATATTTTTACAAAAAATGTGTATGTATATTAATATATACATACACATTTTTTGTAAAAATATTTTTTTTTGGTTAGTTACATATAATTACTATTTCTAAAATTTGAGTTACCAGTGACTTTAGCATTTGTTTTAAATAACTTTTGATGTTTTTTACAAATATACATACCTCTGACATATACAAACATGGTAAAGGAAGTACCTTAAGAGACTTGAAAAGTGGTTTACAGGAACTTAACTGATAAACACAATATATTGCTCTAAAACATTTTTTTGGAATCTAAAAATTCGTACCATGAGTTTCTCCAAATAGGAATTCCATATTGTAAATTAGTTATCTCGTGTTTTCAACAATCTTGGACTGTCTCGTGATGTAAGGAATGCCGTCGTGTGTCAGCTTGTTTGGCTTTTATTATTTTAGTAGGTACTTATTTATTTCAAAGAATTTCCCCAGAGAAGAATCAGTGCTACCCTCGTGGAATATATAATTCATGTTCTGCAAATACTTTATTTTATTTATAACTACTATATTATAATTATTTATTAGGTGGTAGAGTTCTGCATCGGCTCGACCGGGTCTGGTACCACCGCCTTACCTATTCTTGCCGCAATAGCGTCAGTGCTTGTCACTGTCGTGTTCCAGTTTAGAGGGTAAGGTAGCCGGTAAACTTATGCATGTGGCATTAGACCTCGCCACAAGATAGCAATGCACCATTACCAGCTTTGGTGTCTATAGGCGATGGTTGACTCTTTCCATCAGGAGACCCATCTGCTTGTTTGCTATCTTAGGTATCTTAGGTTGCTTAGGTTATATAAAAAAAATTGCTGTACTTTGCGTGCGTTGCTACGCCCTGTCGAAAATTGATCGTACCAACTTAGAAACTTTCGTAAGCTCATGCACAACTTTGCTGAAGATCATCACAACATCAACAATTGTTGTTGAAGTCTTCTTTTAAGCATATAAGAGCTTTTGTCAGAAAACTCCACTCCTCTATAACTATGTTACATATTGATAAACCTATAACTAAAGATATTTTTTTATTTTCCTAATTACAAATGTGTTTTTCTAATTATTATATCATGCTATTTACACATACATAAAAACAAAAATGCATGAATCTAAGCTATTGCGTAAGAAACTAGGCGCACGTATGTACGCGCATGTGTGCGTGTGCGTGTGCGTGTGTGTGTGTGTGTGTGTATTCGTAAATCGTGTACGGATATAGCATATATATTTATAGAATAATGTTTTCAATATCATCATAAGTTGCCTGCTTTAACCAATCTGTTACATCTTTTTTAAATTTATATAAAGGACATACAGATAAATATTCATTTTTATCTATAAAGATAATTTATAAAATAGCAAATATCTGATTGCTTGATGATACAAAAAGATATCATCAAGGGGTTCAAGTCCAGAACAGGACAGGACAGGCAAATTCACAATTGTCAAACATAATCATAATTGACGTCAAAGTCAAAAACATACAAACCCTTCATAATATCTCCCAACGCCTATATCTTTAACATCTACAAAATAAAGTGTTGTAAGTATATTATTGTTATTGAAAAAGGCTTATCCTCCGTCCCTTTGAGGGATTAACCTTTGTCAAATAAAGCGATTTTATGTGGAAGAAAATTCATGATACAAGCTACGTGATTAGCACACAATATAACTGAAAAAGGTTTACTTTTAACAAGACAGAACCTCGAGCTTAAAACTAAAAGGTTTTTTGTTGTAGTCCCCTAGGCAACAATAAGATTCTATATATTCGCTATGTTCATCCGTCTGTCTATCCGCGGTAAATCTAAGATATTCTTAGTGCCAGAAAGATATAATTTAACTTCAGCTGTATTTTCACGGGTGCTTTTCACGGAAACTGATAAAGTGAAATTTAAAGAAAGATCCAAAGTACGTTACATGTGATTTTTTTTTCTTATATCCCAATTTTTTTTGAAAAATCAAATTTTTGGCGGAAGTTCTTATGGCCCCCAAAGAATTCTACACATTATCCTTTTGCCATTTTTTGATCAGATTGATACTTTTACCGCTACAAGGCCGCAAACTTTATAAAGTGTGAACTTAACCTGCCACCATTTTCAAAGTCAGTTTTGGGCCATTTCAACAAAAGGACTATTTAAAAAAAATATAAAGAACTCAGAAAATATGTGAGGGGCGACTAGAACTCACTTTATTTTTTTTTTATTTTGACAAAGGGAGTAGCAACAAAAATTTTTTTTTGAAAAAGCAAACATTTTGTGAGAGTTCACTGGCCCCCCGAAGAGTCCTACACATTATCCTCATGCCAATTTTTGATCACATAGATACTTTTCTTGTTATAAGGCCACAAACTTTGCAAGGTGTGAAGTTATCCCGCACATTTTGAACGTCAGTTTTGGGCTACTTAAACAACTGAATTATTGCTAAAAAGTATGTATAAAGAACTGCGGAACTATGTCCCCCCCAAATAGTTCTGGAGTTCTTTATGGGGGGAGGGGGTAATTACAACTGATTTTATTTCTTTTTATTTCGAGAATGGGGGCTAACTTCACAGGACTTAATTTGGGCATATTCAAGTGCAACATTATTGCTGATTTTTGAATATTGAAATACGATAAATATGTAGGTCACACTATAAGTTTTGCGTAACTTAAAAAAACAACGTGTTATAACCAAAATATTATGTTTATTGCTTTTTAAAATAATCTTCGTTACATTATAATTATTTTTTCATGTGATCGAACCATTTTTTAAAACAGGATGACCAAGGATCTGAAGGCATGTTTTCTACGTGCTGATTGAACGCTATCACTTCCTCTTTGGAGTTGGTAAAAGTAAAACCTCTCATCAAATATTTGATTTTGGGGAAAATACAGAAATCAAAGGGTGCTAAGTCGGGGCTACATGCAGGATGAGTGACCAAATGTACTTTTTCGGAAGCTAAAAATGACTTTGTTTTGTTAGCCGTGTGCGAAGAAGCGTTATCATGGTGTAGGAGAATGCGGTTTAGGGTCGTCTTTCGCGAACTTTTTCTAACACTCTGGGTAAACAAATAGTAGAATACCACTCGGCATTAACACTCTTTTGATCTTCAAGTGGAATTGTACAAATGGGACCCGTAACTGAGAAAAAAACGCGATCATTTTTTTTGCCAACGTTTCTCGCCTGTCTCACTTTTGTTAGCCTGTTCCTATTTTCAAACATCCATTCACAAGACTGCTGTTTTTTTTCGGGTTCAAAACAATAAATCCACGTTTTGTCTTCTGTGACAATATCATAAACAGCATTAGAATGTCCGTGGTCGTACTTTAGTAGCATCTGTGAGCACCATTCCACGCGGGCCCGCTTCTGCTCCGCTGTCAGTTCATGAGAGATCCAACGACAATAAAGTTTCCGAACTTTCAATTCTTCGTATAATCTTTTCTGAATTTAGCTCATACTAATCCGCAATAGTCCTGGAATTGTCTCATAGGTAATCCGGGGGTTGTCTTCAGTTAACCGCTTAACAGTAGCCACATTATTTTCGTTGACGGCAGTTGACTTCACGAAATTCGTCATGTAAAGAAACTCGACCTCTCTAAAATTCAGCAAACCATCGCCTCACGGTACTTAAATAAGGCGCGTCTCTCCCAAAAGCATTTTGATGACGAGCTGCACACAAAGATAACTTTTAAAGTCATAAAAAATCATCGCTCTAAAATCTTTTCGACTTAATTCCATTTTCATTAAATTTTAGTTGCGTAAGTAGAACTTTGATGTGTGATAAAAAAAACAATTGAAAAATCATTTCCCGCAAATTGTTTTTTTTTATTACTAAAAAGGTTGCAACGTTTTAAAAATATAACATTCAAAATTTAAATAGTTCCGATTAGCTAGAAGTGCAAAACTTTTAGTGTGCCTCATGTAGCTGTAGGTATAAAGCCGCATAAAACTAAAATTTTTGTGGTTATATACTTTCATAAAGTTTAGTTTTAACATTTAAGTTGGCTATACAAGTAAAAAAGTCGACGATATATTAAATGTACTGGTGATGTAATGGTAAAGGAATAAATTGGTAAAGTACGTGTCGGACCACGCGCAATGTAGGGTTCCTAATTTGCCTATCACAATAATGTGGGACAAGAAGAGAGCGTTTATTGTTTCACATTATGAATATTTAACCTATTCAAAGTTAATAACAAATATATACCTATACCACAGATTCACCGCCTATAAAAATTCCGAAGAACATTTTATAAGTTCTCGCCGTGTTGGTCCCGGCCTCCTTTGTAGAATAGGCCAACTGCCGTTCTGCCAGGCAGGTCGTAAAAGGCGACCGATTGGCTATCGAGTCACTACCATCGTGGCTACTAGGTGGTAGAGTTCTGCATTGTCTCGCCCGGGTCTGGTACCACCGCCTTACCTATTCCTGCCGCAATAGCGTCAGTGCTTGTCGCTGTCGTGTTCCGGTTTGGAGGGTAAGGTAGCCGGTAAACTTATGCATGTGGCATTAGACCTCGCCACAAGATAGCAACGCACCATTAACATCTTCGGTGTCTATAGGCGATGGTTGACTCTTTCCATCAGGAGACCCATCTGCTTGTTTGCTATCTTATGATATTAAAAAAAAAAAAAAAAAAAGTTGGTCGACTGTTAAAAAAAAGGGCAATGGGCCCACCTCTCGTTCCCACCACTGTAACTTCTGTAAACCAGAATCAACAGCGGCAACCGTCCTGATAACCTTTGAGTTGCGAGCTCCGGGTACCCTGGGGAAAAGCTAAGCTATCTTGAATCCCGCAACGAAATTAATCAGAAGTATATAGGAGGAGTAGGAAAATACACTTTGGTCGACTGTTACTCAAAAACTTGTAAAACCTTCTAAGCTGTGATAGTTTTACTTTTAACTTCATTATATTTACTCCTACCATGACTTTTTTCCACCCCAAAACCAACCGTTTAGCCTGCGGAAGGGGGGGACTCTTGACTCTAACGAAAATTAGCACTTAAAAGCTTGATATTTTACAAACGAGCCTCTTTATCGAAAGTTGTTGTACAATATTCTTTTAAAACATATCTAACGATTTTCCACTCAATGGCATACGTGAGAAAAATGAACATCCCCACTTTATATATAGGGGCTGAAAAAAAATATTTTTCAAAATTTTATGGTACTAATAGGTTGACGTTACTAATATGTATATTCGTGCTAAATTACAGCTTTCTAGTACTGATTATCTCTGAGCTATAGTGCGGACGGACGGACGGACATAGCGAAACTATAAGGGTTCCTACGTTTCTTCGGAACCCTAAAAATGTCCGCTCAAGTAATTTAAAAATAATTAAGTCCACCTCATTTGAAGTCGATTTCATTTTTTTCATCTGTCGACTGAAAATGGAAAACTTCAATTAAATTATAAATTATACCTACATTTCTGTCGACAGAAAACAAAATTCAAAAGTGGGTTGTCTACTTAATACGTATAGAATTGCCAACCCCTACAGAACTTTTTCCCCAAATTCATTTTAAAATCCCCCTAAAAACCCCTAAGTATTTTTTCCTTGTACCTAACTAGATTATAAATATAGTATGTAGTAGGTTTACAAAAATACTTCTTTTATCATACCCGATGTAGTATTTCAATTTCAGCTGCTTGGTCCCAGGGTGTAAGCTGGGCATTGTCCCAGGTCCCAGGTCCCAGGGTGTAAGCTGGGATATGAGAGTCAGTGAGTCATGATTTTTTTATTATATAAATTTAAGCGTTATGTAAATTTAAATTTGACATATATAAAAAAATTCTAAATTGGGATGTAAAACTGTTTTTTATGTTGACAAGATTTCCTTGTACAAGAAGTTTCTTCTTTATTTTCTGGCAACAAAAGAAAAGGCTATCGGAGAATTTCACTATTGAATGTATAGGGAGAGACTGAGAAACAGTGTAACAAATAATTGATGGTAGATGTGGCAGACTGCTTTTTCTTTCAGCAATGCAAGGTTATATGACAGCTATCTCATCAGTCATACCTTTGCTGGGGTATATTTATATCATATCAGTCAACCTTGTAAGGTCTTTTACAATACTTTATACAAAAGCTGCTTGGAATTACTATTTTACTCTTATTAAATATTCTAATTTCCTAGATCTATTAACAAGTAAGAAAATGCATCAATGATCAAGTCAAGATAGGAGAAAGCCTACTTGCGAATTCCTACATTAAGTATTCTGAAATGAGAGAGAGAGGAGGAGTTTTTCGTCACACTTTTATATATAAAGAATAACCTTACTGCTGTTAGGTGAAGACCCAAAAAAAACCAAAGATTCGCCATTCAGTATTTCTTGCCCCTAAATTTAGGGGGAAAATCTCTAACTTGGCATCATTGAATACGTACCTACATAATACATACAGTACCCGGCGATAAATATTGCACATCGACCTTTGGAAAGAGACAATCGGCTAATTTCGGCTTCGTAGAGCGTTATCTCTGTCGCACAAAATACAAACAGTCCGGTACCTATTAGGAGCTGTTAAAACAAGTATGATTTGCTTCTTTTGATATTTTTATTCTTTGTATAAAATACACTAATTTTTCTATAAGTGATGGCTTTAGGTTGGGGTAAAATAAAATAAAAAAACATTTTTACATTATGTTTACGTATTTAATTATTTTGGAACATTACAGCTTTAGTGTACATAATAAACACCATTATACCTATTGCTAAAATGAGACATTGCAATAAAAATAATAATAATTCTAATTCTCAATTACTTCCATTTCACTATCTGTGCTCTCAAAGAGGTCAATATCACTGTCACTATCAGCCGTATTTATTACTAATCTATCAGTGTAATTGTCTAAACTGTGTTGAATGCTTCTATATTCATTCTCACATTTGATTGCATGATCGCAAACCTTTTTCCACTCTTCAGCGCCGATCATGTTTACTTTTTCAGTCAATAATGTTTTTACTGTAGTTAAGTTCATACCCACATTTCTAGAGGCTACATAGCCTTTCAGTTGAGACCATATATTTTCAATTGGATTAAAATCCGGATGATATGGTGGCAATCGCAACACAGTGTGCCCATGTTCGGCAAGTATTTTGTCCACAGAAAACTCTGTATACCTCTCCTTGTGCTGACATATAATAGCGTAAATCTGGGTTTTTGTTAATTTTGGATCAACTGGAATTTCATGTCTGTTTAACCAGTTGATCATTTCCCGTTTAATGGTGTTTGAGTTGGGGGGTCTCTCAACATACTTGTTGTGATAGGGTGCGTTGTCGATAACTAGAACAGAATCACTGGGTATATTTGGGATTAATTGGTTAACCAGCCATTTCTCATAGTTATCGTTATTCATTTCATTGTGATAGTCACCTGTAGTGTCCGTGGATTTATACGTTAAAAAAGCACCGGGTACAAAGCCTTTTTCATTTCCCGCATGAACTATTATCAAACGTTGACCTTTTGAAATTGGCTTTTTTACTCCTTTTTTCTTATCGTCACTCCAAGATTTCCCTTTAGTGTGGGATGCATGTATATATGACTCATCCATGTAGACGATATTTTTTCCTGTTTCGCGAAATTAGCGTATTTTATCAAGGTATTCCATTCGTTTGAGACTAACGTCTAACTAACGTTTGAGACCCCCCAACTCAAACACCATTAAACGGGAAATGATCAACTGGTTAAACAGACATGAAATTCCAGTTGATCCAAAATTAACAAAAACCCAGATTTACGCTATTATATGTCAGCACAAGGAGAGGTATACAGAGTTTTCTGTGGACAAAATACTTGCCGAACATGGGCACACTGTGTTGCGATTGCCACCATATCATCCGGATTTTAATCCAATTGAAAATATATGGTCTCAACTGAAAGGCTATGTAGCCTCTAGAAATGTGGGTATGAACTTAACTACAGTAAAAACATTATTGACTGAAAAAGTAAACATGATCGGCGCTGAAGAGTGGAAAAAGGTTTGCGATCATGCAATCAAATGTGAGAATGAATATAGAAGCATTCAACACAGTTTAGACAATTACACTGATAGATTAGTAATAAATACGGCTGATAGTGACAGTGATATTGACCTCTTTGAGAGCACAGATAGTGAAATGGAAGTAATTGAGAATTAGAATTATTATTATTTTTATTGCAATGTCTCATTTTAGCAATAGGTATAATGGTGTTTATTATGTACACTAAAGCTGTAATGTTCCAAAATAATTAAATACGTAAACATAATGTAAAAATGTTTTTTTATTTTATTTTACCCCAACCTAAAGCCATCACTTATAGAAAAATTAGTGTATTTTATACAAAGAATAAAAATATCAAAAGAAGCAAATCATACTTGTTTTAACAGCTCCTAATAGGTACCGGACTGTTTGTATTTTGTGCGACAGAGATAACGCTCTACGAAGCCGAAATTAGCCGATTGTCTCTTTCCAAAGGTCGATGTGCAATATTTATCGCCGGGTACTGTATCTTGTTAGTAAATAGGCCGACGAGTTCTTTCAGATCGGTGCCAGTCTGTGGTGCCTAACCTGTATCTGTTAGAAACTATCATCTGGAAAATTATATTGAGCTCTTTTATCTAACTTTCTTTATTTAATGGCAAAAATGTCAATCTATGTACATAACTATTTTTTATTGCACTACTACTACTATAAACACTCAAACCTATTATAATAATGTATTTGTTAGAAATTAAATTTCACCAAAAATCCTCCACTCCGCTCTGATTAGCCAAATCATTGTCAGTTTGATTATGACGCAGCACTAGTAAACGCGTAATGAATAAAATAAGATGGCTGTATTTAGGTTACATAAGAGCAAGACGCATAAACAAGTGTCCAAGTGTTTAGTTTTAAATGACCAGTTTAATTTGAGCCGTATTATATGGATGTAAATTGAAATAAAATCAAAATTTACTGATAATTACCGATGAAACGTGATTCTGTCTGTTTTATAATTCGGCGTCTTTCTGTTTTTCCACACCATCGAATAGAACAACACGACATTTTGGGGTATAATATACCAAACTTTGAATATTTTCGGAAATATCGGGAGACGTACACAGTCGTGAACCTCATTACCGCATTTTACGGACCTGATAATGATCTAAAAAATTTACATGCTTATCAGAATTACATGGATGGTAAAACACTACCCTCCAGACTCCAAGCTGTTGTAAACATTTTCAACTTTTGAGGAAAACCTCGAAATAACGCAGAGAAACAGCTCGATTCGAGTATCGAAAGCTGGGTCTCATAAACTGAACCGAATAGGCTCAATTTGAGGCAGTTACGATTGATAACGTCCCGGAAATAACTCATTGGAGATTTAGGTCTTTTTATTTGGTAAATGTTTAATAATAGCTGCAGCGTGCCGCCCACTGCTTTATAAAAGTTTTTTGTGAATCCCGCGGGATCACGTAATTTTTCCGAGAAAAAAGTAGCCTATATGCTATTTCAGGTCATCATCTACCTGAGTGCTAAATTACACTCAAATCTGTTTTTGCGTAATTGGGTATCAAACATCCAAACATCCATCCATCCAAACATCCAAACTTTCGCATGGATAGTTTCTCTTTCCATCAAGAGAAAACCATCTGCTTTTTTGCTATTTAACTGTATTTTTAAAATCCATGAATATATAAACTTTCGATTCTTATTTGATTTTAGGCAGTTACCATTTATTAATTGCGTAATTTTCAGATACATAAGAAAATCAGACAGATAAAAATAAGTTAATTTCTTACACTCATCTGAGAATTCCTTTTAACAAAAAGAATTCGCTTGAATTCACCCACGTTTTTTCTTACATAAGTTATAAAGCACGTTCATATTAAATACATTCGTAAAAATTTCCAAGGCGTCGCAGATTCGATTTGAGCTCATTGTCGTGATGTATGTCCTCGCTAAGCGAATTAAAATTGCCGAAGTGAAATACGATGTCATAATAGAGGCTCTGACTTCAGAAATTCTTACATTTTATTTACCTTCGCTTTTAGGAAAACTTTTCTTTTTATCATGATTATAACTCAAGGGCTAAAAGCGCATCTTAAAATTTGAATCTTTTCCGTGTCGATCTGAATATTTTCTTCGAGTGTCATGTAACCAAGCAGCCTATAATAGTCTAGCAAAGAATAAAACTAATAACAGAAGCTACTATTAATCAAACAAAAAAAATTTCAATAATAATACATTTTTAAATAAACTTTCCGATACTGATCGCCTCTGTGTCCTAATGGTCCAGCGTTGGCGTTGACCAGATGAGGTCCCGGGTTTTATTCCCAGGTCGGACACATAAAAAAAATATTTTTTTACTTTTCTAATAAACACAAAGTTGCCCGGAGTTGAAAAGTGCCCTGTTGGCGATAGGCTTGCCACCAGCTATCACATTTATGGGTCCAAGTATCTTCGGCTAATCGTGGATGCACTTATTGTACCTCTGCCTACTCCTTCGGGGATACGGGCGTGAAGGTACTTCCCAATACTAAAGAGATCTCCAAATAAACAAATTTGACAACAATTTACAAAATCTCAGATTATTTAAAACGCAAAAAAGCTTATGACTCACAGGTCAGCTAGTTAAATATTACATTAAAGTATAATTATTAATGTATATAATAAGTAAATAGTGTAGTGTAACAAACTAAACGTAGAAATTTTTATACTTATGGCGTATATTGAATCTGTCGACATATTCACTATTGGGTTTAATCTTTGATTATAATAAATGATTATTTTTGTGTTATAGCACTCACCCCGTGCTTGGGAATCTGGAAAAACCTTAAAAACAGCAAAGAAAAAAAGAAATAAGTAATAATAAATGATCAAAGGATTCGATATTGTTCCCTTTCCCATCGATTTACATTAACTGATTCAAATCACTTGTCTGCTTTGGCCATGTCACACTAAGTGACAATCAATATTTTGTCATGATTTTCATGACTTATAACATAAAAATTTTCATATATGTACATATTTTAGATTATGGTCCTTTATTTTATTAGTTTAATGCTCAGTTATTATTTTTTTAATAACAATTTCTTGTATTTTTCTGATCTTTTGTCGAAATGTTGTCATGTTGAAACTGGTCGGGAGGAGAAAAATGAATTTGAACAGTATCAAATAGAAATAATTAATAAGCAGCAATGTTATTAAAGTAAAAATAGATTAGACTGGTTATCTCACAAAGGCAATTATCTATATTAATATTATAAATGCAAAAGTTTTGGATGATTGGATAGATGGATGTTTGTAACTCAATCACGAAAAATCATCCAAAACTTTTGCATTTATAATATTAATATAGATATTAATATTATAAATCCAAAAGTTTTGGATTTTTTTTTTATATCATAAGATAGCAAACAAGCAGATGGGTCTCTTGATGGAAAGAGTCAACCATCGTCTATGTCTATAGATGTCCAAAGATGTTAATGGTGCGTTGCTATCTTGTGGCGAGGTCTAATGCCACATGCATAAGTTTACCGGCTACCTTAACCTCCAAACCAGAACACGACAGCGACAAGCACTGACGCTATTGCGGCAGGAATAGGCAAGGCGGTGGTACCTGACCCGGGCGAGACAATGCAGAACTCTACCACCTAGTAGCCACGATGATAGTGACTCGATAGCCATTCGGTCGCCTTTTACGACCTGCCTGGCAGAACGGCAGTTGGCCTATTCTACAAAGGAGGCCGGGACCAACACAGCGAAAATGGATGATTGGATAGATGGATGTTTGTAACTCAATCACGAAAAATCATCCAAAACTTTTGCGTTTATAACATTAATATAGATATTAATATTATAAATCCAAAAGTTTTGGATGATTGGATAGATGGATGTTTGTAACTCAATCACGAAAAATCATCCAAAACTTTTGCATT
Organism: Apodemia mormo; assembly: GCA_036924255.1. NCBI lineage: Eukaryota > Metazoa > Arthropoda > Insecta > Lepidoptera > Riodinidae > Apodemia > Apodemia mormo. The sequence goes on along the minus strand of JAUPFN010000009.1, from coordinate 1,298,294 downwards.
TATAATATTAATATAGATATTAATATTATAAATGCAAAAGTTTTGGATGATTGGATAGACGGATGTTTGTAACTCAATCACGAAAAAACTACTGAACGGATTTGAATGAAATTTAGCAAACATGTAGATGATGATCTGGAATATCACAAAGGTTACTGCTTATCCTGAAAAAAATAGCTAATCTCGCAGGTTTTACTAAAAATTTTTATAATGCAGCGTGAAGCCCGCTGTAATTGCTTGCTTAAATAATTTAATTTGCTAAATAAATATACAATGTCAGCTGGAAGAAATCCCTTTTATTGGGGATAAGCTCGCCCATTGTACAGTCTGTTTTTAATATGGTTTTTTTTTTTTTTTTTTTTTTTTTTTTTTTTTTTTTTTTTTTTATAGAAGAGGGGCAAACGAGCAAGAGGTGCACCTGATGGTCAGTGATCACCGCAAGTCTCTATGTATTACTTCACATTTAATTGTGTACAATAAAGCATTAAATAAATAAATACAATAAAAAACTTATCTCCTCTGTAGTATTATCGCCTCTGTGGTGTAGTGGTCCGGTCCAATGTTGACCACATGAGATCTTCCCGGGTCGGACAATTAAAAAATGTGTTTCTGATAAAAAGACAACGAAGCCCATGATTGGATAAGACCCAGTTGATGGTAGGCTTGCCACCTATCACATTGTGGGACTATGCATCTTCGGCTAATCGTGGGTGCACTGGTTATACCTCTGTTTACTTCTTCGGAGATACGGGTGTGAATATATTTTTTTTTAAACTTTTAATAATTTTAGATTCAAAAAGTATAGATAGCATAAAAAATATATAAATCAATTTAGTCTCAAATTTATCTAAGAAATTAGAGTAACATTTAACTTTTAAAGTATCAAGAGTTGAGTTAAGTTTGACTTAAGTAAGTTACAAACACAGAGTAAAGACAACGTTTTTTCCCTTCGTTTCTTTAGAAGGGAATTTCTTTTTATTGTTTACCCTAACAAAACTTTGTTAACTTAACCCTTTAGATTTGAAAACTTGGACTTAAACTTAGGAAGTAGATCTTTGTGTGTGCTCAAATTCGTAAAGAATAAAAACAGAACTGAACGTGGTGAAAACGAGAGCCTCATTGGTCGAGTGGCTAGCGAACCCGACTGCGCATCAATGGGGCTCGGGTTCTATTCCCGACAGGGATAAACATTTATGTGATAAGCATAAATGTTTGTATTCCGGGGTTTGGTATTTATTAAATCTTTTTGAGTATTTACATATGTATCTCTATGTATTAATATCGTTGATCGAGACCCATACATAACAAATGCTAGCGTATTGTCACGGGTGTACCGTAGTATACATTGATCTTCATAAAGATCTCCGAAATCATAAATGCCGAGCTTAGCTAGGTTAGCTATTTCAAGATATTTCCAAAACATATTTCAATCGAACCAACTCACACCCTAACCTACTGGTGTAATGATTACTGATGCACATCACTGTATTTAACTCTGGAACTTACTAAAGCAGTTAGTTTTTATTACTAAAATTTATAAGCGTGTACAATGTGAGTTATAATTTTTGCCAATCTATAAGAGATTAAATTTCTGTATTTGGCACTGAATAAGCAATTGCAATGCTAGTCATATAGACATCTAAAACCATATGCTTGTCATATTACCTCTATAATACATGGATATGGTATGGTAACATATCGTTAACCTCAGGTATTTTTAAGCGATACTAAATTCCATCCACCATTAAGACTATCTGCTGGTCTATTATCTTAGGAAAAAAAAATAAACCATCTACAAAAACTAGGTATTTAACTTTTGATGTACTCTAATTTTTGAGTATTTAAATACCAAGAAAATTTTACGTCCGTTAGGATGAGAAAAACCATTTATCCTACTGCTCAAACTTAAATTACTACCTCCTCTCACCTTGCAAACGCCAACGTCAAGTACTTCCGTATAGTTACAGGCTACAGCTGTCATCTCTCGCTAAGGTAATTATCAATGGGCAGATTTGTATTCAATTATTCGGCGCGCTAGGGAACTAATCAATGATATAGAACTTTGTAGGTCTAAATTACTTGGCTTCAAGGTTTGTTGAAGAATTGTCAGCCTCACAGTTTTCTATAAGATAAAGTTGATGACTGCAGAGTAACTTTGTGTTCTGATTCCTTCAAACCCTTTTTTCTACCTCTACTTCAAACGATATTACCCTTACTTAATTGATAACACATGGATTGATAACAACTAACAAATTTACACCAGCCTTCATTAAACAAACTAGTAGTTATTTGAATTTTCTATAAAAGGTGATATTTCCTGATTGTGGTAACCAGGAAATATCACCTTGTAGGTCTACTGTCTGTATCGCTTTATATTATTCTGAGAATAATTACCTATTCTAAATCACTGGCTTGTAAATATAATGATGATGATAATAAAACGCATTTGTTACGCTGTTAAAAAAAAATTTAGTTACTTATCAAATTCTTTGATTCTTTAGCTATCCAATGGTATAATTAGATTTGGGATGCTAGTGGTAGTTATGTAGGTATAACACGAACCTGAATCCCCCAATTTTGTAATCATCCGTTTTTGAATAGTCTCCCCTATGAAGGTAAATTTAAAGACGTATTAACGTCAAAACAATGCCCCAACCTGAGCCGAGGATTGGTCTTACAGGCGACAGCCATAGGGCGAAGGCCGTACAGCCCACATCCGTATCGGCAGTACATCTTTAAACTCTGACAGAGTACTCTGCTCGCCCTCCGAGCAGTGAAGCTGTGAAGGCCCTTAAGGCCAGCAGTAACTCAAACATTTCGAAAAAAAAATCATTCGTCGTAGAAGTGCCATCGTTGATCGGTTCGGACGCCTTTATATTTGCGCATTTTGCGTTCTCGACATTTCTTCACTTTTTTATATAGGGGTTCATGAGTATCATTAGATTACTATTTAAAATCCCTTTCAGATAGTATACGTCCCTTGTATTTTGATATGGCTTTTTAAAGATTATTTTTGACTGAATACAACTTTTATTTGAATTTTTCACTTAAGTTCCATGTATAATAATATTTACTATAAGCATTTAAAATTATTTTTTTAAATTATACAATCAATAAATATTTACAAGAGCTTGTGAATAAAACTGAATCGAACTTTATAATTGCTCTGAGTCAGAAGATATACCATATGTTCTTATTCAAAATATGTAACGCAGTGAAATTACCTAAAAATCTCGGCACTTCCTACTCCACTCCCCACAAAGCATCGAAATCCACGCATTATTTTAAGTGATATAGTGCATGATTAATATGATGTACGCATTTGAAATAAATATTTTTGACTTTAGTAAAACATAAATTTCTACTTTTCTTACTTCAAATTTCACCTCCACCTCCGCCTCCCTTAACCTCCGCATCCGCGGAGGCGAACCTCTTCACCACCGCATCCGCCTCCGCCTCCGCTAACAATGCCTCCGTTACAACCCTAATATGTAGTGAGTCTTAGAATTTAAAAAAAAGCTTTTTTATGAACAAAGCGCATATTTGGGCAGGAAAATATTAAAAATATTCATTAATATTTACTAACTTTATGTTTAAATAAAGTTTTTTTTAAATCAAACTGTGAAGAAGCATTAATTGAATTTTATGATATTTTACTGTTTTTTGAGTTATGTTTTCCTTAGATCATGAGTTAGATTTGTGTAAAAGTTTAAAATAACTCTACAAAAAATAAATGTTTAACCAAAAACTTTCTAAAGTTGCAAAGTAAAATGCCAATTATACCTTAATTACCGTCATGCTCAATCCAATGGAAAGGAAAGTAAATAAAAAAATTCATCTAAATATATGTAAGAATCACAAATACAGCCACCTCTGAAATATATTGAAGATTCCTCTAATAAATAACAACCTTCGTGGAATCAAATTAAAAGTATCCTTCAGAACTAAAATATTAGAGAAAAAAAACGATTTACGGTTGGTTTCCGAAACGCAAATAAATTTTAACAAGCAAATTAATATGTGTTTAACATAAGTTTTACAAGCAAATGATCTGTTAAACACAGACGAATTGCTTGTTAAAATTACTTTCGCCGTGTTGGTCCCGGTCTTCTTTGAAGCACAGGCCAACTGCCGTTCTGCCAGGCAGGTCGTAAAAGGCGACCGATTGGCTATCGAGTCACTACCATCGTGGCTCTGTGCAAATTCCCGTCGGTGTTCTTTTTTTCGACGTCACGATAGCGCAATGACCTAATATACAAGCTATGCCAATTGAAAGTGCCCGGCAGACTCGTACTCATCATACAAGAGTACCTAACTAATCGCTGATTTCAATTCCGTATAGTGGGTTCATTTTCCACTCATAGGTCAATCACAGCACATATCCCGCACAAGTATCACTTAGACACAAGGTTACATGATTTGCGTAAGGCCTATTCTATCATACGCCTGCGTAGCATTTGCCCATCTCCCCCGTACAGATTTGCATCCGTTGCAAGCAGTACAAACAAATGCTAGCGTATTATCACGGGTGCACCGTCGTATACATTGATCTTCATAAAGATCTCGAATTGCCGAGCTTAGCTAGGTTAGCTATTTCAAGATATTTTCAAAAGATATTTCAATCGTACCAACTCACACCCTAACCTATTGGTGTAAGCCGCGGCAGACTACATCCCAGATCTTGAGAAACTCTCCCAACCCCAAAAGACGTAGGCCCCGCCACGTTCTCACCGATCTCGATGACCTGATAACTGTGGCCAACGAAACATGCCAAAATACTACTAATCTAAACACGCCACCCCTAAGCCGAGGATTGGTCTCACAGGAGACACCCTTAGGGTGGAGGGCATACAACCCCAGATCTTTAAGCGCTGGCTGAGCACTCTGTTCGCCCTCACGACCGGTGAAGCCGTAAAGGTCCTTAAGGCCAGCATTGTACAGGTGCCATAGTTGATCGGTTCGGACACCTTCATCTTTTTGCGTTCTTGACACTTCTTCACTTTTTCATATGGGTATAGTTAGATTGCTACTTAAAATCTCTTTCAAACGTTATACATTCCTTGTATTTTGATATGGTTTTTAAAAGATTTTTTTTGGCTGATTACAATTTCGCACTGAATTTTTCAATTATGTAAGTATTTACTATTGGCGTTGAAAATTATTTTTTGAAATTATACAATCAAAAATATTTACAAGAGCTTTCGAATAAAACTTAATCGAATTTTATAGTTGCTCTGAGTCTAAAGATATACCATATTATGCAAAATATGTAACACAGTAAAATTAACTAAAACAGCGCCATTTCCTAGTCCACTATTCGCGAAGCATTGTAATCCGCATTCAGTTTATCTAATTCCTTGATTCATTAGCTATCCAGTGATATAATTAGACTTTGGATGTTGGTGATAGTTAAGTAGCTATAACATCAAACAGTATCCACCAATTTTGTTGTCATCCGTTTTTTGAACTGTCCCCCATATGAAGAAAATTTTAAAGACGTATTTACGTCAAAAAATCCATAACTCACATTGAACAGGTGCTGTAACGTGATAGCTTAATCCAGTTTTATAGAAAAAGGCTTTGCATTTAACACTGGGAACATATAAATATCAAATCATGAGGCCCTGGGTTTGATTTCTAAATTAGGCAAAAGATTATTGGGCTAGCAACTTTTTTTTTTTTTTTTTTATATCATAAGATAGCAAACAAGCAGATGAGTCTCCTGATATGGAAAGAGTCAACCATCGCCTATAGACACCAAAGATGTTAATGGTGCGTTGCTATCTTGTGGCGAGGTCTAATGCCACATGCATAAGTTTACCGGCTACCTTACTCTCCAAACCGGAACACGACAGCGACAAGCACTGACGCTATTGCGGCAGGAATAGGCAAGGCGGTGGTACCTGACCCGGGCGAGACAATGCAGAACTCTACCACCTAGTAGCCACGATGGTAGTGACTCGATAGCCATTCGGTCGCCTTTTACGACCTGCCTGGCAGAACGGCAGTTGGCCTATTCTACAAAGGAGGCCGGGACCAACACGGCGTAAACTTGAGTTCCTGTAGTAATATGTTAACACTACATATCTCAAACCCTCTAAAAAACCTGTTTGTCTCGGTTATTATAAATACTTTTTCAATTAAAGAGAGAGCAATGAGCAGGAAGCTCATCTGATAGTAAGTGATCACTGTCGCCAATGGACATCCACAATACTAGAGATCTTGCGATTGTGTTGCCGGCCTTTTAAATACGAGTAAACTTTTCGTAAATATTCATAAGTTATATCCGTTTGGAAACATCATCGCCGCAAAACTGTACATAAAATACTATTTTTTATATATCATAAGATAGCAAACAAGCAGATGGCTATCCTGATGGAAAGAAACCATCGCCTATATACATCATAGATATTAATGGTGCGTAGATAGGTGGTAGAGATGACGCACGTATACGCGCTTCAACCGAGATTTGAACGCAACTTTGTTACCTAAGCTCACGGGGTGATCGTGAAGCTTCCATCTCCTCGTCAATTGTACAATGGCTTCGGTTCAGACACTACGAATGTCGGCTTTAGTACTTCTTTTAAAAAGAAAAAGACGTAGAAATAAGCGAATCTATTGGATAGTTTATTTCCATTATAAAGCGGTCGGTGTTAAAAGATTCCATTCTAAACTAAAATACACGCGCAGCACATAATAAAATGTAGCGTGAGCACGCGCCCCTCTTTTACTCCTCATTCAGCCCTTTGTATGCTTGTCAAACGAGTTCCAAACACGCTTTTCACGCGCGTTTGCATCCATGAAAACGCAAAAATCATCATCTACGGTGCAGAAAAGGCGCGTTACTGAAACGCGCGTCGTATGCGCGTTTAAAATACGCCATGTGCTAGGGCCCTAATGCCACATGCATAAGTTTACCGGCTTCCTTACCCTCCAAACCGGAACACGACAGTGACAAGCACTGTCATTATTGCGGCAGGAACAGGTAGAGCGGTGGTACCAGATCCAGGCAAGACAATGCAGAACTCTACCAGCTAGTAGCTAAGATGGTAGTGATTCGCATTTCGCATAGCCAATCGGTCGCCTTTTACGACCTGCCTGGCAGAACGGCAGTTGGCCTATTTTTGATAGGAGCCCAGTACCAATACGGGGAAAATGTCGATCGTCTTGATTTCAATTAGCATTTTATCGATTTTTTTTCGACAACCATTTACAAAAAAGTTCAATTTGAAAAAAATACAACTCTAAATATATTTTGTATGTGAATATATTTTAAATTAAAAAGAGCAAGTTGGAACGATAATTTAGCTCTAGCTCCGCCCATAGTCAGCCCCATGTTGCATACGTATTTCTAAACTGCGCCACTTGGCAATAGTTTGTATGTAAAAACTGTTAGTTTTAGTAGCGCGCTGCTCTGTATATTCAGTGGATAGGTATCGTGAGCTCGCTGTTGCGATTCCGAATGAAATATTATCATTTATGCCGCTTTGAAATTGTGCTTTTAGATTATTTAGAGTTAAAACGGTGCCAACCATGAATATTTATCAATACCATTGGCTAAGTTATGGTGACGTAGTAGCTTTTTTCAATATTGTTCTAATTTTGATATCTTTAACGAATTGAAGCTTGATGTATCTCGTGTACGTCCTGGTGTCTTGGAAGAATAGATGATCTTCCAGACTGCTAGGCAGTTCGTAACAGGCGAATGACTGGCTTTACATGTCACAGCCATCGTGGCTACTAGTTGATAGGAGTACTTCGTTGTCTCGCCTGGATAATTGGTACATCACCTTACCTATTCTTGTTGCAATAGCGTCAACGTTTGTCACTGTCATGTTTCAGTTTGAAGGGTAAGTTAGTCGGTGAAATTATGTAAGTGGGATTAACACCTCACCATACCAACGAACCATTAACATCTTAGGAGTCTGTAGGCGATGATTCTCTTTTTCCATCACAAGAGCTATTTGCTTATTTGCTGTTTTATTATAATAAAATATTTATGTCAAAATTAAATAATCAACACTTACATCACACAAGGATGTATAAATAAGGTAATTTTAATATCTTCCTAAAAAAGGAAATAACCAGCCAAGTGCGAGTCGGACTCGCGCACGAAGGGTTCCGTACCATCATCCAGAAAAACGGCAAAAAAACAAGTTTATTGTGTGGGGACCCCTCTTATTTTCATTTATTCTTTATTTTTAGTATTTGTTGTTATGGCGGCAAAGGAAATAAATAATTTGTGTAAATTTCAGCTTTCTGGCTATTCAGGTTTATTAGGTACTGCCTGGTGACAGACAGACAGCGGAGTCTTGGTAATAGGGTCCCGTTTTGCCTTTTAGGTACGGAACACTAAAAATGAAATAAGTGAAGTCTATTTAATCTATAACTGACATTATTACAATTATATTTTGCATTTTTTTGTAATATATATTTACTTAGTTTTATTTAATCGAAGTAAAAATATTTTGAACTAGCTGACCCGTGCAGTTTCGCCCGCGTAAACGTCCGCTATATCGACTACATGTTAGATTAGCATGTCGTCTATAGATTTTCATACTAACTTTCATTCCCTATTATAGCCTCTTAGGGATTATATATAGACCCTGGATCTTCAATTACCTTCGTGACAAATTTCATTAAAACCTTTTCAGGTGTTTAGCTATGAAAGCGTAACAGATATACGGACAGACGGACTTTTGCTTTAATATTTTTAGTATCGATGATGAGAGAGATACAAAAGCGTATATATCGATAATGCCGATATATTACGTTGGGAATTATTAAAATATCCATACTAGTCCATACTAATATCCATACTAATATTATTAAAGCGAAAGTCTGTCTTTGTGTCTGTCTGTTACGCTTTCACGACTAAACCACTGAATTGATTTTCATGTAATTTGGCATGGAAATAGTTGAAGATCCGGGGTTAAACATAGGCAATTTTTTTTTCAAAAATCAACCCCTAAGGTAATAGGGGATGAAATTTGTATAAAAAACTATATCGACGATATGTAATCTACTCGCGGGCGAAGCTGTGCGGGTCAGCCAGTATGGAATAATTATTATTTGTCCTGATTCAAATAACCTTTTCTTTGTAGGTTTTCGTTAATTATGTTTTTATATTTTAAAAAAAGTGTCTGTGATACAATTTACATTTCACAAAGACCGATATTGATAATATTTTAATCTTCTTTTTTTCTGTGTTAGCCACGGATTAAATGTACAGTGTAGCTCTAATTCAAGATTTTTATGAAAGTCAATGTATACCACGGTTCACCTGTGACAATACGCTGGTATTTGTTCTGTACTTCTTGCAACGAATGCACATCTGTACAGGAGAGATGGGCAAACGCTACGCAGGCGTATGATAGAATAGGCCTTACGCAAATTTTATCAAGTGTCATCTTGTGTCTTAGTGACACCAGTGCGGGACACCTGCTGTGATCGACCTATGAGTGTAGAGAAGAACTCATACACGGAATTGAAATCGGCGGTTGGTTAATTACTCTCGTATGATGAGTCTGCCGGGCACTCCCATTCGCCATAGCTTGTATATTAGGCCATTGTGCCAGATCTTATCAAACGCCTTTGCGATGTCGAATAACAGAACACCGGTAGGAATTTGCAGCTCCGGGGCTGCAGTTAAAGAGTTTGAAATGTACTTTGTGAGTCGGTGCAGTTAATGAGTGCAAGAGCGAGCTGCTCAGAAACCGAACTGCTCATTTATTATGAGACCTCTTTCGTGAACGTTCGTTCGTTCGCCTTAATTCGAGATAATATGATTTTTTCGTAGATTTTGCCTAACCTATTGATTGGGCTAGTTAGACGGTAACTATGTCATTATTTCGGGGTTTTTTCGCTTTTTGTATTCCTATGATGGTAGTTTTTTACACTTCACACCGAAAACGCACAACCGGCTAGGAGTGCATTGAAGATATACACCAGTAGGTATATACTAGTGTGCATCTTCAATGAGGGAGGGAGGGAGTTATTTAACTATCTCATTTGGGATTTTATCAGACCCCGAGCCTTTTTATTACATAGATTTTTGATTATTTCACCTACTTCTTCGGTATCGGAGAGTAATAGCGGGTCACCATCTGGTAGTAGAACCGCCCTACGCTCTACTTCGCTATCCACAAGATGAACGTGGTTTAGACCGTCTAGGTCCGTAGGTTGGTTTGACGGGGAACATTGTGATTGAAACGACGAATGGAAAATGTTACCATCGCAAGATGTTACGCATGACGTAGACGTATTCACTTAAAAGATGCACGGCTGTGTCCATGATACAGCCATGACCCGTTTTTTTAGTAATAATAACAATTCTATAACTATCGTCAACATTGATCACTTCTATAAAATGTATCAGCTATTTATTAATGAGCTCTATAGCCTAATACTCAAACCTATTTCACGATGGTACTAAAACATGCAATAATACCTAATAATCATTGGACCACTTCTATAAACTAAAGTCCTATCAGAAGGTAAATTAAGCCAATAACCCAATTACTAAAACCTATTTAAGTACAGACTAGTTTATCATTCATAGATAATCCCAAGTTGTCTGTGGACTTGGGAAACTAGCAGGTTGAAGCTTAACGAGCTTAAGTTCACTCGAAGTGTACATGTTGAATACGTATACGAGAGCGGGCAAACGTATTTGTGCTTGTAACAAATGTCATTTAAACCTGTCTTTAAAGAATTTAAATACAAGTGATTTGGATTTTTTTTAAATGATTGTGAAATTTCCTGCAACTAAAGCTAATATCTATTTGGCGCAGCTTTATATTCATTTGTTTCAAGTTTCAAGTTGTTTGTTGTTTCAAGTTGTTCAAGTCGCCGCCCGCCAACCTTGGCCACATCAACGATGCAACAAACGAATACAGCGAAATTATTATCCACTAATAATAATTAATAATTGATAAATCAATACGCTGAGCGATTTCAGCAAATAATAGTACATTATTGCAAATTCGGTGAAATAGGTAGTTGCAGGTTGAGTAAGTTTGAAGGCTAGCTGCAATCGAGGATTTAAGTGGACAGGCAATTACTATTTCTGCCGAGGCATATATTTATTATATAGATCTTTTAAAAAACAATGCAGAGAATTTAAAAAAGTTTCATTTTTTGCCAACTGTGCTGAAAGATGCCTAAACGCATATGTATACTTATAATAATATTATAAAATTTATAGAGTTTGTTTGTTTGTTTGGTTATACGCGCTAGTCTCAAAAACTGCTGAACCAATTTGAATAATTCTTTTTGAGTTAGATAGCCTGTTTATTGAGGAAGGTTATATGCTATATAACATCATGGTACGACCAGTAGGAGCGGAGTAAACAAATTCCGCGCGGACGAAGTCGCGGGCAACAGCTAGTGCAATATAAAACTACATAAACGCAATTAGTACCAATATCGACGAAAGAAATCTAAATATAAAACACGCTCCAGCAATATTGTCAGCGAATTTTCCAAATTTAAAAAAACCGCTGGTTTTAAGTTTTTTTTTTAACAGAAAAAGGGCTTTTTTTTATTGAAGAGGGGGCAAACGAGCAAGAGGTGCACCTGATGGTAAGTGATCACCGCCGCCCATGGACATCTGCAACACCAGAGGTCTTGCAGTTGCGTTGCCGGCCTTTTTAAAAATGAGTAAGCTCTCTTCTTGAAGATCCCTATGTCGTATCCGTTCGGAAATACCCCTGCTTTTTCGCTAAAGCGATGATTTCGCCCAGGTTTGAGTTTTATATGTACGTAAATACCATACTTCGCATGTTCTTTATGCAGACGTACTCATAATGACAATACTTTTTCTCATGTTTAAGAAAAATTATTTTTTAGTAGAGTGGAGATAATTCTCGTAATGACAATATTTTTGCTCATGTTTAATAAAATTTATTAATTAGTAGAGTGGATATAATTCCCGACCATCTTAATTCCATCAATCTAATTTCAATTGCAACTTTGATGTTTCTCGATTCGGGATTCCAATTCAGGACCTCGTGCTTAGCAATATTTGATCTAGTACCTCTAGATCATTAAGGCGGTTAATTAATGTATAATTCCTGTGGCATAATAGTGCCACAGGAATTATACATTAATTAACCGCGTTTAATAAAACGCACCTTTTATATTTTTGCTATCTGCTGGTTTCTTGTCCTATGATATAAAAAGAGCTGAATATTTACTAGAACGAACCTTGCTAGTTTATTTAATTGACGGATAAAAGTATCACAAGAATTTATATAGTTTCATAAAAACATGTTTTGTTGTACAGATACGAGATTTAGTCAGCAATGTCCGTCTTTGTGGGTTCTTCTACTGCTTCTACATTTCAGTTACTGAGTTGCTGATTTGGTCGTCGTGCGAGGCCACTGCTTATTATGTTTCTGAGTGCGACTTTATATCACGCGTCGTCGCATCTAGACCAATTGTTCAGTCTTGAAGACTGTCTTATTTGGTTATCGTTAAACTGTACAAATCGGTGTGCATTTTTGTATAATGAGGGGCAAAGAATAGAGTGTCGGGTGATGATAAGTGATTATTGCCGTCTATAAACAGCTGCAGCACTATGAATGAATAAGCTTTTTTATATCGGCTTGAAAACACATGCACTAGTGATCGGTATAGAGTAGTAGTGGCCAAGCAAAAAAAGCATGAAAATCGCTTTGTAGTAAAGTTTACCGACAAGTACATTATGAAGGAAGAATTTTATATTTTAGAATAATTTCTGATCATGAAATTCTGCATTAAAATACACTACAGCAACAGTAATAGACAATATGACGCGTTCAGAATCACCGTAACAAACTTTAACATCTTTAAGATGTTTACGAATCCTATTTATTTCATATTAGCTGTTTGATCCATGTGGAGGATACTGAGATTTCTCAAGCTCAGTGAGAAATTCTCTCTCTGTCACTAATAAATATCTAGCTTTTTCATAACCAAATTTTCCGTATTGATTTTGGACCCTACTACTGAATGAACTACCAGCCATTTTATCAAGTACTTTATAAAAAGCTGGCAATCGAATAAACCGTTTGATATCATCGTGTGTCAAAGTATGTCAAAATAGCGAGTTTTTAACGGGACGCATTTAGATACATATCTAAATCTCTCATTTAGTTTTTACTTCAAGTAAATCGAGTTTATATTACTTGACGTACATCATTAAGTTCAAAATAAGTACAATTAAAACAGTTAAATTTCATAGCATTGCTTCGCATATCATTGGACCAGTAATTAATATATACATTGTTCTTTAGAAATTGCAAGAACTGTAGTTAGAGAGCGTCGGATGTTACAGCTTAAGTAATTAACATTTAAGATGAAATTCTCAAGTCTACACTTTATAATTTCTATACAGCGCAGTGCAGGGAGTCGTAAACCATTTTTAATATGATACCGTCCGCGAGAACAAATTTATGAGTCTCACACGGAACGTTCTTTAGATTTCACGTCGTGAAGGATTTATATTTAATTTTGTTGTACAACATTTCATCGTCATTTTTAACCTTCGTAGGTCAAAATATTAGGAAATATACTGTGATATTATATTGCTACATTATAAAAAGTGATCTTTCTTGTCCTTTCCTTATAATTGTTTAATTGAAAGTAATTATTAAAAATTTTATGTTATAATGTTATATATAACATCATTTTAAAAGACATGCAATCTGCTTGTTTCTTTACGTTGTGCTTCTCGTTCATGCATAAAAAAGAGGAATATTTTATTCCAATTATTTTTTTTAGGCACATCTGAAGGGTCTTCAATTTTGTACCTTTTTTTTTAATTAGATAGTAAACAAGCAGATGGCTCTCCTAATAGAAAGAGAAACCATTGTCTACAAACACCAAAGATGTAAATGGTGCGTTTCTGTCCGAGTGACGATATGGCAACGTAACGTGCATAAGTTACAACTACAGGCTACGTAACCCTTCAAACCGAACACGACAATGACACGCATTGACTTTATTGTGGTAGGAATAGGTAAGGCGGTAGTACCAAATACCCGGACGAGAGAGACTGAAGAGATCCTATAAAAAGTAAGTGGTCCTGTCTCTTTTTCTTATCTCAATTTTTTTTGAAATAAAACAATAAAACATATATAATTTTTGAAAAATCATATTACCACAATTTTACGAGATTAAAATTTTCATACGAAGCAACTAGTGTCAAGGTATTTGACGTGAATATGTCTTTAAATTTGCGTTCATAGTGAGAGATAGTTCGAAAAACTGATGATAAATAAATTAGAGGATCAAATTTGGTGTTATATCTACATAAGAAACGAAAATTTGCATGCCAATTAATGGTGAAGTAGGAAGGAATGTATTTTTTTTTAGCTAATTAAGATCTTTTGTAACCCCTATTTCATGCAAATAAAGAATTATTATTATTATTATTATTATTATAACTATCATCAACATCTAAAATCTATTTATACCGTTGGATAGCTAAAAATCTAAAAATTTTTTAAGCCAAGTGCTGTTTACAATGTTTTGTGGGGGATGGAAAAGAAAGTGCCGCCATTTTTATTATTTTCAAAACCTAAGCTAAGCAACGAACACTACTTCACTCTACGCGAGTGTAAGTAATACTGGTTCGCGTTGGTGTTTGTAACGCTTTTTATACGCCATGTGTGGTCAGATGAAATGTTTTTTGTAACAGTAAAGCGAGTAAATTTTTTTTGTTCGCTTAATAATTTAATTGGACCGTTATTATGTTTTATGATCTCTAAGTGCTCTAATATATTTAACCTTAGACCCTTGTCATACGTATATAAGACTTCAAAAGAATGATTCGCTGTTAAAATATGATCGGTTTCTTAAAGGTGTTTAGCAAAATCTAATCAAAATAAAAAAAAAACAACTTGTAGGGATGTTCTTTTCTTAAAAGCGGATATGTGTTTTTTATAACGTGACTCGAAACTTCGACTGGTTTGACCGATATATACGCTAGTAGCGTATTCGGAACAACGTAATTTATAAACTCCAGATTTATTATTATTATGTGTTTTGTCCTTTCCATTACATAATATGTTTCGTAAGGAACTAAGGTGTTTTACATGCTAAGTTAATATTATTACGTTTTAATCATTTATGTAGTTTTCTGAATCGCAACAAAAATACGTTAGACTAGATTTAAACCTAAACTCTTTTAGGGGGGAGGGGGGTACCGCATTCTTGTTCAAACTTTTTGTGTTTCTTTCTTTTTCATTAAACTTTTAATTAAATTACAACTGTATCCATTTGATACCGCCATTGTGGAAATTATTTTGAGCTCTTCGATATAATTCTCCCTACTAAGTGGCAAAAATGTTAAACATTTGATCTGAACACACATTGCGTATAAGGAGCGTTACAAACACCGACGCGAATCAGTATCTCCGAGTACTTTGTAACATACATCAATATTACTTACACTCGCGTAGAGTGAAGTAGTTTTCGCTTTTCCAGAAGATCCTTCGGTTTCGAAATGAAATATGCATTGAGCACATACATAAACTGTGTGCTTTTGTGCTTGGTGTTAGTGTGGACGTGAGTGTAAAAGTGGATAGTGGATGTGGGTAGATAACTGTGCCACTGGGGTCTTTTTTGTCTGGACTATCGATGAGTCTTATCCATTTACTAAACCGACGTCTATTTTTTGATACCATCGCCGAAGATACATAGAATAGTGCGCGGATAACAGCAAATGTAAAGAATTTCACCTTCCGCAAGACTGTGCCGCTTGTCTTCAAAATGCTTTTGGGAGAGAAGCACCTTGTTTGAGCACCGTGAGGCGTGGTGGAATTTGAGAGAGGTCGAGTTTCTTTATATGACGAATTTCGTGAAGGGCGGCATTCAACTGCCGTCAACGAAAGCAATGTGGCTACTATTAAGCGGTTAATTGAAGAAAACCCCCGGATTACCTATGAGACAACTCGAGGATTATTGGGGATTGATATTGGAATGTTCAGAAACTTTGTTGCCGTTGGATCCTTCATGATCTGACAGCGGAGCAGAAGCGGGCTCGCATGGAATGGTGCTCACAGATGCTACTGAAGTACGACCACGGACATTCTAATGCTGTTTATGACATTGTCACAGGAGACGAAACGTGGATTTATTGTTTTGAACCCGAAAAAAAACAGCAATCTTGTGAATAGGTGTTTAAAAAATGAGAACAGGCCAACAAAAGTGAGACAGGCGAGAAACGTTGGTAAAAAAATTATCGCGTTTTTTTTCTCACCTACGGGTCCCATCTGTACAATTCCACTTGAAGATTAAAAGAATGTTAATGCCGAGTGGTTAGAATACCATTTGTTTATCCAGGTTGTTAGAAAAAGTTCGCGAAAGACTACCCAAAAGCCGCATTCTCCTACACCATGATAACGCTTCTTCACACACGGCCAACAAAACAAAGTCTAAAAATAGCTTCCGAAAAAGTACATCTTGTCACTCATTCTGCGCATAGCCCCAACCTTGTACCCTGTGATTTCTGTATTTTCCCCAAAATCAAAGATTTGATGAGAGGTTTTACTTTTACCAACTCCGAAGAGGAAGTGATAGCGTTCAATCAGCACGTAGAAAACATGCCTTCAGATCTATGGTCCTCCTGTTTAAAAAAATGGTTCGATCGCATGAAAAAATGTTTAAAATGTAAAGGAGATTATTTTGAAAAGCAATAAACATAATATTTTGGTTATAATATGTTTATGTTACGCAAAACGTTACGCAAAACGGTACGTGACCTACGTATAAAACGTTATTGTGTTCTGACATATATGTCACAAAAAGTTATTATAACACTAATTGTCATAGTAATTGCAAAATTTGTCAATTACTATGACAAATATGTCGTAAATATTGTCGTACAGACTCGACAGGTAAAATCTGACAACTGTCGTCTTTATTGAACGTGTTTTATTCTGACAATTTAGTCAGTATTTTACCTGTTGTATTTGAACATAATTGTCGTCTTTATTAAACGGTACTTGTCACGACAGTTTGACTTATTTGTCCAGCAGTGACATTATTGTTGAATTGTCACGTTTATTAAATAGGGCCTTGGACACCTTTAAAACAGTTAATATTCGTAACATCTGAATTACAAAACCGATGATCTTGAAATTTTTAAGCGACAATTTTTATAGTATTTTCTTTTGAACAAAAAAATAATAAAAAGTTTGGCATTTTAGGTTAATAAATTAAAGCTGAATACATGTTTAAACTTTCACGCCATATACCACGGGAACTGGACTGAATTTTGGGATAAAAAGTATTCTTTAACCTTCTTCGAAGTATGTACTCTAATCATGCTAAATTTCATTTGATTTCATTCAGTGGATTCGGCGTGATGCGTGGCCTTTATACAGACATACAAAAATTTTAAAAAATTACAGTTTTTGCTTAGTATAGATTAAAGAGTACCTTCCCGATTTTTTTTAAAATACCTTAAAATTTTTAAAATACCTTCAATGTACAGAATTCGACCTCTTATTATACGTATGTATAGATAAATCTACTGTCTTTCCAGTGGCATTTTTTCAATGGCATCGTGAAGGTCATACAAAACAGTTCGCTTAAAAACTAAATTCAATCAATTTCACCCTTAAATTTATAGATTTCAGCAAAGTTACGCCCAAATCTGTTTCAACTACTTCATACTAGCGCCTTTGGCTGAACGAGATATTGTGAAATCGAATTTACTATTATGTAATAATTCCATTTTTATCCCAATGTAGTTATTACGACCCAAAATTTCAAGTAATACTCTCGGAATAAGTTTGCTCTTACTCTTGGAATAACACTATGCTCTCCTGCTCATGTGATATCTCGTAAATGTTGTCGATAGTATTTTTTGTTACATATGATGTTTCAAGTTCCAACATTTCATAGATTTATAGATAATCATAGAAAATAATAATAAGACCTCAATTTCCTTAGGGAATTCGACATAAACACATTTATTTGTTTTATTATTTAGAACAATTTAAAAATAAATAAAAATTACGAGGTATATTCTACAGTACATCAAGCTAAAGTAATTCGTAGTAATAGTTAGTAGGATGTGATTGTGTAGTGGAACTGCCCTGGCGGTGGTCCAACCACACTCCGAATTAGATTGAGGCAGCAATGAAGCTACTCTGGGCTAATATCAATTAGTGGAATTTACTCTGATTATTTCCTTATCTGCTAGGCTTGGGGCTTACTTTTAACTTAGAACATACAAATAAAAATGCAAACACTCCAACTCCGTAATGAATAATGAATGTATGGGTTTAAAGTTTGACTTTTTATACAAGTTAAAAGAAATAACATGATGTTGACGGTTTAAAAGGTCTTTACATTTTGTGGAATAAACGCCGTGTTAGTCTGGGCCCCATATGAAAAATAGATCATTTGTCATGGTGAAAAATTTTCTAAAAATGTCAATACCAGCCTGACTACTATGCGATAGAGTTCTGCATCGTCTCAGCTGGGTCCCGGGTTACCTATTCTTGCCGAAATACCGCCAGTTCTTGTCACTGTCGTGTTCCGATTTGGAGGGTTCGGTAGCCGGACTTATGCATGTGGCATTGCCATCCTGCCACATGGATAGCAACGCACCATTAATATTTTAAGTGTCTAGGTTATCGCTAATATAGATTTAAAAGCATAAATGAAATTAGGGAAATTATTTGAAAGCACTATCTTATGTCGGGATGCTCGTTTTGACGTGCATAATTTTGTACTAACCTTAATGCTATTGTATGGAAACGAGAAGTAGCTATATTAGAAAGACCATGAAAGTAGACATAACGTGGTTAAAATGTGAGCGTTACAAAAATCTGTTACAAAAAATATTACACTTGAAATTTATATAATCATTAACATGAAATTTTATAATTAAGGTAATCATATTCGTTTTTAATTATAAGAAAAAGAAACTGATATTTCTTTACGCTACTCTTTACGCTAAATATGAAATATTATAGCTCAGTTCGTATACCCTCGGTTTTGCTGAAGTAAAATTGCCAGTTCAAATTAAGCTTTTGCAGAATACGTCTTTTTTTAAAGACATAGTGTGGAAACAATGTAGTAATTAACATAAAACTATTAGAATAGTTATAATTCTGTTTCTCTCTGAATTCTAGAAAGATTTAATGACTGCGTTTTCTTCAGTAATAATCTCGCTTATTTCTACTAAAAAAGATCGTTATAAGTTTAATGTTGAATATTGCGCGGTTATAATCCAGAATTAAAGAGTCGTTATTAAAAAAATCGCAATATCTTGGCAAAGTATTGTGCTAAAATTTCCATCTCTTTAATGTTAGAGAATATTAAAGTGAAGTAATCATTGCACTTTATAACGCTTGTCTCTGTTATAAATATTTTATTTGTTTCTATAAACATTTTTATGTCGGAATAAAATGTAGCATTAAAGTAAGTACTAAAACCACCTAAAACTCTTAAAACATGTTATGTATGATGCTGAGAATACATATTTTTTAATATAACTTCCAGATTAATGTACTGATTGAGTATAAAATATAGTCAGCTATTTTCCTAAAAAAACTGCGTCAAATGCATTAATTACATCAAAATCGGTTTACCTATTCAGAAGTACGAGTTAACGAAAATTTTGTTTTTTCGAAATTAATTCGAAAATTTTCAACCAAACATTTTTGGTATTCTACGATATTTTGGTACTAAAAATACGTCGAATACCGTTTTAAAATCAAAATGGAATATAATTTTCAAAAGTTACAACTTTTCAAATATTAAAATTACGTTGTTTTTAGCAAACTTAATATTTTTTTATATAACTTTCAGGCTAATACACTGATAGACTTAAAAATCTAATTAGCTTTTCTCCTTTAAAAACTGCGTCAAATGCCGGTCAATTTATTTGGGATTTATCAGTGACGAAATTTTTTGAAATAAATGATTTTTAACATTGCTTCAAAATTTTCTAATTAATCGATTATGTAGCTAAAAATATTTTAGATCTCAAAAATTAAGTTGAATGCCAATTGAAAGATGAAAGTCGATTACGTTTCCAAAATACGTTTAAAAATCAATATACTGCCATTTTTAACAAAATATATATTTGAACTATAAAATCAATATATAAGCACATATAATTTTTACTCCTTTGAGCTTAAATTACCTTAATTTAGCGGGAAGTTTCATGGATAGCCTGCAGGGTCCACTTACAGATTTTTGTTGTTTGATTCAGAAGAAATAAATTTTATATTTTATACAATGTGCCGTTCTGACTTTGAACTTATTTTTATAGGCATTTTTACTTATAAATACTTCAGAATAATACAATCTTAGCTTTTATTTAGAATTTAAAAAAAACTAATTTTAAACCAACTAATTCATTGGTATATCATACATTATAACACTTGAAACGCCTTTTGTTATACTTGCTCACTTACTTCAAGTTATACCACATTACTTAATGATAAGTAATAATTTACTTTGACATTGTTTCAGTCGATGAAGTACTAAATCTAAGGCAATTAATTACATTCTTACTTTACATTTACTTATAATAATTGACGTAGTATTGTAAAGATTGAGAGAACTTCAAAGTATGGCGCTGTACATTATTTCATAAATTGAAAAGGATTTTTTTAAAGTAGCCGAATTTGCACAGTAAGCCGGAGGAAAAATGGCCGGACGAAAACTTTTCTTTCGAAGGCTGCTTTCACTATGAGACATATATGATTGAGCTCTAAAGAAAAATGGTAGAACTTATTAATACCACAAAAAAAAACGACATTGTGTCTAACTTATATATTTAAGTCAGAATTTTTTTATTTATTTAAAAATATGTTAAAATCGTTAGGTGATGAATATCGATCATATCATCAACCATTACGAGTTTTTATTTATACAAGAAAATTTATTATCTTAAGTAATTTAAACACGAGATTTCTTCTTTTTACTGCATTTACTGGGATGATGTATGGTTAAAGAGACAATACGACATAGACATATAACCACTATCGCGTCGTAACCTACTAGATGTTTTTTTCTATAAACAACACGTCAGGCTGTATAGAAGTGTTATTTACGATAAAAGTTTTACATTACATTATTTGATTGCATAGTTTAAGAGATAATTTTAAATATCAAATAGGCATGCGAGAATATGAATGTTTGGCTGACGCACCGATCGATCGCTGCTAGGGCCCAGTGTTGCAAAGAACTTGGCCATTTACGTCTAAGAGGTAGGTTACTACGGGGCTCACTAACAAAATAAGAAAACCTTAAGTGAGTTTAGTTTACCTTATGCAATTCAACAAACTTACTATCGTACGACATCAATTAGTTGTCAGTTCTTGTTAATGAAAATGTGGAACACATTTGGAATTTGCTGACGCAGACGCAACTTCATATGTGACGGCAGTATGGGACGTCAGTCTTCCGCGCGCCCTCACGCGAATTATCTACCAGTCTATGTAACTTGTAATTTGTGTGACATAATACACAATATGCACTACTATATACTCTATTAATTCCCTAACTGCGGCAACCGAACATAGGAGTCAAACCGATCACACACACACACACGTGCCTAAACCCTTACACCTGAGGCTAATAATATCTAATCTTTTACCCCCTAAAAAAATTACAAGGAATAGTTAGAGAACAAAGGTAAGCTTATAATGTCATTACTGATAGTCTAATAAGCAATAGCGGTAAAATATTTTTTCTAAACGCTAGCTAGCTAATTAGTACCGGGAAAAAAATCCTCGAAAACTAGGTACTTATTGAAAAAAGTAAGACAGTCGCCGTGGCTCTGTTAAACTATGAAAAACAGCTCACTCCACTTTCAAGCTACCGCTGAGAGTATCTTTGGAATAAGTCAGTATATTACAAACGGAAATATTATGGCCCGCTTGGCAAACTTATAGAAGGGGGTAAATATACTATAACTCATATAGCTCGTGTTGAAGTTGAAAACTGAATGCTCCAAGACCTCAAAATCTCAGATGCCACATGGGTGGTGTTACTTTTGTGTTCGCGGGTGATTATCAGGAAACCCTGTCTTTAATAACAAACTCCAGAAAAACAATACATTTGCTTGCAGATAATAACGTACTATCATCAAATACTATAAAAAGAAGTTAAATAAGAAGAAGAATTAAATATAAATTAATAAGCCATATTACTTTATTCACTTAATTGAAATACAGTAATGTAGTTAATCGAAGCTTTTTACAAATAAAAACTAAATGAGCACGTGAATATTAATATACATGCGCGATAAAACCAAAACACTCCTTTTGGCAATCGAGTAATAAATTCTAGCACTCACTACTAAGAACCACATAATTGCATCATAAGTTAAAATGTTTAACGCCCAACGAAGTGGACACGGGTCAAAAAATTGATAACCTTCTTAGTTTCACACGGAAGGAAAAATTTCTTTCTTTGTATTATTCAGTCAAGCGTATCTCAAAATTTTACTTCTAAATCCAATTTTAAGGAAATCTTGTCAACCATAAGTTTGATGTAAAAAATAATTCGAGTGAAACACGGGTATTTTGTACGAATATTCTAATACTAGGTTTCCACCTAACTCTAAAAATATTAAGCGATAAAATGTTTTATACAAAGTGATTTTTTAGGGTTCCGAAGTAAACTAAGAACTTACGAAATCGAAAAAATATTCCGTACAAATTCATTAAGTTTCTTGGGTTAACTTCTTTGGATACGGTTAAAAAGATTCCCCAAAACATTATATTAGTTAAGTGGATGCCATTTCTGGCACTCTCTATAAATAAATATGTGCATGTTTTTATGTACGTAAGAACGCAACCTACAGTGTGAAAATATAAGTTACTTTGCATAGTAACAAATGCGTTCGACTCATATTCAAAAATTATTTATTCAAATAAAACTTTACAAGCATTTTTGAGTTGACATTTTGCAAGCATCAACGTGACACGTGAGTAGAGCACTACCTGCTCTACTCTCACCTTACCAGAATAAAGCGACTATCTGAAGTTAAATAATCTCTATATGTATAATATGAATATATATTGCAATTAAAGAATAATATTAATACACATATATCTAGTTAAATACTCGTTTTAACGCATTTAATATTTATAGAAAACAATTATTTTATTTAGTGTTAAAAAAACGAATTGAAAAATGAGTAAACGGTTGACCCTACGGGCCATCCCTAAGACTTTCCACTAAATTAAGGTATTTTAAGCTCAAAAATGTAAAAAATGTAAGCATACATTTTCAGTTCAAACATCTATTTTGTTAAAAATGACAGTATATTAATTTTTGAACAGCTGTATATTTAGAAAATGATGAAGGCATTCAACTCAACTTTAAGATATAAAATATTGCTTAAGCTAAATAATTGATAGGTTGAAAAGTTTCGATGCTTGTCAAAAAACATTTTATTTTTGACTTCCTTCATTGATAAATTCCAAAGAAACTGATCGATTTTGATTAAATTAACGGTATTTGACGCAGTTCTTAAAGGAGAAAAGCTGATAAGATTTTTAAGTCAATCGGTGGATTAACTTGAAAGTTTTTTAAAAAAATTAAGTAAGTTTGCTAAAACAACGTAATTTTAATATTTGAACGGCTATAAGTTTTGAGAATTAGATTCGAATTTGATTTTTGACGTAGATTTTTTAGCGCTAAAATATCGTAGAATACCAAAAAAATTATTGGTTGAAAAATTTCGAAGCTATGTCGAAAAAACACTTTTTATTCAAATTTTTTCATCAACGATTACTCTTAAACGGATAAACCGATTTTGATGCAATTTATGTATTAGACGTAGTTTTTTTGAGGAATAGAGCTGATTTGTTTTTGTACTCAATCGGTACATAAATCTGGAAGTTATTAAAAAAATACTGTTTCACCAAACATTTTTTTGGCGTTTTTTCAAAATTTTTTTAAATCTCCTAGACCGAATCGGTTCAAATTTTCAGGCAGTTTAAGTTGAACGGAATCCAATCGAATGCCATCCACCTCGTTTCAATTGGTCCAGCCGTTCAAAAGTTATGAGATGTTTACATAAACATATACATACACAAACACACACACACACATACATACATACATACATACATACTGACGTCATAGTTACAATAGTCGGAAAAGGTTCCTAAGACCTCAAAACGTGGACATTTGGTGAAAACTCGATTTTCGAAAATCGAGGTAAAATCAGTAACTTCCTTGTCTATATACTTAGTGGGAAGTTAAAAAATCCAAGTCTATCTGGATGTCTGTATGTACAGATCTGGCACGCTTACGCCCGCAGAACTTAACACGTCAAATGTTTTTAGCTTTAGAATAATAAAGCTCAGTTTCTTATTGAAAATGACTGTGTAATTTGTGGCTATTTAATTATAATTAAAAAAAACTGAAAGTCAAGCAATTTTTGGTACAGCTGGTGAGGCGATCATCTTATGAAAGTAAGGTTTCGATAGAACGATGCAATAGTAGTCTAGAAGATTTTATTTATCCACGTACTCGGTGGATGTTACGAATTATATGTATTTTATATATTGTTGATTATATTATCTCTAAATTCAAGAAATTTATTACCACAAAGATTGTTACGTAGTCGTTTTTATTGACCATTGATAATTATAAGTGTAGTGATTATTTTATCGAAATAACGTCTACCCTGTAATCCATGCCTAATAAAATATTCAACAATAATGATGACAGTTGAAGGACTTATTTGTATAAACATATTTTTTATTTTGGATTTTTAACTGCAAGGCTTTAAATTAAGACTTTACGTCCGTTTTTTTGCAATAAAATGAACCTTAAATACAAAGATAACGACAAAAATATTTTTTGAGATGTACTTTTGAATTTTCCAAACTACTTTCTAATTACTACTAGTTCGGAACATGGACTCAAATTAGTAATTCAAACCAAATCTGACATATTAAACTACAGTCCCCTAACAAAATATTTTAATTTGTCGTATAAACAAGCTAGTGTCTGTACAAGACAATATCTACCCTGAATTACCACGCGTTTGTCCAGGCCCCTTTCAAAAGAATGAATCAACTTATTGCGGCAGGAATAAGTGAGATGTTGGTACCAGAACAAAGCGAGACAATGCGGAACTGTAAATAATACTAGCCATGATTGTAGTAACTCGAATAGCCACCTGTTCGTCTCTTACGAAGCGTCCGGAAGACGGACAGGTGGTCTATTCTTCAAAGGAGGCCCGGACTAACAAGGGGAACAAAAATACCACCGGTGACAAATAATCGTGATGCCAGTCAGGAGGTTATTTCTGACTAAAGCGTGAACAAAAGGGGGGGGGGTGAACAAAAAACAAAAATCTGTGTCATATTTGGATTAAGAACAATGTAACAAGACAGAAACGATGAAATATCAGAACATTTTATATTACTGTGAAACAGCACAGAAAATATAAGTCAAGGAAGACGAAAATCCGTGTAAGTCGTAGTGAGGAAATATTTATTGTAATCGCCCTGGCTCGTGCGAGTCCCGGCGGTAAAACTCCGTGACAACTAGCCAACGTGACCCGCGGGCCAGCTGATAAGGCGGGAAACACATTGTGGCTGGTGGTTACGACGATTAACTAAAAATGTTTAGACATTTAGATATTTTGTGAACAATTGTGCCTAAATAATTTGAAGTGTTTGAACCTTATTACAGGAGAAGACATCCCACGCCCATGTCCCAGTTAGGTTAAATATATCTAGTATTAAAAATTTCGTGTCACAGTATTTGTGGTCGCATTTCTCGGAAACGACTCGACTTACTGTTGTTATTGTTTTTTGTATATTTTGTAGGAATGAGAATAGGTGATTAGGAATTTATGCCACTAAGTGATTAGGGTATTCCTATCCAAAAAAATGTCTATTATATTGACCTTTTATATAAAAAAATATCTATGACTTCAAATTTTCACTCTCCTACCGTTACTCACCATTAAGGTAGGTCAATGACATTGTCTATAAAATAAAAAGAGATTTATTATTATTTTTTTGTAACAATAAAACAGTTATTTATTTATGTCCGCAAAATAACAGCATATATTATGATTAGCTGTGCCCGCATCTTCGTCCGCGTGAAAAAATTTCTAAAATAAAAATATCCTAAGTTATTCCTTATTGCCGTGCTTTAAAATATAGACAGTCCCGGGGTTTTACCCACATAGCTCCCGTTTCTATAAGATTTCTGATATAAAAATATCCGATGTCGTTTCTCGGGTCTCAAACTATATTTGTATCAAATTTCATTCAAATCGGTTCAGTGTCTTAGGCGTGAAGAAGAGACAGACAGACAGAGTTTCGAATTTATAATATTGGTATGGATTAAACTAAGCTAACCAAATAATACCCTTTACGATCGGACAAGGTTTTTGGTACACATCACCACAAACGTTAATGTACCGGCCACTTTATACTGCAAATTGAAACAGAATAGTGATAGATACTGCATCAGAAATATATAAAGTCTGAAACGGGTAAAATGCTTCAGGGCTCTACCATTTAGTAAGTGAATGGTAGACATGATTAACCAGATGAACGATGCTCGAACACGTCACCCGCCTTTTACAAACTGCCTGAAAAAATTGAGATAGTCTAATAATCAAAAGCCGCCCAGATGAACTCGGAGATACCTGTCACTTTTTAGTGTAAAAAAGGCAATATAACAAATGCACTCACCGGTGACACGGAAGTCAAAGAAGATCCCAGCTACGAAGTGTGACTCATGTCCACTACATTCTTATTCCAGCACACAAAACACGTCCCAGTTCGTTGAAATTTACCCATATTTGAACACAGTACACTTCCATTCTCTTAGGGGTACTTCACATACATTGAGTTCGTACTGTACTTCTCAGTAAAGGGAAGAAAACATTTGTCGTGATTCTATATTTTTGCTAGCGACCGCGCCAGTTTCATACGGATCGTAAATCATATAATATGCCTTTTTTCTCCTGCAGTATTGCATCAGCTTGTTGTGTCGAGCATATTGTAGATGCTACATCCGTTGGTGTGAGATCGTTTGAATTTAATTTCTGGTGCATTAATTTTTATTTTGTGGTACTGACTGCTAGGTACAATGTAAAGAGTTTTAATAATATGCATGAAATACTAGAGGTAACTGAGAGATTTTTTTGATAAATTTTATTATTTTATCCGTCTAAATAGTTATTTAATTTATACAATATAACTTATCATTTTTTAGAAGTGAAATGGATATAATAACCTTTTTTAGAGATTTAATTGCCATTTTTCTGTAGACTTATAAAAGAGAACTCCTTTATGTCTTTGAAAAATATAAAAAGACAATGTATGGAATATTGTTTTGTTATATTTCAAAAACATTAGAAATTATTATCGATTAAAGTTCCCGGTCTTCTTATTTTTTGCAGACATTTTTAATAATATTTTAATCAATGTATCTTAATCCCTAACAATTTAATTTAATCCGTGATTGATAATTTGCCTAACGTTACATTTGTTATCTTCAATTACTACTATTTGTAATTTATGATAATTGGATCTAACAAGTATACATATCTTTCTACACACAGAACTCCTGTGTGTAGAAAAGTGTGTTACATGTCACTTTTAAAATACTTTCTAAAGAAAATCACTGAAAAACCCTCTGCTAGGCTCAGAAACTGAACTTCAGACCTCATAATCTGAACCAAACAAACTCATTCGTTAATTATTTTTTTGTAATCCATATTTAAAAAAATACAATTTCCAATTACGTCGGCCTTATTTGTTAACCTGCTAAGTCCATTTTTGCAAAGTTTACAGGACGAAGATAAAACTGAATAATATTTTTATTAATTTAGCAATCAAAATTCTGAAAATCACGTTGATTCCTATATTTTTTCTTGTTATTTTATACATATAATTAGTAGCATAACTTATAAACAATTATAAAAATTTAAGAATACAATAATTTAGCAGCTGTCGAAGTTAAGTTTCAATTTGCACGAGGACTTAGGAGTTTTTGACTTAAATTTAGTATGGTATCTAGATTAATTTATTTTTTGCAGTGAAACGAGTTCAATCAGTAATCAGAATATTTATTATTAAAAATTATAAAATCAGTCTTCTTTAATAGGACAGTATTAAAGTATCTAAGATAGGCTCTTTTCTAAAATATTTGTAATAGTTTTAATAAAGGTTATGTTTTGGTTTTGTGGTATTATTGTTGTACTCCTAAGTATTATATTTTTACTAAAGAAAGTTATTTTAATATTGTTTTACTACTAAATGTATCACAATCAATTATTATTAACAATAAAACAAAACATAAACAAGATTGTTTATCAATTCAATAAATCAATCTGAAACTATGGTGATATGTAAAGTTATTTTACTTGCTGCAAGTCTTCAAATTTTCGTGCAGTAATTTTTCGATAGTTCTGGTGCACTTGAGTTAGTTCAGTAAATTCGCAAATAGTACATTGTAAAGATCGCCTTTGTGGTAAACTTCGCCATACATCCTTAAAGCAAGTTTTATAAAAAATTGCTCCATTGCCTTCGTAACGTAGAGCACGAATGTCAGTCACCTTAAGATCTCCTTTGGATATTCCTGAACAAATACTTTTATATAACTTTTTTTATATCATAAGATAGCAAACGAGCATATGGGTTTCCTGATGGTAAAGTCAACCATCGCCTTTAGTCACCAAAAATGATAATGGTGCGTTGCAATCTTGTGGCTAGGTCTAATGCCAAGTGCATAAGTTGACCGGCTACGTTACCCTCCAAAACAGAACACGACAGTGACAAGCACTGACGCTATTGCAGCAGGAATAGGTAAGGCGGTGGTACCAAACCCGGGCGAGTCAATGCAGAACTCTACCACCCGATAGCCATGATGTTAGTGACTTGCATAGCCAATCAATCGCCTTTTACGACCTGCATGGCAGAATGGCAGTTGGTCTATTCTACAAAGGAGCACGGAACCAACACGGGGGACTGTTAAAGCTGAATTTTATCGAATTTTTTGAACTAAGTGTGGTCCAAATATGTTACAGAGTAGGGTACTGAGCATTTACGAGCATGTTTAGCAATAGATATGTATTCAGCTGGCATATTTATGACTTTATTTTTTAGGTGACTTTGTATCGTGGAATGCATTGTCGTCCTGACTTTGGGTGTAACCCACCTCTAAAAAATTTTGTTCGATAACTATATTCTTATGCCTCATGACAATATTCAAAAGAACATTAGATAAAATACAATTTCTATTTTGGTGAGTGCAACCATCACTGTAAATTATAATTGTTTTGTTTCCATCCTCAGCTTTAATTTCAGGACGTATTATTTTGTTTTCTAAAAAGTCAACACAAATGGAGGCAAATTCTTCAGCATTAAGTCCACCTTCTACTTTATTCTATATGAAACAGAAGCCATCTTTCCTCGCACGGCACGTCAGTTTGGAAAAATTTTTTAGTGCAAAACTGAGGCCCAAACAGGATTTAGCAGGTTTGCGTTGTGGATATTGGCTGGTGGACAGAAAGCAGTTATTCGTGCATAGTTTTTTTACACTTTTTAGTTTATATCGCCGTTATTCCTTAATCGTTACGGTAGATAATAGCCTGAACTTTTCGATTGCTATAAAAACTAAATTTTGACAAAAAATGGACTTAGCAGGTTAACGAAATCGGCCGACGATTAGTGATTACCTACATCTTGAAATGTATCATGACAAAATACATACTTAATTTGAATAAAAACTTATTTTGTTATTTTTTATACAATGGTGAGTTACTCAGGTAATCAGCCAGGCTGGGATGAAAAAGCTGATGGGTTAGTTTTTTTACTTATCCCAACTTTCGTTTGATTACCACGTCACTACGTCACTTTTGATGATTCTCAGTATTAAAAGCGTCTGTTTCAGCACAACTCAAACGATTTCAGCATGAAATACGTAGCATTTGAAAAGATAATAATAATATTGGGAGCAGTTGGCAAGCGCGGCAATGCGCTGGTGACAATTTTTGTTACGGTAGACAAGTGATGAGAGTACAGCGATATCGATCTGATTAAATTAACAGTACATATATTAGTTAACAACAGTATATATTATTTTATTCATGCTAATATTATAAATGCTAAAGTCTCTAGGCCTGTTTGACTTTTTAATGAGTGGTCGAGTTTCTAATTTGGTTGTACCTATAACATTGTGAACCTATCAAAAGAGGCGCATAAGATTTTATTTAATCAGAGATCTTAATGTACTACTTACTAGAGAAGCTACGCTGTGTAGAAGTCATATTTCATTATGTTAATACACGTTGCAGCGCTGAAATAATAGTGAATCGTACAACCAAAGTCAAAATTAAGTAGCGCTGCAGTATATAATATTTATTCAGGACCAAAAGGTCGTAATTGCTGTGAATTTCATAGTCCATACTCGTTTCATTCAACGGGCTTTGACTTTGAAACAGTCCACTGAAGGCACTTTGGGAGAAGACAAGTAGCGTGGCGCATGCCTTGTCTATACATAAAAGTTATTATATTTAGTAAAAAATTCTCATTTTCATTCATTCATTGGAAGTTAAATGAAAATGATTTTGCCTACTACCGCATCGGTACCGTATCGCATCGGTACCGTATCGCATCGGAACCAGATTGGTGATTGGTGGTCGGACCATCCGTCACTGCCGTCATCGTCCCTGTCATGTACCTAACATAACAGGGACTTAGGGAACTAGCCAAAGTAGCGTGGTCTTAAATCCACATGCATAAGTTTACCAGCTAGCTTACCCTACAAATCGTAATGAGGCAGTGAAAATATTCACGCTATTGCAGCAAAAATAGGTAAGGCGGTGGTACCAGACCCGAGCGAGACAATGCAGAAATCTACTACGTAGACTCGCCCTGACTTGGTCTTCTACTGCATCAATAATATGACTCTCTATCCTAATTTTATGAAACAAATCTCTTATTGCGTTATATTATATTGATAATATATTATATGTGAAGCAAAAATATTGTATTCCTTTTTACTACACACACGCAAACGCCGAAACATGAAATTTAGCACAGTTAAAGTTTACATGATGGTGGAATTCAGAAAGCTTATATTTTGAAATTATATAATATTATGCATTCAAAACACATTAAATTAATAAAAATAAACACAACAAACACTGCATTTATTTAACAGACCTCATAATTGATGTACACTATTTTATTTATGATTAAAATCTGTTATCAAACTCAGAAGATATTTTGTTTCACTTAGACCACGCAAAAGAGGCAATGGGCGAGTAGCATGTAAAATATACAGCAAAAGCTCTCTTCACACACAACCATTTCACGATAATTGTTATGGGGCATATACGATTCATTCTGGATTATTTTTTGTTATCCCACCCTCACGGCCACTGAGTTTATGGCTAATATGTTCTGGGTAGGTGCTGCCAAGAGATAACATTTAATGTCATATTTTAATGTTGCATCATATTCTGAAGTATTCTTTATTTTTGGCAAAGTTTCTTAAGTAGTTGAGCTATTGTGAATGTGCGTTAAAATTGTTTCAAAATATTAGATTTTTTACGACTTTAAATATACATTTTTGTTGAAACCCATTACCAAGAAATCGAGACCTTAACAAATATATGAAAAAGAGAACTTCTGCAATTCTTCCAGGCAGTTCATAAGAGGAAATCGATTGGCCATGCAGTTACTACCATTGTCGCTACTAGGTGGCAGATTCCTGCATTGTCTAGCCTGGGTTTGGTACCACCGCCTTACCTATGCCTGCCACAATAACATTAATATATATCACTGCCTTGTTACGGTTTGGAGGGTAAGCTAGCCTGTAAACTTATGCATGCGGAATTAAGACCCCGCCACTTTAGCTCAAATCCGAAGTCCCTGTTGTGTTGTTGTATTAGCTACGTGACTGGGACGATGATGGCAGTGACGGATGATCTAAATAGGTAAGGTCACCAATCTGGTCCTAGTATTTACTGGTATATATTATTTTCATATATTATATATACATACATGTACACGACTAAATACAAGGAACAAAAACAATCTTTTTGTGTATGTATCTCGTCTCCACAGAAAAAGTAACTCTTTATTACAGTCTCTTAAATTTTTGTAACATGCAGTGATTCTTGTAATATTGTAATGCATTTATTATAATAATATTATATGTATATTATACACATATATCAAGGTAATAGACAAAAAAGTCAAGCTCTCTGAGTTTCTTCTGCCGGAACTTTTTAGTATGTCGCCGCATGCGATAGTAATTTTTAAACTGTCGACTTATTAAAATGCCTGTAAAAGTTTATTTGAATTGAGATTTGGTTTTGATTTGATTTGATCCTATAAAAAGGTGATAATCCTACACAGGTGAGATGTTGCAGAACTACTAATTAGTAGTCACAACGGTAGTGACACGTTTGGTCAATTGTTCTGCCTGACAGGTAGTCAAGTCAAATCAAGCCTGGACTAACGCTGTAAAAACAATTTCCGGATATTGGATTTCAACTCCGATCTTTCCGACCAACTTCAACAAGGTTCGATCAGTGCTTTCCCACCGTCCATCTCTCGAGACCGCCTGGGTGAACCGTTGTAACATTTTTTTACTACTGTTCACCTTTGTCCAACTAGGTGTACCGTCGGAAATATTTTATTTCCACCGTACACCTCGTTATAAGAACTTGGTGTTATCAGAACTGTTCAGGTTTGAGTTTTGTCTATTAATACAATTAGACCTATAATTATGACATTGCATCATTGACCTCTATTCATATTTCTATGCATTGCATTGACGTGTATAATATTATACATGTCAATGTGACATTGTCAATAAACATTTTCATTGCTTGTTATCCTCATTACGGTGCTTTATTTTATTGTGTTAGAAAATGGAAAGTGAATTACTTTTTATTAAAAGGAATAGTGGCAATGTTTTACTAAATGAAGGGTACCAGTAGCACAAAGTTAAAGTTTTTAAAAATGGAGCTAATTTATGGAGGTGTACTTCATATTGTAAATGTACAGGAAACAATATTGTTCAGGTATGCGAATATAATAAGTACTTTTGTCCTTAAAATATATTTTATTTGGTTATGAATATATTCCGTTTTCGGTTTATTTCTGGCTATTGCATATTATTTAATTTTATTCTAGAATGAAACCATATTAAAACAAAAAGGGCATTCATGCACACCATCACTATTTCGGAATGTAATGGATATAGAAATTGAAAAATTAAAATAAACTATAAAAACATGACTGGTTTGGAAAAAAAACCCATACCGAAGTTATATAGAAAAACTTGTGAACATATACAAAATACAGGTCTTGATTTAATTGCATCAGTTCCGGCATTGAGTAGAATTCAGTACAGTTTATATGAGACCAGAAATAAACATTTGGACGTGAATAAAACAGTTTTTAAAAATTGTAACGACATCTCTGTGCTGTCAAAATTTTCCCATTATTTGCTAAGAAATTATCACCACGAAGGACATTGGATATTAATATTTTGTTCAAAAGAATCTAGAGAGAAAATTAATACATTTCTGTGTATTTCAACGACGCTACTTTTAAATCATGCTCAAAACCGTTTTACTAAGTATTTACATTACATGGCGACGTTGGAACTGGCGTTACACAAACGGCATCGGTACCTTTAATCTATGTTCTCACGCCTGAAAAGAAAGAAGAAACATGTGCAACAATGATGCATATAATAAAATCCCAACTTTCAACATTCCATCCTAAGATATATCATTGTGGCTTAGAAAAAGCTGAAATAAATAGCTTTAAAAAAGGATTTCCTGCAGTAATTGTTAAGGGATGATATTATCATTGGAATAGAGCCGTCTGGAGAAAAGAGAAAAGTTGGGAATCAAATCAAAACATGAAAAGAGAATGGGCTTACTGCAGTGCTTCCTTTATTACCTGCAAAAAATATTGATGAAGGTTTAGAATACACAAAAACCGAAAGCAGAGAAAAAGACAAGGTATAGATTTTTTTCGGTATGTTGATAGATTTTGGACGACAAAAAATTTTTATGAAGTGCTATGTGTATTTGGCGAACGTCAGCAAACCAACTAAATAAAAGAAATACATCGACACTGAGACTTTTGGCAAAATTAAAACAGTTTGAAGGAAGATCAGTATAGAAACTGACGATGATATATGAATTCCCAGTTACAATTCTTAAATAATGAAATATCGCTGGGCTACTTACTTGAAAAATTATGTTAATTTTTATATTTTAAAAAACAATCATATTATTTTTATACACATAATCCATATTATTATTATTATCAATTATCATTTGGCTATTATTGACAGACTATTTTTAAGAAGAAACCCAATATTATGATTTCATGAATTAATACTCACTGACGATTTTTTTAAATTTTTGATTGCATTATTATTATTTATGTAGGCGCGCTCCATACTCTATAACCTATAATCCGGCAAGTTCGTGCACGACCTTCATCATCATATGACATCAAAGACGTTTCTTTGGTATTGCCTTGCTTTCAAATAAATAATTAAAAACAATAAATTCTGATTAGTGTCACTAAGTTCGGAAATCGCATGCACCTGTTTTTTGTAAGCACTATTTGTGGCTGATCACTTACTATTAGTATTCACAAAACAAAAAAGATTTTCTACTTTTATGTCCCAAATTAAAAAAAAAAACAAAATCCATAAATATTTTAACCAGCCAGTACCAAAAAACTGAGGTGGACCGTCGTCAACATTATTTATGAATTTTCAATGTTAAATTTGAGAGGTGAACAGTAGTAAAAAAAATCTTACGACGGTTCACCCAGGTGGTCTCGAGAGGTAGACGGTGGGAAAGCACTGGGTTCGATCGGTGCTATAATTAAAATATTTACTAAGGTGATTATTCAATTTATGTAACTGCGGCCTCATTAAAGCTGAATAGGAGGCGTTGAACTTGATTTAATTAATATTTCATGCCAATTAGGAATCTGTAAACAACCACATTGTATGCCTTAATAGAGGTGTAATCTGTTACTGTTGTAATTAATTGAAATAATACCTTGATTACATGTTGATAAAACGTATATATACACAATATCAGAATAAAACGTTTGCTATTCGTTTTATTTCTAGTATATAATATGTATGTCAAGTTGGTCGAGTGGCGACACTGACTACGCAATCGACGGGGCTCGGGTTCGATCGCCGACGGGGGGGGGGGGGACGCAAGCATTTATGTATGTAAAAGTAATTACATATATAATTATATGTATTAGTATTGTCGACTAACATCCATAACACAAGCAAATAATTTGCTTACTTTGGGGTTAATAGTTACAGTTAGTGTAATTTGTCCCGTGAATATTTGTTTATTATTTATAAGTATTGTTAAAATAAGAAAGTTCTGTTAGATGAATGCACGAAAGTCGATGTCTCCATGAGGGTGTATAATGGCTGTAAAGTAAAATGGCTGTGTGCGAACAAGAGTGTTTGCAGTTGTATTTTATATGCTGATCATCCGTTGTAGGTGTTGTTTGGTATGAGTAAAAATGTCATATAAAAATAAATACGCCTCCTTTATTATTTTTTTCATTCATATATAAAAATCAAGGACACGGTTTTTCCTGATGATAAAAATGAAAATAATGCATTTTTATATGTAGTAAGGCTTTTCAAAAAAAATCCTTCAGAAAAAAGTATTAATTTAATGTCAAAAATTTTGTAAAGACAACGTTGAATTCCAGAAAAAATAAATGAGTTAGTAGAAACGACTATTCTAGTCGTACGTATGAGTCAAAATTATTTTAAATTTATTGGTATTATAAATTCTAAAAGATGTTCTAGCGATGGGTTCTCCTTTAACCAGATGATAGAAATGTTTATGAGCAATTTCGAAAAACTTAATAGGTCATCAACATATCTTATATAACTTCCAGTTCCGGACCGGTACGGAAAAACAGCTATGACTTTTTGTGAAAGAATTAAATAAAAAATCTGTAAGCCGGTTGACCCTGCAGGTCATCCCTGAGACTTTCCGCTAAATTGAGGTATTTTAAGCTCAAAGGAACAAAAAATATAGCGTAGATTTGTTCAGAGTTTAAAAATCCAAATTTTGTTAAAAATAACAATAACTTGATTTTTGAAAAGTATATTTTGAAAACAATATTCGATTTTGATCTTTTGAATCGCGCTTAAAGTAATTTTTGAACTCCTAAAACGTTTTCTCAGCTATATAATCTATAGATAGAAAAATGACAAAAAAATTTCGGCTTTGACCAATCTTAAATAAATCGGCTGATTTTGATCCAACTGACGGAAATTGACGCAGTTTTTTTTTTAGAAAAGAAAGCTGATTAGATTGTTAAATCAATCGGTGAAATCTCTGAAATCAATCGTCAATCTGAAGGTTATTTTTTTTATAAATATTTACGGGAAAAATTACACTAACTGATCCATCCCCAAAGAAGGCAAATTATTTGCTTGTGTTATGGGTGTTAGTCAACGACACTAATACATAAAAATACATATATATGTAAATACTGGAAAATATTTAATAAACACCCAAACCCGGAAACACAAACATTTATGCTCATCACACAAATGCTTGTCCCCGTCGGGGATCGAACCCGAGCCCCGTCGATTCCGTAGTCAGATTCGCTAACCACTTGACCAATGGAGCGGATTTGAGTATTATTAAGTTTGCTGGAAATTAAAAAAAATAATGTTTGAAAAGCTGTAACTTTTGAAAATTTGATTCTATTTTGATTTTTGAAACTGAATTTGACTGGCTGATTATTAGTTCAAAATCTCAAAGTTATGTCGAATAAACACTTTTTCAAAATTTTTCGTCAACGATTACTCCCGAACGGATAAACCAGGACACAGTTTTTTTTTATATTATAAGATAGAAACAAGCAGATGGCTCTTCGATTAGAAACAGTCAACCATCGCCTATAGACACCAAAGGTGTTAATGGTGCGTTGCTATCTTGAGGCGAGGTCTAATGCCACATGCATCAATTTACCGGCTACCTTACCCTTGAAATCGGAACACGACAGCGACAAGCACTGACGCTATTGCGGCAGGAATAGGTAATATGTAAGATATGTAAGATATGTGTTATAACAGACAGTTGTTACGTTTTCACGCTTAAATCGTTGCACCGCTTTCGACAAAAATTTACAAAGATATAGTTGAAAATCCGGAATCAAACATAAGTAAATTTTTATACAAAAATCAACGCATAAGCATCTATTTAAATAGTGAATTAAAGTTTGTATAAAAAACTATATAGGCGACATGTTAATGTACTTGCGGGTGAAGCTGCGTGGGTCAACTAGTATTATATATCTGCATACCATATTATAGTAGAATATGCTGGTATCTTCCAATTATTTTACTATAAGTAATTTGTAATATTTATATTCTTGCAAATAAAGAATATTTTTTCTTGTTAATTTTTCTAATTCCTTTGTCTTTCTTTCTAGCGTATTTTCAATGTCACACAGCTTTCATGATAAAAATATATAATCATTTCATCTAGAAACTAGTGATGTTAATGGTAAAAAGGTTGCAATATCTGAACAAACCAGATGCTTAAGTTTACTGGCCACATTACTTTCCAAACCAGAATACGCTTGGAGCAAGCACTGATATTCTTGCAGCGAGATAAGGTAAGATGGTGGTACCACATCTGGATAAGATGTTGTAGAACTTTACCAATTTATTTAGTTTACTTTTTATTTGACTTAATATTTTCAGTGTATTGTTCTTTCGATAATGTGTACAAAATAAACAACTTCATACTATTATATTACTAAATTTCAATATTAATAATTCAGCTATGTTTCTTTTTAATTCTTGAATGTATGTTAAGTTACAACTTTGCCATCGTGAATTCGTAATATTCCATTGTGAATTGTGATACCCGAATTAATTTTCATTAAGATTGCTCGAAGTAAAAGTATTTAGGTCAGTAATTAATACATTAAAGGGGAATATTTTCTTGATGCAAAAGCAAACAGAGTAAATTAAAAATATTTTATGTAATATTGTAATTTTAAAAGGATGGTTTAACTTGTCTTTTGTAAATATTAAACCAACACGGTTATTATTACTGTCCTGTCGTATTTTAAGTTTTGTTATCAATATTGGTACATATCTTTTTTTTTTTTTTTTTATATATATATAATAAGATAGCAAACAAGCAGATGGGTCTCCTGATGGAAAGAGTCAACCATCGCCTATAGACACCAAAGATGTTAATGGTGCGTTGCTATCTTGTGGCGAGGTCTAATGCCACATGCACAAGTTTACCGGATACCTTACCCTCCAAACCGGAACACGACAGCGACAAGCGCTGACGCTATTGCGGCAGGAATAGGTAAGGCGGTGGTACCAGACCCGGGCGAGACAATGCAGAACTCTACCACCTAGTAGCCACGATGGTAGTGACTCGATAGCCAATCGGTCGCCTTTTACGACCTGCCTGGCAGAACGGCAGTTGGCCTATTCTACAAAGGAGGCCGGGACCAACACGGCGAGGCCGGGACCAACACGGCGATATACTTACGGCGGTATCACTTGTATATATTTTTATCTAATCATCTTATACATATTGACTGTTAAAAGATGATATATATTGAAGGACCTTATAGATAATGGTATTAATTATAAGTAAACATTAAAAAAATATGAAATGGGAATATAATTTAACTACACAGTATACCTCAACAAAGTTAGTGTAGTTATATTCAAAAAGTATGGTCAACGGACTGTGCTAACAATTCTGGTTGTGAGTTCACTAACGGTTGGATTACATCCCTAGCCTTTCCCTAACCTTTTTTTTTAGATCAAAACTGCCATTAGCTCGAGCGAGAAAGATGAAGAGAAGGAAATGCTATAGCACGTGGCGGAATCCCCGAGGCGATCGGCGATACGGGCAAGTTACGATTGCCGAGGGGCGCCGGACTGCTGAAGCATGCTGAAGCGTACGTCATTCGAAGTATTTAGAACGTCTAACCAAAGATATTTTTACAAGTGTTTCATAATACCTTTACTTTTAAAGCATAAATTCAACCATTTGCTTATGGCATAGTGATTAATGCGTTTGATGCATAAGTCTCTTATAAACCCTTTTCGTTCATCGCCCATTATATCCATTGCTCGTTATCGACGTCGCATCAATCCCAAAAAGCATACAAATCGCACGTACCGTACCGAATTAATGAAGAGTATTTTGAAATGATCTTATGCAGTCTCTAATGACATGATGGTGGTTTGACGTGATACCCAACGAGGCTAAACTTTATTTGCAAAACACTCTTATATTCAACACAACAAAATTTAAAACTGTAACGTTGTCATGTTTATAAATTCCTCCACATTTGTAATGTTGAATCTTACTAAAGCCAGTATGTAACTCGCCGACACCTCGATCACGCGTATCAATAAAATAATAGATATACTTTATTAAAGACTTTTATTTAATAGTTCACAAAACACACATTCAAAGTTACCATGCTCAACTGTATATCTATCCTGACGTGATCTAGAGGTGCCGTGCCAAAATTAAAATAAATTTGCATCATTAGTACTGTAACGGTTCAAATAATCACAATCGCTACAAAAAAATTGTAAAAAATACAAAATGATGAAAATCAAAGATAAAATCCTAAATCGCGATATCACAATTATTTATCTTGTAACACTATATACAAGTTTCAACGTTTCTCAAACGGACTTCGATCCCCAGGCATTACACCTTGCCTGGCTGGGCATTTCCCCTTCCTTGACCTTGTGTGACGTCATCAACCTTCACAGTTATGACATCACCTGACAAAAGTTAGCCCGCTGGTTCCATCACTATGGTACGGACCGGCGGCGCCACAGTGGTGACCCCGACGTGATCCTTCTCCTTTTCACGTCCTTCCGTGACGTCATCAATTTTCACAGTGACGACGATATTGCGACGTGATCATCACTACTAACAGCTATCAACACGCCACAGTGGTGACCATCAACAAAAAAAAACAGCACGCTATAACCTTCTGACCATCAGCACTTCCTGATAACCCTCCTCTGCTTCCAACAGCACTAGCCAACTTCACAAGCTACGCCTCAACTACGCTTTCCGGAATCCACTTTGAACTGCACACGTTCACTGAACCTCCATGCAGCAACCCTATCCCGCTCGTTCCAACTCATTGCGAACCACAGCGGAGGCGCACTCATCCCGACTCACCAAGGACTGCGCATATTCAACTCGTCACACATACGCTTCACTGGCCCAATTAGATCGACCTTCTGTCTTGGGGGAGAGTACTGTACTGGAGTTCAAGTAATCACAATCGCAAATTCAAAAAAATCAATTAGTGCCTAATTTGTGAAGTGTGCAACATCCACACAAACCTACAACGATTTAACTTTTAAGGATGTTGAATAATTTGTAAATTTATCTTGTTTTATTTTGATGGAATAACTAAAATAAAGTTATTCCGAAAAACGACTATGTGTGTTGACTTTGCTTTCAATTCAGTAATAAACTTACAGTACTTACAGTACTTTAAGTCGACTTTTCAAGCACCAGTTAAATTTTATTTTCGCCATGACGGAGACCGGTGCTTCAGAGGTAGCGCAAACTACCGTTTCTTCCCGCATATCAGACCTTTGGGAAGACCATCCGCGCACATGGTTCATACAGGCTGAGTCCGTATTGTACAATCAGAAACTTTCAGATGCAGTTCAAATATCATCTGGTGTTTGCAAAGTTGGCCAAGAGCGTCGATCAATAAATAAGTGACGTCCTAGTTAACCACGGAAGGCAAGTATGAACATCTTAAAAAAACATTACTTGCGATCTATGAGGAATCCGAATCTCGTCAAATTCAAAAACTCATCGGCGAGATGGATCTAGGGGACCAAAAGCTGCCCAGCCGCTACGCCGTATGCGTGAGTTGGCACGGAAAAATGTTAATAACGAAACACTTAACACCCTCTGGCAAAACCATCTGCCAGCTTCGATATGAGCAGAGTTAGTCGTCACGGACAGCAAGGACCTGCATACTTTGGCGTCTGTCGCTGACAAAGGTATGGAAACTTTGAGCTAGTAGCAATAGCAAAGGCAGACACCCAATGAAGCTAAACTTTATACCTTATTATTCCTCGCTTTTAGCAAAGATTACCCATATAAACAGAAGACTAGATAAGATGCTTGTAGGGCCATCTAAGTACCGAGGTTCCAGCACTAGCCGCTGTCGCTCCTGATCTTTTGGGCATCCGCTCCGTTCGCAAACTACCAAGTACACCACAAGAACTCCAGAAGGATTATGTTTCTATCATAAGAGGTTCGGGAACAAGACACACAGGTGTTTGCAACCCTGCACCTGAGAGTTTGAGGCGGGAAACGCATCTCCATGCAGGGAGCAGTGGTAGCTCCACCTCCGTAGTCCGGTATAACCAGCTCTGCATCAAAGATAAGTGTAGTGGTTTAAGTTTTTTAGATGATACATAAATTATATAAAAAAAATATATCATTATAATTATCATTGTTATATAATAAAACTAAGTTAGTAAAATGTGCGTGCCGATAAAACTTAAAAAGGAGTCCCAACACGATAAAGGGACATAAATAGTGTGATAGCCCTTTATCCCCCCTCGAACAAGGAGGTTCCCGTTTTAACCTAAAGGGCGTGTTTTTAAAGATATAAGGGTTTTTCCAACCCTTCAATTTGGAAGTTAAGTGTAGTGGCGACATCTGTTGTCGAGTATTTGAACTTCATTCAGAACAACGATTATTTGGGTTGCATTTGGAAAGGCGCTGCGAGCAATTGCAGCATGTGTAGTAATGGCGCGAAATTTAAAATACCAAAATCAATAAAGTCTTAAATTACATTTGTTATATTTCAACTACCACGTAATCTCATATCAACTCCCGAGTGAAGCCGGGTATCATAGCTAGTTAAGAAATAAAATCAAAGAATATATGAAATTAAAAATCATGTGAAGCTTCAATAATCACCAGGTTGCTAACTCGTTCAGTAAAACTAATATAATACATGGTGGCTCGATGATTATAGTTAGTAAAACAATAAAATTTAAAGAACGTAAAGACATAGTGAGCCTTTCTATTGAACGAGTTACTGATATTGCTTGTATTGAGTTCGAGCAATTTATTATTATCAGTGTATACCGGCCAAACCCGATTTTAGGCAAAACTAGTTTGTCCTAAGCGTGTCAGGTGCATCCTAAACATGTCAGGTGACTCTAGTATAGCCTAGGAATATCTAGTTTAGCCTTAATAGTTTAGATAAACTAGTTTGGCCTAGGCCAAATTTTATTTGAATTATTATTAAACTGATTGAACCATTACAAGTGGGAAAATAAACACGTTGTAACCTCTGAAGGCGGAGATACCTCTTTCATGTCCCTACTAATACTATCTATTAGATAGAGTAGTACTGTCGCTATTAATACACGTAATATGAATTTATATTGAATTTCATCCATGTTTTGATATGTTGAATATTTGTTTTCGAAAACTCAGACTAATGTGCTCGTGTGCTCTTGTAGCGATTCAAGTAATCTACAAACGCTACTAGAAAAAATTATAAAAAAAGGAAAAATGTAATTCAAAATAAAATCCTGAATCGCGATATCACAATTATTAATCTGTACACACTATATACAAGTTTCAACGCTTCTCAAACGTACTTCGGTCCCCAGGCAGTACTACTTGCCTGGCTGGGAAGATCTTCTTTTTCCCCTTCCTTGTCCTTCTGTGACGTCACCGTACAAACGCACAAACACACAAACAAAACACAAACACAAACTAAACACAAACACACTAACACAAATGCACAAACACATAAACGTTCAAACACATAAACGCACAAACACACAAACAGAAACGCAAAAACACACAAACACAAACACACACACGCAAACAAAGAAATACATAAACGCACAAACACAAAAACACACAAACACGCAAACACACGAACACACAAACACGCAAACACAGAAATACACAAATACACAAACGCTGACACTTAAATATAAAAATACACAAACACACAAATATACAAACATACAAACACACAAACACACAAACATACAAACATGCAAACATGCAAACGTGCAAACGTGCAAATATGAAAACATGCAAACATGCAAACACGCAAACATGCAAACATGCAAACATGCAAACATGCCACCATGCAAACATGCAAATATGCAAATATGCAAACATGCAAGCTTGCAAGATTGCAAACATGCAAGCAATATTACTTGCTTTTGCTCAGTCGGGTAAAAAACTAGCTAGCCTTCCTCGTGAATGTAGCTATCGTCCACAAAAAGATTTTTTAAATCTCACTGGTACATTCAGATGTTAGTGCGTTCAACCAAACAAACAAACTCTTCAGCTTTATAATATTAGTATAGATTAAAGACTTTTATTAATTAGTCCACAACACACACGTTTAAAGTTTACATACTCAACAAAACTAACAATTTTTAAAACTACCGGAATACATTCCAGGTAACTCCTTACTTCCTATAGGTATTATTCTTATCTCACCATTAACGAGATGTCAAGCAGTAAGGTAGTTGATATATTGTTTTTGTCAGATCTTGGAAAATGAATCAGTTTTCCTCAATATCCGATTAGGCAACCATTACAACAAAGTTTATAAAAATGTAAGTAAAAAATAAGATTTTGCTTACACCAAGTGGGATTTTACAAATCCGTCCTTTATAAATGAACGCGGAAAACCTCAGAATGTTGGATTAGGAAGGGTCTTGCTCAACGAATATCATCAGATAATGAAACAATCACTGGATCCGTCGGTCGACTGGTGTCGAGACTGTGATTAGAATGATTTGTAGCTCGCACTGACAGGGGGAAATCGAAGCCAGCTAATCCATGGTTTGGTCGTTCTATATGAAATTGAACTATATCTCAGTGTACAGATACAAAACAACATTTGTAGCAAAATACAGTAATTCACTTACCAGTCTTCTACATCGTATAATATGTATATAAATCTCCTCTTAAATTATTCTGTGTAGTGGACTCCAGAATAATGGACTCCGAAACTATTTTTATTTTTTATATTATGTTGCATAACGTTAGTACATAGAAGTCTTTGGTTGCATACTATTTCCAGTTTAAGTATGTTCCAGTTTAAGTCATAAGATAAGCTTAATCTGAATCAGTAAGTCAATATTTTTATTGCAATTTTTTTATTGACAAAGGTTCTTTTGGAACTCAAAGGAATCTTTGAGTTCCATGAGTTTCTAAAGGCTCTGATCGAAAAACGCGTCTATAATGCAGTTTTAAGGAATGACAGTTTTACTCGTCGTTACAGTCGGTGCTGATCGACTATCTTGTAAAATTGTCATGTTTATATATAAAACTGCAGCATTGAAATAACAAACCAGTGAGCTTTACCGACGAGCAATAAGGCTACGGTTTTGCTCGCCGGTCGATCAGGGCATTATGAGATAGAAGTTACGAATAATTTGTCAACATAACATAACGCTTAATTTCTTAGTTTCCGGGTTGGATAAGTGCACAATTGTGTGTGTTGTTAGGTAAGTGCACTGTGTTGAGTCAAAACGTTAACTTAGCCACAGTAACGCGTCTATTTTAATAATACATAATATTTTTATCCCTTCTTCTGTACTTAAGGATAGATTTGTAAAATCCATTCGTATATGCT
The DNA here is from genome assembly GCA_036924255.1 of Apodemia mormo. Taxonomy (NCBI): domain Eukaryota; kingdom Metazoa; phylum Arthropoda; class Insecta; order Lepidoptera; family Riodinidae; genus Apodemia; species Apodemia mormo. Next base: position 1,253,577 of record JAUPFN010000009.1, on the reverse strand, counting down.
TGCTATAATAGTTAACAGTTTTTGTGAATTTTATAAGAACCATGCATCTTCTCAGGGATGAAAGGGATCACGTTCGGTCTGGAACTCCACGTGGAACCTAATCTTCGGTCCCGCTACAGTTAAAAGAATAATATACATACAGGCGATTTTTCAATTGTAAGAGTATTGGAATTAAAGTTTAATATTGTCATACCGCTTTCATTGTGGAGAGGCAGAGAATACATTCGCTAAAACGTTTAGTCTCCAGTCTCTACCATGGCTTGTACTAACAGCTCACAACACGTTCGCTCGGTAGCCTCTCGGCTCGCAGCTCGGTAGTCTCGCCTCGTCGGTTCCAGACGAGACGCTACCGAGTGAACGTGTAACTCACCCTGAGGAAGGACCTTACATAGGTCCGAAACTATTCGGAATCTACGCCGATTAAACGTGAGTGTGGCCGATTTTAATTAATAGTTAACAATGGCTCACGATAATTTTAACAATGACAAGTCGTAAAGTCTTCTTCCTATCGCCTCTGTGGTCTAGTGGTCTAGTGTCGGTGTTAAATACATGAGGCCCCAGGTTCGATTTCCTGGGTCGGAAATTTTTGGATTCAAAAATGTTGTCTTTCAATTTTCGGATAAAAACTACATTGCCCGGGAATGACAAAAAAGCTCAGTTGACGATAGGCTTGCCACCTATCACGTTGTGGGGCTAAGTATCTTTAGCTAATCGTGGGTGCACTAGTTGTACCACTGCCTACCTTTTCGGGGATACGGGTGTGAAGATGCTCTTTTTTAGAGTCAACTACGTTAGAAGATTAGAAGTGATAATATTAAAATTTAGACGAGAAATGAATGATGGTAAGTTAGATATTACGTCTATCGTTCCCTTATCAGCTTTATATTTGCGATTAGACTTTTGACATAAATGCCAACCCAAATCACTATCGCATTAACTGAGACCAGCTTGCTTTATATGAGCTTTATGAAGTATTATAAAAAACGTTTTATTGAAAAATAAGAAATGAGAAAAAGTTATTCAAATAAACTGTAATTGAGTAGTATTCATTTCCGCCGTGTTGGTTCTAGGCCCTCTTTGAAGAATAGACCATCTATCATTGTGTCAGACAATCCGTAAAAGGCCGATCCCGAGTTTCGATTGTCTATGCGAGTCACGACTACCGTGGCTACTAGGTGGTGAATTTCTGTATTTTATCACCCGAGTTTGGTACTATTGCATTGCCTATTCCTGGCGCGATAGCGTCAGTGTTTATCACTGTCATGTTCTGTAATGTTCTGTTAATCATGTTAATGAGTAAAGTAGTCGATGAAATTATGCATGTGTCATTACAAACAATGCACAAGGATAGCAATGCGCCATTAACCTCGTTGGTGTCTATAGACAATGGTTGTCTCTTCTTATCAAGAAGCTATCTGCTTGTTTGATATCTTATTATATTAAAGAAGACAACATAAGCAAGTTACAATTGGTTAAATAGAACTATATTTTTGCTTCATTTTGAATATGGATTGTGCATTATTCCTACACCGCTACACAAATTGCATTCGCACACTGCAACATTTTAAGCGAGGCTTCGGGCGAATTCAGCTATTCAATTAGCCACGCACTCTGTTTGCAATACCTAGTCGCTCGTATTTCGTAAGCAAAGGGTTCCATGAAACGGGCCCTATGACTTCGTTCATATTTTTGAGTGCCTAGTACAGTTCAATGAGAAAATTTATATGTATGTGTATAATACTTAAACAATATTACATATATATATATATATATATATATATATATATATATATATATATATATATATATATATATATATATATATATATATATTTATTATTACATCTATTTAGCTTAGACTATGAGACCCTGGGCTCGATATCCGAGTCAGGGTTATTACTACTAAGTGTTTTCGGATTTATATTTAAAACTCTAAATTTTAATAGCAGCTTAAAGCCTGCCAATAAAGTCTAAACATCCTTGTACTCGCATGAGTATACAAAGTTATCAGTCCTGGTTATCACAAGAAACAAACAGTAAGCGCTTTTAGATCGCTGAAATGTAGCATTAAGTATCACCTTCTACCACGCTAACTCATAAAATAGTGAAATGTGGTGATCCGGGTCTAACGATTTTCAGCTTTCCTTGCCTGCACCACAAGGGAACCGGTGTGACTATTTGGTCAGCGTATTTGGTATCTGATATTCACGCACTCGTCGTTCTTATAACAATATTATTTATTAAATTGACACGCATCAAATGCTGCTTGCAAATAGCACACCCAACCTGTGTCAAGTGAGAAACAGTTTTCTCTAGTGATATAGTGATATACAAAAAGTAAGATATAAGGTTAAATTAAATGTAATATTTTCTTTCTAATGATAATCAATTATTTTTATTATTTTCTAATAATTTTTATACTGATATATTTTATGAAGATTTTTAGAAATTTATTAGTTTTTTTTTACTGTTGATAGGGAAGCGCTTGACCACGATCTCGCCGGATGGTAAGTTAATATGCGGCCTAAGATGAAACGTGCTTCCCTAGAAGGTAACTCTTCACTCTTCTCTTGAAGATCCCCAGGTTGTACCCGTCGGGTAACACAGACTCAGGAAGCATATTCCAGTCCCTCGCTGTTCAGAACAAGAATGTTGAGTCAAACCGCTTTGTCCGGGTACGTGAAACACCCACGATATGGCGATGCTTAGTATCTGTGCGCCTCAACGATCGATACAAAAACGGGGATGGCGGAATTAAGTCGGACAATTCTGCAGCTCACTCTCCAAAATGTTTCCGATAAAAGATCGATAAACTAGCCACTCTGCGGTGATGAGCGAGGCTCTGCAGTTTTTTACTTACCAGATCATCGTCGTTTATGAGCAGTTATTTAAAAATAATGCTTTAGTTTTCTTTTAGGCATAACATACGATACACGGGTAAGTTAGTTTTTAAATAATACTGTTTCCTAAAACTTTAAGAAAATATGGCATTACTATCACTAGACTAGATGACCTTGTCATAAATCACAATAAAACGTACTGAGCAATAACTAGTCTTAATTACTTAAGAATGATCATGCGAATTAACTACTGTAACACGATGCGGCTATATAGACATTGTATGCAGTACTGTCGAAAGCAGATACCCCCAAACTTACTTACTTCTGAATGAATTGACCCTGAGACTATTACTAAACTTTCATATTAAAATACAAGGAAAATAGCAAGAAATTGTACTTTTGATAAATATGCCTTTTTATATCACACAAACAGACAGCTCTCTCTTGATGGAGGCAACCGTCTGACTTACCCTCCAAACCGGAACATGACAGTGACAAGTTTTCACCGCGTTGATTTCGGGCTCCTTTGAAGAATGGACCAACCGCCGTTCTGCCAGGCAGGTCGCAAAAGGTGACCATTTGGCTATGCGAGTCACTACCATAACGGCTACTAGGTAGCAGAGTTTTGCATTGCTTAGCCCGGGTCTGGTACCACCGCCTTGCCTATTCCTGTCGCAATAGCGTCAGTGCTTGTCGCTGTCGTCTTCCAGTTTAGAGGGCAAGGTATCCGGTAAACTTATGCATGTGGCATTAGACATCGCCACAAGATAGCAACGCACCATTAACATCTTTGGTGTCTATAGGCGATGGTTGACTCTTTCCACCAAGGCGGTGGGACCTGGGGGAGACAATGCAGTACCATAATCCACAATGGTTGTAACTCACATAGCGAATGGTTCGCCTCTAACAAACTGCCTGGTAGAATGGCAAATGGTTTATTCGTTAAAGGATGCCTGGACCAATATATGGGGTAGATATTTACTTGAGAATAAATTGGTATCATTAATTAAGAATTCAATCATCAGTAATTAAAAATTGAATAGTTATTTACTTAAGTTATTGCCAACTTTTATTTATGTGTAAAAATATTTATAAATAAAAGTTTGCAATAACGTAAGTAAATAACTAAATAATGTTGATATACATTGTTTTAATTACAGCTATTAAAAATATAACATTTATGAAATATTGAATAAATTTATGTAGTTTTTAGTATAACTGTACAATGAAGATCGGTACAACGAGGAAAGCCAAACAGGCTTGGGGGTTTTAAATTGGCTAGCCTACATTCGTTATAAAAAGAGTGGATTATGGCAACAAAAAGCCCAGGGTAAAATATGTACACGTAAAAATATCACTCTGGAATTAATAGGTCTTCTAATAATCTGGAAGTAATCTTTTGATCGCCTGAATTGCAATTTATATAGAATAGGTATAATTCATGATGTTGGTATTAATCCAAAAATAAAAAATGATTCTGCTGTAAATGTGTGATGTGGGTATCTTAAAGTGCTCTATTCTTTTTTCATTTTTATTTCTTATACACATAATAATATTAACTTGTATCAATTGGTAAAAAAATATATTTGTTCGGCAAGGTATTTTGACGCGCGTCAATTCTATAGGAAATGGGCGGCGCGGTATGTACTGAAACCGCTGGGAAACGTGTTAATTTTCGGATAAGTAAATATAGGACTTCAGCTGAAAACCAAAATTTAATACATTCTTTTGTGTATTTAATTGTATCACCATATAAAAATCTCATGGAAAAGTAGAAAATTATTAACAAATTATTTGTTTTAGAGATTGTTTAGCCATTTTTCTGAATTTTATATGATCAAGTTAAGTACATTCTATCATGTAATAAATTAGCACATTTCCTTAGATAATATCTTTAGGTATATCGTGTAATTTTTGAAAAATTGTTGTATAACAATCAATACAAAAGACGTGATTTAGCAAACCAGTTTTTTCCTGTTTATCCCAATGCCTCGCCTTAAATATATTCTCATATAAGTTCGGGGCAAAAGTATTTTCGTATTGTTCATACATAGGAAAATATTTTTTTAGGTATAATTTTTTATTTATTTATAATATGTATACGCCGTTTTGATCAATGACTTATTGCCATCTTGTCGGTAGTACCATGACCCCATTCCCGTAGAAATTTTGAGATTTTTGACTAAAAAAATCTGACAGGTAGTGTTCACAGTGTTCTTTTGAGGTTATCTTTATGCTTCCTAAAGAGTTCAGCAATGACCGAAACAGGTGGAAATCTGATAGAACAAGGTCAGGGCTATACGGAGGATGCATCAACGCATCCCATGAAGCTCTCTCAATATTTGTTGCGTGGCTATAGATGAGTGCGTTCTAGCGTTGTCATAGTAGAACACCACGCCCTTCCTACTCACCAGCTACGGCCGGTTTTTCTTAATAGCTTTTTAATCTTATCAGTTGTTAACAGTAGAGGCCAGAATTGATAGTTTTACCCGGTGGCAAATACTTATAGTGGACGATTCCTTTCCAATCCCACCATACACATAGCATCACTTTGTTCCGAGTCAGGCTGGGCTTTGCCACGACCTGTGGGGCTTGTCCATGCCTTGACCATGATCTTTTTCGCACATTATTCATCACCCGTAATCAACTGTTTAAGGAATGGTTTGGAATGTTACGTTTCAACAAAGAATCGCAAATGGAAACACGTTGCATTAGGTTTCTCTTAGTGAAATCATGTTGTACCGAAATGTCAAGTTTTTTCTTGTACTTAGACTTTCGTTAATGACGTAAAACTGTTTCGTGATCAACATCCAGTTCTTTGGCAATGTCGTAGCTACTAATATGTCAATCTTGTTTTTTTTCATTTTCTCAAAGATTCTCAAAGACTCATTTTATCTGCGACAGGGCGTCCAGAGCGAACCCCATCTTTCGCACTAAAATTTCCAGACTTGAAAGCTTGAACCACATTTGTGCTACTCTTATCGATACCATATTAGGTTCATGAACCGCACAAATTTTATTCGCGGCGTTCTTTGCATTTTGCCTTTTTTTTGTAATAAAACTATAAAGTGTACCGAATTTCTTCGTCACATTCACGTCACGTCACGTTCATTTCGCTTGCTTGAAAAACAATTGAAAAATAGCGGGAACTAGTTTTTTGAAGTGAAAACTTCTTTAGGCGCGTTGAGCGTTTTGGTAGAGGGTAAAATCCTCGGTTCGCGTCACCGACATGCTAATGATAATAGTATATCTATAGCTATGGAGAGCCAGACTAGCGCACGCGCAGTAGCCTGTGTACACGTATACACTAATACATCGACTATTTCTGACTGTATTATGTGCGCGTTGGACGCTTTATATAGTTATATAGTTTTAATTACTCTCAACTTAATAGTTCCGTTTTCACTTCTATCGGCAGTCCCACGACTGCTACTGTTTTTTTTTAAATTTATTGTATCTTCAAAATGTAATATTTAATGGTATTAAAACTAGCCAGTTACTTTCAGTACAGCCAAAGAGATTACTAATAATACATTCAAAATACGAAAACACTGCACAACACAAGATCAACAAAACCCCAGCGGCACATTAGTCCACCCATGTCTTCCACACTTTCATCCACGCCAGCAGAAAAAGCAGTAACACAAAAATTATTTACTCTTTTTTAAATATATAAACGGGTCAATAACGCGTATATATATAGAACTTACTTGTAAAGCTCGACGTTTCGGCCAAGTTACATTGACCGTGGTCACGAGCAGACTGGAGCAGCGAGTTTTCATTTTCATCTACCCCCTTCTGGTCTTGTTTTTTCGAATTTAGCCTACACACAACACTAACCGTATCTTGGACCTTATTTGTTTGCAGGTGCAAAGGCTTTATTCTGCTGATCACTGGATTCATTCAATTTCAACAGAGAAGACGGATTTAAGTTGTCTCCTGCTTGGAATCCAGTGATTCGATTTAAATTAAGAAACATTCTAATTTTAATAGACAATGATTTAATTTTCCAAATTCGTGGAATCCAGTGATCAATCAGAGCAATAAAGAACAAAAGATCGACAATTTAAAATCGTAGATACGGTGGATGTGAAGTGATTTTCGTTCAAGTTTCAATAGTATGGACCAAGTAGATATCCGTGACTGCTTTTGATATTTTTATTACTACCCACAATACTTTACTTCTGACATAACTGTCGAAAGGCAATGCTCTTAGCTCATACGACCTACAAAACCAATTTGTATTAAATATATCTATTTTTTCTATATTTCTATTTCTTAGATAATTAAAAAAAATACTCTAAATAATAATCTGATAATAAAACATAAATTCGTAGTTTCTATTTCTCAAATAATTTAAATGTAAAATTAAATATTCTAACAACTTTATTCTATCCTAACATTCTGATAAGGTATTAATTAAAAAATGCATTTTCTTAAAATTCTGTTTTTTTTTATTTTTATATCATAAGATAGCAAGCAGATGGGTCTTCTGATGGAGTCAACCATCGCCTATAGACACCAAAGATATTAATGGTGCGTTGCTATCTTGTGGCGATGATTATTGCCACATGCATAATTTTACCCGCTACCTTACCCTCTAAACCGCGACACGACAGTGAAAAGCACTGACGCTATTGCGGCAAGAATAGGTAAGGCGGTGGTATCAGACCCGGACGAGATAATGCCGAACTCTAGCACCTAGTAGCCGCGATGGTAGTGACTTGTATAACCAATCGGCCGCCTCTTACGAATTGCCTGGCAAAATGACAGTTGATCCATTCTTCAAAGGAGCCTGGGTCCAACACGGGGAAAGCAATTTGTTGCACATTCCTAGAATTATATTTAAATCATTTCTTTTTCGGAGGCCAACTGTGAGGAGCGTATTGCACTCTCGAGCGTCGGAGTCTGAAAGAAAGGCTATTTTGCTCAATCTACCCGTCATTGCTATTTTGTTGCAAGTTCGGGGATACCAGTGTAAAGGAACTGAATTCACAAATTTGTAACTATTTCAAACAGTATCTTGCTTGATTGAATAAAACCTAGTACTACATATTTTAATGCAGCAGTAGTTTTCTGTTTCACCTGATCATGTAATTCCAGCTTTGAATTTCAAATTACACAAAAAATCGACTTTTTCCATCTAAATAAATCTACGTTAAATCCTTCTATGTTGAACAGAGGTATATTAATCTTCGTTCTTGGAGAGTATGTGCAGTTGTCAGACCTCGTAATTGTAATTAACATTTTAAGGGTGCCAAATATGGCGATGGTGAAAATTACTCATCTACATCTTCAACTGTCGCAGAAAACTGGAATATTTAACAATTTCCAATTCATCCATATACTCTTGAAGACACTAACATGGTAATATGTATTTTCTGATTAGATAATGCTTAAGGGATGTGTAAGAGTCTCATTAATAATATCACTATAAGTCCTATGTGCATTAAATCGACGTCCATTGTTGGATTCACAATTACATTTTTTGTGAAACTTCCAACAATACGTTATATTCATTTCACGTACAAAAACATTATGTTCAGTTAACATAGGATTTTTGTCCTGAATGGTGTTAAAATTGTCCCGTCTCGAAACAGATTTATGTGTACGGGATTGTAGGCATTATCTGTAAGAAATATGAGCGTGATATAAAATTTTTGGCTTGTACACAGTAATTGTACAGCACTCGCCATTCAGTGCAACCGCGACCGATTTCATCCGAACAACCGAGACTGAGATTCAAGTGGGTTCATAGAATAAAAATGGAGAAACTCCATTCATTTTATTTTCATTGTGGATTTTTTATTCTAGCCTAGTTTCCGTGTACTTTGGTGATAATAGATAATCTCAGTTAGTTCTATTTGCATACACTACGAATATGAATACGAACCTAATGATCTCATTACTTCGATATCACGTCATCGCAGCCGCTGGTAGCGTCGCGGTCGAATGCTTAGACCCACAAAACTCCGAGACTCTGCTCAAGAGTTAATAATCCACATTCTATCACATATCGTTAAAATACCTACTGTCCTAAAGCCAAGTTTCGATCTCAGAGGAGACACATGCTCTAAGCCCACAAATTTAAAATCTGACCGAGCACTCTGTTCGCCCAAAAACCCGATTTTGCCGTAACTGTTATACAGTATGTATAACAGTTGTTATATATATATATATATATATATATATATATATATATATATATATATATATATATATATATATATATATATATGAACATATTGTGTATAACAGTATGTTCATATCGAAGAAAAAAAGCACGATTATTTATAAATTAGTAAATTATGAAATAAAAATTTAAAAAGTAACAGCTCAGACTTCTCAATGACATTTTGAACTTATCTGTCTTGGTTTACCAAGATTTACCAGTTTACAGGCCGGAGACATGTATGGTGAAACCCAATCATCTTCTATTAATAATAATAATAATTCTTTATTTCCAGATATGAATATCCATTTTGTTAAATTGAATTGTGAAATATTATACATAAAAATATATATCAATATATATCATATCAAATATCCATTCATATGAGTATTAATTCTCCACCACCAGACTGCAAACAGATATTTTACATGTAAAGCTAATATCATTTTACTGGAACTAGGTGTGGGAAACCATGGATTCAATTTACAATCTGAGCTAAACTAAATAACTATCGAGGTAGTAATATGATATTTTAAGTTTTGTTGATGTAAGTAGGGATCAATTATGAAGATAAAACTATTGTTTGTCCTAAAATATACAAGGGGCCACCGTGTATATTTTAGGACAAGCAATAGTTTAATCTGTCAATGTATATGTCAATATCAAAAATTTTATGTACAAAAGTGATGCCCAAAAATTTTTTCAGATGCCTCGTATTGAGAGGTATCTGAATCACCCCTATATAGGTTCTATGATTTTTCATAATTTTTGAGTTACGAATTTTTAATGCATTTTTGCAAAATTCTGACCGGATCTACTACATTTTTTTTTAAAGTAGGTTTCTTCCATTATTTTTTTTGCTACTAAATGCTGCTGCTCCTGCTCTATAAATTGTGCATTTATGCATTAAATAAACAGCCCCGTAAATTTATTGGAAGTTACTAAAAAATGAACTTAATTTGAGAATTTATGTTAATCGAGTTATAATTTAAATTTATGTTGGCAATTTCTAAATTTATAAGTAGCTTCTAAAAATACTCTAGACTCTATGCTTTTATAATAATATTAAAAAAATGTTCGTCATTGGCCTTTTTTCGCTGAAATCAGCCATCAAAGACAACGAAATGGAAAGGAGAGTGATGAGATTGGCCTAAAAGGGTTACAAAAATATGGCGTCACCCGAAATTATTAAATTAGTTCAATTTAAAATAAGTCAATATTAGAATTCAACGGACACTTTTTAATAACAAGTTAATTTTAAAAGGATTTTAGTTGGATAGTCATGAAACTAATCAAACTTGTACACTTTTCCTTATTTCTAAATCAAGCAAAGATTTTTCTTTTCTGCCTTAAAATTAACACTTTCTTTTATTTCTGACCAACCAAAATAAATTATAAGCATGTCGGATAGGTAAGACGCAAAATTTTAAACAAACTATTGTATAAAATGGAACAAAAATTAAAATAATTATTATTATAGTCGAAACCTACAACATAGAAGGCTGTACAAAAAAATACTCTTAGTATCATCCGAAAGAAATAAAAAACAAAAAAGTGTCATCTATTTACACTGTAAATGAGTGATAAACATTTTAATGTAAACGAAAGTTATTTTGTTTTTTAACTTTTAAGTGGTTAAAATCAAATAATCTTCATGTTGAGTAATACAAAAATGAATTATATTTATGTTGATGATATATTGCGATATGGGTGGCTTAAAATGGAATGTAACAGTTGTAAATTCAAGTAATATTAATCTTTAAAGGAGTTTTGTGAATTTTAGTATTATAAAAAGTGTCCACGATATAATTTACATTTCAGAAGAAATTAATAATGTATTATAGTTAGGTAAGCAGCTATCGTCATGTGTTGCATTTTAGGCCAAATTTGTATTATAAGCTTCATCATTCTCCTTTGTTAAATGTCTGAAGACTTCACGATTCGCATGGGCGATGCATTTTTGAAGCTACTTAAAAATTAGGAAATTGCCATTTCGGTTTTTTAATGTTCAAGATGAAAATATAAATGATAAATCACTTAACATAAATTCTCAAATTCAGGTAATTTTTTAGTAACTTCTATTAAAGTTATGGGGCTGTTTATTTTATGCATAAATGCACAGTTCATCTCTGATTTAGCAGCAAAAAAAAATAATCGAAGAAACGTTCTACTTTTTTTCAGTTATTATTGTAGCTGACCCGGTTAGAATTTTGCAAGAATTAATTAAAAATTCGTAACTCAGAAACTATGAAAAATCGTAGAACATATATAATAGTGACTCAGATACGTTTCAATACGAGGCACTTAAAAGAAACATTTTGGATGTCACTTTTCTGGCCACCTTGTATAATATAATATTATAATATTATTACCTCTTTACATATTTTGATTACCAAAACATCAGTGCTTACAACTAACATGTTCCAACTTGCTGAATAAGGTAGGCAGTAAATTAGCACATAAATCATCTTGTGGTCAATGTAGTTGCAAAATAATATTTAGTGAGAACTTTTCGAGGACAGTTTATTTTACATAAAGGACTGGGTCAATACTGAAAAATGTGATTTACGTTAACACATTATCTATATTTTTTGAATATTTTTGTTTAATTATATCATATCCTAATGTAGTGTCTATAATGTAGCTAGTCTATGGAGATATAGCTCACGTCAAGTGGGGACCAGTGCTATGCGGCGAGCCACACTCGGAGCTGTGACCGACGTGCTGGAGAAAATGCGATTACATCGCTGTTTCGTGGCTAGATGTAACGAGAGGAGACTCGCTGCGGTAGACCATTGTCGTAGTCTGATAAAAACTACTGACTTAATTTTTACTTTTTTGCGCGTATTGGTCCGGACCCGATTTATGAATAGACCTTCTGCCATTCTACCAGACAGTTTGTACAGGGCGAACGATTGGCTATAGGTATCACTACCATCGCAACTACTAAGTTGCAGTGTTGCGCAACGTCTTGCCCAGATATTTTGTATCACCGCTGCAGTGTATTTAATCGTCATCGGCAACCTTATGCTCAGAGAAAATGAAAAATTTTGATATAATTTCACTACGGAGCGTCACTTTGTCTAAGCCTCAGAAAATCCATCTTGTTTGCTATCTTTTGGTATAAAAGAATATCATATCAAACACCGGTTCCGAAAACTTTTTAGATCATAAAGAATGCTTAACTTTTTTTAATTTTAATTTAAATATTGTTCCTGCTAGGCAAATAAGCTTACTCTATTTTAATTCGTAAATGTTTGTTTTTTGTGAATGGCAACTCAAATAGAAATCAAATATATAAAACAATAGAAATGTGCAGGTTGAAATCTAGACGGTAAAATGTCGACGATATTGTTTCAGCAAATATTACGATGGATATTTAAATTAAATACATTTTTAGAGTTTGCTAACATGTCACACATTTAATTAACATGTACAATTATTAATATTATATTATTAAATCGTTGAAGACATTTGAATTAATTGTTTGAGAACATAATATTTTGTTGATGTAATTAATATATAAAATTCCACTAATGTCATTAATATAGTTCATTTCCAGACTTATCACAAATACCAAGTTTTATTTTGGAAATGCAAAAGTATCTTTCTATAGCGATAATTATAAATGGAGATGTAGAGACGAGTCTGTCCTAATCGTTACATTTTGTATTTGATTGATTTTACTTACTTCGTATGGAATGCATTGTTAATATAAATAATTTGTTTATAGAATAACGGATTCGAAACATGGTTCTATATGTACACGGGGTCTTATAACTTAAATACTATAACGTCGTGTTTCAATTTTTTTACGTGAAAACTTCAGCCATGTTGAGCGATTTTTGGATCGCGTTTGTAATTATTTTATGTTCACATGTAATTTAATTTGTAATGAGATTGTTTTAGTCATTTATACTGATCAATCTTAAACCTGATTCTGCCTACTTACCTGCTAATCATGAATTGAAACAAAAATTTAAATTTCTAACATTAACATTACTATTCTAGGATTTTGCTGACATTTCTAACTTCCCGTTAAAAAGGTACATAAGTTGGTAAAATATGACAAAAACATTATCCTAGAAAATACTTTAATAGGCAAATTGCACACTGGATGTTATCGTCTATACATGAGTCGTAATGAAACGTTTTGTAAACAGTTTCATCTGATGAACTGTTGAGTGAATGTTATTACATTTTTAGATCATGTAACTATCATAATTAATTTTCCTAATATTATGATTAAAAAATAGAACGTATACGTAACAAAAGATACTTGAAGCAAGTATTAGAAAAACGCCTAATGTCAATGGTAGGATTTATAGACAATAATTACCTTTTATGTGTTTTCGCCGTGTTGGTCCCGGCCTCCTTTGAAGAATAGGCCAACTGCCGTTCTGCCAGGCAGGTCGTAAAAGGCGACCGATTGGCTGTCGAGTCACTACCATCGTGGCTACTAGGTGGTAGAGTTCTGCATTGTCTCGCCCGGGTCTGGTACCACCGCCTTACCTATTCCTGCCGCAATAGAGTCAGTGCTTGTCGCTGTCGTGTTCCAGTTTGGAGGGTAAGGTAGCCGGTAAACTTATGCATGTGGCATTAGACCTCGCCACAAGATAGCAACGCACCATTAACATCTTTGGTGTCTATAGGCGATGGTTGACTCTTTCCATCAGGAGACCCATCTGCTTGTTTGCTATCTTATGATATAAAAAAAAAATATTTTACAGATTAGCATTCACGTTATTTATATATTATATTTATATTTATATAAGATAAGCCAAAGAAGCAGTGTGCGCTATCGCAATGGCACTAGATGAGCCTAGAGAAGTCGAGAAGAAGACTGTAGTGTATGCTATTAGTCAGTCAGTCAAATATACTTGGTGATGTTCCAATGTAAACGGTTAGCATATTCGAGCGATAAAACAACATAAAATTGGCACTCCTTAAAAAATTGTCAGAAAATTAGAAATATTAATAGAAATAAATTTATATATATTTAATAGAAAATTCTTTTCAGCAATATTTTTATCGCCGTAAAACTGCAACAACCGAATTCTCAATCAATATGTCCGTAATCATGCATCAAATATTCATCAAAAATAAAAACAAAACATGGAAACTGACGAGCAATATAACCTCCCTAACAAAAAAACAATTTTCTAATTGATTTATTAATGACCATTATAACAAACTCAAAAAACATGCAGCCGAATTGATAATTTCCTTTTAGAAAATCGGTTGACTATGTTAGGCTTTAGTCCCTGGAAAGTCAACGGTATTAAATCTCACAGCATGACAAGTGGTCAACCTATCGTTAAATCTCCATGGACCACTGATACTTTTGTCGAAGTACTGCCAAATCAAATTTTTTTTCTCTTTGAGACATTTAGTCTAACATAAAAACTGTAATATCTCTAATGAACCTAAACTACATCAATAGGTCATCGGAATGAAAAACAAAACTTAAAATAAGTGTACCCACACAAAGAAATTTAACAAATTAATCACTCCAAATTATTCATTTACAACCTCTTTTTAGATTGTTTAAAAAAGGAAATAGATGCGATACGATAATTCCAGTCATTTTAAAAATCTTTGAAAAAATTATGTGTGAAAAACTTTTTAATTATTTACTTGATTTTAACCTATTAAGAAATAATCGATATGGATTTAAGAAAGGTAGGTCTACTACATTAGCATGTTTTGATTTAATAAAGAGTATAAATGAATGTCTCAATAAATAAATTTAAGGTAAGGCATTTGATTTTGTTTCACACAATATTTTATTACCAAAACTTGAAAAATATGACATTAAAGGGAAGGGAAAGTTTAGATTGGATAAAGAGTTATTTAGAGAACAGGAAACAATTTGTTTAAATATCTAAAATATGCAGAAACCGTAAAAAATATATACTTCAAACTATCTTAAATAACAACTGTGGAGTACCACAGGGCAGTATTTTAGGGCCCTTGCTATTTTTAATTTATATTAATGATTTTCCTGATAGTATAAAACAAGAATGCTTTTTATTTGCCGATAACACTACCCTACTTATTAAATGTAAAAATAAAAATAATTTGGTAAATGAAACAACTGAAACCTTACTCCAAGTTTCAGACTGGTTAATTGATAATAATTGAAAAGTTAATGTAATTTAGTTGTATTAAATGTAAATTAGTTGAATTTCAGAACTTTTTTTATATCGTAAGAGAGCAAACAAGCAGATGGACCTCCTGATTGAAAGAGTCAACCATCGCCTATAGACACCAAAGGTGTTAATGGTGCGTTGCTTTCTTGTGGCGAGGTCTAATGCCACATGCATAAGTTTACCGGCTCCAAACCGGAACACAATAGGCAAGGCGGTGGTACCAGACTCGGGCGAGACAATGCAGAACTCTACCACCTCGTAGCCACGATGGTAGTGACTCGCATAGCCAATCGGTCGCCTTTTACGACCTGCCCGGCAGAACGGCAGTTGGTCTATTCTTTAAAGGAGCCCGGAACCAACACGGGGTGAACTACTACAATACTATTACTATGTAGTTATTATATATAAGTGTGTGTGACGTATATGTGACGTGTGTCAATCCTAAGCTTAAGCTTTCAATCATTCGTTAGTATTAAACTCGCTTTCTTACGAACTACTGCGGCAGAAATAGCTAAGGCGGTATATCCGGCATCCGGTGGCAAATACCCAGGATAGACGTATCGAAACTCTATCACTTAGTAGTCACGATGGTAGTGACACGTATAGCCAATCGATCGCCTCTTACGAACTACCTGTCCGAACGGCAGTTGGCCTATTGTTCAAAAGAGCCCGGACCAGTACAAGGGAATCTGTATATCTAGAAACCTGCATAAGATCTTCACTAAATTTAAATGAGACAAACGGGCAGTATGCAAAAAAAACTCATTTGCAAGTGGATCAATAAATTACGAAATTCTGCCATTAAAAAATATAGCTAAATTGACAATCGCCTCCATTTTGCGAAGTCGGCTGAAAATCATTAACAAAATGGAATATATTCTTCGGAAGGCTGCTTATAATTATACAAATTTCACCTTAATTACAAGTATTTTGTTACCAAATTTAATAAGTCTTCTCACAAATTTCGCTCCTAACTTGCTTATAAAGTAATTAAAATAAATGAAGGTAATAAGTGGGCTTTTTTGGCAAACAAATTTTGTCAAGAAAAAGGCACAATTCTGGCTTGAATATAATTATTTCTGTATGTTTACGACATGAATTCTGTCTGACCTCGAGAGCAGTTGCCAGACTGTCGACCCTGTTTCGCATCATTATGCTGCACTCTTGGCGGTGACCCAGAAAATCGTTTTACACTCTGCTTCTTAATTTAAGGATATGCAAGACTGTAAAATATCAACTATAACAAATATTACCTACACTCACTACAAGAACATCATTACATTCTTCTACAATTTTATTCTGTTTAAACGACATGTCCGAAGTAAATACCATATTAAATGCAGTTTTTATTTATACTTATATGAACGTAAGCGTGACTGAAAAATAAACAAGATCTTTTTGTGTGAAATGCGAATGACATTTACAATTTTTTTAGAACCACTCAATTGTTTCATCTGATTCTGCCAGTGACGTGTATAATATTACTACATTATACACCTCATTGGATTCTGCACAAATGAAAACATATAAAACAATTACACAATTATATTGCCTATATCAATCGTTGGTGACAAATGATGAGATAATTAATGGTTCACATTAAACATCTTACATCTGCATTTTTTCTTAACAATGAGAGTTTTTACGAGTTACATTTAAAAAATGTATAATTTGAAAATCTGCCAGGCAGTTCATAAAAGGCGGATAATTGGCTATACGTGTCACTACCGTTGTGACTGCTAGGTGGTAGAGTTCTGCATTGTCTCGCCCGGGGCTAGTACCACCGCCTTACCTATTCCTGCCGTAATAGCGTTAGTGCTTGACACTATCGTGTATCGTGTTCCGGTTTGGAGGGTAAGGTAGCTGGTAAATTTATGCATGTGGCATTAGACCTCGCCACAAGATAGCAACGCACCATAAACACCCATGGTGTCTATAGACGATGGTTGACTCTTTCCATCAGGAGACCCATCTGCTTGTTTGCTATCTTATAAAAAGTATCTTCACGCCCATATCCCCGATGGGGTAGGCAGAGGTACAACAAGTGCACCCACGATTAGCCAAAGATACTTGGTCCCACAAATGTGATAGGTGGCAAGCCTTAAGGCCAACCGGGCACTTTCCAATCCGGGCAACTTTGTGTTTCTCAGAAAACTGAAAAAACACTTTTTTTTAATTTGCCCGACCCGGGAATCGAACCCAGGACCTTGGTCAACGCCAACGCTGGACCACTAGACCACAAAGGCGACTTATGATATAAAAAAAGACTAACAGAAAACAATCTACATACGAGTAGCGTTCGAGCAATGCACACATAGACACCTCAACAACAACAAATAAGCTGATGGCTTGTTTGCTATCTTATGATATAAAAAATTGACGTTTATAAGCACAGTTTTAATTTACACCTCGTAGAAAATGTAACTATTCCTAACTAAAACTAGTAGTTTTATTTATATAGGAACCGGGCAATAGAGGCCCCAATAGTATACACTACCCAGGTAGTATAGATTGTTCAGATTATCTGTTGAAAGTGTTCGTACTATGTACTAATAACCTACCCGGATAGTATACATTTTTCAGATTATCTGTTGAAAGTATTCGTACTATGTACTATTTTTTTTTTTTTTTTTTTTTTAATCATTTTTATTTAAGGAACTTTTACACCATGTGTACGCCAGTTCCATCGTACCCTATTACAAGACTATCTATAATACTACAATATTATCTTCAACTACTAATGGAACGATTTACAAATGCAAAAAGTATTTTGGCTTCATCTGAGCTGGGCTGACTTAAAATACTGTGAAACTGTCCAATGTCATTTTTGTTGACTTTTAGTTTATTTAACAGTTCTTTTCTTGTTTCCCGATATCGGACACATTCCATCAAGAGGTGATGAATATCTTCTATAATCTCGCATCTTTCGCAATTGGGGGAGTCGACTATTTTCATCATGTATTTGAAACTTCTTAATGGCATGTGCCCAGATCTTAACCTGTGTGCTATGACAACTAATGTCCGATTCAATTTTGTAAAATTAAACCACGGGACATGAGGAGGCTCACATTGTATCGACTTGTACCATATCCCTTTAGTTAACGATCTTTCATTAAAATACTCTTTCCACATATCGTACTATGTACTAATAACTACTATTCGTGACAGGTATAATGTAACACAGGTACACACGGTATTAATGACAAAACTAAGAACCACAAGGCAGGTTGAAGCAAAATTACTCTATTTTTAAACTAAAATTATTTAGCAAGGTCCTTTGAGCTGCGTCTAATATAAAATTCAACGACCTTTTAGTATCTAGGTTGAATGAATGCAGCTAGCTAATTTAAATACTTCTAGTTAGCAGCTTTTTCAATATAAAACAACGGATAATACATTTGCAGTGTTCATGAGAGGTAACATTTGCATTTTCGTAATGAAAACGGAACTTAAAAGACTTTAGTTCTCAACATATTAAAAAGAAAGATTAAATGGTTATATTTCGGCTTAATACTATTGCCGATAAAATTTACGATAATGTTAAAGATATACATATGAATATTCGCAAAATAAGTTCCTACCCTTAGAGTAATAACGCTCAGAGTGATAATTGCATTCAAAGTTTCGTTCATATTTTAGGCCAAAACCTTGTCGATGTCCGTGTAAGCTTCGTATAATCACTTGCGTCGTCACGCACACAAAGACTCGAATGGTGTTGCAAGTAAATAAATATTTTCCCAAGACGTTATTTAAAATATATCTACCTGACCGGTATACAAATAATGTTTCAATTATTAATCATTTAATGTAAACTTGAAACTTACACTTTTTATTCGGTTAGGTAAAATATGTTAAATGCCGGGAAATATTTTAAATGTTCTCAAGATAAGCTATTTAACCTTATATTTTTTTAGTTTTTGTGCTTTTATTTGTGATTTAAAATATTTTGACCTCACTGAAATAAAGATTGTCTGTCTTTCCAATAGTATTATTAGTTATGTAGAAAATTTAGAACTTACAATTTTTATTCTGGTGAGGTAAATTAAGTAGAATTACAGGAAAATGTTTTAGAGGTTCTCAAGATAATTTTTTTTGTATATTTCTGTAATTAAACTGCGGTAATCAACCGGCACCGAGCGTAAATAAAAAATATGGGCAATACGAGTTTACATCATTTAAGTTATAAAAACAGTGACTGAAGTTTGAACACTGAATATCGTCGGCACTTGGTAAAACTCCATGTTAACTTATATTTATATCGTATTAAAAGCACTTGTACTATTTTACTTGACTTTTTGTTTATTAAAACCAACCGGTTTCGCGTTTTAACGCATCATCAGGGCAAAAGTTATTATTGTTTAATTAAAAATTTCTAAACAATAATAACTTTTGCCCTGATGATGCGTTAAAACGCGAAACCGGTTGGTTTTAATAAATAAAAAGTCAAGTAAAATAGTACAAGTGCTTTTAATACGATATAAATATAAGTGACTGAAGTAATTCTTAAAAAAACCTTATTGAAATGTATCTACTATTATATAATCCTAGGCCTTGTAACATTAGTCAGACAAACGGTTTTGTAATATTTGTGTCAGTATACTGGTAAGTCCCAACATTTAAAAATTATTATAAATTATAGCAAAGTCCAGGCTATGTAATATCGCACATAAAATAGTATCGCACAAAAAATACACGTTATTAATTATAATGAAAATAGGCAAAAACAAACACATGGCAGAATATTTTCCTCTTTGGCTGGCAACATTTTGAATATCATTCTACGTAGATATTTACGATTTATTTGTTTGGATTTTATACAAAAATATCCGATACCAAGTAGTTTTTATCTGTTAAATGTGATCTTCAAGTATTAAATACCCTTTTGTGAAGCACGGCGATAGCCTTTCACCACAAAATAACTCATATTTTTTTAAATTGCGAGAGCTGTACTTCGTGTGGCACGTGTCATACATATGTCTGAGCGGCCGGCGAGCGTAAGAAGCCTTTTCAGGCTTCTTTGAAATAGCTTAATTTTGCGCGGGTCGATTTGGTTTCTATGCGTATTTATTCTATATTTTTAGTAAATTTTAATTCTCAAAACATTGAATTATTAGGTTATATAGGATACGACGTGGCCGCGTTTCCGATCCGTTAGTAGTTTTTAAAAAATATGTTGACGCGTCAAAATAACTTGTAAAAAGTTTTATTGAATAAAGTGCTTCTGATTTCTGATTTCTGATTTCTGACGGCATTAATATTGGTACGAGATTTAGTAATTTGGTTGAGGATATAAATCTATACTAATACTCCTTATGCGAAAGTCTTTCTGTTTATACGCTTATGCATCGATATATCTGTTACATTTTCCTGGTTAAACCATGAATCGATTTTCATGAAATTTGGCATGAAGATATTTGCAGATCCAGGGCCAAACATATCTTTTTTTCAAAAATCATGTCCTAAGGGGGTCAAAGTTTGTATGAAAAACTATATCGACATGTTAATGTACTCGTGGGCGAAGCTGCGTGGACCAGCTAGTTTAAATAAATTTTTAATTTTATTTTTACTAGAACATCCTCTATAAATAAGAACTTAGGCCCAATTTTTCAATGGCCACTTAAAACGTCAGATAGCTAACCATTCAATAACTTTAACTGAGATTTTAACAAACGTTTAAAAGGTTTCAATTTTTCAAAGCACAGATAACATTCAGTTCAGCTACCTGCTGGTTTGTGACTAGCTTCACACATATCAGCGAAGGCGAGACGTGCTTATGTACGTTTACAGATTTTAGAAAGAGATAGAGATCGTTGAAGTAATGGTAGGGGCTGTCATAATACGACGTAAGTCCGAAGGCGTAAATTGTAACCAGATGTCCGCTTGGCCTGTCTCTTTGTTATTATTTTATTTTCGTTCCAACTTCGAATCTAAAGCTATGTGTTGTACTTTCTTCATTTGTTTGAATAGTTTCTAGTGCTGTTACAAGTACCTGCTTTGGTTGCTATTTAAAATATGGAAAATATAGTGAATCGCGAACGTTTTGCAAATCTTGTATAGGTAGGTACTTTTTTATATCGTAAGATAGCAAACAAGAAGATGGCTCTCCTGATAGAATGAGAAACAATCGCCTATATATACCAAAAATATTAATGGTGCGTTGCTTTCCGTATGGCGGAATGGCAATGCCACATGCATAAGTTTACTGACTACCTTATCCTCTAAACCGGAACACAACATTACACAGGAATAGGTAGGGCGGTAGTACTAAATACCCGGAAAAGACATTGCGGAATTCTACAACCTAGAAGCCACGACGGGTGACACAAATACCTATCACAAATAAAACATCAACAATCAGTCACCTTTTACGAAATGCCTGGCAGAGCGGCAGTTGGTCTATTCTTCAGAGGAGCCCGAACCGACACGGAGTAGTAATATGAGTGAAGTGAGATTATTAAACGAATTTGTGGCAAATCGTCACAGAACAATAAAAAATAAAATATCCGTAGTTTCACAGTATAAAAGCAAAAACACGAATATACATATGGCGCGCACATTGACTAGAAAGCCAAATTATTCCACAGTTAACGAGTTAGCTCGTTACACACTTTTGAAAAAAAATTTACTTACTATATTGGTTCGGGCTCCTTTGAAGAGTAGAACAACTGCCGTTCTATCAGGTAGGTCGTAAGAGGCAACCAATCAGTTATACGTGTCATTACCATCGTGAGTACTAGGTGGTACAGTTGCATAACGTATCGCCTGGATATTTGCCACCGGATGCCGGATATACCGGCTTAGTTATTCCTGCTGCAATAGCGTCAACTCTTATTATGATCGTGATTCGATTTGGAGGGTAAGGTAGGCGGTAGATTCATGCATATGGCATTGCCATCTTGCCACAAGGATAACAACGCATTTTTATCCTTGTGGCAAGATGGCAGTTCCTCTTACCATCAGAAGTGCCATCTGCTTCATTGCTATCTTATGAAATAAAAAACTATTTTTTTTTGAATGGCTAAAACTGATTTCACAACCCTTCGTCCAAATCACGGCAACACAGTAATTTTGTGATAAATAGTTTTTGATTTTAATATTTTTCACAAATTAAATGCCAAAGTGTCAGAATCAACAAAGTTGCGGATGCCAGGTGAGGTTAAAGTCGTGAACAGAGTCAATAGTAGGTACAATAATCAGTTTAACAGTTGTAGAGGCAAATGTGACAAAAAAATTCATGTGTCAATGCATAATTCGAAAAGAGAAATATTATGAACTTTCAATTAACGCGTTCTACTATTATTTCAAAAAATATAAACAGTTCAAAAACGCGCTGACCGCTCGTGACCACGGTCAATGTAACTTGTTTGAAACGTCGAGCTTTACAAGTAAGTTCTATGCGATTACGTGAGTGTATGTTAAATAACCTTAATACTACATTAATTACAAATCTCATTCGCATACTTAGGTGTGTAATTTTAAGTATACCTACTAATTAGTACACAGAGATTAAAGTTTTTTCTCCAAGTTGAAATAAATGCTAATATACAGTGCAGTAAATCGCAGGATAGCAGTGCAGTGCAATTAATAGTGATTAGCGACCGCGGGCGGGCGGCTTGATTAACGGGCCAGAGCACCTGCGCCGATTACATTATACCCGATATTTCTAAGCTAATTGTTCTTGTTAACGAAACTATGCGGTTTGTGCGAGTCTGGACTTTGTGGTTTTTATATATATGTACGGTATGGTTAGCTTGTTTCAAACAAGTTACAAGTATTACTACTAATAATAGCTATTTCCTTAAGTACCTAGTGGTGTCAAATACTCTAGATAACAGAAATTTAGTGGTTTGTATAAGTCTGGCTATCAACGCTATCATTATTTAATATGAGTAGCTTTATAAAAAAATACAGTTCAGCACGATCCATCAGTTTGTCCGTTATCGAATTTTTAAAGCACTGTCCATATGTGCGCATGTATTGGTCGAGTCTTTTCAAGACAGGAAAATTCATAATATTAAATATTATTCTATTGGAGGGGATGTACGTTTAAATTGCCGGCGCCCAAGATTTACTGCTCGATGTCTGTTCAGTGATAAATGTCGGGCTCGGCCGGCCTAAATCTCGGACCAATAAAAACGACACTAAAAAATTCCTTAGTCTGTGCCCCCGAATTATCTAACAACCTTAACTAAAGGCTATACAAGTCACTACCCTGGTGACTACTAGCTGTTAGACTTCTACAACATTTCGCCCGGGTTTGGTAGCATCAATATTTGTCATTGTCGTGTTCTAGTGTGTAAGGTAAAATAGCCGGAAAAGTTATGCATATGGAATTCAACACTGCCACACATATACCAACGCACCAATAACAGCTTTGGTGTCTATAGATGATAGTTATTGCTTGCCATTAAGAGAACCATCTGCTTGTTTGCTATCATATAAAAAAACAGTTTGTGTTACGTTATATTATACACCCGTATGCATATGGCATGACATGCAAAAACTTATGCACCTATATAGCATTGAGACCCCGCAACCAAGATAGTAACGCACCATTAACATCTTTTGGTTGTTTTTTTTTCACCAGGAGAACTACTTGCTTGCTTATGTATAAAAAAGGCATCCCTTATTTGCTATCCTATCGCACAAAATACTCATAATTTGTTTAATCATTACATTTTGAGACACCATGTAAGTGATTTTTATATCTTTAATCCCCAAATACTTAATTTAAAATAAAGTCCGGAGGTAACGGCTTCGTTTAACATTAATTTAATAAGAAAAAGTGTTGCTTGAACCCTCTTTAGTGACCTAAATTAAATACGTATCAAACGCCACCTTCTTTATTGAAAATCTTGAGGCACGGACACAAATGGATAACTCTTGTTGATTTGAGACTTAAAGCGTTTGAATTTATAGATCGTCAAAATAATTAAAATAATCCGCCGTTCACATGGCACCAAGAATAGATAGCTTGACTTTCTGTTCATCTTGTTTTGGGTTAGTGCAATGACAAAGACAATGTCTTACTTTTTCTTGCCTTACACTTACGCATCTAGCATTTCATCTCCGTTAAACAGATGCTGACATACCACTAAAATCTTTAACGAGTACGATGGTAACAATTTTTTTGTTTTCCTATCCTATGAAATAAAAACTTTATATTACCGCTTTCCTGATAAATAAATTTAGCCACCTCCGTGTACCAGAATAGCTAGACATAGTTGACACCAGTGTATCTACTATTAAAAATGGCACTAAGTTTCTTAGTATAGCAGGTAACCAACCTTTTTAAAATACTAGACGCATATTCAGTCTCATGCATGTTTGTTGAGACATAAAATTTATGACGAATTGCCGGGCTTGGAATCAAACCGAAGACAGTACCGCCAGACCATGAAAACTATAAACAAGATAAGGTACGAGTATGTTACTGGTCTTCTAATTACTACAGATATTTATGCATCAGCTATTTGTTTTTTTTTTACTCTTATTGTTGTACCGCGAAATAAGCGTTGATTATGTTTTGTTTATAGATATAATTTCACTACAAATGTAAAGTTTTCTAGTATAAAAATACCTTGCTTATTATTTCAAGTATAAATACATACGTACAAATCCATTCAGCTATTATTATATAATTTATTATTATATATACATATTTCCTAACCAGTGTACCTGGATAAACTTTAACGGAAGTTTTACCAGTTTTGTCAGGTGTCTTACCATTAGACTAGGAATTCAGAGTCAAGTTTCAATATACTACAATTCTAGGAATTTTACTAGCCCAGAATTAACCAACGTTACTGACGAATTAATAAATGAATGGCATTCGTATGGCATTCGTGTTGGTACTGCTCAACTAAAGGACGGCAATTATATAACTTTTGCCCCTGTCTCCTGGAACGATTAATTAAAACACACGCAGTTCCTTATTCGTCATGGTAATTTTAAAACTTAATTATTCTCGTTGAAATTAGTTTCTTCTCCTTTTTGCGAATGTTCCAACCACAAAATTATTGTTAATATGAACAAACTGTATATCACATTGTTTGGGAATGTAATCTCCGACAAAACGGACGTAGTAGTAGGGGAGCCACAGAGGCTAAGGCTAAGTTTCTTAAGCGTCGTGGGGAACTATTGGATTTTGTAGATTAAATTAAAGGAAAAATAAAAGGTTAATAATAATGTTTTTCATTTCAATGGTGGGGAAAAATCTACAGATAAAAAAAGTGTATAAAAAACGGTGACATGAAAACACTAAATCGTTTCAAATGTAGGTATGTTGGGTTACATAAATACATATATAGACTGACTATTTGTCAGTCTATTCCCCTCTGCAGTCAGGTAAAATATATGTATTTTACAAAATTATTTTATTTGTTACGTATAATACCACGTATTCAGTTCATAAAAAATACCATTATTGTACATATATATATTGTATATATATATATATATATATATATATATATATATATATATATATATATATATATATATATACTGATGTCAGTAAGCACATTGGCTCTTTTAAGTCTCTTAACTGATTTCGGAAGCAGGAGAGCACGTGACAAGGGATTTGGATGTTTTTTTTCCAGTCGATCACTTTATTTTGTAAATACAGCATGATTACCTGAGCAGTCATTTTACCCGCCCCCCCTCGCTCCGTTAGTCGAGTAGTTAGCGTAACTAACTACGAATCGATGGGGCTCGGGTTCGATTCCTGATGGAGACAAACATTTGTGTGATGAGCATAGATGTTTGTATTTCCGGGTCTGGGTGTTTATTATGTATGTAACAGTATTTATATAATATGTATTTCTACATATTAAAAAGGTGAAATTAATTAAATTTTCTACTATCCGCGAATTGTTCTATGTATCTTCCGCGATAGTACTAAAAAGAAAGACGTCGGTTTAGTAAATGGATAAGACTCATCGATGGTCCGGAAAAAAAGAAGACCCCAGTGGCACAATTGTCCAACCACATTCACCACATTTTTACACCCACGTCCCACCCCGGCACCAATCACAAAAGCACACAATTTATGTATGTACTCAACGAACGTTTCAATTTGAAACCGAAGCATCTTCATGAGAAACGAACACTACTTCATTCTACGCTAGTGTAAGTAATACTTAGAACAAATAGAACAGGAAGATACATAGAACAGTTCGCGGATACTAGCAAATTTAATAAATTCCACCTTTTTAACAATGGATTTCAGCAAAGTAACTCCTGAGTCAATAAAATATCTTTCTACGTATTTATGCCGTTGACTAACATCCATAATACAAGCAAATAATTTGCTTACTTTGGGTTTAGATCGATTTGTGTAATCTGTCCCACGATATTATTATATTATTATTATAATTGTAGGTATTTCTAAGTGCTCATTAATCTCATTGCTACGAGCATATCATGGTGCATATGTTATGGTTCCTAAAATGCTTTTGTTTATTTAAATACAATATATTATGCAAATAGCAAATAAGCAGATGGGTCTCCTGATGGAAAGAGTCAACCATCGCCTATTGACACCAAATATGTTAATGGTGCGTTGCTATATTGTGGCGAGGTCTAATGCCACATGCATAAGTTTACCAGCTATCTAACCCTCTAAACTTGAACACAACAGTAACAAGCACTGACGCTGTTGCAGCAGGAATAGGTAAGGCACTAGTACCAAATACTAGGCGAGACATTGCGGAACTGTACCACCTAGTAGTCACGATGGTAGTGATACGTATAACCAATCGGTCGCAGAACGGCAGATGGTATACTTCAAAGGAACCTGAGCTCGGGGATTTACTCACCACTTGTTGACTACAAGTTAGGAAAACAAAGTCATTAGCACCCATTTCATCGAATGTCTGAGGTGTATCATACGTGTGTATATTGTACAGCAAGGGACCTAACACCGATCATTTCGGAACTCCAGAAAAAAACTAGAAACGTGAAAAAATGACCAACGAAAACTTGTAACGGACTCAACCCACACGGTGTGTGATCTTTTATTGTCAGGAAACTTAGTGAAGCCACGTTATAGAAGCAAATATTCTGAGTTTACGTTATGCATTAATTTAAATTCTGTTTACGAAAAAACATTGCATTGGTCTAGATCTAGAAGAAAGGCGTGTACGTTACTGCTTCTTATCACGTTAGTTCTATTTTTTTGGAGACTACCACATCCAATCCAGTCTCTCGGCGTCCTCGGTTATTCTGGGAACATTTTGTATGGAGTACTTTTACTCCTCCGTGTGTGTTATTCGATACAGTTTTTTAGGGATATACAAAAAAGTACCCAGTGGATTGTTCACAACAATCCATGAG
This sequence comes from Apodemia mormo, assembly GCA_036924255.1. Classification (NCBI taxonomy): domain Eukaryota; kingdom Metazoa; phylum Arthropoda; class Insecta; order Lepidoptera; family Riodinidae; genus Apodemia; species Apodemia mormo. Next base: position 1,226,077 of record JAUPFN010000009.1, on the reverse strand, counting down.
GAAGCTCGAAAGCACCGGGTGAGATGCATCATGATTCAAGCAGATTTGCTGAGTTTTCTTCACATTCCTGATTATTTCTATATATAGATTATTATATTAAATATAGGTACTCGCTGGATGTGAAAACTCTTGACACTACCTTCGAACACGGCTCGATTAATCTAAACATGCTATATAAGTCTCGATTATACTATGATTACCAAATTTTATTCAAAGTCATTCAACGATTTATATTATATTCAGTATTGAGAGCGATATCAAAAATTCTGTCTCATTACTGCTGTTACTATACTGTGCCTGAGAAAGCTTTTTTATTTCTTATAAAAACATAATTTTTTGTAGCTGTAAGTCCGCTGTAAATCCACGCTTCATTTCAAATGTTCAGTATTTATTTTAAAAGCTCTCACTGCAAACATTTGTGCTATATTTCGACTTATGTCGTTTATTTCTCACTGCATCCGCTGGATATTTAGAATCCGTTGGATAGTGGCAAACGTAAGGCATGAATTTTGGGAGGTACTATTTTTATTTATTTTATTTTATTTTATTTTTATTATTATTAACTCATTCGATATTTCCATGTTTAAATAGGGTGTACAATATTACAAAACACGAGCATCGAGGTTTTAGAATAATTATGAAATATGAGGTAATACTTTTTTACATATTTCAATATTCCAAAGGTAACCAAGGCTTGCGATTTTAATTCGCTTTTGCCTTACGTAATTATGAACAATTTAAAAAAAAAATGTGACCATATTTTGTATGATAGTAACTTAAGAATGTTGACCAGCGTCTGTGACTGATATTTTTTTTAAATTTTGATTTTGAGTACGTCTATGGACTCTCATGTTTACTTGAAGAAATTTATTTGAGCGGTTTCTAGTCAAAAAAATATGAGTTGTATAAAAAACTTCTGACTCATATATTAGTCTTGTTAGTTTATAAATCCAGTATTGGTCCAGGCCCTCTTTGAAAAATAGACCATTTGCTGTTGTGCCAGGTAGTTTGTAAATTAAAAACAATTGTCTATACGCGTATATACTGCTATCGTGGTTACTAGATGTTAGAACTCTGCATCGTCTCGTTCAGATCTGGTATACCACCGTACCTATTCCTGCCACAATAGCGCCAATGTTTGTCGCTGTCGTTTCCGATTTAGAAGGTAAGCTGCCTTACTTACCTTACGAGGGTAAACTCATGCATGTAGAATTAAGACCCCGCCACATGGATATTAACGCACCATAACATCTTTGCTGTCTATAGGCAATAGTTAACTCTTTCTATTGGGAGAATCATCTGCTTGTTAGTTCAACTAAAATACACTCAATATATTATTAGTAAACAAATTAAATTCTTAAAGAAAAACAGCGAGTGTCGTATGAAATGTACTTATTGTTGGTAATTAAATAAATTATGACCCCAAAAGAACTGACATAATTACTGCCCTATTACAAAGAAGAGGGTAGAAGGCGCAATAAAATTCATCTTTAAAATTTAGTCCAAAAGTTAGGCATCTTAATGCAGCCATTAAATTTGAAATATGCTTCGCCATTATGTACTATGGAGAACGAGTCCGGGAGACATTTTCATGTTGCTTATAAAATAGTGGAATGTTTTCTTTAATTCGCTTGAGTGTTAATAAATTATATCTTAAATACTTTAAGGGCGGCTTGCACCAAAATGCGTAAATGCATTTAGTCTCTTAAACATGTTTAGCAAATGTCAAAACGCCTTAAAAGGCCACTTTAAACGTATTTAGTGACTTAAAATGATTTAAGCATTTTGGTGCAAGCCGCCCTTAGTAATGCTGTAGACTGACTAAGTAATTACCTGCGACTACGAGGTAATATTAAAATAATTACACATTGAAAATATAAACTAACTCATCACGGCCGCCACGTGGTTGGCAGTCGCACCCTAACTGATATGTGGTACCAATAGTATCAACCAATAAAAACCATTGATCATGCAGGCCATCTCTGAAACTTTCCGCTAAGCTAAAAAAAAAGAAAAAACTATACGTAAGTAAAGATTTTCAAGCTCGAGAAGTTCAAATATTCAAAAATTGTCAAAATGTTAGTATTTTAATTTTTAAAAAGATGTACATTTTTAAAATGATAACTAGCTGACCCGGCAAACGTTGTTTTGCCACATAAATTATTGAATTAAAAAATAGGGGTTGATCGTAGAGGTTTGAAAATTAAGGGTTGTATATATTTTTCAATGTTGAATCATAAAAAAATAAAAATAAAATTTTTTGTCCATAAAATAAGAAAAAAAATTTAGGGGTGGATAACAATTTAGGGGGATGAAAAATAGATGTTGGCCGATTCTTAGACCCACTGAATATGCATATGAAATTTCATCAAAATCGGTCAAGCAGTTTCGGAGGAGTACGGGAACGAACATTGTGACACGAGAATTTTATATATAAAATTGATTTTAATCTTTAAAATCGCATTCAACTTAGTTTTTAAGCGCTAAAATGTTTTATTAGCAGCGTTAACACCCTTGATTATAGAAAAGATAGAAATTGTCTATCAAATGCGCAGATTATTATCATAATTCGAACTTTGCGTACACTTCTTTGAATGAAGGCAGGGTGATCTGGTGAATTCGAGATTTTATGACGATTTAGAATTGCCGCCTCTTAAATAAACGGTTAGAAAATGCGGACACATTTGATTTAAATTTTCTTCTGTTTCTTTATCTTTTGTTCCACCTTAAAGCCACGATTCAATTCATTCTTAGATATTATTTCACTGTAATCTTCCGCCATATTATTTAATTTTAATTAATAATAGAGAGTTTTACCATCAATTAAAACTTACCTATTATTTCCTCTTCCATATCTGGAATCCATCTTGAGTCTAGCCTCATCTTTTAGCCAATCGCGTGCGTTTTTCGTTCCCGCCTTCCGATTCTAGCGCCCTCTGTAGTCTCGTTTTGTTACTACTCAGGCGCGCGAGCACCGGGTGATGTCTCGTCATTATGGCACTCATGATGCACCAGGTAGAACTTACCTGGATTCCGGATATTGAAGAGGAAATAATAGGTAAGTTTTATTTGATGGTAAAACTCTCTATTATTTGCTCCGTATCAATATCCGGAATCCATCTTGAGTGATATGTTTGTTGTCACCTGGTGTGCAAGCTAGGTAGACCAGCTTGCCGTAGACGCTATAATGTGTTAGAATCGGTAAATATTAAACTAATAAAATTCGTATAATGTCTGTATATCAACATTTAATTAAATATAAATTATTTAATCCGTGTTTAAAGATCAATGAACAGAATCAAAATAATTAGATAAGGACACCGATTGAGTAGGGCTTTGTTCGTTAGGATTAACTATTTCCTTTTGATAGTATTTTCTAAAAGTATGTACACACTTCCAGTTACCCGTTTCGAGTGTTTTATCTATGGTAAAATTTTCTAGCCAATTTATGGAAGCTACTGCGGATCTTACAGATCCCGGTGAAGCCTCAATACCAGCGTCCTTCATTAGTGATTTTATCTAGCCAGCAATCACTGTCCTAGATGCAGGCTTAGGGTCACCTCTCGCCGTACTAAATAAGTGATTAATGTCATTACGCCGATTGATAGTTATTTTTAACAATTGTCTAATCCAAAAAACTATGTTTAAATTTCTATCAGGATGCTCCCTAAGTCTCCAGCCTGATTTTCTGTGTCTGATACTGTCTGTTTTTGAGTCAAAAGCTGGCCATAATACAATAGAATTGATTTCATCTATTAAGCTGTCACTATCAATACGCAGCAAGGTGAGATCGTGGACTCTGCGACCCGATGCTAATAGCAATAATGTTGCAGTGAGTCGAGATACTTGATAAATATTATTCTCATTTGGACTATGTGAATTTATATATTCAAGCAATAATCTAGGATTCCAAATCGGTGCATTTATTGGCCTTTTACGAGCAAATGATATGGCCTTAAGTATATGTTTAATGAAAAAATTTGAAGAAAAATTAACATTAAAGGATAAATTAGTAAAAGTTAATATTACGGACTTGTGTACTAGAATAGTTCTATAAGAAAGTCCTATATCACAATGCAGGTGTACCAAATAGCGAGCTACCTGATCGGCCCTTGGATGTTTATAAACTATAGAGTGTCGCTCACACCATTTTCTCCATCTTTGCCATGCCGGTCTATATGTATTTATTGTTAAATTCCGCCAGCTTGACATTAAAAGTTTTTGTTCTTTATTAGTCCAATCAATTAAAAGATCTTGCCACCCGAAATTAGCCAGGTTTCCAGCTCCAGTTCCTGGATTTTCGGCGGATGTGTGCCTGTTGTCGTGTCTATTAAGACATATTCTAGGTCTGGAATCGTATATGGTGGGTGTAACGCTCTCCGTTGAACATCTGCTCGCCAAAATCCCTTGTTCCATTTCGGAGCAATCAAGATGCAATCAAGACCGCTGGCTTGATTCAGGTGTTTTAGGACTGTTGGGATTAGATTTGGTGGTGGAAATAACCACGCCAGCCTGTAATGCCACGGACGGCAAAATGCATTGTGATGCTGTGCCTGTAGATCCTGTACATCCATTGACACGTACGTTGGGATCACATGTGCCGTTTTCGAGCAAACAGGTCTATTAAGGGAGTGCCCCACATTTGGAATATTTTCTTCGTTGCTGTCGAGATCAGATGCCATTCGGGACAAACCTTCTGGCGAGATAGAGCATCTACCTCCGCGTTGAACCTGCCTGGGAAGTACTGAGCCTGTAGGTGTATATTTGCTTCGTCCAAGATCCTCAGAAGTTGCCGAGTCTGTAAAAGAAGTTGCTCGGACTTTGTCCCACCTTCTTTGTTTATGTAACATACTACAGTCCGATTGTCTGTTTGAAGAAGCACGTGAACATTCTTTAATTGAAGCTGCTCCTGTAATATTGCTGCATATACAGCAAACATTTCTTTTTGGTTTGCATGCCAGGCTACCTGTGACTTCGCCCAGGTCCCTGTTATGTTTTTGTTGTCCAAGCGTGCTGCCCAGCCTATGTCGGATTCATCTGTTGTTAACAAATGAGTTATTGCCCTTGTATGTATTGGTAAGCAACTTGTAATGGCATTTTCCCACCATCTCATGTCTTCGAGAACTTGCTGTGGAATGCGAACTCGACGACAAGGATAGTTCTTTGGTAACTGTCGACTGAAGTGTTACAGTGTACGACAGTGTAGCCGACCTCTCGGTGTCACAAAGTTGGCAAAGTTGAGTCTCCCCATTAGAGTCTGGTATTGTTTGAGGGACCAACTGCCCGTTTTGATCTGTTGTTGAAGTGCTTTGCGTAGCGTGATGCACTTCGGTACCGACAAGGACTTTGCGTTGCGTTTTGTATCCCAAGTTATGCCGAGAAACTCTAATCATTGTTTCGGTACTAACACAGACTTCTCGAGATTTATTGTCCAGCCCAGCAGCCTCATGATTTTGATAGTGAAGGCTATGTCGTCGTATAGCTGACATTTCGACTGGTTGGCTAAGAAATAATCGTCCAAGTAGACCACACATCTGATTCCGTAACTTCTGAGGAATTCTGCCACCCAATTGGTTAACGAGACAAATGTTCTTGGGGCCCACGAAAGACCGAAGGGCAAGCAGGTCATTTGCAGCAGGTGGTGCTGGTTTGGATCTTGATGATAATTGAGTCTCAAGAATCGGCGATGATGTTGCGCAATCGGTAAATGAAAGTACGCCTGGCTGAGATCTAATTTGACCATCCAATCTTGGTCCTGTAAAAAATCTGGCACACGAAAATGACTGAAGAGTCGGAAAGGTTTCGTCAAGACAAATTCGTTCCGTCGTTTTAAGTTGAAAATCGGACGATGGGTGCCGTCGGACTTTGGAACCAGAAAAAATGTGGAAAGGTAGCTAGAGTTGTGCTCCGCCTTTTCAAGTACTCCCAATTTCAACATGTTTTGGATCTGCGTAGTCATGTTGAGAGAGGTTTTTGTCCAGTAGCATTGCATTACGATAGAATTTAGTATAATTAGTGGTGGTTTTCGTAAAAAAGGATGCGTGCCCCACTCAGTAGCTTGCAAATTTGTTTGGGCGCAACCAAGTTGCTCCAGACATGTTGAAATTGCCCGAGACAGCCGCCGCGAAATGTGCGACAGTCAGTCACGATGCTTATTCTTAAAGGAAGGTCGCGATCGCTTGCTTTTTTGCTTGCCCTTATTTGCTTTGTCCTTATTGGTTTGGTTACTTGGGCGAGGCAAGTGCCTACCTCTCTTAGTAGAGGAGTTTTGACGAAAAAAGGTGTCACGCCCTTGTTTGCTAGTTGATGGTTTTTGATCACGATAAAAATTGTCTCTAGTTGAAGGCCCGGATCTTGGTTGTGATATCAATTTATCCGCCCCCCCCCCCCCCAATTTTTTGAATGTAATTTTGTACAGATTCATCATCAAACAGCATTTCGACACTTTTAGTCAAAACTTCGCGATGAAATTCTTCGGGTATTTGACGCAGTAACGAGTCCCTACGTGTACTAATGAAATCGGCTCGCCTGCCGCACACTATTTGTAATATATCGTCAGTTACGTTATTATATGGTGAATTATTGGAAAATAACGATTCTATTTTATTAAATAATGAATTAGGACTTAACGTTTGTCTATTTTCGACAGCCCAGTCTACTAATCCTTGTAATGCCTTTTGCAATTCTTCCTTCCGGCATAGGATAGCGTTAGCCAATCCCGCAAATGAACGCTCAAGCAAATAAGAGCACGGGTCCTCGCGTAATATAGCTGCTTCAAACCGTTTCAATGAGTCATTAACGTTTTGAAGCAGCGTTTTGAATTTCGGCAAATCTAATAGCGTACCAGTCACTACTATTAAACCTTTGCAGATTTTTTAATTTTTTAATATAATTTTCGTTTGCGTTACCATAAACAGGGTCTTTAACGGTCGTTTTTAATTCTGACAAATTAAGTCTACCGCCATTCGCATTTTCTGTTACAGGTGGCCGCAAATTCAAATCGTTATTAATTTCAATAACGGGACAATCACTTTCATTCTTATTGGGATTTATAGATGGTGTTTTTCGCGAAATTAAATCCGTTAAAAAAGCCACTTGTTGAGATAATAATTCAAAATGTGCATAACTTACAGTTTGTTCTTCTATCCTTGCTTTCTTCGTGGTACCTTGCATGATCGTGAGTTCTGCGATTCCCTTTCACTACTTGATGAAGAATCAGAACTCTGCGATGGAGAATGATCGCGTTTTCTAGATGTCGGTGAAACTTCAACCACTTGATTCTCCATTATTTAAATATTTTAACACTTTTACAATATAATTTAAAATAATTTAGCATAAAATCGGCGGGAAACGAAAAACGAAAATACTAATTTTTAGTATTATAACTGCGTGGCGCGAAAGACGACGCTATAATGACGAGACATCACCCGGTGCTCGCGCGCCTGAGTAGGAACAAAACGAGACTACACAGGGCGCTAGAATCGGAAGGCGGGAACGGAAAACGCACGCGATTGGCTAAAAGATGAGGCTAGACTCAAGATGGATTCCGGATATTGATACGGAGCAAATAATAACCATTTGAGTCAATAACTGATTTAAATTTTAACCTCTAGATTTATTGGGACTAAATTTTTTTTAGTGTGACTGTGCGACACGTAATTTAAAGTAAGTCAGTAGGGTATCTCAATGGCTTTTTGAGGATTATTATTAAAACTACATGCTAAGCTATTTCTAAAGTAATCATATTTTGTACTCCATATTATATTCCACATACTCGTAATAAGATATATTTACAGGCTGTATTATAAACCATCCCGAATATTCTTATTTTCTAAGTGTTAGGTCTACCCACCTACAAGGTAAGGTAGGAGGTGGTAGTCTATTTCCATCACGAGACTCATCTGCTTGTTTGTTATCTTTTGAAATAAAAAAGAAACAATTTATATGTGCATATTACATATATATTTAATTATGACCAGATTGCTAGCGTGGTGGCAAAAGAATTTTCAAAATCGGTTCATAGATGACCGAGTTCTGAGGTAACAAATATAGAAAATCTGGTCAAGTGTGAGCCGGACTCGCGCACGAAGGTTTCTTTAAAAAACGGCATCTTCTTTAAAAAACGGCAAATATCACGTTTGTTGTAAGGAATATTTGTATTAAAATTGTATTTCTACTAAAGCCATCTGCTAGAAAAACAAAGAGTTAAAATCGAATCACAAGAGCATTGTCAATTTTTTTGGGGCACTACTTTTTCCAACTTATATACCTACAAATAAGTAAGCAAATTGTAATAATACAGGTTGTGTTAAAATTTGAAATTTTGTAATTTTGATATCTTGTGATCTATATTAGTCATGCTATTCCGGAGACAATGTTTAAAAGATCAGTTGAGGAAATAGTGGTGCTATTTCATAACAGCAATTTGGGTTCAATTTTTCAAACAATTAAGCATTCTTTACCAATATTTTCAACCGAGTTCCCAAAAAGGAGGAGATTCTTAATTCCTCGGTTTTTTATTAGTTCACCGATTATTCGAAGATTCTTCAACTGATCTTTTTGTTACAGCGGGTTCAATTTTAATTTGGTAAAGATCTGATGCAGCGTTCCAGAGATAAAGGATGTAGGATGTCAGCTATTTGCAGGATTACTAAGTTTACACTATCTCATATTTTTAAGTATCATTAAAAGAATTTCAAATAATATGGTTAAATATCTTTTTAATTTCTTTTAACTTTCTACAGGAAACTACTATCGTTAAGGAACGATTTCCTTAAATAGGGTTTTCGTCAGATCACTAAGGTTTGAGTTTCTAGAAACGTGATTATTTTTTCAGTACGTCAGTGTGTCTATGTAAATTTCCATAATGCGGTAAAATGAAACTGTGTAAAAAAGGGTATTATAAAATCTCAGATTATTTAGAAGGCAAAACAATAAAGCCTGGGAGTAATTGTTCCTCATACCAATCTCTAGGAGATTTTTTTTATATTATAAGATAGCAAAAAAGCATCGTCTATAGACAACAAAGGTGTTAATAGTGCGTTGCTATCTTGTAGCAAGGTCTTATGGCACATGCATAAGTTTACCAGCTGCCTTACCCTCTACACCGGAACACGACAGTGACAAGCACTGACGCTATTGCGGCAGGAATAGGTAAGGCGGTGGTACCAGACCCGGGCGAGACATTGCAGAACTCTACTACCTAGTGGCCACGATGTTAGTGATTCGGATAGCCAATCGATCGCCTTTTACGACCTGCCTGGCAGAACGGCAGTTAGCCACTTCTTCAAAGGAGCCCGGTTCAATAGATGAATAATAAATCTAATTAAAAGTACAATTCAAAACAAAATAAATATGACAGAAACAGAACAAGTCTAAGTAAACTGTTTTGTGTCAAAATATTCTTAGATTTGCCGGCTGATCAGTTTTCAGCAGCATTTTACAAGTTGTGGGAAGTAGTTTCAAATGAACAAGTATTGTAAAATATCAAGTCAGTCAGAATATTTAATTGTATATTACCTTTCAAAATAAATAATTAAATAAAAATGCAGTAAATATTAAAGGGCGGCTCCCATACAACAAACGTAATTTTTAAGCATTTTTTTACTCGATCTTAATAAACAGGTAGAAACTTGAATAGGGATGGTACGGAACCCTTCGAGCGCGAGTCCGACTCGCACTTGACCCTCTTTTTTACTATTTTTGCTTTGATTTTTCGCCCCTAGATAAAAACCTGGCGATATACATATGCGTATAGAATGTTTGTTTAAAAATACATGGGATTTTCTAGGTTAGATACCTATAAATAAATTCCATACAATAAAAGATATAATTCTCATATACTTTTAAAAACATATTATTACGTAATAACATTTTGCGAGCCCTTACAAAGAATGGAGTAAAATTTTAATTATAAAAGAATCTTCATCCCCATATCCCCGAGGAATAACCAGTTCACCCAAGTTTAGCCCCATAATATGATAGGGGGCAAGTCTATCGCCAACCGGGCACTTATCCAATCCCAGTCAACGTTGTTTTTGTCAGAAAACTGAAAAACACATTTTTAAATTACTGTCAAACCCAGGAACCTCATGTGGTCAACAACGAGACCACAGAGGCGATAAATATTGTATTAGAGTACTTCAAGGAAGTCCCTAAGAAATCGATTTACAGTAGCTTGTCCGAATGTATTTGAGAATAGCGTCCATTAAGGATGGATTTTCACGGTGCGTGAAAGTGACCCGGTATATTGCAGTGTAGTGGTGCGGACTGCGGACTTGATATTTTACAATACTTGTTCATTTGAAACTACTTCCACAACTTGTAAAATGCTGCTGAAAACTGATCAGCCGGCAAATCTAAGAATATTTTTACACAAAATAGTTTACTTTGAATTTTTCTATTTCTATCATATTTATTTTGTTTTAAACTGTACTTTTAATTAGATTTAATAAAGCTTTCAACTTGTTAGAGAAATTGTCAATTAATTATAAAGATTTCTTTTGTGATTCTAATGAGTGTCTACTTAAAAATTTTTGTTTAGAATAATTATTTTTATTTTCTTCTAAAAACATAGAAAATGTATATAAATAAGGTAGGTACAACTGGTGGCGATACGTATGAAATCATACTGTTTGCGGATGATACTTTACGGTTACTCAAAGTGAAAAGACGAGTTGGTAAGTATGACGATATGAACAATGCGATTTCAGAAGTTGTACACTGGTTCAATGTTAACAACCTTCTATTAAATGGGAATAAAACAAAGTGTATTAGATTTTCTACGCCTAATGTAAAGCATATAGATACCAATGTACAACTAAACGGGGACAAATTTGATAGTGTGGACTCTACTGTCTTTTGAGGGATTACGTTACATAAAAAATAATATTAGGGAATTATAGCCAGTAGACCGAGTTCAGCGTCATTAGCAATTAAAACAATGAGAAAGATTGATGACCTCGACCCTACAAAAATTGTGTATTTTAGTCATTTTCATAGCATTATGTCATATGAAGTTCTTCTCTGGGGAGATTCCGGTGATATAAATACGATTTTTGTCTTTCAAAAAAAACTACAAAAGCTATTTTCAGTTTCAGTACAAGAGTTTTCCTAAGAGAAAAAATTAAAGGAGTTAATATTTTAACCGTACAGTACAGTTATTTGAAAACTTGACGTATATTCGTAAAATATTTCTTCATTTAAGGAACTTTTTGATATACATAATTTATATCAAAAAGTTCCTTAAATGAAGAACTTTTTGATATACATAAACAATCTTGCTCTGCATATATCACGTCTCCACAGAATAAGTAACTCTTTTATGGGATAGTCTGTATGTTTTTACAATAAACTTCCAAATGCTGTTAATGACCCACCAATACACAAATTTAAAAAAAATGTATAAAATCAAAACTCTGTAAAAAAGGTTATTACAAAATGTCTAAATATTTCGAAGACAATAAAGCATGGGTTTAATTGCTTCTCACCCCAATCTTATATTAATTATTACAATATATTATTAATAAATTATTGTAAATACATTATTTAAAAAAATGTATATGTACAAAAAAGACAAACCCGCTGAGTTTCTCGCGCCGGTCTTCTCAGAGTGTGGCGGATTTCTAATCCGGTAGTAACTAGCAAAAATGTTTACTCGTCAAAAGTAAAGGAAAATTTTAATAAAAATGTTTTGTCTTCGACTTTAAACGCAATTCTTAGGAAAACAAAACTCAAAAAAAGTAACAGTATTAGTAAAAAAGTAACTGACTCCTCCTCCTATCTCCTATATCGTTAAAACTCTTAATCCGATCTTCAATTAATAATTTATTTATGACCAAATAGGAAGTAATCTGCTTACCATTTGGTCCCTATACCAAATTGAAAAGTAATTTTCCATATTGGTTTATAATTGACCTTTGAATGAATTGACTTTTGAGGTAAAAAAACATAAAAGATACAGCCGAATTGAGAATCTCCTCCTTTTTGGAAAGTTGATTAAAAATTTTTGAAGAATTGGTCAACTGCCTTACTGCTAGGCATCTCGTAAAAGGTGAGAGAAGTCTATTACATGTCACTCACATCTTGATTATTCTAACTAGGTAAAAGAGTTATGCCAGGTCTTGACTAATTTTTGTACTTAAGTCAATAACTTACGTACTAAACTGTACCAGCCGCAATAGCATTGCTGATTAACGCTGCCGTATTTTGGTTTGAAGGGGAAAGGTAATTTTTATTATTATTGTAACAATCACATACAAATTAAACATTATATAACTTACTTTAAAAAAATATACACGAAAAAAGACAAGCCCGCTGAATTTCTTCACCGGATCAGTGTGTGGTCGAGTTTTCGATCCAGATATAGTTAAAAAAATTGACGCGTCAAAATAACTTGCAAAAAGTGTTATAGAATAAAAAAAAAGTATCTTCACGCCCATATCCCCGAAGTGGTAGGCAGAGGTACAACAAGTGCACCCACGATTAGCCGAAGATACTTGGTCCCACAAATGTGATAGGTGGCAAGGCTATCGCCAACCGGGCACTTTCCAATCCCGGGCAACTTTGTGTTTCTCAGAAAACTGAAAAACACTTTTTTTTGTGCACGACCCGGGAATCGAACCCGGGACCTCATGTGGTCAACGCCAACGCTGGACTGTTAGACCACAGAGTAAAGTAATTCTAATTTCTGATTTTGGATTTCTGAACCCTATTCATGTGACATTTCAACCACACTATTGTGGTGTCCGTAAGCGATTATAATTTCATCCCATTAGGACAACCATCTGCTTCCTTGCTATAAAAAGAAATCTTCCATCATCAGGATAATCGCTCGATCGTTTATTGTCCTGTACAAAAAATATATATGAAAGGTAAGGCGATGATACCAAATACCTGCGTGAGACGTTATGGAACTGTACCATCTAGTAGTGGATAATGATACGTATAGCCAATCGGTCGCTTCTTACTACCTGCCTTGCAGACCGGCAGTTGGTCTATCAAAGGAGCCCGGACCAACGTGAGGGAATATTTTTATTTCATTTCATTTACTTATTTGGCAAGCTCTGTAGTCTAACCAGCTTAATGGATTTACGATACTATGCTATTTAATTTCAGAAGAGTCATTAGATTTTTTATCCGATTACGCCTGGATTATATTTTATTTTGAGTCCACTCGCAGTCGAGTGTTAGCTTTTTTATTAATGATTTACATATTAATTAGATTTTGTTTTCCCCGTGTGATATCGGGGCGCATTGTAAGTCAACTTTAAAAAAAGTAAAATCTTCGTTAAAATCGTACAAACGGTTTCATTTGAAACATAATTAATTGTGTATCTAAATATGTTACGGGTAACGTTTCCTGTGAATAAATTACTCAAACGATAAACAATTTCAGCTAGCAAGCGTCCCTCATTAAGTCAAGCATGTTCTTAAAATTATTTATTGTTCTGGCTTGAAAGCTTTTGCTCCGAGGTATTAACCTTGTTCCTTTTAAATAACTAGTGAAATGGGTTATATGTTGCGAAAGAGGAAAATTTATTTTAATAGCAATTTCGTTACTGTATAACACGTACTGAATTTCATGTGGAGTTTTAAAGCACCTGTGTGAGCTTTAAGTAATCAGTCATAAGTTCTCTGAAGACTTAAAAATCTCAATGTAATAATAAGAACTCGTGATCGCTCTCTGGTTGAAATTTGACGGTAGAAAATCTTTTTTATGTTTGGTAATAGATATAAGCCATAAACAATATAGATGTGTATATATATTGATGTGTTTCAAATTAATGGTAATGTGTGCAATGTTTTTTTATTAATTAAATGTGTTTGTAATGAATATTATTTAAAAAGTATAAGCTATTTGTACATCTTGACCCTGTGTTGGTCAGGCTCCTTTGAAGAATAAGTCAACTGCCGTTCTGTTAGGCTGGTTGTGAAAGGCAACCGATTGGCTATTCGAGTCACTTATTTAAGAAATACCCTACATTTGGCGATTAATATGCTAACACGATGTGCTATTTCACATGGACAACGGCCCTTTCTTTAAATGTTAGGAACTACCTTTACTAATTAAACCACGTAATCAATTATATTACATTTATATTTCTTTTCACATTGATATTATCACTAACAACTAACAAGAAACAACCTTATTTTAACTAAATATAACAATAAAATACATTACCTTAAATTACTTATGCACGCTCAAGAATGATCTCAATACTCTTACTTTTACAGTTTACTGGAGGCCAACTCTTCGGCACGACTTGCTCTTTCGAGTGTCGTCGTCCATCTGCCATATCTTTAACAAGTTCTAACTGTCATCCCCACGTTTGGGGATACCAGTTAAAACAATAATTTTGCCTATTAAATATAATTTCGGGCAAAATCTTGCGCTATTAAATAAAACCTAACACTCGACCATCCTGACCTCGTGCATGTCCTCATGCACGCTCTCTTACTTAAACCTAACACTTGGCCTCTTTAGTATTTTTTTCCATTTTACATCTATTTTCTTATGTTACATGAAATATTTTAATTGTTACAGATCGTACGATGTTAAAAAAAATTACAATATTCCGCCATATATTGATGGCATGCTATTTTATGTTATGTGTTTACTAATAATTACCAGTGACTAAAACATACATGTAAGCCTTAACTAATAATCAGTAATTACAATTGATCAATAATTAAATGGAACTACAATGTAAAAAGAAAAATACTTTTAAATATGTACACTTACATCTTTTTTTTTTCAATATTTGCTTACTTACTTAATGTTTACTTACATTACAATGGATAGCAGCCTAGCAGAGCTATTTGATAGAATACTAATTACAATGTTTAATACAGTAATTTTACAGACATTTGTATATAAATAATTACTAACAACTAAATCCACACATAGGCGTAATATATTACTTATAACAAATAATTAGTTAATAACTGCGATTAAACTATAATGTAAAGCGAAAAATATCTTTAAATATATCTACACTTACGTTTTGACAGTTAGCAGAGCTATTTACAGGAATGCTAATTGTAATTTTTCAATGCAACAATTTTTATACAAATTCATATAGGTAAGTACCAATAATTATTAGCCACTTAACCCTAAAACCATACATATAAACCTAATACATCATAAAAATTGATTAATGAATGATAACAATTGAACTATAATAAATGCAAGTTAAAAATATCTTTAAATGTGTCTACCACTTGGCTCAACATTTTTTTTTATCTGCCTAAAGCTAATATTGACTTTAATACAATACAATGGATATCTAATTAGCAGAGCTATTTACAAGAATGGTAATCACAATGTTTTAAACAGAGTTTGTATTTTGTATACCTACTGATAATTACCAGTAACTAAAACCATACATAAAAACCTAATAAATTATAGCAGTTAAATAATCAACAATTTAAAAAAATATCTAAAATATCATAACACATCCATTCCATTTTTTTTTTTAATTTTTATTTTTGCTTACAATGTTTACTATAATATATTATCTAATTGATTCTACTTAACGGAGTTATTAGTAATTAATGTTTTAATACTATGCACATATAATTCTCTTTTTTACAATTCCTTTTCTTTTTCCCTTTTTACATGAGGAATATTCTTTGCATGAATTAAAGAATACTCGATTGCATGCAAATATTTTTAATGAATTTTCATCCCTAAATGTTTACTTTTAGGTAGAGCGTTGTTGTACGTCTTTATTATCTTTGCGTTACAATTTTATTAGAATGTATTATAAGATTTCCTATTCATAGTAATTTCCGTAATCATTTAATGTACTAAGTACATGGTACATTTAGCTATTATATAATTGTTTATAAATATTGCCTCATGGAAATCTACATGCAACAGGTGTACACCTAACAATTAAATCAATATAGAATTAAAATCGATCTACACTTGAATTTAAAACAAAGACATTTTTTTCTTTCATAAATTTAATTTAACAAGTATATAATTTAATAACCAGATATTTTAATTACATATATTATTAATACGCTAATAACAATATGATTTATAGCGGTAATATGTAACTATACGTTATTAATTGTTAATTTTTTTTTTATACATGTACAAAAAAAATATCGTTTAACAATGTGATAAAATAATTTGGAAATGAAGCCAATAATAAAATCTAATTTTAATTTATTAATAAAATAAATAGTCCCTTTTTATAATTCAAGGTCCTCGTATTCTCTAGTAACAATTTTATGTCACAACAGACTCGGTAAACCATGTAAGAGTAACTAAGTTCAAAGTGATAGAGGGACATCATTATTTAAATCACTAAATTATTTAATGTTACAAAACTGGCGTTTAAACAACTTTCTTCTTTTTCTAATTTGTTCTGGCATTTTACTGGTATTTCTTGATGTAAAAGAATTTTAAAATAACTTCAATGCTCATCAAATGAACATCTCAAACAATCCAGACAATATAGATCAGAATCTCCTTTGATAATTTTGGCAGATTCTTGAATATACATAACTGTCAAGGTCAATATTATAATAAAAATAAATATATAAATTCTATCATATATTTATTTTTAATATGAGTATTCTCTCTACAAAATATTTCACCCGTGTCTCTTATTCTCTTGTTATACAATCACAATATTTTAAACCCTCACGGCTGAGGCTGAGGGCCTCATAACTATGTAATACATGTATCCACTTTACATTATAAACTTATTTTTCCCAAATAAATTAAATACTAATTATATTCCAATTTTTTTCCATTCATCATAATATACTATTGTGACTCTCCCGAATTACAAAGTATATTATGTAATTCCTCCGTCTATGTTAGTGGCGCGAGTCTTCCTGCCTCGCGACCAAAACCATAGTATCATACATATCAATTATATACATTAAATAAACCACCCCCCATAATACTGTTGGGTCTTACGACGGTAACCATTGCATATTTTAAGTTTTATCATATTAATCGTAATCCTCCCGAATCACCTTTCATTGTTAAAAGCCATTAATTAATTCTTATATTGATTACTTATTCACTTAATATGAATTCAAAGAAAATCATTAAATGCTAACTTTATTTTACCATTGAAATAAACAATCGTTTTCACCAAATTTATAATAACATGTTAAGCTTTAACTTGGCATCATCTATTAACACTTGAAGGAGATCGATGTAACGTATAAAGAATTCCCTCCTATTTTTGCCATTTTAGTTGAAAATAGTTTTCATGATTATTTTTTTTTTACTTCTTTTGCCATAACGAGGAGAAAAGCCCTGTTTCAATTGTGAAGTCCCGTGTGTTTACTCTGATGCATCAATCACAATTGTCTAAAACCTCTTACCTAGTAATAGTTGATGTCTTATAAAATTTAGCCATTCTCTAATCTTTTTCATTCATTTTTATATCAGAAGAAAATTAGAAAACGATATCTCGCAAACATTTTGCATTAATTAATAGAATAAATCCGAAGAATCCGAATGCCTTTCATCGTTACTTTAGCTTTGCACCACACCGAATTTTAAAATAGTGGGATAGCAAGAGATTAAATAGTAGACTAGCCACGGTACCTACACATATGTGGTTACAACAATTTTGTAATTGGTCGATGTGTGTTGCAGAAATCAATAAAAAAAAAACAAATGTAATGTCCTTACTTGGGACGCAGATTTTTCCTTTTTTTTTATGTCCGTTATAGTACGTCAAGAAGTTTCCATCGACATACTGCTAGAGATTTAACTTAAAATATTGGCTCCATTTACTACAAAGAAATATTATGTTCCTAATGTTTTAAATTGAATGGAGCCAGAATTTCCGAAAATACTTTTATTTCTTATTTCATCCAACGAAGTTTTCCCTTCCTATACAGCTTCATCTCCTTAATGTTATCTCGTTGTCTCTAATATAATTATTTATTATGCTATTATTTGTTATATAATAAACTACTAATTTTTATTTTTATCTGTTATCTGTCAAATCTGAAGGATATGAGGTTTCACAAATCCTATGAAAATCGAAATGGGGCCAATAACCAAATTTCAGTTTTTAATGACATAAGTGGTGGAGAGATTGTTCGAACTACAACGTTTACCTACTGTAGTTATTACACTGGTTGTCTAGGAGTTTACGCGATACATCTTTACTTCCGGTTGATATCCTATACCACACAGACATTCGTAACAAGTTGCCGTACCATCTTGTTATACGAGAGACAACAGTAGACCCAGCACATATACTATGTACTGTGGGTTTTTTTTTTTTAAATAAGTATCTGCCAACGCTTGCAAATAAAAATGTATTTATATATACTCGTATATATTATTCTTATAAGATGTTGAACATTAAAGAAAACCACCAGATGGCAAGGCTTTAAATCACGCAATCTCTGTAGCAATATACCATCGTTGCCTAGTATACTCCCATCCCAAAAACAGTTGAATTTGTACTGCCGGGTCATAAATAGGCAATAGTGGTGGCTCAGCTAAGATATATTTCAAATACCTAAACGGCTATTCATGCTCGTCATCTCATCCATTTGTGGCATCCATTTTCATAATTATATTAAGGAGACAAAATAACGAGACCTACAAATATACATATAAATATAAAGATTGTATGCATTGTAATTTAATCACGGATGAAGTTGCTTTTAAGACAAAACTTTAAAATTCACAGAATACTTAGGACCGTCGTTTACCGTTAGAAATTTTAAATATTATAATTATCCTTCAGTTAATAAATCTCACAAGAAATATATTTTGTAACTATATTTTTAACATTTTAATGTATAGAAAGTAAAATTTGCCTGTACCATTATTTCAATTTTTTTTTCGTATTCTATGTAAACATCATCGATTGCATCAGATTTTGAATTTGGCTCATAAAGATAGCTACCCCGAGTTAGATATTGTAATAGACATAAGGAATTTAATTAATCAACTGAGCTTTTATACTCTGAGCTAAGATCAGTCTTAGCTGTAATTGATACCACGTCAGGCCCAGGACTAAAATCAATACACATTTTAAATTTATGACTAACTATGACTATTACCCTATACGAGGTTAAACAGGATTACTCAAAAATAAATGTAATTATTCTGGGTTTAACCGAGTGATTTTTATAGTTTACCCTCCAACTGAATAAACATAATTCTGTCTTTTGTATCAAATTATTCTAATCTACGGAACCTCTCAACTTTAAACAAAAACATTCATTTAATATCTTAATTCAAACGTAATATAGGCGGTGGTCACAGAAACTGATAATAGGCGGTGACGGATTGCCTACTGATACTGACTGAATTATTAATTTCGAGAATTAAAATATCTGAAGGTACACGTGTTCCTAACGTCACCTCTATTCGTAGTCCACTGCTTCACATCCATTTTGTTGGGAAATTCAACTAAGTATCCTAATAATCCTCCTCGTTGAAGCATCAAAGTTTTTTTTTTCTTTTTTTTAGTGGCAAATTAAGGTTACCTCTCTGGTATGGACTCTACTTGTACTCTGTCATATCCGTAGTAATTGACGTTCTGCTTACACGAGGAAGACAGGCTCCGTTGACGGCAAAGGCACTCATTATGCGGCTCGATTTTCATTTTAAACACCTTCATTTTCTCATTACCACGTGATCGCTCCTATGTTACGAGTGATCTTTCATTATTTTTTTATTGCACATCAGGTATCTGAAACTTAGAACGGCAAAGCATAGTATATTCTTCGTACCTACATATCTATCAGCGTACGTTATTTTTAAAGACCATTGGAAAAAAAGGGAGAAAAGAAAGAAAATAAATTGACTTCCAACAACTACATAAATAGTAAATTTATATCAATTTTAAAGCAATACTTGGCGATTTAATAGAATATAGAATAGAATATTTCTTTCATAAAAATCGGTTACAAAAGTGTTACAAATTTCTAAATCACCATAGTCTACCGGTAATGCCGGTGTGCGAAATTATAATAAGTCTAGAAGTCAAAAATACTTTTTTAAATAAAACCTTTTCAAGACATTTTGACTCTACTGTCGGATCGAAAGGATCGGAAGAAAATAAATTGACTTCCAACAACTAAATAGTAAATTATATCAATTTTAAAGAAATACTTGGTGATTTAATAGAATATAGATGAATAGAATACTTTTTTATAAAGATCGGTTACAAAAGTGTTACAAATTTCTAAATCACCATAGTCTACCGGTAATGCTGGTGTGCGAAATTATAATAAGTCTAGAAATCAGAAATACTTTTTTAAATAAAACCTTTTACAAGCCATTTTGACTCTACTGTCGGATCGGAAACACGGCCGCACTATTACAAGAAGATCTGGCGGAAGAAACTCAGCGGGCTTGTCATTTATTCGTATCTTTTTTTGTAAGATATTACAAAATGTTTAATTTGTAAGTATCTGATTGTTACAGTAAATATAAATCCCATGCTTTCCTGTTATCTAGATATTCAGATATTTTCTAGTAACCCTTTTTTTTCACAATTTTGTTTTAATACATTTTGAAATTGTCAACTGATAAATCTCTAACGGCATCAGGAAGCGTATTGTAAAAGCGTACTCTGCCTACCCACCCATAAAAGAGTTGCTCATTCTGTGGAGTCGAGATACATGCACAGCAAGATGGGAGTGAATATCAATGTTCTTTTTAAATAAGCAAATATTTTTACGTACATACATAAAGTTTTCCAATATATACTGAGAAATTACAGTTAAAAAAAATTGATATTACAATATTCATAAAATCTTTTTATTTTTTTACTAACCAAGAAAAGTGAATTAAAATGAGACTTACGAAATATAAAATCGATATGAGAATGTTACACTTTATATTATATACTTTATATATATGTCACAATTAATATTGGTAATCTAGTTATTTAATTGAACCTTTAATTTATACAAATTTGAGGCTGTGGGTAATCCCACTTCTGATATTTAAGAAATACCCTACATTTGGCGATTAATATGCTAACACGATGTGCTATTTCACATGGACAACGGCCCTTTCTTTAAATGTTAGGAACTACCTTTACTAATTAAACCACGTAATCAATTATATTACATTTATATTTCTTTTCACATTGATATTATCACTAACAACTAACAAGAAACAACCTTATTTTAACTAAATATAACAATAAAATACATTACCTTAAATTACTTATGCACGCTCAAGAATGATCTCAATACTCTTACTTTTACAGTTTACTGGAGGCCAACTCTTCGGCACGACTTGCTCTTTCGAGTGTCGTCGTCCATCTGCCATATCTTTAACAAGTTCTAACTGTCATCCCCACGTTTGGGGATACCAGTTAAAACAATAATTTTGCCTATTAAATATAATTTCGGGCAAAACCTTGCGCTATTAAATAAAACCTAACACTACCATCGTGGTTACTAGATGGTAGAGTTCTGAATTGTCTCGCCCAGGTCGCCTTACGTAAGGTAGCCGGTAAACTTATGGATGTGACAGTTTATAACGCCACACGAGTGACAACGCGCGAGTAATGTCTTTGTCGTCTGTAGGCGATGGTTGCTTCTTTTGATCAGAAGACCTTTGTGCTTGTTTGCTATCCAATGATACACAAAATATTTACTATGACAATGGAATAGCAAACAGGTAGATTGCAGATAGCAACGCATCGTTGACATCTTTCCGATGCGATATATGTTGCTTTCTATTGAGGAAATTTTATCCTGTCATATAAATGCATAATTGTTAAAAATAACCAAAAACACATTTTGTTTTAAATTCTAAAGTAAGCCAGCAAAGTCATGCATGTGGCATTAAGACCCCGCCACAAGAATAGCAACGCACCATTAAAATCATAAGCGATGGCTGTCTTTTTCCAATAGTAGAGCCATCTGCTTGTTTGTTATCTTATTATAAATTAAAAACCGGCCAAGAGCGAGTCAAACTCAAGCATGAAGGGTTCCGTACTATCATAGTAAAAAATACGTAAAAACACGTCTATTGTACATGGACCCCATAATATTTTTTTTAAATTTTTAGTATTTCTTGATATAGCGGCAACGGATATACATAATTTTTGAAAATTTCAGTTTTCTAGCTATCACGGTTTATGAGATACAGCCTGGTGACAGACAAGCAGACTGACAGATAGACAGCGGAGGCTTAGTAATAGGGTCGTTTTACCTTCTAGGTAAGGAAACCTAAAAAAAGATCTTAACCAAATTAAAATGGGACCTTACAAAATACTACATTCTTTGAAATAGTAAAGTGAAGGATTTTCTAAATCGGTTCAGGTGTCATCGAGTTACGGTGAACGTACATTTATATTTAAAACCCGGGGTATATTTCAGCCTAAAATTTCAGCAATATTGCAAGGTCTGCGGTCTAATTCACATACGTTAATTTATCAGCTTTGGTGCATCCATCCCTAAAAAATAGGTCGCTCTAATCCGTCTAACTATCGGCCAATAGCCATAAGCTCATTGTTTTTCAAAATTATGGAGGCAATCATCAACTCTCAGCTCCTCAAGTATTTAGAAGAGCACTAGCTAGTTAACGACCGTTTCCGTCGTGACCGCTCAGCTGGTGACCTTTTAGTATACCTAACACGTCGGTGGGCGGAAGCAGTTGAGTCCAAGGGGGAGGCACTGGTGTTAGTTTGGACATAGCGAAGGCTTTGATCGGGTATGACACAAAGCGCTTCTCGCGAAGCTGCCTTCCTTTAAGCATCCCGTGAAATTATGCAAGTGGATCACCAGTTTTTGGCTGATCGGAGCATCAGTATCGTAGCGGAGTCATAGTCGACGGTGCGTGCTCCGACGTAAAATCTGTCAATGCTGGTGTTCCCCCAGGCTGCGTGCTATCACCGACACTGTTTCTTCTGTATATCAATGACATGAAGCGAATTCACAACATATATTACTATGCGGATGACAGTACTGTTGATGCTACATACTCTGGCCATAGCCGTATTTCTCGGGAACACGCGAAGAGTACCGCAACAAGCTTGTGTCTGAAGTCTAGAATCGACTTACCGATATCTCGGAATGGGGGTATCTCGGAATGTCAGAATTCTGGGAGTCGACATATCGAATATGTTTAGTTTCGCGGTCATTTGGAAGGTAAGGCTAAACTAGCCTCCAAAAAGCTCGGTGTGCTCAGCAGAGAGAGACAGTACTTCTTGCCGGTCCATCGCCTTTAACTTTATAAGGCAAAGATTCGGTCTCACATGGAGTACTGTTCTCATCTCTGGGCCGGATCTCCCCAGTACCAACTTCTTCCTCTTGATCGCATTCAGCGTAGAGCGGTTTGAATCGTTGACGACCAGGCTATTTCAAAACAACTTGACTCTCTGGCACTGCGCCCAGATGTAGGTTCACTCTGCGTCTTCTACCGTATTTATCATGGAGAGTGTTCCGATGAGTTGTTTGGATTAAATCCTGCCACCGAAATCCTAGATCGGATATCAAAACAAAATTTAAAGTTCCATCCTCACCATCTCGATGTCTGATAATCCACAACCTTGCGATTCTACCGACATTTTTTGACTCTTAACTATTCTGTTGTGGAATCAATTACCAGCAAGGGTGCAAGGCAATGCAACGCAACTGCAAGGCCTCTGGTATTGCGGATTGCCTCCTGTTCTATAAAAAAAAACATATCAAAACGTCAATCGAGTCGAAGCGTTTAGGGCTCTTGCTTATTAGATTACACATTATGCCGCGTCGTAGCACATGCATTTTGTCTCGTTTGATGTTTTGTTACGTGAATTGAGGGTCTGTAGCCATATTCGTACGATCGAACAATATGAGCATGATCGATACAACTTGGCTGAAATAGCGACCACTACAAAAATTTCCCACAATAATAACTATTAATCTATGCTTCTATATAAATCTGTAGTGTCTGTCAGTTCATTCAACTTTTTTGACAAATTTTATCTGTCTTTCTGTATATTTCATTACAATGTACATTACAAGAACAGCTAAACCGATTTTAACAATGGGTATATAGAGAAAATTTATAATTGCGTAAATTATCTATATTATTAATGTTATAAATGCGAAAGTTTGGATGGATGGATGGATGGATGACTGTTACTCAATCACGCAAAAACTACATAACGGATTTGAATAAGAGGCACACAGGTAGATGATGACTTAGAATAGCACATGGGCTATTAATTATCCCGGAAAAATAAGGTAATCCCGCGAGATTCGTCAACAACTTTTACAAGGCAGTGGACTGCACGCTGCTGCTAGTTCATATAATTTTCCAGTAAAGTTGTCGGGTGTTTATTGTATTTTAACATTTAATCTGCAAACTGCAAATTACAATACGTTCAATTATACATCATTTAATCAAAGTAAATTATAAAATGAACATTTATAAATGATAACGATGTCCAATCTGACTAAACAAGTACGTACTAGAACAGCGATCTAAAATCATTCCACGTTTGCGAGCACGCATAATAATAGATGTTTGTTAATATTCACCAATTTACATATCGGCTGATATGCAAATATTACATCAATTGACGTAAACGTGCAACCCCCACGCGCCTCTCTAACGTTAGTAGCGCCACAGAAGTAGCACACCCTGCTAATACCTAGGTATTTGCTGTGTCGTAACAAATTATTGCCGTTGTTGTTTTCGCGGTAAAATATTAATATAACTATTGGATTAATATTAATGTTGGCTCATGGTTTGACTCTATGTATTGCGTACCCATGTGAATTATTGATAATTTCGTTCATTCATTTTATTTTATTTGAATGTAAACAAACTAATTTTTGATTTTATAACATCTTCGGGACTCAAAAATGAATTATGACATTTAATTTGTAAAATGTCCAATATTAAATTAATGGTTAACTCTTTATATAATAAAGGACTATTTGACTCTCCTTAAGATACGAAGTGAAACCTGTGTTGAGTATATAATTTGTGTGTAATAAACTGCCTTTGCTACTGACATGGGTGAAAGTGTGGTGGACATTGGTGGAATATTTTATTACTGGGGTTTCCTTTCATTTTCAGACCTTGAATGAGTTTTCCCTATTCTTTATATTACTTTTTCTTCAGTCGTATGAATTTGATATTTTGCAAATTAAATACCTTAACTTCGTCTTTGAATTACGAGTTTACGCAAATGCCTAAATCTATGAAATATATACGGGAATTTGTTGTAATGATTTTTTATTATTAAACTGATTCTAACATTCTGCCGGGTAGTTATAAATAGACGAACGATTGCATATACGAGTCACTATCATCGTAGCTACTAGGTGGTAGAGTCCTGAATTTTTTAGCCGGGTCTGGTACCAACGCTTCACATATTTCAGCAGAAATTACATTATGCTTCTCACGTCACGTATTTTCGCCGTGTTGGTCCCGGCCTCCTTTGAAGAATAGGCCAACTGCCGTTCTGTCAGGCAGGTCGTAAAAGGCGACCGATTGGCTATCGAGTCACTACCATCGTGGCTACTAGGTGGTAGAGTTCTGCATTGTCTCGCCCGGGTCTGGTACCACCGCCTTGCCTATTCCTGCCGCAATAGCATCAGTGCTTGTCGCTGTCGTGTTCCGGTTTGGAGGGTGAGGTAGCCGGTAAACTTATGCATGTGGCATTAGACCTCGCCACAAGATAGCAACGCACCATTAACACCTTTGGTGTCTATAGGCGATGGTTGACTCTTTCCATCAGGAGACCCATCTGCTTGTTTGCTATCTTATGATATAAAAAAATAAAAAACAAACAATTTAAAAAAAAAAACGTCGTATTTCAGTTTGGCGACTAAGGTAGAAATGTGACATAACCACCCCACCACTCGGGTAATAACGCACCATTAACATATTTGGTGTCTAAAGGCAATGATAGTCTCTATCATGAGAGCTGCTTGTTTACTATCTTATGATAATACTAGCGACCTGCCCGCTGTTTCACCCGTGTAGCTTTTGTTCCCGTGAGAATATCGGAAAGGTTTATATACCAAAACCTTCCCCAAGAATCAATCAATCTATCAAAAAAACCGCATCAAAATCGGTTGCGTAGTTTTAAAGATTTAAGCATACATAGGGACATAAGGACATAGGGACAGACACAGAAAGCGACTTTGTTTTATACTATGTAATGATATAAAAATATATATTTTTTATATGTTACATAAGATAGCCCTAAAGACACTATGAAAACACATAACATGACGTCGTTTATGTAATTTGAATAAAACGAATACGTGAAACAGTACCATTATATTTTTAACTTGATGTAATTAAATTTCTTTTTGTAATAAAATCAATATGAAACCGCTTATCTGACCGCAGAAGATTATTTGCGTCATCGTCTTTACAAATGATTTTTCTTTTCAAAATAAAAGTTTGCACATTATGGAAACTTATAGATTTTCATTGTTTTCAAATAATTTTAATTGTCTATAAAATACAGTTCAAAATTAACTAATGAAGTAATCACCAGCTAGTTGGAAAAGTAATTCAAAAATTTTATTTTATATTATCGATTCTTTGCGCTAGCAGATTCTTCAAAGGCCCCTTTGAAGAATTTGTCATTCCATCATGCAGTTAGTAAAAGGTGAACGTTCCGCTCAACGGACGAAAGACCCCTTGCCATTCTGCCAGGTGGTTTATAAAGCGATCGATTAGTTTAACGTGTCACTACCATCTGACTATTAGGTGGTAAAGTTCTGAAATACCTCACCTGCGTTTGGTATCTTACCTGTAGCAAAATGGCTAATATTTGGGACTGTCGTGTTTCGCTTAGAGGATAAGATAGTCTTATTGCTTATATATATGGAATTACCATCTCGACACTCGAATATCTTTAGTATCTATGGGCGACGGTTGTCTCTTTCATAAGAGCCATCTGTTCGTTCACTATCTTACGATATAAAAAAAATAAACATTAAATGCAACTATTTCGTGTAAACATTTTATAAATTTTAAACGGGACAAATTACACTTACTGACCTAACCCCAAAGTAAGCAAATTACTTGCTTATGTTGTGGGTATTAGTCAACGATACTAATACATAGAAATACATATATAAATGCCAGAATATGTTTAATAAACACCTAAATCTGGAAATACAAACATTTATGCTCATCGCACAAATGCTTGTCCTCGTCTAAGATCGAACCCGAGCCCAGTTGATTACGTAGTCAGGGTCGCTAACCACTCGACGAACGGGGTGGCCAACAATAATGAAATTATTGATTTGCGATTATAATTTTTTATTATTTACTTTGTAAGAGTATCGTCAAATTTGCGATTTTGCTTCGATAGCTTCGTATCCATTGGTAGTGCAGGCCCTAGTTTTGAATCTCAAACTGGGCCGATCAAATATCTTACACCAGTTTATCGCATCTAGAGAAAAGTTATAACATTGTAATACTCGACATGAAAACTCTCATGATTATTTTACTTTTTATAAAATAAAATATTTTTGTTAGTACGCATTTTACACAACTTTTTTTACACAAAAAGCATTAGTCGCAAACAAACATTAGTCAATGGTAAGCGGTTGATCCATATGTTGTGACATATATACATCTAGATGGCGAGCACTGGCGTGATACGCTAGTCTAACATTCATGATATATCCACAATTTATGGGAGCCCGTGTTCTTAGTTATTGGGACTACTTGTAATGCAAATTTACGAGAGACCGGGGAAATCGAATATCCTACGTTACATTTATTGCAGTCCACAAGCAGTTCTCCTAAATTTTGGATGGAAATAACAAATCATGCTATTTTATGAGCACGATTCTGAAGACGGTTTTATATCGACAGATTGTTTAATCTAGTGGTTAAACTAGTTAAGTTTTGGCTCTAAAATTCTGATTCAATCACAGGTCTAAAAAAGCTAATCTTTGATTTACTCGGATAAAATTTATACATGAGAAGAATAAGAAATGCGTTTAATAAACCAGATGACTATAAATTTCAATGCATAAGTATTGTGTATTATAATTAATGTATAACTTATTCCACCAATACTATTAGCGCGAAAATTTGAGTTTTTGTATGTTAAATTTAATTGGGAAAATCGAATATGAGCGCCATTAAAGGAGAGCAAAATTCTCAAAAACTACTTATAACAAATAATAATTTAATAAATGAAAATTACCCTTTTAATATAGTCAGTAAAACTAACCAGTAAAAAATAAATTAATAAGATGATATGTAACAGTTGAAGTAAGTCAAGTTACCCAATAAAATCGATTAATAAATAGAATATTTTACAAAAGCGTGCATTACTCGACATAATTGTTAAGAATATTAAAATAGTAGCTGTTTCTAGAAATTGATTAATATTTAACAAAAACATTTTTTATTGAATCTGCATACTCTTTGGTCATCTGATGGTAAGTGATGGTGTCACTGCCCATAGCCATACTTTTTGAATAGCAATTTTATTCG
The DNA here is from genome assembly GCA_036924255.1 of Apodemia mormo. Lineage (NCBI taxonomy): Eukaryota > Metazoa > Arthropoda > Insecta > Lepidoptera > Riodinidae > Apodemia > Apodemia mormo. The sequence goes on along the minus strand of JAUPFN010000009.1, from coordinate 1,197,639 downwards.
GCTTTTAACGTTGATTCTGGCTGATAAATTGTGATTGCGGCAGGTATAGACAAGGCGGTGACACCACATCCAGATGAGACGTTATTTAACTCTATCACCGATTAGTCACGAGAAGTGTCACGCGTAGCCAATCGTAAGTCCTTTACGAACTGCCTGGTAGAATGGCAGATTATCTATTTTTAAAGGGGGGTCTAAACCAGGAGGGTCAACTGTGGTGTTTCATTTAAGGAGGAAAAGCAACATTATTTATTTGACCACCACACGGTTTGCAATGCACCGTTAACATCTTTATAGCCGAAAGCTGTACCTTTCAATCAACAATACTGAGAACAAAAAGAAACAATAAGATGAGAAACTGCTGCAGCTGTTTGCACTACAATAAAACAACTAAAAGTATAATTTGCTGTAATTTATATAATCAGTGTATTTGAGTAGACTATATATATATATATATATATATATATATATATATATATATATATATATATATATATATATATATATATATATATATATATATATATATATTCTTCTAAAACCACATCATATCGTAATACCAAAGATTCGATTTATATAATTCACTAGTGGACGATCCAGTGCGTTTTGATTCTTTAACCTATAAAGAATACGTACTTAGAATATGGTAACACAAATAAGATAAATATGTACAGCAGGCCGCATACTAGACTACTAGCTGTAGCGTGCAGCTCGCTGCATTATTATAGTTTTTGGTGAATACCTATATTATAGTAGAATATTATAGTGTTTTTTTTTGACTGATTGAGTAACAAACATGCATTCATCCAAACATCCAACTTTCTCATTTATAATATTAATATAGAAAATGATATAGATTAGGATGTTCCAAATATATTCGGCTTTATAATGTACTGGAAATTTATTTTTCTATGTAGCTTTACTTTTCCGAATTACTGGATCTGTTATTGTAGTCGACTGTAGATCCACTCTTATTCAATAACTGTGTCATCCAATCACCGATCACAATTTTCGTCCCATGTGAATTCTCTCTAATAATTTGTTACTGATTTTCCTTATTCAGGTCGCACGTAATGTTAAAATACAGTCCACGTAACAGAGATAAAACTCCGTGGAGTCGGACTCCCGGAAGACCATTATCGCCGTCCATTGGACAAAGCTTCTATAACTGAAGTTTGTAAACTTCGCGCGAAACAAACATTGATACATGACACTATTCCAAGTGTTAATCAAGATTTTGAGCTTCTGTATTTTTCTTGTTAAATAAAATTTCTTTTACGTCATTTATTATTAGAAATCATTCTTTTAATTCACGGATTAAACTGCATACTCCTTTCTTGGTCTTTTTTTTGTTTGCATTGCGTTGAGTCGCATTTACACTTTGAAATATAGAGTTACAGTATTTACCGATGAAATCAAATCATTCCAGTCGTATTTTTTAAACTTTGGCTATCATATAATAAAATAGCACAATATGAAAGTTTTCGAATTTTTCACGACATATGTACAAATGAAAACTTAGGAGAATTCGCTCATAATATGCATGCGCGCATAATTCGCGGCTGCATGTTCCCGGCTTATGGTCTCGTCAGACTGAGGGTTGAAAAATTCTCCTGAGAGACGCAGTGGTTGTCCGTATAAGAGTTCTGCGGAAGAAGTTTGCATATCTACTTTATACGCCGCTCTGATGCCCAACAAGACCAGTGGCAGAACTTCTACCCAATTTTCGTCGCTGTGACATGTGACAACAGCCTTTAACTGCCTATGGAACCTCTCCACTAAGCCATTGCAAGCTGGATGATAGGCTGTGGTACGGCGGTGTTTAAAACCAATCAAGTTGGACAGATGTTTAAACATAGCCGATTCAAACTGGCGGCCTCTGTCTGTCACAATGTCGGTTGGACAGCTGAATCGGGATATCTATCCGCTAATTATCCATATACCACACAAAATCCATCACTTCACACACGTACACATACACATAGTCACACCTCTGATCACCAGAACTTACCTAGTACTAATGACCCAGTCGCGAAAACGACAAGGTCAGGACACAGAGTAAAGTTTATCAACTATATACACTAGTCGATATACTAGTTATCACACACGACTTCATTTGCGTGATGCAAAATAATTACTTCCTTACGCTCACTCAGGTAAAAAGTAGCCTATGTCCAGCCCTATAAACTTTTCAACTTTCAATAAAAATTCCATCAAAATCGGTCTAGCCGTTCCAGAGATTAAACCGTACAAACAGGATGACAGACAGACATAAAAATGATCGTTTAGTTACTACTTATTAGTATCGTAAAACTAACACACTGCAATTGAAACAACCTAGTTATTTTGAAATTACAGACACTACAATTGTATTTATATATGTATAGATTTATCAGCTTATCTGAGAAATTTTTACTATATTTGGGCTCAGTATGTAGCGCAACATTTTCGTATGATAAGAAACTGTGTCCGCATTCCGAATTCCAAATTTTAGTAGCTTCACGCCCATATCCCTGAAGGGGAGGCAGAGGTACAACAAGTGCACCCACGATTAGCCGAAGATACTTGGTCCCACAAATGTGATAGGTGGCAAGCCTATCGTCAACCGGGCACTTTCCAATCCCGGGCAACTTTGTGTTTCTCAGAAAACTGAAAAAACACTTTTTTAAAGTGCCCGACCCGGGAATCGAACCCGGGACCTCATGTGGTCAACGCCAACGCTACACCACTAGACCACAGAGGCGATTAATTCCAAATTTTAAATTATGTTAAAATAATAAGATCACTTAAAGGTGCTCGTATTTCTATAAAGATTTCTTTATAGGTTGAGACGATCGCGTCGCGTCGGTTGCGAGCACAAAATCGACGTTTAAATGTTGTTAATCCTTTTCCCGTTCCAATTTCCAGGCTCCCAGCGTCCCGGGGGAAGTTTTAATAGTGTTGGGTCACGCCGTCTACAGTTAATTACGCCCGTCTTTGCCCAGGCGGTAATTTGATGCTTCTCTTAGTTCTTAAGTTTAAATTTTAAGAGGAAAAATGTATTTTATAGAAAAGATTACAGACTAATTCTGGCATTTTTATAATAAAAAATGGCGACGTTTCCTAGTTTCCTCTATAAAAAGGAATTAGTTGAAAAAAATAAACATAAAAGTGTTAGGAAGGAAGCAACATTGTTTACTTAAAAATATCATAATAGAATACTATAATTTTGTGTTCCTAATTGAAAAAGAAAAGCATGGCTTATAGACATGCAAGGCTATCTATGTAACGGGATGGGTGGGAATGTTATAATATGAAAAATAATAAAAATTAGTAAACGTTATTAAACAGATAATTTATAATTATCAGTTATGATATTATTAGTTACAAAATTCGAAAATCTATATTAATATTATAAATGCGAAAGTTTGGATACTTGGATGGATAGATGTTTGGATAGTGTTTATTACTCAATCACGCAAAAACCACTAAACGGATTTGAATGAAATATAGCACAAAGATAGCTGATGATCTGGAATACCACATAGGCTACTTTTTATCCCGGAAGAATTAGGTGATCCCACGGGATTCACCAAAAACTAGACATGTGTAACACTGCGCTGCGCCGCGAGCGCCACTGAGCGGGTGTGTCAACTCAGTTATTGAAAATGTATTAGCGCACGGCGTAGTTTAGCACAGTTATTGTGGTATAACTATGCTGCGCCGTGCGCTAATACATTTTACTAGACTACTAAGAGATTACACGCAGTAAACTCTCATTCATGTGCACAATTATCATGAGTCATGACATGCTTGCATCTCTAAGTGGTCTGTGGTCATGACTCTCATGTGTCGCGTGTTGGTTCATTGGTAACTCACTCGTTGAGTTACCAATGAACTAACGCAACTCATGCGCAGTGCGCTGTTTGTTTCAATAATCTGTAGTGTGACGCACAGCGCACGTTTCGTTCGCTGCTCACTTTCCGTCGCCCGCAGGCCGCGTTAGATTTATTACGCTATGGCGCAATTTCGAGTTAGCGCAAAGAGCCGGCGCAGTACACTGCGCTTGAGTTACTGAGCTAACGCAAGGAATTTCGCTGAGTTACCCATGTCTACCAAAAACTGTTATAATGCAGCAAACTGCACGCTGCAGCTAGTATTAAATAAATGGAAATAATTTAAATCCTTTGTCAGTGAAGCAGCAGCGAGTGTTGGCTCATTTTATTAATTTATTATACTTCTATTGCATCTTGCTTCTTACCATTATTTTAAAAACAATACAAAATATTCAGTACCAGGCTTAAAAGACGACCTGCAATCATGTGCTGGCCAAATCCAGAATTCTTATTTTAACCCATGGTGAATACATGCTCGTACATTTTGAATCGAGTCCCTTTCTAATTACCACTTAGCGAGATTGGCCAACCACCCCGATGGAAAAGTTCAGGAGGTCCCGCAGTTTACTAATCGACCTCGTATATACTATAACTGCAATAATCATCGCAAACTTTAACTACATAGATTTCCTTGAGATATTGGGAAAGTCAATCTCAGTTACATCTTGACTAGATGTAACTGAGATTGACTTTCCCATCATAATTTTCGCAACTCAATTTAATTTTGATAAAGTAATTTCCGCTTCCAATTTTCTCAAACTTAAATTAACTTAAACGACAAATATCTTACTTCATAACGTTATTCCCTAGCCAATTTAAACTTTTTAAGAAGTAAATAGTTGTTAAATTTAGCGACAGAATCATTAAGTAGAGGGTGTTTTAAATTTTTAATTTCATTTACGGCGCGCGCGTCCTGAAGAGCGCTGGCTAGGTTCCAACCGCTGTTCCTATAGGTGTACTTTTTAGGGACCTCTTAATCTCCGTAAATTTTTTGAGTCTTATTATCTATCTTAAAGATTTGTTTTATCAAAAATATAATATGCTAATCGCACACATATTCTTACCAAATCCCTTACAAGGTAGGCAGAAAAAATTGTGTGTGTGTCTTGCTTCTTCGGCTTTCATAACTCTGTTCATACAAATATTTTTCCCTATTCATCCAAGCTCGCTTCGACGAATACACTTACTGCCAAGCTACCAGGCAGTTCTTAATAGGCATACAATTGGCTATATGTATTACTACTATAGTGACTACTAGGTGTTAGAGTTCTGCAATCTCGCACAGGCACTACCGCCTTACCTATTCCTACCGCAATAGTGTCATTGCTTATCATAGTCGTGTTCTAGTTTGAAGGGTAAGGTAGCTGGTAGACTTATACATATGGCATTGCCATCTTAACACACGGATAAATACGCACCATTAACATTAACATTGAGCAATGCATGTAGACACCAAATATGTTTCTTTGGTGTCTATTTACTACGTTGCCCAATGTCTATAGACATAATTCAGTATTTCAAATTTCTCTATGTTAGTAAGGCCTGTTACAACACAAACAGTGAATTGAATTCGATAATACATTTTACAATAAGAACAAAGAAATGTCATACATAATAATATGTGACTACAAGCTCCTTCTCTCTGAATTATTATTCATACATTAAAAGTTTAATTAGAATACCATATTTGAAGGTAACTTCTAACTTAAACATGTCCTGAATTTGCAGTGGTAAAGTTTCGTCATGAGATTTGATTACTGGAACTGAATTAACCCCACACGTCGACGATGCTTTTATTTAGTAGATATTTCTGTATATTTTTGGTTTGACCTAGCTTAAATTTTGTTTTTCCGGATAGTGTTATTTATAGAAAACAGCATTCAATTCTCATTGTAATGATAGTTATAAGATTACCAAAAATAGACTCTGCATTCTCCCAAGTTATATTTCAAATCCCTTGTTTCACCTTTCCTTTATCGATCAGATCATTAATCTTCCTGCCAGTCAGCTTGGAAAGGGTGGACGAAAAAGTGTCACCACCGCCGTAATTTCATAATCAACTAGTGTTAGTGGCCAGTGGACTTTTGCATGTCAAATCATATACTTACCAGTCGTATAGAAAGGACACTACTAACTCTTCTAGTCCTATCCGATCCTGATGCTCGCTTCCTTCTTCTTCAGCTATCTAATAAATGGATAATGCCCGTGACAACATACATAGATATATGACAAGCTTTAAATAAAATTAAATAAGGTTTCAATTTCAAGTACATAGAATACCCGCATTGGTCTCGATTCTCAAAGAACAGACCATCTACCATGCTGCCTGGCAATTCATAAAATACGTACGATTGAATAAACATATCAGTAACATCTTGTCTATTAAGTGGTAGATTTGTTGCCACAACAACTCTACCACTGTGTTGGTACGCTGTTGTACAACAACTTGCCTGGATCCAAATCCACCATCACTTTACATAATCTTGTCGTTATAGCATCAGTGCTTGTCACTTTCGTGTTCCGATTAAGATGGTACGATAGTTGCTGTACTTGTCCATGTTGCTTTACGAATAGCCACGCACATTTTACATATTTGACGTTTGTAGCTAAATGTATTTAAGTCTACCCCGTGTTGGTCTGAGCTCCTTTTAAATAATAAACCATGTGCTGTTCTGTCATGCAGTTCATAAGAGGCGAACGATTGACGATGCGAGTCACTACTATCGTGGCTACTCAGTGGTAGAGTTCTGCATTGTCTCACCCGGGTCTGGTACCACCGCCTTACCTATTCCTGCTGCAATAGTGACAGTGCTTGTTACTGTCTAGTTATGGTTTGGAGGATAAAGTAGGCAGCAAACTTATGCATGTGGTATGAAGATGTCACCATAAATATACCGAAATACCATTAACATATTTTGGTGTCTTAGGCGATGATTGCTTTTATCCATCAGGAGAGCAATCTGCTTGTTTGCTATCTCATAATATAATGCAATAAAAAATGAAAAAAAAATTCACCTTAAGATCTACGAGTTCTCTTTTAGGATAATACAAAGGCATCAAGTTCGGTCGACTAGAAACAAAATTAACATAATTACCATTTGTCCTTACGAAAACAAAACAGAGGTGGTAAATTTGCTTATCGGAATAAATAAAAATAAGTATCAAGTTTGTCTAACCAATCAATATATTATCATAAATTCAGTCACAGTTCAAGACCTCACTACCGGTCTTAATGCTTGTCATAAAACCCTTCAAGTAAATGACGCTCATAGTGGTAGCAGAGCAGTTACTTAATAGAAGTAACCGCTCTGCTACCTAATAAACTAGAATAATTGCAGCTTTTCAGACTAGAAATTCGAAAATACTAACACAAAAGGCCGTTATTGTGAAATTAAAGCTTCTCGGATTAAAAATCCAGAATTCATGTCGTTGTTAAGGCTAAAATTCTTATGATATCTCTAAATCCATATGAGTTACAGCTTTGTGTGTAAGCACAAAAGATAGCATTTACCTAGCTTTTTTTATATCATAAGATAGCAAACAAGCAGATGGGTCTTCTGAGGGGAAGAGTCAACCATCGCCTATAGACACCAAAAGTGTTAATGGTGCATTGCTATAATGCAACATGCATAAGTTTACCGGCTACCTTATCCTCCAAACTGGAACACGGCAATGACAAGCATTGAAGCTATGCGGCAGGAATAGATAAGGCGGTGGTACCAGACCCAGGCGAAACAATGCAGAACTCTATCACCTAGTAGTCACGATCGTAGTGACTCGCATAGCCAATTGGTCGCCATTTACGACCTGCCTGGCATTACGGCAGTTGGTCTATTCTTCAAAAGAGCGCGGAACCAACACAGGGGGAATCAACCAAGCTGATTCCGAATATGTTAATAACTCATTTTTGACAAAATTGTCAGTTACGGCCTTCTTTCTCATGACGGCAGAGTACTTTGGTCACTTTTGAAAAACTTTTACAACAAACTAGCGGGGCCGATGAACTTCATTTCACCTAAAAGTCAACAAATGAGCAGATTAAGGATTTTAAAATGAATAAGATTAAGAGATTAAGGATTTCATAAATACAGAAGATAACTACTCGTAGTATGTTTTAGATTTTCATTTATTTTATGAAAAAGTAAAGACTCTTTGTTTGCGCTAAGGCGTAAAAAGAGAAAAAATACTAGAACACGAGGCAGTCAGAAACAAAACAGAGTAATAAATAAAATAAAGTTTCACCTGGGAGAGCTACAGCAGTTCAATGAGGTTTATTATAAAATTTATTCTGAATATGATAAGGTGGGAAGAAATGGCAACAATTTAGATTATCGATATTAATTTTGTTCTTGCAACACATCATAGACTAGTTAGTCTATGAAATTCTAGTTGGTTATAATTGATCAATGATGCTCTAGTTTGATTTGTTGGTTATGTTTAATTTGGCCAACATGTGTTATGGCCTAGCGTGATTGGCTGAATTATCTTGGCGGGAATTATTAATTGCCTAACCTGACTGGGAGAGCAATGTCATCATTCTAAATTCGAAAGGCAACGAGACCCGTCATATAAGAAATCTAAAGGTCAGTCCGTGTCAAACTGTCGCGATTCTAATTATTAATCCATTTGCATCTTAGCTGAAAGTAATGTATTTGTGCATAAAACTTTATAAACAACTAAATACTAACTATAACTACTGAATTATGGTAATATTTCTATCGAATGGATGAAATGGAACTATCACACATTGATCTCTTCGAGATACATACATTCATTTTTTTTATAGCAGAGGGGGCAAACGAGCAGGTGGTGCACCTGATGGTAAGTGATCACCGTCACCCATGGACAACTGCAATTCTGGAGGTCGTGCAGCTGCGTTGCCGGCCTTTTTAAAAAAAATAAGCTCGTTTCTTGAAGGTCCCTAAGTCGTATCGGTTCGGAAACACCCCCGAGGGTAATTGATTCCACAATGGAGTAGTGCGAGGCAAAAAGTGCCGACAAAAGCGCACGGTTGTGGATTTCCAGACATCGAGGTGGTGAGGATGGAATTTTAAATTTTGACGCGATGTCCGATGATGGAATTTAGCTGCAGGAATTAGTCCGAATAACTCTTCGGAACACTTCCCATGATACATACGGTAAAAAATGCAGAGCGAACCTACATCTCTGCGTAACGCCAAAGAGTCAAGCCGATTAGAAATAGTCTGATCGTCGACGATTCGAACCGCTCTACGTTGAATGCGATCAAGAGGAAGAAGCTGGTACCGAGGAGCTCCGGCCCAGAGGTGAGAACAGTACTCCATGTGAGGTCGAATTTGGGCCTTGTAAAGTTGAAGGCGATGAGCTGGCATGAAGTATTGCTTTGCTCTACTGAGTACGCCAAGCTTTTTGGAGGCCAGTTTAGCCTTTCCTTCCAAATGACCGCGGAACTGAACGTTGTTCGATATGTCGACTGCCAGAATTCCAATACTGGCTGAGGCTATCAGGTGAGTGTTCTCGAACCGAGGTGATACGACAAAGGGTGTTTTTATAGCGGTTAACGAACAAAGCTATGACTTTTTGGGGTTAAATGTAACAAGGTTTTGACGACCCCATTCTGAGACATCGGTTAGTCGATTCTCGAGTTCAGACACGAGCTTATTCCGACCCTCTTCGACGTGTTCCCGAGAAATACATTAATATGCAGAAGAAACAGTATCGGTGATAGCACGCAGCCTTGGGGAACAACAGCATTGACAGGTTTTAGGTCGGAGCATGCACCGTCGACTACTCTATACTAATTTCTCACCAATTCTGCCAATGTGTTCCGATTTTGCCTTGGCGATAGCTCTTTTGAAGAACCTCGAGGAAGAGTTGTACTCCTTTCGTAATGCGCTAGTTTTTACATCACGAGATGTCGACGCAGTAGCCCATGCTCGGTAGCATTCCTGCTTTCGGCGTAAAGCCGCTTTGCAGTGGCGACCAAACCAAGGCTGAGACTTGCCACCAATGGGCATCGCAGAAGATGGAATGAAAAGTTCCATGCTCTCCCACATCAGCGACAGAGTCAGCGACAGCATTCGGATCATCCAGCGAGAAACACAACCGCCCCCATGGGTAGGATGCAAAGAAAGACCGCATTCCGTCCCAATCTGCTGACCTATAGTGCCAAACGCGACGACAGCCTGTAAAAAGTGCCGGTCACGCGCCCATCACGTGATGGGCGCGTGACCGGCACTTTGCTCCGAATCAGGCAGTGGTCCGACGCGCTAAGATGGGCGTCTACCGATACCTGATAATGATCCGGGTGAGAGGTTAGCAGGAGGTCCAACAGTGAAGGCGTAGGGCCATCCACATCGGGAACTCGCGTATGCGAGGTTACCAATTGTGTTAGGCCATACGCCAGGGCAAAATCGTGAACAGACCTCCCCGCATGATCGGTGGTGCGAAAACATAGCCATTCGGCGTGGTGGGCATTAAAATCGCCCAAGATCACGATCTCTGCGGTGGGGGTCTGCTCTAACACGGAATCTACAGCCATTTGTAAATGCTCAACGAGCCGGTCAAGTTCAGTATTACCGCTGTGGGACCTGTATAGGCACGCGTAGCTGCGTGGATGGTCGTCGCAAGCTACGCGTAACCAAAGGATGGACAGGTCCTGACCTTCAAGCCTGCCGAGGCGCCGATAACAGATATCTTCTCTGACGTATGCGCACACACCAGCCCGCTATACAAAGGAATGTTCCAGTTTGTACCCCGGGTAGGAGAGGTAAGAAATATCAGCCAGAGAAGATATCTGTGTCTCGGTCAAGAAGAGCAAAGCTGGCTTTGCCGTCTCGAGATGGTAGTGGACGGCGTTCAGGTTGGAACGAAGCCCCCTGATGTTACAGAAATCCACAGTAAGCGTGGTAGGGGGTGCCATGGCCTTCTTGATCTGTTTGCCCCGGACAGGGTTGTCTGTGAGCGCAATTTTGCTTGAATCAGAGCACGGATGCCCAGGGGGGGATTCTCTACTGCAAGTGCAAGTGGTACCCCCTGGAGTAATTTTTTTTTAAATCGCGCATCCATAGTGTGTGTGTGTGGGGGGGGGGGTAGGCCTCCGGGACTCTCACAAACCGAACGAAACGCAGTAGCTGGGCTGCTACTTTACGTCGGTGTCAAGTGAGGTGTCGGTGAGAGTGGTATCTCCCCGGGCGTGCCGGCCTATTCAGTTGCAAATGCGGTATGGCACTACCACTAATTTGGTTGACTGACTGCACCGGTGTTAAATAATTTTTGTCACAAAAATTATCCCACCAGTGGGTATATATATGTATATATATATATAAATATAAATATATATATATATATATATATATATATATATATATATATATATATATATATATATATATATATATATATATATATATATATATATATATATATACTCTCAAACGGATAAGCCGATTTTGACGCAATTTATTTATTAGACATAGTTTTTTGACGAATAGAGCTGATTAGTTTTTCTATTCAATCGGTACATAAATCTGGAAGTTAAATTAAAAAAATACTGTTTCGTCAAAATTTTTAAATATTTCCTGGACCGAGTCGGTTCAAATTTTCAGGAAATCTAAGTTGAGCAGAATCCAACCGCGTTTCGATCGGTCTAGCCGTTCAAAAGTTATGAGATGTTTACATACACACCTACACACACACACACACACACACACACACATACACACACACACACATGCACACACACACACATACACACACACATACACACACGCATATACATACATACATACATACATACAGATATACTAACGTCATCGTGAAAATAGTCGGAAAAGATTCCTAGGACCTCTAAACGTGGACATCTGGTAAAACTCGATTTTCGAAAATCGGGGTAAAATCAGTAACTTCCTTATTTACATACGTAGTGGGAAGTTTTTTTTCAAATAGCCTATGGCACTCGGTGAAAAAAAATGAAAAGTAAAATGAAAAGTAAGGAAGTAAAGTAGTAAAAAACTGGTTTGCTAAATCACGTTTTTTTACATTGATTGTTAAATAACAATTTTACAAACATTATACGATATACCTGAAGTTATTATCTAAGAAATGTGCTAACTTATTACATGATAGAATGTACTTTACTTGATCATATAAAATTCCGAAAACAGGAAAAATAATTTGTTACTACTATTTCTAATCATCCACATGATTTTTATATGGTGATATTTAGTTAAATAAAGGAATGTACTGAATTTTGGTTTTCAGCTGAAGTCCTATATTTATTTATCTATATTATAAATCCTATATTTATTTATCCGAAAATTAACACGTTTCCCAGCGGTTTCAGAACACACTGCGCGCGCGCCGCCCGTCCGGCCGGTAACCCCACAACCGCTATGCCCCTGCATTTTAAATCTGTAATATCTTCGCAAATATTCATTTAAATTACATGCTGTAAACGGCCATATTCATCTATATTAAATCAGAAATATATTTAAGGTATTTAATTGGATAAGGATTAGTGCTTAATTGCTTAAAATTGCTTTGAAAAAAGCCATTATTTCTCGTAAAAATTAAATGACAAAAAAATGCTATTGTGGGTTATCCATAAGAGATAGACATATACCATTGCGGACTTTTCTGTAGACCTTTTCAAGATGTACAAATACTTAGTACATTATTTTGATAAATCTCGTAGGGTTTAGCCTGCGTTTGCAATATAAGCGGAAAAAAATATAATTATTTACGACATGACATCAGAAAACTCAAAAATTGCAGTATTTCTCTACAATATATTGAATGTTATTATGCACGTAAACCTTCCTCTTTAGTCACTCTATCTATTACAAAAAACCGCATCATAATCCGTTGCGTAGTTTTAAAGATTTAAGCATACATAAGGACATAGGGACATAGGGACAGACAGAGAAAGCGACTTTGTTTTATACTATGTAGTGATGTTCACAACTAATATCGTGTATTGTATACTATGAATATACGTATAACGTGTTCCATTGGTGCGTTACATTACTGTCCTTTTAATAGCAAATCACCTATGTTCAGATGATTTTGTACTCGTATCATGTATCCTAATCCATACTAATATTATAAATGAGAAAGTGTGTGTGTTTGTTTGTTCGTCTTTGACGGCGAAATGGCGCGAGCGACGAATTGACGTGATTTTTAAGTGGAGATAGTTGAAGGGATGGAGAATGACATAGGCTACTTTTTGTCTCTTTCTAACCCCCACATCCATAAAATGAATCAAACGTGAGCGAAGCCGCAGGCAAAAGTTAGTTGAATAATATAAATGCAGATGTATCATGACTAAAACGCACGATAAATTACTACAGTCGTACTAACAATGACTTATGCTTAGACGATTTCGTATCGTGTATCGCACAATATAAATATGTATTGTGTTTCAATCGTTTGATAAATTACAGTCTGTAGTCTTCTGACAAACACTTTATTTTTTTATTTTTTTTTTATAGAAGAGGGGGCAAACGAACAAGAGGTGCACCTGATGGTAAGTGATCACCGCCGCCCATGGACATCTGCAATACCAGAGGTCTTGCAGTTGCGTTGCCGGCCTTTTAAGAATGAGTAAGCTCTTTTCTTGAAGGTCCCTATGTCGTATCCGTTCGGAAATACCCCTGTCGGTAATTGGTTCCACAACAGAATAGTGCGAGGTAAAAAGTGTCGGGAGAAACACACAGTTGTGGATTTCCAGACATCGAGATGGTGAGGATGGAACTTCAAGTTTTGACGCGATGTCCGATGGTGGAATTCGGCGGCAGGAATTAATCCAAACAACTCGTCGGAACACTCTCCATGATATATACGGTAAAAGACACAGAGCACACCGAGCTTTTTGGAGGCTAGTTTAGCCTTGCCTTCCAAATGACCGCGAAACTGAACGTAATTCGATATGTCAACTCCCAGGATTCCGACACTAGCTGAGGCTGTCAGGAGAGTATCCTCAAATCGCTTTCTGCTTGCACGATTTTAATTTCACAAGAAAAAAAACCGATCGGATATTTTGTTTTAATGATTTGTAACGCTTCCCATTTTGTATACCCTGCAACAGATTTTCACCAAATTAAAATGAAATCACATGATGAAATCACATGATCACAAATGAAAGTCTCACTCTCCAAAAAAAAATATCTAAAATCGGCTCATAAATGACTAAGTTCTGATGAAACAAACATAAAAAAACATACAGTCGAATTAATAACCTCTTTATTTTGCTAAGTCGGTTGAATATTTAAAAAAAACTCAATATAAAGTATAAAAATTTTTATGAACTTTTTAACGACTTAAGTTATAGATATCAAATGTTTTACGTGAAGTGTTTTTTTTGTCACGTATTTTTTGACCTACCTACAATAATTAATGTTTTTTTAAAAAGAAAGGAAAAAATACCCTTGATTTATTTGAACCATCAAACTTCAGTTTCATTGCAATTGGCGGGCAACAATGTCGCTGTTTCAAATTTGCTAAATTATATTTTTCCTACGAATTTTATTTTTCTTATTGTCATACTCGCTAATATTGTAAGTGCAAAGAACATGTTTGGGTCTACCGACATGGCGACGTCCTGTCGGTCACCACATATTATATCAATCTAGTCAGTAACTGACAATAACTATACAGGGATCGCAACAGATGGTGAACTTTCTTATCTGAGGCCATGATCGTCTTTTCAGAAGCTGAGCCAACGGACTGAGTGAATGTGATAAAATATATGTATACTTAATAATAATAAATAATAATAAATATTTACGGGACAAATTACACTGACTGATCTAACCCCAAAGTAAGCAAATTATTTTGCTTGTGTTATGGGTGTTAGTCAACGATACCAATACATAGAAATACATATATAAATACAAGAATATATTTAATAAACACCCAAACCCGGAAATACAAACATTTATGCTCATCACACAAATGCTTGTCCCCGTCAGGGATCGAACCCGAGCCCCGTTGATCGCGTAGTCAGGGTCGCTAACCACTCGACCAACGGGGCGGTCAATACTTATTTTGATTAGTGTTAGAAATATCCCTACAAATCGTTTCTTTTCATGTATTTGTTTCTGTATAAAACTTCTCCCCTAATGTACGGATCCCTGCAATAATCCACGCTTATAGCACTACGAATTTTAATAACTCTAGAGATTATTTTGCTAAATATATTTCAATTTGCTGAGAGCTGCCATTGTACTGTCGCGTTCAGTCAAGTCGTGTATTGTTATCGCATTTCGTTGGCTCTCTTAATGGAGATTTAATCTGAAATAAATTTATATCTCGACTGCCTCGACTAACGCTAAGGTGTTAGAATTCATGGAGTTTATTTTTAATGAAAATGCGAAGAGTTTTACGTACATTGTGATACTGTTTGTAT
Source organism: Apodemia mormo (assembly GCA_036924255.1). Taxonomy (NCBI): domain Eukaryota; kingdom Metazoa; phylum Arthropoda; class Insecta; order Lepidoptera; family Riodinidae; genus Apodemia; species Apodemia mormo. The sequence continues at coordinate 1,182,381 of JAUPFN010000009.1, read as the reverse complement.
TGATTCTGTGTTGTCTGATTTGAAAGCTTCAAAATAAAAAATAAAAAAACGATTTTAAGATATAGTTTATTTCTTACCCTCTCATAAGATTGTCTTAAGCGACAAGAGAGATTTTAATTAAAGTAAATGAAAATTAGGTATATTGGATTGTCACCGATGACGTTGTGGAACTAATTATTTTCGACTAATCGTGGATGCACTGGTTGAACCTCTGACTACTTCTTCGGGGATGCTGGCGTTAAGATATATATTTTTTATTTTTCTAAATTCGATATAACTCTATAATAAGCAAATGACTTGCTTTTGAAATCGGCGTTAATAAACGATACTAATACCTAGATATAAACGATAGAAATACATAAATATTCTAATGTGTTTAATACCAAACCCACACCCAGAAATACAAACATTTATGATCTTTATTTATTATGAGCGAATATCTGTCCTGGTCGAGAATCGAACCCGGGTTCCATTGATTACGTAGTCAGGGTCGCTAACCACTCGACCAACAGAGCGGACTTTTTTTATCATAAGATAGCACACAAGCAGATGGCTCTCATGATGGATAGAAAAACAATCGCCTACGGACACCAATGATAAGATTTAATGTTGGGTTGCTATGTGGTGAGGTGGCAACGCTACACGCCTTCCGAATACTTTACCCTCCAAACCGGAACACGACAATAACAAGCACTGATGCTATTGACGCATAGACATTACACGACAGGAGTAGGTAAGACAGCAGTACCAAGTACCCTGGTGAGACGTTGCGGAACTCTACAAATAATCCCGATGGTAGTGAGTATAGACAATCGGTCGCCTTTCACGACCTGCCTGGCAAAACGACAGCTGGTTTATTTTTCAAAAGAGCCCGGACCAACACAGGGGAAACGGTTTCTGAACTGAAACAAAATTACAATAGACGAACATATGAATAGTAGGAGCATGAGCTTGAATTCAATATAATATCTATGCACGCCTTAACGAGAAACCGTATAAAAATTTCCTCATGTAAAAAGGTTCCTACTTTCTTTATGTTGCGTTTTTTAAATAATACGAATACGAGTTTTTTAAGAAGAAACACTTATTTTAACATATTTTATAGTTTTAAAAGAAATGTATTAATATTAAGTGCAAAAAAAAACAGATTGAATAAGAAAATCTGAGTCTTTGTTTCTGTATACATACATAGGTATGTATACAGGTACGTATAGATCGGACATGATTACCACGACATTTTAAACACAGTTTTAATTGGTTGTGTGAAAATATAAGAGGTCAACGCTATTGTTAAGCATTACGTTACCATTACGTCTTGCTTCTCCTGACATAACAAATTAATTAAATTTTAAGAAATACTTACTATAGATACAATTATTATATGAATGAACAATTTATCAGCTTTCTCGTTGTTTCACTGTCCTATTGTCTCAATATTAATTATCATTTAGTGCCTCAATCTGTATCTGTCTTATCACTCCTTTGTAATTCCAACTGTAATTTAATTTAAATAAGGTCACTCTTCATCGATCATCAATCATGTACTAGATTTTATAGACTTATTAATAAGCGGGCATAAAAACTTACTTATTAATTAATGTTCACAAATATCAAATATACAATTTACGTTAGTATGTAATGTCCTCTGTAGATGCCGAAACGGCTAAAGTAATTTTGATAATTTTTTTAAAATAATCTTTGGTTTAGTCAGAAAAGCGTAAATCTATGTACGTATGTATTAAATTAAATACGATTCCAAATTTATGGCAATAATTTTTAGCTGTATTTTGACGCTTTAACCTAATCTATTTAATGAACTAAATCGACGGTCTCCCTTATCAACCCTAACAACTAGTCCCCAGGTAATAAACAGGCTTCTGCTAATCCTAAGATTGGAATGGATTAATTTCGAAACTGGACCAAATATATCTTTGGTATCGCCGTAAGGCTTAAGATAGTAGTTTCTGAAAATAAACGTTTATGAATTCTGCTTCGTAAGATATTTTAACCTAATCTATTTAATCTATAGCATCTTAGAATTAATATACATACGATAGAAGTAACATATTAGCTATTTGACTTCGGTGTTTGATGTTTTTATACTCATAGATAGTAAACAGGTATATAGTTCTCCGGATGAAAAAAAAGAACCATCGCCTAAAGATAACAAAGATGTTAATGCTTATGCATGTGGCGTTACCATACCGCATATTTAGAGGCTCACAATTTGATAAGTTTGGAAAAAAATATTTAAGTAACAAGCCATGTTTCAATTACTAACATGGGGTCAGCCAAATATAGGAGGATATTAGGTAAATACAAAAGGGCAATAAACATAGGATAAATAATAGCCTACGATATTTATCGCCAACACTTGGTAAACCTTCATTGTTAACTAGCTGTTGCCCGCGACTTCGTCCGTGCGGACTTCTTTTATTCCGCACAGCTCCTCCCCCTTTGTTGATAGCGTGATAATATTTAGTCTATATGTTGACCCGACCTGTTAGTAATATTCATGCAAAATTTGAAGTAAATCCATTCATTACTTTTTGAGTTTACCTCGGACATACATACAGACAAATAGACAAACAGACAAACCGACAAACAGAAAAACCGACAAACAGACCAACAGACAAAAATTCTAAAAACTATATTTTTGGCTTCGATATCGATTGTAGATCATGCCCCAAGCATTCTTTTCAAAAATATTTAATGTACAGTTTTGACTTTTCTACGATTTTATTACATGTATAGATAAGACAAAGAATACTTTACTTCAAGTTGGTCTCCTCGTGTCGATCCCAGGCTCCTTTGAAGAATAGGCCAACAGCTGCCACAGGCAGGTCCTGAAAGGCGCCCGATTGGCTTTACGAGTCACTACCATCGTGACCACTAAGTGGTAGAGTTCTGCATTATCTCGCCTGGGCCTGGTACCACCGCCTTCCCTATTCCTGTCGCACTAGCATCAGTGCTTGTCACTGTCGTATTCCGGTTTGGAGGGTAAGGTAACCGGTAAACTTATGCATGTGGCATTAGACCTCGCCACAATATAGCAACGCACCATTAACACCTTTGGTGTCTATAGGTGTAATGGTAATGCCCATGCATAATTTTGATGGCTACATTGTCTTCCAAATTGAAAACACGACTGTGGTAAGAATTGATGCCACTGTGGCAGGAATAAGTAAGGTGATAGTACCAATCAGGGGCAAGACGATGCAGAAATCTACTACCTAGTAACTACGTTGGTAGTGACATGTTTGGCCAATCATTCGCCTGTTACGTAATGCTAGTGCCAGGTCTATTCTTCAAAGAGGCCTTGGACCAACATACCATGACAGTTGCTCAGTCCCAACGGCGTACCTACTAACCCTCACCGGGTTAGTAGGTACGGGTTGATACTTGGGACTAAAATATTTTCCTTTTTCAGGGATGGGTATTTTACATTGATTCGTTGATATACCACCATTCTGGTCTCGTGTGATAATAGCTTTCAATTACCATCCACGCCATCTTGAGATTATTAGATCTATTTTATGTAGTATTACTTCAACGGCGCCAATTAAATCTGTCCCCCGCCGTTCGAGTATTGCCCACAAACTGCCTATAACATCGTAACTGCCCATCTAACTGCCCCTTTGTCACTAATGTTGCATACCGTTTGTGGCATATCGCCAAATATGTGCAGTGCAGTTGTTTACATGTTATGTTTAGTGTGTTGTTGACACTGACATACGTAAGCTGAAAAATTTTGAAATGCTACGAATTTGTGTGTAATTGATAAAACCTAGAATTATTTTAATTGATTGTGAATATAATTTACAACATTTCATTTTTTTCTATTATTAACGATAAGGAAGCGCTTGACCACAATCTCACCTGGTGGTAAGCTAAGATGCGGCCTAAGACGGAACGCGCTTCCCTAGAAGGTACCTGTTCACTCTTCTCTTGATGATCCCCAGATTTTACTCGTCAGGGAACACAGACTCAGGAAGCATGTACCAGTCCCTTGCGGTTCGAATGAAGGATGTCGGGTCAAACCACTTTGTCCGGGTACGTGGAACGCCCACCATATGGCGATGCCGATGAAAATGTATATATATGCATGGTGATACCATACATATATTGACATTTTCACGTCATATCCGTAAAGGGTTAGGCAGAGAGAACCATGCCTTATGTCACGATCCTTGTAGATTTGTCTTGTTTTCTCCACATTAACTACCCTCTTCGTACAAACACGCCGGTTGCGAAGACTAACCGCCACTCTCGACCAACACTCGATCAATCTGATAATAGTATGTCAATCTTGGTCTTCCCCGGTACCTATATTCTTCTAAATCCGCATTGTATGACTGTTTCGTTAACCTTTCATCTAGTATTCTCTCTATGTCCGAAATAACGGAGCATACCTATTCTTATTTTCTTATAAGCATCCACAAATGTTTAAATATATTCTTTATAATATATAAGTATATTATCATATCGGTGGTCGAATATCAATAAACGCTAAAATTTACAAAGTTTTACCAGTTTTGTAAGCGAGATGGTTCGTTACTTCCCATCACCGTATACGCCATAATTAACAATAATCGCTAGTTATTTTAGATACCTGAAACTGACACTTTTAGGAAATTTTCTAAGGTACAGGGATGTCATCACATCATAACTAGAATTCTGACTACCATTTTACATGGAATAAATTATAAGATTAAAGAAAAGAGCCGAAAGTTAACCCTAGCATCTAATGATCTGTTATAAGGCCTTCAAATTATTAGATACTGGGCCTGACGAGAATACTAGACCAACAATGTAGTTGATATTTGATAATTATAATCTAACGCAGATATATAAATAATTACATCTTCAAGAAGTAAAATATGTACTCATTGACGTTATACACATCAACTTTGGTCGCCCTTGGACCTAGGAAAGACAGTTAATAGAAGTATATTCTTACATAACTGAGCAGACGGCATGCCTCTAGCGTAGTAGATATCCGCAAGCGGCGGCAGTCACTTACCAGCTGTTATCAGGTACCAGGTAAGCTCTTTTGGCATTCTTCTATAAAAAATATGACAACAAATAAACATGAGTTAGTACTTTTTAATTCGCGGCCTATAGTAAATGTTTTTAGCACTTGCGCCCGACCTGGGAATCGAGCCCGGGACTTCGAAAACTGAGCCAAAAAGGTTTATTATTAGAAAACAGGGCGAAATTTTTTACACTAATTCAAGTTCTCACACAAGGGAAGGAAATTATCCATATCAATATAACTCCTTAGTCACGTATTTTTTGTTATTGTAGTAACTTTTTTACCGTTTTGGAAAATTAATACAAATTTATAAAGGTATCGAGATATTTAATTTATTATTAGGTTATTGAATCTCACATAAAAAGTCTTTCTGTATGTATGGAATGCTTCGAAATTGAATTAGGTTTATTATTCACGTATCAAATATTTCAGACGTGCTCAATATCGCCTGCGATAAATCACTTGAATATATGAAATTCTTAGTATACGAGTAACGCAGTATTTTATTTTAACCGGTTGAATAAAATAATATTGAGTTTTTGACAATATCTAAAAGAGCTTTTATCATTATTTTTATAGCAGGATAGAAAACAATGTTAACTCATATTGAATATGTAAATGATAAGATAGAATTCGAGTGAATGTGTTTCAAAGCCACATAAAATAAGTAACAAAAATCCTGTCCCATTGTCAAATACATTATTTGGTAGCTCAGTACATATTATATTATGTGCAATTATGTTTAGGATATTGACTGATAAATTTTCTAGTCCGAAATGTTTAATGATAAATATCATTTTTAAACATTACATATAACAACACAAAATGTGCCACTAGCTGCAGCCTTAGTGAAAAGATTGACAAGAGTTGTCCACTTTAAAATATTTATTAATTTTTTAGGGGGACACTACACACTACGGGACTTTCTATGCACTTTTGTGGTATCTGTTACTGAAAAAGTATTGCACTTTGAGGTTTGAGCTTTGACGTGGTAGTTTAAATTCATGTCTAGATATGATCTACTATTAAAATACATTTTTATAAATATTAAAAAAAATGTACAATATGTTTCATTAGAATTTTATTACTACTAACGCCATCTATTATAAAAGTAACGAGCTAAAATGCTAAAATTGAACGAGTTAAAATGTTAAAATGCTACTTTGGCGGGGTAGATTTAATATATTTTAATTCACTTCATTTTAATACAAATTAATCTATTAATGCACTTGTACTTTTTAAATTCCCGGTATGTATGTAGATAAGGAAGTTACTGATTTTGCTCCGATTTTCAAAAATCAAATTTTCCCTAAATGTTCACATTTTGAGGTCCTAGGAACCTTTTTCGACTATTTTCGCGATGACATCAGTGTGTCTGTATGTATGTGTTTCTCTCTCTCTCTCTGTGTGTGTGTGCGTGTGTGCGTGTATTTTTGAACTAAAAACTCTTGAACGTCTGGAACGATCGAAACGCGGTTGATGGCATTCGATTGGACTCCACTCAACTTAGACTTCTTGAAAATTTGAATCAAATGGGCCGAAGGGATATTGATAAAATTTTGAAAAAAACTCAAACATAAAAATTTGGCGAAACAGTTTTTTTTTAATATAACTTCCAGATTAATGTATCAATTGAGTACAAAAACTAAGCAGCTACATTCTTAAAACAATTACGTCTAATGCATAAATTGCATCAAATCGGTTTGTTTGTTTGGAAGTAATCGTTGGCGAAAATTTTGAAAAAAGTCTTTTTTCGACACAACGTCGAAATATTTCAACCAATCATTTTTTTAGTATTCCACAATATTTTAGTACTAAAAAAATTACGTCAAATGCCGTTTTAAAATCAAAATCAAATTTTATTTTCAAAAGTTACAGCTTTTCAAATATTAAAATTACGTTGTTTTTAGTAAACTTAAGGGTTTTGAAATAACTTTCAGGCTAATATACCGATTGACTTCAAAATCTTATCAGCTTTTCTCCTTTAAAAACTGCGTCAAATACCGTTAATTGGATAAAAATCCGTCAATTTGTTTGGGATCTATTAATGACGAAACTGTAAAAAAAAGTTTTTGACATTGCTTAGAAATTTTTGAACCTACCGATTATTTAGCTAAAGCAATAGTTAAATTAAGTTGAATGCCATTTGAATTTGACCATTTGAAAATTTGATCAATTTGATCATCGTTTCCAAAATATTCAGTTTTTCAAAAATCAATATACTGCCATTTTTATTAAAAAAACTGCATGTATGATTGTTTCGTTGGTTCATTCGTAAGTTTTTTCCTGCTGTTTTTTGTGACCTAGCAATTGAGATATTTCAATATTTCTTAGAACTAAAAAAAATCTATGTTTATAGTTTTTACTCTTTTTAGCCTAAAATACCTTAATGTAGCGGGAAGTTTCAGGGATGGCCTGCAAGATCAACCGTAGAAGAAAGAAGAAAGAAAATATTTATTTGCAAGAATATGGGTGTTACAAGTTGTTAAAAATAAATTAAGTTACCGACATATTCTACCAATATATGGTGTGCAAATATTTAAAAAAAAAAAGACGTTTACAGATTTTACACAATATGATTATTGTGAAACAGTACAAGTGTATTAATTGATTAATATTGTATTGAGATCAATTTCCAATCTTAGCCCGAGAGTAAAAAGCTAAAAAAAGGTATATTCATGCCCGTATCTCCGAAGAGGTAGGCAGAGGTACAACGTGTGCATCCACGATTAGCCGAATCCCAGAAGTCCCACAGCGTGATAGGTGACCAGCCTATCACCAACCGGACACTTTTCCAGTCCCGGGCAACGTTGTTTTTATTAGAAAATTGAAAAAAGATATTTTTGATTTATCTGACTCGGGAAGCGAACCCCGAGGGTTTCTCTGAGAGAAAAATTCGAAAAATTTATTCGCTGAGTTTCTACCGTCAATTCTACGTGCCTGCGGTAAGTCCAATATTAATCCTAAAAATTTTGAAGGTTAATTAAATAAAACATTTTTTTTTATTTCGAAAATCAATGTGAGACCAGGAACTTCCCGATTTTAGAAAAAAAAACTATTTATCTTAGTAAAATGTTAAAAATGTGTTTTTCTTTATAAGATCCACTTTTATTTTTAATATCCATTTTTCCTTGAAAACTTTTTTGCAAGAAAGCTACTATAAATAAAAATTAGTTTCTATCAATATTAGGCTTTATGAGCGAAGTGGTGGTGCGAGATGGATCTTGAGTTGCTACATATTATAGGTAAACCGTACTATATTATAGGTAGACCAGAAAATGTGATATATAACCTTTATATTTTTTCTGTGTAGATAACATTGATAATAATAAAAATCGTGTTTTTAATAAATCAAGAAAATTTTAAAGAAGTAAAATCTTGTAAGTACTAAAAAAATTTAGTCTTAGAAACATGTTTTTTTTATTTTGATTTTATTTTCCTGCGCGCTTCTAGACCAAAGCCTGACGACGCCTTTGATGGGAATATAATGTTTGGGTAAAAATACGCTGGCCTTTTTTTAGGTTAGATAATTATAAATAAAGTCCATACATCAAAAGATGTACCTAATTCTCATAAAAATACTTTCCTGACAATATTACTAGGAAGTATAACTGTGCGAGTCCTTACAAAACTCTGCTTTTTGCTAGTTTTACCCCCAAATTAGTCTGATATAATAGACTAATTGGTATTATGTGGGCAGTTCGTAAGAAATAAACGATTGGCTATGCAAGTCATCACTATTGTGACTACTGGTAGAGTTCTGCATTGTCTCGCCCGAGTCTGGTAATACCGGCTTACCTATTCGGGCCGTAAAAGCATCGGTGCTTGTCACTGTCGTGTTCCAGTTTTGAGGGTGAGGTAGCCAGTAAACCCGCCACGAAGATAGAAACGCTCCATTAATATCGTGGGTGTCTAAAGTCAATGGTTTTTTCTGTTTCCATCACAAGAGACAACACCTTCTCTGCTATCTTATAATGTATAAACCGGTTGAACCTGCAGGCCATCTCGGTAAATTGAGGTGTTTTACGCTGAAAGGAGTAAAAACTACATGAATAGATCTTTTTAATTCAAACATCTAGTTTGTTAAAAATGACAGTTACTGATTTTTGAAAAGCTATATATTTTGGAAACGATGATCAATTTTGATCTTACGAATAGCTTACAACGCAGTTTTTGAGATCTAAAATGGTCTTTTAGCTGTATAATCGATAGGTTGAAAACTTGTAAAATTAAAAAAAAATATATTCGTCATTGATAAATACAAAGTAAATTGACCGATTTTTGATCAAATTAACGGTATTTGGCGGTATTTATGTTTAGATATAGAAGATAAATAATCAATCGGTACGTTAATTTGGAAGTTATTATAAAAAACATTGCTTAAATTCCGAATAAAATTTTGAGGTTTTTTAAAAATTTCTCAAAATCTCTTGGAGAAAATCGGTTCAAATTTTCAGAAAGTCTATGATTGGTGGAGCCCAATAGAATGCCATCAACCACGTTCGATCGATCAAGTCATTCAAAAATTATGAGAAGTTTACATACATACAATAAATCTAGTCTAATAAAGATCTAGCCAAAACTAGTTTTCCAAAAATCGGGGTAAAATAAGTAACTTCCATATCTACATACATACGTAGCGGAAAGTTTAAAAAAATTAGGGAAATTGAATGATAAATACAAACTTTAAAAAATACCGTAATCCATACTTTCATACTAATATAATAAATGCGACAGTCGCTCTGTATATCTGTCTGTGTCTCTTCTTCACGCCTAAACTACTGAACTGATTTAGATTTTTTTTTATATTATAAGATAGCAAACAAGCAGATGGGTCTCCTGATGGAAAAAGTCAACCATCGCCTATAGACACCAAAGGTGTTAATGGTGCGTTGATATCTTGTGTCGAGGTCTAATGCCGCATGCATATATTATTATGAAATTTAGTACAGATATATTGTGTAGTTTGAGACCCGAGAAAGGACATAGCTTTCATCCCGAAAATACCACGGAAGCGGAAACTATGCGGGTTTTATATTAGAATTTTTTTTACTCGAACGAAGTCGCGAGCACAACTAGTATTTTTATAAATAAAATCATATTTCGCTAATATCAACCTAATTTCGGGTTGAGAGAGTTTTTTTTACTCACTGTGTAAAAGTTCACTCCATACACTACCTTCAAAGCTAGAACACGAAGAACGACGACAACACGACACCGACGACAACAGGCTTAGTGACACGGTGTCAAGCTGAGATGTCTCAGAATTTTCTCGCTGGAGTCTTAGTAGTTGTAATACGCTGTCTTTGATTGCTTTTAATGACCTGCCTGGTGTAAAGGCAGATGTTTTGATTTCAAAAGAAGCTTTGACCAACACCGATATTAATTGGATACCAATGTACCTTTTATGATTACCAATTAAAATTCTTGTAGATTTTTTATATTAAGATATTTTCAGATCAGTATGTCTGGAATTTTTTTACGTCACTTTCTTTAATCGTTGCGAATAACTTAACTCATTCCTTTGAATAGCTTACCTCGTTATATTGGCTATTAGGTCGTAGATTTTGCAAATACCTGTATATTCTGGTTAAACTATTATGTTTCAAAAATACTTCGACACGTGTCAGAACACAGTTATTTGACTAAATTTGACAGAAATTGACTAAATTTAATTTAATTACATCCGAAAAGGCAACAAATTGGTACATTACTCGCTTGAAAATCTGGTTACAACTTATTGTTATTCCCAGGCAGAGTCAAACAATTATATATGCAAGCCAAACACATTAGGCCAAAATTAGGTCTCCGATGGAGCACTATTCTAATCTTAGGGCAGAAGCTCCACCATACTAGCTCCTTCCTCTTAGCTGCATACTGCGTAGAAAAAAAAAAGAAAAATCAAACTTTGATATGTCTAAGACATATTGGTTTTTTCTAACCTTCTGCCAGATATCAGAAGTACTTTATTCAATGAAACTTTTTACAAGTTATTTTGACGCGTCAACATATTTTTAAAAACTACTACCGAATCAGAAACGCCACACACCGAGGTAATCCAGCCGCAAAAATAAATAATATAAAGAGAAATAAAAAATAAAAAGAAATAAATAACAAATATGGATTAGATAGGATAGTTATAATAAAGAAGTCATAATTATCCTGAGGAGATTTTAGCTTAAATATACTTGCATGATACCGTCTTCAGTTATCACGCAAAAATATCAATTTGACCTTCACTATCTTGAAAAACTTTTTGAAACAAAAACGAAAAATGTCGTCACGCGAGACTCGAACCCGCGACCATCTGGGACGCTCTGCCACTGAGCTAGTGTCGACGAGCTCGAAGTGGCGAAATTCTTCTTTGTTATATGATCGATTATTACCATGACGCCCGGAACTTTGCTACAGCATGAAATTTTAAGGCATTTTTTGTCTCGCACGACTAATCTTTGGATACAATTAGCAGTGGATGAGTTTTAAAAAGATACATTTTTGGGACTTCCAAGAATAGAGCTTACTTATTTGTCAATGGGCTGGTAACGCACCTATAAGATTCCTAGTTTTGCATCTCTATATGGGCGGCAGTGATTACTTAACATCAGGTGAGATTCCTGCCCCTTGGGTCTCTATTTTATATTACAAAATCGCGTCATCCGTGAATCCGATTTGTCGAATAGTAAAACCTATACTCAAACAAATCGGATTTGTGCAGTTGCAGGAAGGCATTTGAATATACAGATCACATTTTGTGGCTTTGTAGATTGCGAGAAATGAAGAGATTGCGAATATTACATATGTCTAGGTAGAAGGTCATGTCTTATAGGTAGAATCATCATCGGAGATCATTAGTGACAGAGTAGAAGGACCAGTATACTTTCCGTAACGGATATCATCTGTTCAAACAATTTAGTAAAGCGTCGTATCAAAAATGGAGGTTGACAAATTGACCAGCGGCGAAGGCTACATGTGTGATGGTCAGTTCCAGAAGCCATCCTCCCTGTCTCTTCTGGGACTGAACATCATTCATGTAGTCTTCGAGGAGGATCACCTAAATGTGTCAAAAAAATTATTGTTGGAAACGAAGTGAATGGATTATATTTTTTCTTTTGCCGTATTTCTTTACCAACTATTGCCTATGACTTGCAATAACTGGAATGGACAGAATTACGTATTTTTATAAAAAGGGGAAGCTGGAGGGAATTTGTTTAGTGGCTTATTCACGGGGTGATTGTCGTTGACAAATTTACCACATTTTAATCATAAGATAACAAACAAACAGATGCATCACCTGATAGAAAGACACAACCTTCCCCTATAGACACCAAAGGTACTAATGGTGCGTTGCTATCCGTGTGGCCGGGTATAAATGCCGCACACATAAGTTTACCAGCCACCTTATACTCCACGCTAGAACGCGACAGTAAAATGCATTAATGCCATTGCACCAGAAATAGGCAGGCGGTGGTACCAGATTCAGGCGAAACTCTACCACCTAGAAGTGACGATGCTAGTGATACGTATTTACGTCGTTTAAATTTAGTCACACATCGGTTGATGAACTTATTGCGATACATATCTGAACTCGAGCATGTTGTATCGTGTCTGTAATACACGTGTAGCCAATCTTTTAGTTTTACGAACTGCCTGGCAGAATGACAGATGGTCTATTCTTCAAAATGGGGCTCGGAAAAAAAAGGTCGTCGTACCAACTCCAACCATTAAATCAACATGGTGGCGTGGTTAATATAATAAAAACCGGGAGAACTTTCCAAGAAAATGACTTTTAGATGGATATAAATCATTTGTCTCTTGAACTATTTCGGCATTGATGAACCATTACCGTATCTATGCAAGTTTCGCAGCGATGTTATAAATTTAATTTATTACTTACACTTATGGAAGCTTTCGCCTTACAATTGGGCAACACATGTGTTGGGGATACAGTGAGGTCAACATTATTTTCAGTTCTTAATATTTTTTGTATGATTTTTCAGAACAGCAAATAAACGACAGTTATATTTTACAATCAAGACAACCGTATGTCTTGATTGTAAAAGATAACTGTCGCCTAAAGCCATATAAAAGTAAAATAATGATTAGATTATTTTACTTTTATATTATGTAAGAGAGTCCAAAACACAAAATTTAGTTAAACAAGACCTCATCACATTTGTACCAATATAAAAATTAGAGTATCTGTAATAATAACATGGGGAAATGCTTTTAATGCGAATATCCCAAATTCGTATAAAGTGATAAAAATCTTTGTCGGTCATCACGATGACTACAGTATTTCTCTCATGTCTAATAATTTTAACATTATTACCTCTTACGCACTTATCTTTATATCAAAACGTGCACATGACCATTAAGAGGTTTTATTTGGATTAATTAAATTTTATATAATACTCGTAGTTGGCCAGAAGATGGTTATCCTGATGGAAAGTGATAACTGCCTACTGCGTGTTGCTATTATACTTCTTGTATAATAGCAACAGACGCATTGCTGTTATACTGGGTCTTGAATGCCACATGTATAAGTTTAGCGGCTCCTTACGCTCCAAACGGGATCATAACAGCGCAAAAGCACTGATCCTATTGCGACAGGAACGGGTTAACTAAACAATAGGTTAACTGAAGTACAAATAGATAAAAAGGGTGTTTTTTTTATCAGTACGAATTACTATTTTGGTACCAACCGACTTCTCAAAAAAGAGGAGGTTCTCAATTTGATAGTATTTTTTAGAAAAGGGAGCAAACGGGCAGGAGGTGCACCCGATGGTAAGTAATCACTGCTGCCTATGGGCATCCGCAATACCAGAGGCCTTGCAGTTGCGTTGCCGGCCTTTTAAGAATGAGTAAGCTCTTTTCTTAAAAGTCCTTAAGTCGTATCCGTTCGGAAACACCCTTGCCGGTAATTGATTCTAGAACAGAGTAGTGCGAGGCAAAAAGTGTCGGGAGAATCGCACAGTTGTGGATTTCCAGACATCGAGATGGTGAGGATGAAACTTTAAATTTTGACGCGATGTCCGATGATGGAATTCGGTAGCAGGAATTAATCCACACAACTCGTCGGAACACTCCCCATGATAAATACGGTAGAAGACGCAGAGTAAACCTGCATTTTAGCGCAGTGCCAGAGAGTCAAGCTGATTCGAAATAGCCTGGTCGTCAACGATTCGAACCGCCCTACGCTGAATGCGATAAAGTGGAAGAAGCTGGTACTGGGGAGCTCCGGCCCAGAGATGAGAACAGTATTCAATGTGAAGCCTAATCTGTGCCTCGTAAAGATGAAGGCGATGGGCCGGCAAGAAGAACTGTCTCGCTCTACTGAGCACACTGAGCTTTCTAGAGGCTAGTTTAGCCTTACCTTCCAAATGATTGCGAAACTTAACGTAATTAAATTACGACTCCCAGAATTCCGACACTAGCTGAGGCTGTCAGAATAGTATCCTCAAATTGAGGTGATACGACAAGGGTGTCTATTTAGCGTTAACTCGCAAAGCTGTGTCTTCTTGAGGTTAGAAGTGACCAGGTTTTGACGACCCCATTCCGAGACATCGATAAGTCGGTTCTCGACTTTAGACACTAGTTTTTATCGGCACTCTTTGACGTGTTCCCGAGAAATAGCGCCACAAAGCTGGTAAAATACAAAATATCTTTAAATTGTGCTTTCATAATGCGGGGGGGGGAGGGATTAGGCCTCCGGGACTCTCAAAAACGGAACGGAACACAACAGCTGTTTGGTAGAGGGAGTATACTTCGGTTACATAATATAAACTTAGCGAAGATTTGATGCAAGGTTCCTCGTTCTAGAGATGTAGGAAATGGGAAGACAGTTGTTGCATTTTTATCGGAAACGGAACGGAACACAACAGCTGTTTGGTAGAGGGAGTACACTTCGGTTACATAATATAAACTTAGCGAAGATTTGATGCAAGGTTCCTCGTTCTAGAGATGTAGGAAATGGGAAGACAGTTGTTGCATTTTTATCGAGATTAAGTACATACATAAGTAAATATTTTTTTAATGCAGTGGAACTACAACGACTGACTTCTCATTTCCTGTATCTCCGTAACCCTGCATCAGATCTTCAATAAATTTATTGATTTATTTATTTAACTTTATTATATATATTTATATATATAAATAAATTTGTACAAAAGGCGGACATAATGCCTATTGGTATTCTCCTCCAGTCAACATTTTTGCAAACCATCGACGGGCAAACAAAAGTATGTAAACGGTGCCTCAGAAAATATATGTCATATAAGAATATAGATCTTAATAAATTAAATATATACTACTTATACTATTCAAATTATTATATATACACATACACACACACACACACACATATATATATATATATATATATATATATATATATATATATATATATATATATATATATATATATATATATATATATATATATATATATATATATATATATATATATACATATATATAGACATATACCTATAAATTCAAATGTACACGGGAGGGTCTCCCAAACAAAAAAAACGAGTATTCAAAATCGGTTCATAAATGACAGAGTTATGAGGTAACAAACATAAAAAAACATACAGCCGAATTGATAACCTCATTTTAGATAGTTGGTTGAAGAACTAGAACTATTTCGCATAATTTATATATTACGTTTCATTCACAAGCACTAGCATTAGCAGTGAACCACATACAGATGCGAACAGCATATGTACGGACACCAGTGTTATGCTAATTTTTATTACACATACAATCGGCGCCATACAATATGTGCAGTACAATTTAAGTCACGAACCTCGGCAATCTACGTCTTTATTATTTTATGCGTCCGCGAAATACGAAAATTGCCAAAGCGTGTAACTTAAATCAAAATACTGTGCTATTTAAGACACTTTCAATTGTCATTCAATATGTAAAACACAGTAAGGAGAAAAACTAAGGGGTATTAAATTTTCTATCGATTCAGACGTTACTTTGCGAAAATCCATAATCACAAGCGAAATTTATTACATTTGGTATTATTATCCACGAACTGTTCTGTGTGACTTCCGCGATGGCACTGAAAAGAAAGACGCCGGTTTAATAAAAGTATAAAACTCACCGATGGTCCGGGCTACAACGGATGGTGGATGTGGGCCGATGGGGTCTTCTTTTTGTCCAGACTGCCGGTGAGTTTTATCCATTTTTTAAATCAGTGCCGTTCTTTTTGGTGGCATCGCCGACGTCACATAGAACAGTTCAAGGAGAGTAAAAAAATATATTAATTTTAACTTTTTTATTAAATTGTGCCCAAAATATCATACGGTCAACATCGTGACAATTTTTAAATAAGTACAAGCAAGATCACTACAAATGTTTCTACATTTCCTAACGAGCGAAGATCGAAAGTAAATTTAAATTAATATATAATGCAATAAAACAGCATGAAATAGTTTTTATTACTTTAAAGGCAAAAAAAGGATTATGCTTAAATTTATTATCATTCAGCGTAGAGCGGTTTGAATTGTTGACGAACACGCTGTTTAGAAACGACTTGACATCGTATTTATCATGGAAATTGTTCCGGAGACTTGTTTGGATTAATTCCTGCCACCGAATTCCATCATCGGAAGTCGTAAAAAATTTTGAAGGTCCACCCTCACCATCAGTCAGAAAATCCATAACCGTGCGTTTCTCTCGACACTTTTGGTCTTACACTATTCTGTTGTGATGGATAGGTTTATTTACCCACCCACATCTTCACCTGCACCCGTACCCGCACGCACACACGAACGCGCGCACGCACGCACGCACACACGCAGTCACGAACGCACGCACGCACGAACGCACCCACGCACGCACGCATGCACACACACGCACGCATGCACGCACGCACGCATGCATGCATGCATGCATGCACACATGCACATATACGCACGCGCGTATTGTTAGACCCTACCAATGTAGGGGATATCGCTGACCACTAGCCTTATCAGCGATCTTAATCCCAGACTGCCTCGTTAGTAGTCTGGTACTCGATGTATTGTCTGGCCAATCAGTCCAGTCAGTCACATCTGAACTCTGCTCTTGAACGGCTGCCTCTTGGTCTATCGTGTTTAGTGAACAATGTATAATTTAAAGAAGAAATTGTGGTATTTAGTATCAAAATTTCCGCGAAACCTTACGTGGAACTGCTGTGGTGCAACTGAAACAAAAGGTAGTGTAAGGAACGGGAAAATTTTATCCAAGACCTGAAAATTTGAGAAGACCACAGCGGCACAATAGCCCACCCACTTCCACCACAATTTCTTACATGTCAGTAGCAAAGGCAGTAATACAAGAATTATGTACTCAGCGCACGTTTCACTTTGCAATCGAAGCATCTTCAGGAGAGTCGAATATCATTTCTATATATAAGGAGTGAAGCATTAATGTATTAGTGTATAAGTTATTCAAATTCAATTAATATTTTAATTACAAAATTAATGTATGAAATAAATACTATTCTTACTTTTAGGAAGTGGTCTATAGTAGCCAGCACGCATCCACGCATACAAGCACACACGCCTGTACACATGTGTGCACGCACGCGCACACGCATATATACACATGATTGCGTCACTGTTGGTTTCGTATCACCAATACTCGAGACCATGGTCAAGTATTGGTAACGATCAATTGTCACGATGTCATTTACTTTACCATATTATTGCGGGATTCTTATAACCAATAGCAGACAATCTAATAAAAGCGAGACGTTTCACCAGTTGTTTCAATATTTGGTAATTTGACATTTATAGAAACAATTTTAGCTTACACTTGATAGAAAATGTTACTACTCGTTACTAAAATAGATTATTTTAATGATATAGGAACCGGGCAATAGTCATAATACTGACCCGAACCGAGGTTTGGTCTCACAGGATTCACTCTTAGGGTAAGCTCATAGCCTATTCATGTTATTACTCTGGCTGAGCACCCTGTTCCCCCAATATCTGGTATCACAGTGGACAAAATATCATTTGATATTGTCATTGCGAACAAAAAAGTATAATAATTAACAAAAGAAGTAAACAAGAGAAAAATATCTTATTGTCAATAAAATACAAAGACTCGATTCTATTTAGCATCAATGTAAGTGTGCAAGACGACGCGTGGCTCCGAAGAGTTCACTTCATTGGACGTGCGGCTCGCAGAAGCACTCGTGTTATGGTAATATTTGATTATGAGCGCGATCGGTGCGATACAAATTGTATTCCCAGTTTTATTATTTAAGTGCACTTGCTGGTGCTATCGTTTTATCTGACGTAAATTCAATAAGTGTTACTTCTTAAACACAAACACTACCGTGTACCTGTTTAATACAGTTTGTAGATCGGTATTATTAATATATAGATAGGAAAATTATGTAGCGTGTTATATTTACAAATTAAACTTTATAGATTGTGTAGAAATTGTATCACATTACAACATCTATCCATACAAGTATTATAGTGATGTGGACGTTGTAATGTTCTTTTTTATCATAAGACAGCAAACAAGCAGATTACTTTTCGGATAGAACGTGATAACCATCGCCTATAGACATCAAACATATTAATGGTGCATTACTATGTGGTGAGATAGTAATGCCATTTGCATAACTTAATCGGCTACCTAACTCTCGCTGGCAGAAAGGTAAGGTGGTGGCATCAAATTCGGTTAAGACGTTGCGGGAATCAACCAATTAGATTGGTATCACAATAGTAGTGCATGTAAAGCCAAATATTAGTCTTATCGTATAGACCAACTGCTATTCTGCCTAACAGAAGAGCAATTAATCTATTCTTCAAATAGGGCTCAGATAAATAAGAGGTAAAAAGGATTTTAGTTCAAGTTTCAAGAAAATGTTACAGTAATTATAATACAAATAATTGTAATTATAAGGTTTAAATTCATGACTGCTTCATATGTGGTATAAATCTAGACCGCCATTATTTTTCCTGCATGTGTTTATCATCTTATTTTTCTGATTGAAGACTGTTATCTAATCTCATTTTTCTGAGAGAAGAGTAGGGTATCTGGTTAACTTTTACACGTGGTATTAACATCTCTGTCCTATTGTTAGAAACATATTCTAATCGTTTTTGAATTTTAAGGGCAATTATGTAGAGATGTGGCTTCGCTTTGCATCTTCTATTGGATCTATCATGGAGAGGGTTCCAAAGAACTGTTTGGATATACTCCTGCCGCAGAATTTCACTATCGGATATCGCGACAAAATACCAAATTTCATACTCACCATCTCGATTTCTGGTAATCCACAACTGTGCGATTCTCGAGGCACTTTTTCCCCAAACTACTCCTCTGTGGAACCAGTAGCCGACAGGGATTTTTCCAAACGGATACGACTTGAGGACCTTCAAGAAAAGAGCCTCCTCTGTCTGAAAAGGCTGACAATGCAACTGCAAGTTTTCTGATAGTGTAGTTGTCCATGGGCAGCGGCGATCACTTACCATCAGGTGAGCCTCCTGTCCGTTTGCTCTCTTTTTCTATAAAATTGTAATGACTTTGCCTTCTATTTCTCGGTTTAGTGGGCCGAATCTTAAAGAGATTGCACGACGTCTGTTCTTAAACTTTCTTCAACATACAATTCTTCTCTCCTTACAAGTCAATTTATTTCTATTCCCTTTAAACCCTAATTTCACCTCTCTACTGAAAGGGCGAATTGCACAAACACGTTCCTTGTACGCCGATTTCCGACGTTATGGCCTCAATCATCTTCAATTTTAGGGCAATAGTTTTTGTTTCTATTGTGAGAACCGTTTATTTATTTGCTGTTCTGTGATTATATTCCCTGTTTTTTATATAATGAGAGAGCAAACAAGCAGATGTCTCTCCTGAAATGTAAAATTATTTCCTATAGACACAAAAAATGGATGGTGCGTTACTATCCTTACGGCGGGATGGCAATGCCACATACATAAGTTTACCAGCTACCTTACTCTGCAAACCAGAAAACTACAATGACTTGCATTGACACTATTGCAGCAATTGGTAAGGCAGTGATACCATATACCCGGGCGAGACGTTGTGGAACTCTAGCTCCTAGAAGTTAGAGTGAAAGTAACATGTATAGCCAATCTACGACCTGCCTGGCCAAACGGCACTTGGTTTATTCTTCAAATAGCTTAGACCAACACTGGGTAATGGGTTAAGTTTTATTATTCAAATAAGATTTCCGGTATTTCAAACGTGCGTTTCTCTAGGCACGTTATGCCTCGCACTACCCGTCCGTGGAATAATTTACCGATGGGGGTGTTTCTGAACGTAAACGACTTAGCTACCTTCTAGAAAAGACTTCACTCATTTTTAAAAAGCCGCAATGTAACTGCCAGTGCTCTGGTATTGTAGACGTCCATGGTGGATAATTATCATTTACCACACTCCTGTTCATTTACCACACTCCTTTTGTACGAAAAATCGTGTAATGAATAATAAATATATTTGCTTGTGTATTTGTGTTCGTATGTTATATCATAATAAAATTACTTACTAAAACGAGTTAAGCTGAGAGAAAAACAACAGATATAGTGCAAAGCTTGTGTCAGACGAAACATGAAATACTGACTCAAGAGTCTCTCAGGTGAGAGAGGAGGAGAGAGGTCTCTCAATTATAAAATTTCATCAAATTCGAAAGTATTTGACCATACAGCTACGTTCATCTGCTATTGCTGTTTTTAAATACCAAATATCGTATATTTTTAAATTTCTAAACAGCAGCTTTGGTCAAATTCTTTCGAAGTTGGTAAAATTTTTAATACCCTTTGCCCCTGAGTGGTTAGGAATAGGTCGGCCTCAACGGGCTTAGTGAGTCGGAATCTTGTGACTTATTGGTATGACATACACTAGATATAATTTCAGGTTTAATCATATATGTAAATCATATGTCTAGATCACAGAATGTATCTGGCTTCGAACTTCTAAGTGATCCATACCGCTTGCAAAATTTACAATTTTTTTTTTTATGTCATAAGATAGCAAACAAGCAGATGGGTCTCCTGATGGAAAGAGTCAACCATCGCCTATAGACACCAAAGATGTTAATGGTGCGTTGCTATCTCGTGACGAGGTCTAATGCCACATGCATAAGTTTACCGGCTACCTTACCCTCCAAACCGGAACACGACAGCGACAAGCACTGACGCTATTGCGGCAGGAATAGGTAAGGCGGTGGTACCAGACCCGGGCGAGACAATGCAGAACTCTACCACCTAGTAGCCACGATGGTAGTGACTCGATAGCCAATCGGTCGCCTTTTACGACCTGCCTGGCAGAACGGCAGTTGGCCTATTCTACAAAGGAGGCCGGGACCAACACGGCGAAATTTTTTATATGAAATATTTTATATATGAAATAATATAGTTTATATGATACTCGTCCAAATACAAAATATTAATTAATTTAAAATGGGACCATTTTCAATGACAATCAACGCTTCATAATTTGTTAAATTAATGAATTTTGAAGCGTTGATAGTTAGAAAATAATATATAAAGTAAATAAAAATGTACTTGGTAGATTTTTTTATATTATAAGATAGCAAACAAGCACATGGCTTTCCTGATGGCATGAGACAATCATTGCTTATACACACCAAAGATGTAAAGGGTCCGTCGCTCTCTGGGTCACGAGATGTTAATGCCACTTGCAAAAGTTTACTGGCTACCTCACTTTCCAAACCGGAACATGACAGTGTCAAGCATGTGCACCATTGCAGCAGGACTAGGTAAAGCGGTGGTACCAAATTGCCGAGTGAAACGTGGTTGCGATGTTAGTCGCGATGACACGTATAACCAATTGTTTCCCTTTTACTTCTTAAAAGGAAGGAGGACCAACGAGGGTACCAATTTAGGTTAGATAAGGTAATATTACCTAAGGTTTAGACATTACCTCTAGATTGACTAAATAAAATAAATAAGAAAAACGTTAGGTAAATTTCATTTTATTGTTAGTAATTAAAAGTAGGTAATAAAAATATTTTAATTTTTTTCAATTACTTTTTTCAACAAAAACAAAAATGATTTGGTTATTCAAATAAAAATTCTCGTATTATCTGTATATACTTAAACGTATTTAATCGATTAATGTGACGAATGAAAACATCTAGACAACCTGAAAATTATCCGCAATATTCGACCGATTGACCCGTTCATCGAGTGGTTAACAAACCTAACTACTAATCGAGGGAGCTCGGGTTCGATTCCCGACAGGGACAAACATTTGTGTGATGAGCATAATTGTTTGTATCTTTGGGGTTAGGTGTTTATTTTGTATGTTAAACAATTTATATATGTATTTCTATATATTAGTACGTGCCTAACACCCATAACACAAGCAAATAATTTATTTTCTTTGGGGTTGGATCAATTTGTATAATTTGTCCAGCAATATTAACCCGCCATTAGTGACGTATATGTTTGAGAGACCGGGTGATTGGAAAGATTCGAATAAATTTTTCACCCGCCGTCGATTCGAGTTGCGATTTCGAGTAACTGCCTCATTTTAAGTACCACACCGTTGGTACCACTCATGAATTTGCCACGGATGCACGTTTGCGAGTATCAGCACCAACCCAGTACGTAAAACCAGCGTCACCAAAGATGTAAGTAAAATATTTATAATATTTTCATATAGTAGTATCTTCAGATATATTTTCATATAATAAAATACATGTAATATTTTTTGTTACAAAGATATATATTTTTGTTTATTTTCTAAGAGTTTGCAATGTCTTAAGATTGACAAAGGCTGATATTAATAAAAAAAATTAAACATTTTTACTAATTTCATACTTTTTATAAACGTACGGGTAAATAGAATATTTTTAGTGTCGTGAGTATAATTTTTATACGGAATAAAAAAACTGTGATCGACTAAATTTTTGTGTTTTACTTTCATAAATGTGTTTATAATTAAGCCTAAACTAACTAAAAGTAGGATAACTAGCCAATGTTTGGCAAAATCTTAGTTTGAAAACCCTGGTCTGTGAGACCGGCGTCACCAATGTGGTAAGTGAAATTCACGTCACCAATGGCGGGTTAAAAAAGGTACTTATAAATCGATGTAAGAATAGAATAGAATAGAATAGAATAGAATATATTTTATTTGCATGAATATGGGTTACAATAAATAGGTCTTACATTTTTTCAGATCGCCATAATCTACCGGCAATGCCGGTGTGCAAATACATACTATAATCTACTTAATCATAATTAATGTTCGTATTTTATAAATTTAAGGTCATGAATTATCTTACAATTAATTAAACTCATAGAATCTATATAAAAAAAAATGTCCAATTACATGTTATTTTTAATACCTATATTATATCTGATAATGCATCTTTAATTATATTTTTGTCCAGGATCATATTACTATAGAACATTATTAATAAATATAAAAATTTAGTGAAAAATGAATAAGCAGAACATTAACTTCTTATTGTGTTATTTGATTATTTAATTTCACATTTCACATTTGTTTATTTAGTGTCGTTATACATATTTAAAAAACTTAAAATATATTAAAAGTCAGATTTAAAATTTAAGTCACGATTTAAGTAAGAGCAAAATAACGATTTGATGCTACTTTAGCATCTAAATATGCATAGGTTTCTAGCACGTCCTAAATCCAGATATAGAAAGATCTTTCTTTTCAACGATGTTGCAGCGCATTTGCTATGTATAAATTCCATATATACATAGCAAATGCAATTTATAAAAAATTTAAAAAAATGGTAAAATATGTGTCAGGCCATGCGCAATGTAGGGTTCTGAAGTAGTCCATCATAATAATGCGGACTAAGAAGAAAAATTTATAGTTTCATACTATGGACATTAAAGCTGTATTATAACGTCAATGAAATGAAATGAAATGAAAAAATATTTATTTGCAAGAATATGGGTGTCACAGGTTATTAAATAAATCAAATTACCAACATATTCTACGATGATATGGTATGCAAAAATTTAAATTTCGGTCTATTTATTTATAATTACTACCGGATCGGAACGCGACCACACACTGAGAAGATCCGGCGGAAGAAACTCAGTGGGCTTTTTTTTATTTCATGTATTACAATTATTTATGTATTACAATATTTACAAGTATTATTTCACAACAAAAAGCTATTTTTTCAATTTACAAAATATCATGCTCAATCCAAATTTTTACAATTTACAAAAAAATTTACCATTTACAAAATTTCTTATTTAATTTTTATTACATTTAAATTTTAATGTAAATTGTACAAGCTTATATTTCTATTTATTAACATTTAATCTTATCTGCTAAAACTTCTCTAATATCATAGTATGTTTTATTTAACAGTAAATCGGACAATAACAAATACATACCCACACCACAGGTACATCGCCTATAAAAACTTCTCTAAGTACATTTTATAACTTGGTCGACTATTACTAAAAAACTTGTAACGTCTTCTAAGCCGTAATAGTTTTCCTTTCTTCATTATATTTACTACTATCATGATTTTTTCACCCCTAAAGCAACCGTTTAGTCTGCAGAGGGGGGGGGGGGACACACTTAAATGAAACCTACAATTTTTTTTAAAAACCTATCCAAAGATACAACAACGAACAACAACAAAAAAAATTAACATCCCCACTTTACATTTACAACTACTCTCTGAGGACGGACGGACATAGCGAAACTATAAGGATTCCTAAATCCTTCGGAACCCTAAAACCGAAGCACATTGCTTTCCTCATAATATTATTCAAATCAAATGTGTTCAGAACGTAGTTAAATGAAATCTAGCGCGCAGATACATACATTTAAACTCGTTGCAATAGATTTGCTACGAATCCCACATCACTTGTAGCCATAATACGTACGTCATTCAAACTCCATCTGGTGGAAAGCGGTCGGAACGAGCCGCAACAGCTCTTACATTTAACGTTTTAATGCAATCGTCCGTACGAAGAGGGTTCCGTAACGCATTTAGACTGAAAGCCTAGACTGAAGAATGCTCGGCAAAGAAATAGTTTTGTAATTCGTTGGAAAATACGGAAAATGAATCCACTTTTACGTGATTTAAACTTTACATGTGTATTTGTTTTATTTTATAACAAACAGAAGTCAAATAGAAGGAAAGC
Organism: Apodemia mormo; assembly: GCA_036924255.1. Classification (NCBI taxonomy): domain Eukaryota; kingdom Metazoa; phylum Arthropoda; class Insecta; order Lepidoptera; family Riodinidae; genus Apodemia; species Apodemia mormo. The sequence continues at coordinate 1,157,196 of JAUPFN010000009.1, read as the reverse complement.
AGATGGGTCTCCTAATGGAAAGAGTCAACCATCGCCTATAGACACCAAAGGTGTTAATGGTGCGTTGTTATCTTGTGGCGAGGTCTAATGCCATATGCATAAGTTTACCGACTACCTTAACCTCCAAACCGGAACACGACAGTGTCTAGCACTGACGCTATTGCGGCAGGAATAGGTAAGGCGGTGGTGCCAGACCCGGGCGAGACAATGCAGAACTCTACCATCTGCCTGGTAAAACGACAGATAGTCTATTATTTAAAGGATCCCGAACCAATGCGTATGCGTAAGTATCTAGTTTAATATGCGTGTAAATATGCAGTTACGGTCAGAAGTACAATAGCAACCTCTGGAAGCTACTGCATTAAAATAAGCGTTACATACGACGCTGTTCTAACATTAACTACACAACAAACATCATTAACGTAAAAAAACAAAATAACTTCTAGTTACATCCAAAAATTACAATTTTTCCTTTTTATGCAGGAGCTCTCATGCACTTAATAATTTATACTACTGTCTAATATTTATATGCTAATAGAAACATAAAATATTATTACAACAGTTTGTCAGAAAACAAGTTTCCTAGCCAATTAAATAACTTTATAAAATTAAATTGGCTAGGATTTTAGGGACAATTTAACTTTCCATATTTATTTTATGTCAAAAACATTATATATTCCCCGTGTTGGTCTCGGGCTCGTTTGAAGAACAGGCCAACTGCCATTCTGTTAGGCAAGTCGTAATAGGTGACCGATTGGTTAGACGAGTCACTAACATTGTAGCTACTAGGTTTTTTTTAATTAAGATAGCAAACAAGCAGATGGGTCTCCTGATGGTAAAAGTCAACCATCACCTATAGACAACAGAGATGTTAATGGTGCGTTGCTATCTTGTGGCGAGGTCTAATGCCACATGCATAAGTTTACCGGCTACCTTACTCTCCAGACCGGAACACGACAGTGATAAGCACTGGCGCTATTGCGGCAGGAATAGGTAGGGCGTTGGTATCAGACTTGGGCGAGATAATACAGAATTCTACCACCTAGTAGTCACGATGGTAGTTACTTGGATAGCCAATCGGTCGCCTTTTACGGCCTGCCTGGCAGAACCGCAGTTGGTCTCTTCTCCAAAGAAGCCCGGAACCAACACGGAGAAAGCCCGAAACCAACACGGGGAAACAAAAGAAAAGGTGGTAGAGTTCTGCATTGTCTCGCCCAGGTCTGGAACCCCGCCTTACCTATTCCTGCCGCAATAGCGTTAGTGTTTTTCACTGTCGTGTTTCGGTTTGGAGGGTAAGGCAGTCGGTAAACTCATGCATGTCGTGTGCATTCACTTATGCATGAATTAGACCTCGCCACAAGATCATTGACACCTTTGGTGTCTATAAGCAAATGGTTGACTCTTTCCACCACGAGACCCATCTGCTTGTTTGCTATCTTATGATATAAAAAAATCATCTATCTCGACAATCAGCAAAGCGGTACTTTTTATATGATGATGATACTTTTTATAGATTGCTCTCGACGATCTTAATACATTATTTTAGATTATTAATAAATGTTGGAATAGTTTGCAGGAAAAGCAAAATCTTGCTATGTTCTTAATTAATTCTACTTTCAATAAAAGAGCTTACTCATTCTTAAAAGGCCGACAACGCAACTGCAAGACCTCTGGTATTGCAGATGTCCATGGGCGGCGGTGATCACTTACCATCAGGTGCACCTCTTGCTCGTTTGCCCCTTCTTCTATAAAAAAGGACAGTAAAGTGAAACGATTGAGATTTATGTTAACCAATCCTTTAATTCAAAGTAGTAGTAATGTATCATCAAAGCGGTTTTTTTACGAGGTAGGGAAAGTAAACCAAATTTCTGTAGACATTCTGGTTCACCACGATTTACCGGGTCATTGTTTGGCAAGAATCTGAATTATCTGTCTGCTCGAATAAACTGCCTTTTATCAATCTCATAGCATTTACCGCTTATATCTAGCGATAATTAGGACCGACAGATTTACATACTCGTCAGAGTCTCGAGGACTTAATACACCAGAATTTTGAAGAACGAAATAAGGAAACATTCAAGAAAAACCTCGTAAGAAACCTCAATAACACTTTCCTCGACCCGAAACCTTATGATCTAATCCGAAAAGGCTAACTCCTAGGCCACGAGATTATAACATACATAAAATGCGATGTCACGCTTAACCCTAGTGACAGTAAAGGCATTACGACTGTGACCTTCTTACGCTTTTAAAATCACGTAATCTCATATGCAAGATGTTCAAGATTTGGAGATTTTGTGTTATGTTAAAATGTACGAGTCTCAAGCGTGCAGGCGGATTACCGCCCTCCCCGATATTGTCGATGTGTTCACAGAAAATATTCGTCGTGAGACATTTTAGCGGGAAGCGTGTATATTTTCTTTATCATCTTTTTCGTAAGTTGCTTTCAACGTTAAATTATAATTTTAATAAAATATAAGCTTTGTGTGAAACGAAACGTATTCACAGAGATAGACACAGATGGCATAGATTACTGTCGTATTCCAAGTAGCTCATATTATATACTAGCGAACCGCAATTTCTGCGCACGGGTGATGATACATGGGGCACACTAAAAGATTTGCACTTCTTGCTAATCGGAACTATTTGAATTTCAAATGTTATATTTTTAAAACGTTGCAACCTTCTTAGTAATAAAAAAAACAATTGGCGGGAAATGATTTGTCAACTGTTTTTTTATCACACATCAAAGTTCTACGTACGCAACGAAAATGGAATTAAGTCGAAAAGATCTTAGAGCGATGATTTTTTATGATTTTAAAAGTTCTCTTTCTCCGCAAGACTGTGCCGCTCGTTTTCAAAATGCTTTTGGGAGAGAAGCACATTGTTTGAGCACCGTGAGGCGATGGTTTGCTGAATTTGAGAGAGGTCGAGTTTCTTTGCATGACGGCGGCCTTCAAATGCAGTCAACAAAAATAATGTGGCTACTGTTAAGCGGTAAATTGAAGAAAACCCTCTGATTACCTATGAGACTACTGAATTATGACCACGGATATGCTAATGCTGTTTATGACATTGTCACAGGAGACGAAACGTGGAATTATTGTTTTGAACCCGAAAAAAACAGCGATCTTGTGAATGGGTGTTTGAAAATGAGAACAGGCCAAAAAAAGTGAAACGTTGGTAAAAAAATTATCACGTCTTTTTTTCTCAGCTACGGGTCTCATCTGTACTATTCTACTTGAAGATCAAAAGAGTGTTAATGCCGAGTGGTATTCTACCATTTGTTTACCCAGGGTGTTAGAAAAATTTCGCGAAAGACGACATGCGAGAAAATCCGCATTCTCCTACACCATGATAACGCTTCTTCACACACGGCCACCAAAACAAAGTCATTTTTAGCTTCCGAAAAAGTACATCTTGTCACGTATCCTGCGCATAGCCCCGATCTAGCACCCTGTGATTTCTGTATTTTCCCCAAAATCAAAGATTTGATGAGAGGTTTTACTTTTACCAACTCTGAAGAGGCAGTGATAGCGTTCAATGAGCACGTAGAAAACATGCCTTCAGATCTGTGGTCCTCCTGTTTTAAAAAATGGTTCGATCGCATGAAAAAATGTTTAAAATATAAAGGAAATTATTTTGAAAAGCAATAAACATAATATTTTATTGATTCAGGCGTTACTTTGCGGAAATCCATTATTAAAAAGTTGAAATTAATTAATTTCCTGAGTTTTCTGAAGATGCTTCGGTTTCGAAGTGAAGGGTGCGTTGAGTACGTACATGAATTGTGTGCTTTTGTGATTGGTGCCGGCGTGGTCGTGGTTGTAAAAGTGTGGTGAATGTGGGCGGATAAGTGTGCCGCTGGGGTCTTCGTTTGATCCAAACCATCGGTGAGTCTTATCCATTTATTAAACCGACGTCTCTCTTTTCGGTACCATCACGGAGGATACATAGAACAGTTCGCGGATAATAGCAAATTTAACTAATTTCACCTTTTTAATAAACATAATATTTTGGTTATAACATGTTGTTTTTTATACAAAAAAAACTTGCAAATATACACCTAAACCTTTCTCATGAATTCATCCATCCATTGGTGAAAACCGCATGAATATCCGTCTAGTGGTTTTGAGTTGATCGCGAACAGACAGATAAACGCGGCGGGGATTTTGTTTTATAATATCTTTAGATACAATATATACAGATTTACTTTTAAATTTTCAAAGGCTGTTAAGAATCGATAATATGTTCGATTTATATAAAAAAAAATAATTTAAAAAATTCAAAATTTCATTTTTAGAATTAAATTTTAATTACGCAAAAATGTCGAGCGCAGCTCGTGTAGTGTCCCCCGCACCTCACACGCATCGCCGGGCTGCCGATTCGACTTCTTTAGGGTGACGACGACTATAATGGGGCATGCATCCAATTCACGAATTTAGTGGGATATTTTTAACTAGACACTTTTAAACGAATATTTTATATTATCTTGCAATAATCTTACAATAATAATCAAAGTGCACGTTCAATTCAATATTTAGCTCTTAATTTTAATATTTGGCCGGACATTTAAAAGTAACCCTGTATGACCTAGTCTCTGTGCTGTCAAAAAATGTTGCGTAACTCATGGCTGGTCTTGGATTCGCAGATTTTAAGAAATTTACAATAATAATGTATTTGGCACTGGGCAGAGATATAGGTTTGCTCTATTCGATCGTATCTACCTATCATGGGGAATGTTCCGACGAGTTTTATGGATTAATTCTGCTTAATTATGTAATGTAATAATATATATATATTTATGGATTAATTCTGCTGAATTCCATCATCGGACATCGCGACAAAATTGAAATTCCACCCTCACCATCTCGATGTCCGGAAATCCACAACCGTGCGTTTCTCTCTACACATTTGCCTCGCACTACTCTGTTGTGGAATCAATTATCGGCAGGTGGATTTCCGAATGGATACGACTTGGGGACCTACAAAAAAAGAGCGTACTCATTCTTAAAAGGCCGGCAATGCGACTGCAAGATCTTACTGACCGATATTGCGGATGTCCATGGCCCAAGTAGTACGTTTAGCTGTATATAGGCTGCATTTAGGTTCATTTTTAAACTTAAAGCTATATACTATGCCGTACAAAGGCTGTAGAAGCGCTTCTACAGACGATATAACATCAAAAAGGGCCCCAAGTTAGACAGCGTTTTGCGTTGTGTAGGCTGCACAATAGCTGTACAAGCTGTTATAGGCTGTACAGTGGCTGTTATTTGGTGTATAAAGAAACTATAACACTAAGGATACTCTCTTGTAACTGTCTTGTACATCTAAGTGTTAAATAGGCTGCACAATAGCTGTACAAGCGGTTATAGGCTGTACAAAGGCCGTTATTCGGTGTATAAAGAAACTATAACACTAAATATACTCTCTCGTACAGCTAAATGTTCTTAATAGGTGTTTGAAATGATAAAGAGTAACAATCTGTTTTTCATATTGTATAACATTAATTATTCAAATATGGTATCTGCAGACGCCATAATTAAAAATATATTAATAAACGATAAATTCTTGGACTTGGAGCAGTATTGAATGGTGTATTCAAAGTGCAAATTCTAATTTATTATGAAGTGATATATGTTTTCCCTCAAAATATTCACGCGCCAACGAAATAATCAAGATGACACAAATAAAATCATTGCAAAATACGGTAAGTGTTTGTGTTTAAGGTTAGAATATACAAGTATTTATGGCACAATGTTGTATATAAAGGCATAATGATCATAAGTTGCTTGTCACGATATAGCTTTACCTATTGCTAAATATATATTTTATTTAACAATATATTTCTTTACTGTTGTTTTTAATACACAACAATGGCGACACTTTTTTATATAGCCTAATGTGTATTTGGAGGGTGAAATACTGCAAATACTGCACTGAATCTATTTTTTATTCTATTATACGGCTATTGGCTTTGATTACCGTCCAAATACACTTTAGGCTGTACTGAGTCCCTATATAAATCTATTATACAGTCATTGGCTTTTAATCACTTAACTTATGTTTAGAGATGCGTACAAAAATTGAAGAACCCTAAATAAAAAAATATATGTTTGTTACTTGATTTCGCTATTGTGAAGTATTGAGATGAGACGATGAGATGTCGGTCGTTTGACTTTACAACTAAATCAACTTATTGTTAACTATAACTTATGGGATAGGTATTTAATTATGTTTTACTTTATTTTTCAGGCCTTATAAAATAATAAAAACAATTGAGAGAAGCCAAAACTGTATTTGTATCGTACCCAGTTTGTGGGAGGATAAAGGTGAATTATAATGGCCAAGAAAACAACATGATATAACTAAGTTGATCAAGAACGAAAAATTTAGCCCTTTAAAGATTGGTCTATCACAAAAATATTTTTAAGAAGAATACGTTTTTTCATGTTTGTGATTTAATATTCTCAATTGAATTTCTCAAGTCGAGCCGTGCTTCAAGAAATAACTGGCCAACACAAAGATGACATCAATTTTTGATCGCCCCATTGGTCGAGTGGTTAGCAACCCTGACTACGCAATAACTACTACTAAATACTCGGGTTCGATTCTCGACAGGGACAATAATTTGTGTGATGTGCATAAATGTTTGTATTTCTAAGTTTGATTATTTATTAAATATATTCTAGTATTTATATATGTATTTCTATGTACTAGTATCCTTGACTAACACCCATAAAACAAGCAAATTATTTACTAACTTTGGGGTTAGATCAGTACGTGTAATTTGTCCCGTGAATATTTATGTACTTTGCAACTTTCCGTGTACGTGTGTCTTCTGTAATGCTACTGAAAAAAAAAAAAACAGTGTTAGAAACGGATTAAACACCGTGTTGGTCTACGACCCCTGAAAAAATATACCAATTACAGTTCTGCCAGACATTTCATGTGAGGCGAACAATTGGCTATGCAAGTTACTACAATCATGGCTACTAGTAGTTCTAGTAGTGACTCGTATAACCAATCGTGGATAGCCAAAAATTGGAGAGTTCTGCATTATCTCGCCCGGGTCCGGTATCACCTGATTATTTCTTCCGTAATAGCGTCAATACTCGACATTGTCGTGTTTTGGTTTGGAGTATAAAATAGCCGGTGAACTTGCATGTGGCATTAAGGTCCCGCTACAAGGATAGCAACGCCCCATTAACATCTTTGTGTCTATAGGTATGGTTGTCTCTTTCTATGATTTTCTTCTTCTTGTCCACCAAATTTTGATTTTCGAGTATTACTCGAAAATAATAACAATTTTACATGACCTGAGGATTGAACCTTAGACCTCATGATCTGAGCCCAGAAGGCTAGGCTTACTCCAAGACCTCGAGGCAATCATATGTATGACGAATAAGTAACTAACCAGGAATACGAGTTTAAGCCACAAGCGTTGATATTGAAAGTTGAATGCGTATTAGGCAAGTTTACCAATATTAGAGGTCGGCCTGCCTCGCGGGATTAAGGGATAGCTCTGGTTGAATGTATTATTTGTGTTTTCTAATATAATGCTTTATTGGTTTAGTTTGCTCAAGTTACACTAACTCCAATAATAGATACGTGACTTAAATTTGAACTAAACTTTTACAATTCATACAATATCCATGGACGTCATGGATGTTCTAAATGAAAATGAAAATTATTTATTTGTTGCAAGTGTAAGTGTTACAAGTTATTTAAATTATAATATTTTTTCATGAAAGAGGGGGCAAAGGTGCAGTTGCTACACATGATGTCAAGTGATCATCACCGCCCGTGGACATCCGCAATACCAGAGATCTTGCAGTTGCGTTGCCGAACTTTTAAAAAGGAGTAAGCTCTTTTCTTGAACGTCCCCAAGTCGAATCTTTTGAGAAAAACCCCTGCTGGTAATTGATTCCACAAAAGAGTAGTGCGAGGCAAAAAGTGTAGAGAGAAGCGCACGGTTGTAGATTTCCAGACATCGAGATGGCGAGGGTGGAACTTTAAATTTTGACGCGACGTTAGATGATGGAATTCAGCAGTAGGAATTAATCCAAATAACTCGCTGGGATACTCGCCATAATAGATGTGATAAAAGATCCAGAGCGAACCTACATCTCTGCACAATGCCAAAGATTCAAGTCACTTCGAAAACGCATGGTCTTCAAGGATTTAAATTGCTCTAAGTTGAATGCGATCAAAAGGAAGAAGCTGGCACTGGGGAACTTCGGCCCTGAGCCTCTCTCTTTCTCTCCCTCTCTCTCTCTCTGTGTGTATGTGTGTATATAAATATATCATGATTTTTGAACAGCTTGACCCATTGAAAAGAGGTTGGATTGTATTCGGATGGTATTCGATGGATTCCACTCAACTTAGACTTCGTGAAAATTTTAACCAATTTGATTTAAGCGATTTTGAGAAATTTTGGGAAAACCTCGAATAACACACAAACACACACACACACCTTGTGTGTGTGTTTGTGTATATGTAAATACCTAATAAATTTTGAACGACTTGGCCGATTGAAAAGAAGTTAATGGCATTTAATCTTCCTGAAAAGTTTAACCAATACCGTTTAAGCAATTTTGAGAAATTTCGGAAAAACCTCAAAAAATTTAGGCGAAACAGTGTTTTTTTAATATAACTTCTATTAACGTACCGAATGTACTGAGTACAAAATTTAATCAACTCTTTTCCTCAAAATGTTGCGTCTAATGCAACAATTGCATCAAAATCGGTTTATCCGTTCGGGAGTTTTTTGACATTACTTCAACATTATGTAGTTAACAAAACATTTTAGAGCTCAAAAATTGCATTAAAATTATTGAACTCTGAAAAAATATATGCTTAGGTATCTTTTTTGTTACTTTGAGCTTAAAATATCTCAATTTAGCGAAAAGGATCAGGAATGGTCTGCAGATATAATACGTTTACAGATTTTTTTCAGTTATTAGTACCAGAAGAAGACATGTCTACGAAGTGACCAGTAATACAAAGGTAAGACAAAAGAAACTAGGTCAAAATTCTCAAAATATCTGCAAAATTTTACGTTTAATTTTAGAAGCTTTGCTTGTTTAACTTGAGGCGGTTTCGTGAGGTAAGATTAACAACAATGTAATTGCCATATCACTTGACTGTGATACTTATTTTTACTTTAATTAAAATAAGCAGCTTTATTGTAACGTAGAATACTTTGAAAGTAAATTCCTTATATAAGAGCAATGGCGTTGTCGTTGTATTTGATGAGGGTCTGGTGAAGCATGAAAGTGTTCTCAACAAATACCTAGAATCCGTGCGACTTTTACTTGGAACTCTGAATATTATTAAAAGCACCTGACATCTAATTTGATTTTTGAATTAGCATTGTATATTTCTAGCGATCGCTCTCTGGTCGAATTTCGATTCGATTTCTAAACATTAAAATCTTTTTTTCAGTTTGACGACTGACTTTATCCATAAAGAAAATAGTAAAATGCAAGTATGTATATTGTAATATAGTGTACATTATAAATGAATGTATAATACTTAATTTTATGAATGTAGGTTAACAGACAAACAGACAAACAGACAAACAGACAAACAGACAAACAGACAAACAGACAAACAGACAAACAGACAAACAGACAAACAGACAAACAGACAAACATACAAACAGACAAACAGACAAACAGACGGACGGATGGACGGACGGACAGACAGACAGACAAACAGACAAAAATTCAAAAAACTATATTTTTGGCTTCGATATCGATTGTAAATCACGCCCCAAGTATTCTTTTAAAAAAATGTTCAATGTACAGTTTTGACTTTCCTACGATTTTATTATATGTATAGATAACTAAAGAAAATATTGCTTTTATTTTGTATTACTAAGAGGAAATAAACAACATATTGTAATGATTAAACTCTAAAAAATGCTAGTCTAAATTAAAGCAACACTAGAAGTGTGTTACTGAGGATATAATTGTCTCAGTTATTCACGTCTAGTGTTGTCTACTTGCACTAGTATTAAATGAGTTATGACTTATTGTATGATCTCTATTTATAACTATAAACTTGTCGGAATTTACTAATACAAATATTTAAAACTACAAATAAGCAGTGGTATTATTTATCATATGGTGGCCTGGTGGTAATCGAAAAAAAAAGTATCTTCACGCCCGTATCCCCAAATACAACAGTACAACCAGTGATACGTAGGTACCACAATGTGATAGGTGACAAATCTGCGCCAACCAATCCCGGGCAACGTTGTTGCTATCAGAAAACTATAAAAACACTTGTTTTGAATTGTCCCACCCGGGAATTGATCCCGAGACCTCATGTTAACACTGGTACCGGACTACTAGACCACAGAGGCGATATGACAAAAAAAAATTATAAAACCAAAGACGTTCACGATTTTTCCTATTCATGTGACAGGGTTGTAATATCATTCTCGTCTTGGTCATAACCCCTTTTTATTGCTAGGCATCTTGTAAAATGCGAGAGAAGACTAATTCGTCTCACTTACATCATGACTAATAATCTGATTGCACGATTTTGCAACATTTCCATCGGATTCGGTACTGACCACCGCTGCAAGAGCAGCGTTGTTGCTGAACAGAGTTGTGTTAAGGGAAAATATGACCATCGCCTGTAAGAATTAAAAATAAGCCAAACAGAACTTAAAATAACAAAATGTTAACGGTGTGTTCCTGAAATAAAAAATGACTATTTTTCAGACGGAAGCATCATCAACATAGAGAAAGTATTTGCAAAGTTCTCTTCTCTATCTTTATTACCTCGAAAAAGTATCTCATAGTGCAAAACGTGCAAAATGCAAATAATTCAATTGGAAAAAATATAATTCACTTATTGTTCTGTAAGGCATACAAAATTTATTTTTGCTGAAAATGCCATTGAGTACATAATTTATGGTGAGCGATGATCGCTCGCAGCTGCGGCCAACGACTTTTCCGTTGCTTAGCATTTCGCTTCACTCGCCGTGTGATTATTTAAATTGCATATTTTTATATTATATAAAAAACAAAATTACTGCGAAGGTCATGAAATAAGTAATTGCAGGTAGAGTATAAGATAGAAGGTAGAACCGAAGGCGACGACTTCAAATATACGAGACAGGCTATTTTCATTTATGCCGAGCCATAAATACTTGCTTTTCTCAAAACAAATGCAAGGAAATAAAAAAGTTTTTATATGCCATCGCCCTGTGGCCGAAATTTGATCATAATTATTCACGGGACAAATTACATTTATTGATCAAAACCCAAAGTAAGCAAATTATTTGCTTGTGTTATGGGTCAACGATACTAATACATAGAAATACATATATAAATACTATACTAAACAACGAAATCTCATTAAACTTTGACAATATACTTTAGCCGTTAAGAAAATAGTACGCATGTGTGTACATTATCATGTATGTCACACGTATGTTTTGTGTGTAATGTTGATGTATTTTTAACAAATATTATTTAAAGATATTAAAAAGGGGTACAAAGTTCTTACGTATTAATATATAAGATATTAAATTTATTTTTATATCGCCTGTACTGAAATGTCTTGGGTTTCGCAGCCACGTGAACGCATTTTGTACTAATATCTATGAAAGAGATCTAAATTCAAATGACACCCATCACGCCTTTTCATAAAATGCCAACGCGGTTTTTGTTCCAAATCCTGGCACTGGTAATAGAATAGTTTTTTTTGCATACAAAAATACGGCACTTGACGTTGTTTTTATTGAAAACCAATGAGAATATTTCCACCCATGTTTGTGAAAATTATATACCATAGAAACCTCATGCACATAATAGTTTGGGATAGCCCAGACCTGTCAAGTAGAATAGTTTCTACCTTACAATCATGTCAATTCCTCACACAGCGAGAGGGTCCATCGTAGACCCATTTATAGGTTACCGCTTAATTCAATCCAGACAGCTTCCTGCCAGATAGATATATATATGCCTCGGTGTTGTCTTCTCTCCTTAGGGTGGAGCTGGCACTGGCTACTTGCGGATAGATTGTGCCGTTGGCTTACTCCTTTCCCATATCAGGTCTACCTATCATTGAAGAATAGACTATCTGATTTTCTGCCAGACAGCTTATAAGAGGTGAAAGATTGACTATGTGAGTCAATGGCATCTTGGCTACATCGTCTCGCCCAAGTCTAATACCACCACCTTACCGTCACAATAGCGTCAGTATCTGTCACTGTCGTGTTCGGTTATGAAGGATAAAGTAGCTAGTAAACTTATGTCCGTGGCACTAAGACTCCGCCACCAGAATAGCAACGCACCATTAACATTTTTGGTGTCTATAGGTAATAGTTTTCTGTTTCAATCAGGAAAACCATGTGCTTATTTGCTATCTTATAAAATACAAAAAAAAAAAACTTACCGCCCGCGCCGGCAAGTATCGTAAAGAAAAAATTAAGTATTTGCGTGTCCATGCGTCTAGGGTCATGGGTTGTCCGTACAAGGAGGACGAGCTTTCTGGACGCCAGTGAAAATCTTCACTTCGTTCAACATCTACACATAAGTGCTGTAATAGACAGAGAGCTTTTGAGACTCAATGTGATGATCGTAACTAATTAGGATACCCGCCTCTCTGAAGAAGGTAGTATCCAAGAAACTAATTTTGCTTTCATTTTCCTACCGTGTTTTCACGTACAGCAGTACGTACGTCACGTACAGTTGATCAAATAGACTAAACGTTATATATATATCGCAGTGAAATTGTCAATAGTCGTTAGATTATAATCCACCTAGGGAGTTTATAATTTTGTTAGGTTAGCAGTTAAATTGTAATAACATCACTTAGTTAAATTGTAATCTAACGGTATTGACAATTTCACTGCGACATATATACCGGGATAGGACCATTCGCGATCAGAAACGAACCCTTACACTCTATAGAGTACCCTTTGGGTGTGTTTGATCGCCATCGTGACCGGCTTTTAATTTTGCACTAACTGGGACTTAGCTATCATATAAATACACTTTTGTGTCAAATATCTAAGCAAATCATCCGGCAGATTGTTCGTTGTTGAGATTCAAAGACAGCGTAAAACCCGACATGATCACTTTTGATATTGGTTTCTATCACTGGGATGACACAGAATTTTAGTTGCTAGAGAAATTCTACCGCTGAAGGCTTAAAATTTCACGATGATGCTTGATTGAAGATACTAGCCCATAAAGCTTAGGTTTAATTGAGACATCAGTATAATACCATCCACAAACCCCAAAAATAATAAATAATACCAACTTATGGTCGCTGCTGCGGATCCCGAATTGAGTTGTATAGTCACCAGTGTAGGTGTGGTGGCATAAACAACTTTTACCTTGAAGTAGCGTTGTTCGAATCACCAGACAACATGAAAGAGACTTTTGAGAATGATTGTATAAAGTTTCCAAAGAATGCCTTTGATAAAGGAGCAGTGTTTTTATTATTTTTCATATAAATACTATCACGAGCTCAAAAACAATAATATACTTAGTAAATATATTCCAAAAGAAAACTTTATTGTTGTCGCAAATAAGAGGATAGTAGATCCTATATTACGCTGATCAGCATTATTATTTGCAATTATGATAGAAACGCGAGATAAAATCGAAGCATATTGGCACCACATCATAAAGCTAAATGCAACATGCCACTGCACTGGCCGCTATTTCAAGAGCAGCGGCCGCCACCGGCAATGCAATTGTGATCTTTGTTGAGGGAGATTGCCCCACTTTATGGAATTCATCTAAATGTTTACTGTCGGAATAATTTGTATTTAACTCTCTAATACTTAAATATTTGACGCAATTTAAACGATAATTGCAAATTGGAAACGTGTCTTTGTTTGAATCATTATCATCGTAACTATAAGTGCTGAAAGTCGGATTCAACAAGTTTGATTAAGTTCTGTCACTCGATTTAATTTTTGCCTTAAAATAATATTATTTAAACAAAAATACCTTTCACTTAGTATCAGATATAAGCGAAACAAAGCATATATTTTGCTGCAAGTTAGATTCCGTACACTTAATTTTTTGAATTAAGCCGTTTAGAAATTGTATGGTTGCAAACAATTCTGATCAATATTTAGGTTTACTTCACTAAGTTAAGGGAATAACCGCAGTAAGAAAACAACGTCCGTTTTGTAGCACCTTTAATCGCAGAAAAAGAGACCGTTACAAGTTGAATGGCATGTCGCTCCGGAGTCTACCCTCTACACGTAAATATAAATGAACACTTATCTGTGGTATAAATCACAGATTCTAACCGCTTTACGATGAATGCGATCAAGAGGAAGAAGCTAATAATGAGGTGCTGATGGATTTCCCATTTCTAATAGATTTTTAACTCTGTAATATTTAATTAAAACTAATAAAAAACTAATCTCGTACTTTTAATAATTTTATAAACTAGTATTTTCTTTAATTGTCAGCATAAATAATAAAATGGACATTATTGTCCCGTGCGCATGTGCAGTTTTTCATATATTTATCTCTTTCTATCTCACTGTATATACTTTTTCTTTCACTTTGAAATGAAATGATTTTTTTTTACGATCAAATAAGCATTATGAGTAGTGCACTTTTGGATATTCCAAACTGTACTAATAATTGCAATTATATAAAACTGTAGTTTTATAACAAAAAGAGTAATCGTACAAGAAATGTATAGTAAGTTAGTAACAATGTATATAATTGTAATAAAAGTTCAAGTTAACTGTCCGTTCGGTTGGAGCCATTTCACAGAGCGTCATGTCACTGGCGCCCCTTTCAGAGTAGCGGCCGCCCCCGACAAAGCCATTGTGATCTTTGTAGGTGGAGATTGCGCCGGGATATTGAACTCGCTTGTGAATTTAGTATTGGAATAGTTCGGATGAAACCTTCTAGTTAAGAAATTCGGGGAATACTTCAGAGTATGGGATCGAAGTGCTACCACTCGATTACATCCATTCGGAATAAAATTTGAATAGATGTCAATCGTAATAACTACATTTATTACCTTTTTTAAAATTCAAAGATTAAAAAAAGTATCATCACACTGTTCATCATCATCATCATTATATTGCGGGGCAGGCGGAATGAACTGAACATCAATATATTTTTCAGTTCACCATGATTTATTGGTTCGTTGGCGCGATTTGGGTGGTGATCCCCATCGCCGCATTTTATCGACCTAATACGCTTATTGTTTATTTCTAGCAATAACTGGGACAAGCTGCTTAACTTGTTCATCTGAGCCGTGGAAGGAGGAGAGCCAGGAGGGATCCCTAGGGAGGGTTAAGATCGAAGGCTCATTGTGGATAATAGTCACGATTGTATCCATACTTCCATACTAATATACGAATATATTAATACTAATATACTAATTATACTAATATACTAATTATACTAATACACTAATTATACTAATATACCAATTATACTAATATACTAATTACTAATTCTAATATACTAATAATATTATAAATGCGAAAGTCTGTCTGTCTGTCTTTACGATTTCACGTTTAGCTGAAAACGCTGGACCGATTTCATGAAATTTGGCATGGATATAGTTGAAGATCTGGGGTCAAACATAAGCTTTTTTTTTTTTTAATTTTAAAGCAAATATCCTGGTCCCTGGTGGGCTAAAATAGGGGATGAAATTTTTATTAAAAGCTATTTGGACGACTTATCAATATACTCGCGGGCGAAGCTGCGCGGGTCAGCTAGTAGTTCAATATTTGTTCAACGATTATTAAAGTAGTTTGATTACACCATAATGAAATTTAATATGATATTAGTTGAAGCAAATATTTTTTAACTTCCCGCAGTGTGAGTGTGTGTGTTCCCGCACACACACATACACAATGTGTGTGTGTGTGTGTGTATATCTAAACATTGGATTCGATTGAATTGTACTCGATTTAGACTTTTGTAAAATTTGTACCAATTTGATTTCCGGAGATTTTGAGAAATTTTGAAAAAACCTCAAAAAAATCTTGGCAAAACAGCGTTAATATAACTTACAAATTAATGTACCGATTAAGTACAAAAACGAATCAGCTCTATTCCTTAAAAACTGCCTTCAATGCATAAATTGCATCAACATCTATTTATCCGTTCAGGAATTATCGTTGACGAAAAATTTTCGAAAAATAGTTTTTCGAACTAACTTCGAAATTTTTCAACTGATCATTTTTTGATCTTAAACGATATTTTAGTACTTAAAAACTACATCGAATATCTTACAAAAATTAAAATAGAATTAAATTTTCAAAAGTTACAGCTTCACAAATATTAAAATTACGATATTTACAGGAAACTTACTTCATATTTTTAAAATAAGTTTCATACTGATTTATGTAAAAACCTAGTCAGCTTAATTTCTACTTAAAAATTGCGTCAAATGTCGCAAGTCAGATAAAATCAGTTGATTGGTTCAGGATTTATCAATGACGCAAATTTTTGATAAACATTTTTTTGACATTTCTTCGACATTTTATAGCTGTAGCTATATAGCGATCAATAGATACGAGTAAAACAACCTAGAGCTCAAAAATTGCTTCGAAAACTTTTCTAGAAATCAATACCAATCATCATTTTGAATTTATGCATCTTATCGAACATTAAAATGCTCTCATTTTTACAAACTACAGATTTTTGTACTCATTGAGTTAAAAAAATCATGCTTAGGTATAGTTTTTGCTTTACTTAGCTTAAAATACTTCAATTTAGCGGAAAGCTTCAGCAACGGTCTGCAAGGTCAACTGGTTTACAGACTTTTTTTATCAAAGACATAGTTCTGCCTCAATATTCCAAGCTGTTATCCTTGGATGTAGAAAACTTATTCCAAATGAAATGATAAAACAAATGTTCCTTCAGACGAATGTCTAAATATAATATCAAACATGCTTGAAAAACAACGTCTAATTCCAGAGGAAATAAATGAGGTAGTAGAAATGACAAAATGATAAAATGAGGCAAAATGATTTTAAGTTCAATGAAGAAATATACGTTCAGAAAGAGGGTTTAACCATGAGTTCTCCCTTAAGTTCGTTGATGGCAGAATTGTTTATGGACAACTTTGAAAAATTAAATTCGTTAGTATATATAATACCGGAAATAATATAAGATATGTTGATGACTATATCATCAACATATATTATTTCCGGTATGTTGATGATATGATTATGTGTTGGACTGGTACGGAAAGACAGCTAAACATTTTTTCATAAATTTAAATAAAAAGCAGCCAAAAATAAAATTCAAATTAGAATGAGAAAAGGAAAATTCACTTAATTTTTTAGACTTGACCATCATAAGATTTTACCTTTCATGACAATTTTAGGATTAGGAATTTTTTCTAAGATGTTACCATAAGGTTCATAATAAATATCTAGTGTTTACAGCCTTAAACCTTTTACCAGTTTTATCTACTGCCTTGTAAAACATAACTTTAATTTCACCTTCTTCATCAACTTTATTTTTAGCAAAACGTACGTAAGTATAATGTTTATCTTTAACAGAAGACACTTTTAATAAAACATAGACACCTTCAGATATGAAGGATGAACGTTTTCCTTATCAATTAACTGCATTTCTTTTACATTAGAAACTGATGGTTGACTAAAGCTTGCTAAATAATCGTCGTCAGAGCTGAAAGATGATGAATAAATCATATAGTAAAATGTTCTTCTAGGATCAGCTACAATATTATAAATTTCATCTAGGACCATTTCTCCACCTAATATATCGAAAATAATGTTTTCTTCAAGTGTGAAAAAGGTGGGAACAAGAACTGACTGATATGTTTTTGGATGCATGCAAGGGCAAAACCTCTTTGGCAAAAGGGACTGACGTCTCTGTATTGAAGTTTACCAGAAATGTCACTAAAAACTTGGTGTACTTGCATCGTACCTTCAAGACGCATTAGGTTCTTAGATAGCGCTTTTTCAACGTTTTTAATGTCACTATCGGTCACTATTTAAGTACAAGTAGACCTTGCTCAACTCCTTCAAGGTGTGAAAAAGTCTTCTGTATCAGAAATACCCGAACCAGCAGCTACTTTTTTATCTGCAGTTCATTTAAGAAAGCTAATAACATCATCAGAAGCCCCTTTCCCATGACCAGCTTCAAAACAATTCCATGTAACACGAATAAAATTATATTCACTGAATATTCAGGTTTGCTTTTGTTGGTATTGATTAGCTGGTCCATCAGAGAAAAAGTTCATTGTAGTTATGTGACGCCATTATACCCGACACATATTTCTGAGAAAAGGATAAACAATATATGAATATTTCGGTTTTAAAAACCTATTACTAACATAAATCATTCATAAAAAAGACAACTGCGTTACTTTTCCTAGTAACGTAGTGTGGCAGTTACGCAGTTGTAAATATTTGACACTTTTGTAAATTATCACTAAATAAAATAACAAAATGCAAACATTTTAACACCAACAGAACCTATTCATGGCAACCTGCACACAACAATAATAAAATATTATATAGTAAGTAAATATTGTCAGTACATACCTTTTGACAGCGGTAACTCAGTGGCCACGCAATAAATACACGCACCACTCTCTACAATTGTGACGTAGGTGATTCGGCTAACAGGGGGAGTAGCGCACATTTGCTATGATTCTTTGTAAGAATTAAAACAAGTCGAACTGAATGAAGTACAAAAAGATGTAATTCACTTACTTTAAGGTTTATTTTCATATAGCAACACAAGGTAGTTACGGTTTTATTATTTGTTGGGGACACAAACAAAATCAGTCTTTATTGCATTAAATGATTAACATAAAAAATGACTATTCGCATTATAATAAGGTTTACAATTTACATTTTAATATTCCGGACCAAAATTTAAAAAAAAATCAAAAAATAAGAATATTCAAGAAATAAATAAGAAAATAAAAAATCCGAGATCAATTATCTTTAGATTCGTGAAAAATGAAAACATGACAGTTTTTTAATTTTGATTTTGATTATTTTTTACTTTGATATCCGGCACCAAAATTTTCAAAAAAATAAAAAATTAAGGATATCTAACGATCCGACTAACAAATTTAAAATCAAAAAAATATCATCTTTAGATTTTTCAAAGACGAAAAGGTGACTTTTTTTTTTTAATAATAATCATTTTACTCGCAGATATACGTCCCAGAATGACCTAAGCCAAAATTTAAAAAACTAACTGAAATCATCTTTTTTGGATCTAAAAATAAACTAAATTTGAAAATTTCATATTTATGAAACGATAGGAAACACGGTGAGAGTTTCCCAAAATTTAATTTTTAATGTAAAAAATTTTTTATTAGCAAAAAAAAAAATTGTTTATTATCATCTGTAGGTAAGTCAACGACAAACCATTTATAATTTGGTAAACTCGTAAAACTTAATTTCGCTTGTAGATATCCCTATCTGAAATTTTATTTTGTCTGCTGTCCGCTAACTTCAGGGTCATGTTATTACACGTTATTATTTCTAATTAACAATTTTTCAATAGGTTACGATATTGTTTTTGAGTTTGTCTTTAGTGAGTAGGTATAAATAAATATAATAAATATTCACGGGACAAATTACACTGACTGATCTCACCCCAAAGTAAGCAAATTATTTGCTTATGTTATGGGTGCTAGTCAACGATACTAATACATAGAATTACTAGAATATATTTAATAAACACCCATAAAATGCTTGTCCCCGCCGGAGATCGAACCCGAGCCCCGTCGATTGCGTAGTCAGAGTCGCTAACCACTCGACCAACAGGACGGTCAAAATAATATACTAAGTATTTTAGGTACTCCAACAACTACACTTTCTAGAAGTTTCATTTATTTTCAAATAAAACTGGTTGATTTATCTAATCTTAAAATTTTTACCCCTTATTGCGTTCCAGACTAATTTTGCAGTATAAAAACAAAATTGTGAATTTTGATATTAGGCTATCTTTGCATGATATTGTATAAAGTACAAATTGTATCAGTATAATTCATGTCGATCAGACGCATATTTTATATAGAGAGATGTTGGCAAGAACTGAATAATGGGACGTTTCATTTTCTTATAAAAAAATATTCCTGGCCCCCAAAGATGTCAAGATTACTTACGCTGTACACATATTTTACTAAATTTTTAAGGTAGTAAGATTTCAGTTATAACATTTACTACAAACGGATAGCTAACGGGATATATTCAGAAGTAAATACTAAGAAATGTGAACACTAACTACAATGACCCATACGTTCAAAGCTTTCGATACATTCCCGGTGTCACGCTTAACTGGTAAATCACCCGGCAACCTTTGAAACGCGTGATGTCTGTAACTTCTGAATTACAAAGCTGATGACCTTGACATTTTTAAGGGATAATAATTATAGTATCTTCTTTCGAACAAAAAAAATAAAAAAGGGTTTCATGCTATAGGTTAATGAATTAAAGCTAAATATGTGTTTTGATTTTCATCCCCTATCCCACGGGACTGATGCGGAATTCTGGGATAAAAATTATCTTATATGTTGCTCCAGGCTCTAAACTATCACAATGCCAAATTCCATAACTTTCTGTGCAGTAGTTTTGGCGTGATTGACGCACAAATTAAAAGACAGACAGACAGACAAAAATTCTAATAATTAGTGTTTTCGCTTCTGTTATTGATCTTTTAACCGACCCAATCAATATTTTGCAAAACTCTTTAATGTACAGAAATTACTTTTCTACTCTTTTATTATATGTATAGATATAGATATAGATTGGTCGCGCGATGTCAAATGCATCCCCCGATTTCACCGGTCACGCTGCTTTCAGCTGTGGCCACCTCGTTGCTACCTAGTACGTTCGTTATATAAGCTCATCACACGGCGCATTCTGCGCCCCAAGTTGCGCGGCAATTCGCATCGCCAGTCGCTGTGGTATACTTCATACAATTTCCTACATTTGCTCAACGCTCGATGCGCTGCAAATCGCTTCGCAGTGAATGCCGCAGGTTGCTGTGGCCAGGCGGTAAGAGCGTAAACTCTTCGATTCAATTAAGGTTTTGATACGTGCATTGTGTGCAGCACAGACACGTTTTATTGTAAATATTAATGTAAATAGAAAGTAAGGCAGGATAGAATGTATGTTTCGTTTAGTTCGTAAGTTTTTTGTAATAAATAATGTTCGTTTTCGCCTTTTATTCGCCCTAGGACCTACATACAGCTTTGTTGTATAGAAATAATAAGGCTTTATGTAGCTATGATCTTTGCCTATTAGGCATATTACGAATAAAGCGAGTTCCACGCAGTCGACGACATTACGAGTCGACTCTTGCGAGATAGTATTTATATGCGGGAACTCGCAATTACGAAAATCCGAAAAGTGCAAAGTTTTTTATGATAATGAATGTTTTTCTATTGTAAATAGTATGTATAATGTAAGTATAAGCCTTAGGCATATGTATAGACACTTTTCGGTACTATAAAGATAGTTAACAGGATAGTACGACCTGAAAAGGCGTACAACTCTGTAATTGTAAGAGTTTCCGAGGTCCTGTGAGAACGTACAATGTATATAACGCTCTTGTTTATTATTGTATAAGTTTATTTGTGTTAGATCCTTGTATGTAAATGAGAAATAACACATTGTAATTCGTTTTCGGTAGGTCTTAGGGCATTACGTACTTTGTTTTGTATATATTTGTAAAAAGGTAGTACCGTTGCACTCGCTAGAGGGCCACACTAGTTAATTAGAGGTAGGAAAAGCTACCTAAGGTAAAATTATTAAGATTAGATTGCGAAAAGTAGGATTTAACAAATCCTAAACATTGTGGCGCCACACCCGGCGCCGGTTTCCTTTGAAGATTGCCGCCGCGCGTCTGGCCGCGCACTATAAATATCGGAGAGCGCGGCCATACAATCAGTTCCGTTCCGGTTCCGTTCCAGTTCAGTTTCGATAAAGTTACAATTTCGTTACGACTCAATAAGTTTCCCAGACAAGTTCCTGGGCTTTAGTATATATCTATAGGGTACCAGCTTTAGAGTAGGGCAGTGTTAGGGCAAGTAGTGGCTCTCCATACAATAGGTTAAATATTTGCAACGGTGCTAGCTTTATTGCTATTTCGTTACAATAAAGCACCTTTGCAAAGAAAAGTTGTGGTCTCGTTTATTTCTCCGACACATCCGGCTCAACAGAAAAGCACTGCGGCTGGTGGGGCATCGAAGAGAGAAGAACCAGATATACAGTCCGCTGGCTCCCCCGGCTGTAGTGCACATTTTCTGGTCGCATTCGAGCCGGATTACTGAGCCATGCCGATCGAGACGAGGAGTACGTCGAGTCGCCGAGAGGAAGAGGCCGCTAGTCGCGAGGAGGAAACGAGCGGTACCACCACGTCCGCTACGGAGACTAGCGTCACGACGGAAAACACCGAGGCGACCGAGACCACAACCAGCACCGTTGCAAATAGCGAAAAGCCGGTACCATCCGCAGTCGAGTCGCCGCGTATCGTTTACCTACGCGCCAAGTTAGAAGAAGCGCGCTTACGAGCAGAAGAGGCGCGCTTGCGGACGGAACTCGCGCGCGCTGTTTATGAAGAAGGGCAAGCAACTGCCATTACGAGGGTCGAAGATTGGATGGACTCCGCTCGGCCAACCCATACGGATCGCCAGCCGGCACCAGAGCCGCTGGCAATCACCAGTACGGTGGCACTTATGCCACACCCACTACGAGAGGCGGCACCTAGGCCGCAATACGAAGAGGCGGCGCACGTGCCGCACCAAGAAGATTCGGCGGGCCATGAGTCGCCCGCACCACGAGAGGTGGCCCAGGCGCCACAAGCTACGTCGCCCGCGCAATCGGCGGGCATTTCAGCGCGCGCTGTACGTCCGGCGGAAGATGATGTGTCCGTCGTAGAGAAGGCGAAGATTTCGACGCCTATTGAAAATACGGCACCAAAACAAGAGTCTGGTGCATTGAAGGCCGCAGATATCACCGCGCTCGCGTCCGCCCTGGCAGAAGCATCACGAGGGGCGCCGCGCTATAGTATGGAGTTACCAAGTTTCGATGGCGCTGGTGAAGAATGGTTGCAGTTTAAAGCGGCGTATCGAGATACAGAGAAATATTTTAGCAAGGCGGAAAATCGGGCAAGAATTCGAAGATGCTTACGTGGAAACGCCAAAGAAGCCGTCGCTTGCATGTTTTACGGGGAAACCGACCCAAGTGAGATCGTCGACCATTTGGAAATACAGTTTGGTCGGCCCGACGCACTAGTGAACGCCGAACTAGAAAAAATCAAGTCATTGCCGCGAGTGAAAGAAAGTGCGCGGGAAACGTGTGTGTTCGCCAGTAAAGTGAATAATATCGTCGCTACGATTCGAGCTCTCAACAGAGAGAGCTATCTACACGATACGGTGGCAGTGAATAGTTTATTAGCGAAGTTTAATTATACGTTGCAGCACAGTTGGTTCCAGTACGCAAGACGGGAAAATAGAAAACCCGATCTACAAATGATTAGTGATTTTTTAATGAAAGAAGCCGAGATGTGTGCTGCGTTGGTGCCACATGAACCTACGAAAGAAAATCAGCAAGTTTTTAAGAAAACACAGCGAACACACACACAGAAATATGAACCGCAAGTGAAGAGAGACAAATGTGCGATATGTCAAGATGCACATACTAGCTCTATGTGTGAACAGTTTACGAAAGCTAGTGTTGACGATAGGTGGGCTATGGCAAAACGTAATAATTTATGTTTCAGGTGTCTACAAAAAAGAAAGCCAAAACACGAGTGCAAGTTTCGGCAGTGCGGCATCGACGGGTGCAAGAGCTCGCACCATCGGCGGCTACACAATAGCCGCAACAATTATACGAAGAGGACACCTGAAAATCAAGTAGAAGACAGCGACGCCGTGGTGACGTCAACGCAGTCAAGCGCGCCACGCGCCTACCTTAAAGTTGTACCGATTGTCCTGACAGGTTCCAGGGGCAGCGTGAACACATACGCACTATTGGATGAAGGGTCCACAGTCACGCTGGTAGAAGAGAAGGTGGCTGCACGGATAGGAGCTCGCGGGCCGGTAGAGCCGTTCCGCATCGAGACAGTTGGCGGCACGCGACTCAACGCAGAGAGGTCGCGTCGCATCGCAGTCACCATCAAGGGCCTTCATCACCGTCAGCGACATCGAATAATAGGAAGAACTATAGGTAACCTTAACCTATCGCCACAGTCTGTTAGTAGATCCATCGTCAACAACTGCAGACATCTAGAAGATATAGAAGAAGATGTCATCATGGAGCGCGCCGTGCCAACCGTGCTCATCGGCCAGGACAACTGGCACCTGATCGTGACGAGGGCTGTGAAGAGCGGAAGACGTGGACAACCAGTAGCATCGCTCACGCACCTTGGCTGGGTGCTACATGGTGTGGACTACCGCCACAAGCAGCGAGTCCACCTAGTGCAGAGAGCTGCCTATGCCGAACAGGATGAAGATATAGAAAAGGTAATAAGAAATTATTTCGATTTGGACAGTGTCGGCATCACTCCGCGCCAGCCCATCAACCAGAACGAGCAGCGAGCCCTGCAGATTTTAGAAAGTACGTGTAAGCGCTTACCTGACGGGCGCTACGAGGCAGGTCTATTATGGAAAGAGGATAGCCGCGAGTTTCCTGATAGCCGCGGCCTGGCTATTAAAAGATTGTATAGTACAGAGAGACGTCTGGACAAGGACCCCGCGCTCAAGGAGGCATATGAAAAACAGGTACAACATTTATTAGATAGTGGTTACGCCGAACCTGCCTACGAGTCACCTAGCCAAAGCAGCTGGTACCTGCCTCACTTTGCAGTAGTGAATCCTGCAAAACCTAAGCCGCGAATAGTGTACGACGCAGCTGCGCGGGTCAATGGAGTAAGTCTCAACGACATGTTATTAGCTGGTCCAGACCTTCTGCAGAACCTACCCGGAGTGCTAATGAGATTTCGACAGCTGCCTATCGCCGTGACAGCAGACATAAAAGAAATGTTTCTGCAAATACGTATACGACAACAAGACCGGGATGCATTACGTTTCCTATGGCGAGGAAGCGATAGAAAAGATTCGCCACGTGAGTATAGAATGACCAGCGTCGTATTTGGAGCTGCGTCATCACCAAGCACCGCTATTTTCGTAAAAAATAAGAACGCACAAGAATACGCCAACCTCTATCCCGACGCCGCTACAGCCGTGGTAAGAAACCATTACATGGACGATTACCTGCGGAGCTTCGATAGTGAGGAAGATGCCATCAGAATAGCCTCGCAGGTTAGCCTCATTCATCAACAGGCGCATTTCCAGCTGCGCGGATGGAAAACGAACAACTCGGCCGTAGCTAAAACGCTACTAGTAGCGCCATCTCTGGGCGGCGATTGGGAACTAAGCACAGAAAGCGAGAAGGTTTTGGGATTAAAATGGAAACCTCATAACGATAAGCTGGGTTTCAATGTTAAAGCGGTGTACGATGAAGATAAAACACCTACGAAGAGACACGCGTTACGGGTAGCTATGTCTATTTTCGATCCTTTAGGTTTAATTACACCTGTAACTATTCACGCGAAACATTTACTTCAAGAAACGTGGCGAATCGGACTACCATGGGACGAGCCTTTACCTGCGGACTTAGAGAAGACATGGAGAAGCTGGCTTCAAGATGTGAGAAGAATGGAACATCTGGAAATACCTCGCGCACATTCTAACCTGGCGCGAGCGCGAGATCGGCAGCTGCACATCTTTACGGATGCCAGTGAGTCTGCCTATGCAGCGGCGGTCTACTGGCGCATAGTCAACGAGGACGGCGAAGTCAGCGTCAGCCTAGCAGCAGCCAAAGGAAGAGTCAGCCCGCTCAAGTTTACCTCCATACCAAGGTTAGAAATTCAAGCAGCTTTACTAGGTGCCCGCCTAGCTCAGCACGTCATGGAGGAGTACGAGTATCAGCCAAGCCGCAGGGTGTACTGGACAGATAGCCGCACAGTTCTATCGTGGCTACGCACAGGCTCGCGAGCATTCAAGCCGTTTGTTGCCCATCGAGTAGCTGAGATTGAAGATATTACGAAGGTCGCAGAGTGGCGATGGGTGCCGTCTCGCGACAATGTAGCTGATGATGCTACTCGCCATATCCCGGAAGAATTTGGAGACCAACATAGATGGTTCGTTGGTCCGGCCTTCCTTTATTTAGAAGAGGACAAGTGGCCGCAAGATGTCGCTACCAGTAGCGAATTAACAGGCGAAGAAAAACCGTCGGCAGCTGTAAATAGTGTAAATATTGTAAATAACATTAGAAAAATTATATGTATTACAGAAGCACTCCCGGATGTGACAAGATTTTCGTCGTGGCTTCGACTGGTGCGTGCAACAGCGCGCGTGCTGCAGTTCATCGAGCTCTGCAGACCAAATAAGCAACGTGTCGCCGGTGTGCGTAAGCGCACAGCTCCGAGTGCCTCAAATGATGAAAATTGGGGAAAAAAGTATACGAAAAGCTCGAAGAAAATAGAGAAAATTAAGAAGCCACGAAGTTTGGAAGAAAAACGACGTTACGTGCCGCTAGATGGCGCTGATATCACTAGCGCCAAGAAATTATTAATAAAGTCATCCCAACAAGAAAGCTTTCCTATCGAAATAGAAGCTATTACGGGCGGGAGCACGATAGCAAGAGACAGCCGGTTGAAGCAGTTATCATTGTTCATCGATGAAGAAGGCATTTTAAAAATAAAGTCACGAATAGCGGCGGCAGAAGAGATAAGTGAAGATTTACGAGAACCGGCCGTATTAGATGGCCGTCACCCATACACCCGCCTCTACATAGAACATGAACACCGGCGTCTTCACCATAGCGGGGTGGAAGCAACTACGAGCGAGATATTACAGAAATTTTGGGTTTTACGGCTTCGCCCCACCGTGCGTGGCATAATAAAGAGCTGCGCGCTTTGCAGAAGGAGAAGCGCTATCCCGCCACAGCCGCCTACAGGCGACCTGCCGAAGTCCCGGGTCGCGCACCATCAGCGAGCCTTCACCTACGTGGGCCTGGACTTTCTTGGGCCATACAGCGTGACCATCGGGCGGCGCCATGAGAAGAGATACGTGGCGCTTTTCACCTGCCTTACTTCAAGGGCGGTTCATCTGGAGATAGCCGCCAACCTGACTACGGACTCCGCAGTAATGGCACTGCGGCGCATGATGTCGCGCCGCGGGTGCCCCACCGAGGTTTGGAGCGACAACGGCACCAACCTGCGCGGCGCTGATGCAGAGCTGAGGCGCGCCGCACTAGACGCCACTAAAGAAGCAGCAGCCAACTACTCAATCAAATGGAAGTTCATCCCGCCGAGCGCGCCTTTCATGGGAGGCGCATGGGAGCGCATGGTGCGCTCTGTCAAGGCTGCACTGTTCGCCGTGCTGCAACAGCGGCATCCACCAGAAGAGGTACTGCACACACTGCTGGTAGAGGTCGAACACACGCTCAACAGCCGACCTCTCACACACGTGTCGGTTTCACCAGAAGACCCGGCACCACTGACGCCCCATCACTTCCTGCTGGGCGGACCATCACGCGTGCCTGTCCCGGGCGCGTTCTCCGAAGGCGATACCATCGGCCGCCGCCACTGGCGGCACTCACAACAGCTGGCCAACCACTTCTGGTCACGCTGGGTACGAGAAGCGCTTCCGCTACTCCAAAAGCGGCGGGAGCCTCATGGAAGAGGAGCAGAGCTGCGCGTCGGCGACATCGTCCTCATCGCTGACGGCGCGCTGCCAAGAAATACGTGGCCAACGGGGATCATCGAGGCAGTACACCCTGGAGCAGACGGCGTGGTACGAGTGGCTGACGTACGTACGGCTGCGGGAGTCATGCGAAGACCGGTCAAGAAGTTAGTCTGGCTGCACCATATTTAGTATAACACTGCGTGTTATAGGCGGGAGAATGTGCAGCACAGACACGTTTTATTGTAAATATTAATGTAAATAGAAAGTAAGGCAGGATAGAATGTATGTTTCGTTTAGTTCGTAAGTTTTTTGTAATAAATAATGTTCGTTTTCGCCTTTTATTCGCCCTAAGACCTACATACAGCTTTGTTGTATAGAAATAATAAGGCTTTATGTAGCTATGATCTTTGCCTATTAGGCATATTACGAATAAAGCGAGTTCCACGCAGTCGACGACATTACGAGTCGACTCTTGCGAGATAGTATTTATATGCGGGAACTCGCAATTACGAAAATCCGAAAAGTGCAAAGTTTTTTATGATAATGAATGTTTTTCTATTGTAAATAGTATGTATAATGTAAGTATAAGCCTTAGGCATATGTATAGACACTTTTCGGTACTATAAAGATAGTTAACAGGATAGTACGACCTGAAAAGGCGTACAACTCTGTAATTGTAAGAGTTTCCGAGGTCCTGTGAGAACGTACAATGTATATAACGCTCTTGTTTATTATTGTATAAGTTTATTTGTGTTAGATCCTTGTATGTAAATAAGAAATAACACATTGTAATTCGTTTTCGGTAGGTCTTAGGGCATTACGTACTTTGTTTTGTATATATTTGTAAAAAGGTAGTACCGTTGCACTCGCTAGAGGGCCACACTAGTTAATTAGAGGTAGGAAAAGCTACCTAAGGTAAAATTATTAAGATTAGATTGCGAAAAGTAGGATTTAACAAATCCTAAACATTGTGGCGCCACACCCGGCGCCGGTTTCCTTTGAAGATTGCCGCCGCGCGTCTGGCCGCGCACTATAAATATCGGAGAGCGCGGCCATACAATCAGTTCCGTTCCGGTTCCGTTCCAGTTCAGTTTCGATAAAGTTACAATTTCGTTACGACTCAATAAGTTTCCCAGACAAGTTCCTGGGCTTTAGTATATATCTATAGGGTACCAGCTTTAGAGTAGGGCAGTGTTAGGGCAAGTAGTGGCTCTCCATACAATAGGTTAAATATTTGCAACGGTGCTAGCTTTATTGCTATTTCGTTACAATAAAGCGCCTTTGCAACGAATCGTTGTGGTCTCGTTTATTTCTCCGACACATCCGGCTCAACAGAAAAGCACTACGGCTGGTGGGGCATCGAAGAGAGAAGAACCAGATTTGCAGTCCGCTGGCTCCCCCGGCTGTAGTGCACACATTGGGAGGGCTGGTCTACCTTCAAAAGGAGTCTGCACCAATACGAAGCTTCGATCTTTTTTAAGTGATTAAATCTTTCTTGCGTGTCCTGAATTAAAAACATGTGTAACCTGTGTATTTTCAAAGATATGGTCTCGAATGAATTTAGTAGGGAAGTGTTCCATAGATATAGTGTAGAGTAATTAATGTAGATATAGATATAGTGTAGAGTAAATAAATAAAAAAAAAACTTGCACATTTCTTAAAAACATATTGTGTGTACTTATATACTACTTATATACTTCTTTAACGTAACAAGATAAAAATATTTTTAAGAATTTTATCATTTCCGTTATCCTATGTTTGTAGAGAAAACGACACTAATAATAGAATAAAAAGGTATCTAACCCATTAAAATAAAGTTTTATTATAACGCATAATCTAGTTAAATAAATTTTTATATGTACATAAGTAAAAAAACTAAAATGTTGACCAGTTAATTTCATGGTGTCGGCTTTTTGTGAATGTTTGACTATTTGACTTTCTGCTAGGCGATTTGTGAAAGGCGAACATTTGGCAAAACGTTTCATTGCCATTTCGACTGCTAGATTATTACTAGTAGGTTTAGTTTTACGTATTTCTGTTGCAATAGCATCAATGCTTGTCACTGTCATGTTCCAGTTTATAAAATAATGCAGGCGGTGAGCTTATGCATGCAGTCATACAATCCCGCCGCATAGCTCGGACACGAACAATAATATCTCAGCTATCTGTTTTTTTCCTCTATTTCATCAAGAAATACATACTATATTTTTTTTCATATCCTGTGATATATAAAAATAGATTTAATTTTGAGACAAGGGTAATTGACAGCTTTCCAAATCGGGAAGTTGTTACATAAAGCAAACTCAAACAAATATCAAACCGCAACACAAAAATTAAAAGCACCAACGCTAAGAAAACAGGAAAAGATAAGGGCGTGGTAACACTCCTGTTAGATTAAAAAATCTTGCAAACCTTTGTAGACCTGTTTTAAAGGGGGCCCGGACAAACACTGAAGAAAAAAGTAATAAAGTTTGAGATTTAAACTAGGGACCTTGTGCTTTACAGTCGAACAGATTCCGTCAGATCAATGAGGCGGTCGTAACCCACTGTAATGTAACGAAATAAACTGTAAAATCTTTTATTTAAAGCATATTGTATGTATTATAAGCTAGCTATAAACAGCACTAACTATAAGTTCCCGATGCAACAGCACTTCCGCCGGTATTCGCTGTATCCGTCACGACACTCGCTCTAACCACTCCAATGAACTTTGTTATGTACAGTTATGTAGTAGTTCTTGTTTCCAAACAAAAAATATTTCTTTTTTTGTATATTATTTATATAATATGCTCAAAGAAGATTGCACCCATAAACCTCATTATATATTCGCGTAAACTGTAAAGTATCCTTGACACCATTATTTTTCAAGTGATATTTTTTATACAAAAGTCCGACAAGAAAATGGTGACCTAAATTCGAACCAAGTTATACAAATTAAAGTTTGACGATTATTTTTTTTTTGATTTGGCATCAAAGAAGTGTAGTTTTAAGTATATTATATTAATATGTATATTAGTCTATAAGGTATTTGTAATGTTGCCCGAAATAAATGTTGAAATAATAAATAAAATAAATAAATAAAAATACCTACAACCTTCAGCCTCACCTTACCAAAATATTTATTAAAAATAATATATTATATGGCAGATCAACGTTTGTCGTGTCAGTTAGTTTTATTATAAATTTCACAAGATTCATTTTATGAGTTAATTAAAATAACTCATGGACTTACTTTGTTCGTAGAATTTATATTTATGAAGTTGAAAACAGTTATCCTTATGACACAATAAAATACAAATAACTATAGTCCATACTATTATACTAGTCCATACTAATATTATAAAAGCGAAATTCCGCCCATCTATTACGCTTTCACGGCTCTGTCGCCAAACTGATTTTGATGAAATATGGCATTGAGATAGTTAAAGATTTGGAGTCAGACATAGGCTATATATTTTAAAAGTCGAACCTAGCCGACTGGGATAAAGGTTAAAAGTTTATATAACAAGTTCTATATTGACGACACAAAAATCTATTTGTGGCCGGAGCTACGCGTGTACTCTATAAGACTGACACATTCTTAATTAAATATTACACTAGCTGACTCGGCAAACGTGGTTCTGCCTTTTTAACTACTCTTATTTTTTTTATATTTTCTCACCTTTTATACCTTTCCTGGACTTCAACAATTGAAACCAAGTTCTAGAGTTTTAGAGGGACTAACGAACAGCAATTGATTACTGGTCCAGCGTTGGCGTTGACCACATGAGGTCCCGGGTTCGATTCCTGGGTCGGGCACATAAGAAAGTGTTTTTTCAATTTTCTGAGAAACACAAAAGTTGCCCGGGGTTGGAAAGTGCCCGGTTGGCGATAGGCTTGCCACCTATCACATTTGTGGGACCAAGTATCTTCGGCTAATCGTGGGTGCACTTGTTGTACCTCTGCCTACCCCTTCGGGGATATGGGCGTGAAGATACTTTACTTTATATATATATATATATATATATATATATATATATATATATATATATATATATATCTGTATTAAGTCATTTATGTCTTTAGCACATGACAGTACTCTCGAAGTGAAGTATGGAACATGCGCTGTGTAACAACATTAGATCGCGGTTTGTAGTTTCCAAGTCGTTTAATATTATCTTGGCCATGTGATTGTGTTAAGAAATATGCATATGTATATATTATAACAGGTTTTAGTTAATCACACGGGAACAATATATTATTGGTGGGGATAAAAACATATCACATATCCTACTTCAGGTTTATTTACTTGTGTGCCAAATTTCTTTTTAATTTAAATGTTACTTTTTCGTGATTGAGTATATATATATATATATATATATATATATATATATATATATATATATATATATATATATATATATTAGGGTGTCCGTTATTTCCCAAATTGGATTTTGGTCTGCGCACGCCCCTCAAATTTTTAGATTATGACCTAAAAAAAAATATACGACCCAAACCAGCCCTTAATATTCACATTAACCCGTGCCTGAATCATAATACATTTCCCATTTAAATAACATGAGATTTTTGCACTTTTTGCAGTTAATTTTTTTCCACCGAAACAAATGTAGCTAAAAATACTTTGACAGCTGTTTTTTGTAGGAAATTTAACGCTCTTCAAAAAAGATCTGAATGCTTTTTGCGATAAAATTTACGGTTTAAAAGTTATTCAACGATAAAGTTGTATTCATAGTTAAATTCATCATGTTCCTATTTTTTATTTACTATCGCTTTTTGTTTGCAATAAAATTATAAAGTAACTATAATAGGCCGTATATAAACGTGATTCTACATAAATTTAAGTGTTTAAATAATTTTCTTTTTTAAAATTTGTGAATTTAAAGCAATTAAACGAAAAAACTAAAAGCAATCACGTTTTAAATTTATTCGTTTTATAATCTAACGCCATCTGTGAGTAACGTGAGAGAACTTCATATCCTTTGAGTCTATAACCTCTCGGTGAAATATTTGTTTGATAAACTTTATTAGTGTTAACTCATTCAGCAAAAATACTGTTATAGTTACTTTATAATTTTATTGCAAACAAAAAGCGATAGTAAATAAAAAATAGGAACATGATGAATTTAACTATGAATACAACTTTATCGTTGAATAACTTTTAAACCGTAAATTTTATCGCAAAAAGCATTCAGATCTTTTTTGAAGAGCGTTAAATTTCCTACAAAAAACAGCTGTCAAAGTATTTTTAGCTACATTTGTTTCGGTGGAAAAAAATTAACTGCAAAAAGTGCAAAAATCCCATGTTATTTAAATGGGAAATGTATTATGATTCAGGCACGGGTTAATGTGAATATTAAGGGCTGGTTTGGGTCGTATATTTTTTTTTAGGTCATAACCTAAAAATTTGAGGGGCGTTCGCAGACCAAAATCCAATTTGGGAAATAACGGACACCCTAATATATATATATATATATATATATATATATATATATATATATATATATATATATATATATATATATATATATATATATATATATAGCCTATATGCTATTCCCGGTGATAGATCATGATGATCTATATGTAATCTATATGTAAGTAGTTTTTGCGTAATTGAGTGACAAATATTCATCCATCCATCCATCCAAACATCCAAACTTTCACATTTATAATATTAATATAGATTATTAAAATACGAATAATGATATAATTTTTAATGCAATGTTTCTTTAAACTTTTTTGCAGTGAAATCAATGTATAGAAACATAACTAGGGCTCAAAATTGACTTAATTTTTGATTGTGCCGCGTTAATACAATTGTGCCTCTAAAGGAATGGTATTATGCTCAACGAAATAAGTTAATTATTGTTGATTTTTTCCAGTTCGAAGTACAAGATGTTTGTGTGTTCTCTTTGCTACATTAAAAATGAATTGGCCTTTTAAATAGATTTCAACAAAATACACTAGCTAGGCAAGGTATTTAAAGCTCAAAGAAGCTAAAAGTATACTAAAACATAGATTTTTGAAACTCAAAGATTTCATAACTCTAGAATTTATTAAAAATATAACTATTTTCGTTTTTGAACAGATGTCGCCTCTGTGGTCTAGTAGTCTGGTGTCGATGTTGACCGCATTAGGTACTAGGTTTATTCTCGTGTCGAGCAATTCGAAAAATGTGTTTTTTCAATTTTCTGATAAAAAAAACATCGCCCGGGATTGGATAAGTGCTCGGTTGGCGATAGGCTTGCCACCTGTCACATTATGGGGCTAAATATCGTGGGCAAATCGTGGGTGTACTTGTACCTCAACCTACCTCTTCGGGGATACGGGTTTGAAGGAAATTTTCTTCTTTTTTTGAACCGTTGTGTATTTTCAAAACACAAGACTCAAATATTAAGTCAAAGGATCGATTTTGATCCTTTGACTTAATATTTGAGTTCTTAAATTTTGTTTGTTGTTAAATTTGATTAATTGAAAAATAACAAAATAATGACAAAAATATTATTTTTTTAAAATGTATGTCGTAAATAAATCCCGAACGAATCAAGCAAAGCAAACGATTCAAGTAAATTAAATTTATGTTATTTAACCAGTTTCTTAAAATCAGATTTAAAAAACGTGAAGTCTTGAAGTTACTTTAAAAATATGAAGAAGATTTATTAAGTTTTGGTCACGTAAGTCAGTTTCGATCTCAATTTTTTCGCCGTGTTGGTCCCGGCCTCCTTTAAAGAATAGGCCAACTGCCGTTCTGCCAGGCAGGTCGTAAAAGGCGACCGATTGGCTATCGAGTCAGTACCATCGTGGCTACTAGGTGGTAGAGTTCTGCATTGTCTCGTCCGGGGCTGGTACCACCGCCTTACCTATTCCTGCCGCAATAGCGTCAGTGCTTGTCGCTGTCGTGTTCGGGTTTGGAGAGTAAGGTAGCCGGTAAACTTATGCATGTGGCATTAGACCTCGCCACAAGATAGCAACGCACCATTAATATCCTTGGTGTCTATAGGCGATGGTTGACTCTTTCCTTTAGGAGACCCAACTGCTTAATTGGTATCTTATGATGTAAAAAAAAATGTTTGGACTTGCGTAACCGTCGAAATGATAATAT
This sequence comes from Apodemia mormo, assembly GCA_036924255.1. Lineage (NCBI taxonomy): Eukaryota > Metazoa > Arthropoda > Insecta > Lepidoptera > Riodinidae > Apodemia > Apodemia mormo. Next base: position 1,122,380 of record JAUPFN010000009.1, on the reverse strand, counting down.
TATATTGCTTTTTTAAATACGCATGACCCTTTCTCTCTATCATATTTACGTGACCGGTTTCATTACTTTTATACCCAGGGTCGTATTCAGCGCTCTATATACACTAATGCCCTTTTGGTTCCAGTCCACAACACAGAAAGTTATTTGGAATCTTTTACGCTTACAGCAATACGTCTCTGGAATTATCTCCCAAATTATATTCAAGAGGTTCCATTGATAAATATATTTCAATCTAGAATATATAATTACAACTTTAAGGTTAACTGGTACAAAATATCTTCAGACCTTCACCTTTTGTACATTTTGTGTAACAAATATTTTGTTGTAAATGGCAAATTTTTTTAAATAAAATTCGTTGTAAATGGCAAATTTTTTATGATTAAAAGCTTTATGTCACAAAACAATTCGGTTTTTAGCAGTTTTAAGTACATGGGTGATTCTTCAAAAATGTGTTCTCCGTTTAATTTCCATGGTATTTTTGAAATCGCTTAATTAAAGTAAATTACACAAACATTTTAAAAGATTATGCAAATTTAAAGATCATACGAAAATTCGACATGTAGTGGATCTATACTTTTCCTAAAAAAAATATTAAACATTTGCGGGCCATGGAAATTACATTAGAGACCACGAAAATGACCCAATAGGTAAAATTTTGCTAAATACCGTATCTGATATGAAAATAAGATTAGATAAAAGTGATTTTGTGCACTATGAACGGTTGTAATATATATTAAAACGATATTAGGCAATTTTTTTAAGCAACTCTTTTTTTCTGAATTTCTCCTCTCTGCTAAACTTAGATACAGCAAAACAAATTAGCGATAAAGTGCGTGTACTACACATTTCCTTTAACCTTTTGCTTTTCTAAGCCACGCAATTGAAAATGTGTGAAAAACTTAGTGTTCGTATTTTCATAAAAATCATTATAATTGTAGCGACTATGTAATCATATCGGTACATAAGTAAGTAGTCGAGTAACGAAGAATTGCAAGATTAGCGAAAAATGTGAATATATGCTCAACCGAGCAGCCTAGCTTAGGCGTACTACTACACTTTACGTTGAATATTTTCCTTAACATCAAAACTTAATGGTGGACACACTTTCGGCACTTTGAGCATGATAATAAAGATTTTCGAGGAGACCTCGAAAAAATTTGTATAACACCTTTGTCTCACCTGGGGATCGAACATAGGACTATAAGGCAGTCTAAATGATAAGCTGTAGATTAACAGATTTAAAAAAAAAAAAAACTGATAAACAATATTTATCACCTAATCTGGTAGTTGCGTTAATTACAGTATAAACATTGAATATTTCATTTTAATTTTTGCAAACAAAATGAAATAGAGTAATTTCCATGAGTTTTATGTAACTAACTTCCATGATGATTTTATACATGGAATTTACATGGAAATCACAAAAAAAGCATATATTTTGAAATTTCTCGCCATTGGAAAGATCTAGGCTACTAGTTTGTTATTGGCTATATACATTTAAGCGTTAGGTATAAGACCGCAATACCCGTTTAAAAAAAAGTACGATTATATTCAAAAAATGTGACATGGAAATTCTTAAAAATTGAGAACCAAAAATTGAAAAATTGAAGAACTTACTCTTGCACCGAATTGAAGGGATTTAGGGCTACGAATACTTGACCTATAGCTTGAGCTGCAGCATAAAAGCAGAATCAGAAAAACCAATCCCGATACCTCTAGACTTCGCCAGTTCAGAGTAGTACCCGTCGCAATAAGCGAAGCTAAAATTTTGCCAAGTGTGTGACATACTTACTTACACTCATAAAATAAAAACTTTCAGTGCAATTGGATTAGAAATTAAGTTAAGATATAAATTGATTTATATTTTTAAATTTTGTGTATAAATCTGATTAAAAGCGTTTGTGAATTAAAAAATATCTGCGATTAACCTGAAGACGGCGCACGTGTTACGCGTGTAAAACGTGCAAAATTAACCGGATTTGAGGTGATGAGGTTAAATAACTTCTATATAAATGGTTATAACATAATAGAATCTATATAACACGATGCATATAGAATGTATAAACAATGTTATATAGATTTATGCAAACATTATTTGTTTATATAGGAGATAAGAGCCTGTTACGCTCAAAAATTGTACTCCAAAGAATGACCCACATATTAAAAAAAATGTAAAGTATTGAAAATCGACTAGTTTAAAAATTAAGACGTATCTTTCATTGCTACCTTTCATATAGCACCCTCCCTAACTACTTTTTCAGTCCGTCAAATTGTTGTTCTTATTTTAAATTTCACGCACCACTGATTTGAATATAACAATGCGATGTTTACCCAATCAGGGACGAGCATTGATCATACCGCCGATTATTATTACTTGATGGTAATAAAAAAATTGTGTTTCAGCTCCGACGCACGACTGGAGTTTACTCCTTAAGTACGATTGTCAAAACAGACGCAAAAAAACGCATGATCAAGCTGCACTGCTCACACCAAATTAGAAAGTTGCGTACCAAAAACGTAACGAGGTTATTCGTTCAGTAGATTTTACTCCTCACATTTTTCTCATACCGGGCGCCTTATATCAAAAAACCGATTCTTAAGGAGTAAACTCCAAAAACAAACTAGCTGTTTATAGAAAACAAACGTCGTGGGGCCGTTTATGAAATACATTTTGTTTGAAGTTACGAGTCTAGAGGTATATTCTATGTCGATGTTTTGTATATACACATGATATTTTATTGCAAGTCCCAAAAACCCATAAATCAACATACGCCAAATGCACAATTTGATACCAGATTTACGTTTAAAATTTTAAATCAAATGTTTAATATACCACTGTTACGAAGTATAGCAAAGGTGTCGTGCAGGTATTTTTCCCGTGTAGCTTCCATCCGCCATATGTGCGGTTTGAGGCATCGTTCCCAAAACTTAAAAATAATTATTTATTTTTTTCACGTGCTGCCTTTGACTTCATGTCAAGCAATAATTCGTTACAGGTAAGCGAAAGATTAATGAATCACTACTATTTTGAATACTGTTAAATCGCTATTTAGCGATAATATTCAATAAATATATCGAAACTCCATTTAAGCATGTAATGTTTTGCGTGCTGATTTCTATGGCGTGAAATATTAATTAAATTTAGTTCCACGGCTCCCATTTAGCTTTAATGTAACTAGAATAATAACTAGAATATTGATCAATCAGTACTGTCTTCGTTCATCATTATTTGCTTGAAGAGAGAATATTTTAAAAAATACATTTTATTATATACCGTTGTTCGCACTAAATCTTAAAATTTTAGCCATTAACATTTATTTATTTATTCAAAAAACTCACAGGAATTTAATGCAATAATGTTGTAAATCTAGGTAACAAAATAATTCAATGAAGAGTTTCCATAATTAGACAGCAATATACTTACAACAGACACAATATGTACATATACAAATTTGACTTGAAAGTTATTTTTTTTTAAAATAAGTTCAAAAGAATACGCCTTATTTGAGTTTGTTTCGTGTAGAAGGGATCGATATCACTATTAACTTTATTAAGACTGTCAGTAGCTCTTATTATGAAAGTGTTTTTTCAATAATTTGTAGAAACAAACAATTCGAAGGAAAAACAGAGAAAAACATTCCTAACAAAACAAAATATTTCACTTATGCGTGCTATAATAGAAATTAAACCGACTTCAAATATCAACTATAAATCTCCTTTAATCTATATGTATAAAAATCAATTGCTGTTCGTTAGTCTCGCTAAAACTCGAGAATGGCTGAACCAATTTGGCTAATTTTAGTTTTAAATTAATTGTTGAAGTCCAGGGAAGGTTTAAAAGGTGAGAAAATATAGAAAAAAATAAGAGTGTTAAAAAGGCAGAACAACGTTGCTGGGTCAGCTAGCAATATATATGTATATTAATATATACTATAATATTACTGATAGTCTTGTATCATTACCTACAAATAAATTTCGCAAAATAATGTTTGATTTTGTATTAGATAAAATAGTATATTAGGTATTTTGTAGCCGATAAAATTAAATGTTAAGTAATAAAAATATACGTTTGTTAAATTCACCTAAAATTTTTTAATGTAATAAAATTTGAATAATAAAATTTTATACATGGTAAAATAAGTTTGTAAATTGTAAACATTTTGATTAAACAAATAATGAAATTGAGTAAATTGTAAAAATAACATGTTGTGTTAAATAGGTAATATTTGTACATTTGTAATAAGTACATAAAATAGAGAATATCAAACCCACTGAATTTCTTCTGCCGAATCTTCTGTGTATTACCACGTTCCGATCAGTAGGGCTACTCTTGAAAACCGATTTCAATTTTAAATGAATATTTAATGAATTTTGAAGTATTTCGTACTCTGCACAACTATATTCAATTATTGGATTCGGCGACAGCGCCACACGGATTTCGAAATTTTTCGGAACTACTCATTATCGCTTTTATTCGTTATTTTGTTTAAAACGGTAATTAAAACTTCCACTGGTAACACTAGCTTGACGTGTAACGATGACATCTATTTCCAATAATTAGATCATTACTATACTGAATCAATGTGGGCAATATTGGTTTCAAGAGTACCGTTTTTTTAACGATATTCGAAATTTATTGTTTTTGTCAATATTAGTTTAAGATTTATATTGTTTTCAAGAGTAGGCCTGCTGGTAATAATCTTAAAGAAATCTACTTACAAAAGTTTTAAATTTCATACAATATACTATGATATTTTTACATATTTGTACACCATAATCCGTCAAATTTTAATTATTATTTAAAAACCTCTAACACCCATATTCTTGCAATAAATAACTTTATCTCTCAAAAACTACTTAACCTAAGTTGGGATATATTTGACATAAATCAAAAATATCTTTTTACTTTAAAGAATAATTTGGATATTTTAAAAATAATTATTTGGATGTGGCTTTTAGTTTCGCATTTTTCTATACAAAAGCCGAAAAAAGGTACTATACCATATTTTTTTAGTATTAAACCAAGAATTAAACCGGAAAACAATTCAAATAATCTTTTGTGTAATAAAATAGTCAGGAAGGGTACAATACCATACTATTTTACTTTGAAAACCAAAAGTCTAGAAAGTATGAACAACAAAAACCAGATTTTTCGTCAATAATTACCAATTTAAGCTACTTCACCAAAACATAGCAGGTGCATTAAAAAGCGAGATTATTTGCAAGTAGCTATTAGTGAGCTTAGCGAAACACTAGGTAAAATTGATGTTATATGTCTTTCTGAAATTTTTTTAAGCAAGGTTCTGAAACAAACTTTAAACTTGACGGTTACACTATGGCATCTCATATTTTTCGTGACAATCAGCGTAGGGGTGGAACTTGTATTTTAGTGAGAAATGAACTTGATTTTAAAATGCTAGATTTACAAATACGCTTACCATTTCCCTTTGAATGTTGCGCTGTTAAAATTATTAATTATAAACTAATAGTAATATGTATTTATCGTACTTCCAGCTCAAATGTTGATATATTCCTAAATAAATTAGAATTATTATTAGAAAATATTATGAGATATTCAAAAAAGAAAATTATTTTATGTGGAGATTGGAATATAGACCTGATGCAGGATAACTGTACACATAAAAATTTAACAAGCATTCTTTCAAATAACAACATAAATCAACATATTTTAAAACCTACTAGGAAGCGTGCATGTCCGGATGTAATAGCAAGTAACATAAATATGTTCAGTCTAACACTCATGAAACTACTCAGAGTATACAAGCCAATATAGAGTCAGTCTTAGAATTTAAACAAAAAAGAGCTTTTTGGTTTGAAACAAAGCGGATATATGGGCAGGAAAATATTAAAAATTTTCGTGAATGTTTATCAAGTTTAAGTTTTAATGAAGTTTTTACAAAGTCAAACAGTGAAGAAGCATTTAATGAATTTCATGATATTTTACTGTTATTTTTTGAGTTATGTTTTCCTAAGATCCGTGTAAAAGTATTAAATAAACCTATAAAAAATAAATGGTTAACTAAAGGTCTTCTGAAATGTTGCAAAGTAAAACGCCAGTTGTATCTTAATTATCGTCATGCTCAATCTAATAAAAAAGAAAATAAATGGAAATATTTACATTATAGGAAAATTTTGTCTAAATGTATATTAGAATCACAAAAACAGTCTGCTTTGAAATATATTGAAAATTCCTCTAATAAATGTAAAGCTTCATGGAATCTGATAAAAAGTACATTTCAGAATAAAATAAATATTAGAGAAATAGGAAAAATCAAAGTAAACAATTTAAAGTACCCAAATACTCAAACAATCTGTAACCTATTTAATATTTTTTTATTAACCAGACAAAATAAAAGTCAAATCTACAAATACTTCAAAATCATATTTCTTACCAAATTGTAGTAAAACCATGTATTTGACACCAGTAGTTGAGTATGATGTGAAAAAAGTTATTCATTCATTGAGAAATACTTATGCTACTGGCTATGATAATAATAGCACAGAATTATTGAAAAATTTTGCTAGTGTAATATCAAAACCTCTTAGCTATATAATTAATTTGTCATTTTTGGAAGGTAAATATCCAGAACGATTAAAAAAGTGTATTGTCTAACCATTGTTTAAAAAAGGAGATATGTGCGATATGAACAATTATAGACCTATTACTTTAATTCCAGTCATTTCAAAAATCTTTGAAAAAAATATGTATGAAAAGCTCTATAATTATTTACTTGATTTTGACCTATTAAAAAATAATCAATATGGATTTAAGAAAGTTAGGTCTACTACATTAGCATGTTTTGATTTAGTAAAGAGCATAACTGAATGTCTGAATAAGAAAATGGATCCACTTTGTGTATTTTTGGATATGAGTAAGGCATTTGATTTTGTTTCATACAATATTTTATTATCAAAACTTGAAAAATATGGTATTAGAGGTAAGTCTTTAGATTGGATAAAGAGTTATTTAGAGAATAGGAAACAATGTGTTGAAATATCTAAAATATGCGGAAACCGTAAAAAAATATATACTTCAAACTACCTTGTTAACAACTGTGGTGCACCACAGGGCAGTGTTTTAGGACCCTTGCTATTTTTAATTTATATCAATGATCTTCCTGATAGTATACAACATGATTGCTTTTTATTTGCTGATGACATACCCTACTTATTAAATGTAAAAATAAAAAAGACATGGTAAATGAAACAACCGAAACCTTATTCCAAGTTTTAGACTGGTTAATTAATAATAACTTAAAAGTTAATGTAACTAAAACAAAATTAGTTGAATTTCAGAACTACCACAGTAATATTACTAAAAACACAAATATATTTTTAAATAAAGTAAATATAGATGATGTAGATTATACAAACTTTTTAGGAATAATTACTGACAAAAATTGTAATTGGAAAGTACACATTGAATCTCTATGTAATAAGATTGATAGATTTGTCTATGACTTGAGAAGACTAAGGGAAGTAGGAAACGCAAAAGCCTCCCTATTAGCATATCATGGAATTGTCTCTTCTAATTTACAATATGAATTTCCTATTTCAAGAAATTCTGTTGAATTGAACGAATTTTTAGAGTCCAAAAGAAATGTATTCGAGCAATATGTGGTGTTAATCAGTTACATTCCTGTAAACCACTTTTCAAGTTTCTTAAAAATTTTGTAAATGGTGAAAATTATGTAAATTATAAAAACAAAAATAATTACTCAAAATATGAAACTTCTAATTATAAAAATAACTTTGTAATATGAAATCATCCTTGTATATTTATAACAAGAACATAAAATAGAGAAAAAAAGACCAGCCCGCTGAGTTTCTTCCGCCGGATCTTCTCAGTGTGTGGCCGCGTTCCGATCCGGTAGTAATTCTGAAAAATCGATACAATTTATAGTTTTAAATGTAATATTATATAATGATATTTTTTTAAATATTTGCACACCATATATTGGTAGAATATGTCGGTAACTTAATTTATTTTTAACAACTTGTAACACCCATATTCTTGCAAATAAATATTTTCTTTCTTCTTTTTTCTTTCTTTTGGAATTTATACAAATATGCAAACATTCATACACTTACGTAGTTTAGTGTACGTGCTTGGACGCCCACATAGATCAGTATACTCTAGTATTATTCAATTTCAGCAATATTATTTACATATGTGTCCAACGGAGAACCTCCATTTTACCCTACCCCAGAACTCGGTCATTTATTAGCTGATGGAAAACCTTTTTTATTTTTTTGAGAGAATAAATATACTTCACGTCTGATTGTATATAAACTTGGTGTAGATCTGAAACAAGCTTCCAGATATGCAAGAAGTTGGAAGTCGGTTCTTGCGGTTTTAATGCGTTTTAATTAAAGCAATTACCTCGTCTTGTGTATTGTTGCTAATATATTATATTTTGTGCATAGGATTCGAGTTAATGAGTTAAAAGACAAAAAAAATAATAAACTAATCGCTGGTCGTTTCATATATCCAGACCGGCTAAAATAATACTGAACCACATTTCTACATTGATAGCGGTATTACTATACCAACAACGTGGTAAAAGTGGTAATTTATTGTAATATTTGTTAAAATTAATGAAATTATTACTTATAAAATATGTACATGAAATAAAAGAATTTATTATGCAGAAACGCCTTTGAACGACCCTTATTTCTAGTGCAGCAAGATAAATACAAATGTACCCGAAAACGGTCATAGATTTTAGAATATGCTCCCAACAGAATGTAAATACGAACAGTACATTACTAAGCAAAGATACACCACGTAGCTAAAGTTGGCGGGCAATCTACAAAAGGTACAAACGACTTTCACCCTCCTGGTTATTTAATTAGAACGATTCTTCCGTGACAGGCATCAGCGGAAAATGTAAATTGTGTTCTATATCGTTGAGCACAGAAGAAGTTTGCCACAGATAAATATTTTGGACGATCGCCAGAAGTATATTGCGTGAAAACCTCGTATGATATATACGCCTTTTTAGTTACTCATCAAAGATATATTCTGTTAGATTAGCCTTATAGCACGCGTTTTGACACTAAAACAAAACACGTGCATAGCATTCACTTAGTTTTCTTAACGCATAGAGAACAATTAATATAGGACCGTGGTCCCAGGTCGATTTGTATTTTTGATTAGTAACAAGCTGATATTATGTGAATAGCTTCATTTTGATAAGCTGCCCATATTTTCTCTCTACAAAAATTTCCGAATTTGGTAACTATATAACTTGGGCAGTATTATTTAAAATGAATACGTTTTCTTAAAACTAACCATTTATTATTTTATTTTCTTATTCTTGTTCTGGCTTCTATATTCATATGTATCTTCAGCTAAAGCTGCAGTCTTCTCAAATTGTGATTACTTTTAATCTAAATGAGCAAATAACTAATTGACTAACTGATCTACAAACGCACAACCCAAACCACAGGACGAATCAAGAAGGGAGATCGACTGATTGAAGAGACCTTATTCTTTTTTTCAAAGCCATAGGCAATAGCAAGTTTTTTAATAATTGCGTAAAATTTGACGTTAGCCATTCTTTCATTTTTACATACTCCCATGACTTTTACAGTTAAATATACTGTTCTTTTTTACATTAATATAAGAATTTATGGCTTGTAGAGTCTCATGTTAATCCCTGACAATTCCTACTTTTTCTCAGCGTAGTATTTATTTCGACAATTGAAACTATAACCCCGGCAAAATCTTATGTATCTTACTAGGTGGTAGAGTTCTGCATTGTCTCGCCAGGGTTTGGTACCACCACCTTACCTATTTCTATCGCAATAGCGTCAATACTTGTCACTGTCGTGTTCCGGTTTGTAGGGTAAAGTAGCCGATAAACTTATGCATGAGGCATTAGACCTCGCCACAAGATAGCAACGCACCATTTACAACTTTGGTGTCTATGGCGATATTGACTCTTTCCATTAGGAGACCCATCTGCTTGTTTGCTATCTTATGATATAAAAAAATTAATTTTATACTTTTCATATATATTAGAAGAATGCATAATGTCATAGCCGAAAATTCTCACCAACTTAGTAACATAAAAAAACATATCTGAAAATTTCCTACGAATTTAAATATTGAAATTTTTTATTCGGCTTACTTGTCTAATTTACGTTTTGCAAGTCGAGACTGATCTGCCAATAAATATCTTTGGGCGTAACATTGTCCGGATGTGTCTTATGCTCATCGATCCGCTGCACTCCGCTGACCCTATTTCGCGGCCTGAAGAAACTGCAAAATTGCGATTTTGCACTCGAACTCCTTCGGACATTCCTATCTTTTATTGTTCAAGATATATCCTATTTATGTTTTGTTGGCGCTGTTTGTTCTTTGCTTTGGTTTTTAGCCAAATGATAAGTTTCGGACAAAAATTGATTTTTCGCTATTGTTATTTCGCCAAAATTTATTTCTTTAAAAAACAGTGCGATTTTATTTGTTTGCTAGATTATTTAGCTCCAATCAGCTAAAAAATTCATAAATTAACCTGCCCTGATTAGATGTCATTCGCTATTACTACGAAACTCATTATTATCTAAGCGTATGTAGCTGTCAAGGAATATTTAACTCTCAAGCATATTAACTAAGGCTTTTTAGATGGTTGTACTTTAGTTCCTAATCTTTGCCAGGTTAAAAAGATCGACCTTCACAAAGATGACATCACCCCGATTACCATCATATATACCTGAATATATGTCTAGTGGATGTTTATTAGCTACAAATAATGGTGATCAAAGTATATATCCCGAATGCTGTACCGCAGAGAAACGTAGACTACGTAAATCTAGTGGGACCACACGAAAATATGTTTATGTAGAGATCGGTCGTAGAACAATATACTTTACATCATTTTCAACCTTGAAGACTAGAACTCATAGTAAAAACACACTTTTTCGAGATTTTATTAGATTTTTATACATATTTTTCCCCCGTGTTGATTCCGGGCTCCTTTGAAGAATAGGCCAACTGCCGTTCTGCCAGGCAGGTCGTAAAAGGCGACCGATTGGCTATACGAGTCACTAACATCGTGGGTATTAGGTGGTAGAATTCTGCATTGTCTAGCCCGGGTCTGGTACCACCGCCTTACCTATTTCTGCCGCAATAGCGTCAGTACTTGTCACTGTCGTGTTCCGGTTTGGAGGGTAAGGTAGCCGGTAAACTTGAGCATGTGGCATTAGATCTCGCCACTAGATAGCAACGCACCATTAATACCTTTGGTGACTATAGGCGATAGTTGACTCTTTCCATCAGGAGACCCATCTGCTTGTTTGCTATCACTTCTTACCTTACCTTACCTACTATCAAGAATTGATCGAAGTTTTCAACGATACTCCAATGAAATTTTTCATCAATATATATTTTTTTATTTTTGACAATATGGCGTATAGTGGTTTCCATCGTTCCATCCATATATATATATATATATATATATATATATATATATATATATATATATATATATATATATATATATATATATATATATATATATATATATATATATACGATAAACACTTTACCCCCTTCAGTCAGGTAACAAGAATTTTTAGGGATGTCTTGCTTTAAAGCATTTGATCATTCATGAAAAGGAATCTAGATCAACACAGGGTAATACTAAATTATGGATAATTAAATACGTTCACGCCCCCATTTCTGAATAGATAGACAGAATGCAGTGCACCTGCTATCAGCAGACATACAGTGAAAGAGCCATCTACAGGTGGGTATGACCCACATGAGGTGGGTAGACACTGACGGTGATACAAATCTACAAAGCGGTAAAATATCTAGTCTCTTGCAAGCTAAATTTTTCAGAAAATCATTTTTTTAAATATTTATATCATAAGATATCAAAGAAGCAGATGATTCTCCGGATAGAAAAAAAGCCATTGCCTATAGACACCAAATACGTTAATAGTTCGTTACAGTGCCACTTGAATCAGTTTACCGGCTAACATACTCTCCAAACTGGAATACGACAGTGACAAGTACTGACGCTATTGCGGCAGGAATAGGAAAGGCGGTGGTACGAGACGCGGGCTGGACAATTCAGAACTCTACCACCTAGTAACCACGATGGTAGTGACTCGTAAAGCCAATCGGTCGCCTTTAACGACCTGCCTGGCAGAACAGCAGTTGGCCTATTCTTCAAAGGAGCCCGGGACCAATTATATATAAATTCACTGAGAATGAATATAGTCAACATAATGGATTTATAAAACATAAAAAACGTTTTAGCGATACGGAATGCTCGCAGAAGAAAATATATTTTCTGCGGCTTATAGAAATATAATGTAACTGTAACGAGATACTTATTCCTCAGATAATGGCCTGTTCGGAATGCCTTATAATGATAGATTTTCTAACCATTCATTTCATTGGTTCTCTTATCAATAGGGGTTATACAGTTAATATATAATTCGCATTATTATATTATAGCGTAATGTTTTTTTAAAAATACTGAAGCATTGTAAGTAGAACAAAGTGATTCCTCCCGAACTGTAATAATTTCGTCACGATATATAAATATTCATCTCTCAAAGTGCTAGAAATAAAATTATTGTACAAATATTCCACATGCTGGAGTTCTGCATAGTTCGTAATAGGCGATCGATTCATTACTAACCGAAGGATTGGCTATACGAGTCTGTACCATCGTGGCTACTAAGTGATAGAGTTTTGCATTATTTCACCCGGGTCTGGTACCACCGCCTTACCTATTCCCGCCGCAATAGCGTCAAAGTCAATGTCGTGTTCTGATTTGCAGGGTAAAATAGCCGGTAAACTTATGCATGTAGCATTAGACCTGAGGGCCTACCATAAAATCTTATAATACTTGTCAAGTTCCAGGCAGTTCAACTATGAGTATTAACCTGTCAGGTTTTACGATCGTACCATGAACTAATTTTTGTTGAACTGCTATGCGTCGTCTTCTGGCCGGTTACATTATCTCTGGCAGGACATATCAAATTAACGTTGAGAAACACATAACTTGCCGATTTTTAAATTTTAGTATAAAGTTATTATTATTAATGCATTTTAATTAGAAATCTTGAATTTAAGAATACAAATTGGTAAAAGAGATCAAGTTTTAAGTTATTTAAAGCCTACGTAAAATATATGGAACATACAGTACCCGGCGATAAATATTGCACATCGAACTTTAGAAAGAGACAGTCGGATAATTTCGGCTGCGTAGAGCGTTATCTCAGTCCCACACTACCTATGTGACGTTTAGTCAGTCGTTGTTCAAGTACGATAGAGTGCGGTCGCGTCCCGATCAAAAATATATATTTAGAGTTGATAACACCCACAAATTTAAATAATTTAAAGTTGTAATATGGCATCTTTCGGAAAAAGAGGGAAACCTTTACGAGATCAGTCACGTGAAATTATCTACAATGTTTATAAATACTTTGTAACCGAAGCTGATAGACTTAAAAAAAAGTAGATGAAAATGTAAGTTGTTATTTTAAGAAGATTCAAGAGCGAGTTGCAAATGCCACTGGAATTTCAAGAAGAACTTTGAACAATATATTAAACGAAGTCAGTACTGAAACACATTCGACTGGAATTAAGTTCAGCACTCCAAAAAAAGGGAGACCAAAAAAGCAATTTCGTTTGGATATGGACGATTTTGATTACGATTTTGTTCGAAGAATGGTGTATGATTTTCACTTACGATTTAATGAACTGCCAACAATAAAATCATTAAAAGCTAAATTATCTGAAGCTATTAATTACAATGGGTCTGAAAAAACGTTGAGAAAAATACTTCATGACATGGGATTTCAGTTCACTAAAATGGAAGATAATCGAAAAATTCTAATGGAAAAGCACGACGTTAGTCTCAAACGAATGGAATACCTTGATAAAATACGCAAATTTCGCGAAACAGGAAAAAATATCGTCTACATGGATGAGTCATATATACATGCATCCCACACTAAAGGGAAATCTTGGAGTGACGATAAGAAAAAAGGAGTAAAAAAGCCAATTTCAAAAGGTCAACGTTTGATAATAGTTCATGCGGGAAATGAAAAAGCTTTGTACCCGGTGCTTTTTTAACGTATAAATCCACGGACACTACAGGTGACTATCACAATGAAATGAATAACGATAACTATGAGAAATGGCTGGTTAACCAATTAATCCCAAATATACCCAGTGATTCTGTTCTAGTTATCGACAACGCACCCTATCACAACAAATATATTGAGAGACCCCCCAACTCAAACACCATTAAACGGGAAATGATCAACTGGTTAAACAGACACGAAATTCCAGTTGATCCAAAATTAACAAAAACCCAGATTTACGCTATTATATGTCAGCACAAGGAGAGGTATACAGAGTTTTCTGTGGACAAAGTACTTGCCGAACATGGGCACACTGTGTTGCGATTGCCACCATATCATCCGGATTTTAATCCAATTGAAAATATATGGTCTCAACTGAAAGGCTATGTAGCCTCTAGAAATGTGGGTATGAACTTAACTACAGTAAAAACATTATTGACTGAAAAAGTAAACATGATCGGCGCTGAAGAGTGGAAAAAGGTTTGCGATCATGCAATCAAATGTGAGAATGAATATAGAAGCATTCAACACAGTTTAGACAATTACACTGATAGATTAGTGATAAATACGGCTGACAGTGGCAGTGATATTGACCTCTTTGAGAGCACAGATAGTGAAATGGAAGTAATTGAGAATTAGAATTATTATTATTTTTATTGCAATGTCTCATTTTAGCAATAGGTATAATGGTGTTTATTATGTACACTAAAGCTGTAATGTTCCAAAATAATTAAATACGTAAATATAATGTGAACATGTTTTTTTAATTTATTTTACCCCAACCTAAAGCCATCACTTATAGAAAAATTAGTGTATTTTATACAAAGAATAAAAATATTAAAGAAGCAAATCATACTTGTTTTAACAGCTCCTCATAGGTACCGGACTGTTTGTATTTTGTGCGACAGAGATAACGCTCTACGAAGCTGAAATTAGCCGATTGTCTCTTTCCAAAGGTCGATGTGCAATATTTATCGCCGGGTACTGTAAAGTAAACCACGTAATATTTGTTAAGCGGCATCCATTAAAGAACGCAACTCTGGGAATATTACACATGACCTTGAACTGTTTAATAAAGACATTTATGTTATGAGCGCGGTTTTTAAATTTCTTGAGTACGTCTTGATTTTTTGAGATTAGAGTTTTGGAATAGTTTGTGACTATTTTAAAGCTTAAAATTACACATTGATTTCATGAACGTGATTGATGTCGGAAGCAAAACGATCGTATGATATCAAGATATTCAATGAACAATTGGAAGTTTTATGAGATATTTTAAATACTCATAAAGATATTGCAACGGGATTCAATAAAAGTGCACACTCAAAACGTTAATTTTTATCACACATCTAAATTTATGTGTATCTCCTCTGTGGTCTAGTGGTCCGGTGTCGGAGTTGATCACATGAGGTCCCGGGTCGGACAATTCAACAAAATGTGTTTTTCAGTTTTCTGACAAAAGCAATGTTGCCCGGGATTGGAAAAAGTGCCCGGGTGGCGATAGGCTTTGGCTAATCGTGGGTACACTTGTTGTACCTCTGCCTACCTCTTTGGGGATACGGGCGTGAAGATACTTTTTTTTATCTAAAATTAAAAATAAATAAAAAATGCTTTAGAGTAAGTAAATATTAAATAATAATAAAATAACTTTATTTAGAAATAATGAATTAGGTACTATATTTTATACCAATATCGATATTTTTCTAAATCACAGTTAATGTAAAAAAATATACAGTATAAATTCCTAATAGGACTGGGGCTAGGAATAGGAATTAATAATAAAAAATACCTACGTTTACAGTATATTTAAGACAAAGCAATCCAATAAAAGTTACTTTTTTCCACCTGCAAGTGACCGGCAATATTATGACACTTTAGCAGTTCAAATATCGATTTCGGTCTGACAAGAACACTTCATGGTACGCTAACGCAGGGCAGAAGTTGGTTTGAATAGTAAAACGATCGCTCGCCGGCATAGGTCACGTGGTCACTGGCTGGCCTGTTAGGTAACGCTTTCATGGTACGAAATAGCAGGACAGTTTAATTATCGGCTAAAATTGACCTGCTATAAGAGTTCATGGTAGGGCCGCTGGTCACAAGATAGCAAAGCACCATTAACACCTTTGGTGTCTATGAGCGATGGTTGACTCTTTCCACCGGGAGACCCATCTGCTTGTTTGCTATCTTATAAAAAATAAATAAAAAAATGCTGGTTCGGGTCCTCTTTAAAGAATCGACCATCCGCTGTTTTGCCAGGCAATTCATAGAAGGTAAGTGATTGCTATACGAGTCACTTCCTTAGTGGCTACTAGGTGGTAGAGTTCTGCAACGTTTCACCCAGGTCTGGTACCACTGTCTACCTCTTCCTGCAGAAATAGCGTCAGTGCTTGTCGCTGTCGTGTTCCGGTTTGAACAGTCAGGTAGTTGGTAAACTTATGCAAGTGGCATTAAAACACCGCCGGAAAAGGATAGCAATGCATCATTAACATTTTTAGTGTCTATACACGATGGTTATCTCTTTGCATCAGAAGAGCCACCTGCTTATTTGCTATTTTATTATATAAAAAAAATTAAACGATCTGAAAACCTATAACTAGCTGTATTTGCATATGGCACAAATTTACGACGCAAATATGTATTTTTAACACCCGATGCAAAAACGAATAGTGTTATAAGTGTTAGGTGTGTATCTGTGTATTTATATGTATGGCCGTGACATCGTAGCAACGGATAGTCCGATTTGGCTGTGCTGTGTGTGTGTCAGTCAGTTTGCACCGAAACTTGCCGAACTTGTGTGAGTTCAGTGGCAATACAACCGAGTTTTGAATTAGCAGTTTTACTGTTATAAGTACATACTAAGTTTAATTACTAATCATGATGACAAGGATCTGAAGATGGAGTTGAAAAAGTTCACCTAAAACTTACAGAGCGATAGCGCTAAGACAGTGGAGTTTGGAAGCGTTTATTTTGTTGCAATAATTTATTTTTCATGATGTCGAGTTTCTGAAGAGAAAAAATTCTAAATTCTGTTGCAAAACGCGAAAAAATTAACAGTTAACTCCTAAACTCAAACAGGTAAATTTATGAAGTTAGCACTCACTTCATAAATCTTGTATTGGCTAACATTTAGGTAGAGTTTTGCATTATCTCGCCCGGGGGTGGTACCAACGCCTTACCTATTCGTGCCGCAATAGCCTAATTCTTTGTGGAATCAATTACTGGCAAGAGAATTAACAATCGGATATGAGTTGGGGACCATCAAGAAAAGGGTTTAATCATTCTTAAAAATCCGGCAACACAATTACAAGCCCTCTAGTATTGAGCAGCGGTGATCATTTATCAACAAGTGCGCCTCCTGCTCGTTTGTCTCCTGTTCTATTTTATAAAAAAGTGGAATCACGAGACCAATTTTGTAATTTTATTCACCAAACTTTTTAAGTCGTGCATCTAAAATACGGTTTCAGTTAGTGTTTGTTGCAATAATATTTGCAGTTCCCAAATAAATACAAACATCAGAATAGGACGTAAATTCTAGAATCCAAAAACGTGCACACACAGCGTATAAAAGTGTATGTACCGATGTTAAACACGCTAAAACATAAAATAACGTAATGTTAAAAATGTTTATTTTCCATACCGTCAATTTCGAAGAGTAGAGTTTGAAATAACAGTCTTAAATAAGGTTAACTTCGTCCGTTTTTTAATTTGCTTCAGAAGCGATATGTCTGCTTTGTGTTCGACTGAAATTTTTTTTTTCCATTATAATTTGTATTCAAAGGATAATATCTAAGGAGGAAGGTTCTTTCCTCCTATCTCCATAATTTTCACCAGATCTCCACGTTTGGAGGAACATTATTCGACTGTTTTCACGATGAAGTCGGTAAGTCTGTGTGTCTGTATGTATGTATGTGTATTTGAGTGTGTGTGTGTATGTGTGTGCGCATGTGTATGTATGTAAACATTTTATAACTTTTGAACGGCTTGACTGATCGAAACACGATTGATCAAAATCTGTTTATCCGTAAGGGATTTATAGATGGCGAAAATTTTTGAAGAAAAGTGTTTTTCGCCATAACTTTGAAATTTTTCAACCAATCATTTTTTGGTCTTGTACAAAATTTTAGTTCTTAAAAAACTACGTCAAATGCCGTTTAAAAATTAAAATCAAATATAATGAACAAAAATTACAGCTTTTCAAATGTTAAAATTACGTTGCTTACAATAAGTTTACTTCATATTTTTAAAATAACTTTCAAGCTAATATACCGATTTATTGAAAAATCTATTCAGCTTTTTTACTTACAAACTACGTCAAATACCGTTAATCGGATTAAAATCGGTTGAATCGTTCGGGATTTTTCAAATTTTTGAAAAAGTTTTTTGTAATTTTTTAACCTATTGATTTTGCAGCTGAATAAAACAATTTAGAGTTTAAATTTTTTTTAACGCCATTCAAAAAATCAAAACTGATCATTAATTTGAAAGTATACATTGTTTCGAAAATTAAATACTATTATTTTTACAAACTTTACATTTTTTTTAATTGAAAGAGTTCAAAAGTTCATGCTTATGTTTTTATGCATATGCATAGTTTTTGCTTCGTTTAGCTTAAAATACAATTTAGCGGCCTGCAGGATCAACAGATTTACAGACTTTTTTATATCATAAGATAGCAAACAAGCTGACGGGTATCCTGATGAAGAGTCAATCATCGTCTAGAGATATTTTTTTATTTTTTTTATTTTATGTCATAAGATAGCAAACAAGCAGATGGGTCTCCTGATGGAAAGAGTCAACCATCGTCTATAGACACCAAAGATGTTAATGGTGCGTTGCTATCTTGTGGCGAGGTATAATGCCACATGCATAAGTTTACCGGCTACCTTACCCTCCAAACCGGAACACGACAGCGACAAGCACTGACGCTATTGCGGCAGGAATAGGTAAGGCGGTGGTACCAGACCCGGGCGAGACAATACAGAACTCTACCACCTAGTAGCCACGATAGTAGTGACTCGACAGCCAATCGGTCGACTTTTACGACCTGCCTGGCAGAATGGCAGTTGGCCTATTCTACAAAGGAGGCCGGGACCAAAAATATTAAAGGTGTGTTGCTATCTTGTGGCGAGATCTAATGTCAAATGCATAAATTTACCGGCTACCTTTCAAAAATATTATAGCACTAGCTGAACCCGGCAAACGTTGTCCTGCCAATTAATAGTAGGTATAATCTGTAGCAGTGACGTGTTACAGCGCCGTCTGGTAGTGAGTCACAACAATTACATGGCATGGAAACCTTCCTCACTCGATGAGCGATCAAATGGTGGTGGTTAGTGATCAAATGGTTGAATTAGTTTAGCGATTTTGTAGTACTCGCATAGCTAATCGTTCGTCTTTTACGATCTGCCTGACAGAACGGCAGTTGGTCTATTCTACAAAGAAGTCCGGAACCAACACGGGAAAACATCACATAAACCTCCTCCAAAAAATATACATACACTTACCAATTTTTATGGTAGTCAGTTGAACCATAATATAGAAGTTGATAGGTTTCACGGTCATCTGGTGCGAGCTATAACAATGAGGATAGCAAATAAACCTTCTCCATAAGAAAATGCGTAATATTATATTGTCAATCATCGACACTTGGTGAAACTGTATTTTAATTTGAATTGTAAAATTTTTAGCTAACAAATCCTGATGATGTGTTAATACGCGGAATCGGTAAATTTTTAAAAATTGGAGAAAAAAAATAGTGAATCTAGTACAAGTGTTTTATAATTAAAATTATCATGTATATATCCGTTGGTTCGGACATGTAAAAAGAATGGTAGATGAAAGGTTAACAAAACAGATATACAATGCGAATGTGGAAGGATGTAGGTACCGGGGAAGACCAAGACCTACATACCATGATTAGATTGATCGGGTGCTATCCAAAAATGCTGTCAAGAGTCTTCGTAACCGGCGTGTGTGTATGAAGAGTGACGAATGTAGAGGAAGCGAGACAAGCCTGCAAGGACCGTTATGTATGGCACTCGATTATCTCTGCCTACCCCGTAAGGGATCTGGTGTGAAGATATGTATGTATTTATAAAGATTACAACATTTCTGCATATATTTATTTAGAGAAGCACAAGTTATAGCTTCCGCCACGTTTCGTACCACTGCGTGGTAGTTCAGTTTGTATAAGTTTAGGTATGTTCCGTAATATTTTTTATTGCCCGCTAAAGGAAGTTATCTACCGATTTTTCGCGATAGCCAATATTCAAAAATAAACAATAAAAAATAATAAACAAAGAAAATTACTTTACTGCATAGTAAATCTCAACGAAATTAGTGTAGCAATATTGCATGCTTGCACAACATGTGACGCATAATTCAATGCTTATTTTGTGTATTTCCTTGAATTGTTTTTATGACCACCCCGTTGCTCGAGTAGTTAGCAAACCTGACTGCGCAATCAACGGAGCTCGAGCTGGATTCCAGACAGTTGGATTTTTCTAACCCCTTGAAATGCCTGCCTTTTAAGGGATTAAAAAATCCAACTTTTAATAGAAATTTCATTTTTATTCTTCGTGTTATTAAAAAATCTATAAAAGTGGGGTCATTTTCATAAATAAAACAAAACCTCATTTTTAAGTTACGATACAGCTTACGGCCTGGCCACGGGAAATTCGTGCCCGCGATTCTTTGCGGACGCAAACGGCGAAGCGTCTGGCGTCTTCTTCTATTTTTCTTTTAATTCTAAAAATTTATCTTGTTGTAGTACATATTTCTCAAACCACTTACGAACCTCTAAACTATACCCCTACCTAATTTAAATCATGTACTACACTCTCTGTTCCAAATAATAAGTGTTGAAGTACAAAACTACTCTCCTCCAAGTAATATCGAAGTCATCTTGCTCTCGGACTATAGTGGTCGCGAGGGTGAACGCAAGTTCTCGTGGGCCCGTCGATTTGTGTGATTTGCATAAATATTTGAATCGGTCATTTCGAAAGACACATGTTACAAAAAGAAAAGTTTCCAGGAATAAAAAAAACTTAATCTTTTTTGCGATGAGTTTTATTCTCCTAATCATTATGAGTTATTTGTTTATAATAGTAGTGGCAACAAAATGATGTTTCATCATATAACCTATATGTCATACCTTTTGATATGTATGCTTACAAAATATTTGTACATGTGCCCTTTTCGAAATGAATTAATAAAAAGTAACATAGATGATCATGTTTATCAATGTTTCATGTAAAATTTATGTTACAATGATAAAGGATTCATACAAGTATACCAATCAGATTCTGTTTGTCTTTCAGTCGTTGGCCAAACATATAAGGCTTCGTAAAACAGTTTATGCTCATCAGGAATATACATATTCAGTTTTTTCAAGTCCTCCATTTTTTTTAATATACCTATATAGGTACCAAATCGCTTTAGGTTTGATCATCTTTTTTCACTAGTAGTAGAGGTTCGTGATCCTGCTACCTTTGATAACACAAAGCTTTCTTTGTCCAAACCATCAATGAATTCCGATGTTATAGCAGTTCCTGGCTTGTCATAAGAATATTCAAAGTGGTTGTATTTTGAAACTTGAAAACTAATCTTTTCTTCTTTGGACCCTTTCTTTCCAGCTTACAATACAGCTTTTTTAAATCTAGTGGGCCACCATTTTTTAAAATCTATGATGTCCTTGGTACTAACTTTTTTTATTTCAAATTTTTCTGCATTGAATGACTTAAAAATTACATCTTCATATTTTGAAGGAACATAAATTCTGTCTTTTTACGAATAATTCGTTCTGTTGTACCGAAATGTCTATCACATTCATTGAAAGAATGTCCTCTTATTGTAAACACGTAAACTACAAACGTTCTGTATATGTAATACTAGCCGCAGCGTGCAGGCCGCTGCATTATAACAGTTATTGGTGAATCCCGCGGGATCATCTAATTTCTCCGGGACAAAAAGTAGCCTATGTGCTATTCCAGGTCATCAGCTACCTGTATGCCAAATTTCATTCAAATCCGTTCAGTAGTTTTTGCGTGATTGAGTAACAAACATCCAAATTTTCGCATTTATAATATTAATATAGATTAATATAGATGTATAGACACAAATGCCCTTTTCTTACAGAACAAATATGAAGAATAATTTTTATTTAAGCATTGGTAGTATAAAATGTGTCCAATTTCACTCGGAATGATGAGTTCAAGTATTTCAAGCAAAATTACGTCAAAAAACATATTTCTTGAAATATGTAACAAATGCCCTTTTCGAAATGACCGATTCATTTGTATTTCTGGTTTTGGGTGTTTATTATGTATGTGACAGTATTTATGAATGTATTTCTATGTATACACCCATAACACAAGCATATACATAATTTTCTTACTTTGAGGTTAGATCAAGTCGTGTAATTTGTCCAGTGATATTTATTACTAGCTGTTGCCCGCGACTTCGTTCGCGTGGACTTCGTTTACTCCGCACAGCTCCACCCCCGTAGATGATAGCGTGATAATATGTAGCCTATATGTTGACCCGACCTGTTAGTAATATTCATGCAAAATTTGAAGTAAATCCATGCAGTACTTTTTGAGTTTACCCCGGACATACATTGACTTTCCTAGGATTTTATTATATGTATAGATTATTATTTATTATTAATTTTAATATCTTTTAGAAAAAATAATGTAGAGTATTGCAATAAATCAAATTATACAAAGGTAAAAAAGTCGTCAAAATATCAAAAATTTCCCAAACAAATTTCCAACGATTTTCGTCTAAGAATCATAGTCCAAAGCTATGTTTTTGATTTTCGATGGACCATCCTATACACCCTGCATAAATACAATACAAAACATACTTATACTTCCGTAGTGCATGACACTTTTTTCCAGGATTACAATTTTTTCGAGCGCTTCACATATTTAGAGAGAATGTCTCTGAATATCTGAAATGATCGATTTTGACCCTACCATGAAAATCTAGAAATAGTCATATCTTCGATATCGCGTTACAGTATCTAAAATATAAGCATTCAATATGCTTATATTTTATATGCATTATTTTATATGCAATATGCTTGCCGTTCTTTTTTAACTTCCCACTACGTATGTAGATAAGGAAGTTACTGATTTTACCCCGATTTTCGAAAATCGAGTTTTCAGCAGATGTCCACGTTTTGAGGTCCTAGGAATCTTTTCCGATTATTTTCACGATGACGTCAGTATGTCTGTATGCATGTATGTGTGTGTGTGTATGTTTGTATGTAAACATCTCATAACTTTTGAACGGCTCGACCGATCGAAACGCGGTTGATGGCATTCGATTGCATTTCACTCAACTTACATTTTCTGAAACTTTGAACCGAATCGGTCCAGGAGATTTTGAGAAATTTTGAAGTTGTCGCCAGTATTAACACGCCTATTCCGGCTCTCCTACTCACTCGGCGTGGTACCGAATTCATGGAAGACAGCTTTGGTTCATCCCATCCGTAAAAAAGAAGATCGCTCTAATCCGTCTAACTATCGGCCCATAGCCATAACCTCGTTTTTCTCCAAAATTATGGAGACGATCATCAACTCTCAGCTCCTCAAGTATTTAGAAGAGCACCAGCTGATTAGCGACCGTCAGTACGGTTTCCGTAGCGGCGGTTCAGCTGGTGACCTTCTAGTATAACTAACTCATCGGTGGCGGAAGCAGTTGAGTCCAAGGGGGAGGCGTTGGCAGTTAGTTTGGACATAGCGAAGGCCTTTGATCGGATATGGCACAAAGAGCTTCTCGCAAAGCTGCCTTCCTATGGGCTTCCCGAGAAATTATGCAAGTGGATCACCAGTCTTTTGGCTGACCGGAGCATCAAGGTCGTTGTCGACGTTGCGTGCTCCGACCTTAAATCTGTCAATGCTGGTGTTCCCCAAAGGCTGCGTGCTATTACCGACTGTTTTTTCTGCATATCAATGACATGATGCGAATTCGCAACATACATTGCTATGCGGATGACAGTACTGGTGATGCTACATACTCCAGCCGAAGCGGTATTTCTCGGGAACACGCCGAAGAGTGCCGAAACAAGCTTGTGTCTGAAGTCGAGAGTCGACTTACCGATGTCTCTGAATGGGGTCGTCAAAACCTGGTCACTTTTAACCCCAAGAAGACACAGCTTTGCGTGTTCACCGCAAAAAAGACACCCTTTGTCGTATCAACTCGATTTGGGGATACTCTCCTGACAGCCTTACTTATTTTTTTAAATAACTCTCAAGTTAATTAACCGGTTGACTTAAAAATCTTATCAGCTTTCCTCCTTTATAAACTGCGTCAAATATCGTTAATTTAACCGGTTAATATCAATGAAGAAAATTAAATATAATGTTACGCGCCGCTGTTGTAGTCTATGACATCGAGCGATATAAAAAAGAATACTCGTGACGGCGAGGCGACGTTAAGAAAATATCTGACGATCGGATGGATTGGTTGTCATTCTGTTATTTGGTTTACTGTAAAATTAATACAAAATTATAGTGATTGAAAAACTATTGGCTGTAAATAACATTCAGAAGTGATATTAATATACAAAAAAAACAGTAGCAGTCGTGGGACTGCCGATAGAAGTGAAAACGGAACTATTAAGTTGAGAGTAATTAAAACTATATGCAAAACATAGCTATAGATATACTATTATCATTAGCATGTCGGTGACGCGAACCGAGGATTTTACCCTCTACCAAAACGCTCAACGCGCCTAAAGAAGTTTTCACTTCAAAAACGTATAAATATTGAACCCAAGTATGAGAGATATGCACCAAACAAAGGTTGCAATACCGCAAAAAAACAATCTAGATGTACTTCGGATTTTGTCA
Source organism: Apodemia mormo (assembly GCA_036924255.1). NCBI lineage: Eukaryota > Metazoa > Arthropoda > Insecta > Lepidoptera > Riodinidae > Apodemia > Apodemia mormo. Next base: position 1,097,388 of record JAUPFN010000009.1, on the reverse strand, counting down.
TATACGGGGATATTTCGTGTCAATGAAGTACATTAATTGCATAATGATTCGAAAGATACGATAAACAGACTACCGTGAAAGGTATGATAATCAGTGAGTAAACAGACTAGATACTTAATAACTGACCAATAGATCCATTAGGTAATTCCAACCGAAACGCAAGAATCAGTACCCACCAATCCAGTGAGCTGTAAACACGCGAAAAAAATACCGATTTTAAATTAGCCAATCCGAACATTGTGCTCCTTTTACACGCGCTTTAAATAGTTGACACAATTTATTTCGTGGAAATCAAACATTTACTGGGTTATCAATATATAGGTACATCTCAATGTATTACTTTAAAGACTTAATTGCAAAATTTGAACAATAGGTGGAAATTTTTTATGCTCAATCACGACCGATAACAACGTTTCTGGTGAGAAAATAGGTATATATACTTTTGATCTATGATACTGGTAATCACAAGATGAATGTGAAAAATTGGCTAGCAAGATTCGATCAATCGGGTTTAGTTGTATATCGTATATAATTAATTATACGTTGGAACAATGGAAATCTTTATTTATTAATGCTTTTCCTAGAAGTTTTGAGTATGCTGAAATACTGAAAAATCTGGTATCTAGAAAAAAAATGAAAACTGAAACGGTAACACATTATTATCATGAATGGTTATTTATATGTCGTCACTGCCACCTAGATGATGCCGAGTCAAATTTTTGTTTAATTAAAAGATTACCTCTAGACTTACAAAATAATGCAAAATCTTTGAAATGCGAAACTTCTGAAGAATTTTATAGTGGTTATTTAACTACTTTTGAGAACTATCAAGATATACCTGAGATAGGAAACGCCAATCATGATTATCCGCGTACACTTTTCTAGGTAAGTAGGTGAAGCGGAGAAATAGCAATGTAGTCACACTTATAACTTCTCGTGCTTTGCTAATTTAAACAGTTAGTCGAATTGCCTGCTTCAGCTGCAATTCTACTTACTTTATACTTGTAGTAAAAGATTACCTGGTCACTGACAAGAAAATTGATGAGACGGTGCTGGACATATTATAAACAGACGCAACAGAGCTGGACATGTTATAAATAGACGCTTTAAACTAGGAACTTTTATAATAAAATCAAAAAAAAAACTTGTGTTAATAAATACCGTGCCGAACCTGACTGATATTTATAAGAAGTGCATGAAGAAGAAAATCATTTTCTGAGTATTTAAGTACTGGGGCACAATTGAATGTTGTTGCACTAAAACAATTAGATTATACATAGAAACAGACGCATTTCTTTAGTAATGGATCCTTTAATGGAGTTACGGGATGTACAGTGTCAGCCATGTAAATGTGACTACTCAAAACTCGGATATATTTAAAGATGATTCTGTGGCTGGAAATAAACCATTATATGGTAAATTCAAAGTTGCTAGCAACTCAGACGTTCAATTACCACCGCAAGCGTCTATTCGTTGAAAAAAATATTATTGGGAATAACTGTGCATCACACACATGATACCAAGACCTTGATAACAAAAATTCTGCTGTGCCTGCTACCTTACTCCGTAGACAAAGAGGTTATATCCTAATTAGAACCTGGTTTAAGAATTAAGAACTGTTGTTCTGGAAGAGGAACGATGTAATTACCCATGCTGTACCGTGTGAATTATAGGAAACAGATGGAGACGGAAGTGATGGTGCAATATTTGAGGCTGATAAAGTTAAGGTGCGTAGCTATTATATTACCAAATTAAAGTAACTGTTTCTACAGTTGTCTGTGTTGGCTATTCCGTCTACTTAGTAATTTATCTGTGTTTACTATCATGCCTGCTTCTACTGTTTTCTGTGTTAAATATTCTTTCTATATTTGCCTTATAAGCAAACTGTATAATTACCATACGAAAACTTCTGTTATTGTGTGCTTACTTTTTCGTCTGCTTATACTCTTTCGCCCTGTTTATTATTTAATCTGCTTCTGATTATTAATTTATACTTTAATTTATACACAAAATACAAAAATGTTGTACAAAAAGCAGACTTAATGCTAAATACATAATTTACCTGGCAACCTTAGAGCAGGAAAAGTAGAGTAGATGTGATATAAGAATAATGACTAAAAATTAAAATAAGTACACTGTGCAGGGCATACGTACGATATAATAAAAAGTTAAATAATAGGTATATAACTTATTATATACATAATATTTACTATTCTGTCTACATCGCGCCTAATTCTGCTATTCTGATTTAACGGATTTTAACGGTTAAATAACCGTTCCGATTCTGCTGTTCTGTACTTACAGTTCTGTTTATAGTCTATAATCAACATACGACTCGTTCCGGTTGCGTATGGGTAATATTACGTTGGTTAAATGAGAGTCACACATCAGTTAGTAAATGTGTTTATTAAACTGTATTTTATTGTGATAACACGTCCGAGCATGAACGTGTTCTATCGTGTCCGTTACAGGTAATACAAATAAAAAAAACCTTTACAAAATATACACGTAAACCTTCCTCGTGAATTTCTCGTGAAAACCGTTGAGACCCCGCCCCGACAACCGCATGAAAATCCATTAAGTGATTTTTTGAGTTTATCACGAACAGATAGGCAGACAGACGTGGCGGGAGACTTTGTCTAATAACATGTATACATCAATTTAAATATACATAATGTTTACTATTCTGTCTACTTCTACATGTGATATTTGTGTTTAAATTACTGTATTTGATATTTATCTATGTATACTTTTGCGTCTGATTCTGCTGTTCTGATTTTACTGTTCTGATTCTACTGTTCTGATTTAACCGTTCCTATTCTGCTGTTCGGATTCTGGTGTTCTGATTCTGTTATTCTGTACCTACAGTTCTTTTTCTATATGTATAATTCAATGTTATATGTATTTAAGATAAATATTACTAGCACACTATATAGCTGAATTGTATTGCTGGAAGTTACTTCCCGTACGAGTATATTTATAAACCATTGCAGTGTTCTGATTTTACTTTTGATTTTACTGTTCTGATTCTGCCTTTCTAATTTAACCGTTCCGATTCTGCTGTTCGGATTCTGGTGTTCAGATTCTGTTATTCTGTACCTACAGTTCTTTTTCTATATGTATAATTCAATGTTATATGTATTTAAGATAAATATTACTAGCACACTGTATAGCTGAATTGTATTGCTGGAAGTTACTTCCCGTACAAGTATATTTATAAACCAATATTGCAGTTATATTTTGTTTTGCGTTTCCACAGTAGCCTAATAATGAACTTAAGCCTGTTTCATATTTTGGTAGAGTGACTACTAAAGAATGAATGCACTATCATTATAAATAGTAAACCTTGGCTATGGTTGAGTTACTAAAGTGCTTTCGAATTAATTTTACTGACATTCAAGAACATTTAAGGTTTCAATTTAAGGTTGTGACTGTCTGTTCAGCCATCAGAAGCTTCCAAAAAAAGATATAGTACCTAAAATTGCTCGCTAATGGCTTTAAACTTAACATTTTGACATAGACGTGATTTACCAACCAGACAAATATGCGTTACGTAGACATATTAAGCCACGACGCAGTTTCCAAAATTTTTCATTCTGAAGACATAGACAATTGGTTTCGGACACCACAATTTTAGGACGAACAATTTCAATCTATTTACAATCAGCGAAATAATGGAAGTCCTAATAATGATGTTATAATAAACTCTTATATCTAGAATTATCGGAATAACCGAAAGACTTAATGGAGAACGTCTTGGTGTACCCAAAGCTGCAGGGTTGTGTATAATGAAAATGTTTCACACCAACATCGATCATATGGGTTTGAAGAAATGTTAAGATGCAACAAAGGCAAATTACCGGTTTTCACGCTTGTCTTGATTTATAAAAAGTATGTAAGGCCTGCCTGTGGAATGATTACTTAAATAAAAGAAATTATGGTTAACTAACTAGCAAATTTACCCTATAGGCAAACCAGACTATCTTATGCAAGCGCTCCTCGCTCTAAAAGAGGAAGTCAAAATGTTTTAGTTATTGTCGAATCTTTTACGAAAACTGTTGCTGTAAAACTTACTATAAGTCTTCATTCTACAGTTAATTCTACAGTTAACACTCTAAATAATTATGTAGTTTGTGTTACGGCAAATTTTTGCTATCTTCGGTTACCCGAACCGTATAATTTCAGATAAAGTACTATCCCCTAAGCATTGATGTTTCAAGGAGTTTTGTGTAAGACATAAAACCCATCTGACATTGGATGCGATTTTCGTGCCAGGAACTAATGGACAAGTGAACGTATAAACTGGATTCTGTTAAATCAATTAAATGCGGTGTGCACAACTAACCATAAATAGTCTACTTGTGACGAGGCAATACCGGAAATTATCATGAAAATGAATCACACAGTGTATGACACAATTAAATTCAGCCCGTACGAACTTATGTTTGCTCATAAGAAAAGTTGCCCAAAATAGCGGAAAAAGTTTAGGTATTAAATGTAAGGAAAAACAAAGGAGGACAAATGATAATATAATAAGAAAATAAGACATATGACAGTTAAGTGTAACATAAATAGGAATGGAGGTAAATTACATCCTGAAGATGCTAAAAGGTGAAGTCAGTTATGTAATATATTAAAAATATAAAAGCTGTGAAGTGATATTAAAGTATAAGTGTCTAATAACAATGGAATTTAACCAACTGCCGGCGATGGAAAGTATAAAATAGAATAATAATATATAAAATAGTACAAATTTGTCTAATTGATCGCTATAATATTCACAGTATAAAAGAAGTGAAGGGATATTATAAACTTGTTGAATGGTACATGCTGATCTATTGTGACCTCGTTAAAGTGTAATTAACTTTGATACAAACTCTGCCGATAGCGATAAAGATGCTGTGGACACGCAAAGTTTGATTGACCTTTTAGAAAGTTAGACAATAATTAAGCTGTAGGGTCGATTTAACTATGCTAAAGTAATCAAAATCTTCTCTAATGTGTTTTTGTGAATACCTTGATGGTATTCACTTTTCAGGATGGCCGATGTTACGCGCCGCTGTTGTAGTCTATGACATCGAGCGATATAAAAAAGAATACTTGTGACGGCGAGGCGACGTTAAGAAAATATCTGACGATCGGATGGATTGGTTGTCATTCTGTTATTTGGTTTACTGTAAAATTAATACAAAATTATAGTGATTGAAAAACTATTGGCTGTAATTAACAATAATTTTTTTTGACATAGCATCGAAAATTTTCAACCTATCGAATATTTAGCTAAAACACTATTTTAGATCTCAAAAACTGAGTTGAATGCCATCATCCTTTTCAAATATACAGCTTTTCAAAAATTAATATACTGCCATTTTTAACAAAATAGATGTTTGATCTGAAAAATCTATGCTTATATTTTTTACTCTTTTGAGCTTAAAATACCTTAATTTAGTGGGAAGTTTCAGGGATGGCCCGTAGGGTCAACCGTTTACACATTTTTTAAACTCCACTGAAAACAAAAACATTAGGTAATGTTTTTAATTTCAGTGGAGTTTAAAAATCTTGTAGATTAGACGATAAAAAATAAACTTTTATTTTTTTTATCGTCTAATCTACAAAATGCTATGACGCTTGAGGAAACCTCCATTTAGCAGGATGGGAGCCCATGGCACTATATGGTATGAAAATTGACAAGAATAGGTAAGGCAGTAGTAGGTACCATATACCCGGACGAGACGTGGCGGAACTCTTCCAAATAATAGTCACGGTAGTGACAAATAGCCACTCTGTCGCCTTCTACGACGTGCATGGCCGTTTCGATTCTTTTAAAAGTATGAATTTGATACATTATTACAAAAGTAACGGAATACTAAATTTTGTATCGATCAAACTTGTACAAGTTGCTTAATTTCTTTCATGAAGTTGAAAAGGCTGGCGATTATGAAACAGCTGAACATATTTTATTAAATAATAGCTCAGAACCATCTTGATAGTCAGGGACGGACGGTGATTGAGAATCCAAAACAAACCACAATCAAACCAGATCATCTGCTTGGAAGCTACAATGCTCCAATACTCCAGACAGACACACAGATACACATCTTAAACTTATAATATCCCTCGTTTTTGCATCGGGGGCTAAAACCGTACAGATTATTTTTCCTTGTACTAAAAAGTTATATACAAATGTGATAAAACCACACCTCTTTACAGGTAATATGTAATACGTCACACATCATTACAAAAAAAACAAGCCAAAAAGGGAGTGATTTTTTTAAAATTTATTTTATGGCAAAGTGTGAATTTTAAAATAAATTTAGATGTGTTCTCATAAAAGTATCGCATAACCGCCCCAAAGAATGTAATATTTAATTGAAAGTCAGCTAAACGTATGTTCTAGGTCATATACCTAGAACATACGTTTAATTTAGCAAAGCTCAACTCATTTTTAAACCAAATTACCTTTCTAATTTCCATTTAAAGACACTGCTATATAACAAATAATCCGAGGCAATTGAAAACGTAAATTTCAAAATACCAGACATTTAATGCAAAATTCTTGATTCATCACGTTTTGGTAAAAAGTTAATTTCAGCTCAAAAGTTTCGTCTTGACTGTTCTAAGCTATTTTCCCTATATCATGTTATAAAGCTCGCAACTTGAATTTAAAGCGCAGTAGAGAAATAAACACCACTTCTAGTTACAGCACCTACATAAAAGGAGCTTAAGTGAGACTTAATAACTTCAAGTTGGGTGCAGCACAATGTACAAACCGACTGAATACTAACTGTAATTTCTTACAAGATACACTTTTGTTTCAGGATTGTATTGCATAAAACCAATATTTCATTTGTTATAGCATTAACATTTTCAATTGTTATTGTTATTTTTATTTAACTTAAGGAAAATTGAAAGTTTTTGACTGTGCAATATAATTTTATGGTTCAGAAAATCCATACATTGAAAAATAGGTAATTATAGTCGGAATGGTTCTGAAATTGGCATTATACATAAATATAAACGTAATATTGTGTTGACGCCATTTCGCCACTCATCTTCTTCTTGCCCAGCATGATCTGAGTGTATTTTGTAGCAATCATTGTTTTCACTTGAATCCTCCATGTCCCTGGCTGTCTTCATATAAATAGGCTGGTCAAGGATACCCGTTACTTAAGCTCAGGTCAGTACCCAATGAATCTGACCTTTATTTTGACAGTCTCGATAATCCTCGGTAAATACATCATTTCCATATTCACGCCATGTATTTTAACTTCTTACTGTGTTAGTAGTATAAAGAAGTTACGGATTTTGCGGTTTTTTTTTTCATCGAGTTTTCATCAGATCTCCACGTTTAGGACCAATATTTCATTTGTTATAGCATTAACATTTTCAATTGTTTATTTATTTTATTTATTTATTTATTTACATTATTTTAGGGAAATTAACAGCTAATGTAAAACAATCATGAACTTAAGTCTAGATAATATAAGCTAATAAAAATTTCCACTTTTAAAAAATAAAATGAACTAAGTAGTAAACGAGTTATTTCTTTAAGTTATGATAAATTATTGCTTAGTAAACAATTACTGTGTATACAATCACATTAATTAAAGAATTCAGTACTCAACAACCTTCTCAAATTGTTAGGTTTAGTTTCAAACAAATCGAACCCATGCTTTAAAACTAATTTATTGAAATTGTCACAAGATCTCCAAAGATAGGAGTTTTGGTTATACACTGATCCAGTCAGTTCCAAATTGAAAGTTTTGGTGTAGCGTTTTGACTTAGATGGTATATAAAAATCAAGCCTACTAAGTAAGTATGAAGAATCAACTTGATTAGCGGCTATTTTGAGCAAGTAAATTACATCTGATATTTCACGACGAGCTGATAATGGCAAGAAATGATGTTTTTTACACGATTTATGGTAGTCTTTTATATTAATTTTAAATTTAAAATTCAAATATTTTTAGAACTTCTTTTGCATTTTTTCAATTTCAGTTATATATTTTTTGAATATTGGATTCCATACTTGTGATGCGTATTCAAGTTTACTTCTTACGTAAGCACTATAAAGTATTTTTATGGTTTTAGCATTAGTAAAATCTTTTGAGCATCTCATAATAAACTCAAGTGATTTATAAGCTGCAGAAACTATATTATTAATATGTAAATTATAAGATAACTTTGCATCTAGTGTTATCCCCAAATCTTTGATACTAAACACTCTCTGAAGATCTTCATATTTTAATGTATAGTTAGCCCGAATTTCATCAACTTTACGGCTGAATGTTATAACAAAACATTTTGATGGATTAAGTTGAAGTTTATTAGTTAAACAGTATTCATTCAATCTTGATAAATCTTCTTGTAAAAGAAGTGTATCATTAACTGTATGGATAGATTTAAAAATTTTCATATAATCTGCAAACATTAAAAAATTTGAATGTTGGAAACAAGAATCGATGTCATATATAAAAAGTATAAATAATAACGGTCCAAGTAGAGATCCTTGAGGAACTCCACTAGGAACTAGTGCCCAACTGGAAATATAGTTGTTAATAACTACTGCTTGGGATCTATTTAGAATATACGATGTTAGCCACCTATACAAATTACCACAAATACCTATTTTAGATAGTTTGTTAAGTAATAAGCAATGATCTATCAAAAACTTTACTATAATCAGTGTAGACTACATCAGTTTGAAAACCTGCGTTCATACTTTTTACCAAAAAGTCCTGAAAAGTCAACAGATTTGATATAGTTGACCTGTTCTTTATGAAACCATGCTGAAAAGGACTAAATACGTTTTTAAGAGCTGTGCATAGCTGATCACGAACAATACTTTCAAAAATTTTTGCAATGACACAGAGTTTAGAAATGGGGCGATAGTTTTCAACTTCTGATTTTGGCCCTTTTTTGTGTATCGGAGAAATAAACGCAGATTTCCATATTTTAGGAACAATGCCGTTTGTCATTGAATTTTGAAATAACAATGTCAATGGGTAGGAAATTACGTCAACACATTTAATAAGAAAAATTGGAGGAATTAGGTCTGGACCTGCGGATTTGTTAATGTCAAGTTTTAGGATTTTATTTTTTACAATATTTTGGGTTATTTCTATTGATGAAATATGATTATCATGTAAAATAGTATCTAGTTTATCAAAATTTGATGGCGATAGGTTATTTGATTCAGGTTGTAAGAAATTAGAATAAAAATATTCAGAGAAGAGGTTACATATGTCACCACCCGAAGATGCCTCAAATCCCCCTAATGACATGACAGCTGGCATAGAATTAGTTTTACATTTATTATTAACATAACCCCAAAAATTTCGTGGATTAGTGCTAATTGATTTTTCTAGCTTAGTTATGTAATCAACGTAACATTGCTTTTCTAAATTATTTATGCGCTTTTTTAATACTTCAAGATCAAGTTTGTCCGCGTGATTTCCATATATTTTGAATTTACGATGAAGCTTTAATTTTTCTTTGACAGCTTTAATAAAGGAAACGAGTACCACGGTGGATAAGACTGATTTTTAACCTGCTTTCTTGGAACATGTTTATCCCTTAGTTCATACATTTTTTCATAGAATAATTTGACACTATTTTCAACATTGCTACCAACCGCATTGAGTTGAGCCAATCTATTTTCTTTATATCTTCCATAATACAATCGTAGCTAGCACGATTGTAATAATATTTTATTTGTAAAGCAGGAGTTAAATAACTGACCTGAACAAAATTGAGTGAAATATTTACCGCATTATGATGAGGATCTAATGGAACAAGAGGATTAAGACAATCAACAACCGACACAGTCGCATTACATAAAACTAAATCCAATAGCCTGCCAAAACGATTAAGAATGCCATTATATTGCTTCAAGTCTAATGTATACATGTAATTTAATAGTTCCACTTCATCCGAGGTATGAAGATATTCTGGAGATAAATGTTCATCAAATGGTAAACGCTCCCACCTAATACCACTCAAATTAAAATCACCCAATATTAAAAATGTATCATTGGGATACGTAAGCATTAACTCATTAAGATTGTCAAAAAAATTCATAAGCTGTTCAGTAAAGGAGAATCCGCCCTTTTGCTTGCATAAATAAACTATTCCCAGATGTAAAATAGACGTTTTGTTTGTCACGGTATTTTTTAAGGATATTGACACCCACATATCCTCAGCAGTAGAGTTAAAATTATGTTGTGCCGTTACATGTAAGTCCCTACGAACTGCCAAAAGAACACCTCCTCCAAGAGATTGTTTTGTCATATCATAACAACGATCGCAACGCCACACCATATAACGGTTATCAAAACATTCGCTATCCATTATGCCCTCAGTTAACCAAGTTTCAGTCAGTGCAATAACATCGAACGAATTATTACATACACTGCGGTAAAATTCATTTGTTTTAGTTCGTAATCCACGAACATTTTGATAATATATACTTAAATTTGATACCGCCATATTAAGAAAAACATTGCAATGACATCATATAATACAAAACACGATACATTAAATAACAAAGTATAGAAAAAATATAATAGGATTTGAGATAGCCATATTAATATTACTAAACAGTGTATACAATATACTAATTCTATATTTATAATGTATTTAATCACTTGTATACTAAAACTAATCAGAGTGAATAAAGATCCATAATAAAAACGCAGAAGGTAGAACTTATGCATTAGTATCATAGGTACTTTTAACTGAATCGTGCATAACCAAGAAAAAACATGGATTCCGCTATTCATAACTTGACCGACGTAAAATGTAAAGAATAAATGCAATTTATTTAAAACATAGTTGTTGAGTAAAAATTGTACACAAACAAATAAAAACCTTTTGTGATTGATATATGACACACAATAAGTTAAGCGAACACGGCATATATCTTTATTGTACAATACAATAGAAAAAATGTCTTGCGATAACAAGTCAGGTATGGCGAACATTTTTAAATATGGCAATTGGAAACGTAAATTTCAAAATACCAGACATTTAATGCAAAATTCTTGATTCATCACGTTTTGGTAAAAAGTTAATTTCAGCTCAAAAGTTTCGTCTTGACTGTTCTAAGCTATTTTCCCTATATCATGTTATAAAGCTCGTAACTTGAATTTAAAGCGCAGTAGAGAAATAAACACCACTTCTAGTTACAGCACCTACATAAAAGGAGCTTAAGTGAGACTTAATAACTTCAAGTTGGATGCAGCACAATGTACAAACCGACTGAATACTAACTGTAATTTCTTACAAGATACACTTTTGTTTCAGGATTGTATTGCATAAAACCAATATTTCATTTGTTATAGCATTAACATTTTCAATTGTTATTGTTATTTTTATTTAACTTAAGGAAAATTGAAAGTTTTTGACTGTGCAATATAATTTTATGGTTCAGAAAATCCATACATTGAAAAATAGGTAATTATAGTCGGAATGGTTCTGAAATTGGCATTATACATAAATATAAACGTAATATTGTGTTGACGCCATTTCGCCACTCATCTTCTTCTTGCCCAGCATGATCTGAGTGTATTTTGTAGCAATCATTGTTTTCACTTGAATCCTCCATGTCCCTGGGTGTCTTCATATAAATAGGCTGGTCAAGGATACCCGTTACTTAAGCTCAGGTCAGTACCCAATGAATCTGACCTTTATTTTGACAGTCTCGATAATCCTCGGTAAATACATCATTTCCATATTCACGCCATGTATTTTAACTTCTTACTGTGTTAGTAGTATAAAGAAGTTACAGATTTTGCGTTTTTTTTTTCATCGAGTTTTCATCAGATCTCCACGTTTAGGAATCTCAGGAACTCGACTATTTTCACGATGACGCTTTTGCGTTTTTTTATATATGTATGTATGTGTATGTGTGTATTTTTTTTTATTGAGGTTGGAGAATGCCTTTACGCACTACATAGTGTCGGACTCCTCCCGTAGTCGTAATTTACTACAGGCCCTACCGACTAAACTCCCATCCTCTACGTCCGTGACTTACTAATCCCCCACGGAACTGCCGTCAGGCATTACTTCGTGAGGGTGGTCCAGCTGTATGCTCTTCCTCATGGGTGATTTGGTGGTACATTTGAAGTTGCCCGCTCTAATCTTTGTCGCTCCTATTCTCTCTGCCTTGGCTTCTTTAGCACTTGCATTGCACAACTACTTGTCGCTTCCCATTTCTGTTCAGATAGCAGCATTTGTTAAACCAGAGTTTCGGGTTTAATTCGGTCTCCGAGATCTTTTTGCAACTTCTCACGTTCATTTAGGTAGCTTGGGCAGTGGAAAAAGACGTGTTCTGCGTCTTCTGAAGCATCACAACCTTCCGTACAGTTTGGCGAATCTTCGTGCCCGAAACGATGCAAGTAGGAGCGGAAGCACCCGTGGCCTGACAACATCTGCGTTAGGTAATAGTTGAGTTCTCCGTGTTTTCGGTTAACCCAACCATCAACCCGTGCAATTAAGCGATGTGTCCATCTACCTTTTGTGGTCACATCCCATTCCTTCTGCCACTCCGCTAAGCTGTTTTCACTGGTGTGGTATTCCTTTCTCTCCTTACCATAGAATTGGTTTTTCTTTTCATTGGCCAGTATATGGACTGGGAAAAGTCCAGCAATTATACATATAGCTTGCATCGAAACTGTACGGGAAACAAACGCGACCCTTAGTGCGGTTAATCTGTAGATGGACGCTATTTTGCGTCGGGAGTCGCTGCGATGCAGTGCTTTTTCCCAGATAGGTAGTGCATACAGAAGAATTGATGAAACTACCGAGGCAAGCAATCTTCTTCGCTTCTGACTTGGTCCACCAACGTTTGGCATGAGTCTAGCTAGTGACCGAGCTGTTCTGGATGCTCTATTGGTTATGTCGTCTACATGGGCTTTAAAGTTCAGCTTGGCATCGAGTATCATACCAAGGTATTTGATAGTTGGTTGTGTAACCAGCTTGAATGATCCAATCGTCAAGGTCATAACTTCGACTGTTTTGCGACTAGTGATAAGCATTGCCTCCGTTTTCTGTTCCGCCAACGTAAGTCCAGCCGTCGTCATCCAATTTTGGATTATTACAAACGTATCTTGGAAAATCCGATGCACTTCCTCCAGGTGCTTAGCAACGATCGTCACCATAGCGCCATCTGCAAATGCCATAAGTTCAGCTCCTTCAGGCAAAGTCAGCTTAAGCATTTTATCGTACATCATGTTCCACATGAGTGGGCCAAGTACGGAGCCTTGCGGCACACCCACTGTAATTTCATACTCATGTGGACCTTTGTCGGTATTATATCTAAGGTGTCGATTACTAAAGTAGCTAACCACCAATTTTTTTAAATAAGATGGTACTCCCAGGGTTTTCATGGCCGTACAGATATTACTCCATCTGGCCGAATTGAAGGCATTTTTTATATCTAGGGCCACAACCAAGCAATATCTTTTAGCCCCCCTAGTCCATCTTTTCCCAGCCGTAGCACTTTTAGCAATAGCAACTACCCTATCGATAGCGTGCAAGGTAGATTTTGCTTTCCGAAAGCCATACTGGTTGTTCTGCAGTCTACTTCCAATTGCGGTTTCGATTCGGTCGTGAATAATCTTTTCCTAGACTTTTCCAGCACTATCCAGCATACATAGCGGGCGGTACGAGGAAGGATCGTTCGCTGGTTTCCCTTCCTTGGGAATGAGGACCAATCTTTGGATCTTTCAGTGACTTGGGAAGCATCTCACAGTTAGGCATTTATTATAAAGTGAAAGAAACATATGTGGGAATATTCTTATGGCTAGCTTTAAAGCTGTATTGGGTATACCATCAACACCTGGTGCTTTTTTATTTTTCACTCTATTGCAGGCGCTGAAAAGTTCCTCGAATGTAATGGGGGGAACATCTTCCACATTTCTATCCTCAACCTTATAACCTAAAAATTATGTTACTATCATATTATTTAATAATTACGTTTCAATCAAATCATTATAAAAGTAACGTAATCTAATATTTGCATGCAGGTTTTACGCCGTTTGTCTGTATGATTAATATGAATACGTCGTATTTGCTGTAGAATTGTATACAAGCACATTCGCACTAAAATCTATACAGTCAGTTATATTGATTGAAATAATGTTTTACTTAAACTTTAAAGCACCAAGTTACTTTAAAACTGAAGTAGCTACGCTCAAAATAATATTTTTCATTAAATATTAAAATCGCCTGTGTGTTTTTTTTCATATTATGTATATTCTTATCTATACTAATAAAGCTGAAGAGTTTTTTATTTATTTGAACGCGCTAATTTTTAGAACTACAAGTCGGATTTGAGAAAATCTAAGTGTTAGATAGCCCAAGTTTCGAAAAAGGCTATACGCTAAATACCATCATGCTACGACCAGTAGGAGCGGGGTAAGTCTGTACGGACGAAGTTGTGGGTAACAGCTAGTACTCGTATACTGAATAAAAGTTAATTTTCAATTAACCTTACAAAATAGAGGAGATAGTCAAATCAAATAACTGACCAACTTCCATTCTTCGAGGCAGTTCGTAAAAGACGAACGATTGGATACACGTGTCACTACAATCCTGACTATTAACCGATGACTGAATGACTAATCTATTCGCGGACGAAACTGTGCAGGTTGGCTAGTGCCATCAATATAATCTTTCATAAAAATTTTATTCCCTATTTCAGTTCCGGATACATTTTCATAAAAAAAGCTGTTTGTCTTTTCTCTTTCTTAAATTATCTTCCTATCAAATTTAATTTGGACAAACGGACAAACAGATTTTCAGGTTTTTATATGAGTATAAATAGGTATTAATTGGCTCTCTTAAAAATATAAAAGCTGGTCGACTAGACCTTTATACACCTTGCCAAAAAGCGGTCAAGTCGACCAAATTTTAAAAATTTAATTTTTTTAACAATCAATATGTTTGCAGTGATTAGGTACCACTAAATTTATAACATATTAAATCACTATTACAACATAAATTAAGTGAAAATGTTACTAACACAACTAAAATCTGAACGTACATTTTTTTAAAAATATTAATTTTAAGTCATTAAAAAGTTACCGTTTTTGAAATTAACCGTTTGGGCGTGAAGAAATAATGAAATAACCTTTCATTATTTCTTCACGCCCAAACGGTTAATAACGTGTAAGAAATAGTGAAAAATGCTTTTGGAACCGGCGAAAACCAAGATTGATAGTTAAGTGTTGATGATCAGTTATCGAACAGCTCTACTCATGTTATTTAATAGATTCAGGCGTTACTTTGCGGAAATGAATAATATAAAGAAGAAATTGAGGTATTTAATTTGAAAAATTTTCGCGAAACTATATGAAACTGCTGTGATGCAACTAACACGAAATTCACACGCTTTGGCTGCAACATTTATACTCACGAGACATTTCAATTTCAAAAAAATCAAGAGCCAATTAATCTTCTAAAGAGAGGCAAGCGGCACTGCCCATGAGATCTCAAGGTATTAACAGCAAAAAAAAAGACGTAAATTTACTTGTGAACCAATTCGGAGATGACTGGGCTGAGTTACCGGAGTTGTTATTCTTTTGGAACATTGTTCTTGATGATCAAACAACGATAACCAGTGATAACAGTGAAGATCAACATGATGAGACTTGTGACTGTTTAAAACCTGACATTGGTCAAATTAGAATATAAAATTTACTTTCATCTTTCTATTTTTCTTTTATTTATTTGTCCTAGACCAAACTTGTACTCTAAGCATTATTGATCAAAAGGCGCTATTTATTCTTGGTTCAGATCAGAAGGTGATATTTGTTATCATTTCAGAACAAAAGGTGATATTTTCAGAATAACTGATCAAAAGGTGTTATTTACATTATAATTTAATATTAAATAAATAAATAAATAAATGTTCACGGGACAAATTACACTTATTGATCTAACCCCAAAGTAAGCAAATTATTTGCTTGTGTTATGGGTGTTAAGTCAACGATACTAATACATAGAAATAGATATATAAATACTTTTACATACATAATAAACACCCAAACCCGGAAATACAAACATTTATGCTCATCACACAAATGCTTGTCCCCGTCGAGGATCGAACCCGAGTCCCGTTGATTGCGTAGTCAAGGTCGCTGGCCACTCGACCAACGGGGAGGTCATATTGTGATCTTTGTTAAAGATACAAAAAAATATTTCAGTATATATATACATATATATACAATTGGGCAGAAATCGTTTCGTTGACATGCGGCCTTTATATGTATAAAAGCATATGTCAATGAGTATAATTAAATAAAAAAAAGATTTTTAATTTATTGTATATTTGTATACAATTTACAAAAAACTAGAGGGATAAAAAACCAAACAACACTAAACATTACAAGCAGACGGAACTAACGGCGGCGGCAAGCGCAGCGACGGCGGCGGCGGCGGCGACGGCCACAGCTGCGGCGGCGGCGGCGGCGGCTGCGCGAGCGCCGGCGACGGCGGCGGCGACAGCTGCGGCGGCGGCGCTGAAATATAGACACGCATTTAAAAATATGTTTCCTTGAGCTTTAGGCAGAGTGAATCGAACGTCTTAAAGCTTTCCGGTTAACTACAATTCACCGATACGTCGGCTGGTGAAATGGGTGTCGGTCATTACCGTCACGATTTACTGGCCTGATTTTTTTTATCATAACAAGCAAACAAGCAAATGTATCTCCTGATGGAAAGAGTCAACCATCTTAGACACCAGGTTAATTTAAATAGAATCCCATGTTTCAGAGCTATGACACAGGCTACGGTGTCACAGTCTACCTGACAGACAGGCACTGAGAATTAACATTTTATGTCTCAGGATAGGCAACACATGAGTTACCTTGGCTAGTTCCAGGTAAACTAGTTAATTTTCCATCAGGTGGTACGTCTGCCAGTTCGCCTGTCCAACTAACATAAGAAAACTGTCATACAATGGTTAAACTAACACCCTTTTTGTATCGGGGCCAAAAACAAACTTACGCGACAGGAGCGGCGGCGGCGACGACGGCGGCGGCGGCGACGGCAACGGCAGGCATCTTCTGGATTTCCGAATGGCGCCGAGGCGGGGTTCGCCAATCGTGATCGATGTATACACTGATCACAGATACCGCGTCTGCCAACAAATACATGTTAATTACAACCAATAGTTTTTCAATCACTATAATTTTGTATTAATTTTACAGTAAACCAAATAACAAAATGACAACCAATCCATCCGATCGTCAGATATTTTCTTAACGTCGCCTCGCCGTCATAAATATTCTTTTTTATAGCGCTCGATGTCATAGACTACAACAGCGGCGCGTAACATACAATAATAATCACTAGGCAAAAACTAAGTGGAAACAGCGAGAAATGGTGAACGAACTGAATGTACCTCGTGTTGGTCCGAGCTCGTAAACTTATGCACGTGGCAATAAGACTCCCACTAGAATAGCTACGCACCAATCAATACCTTTGGTATCTATAGGCAATGGTTATTTTTCCATCAGGAGAGCCATCTGTTATATCCATAACACTACAGAATAGTTTGTGATAAAAAGTTTACAATTTTGCTGAATAAAAAAAATAACCCAAATAACTTCAAACTTTTCATTTATACGACATAGCTTATTTTTCTGTTATTAGGTGCATGATCACGAAATACACCACTAAGGTTTTGTGTTTACTCCCGGAGGTTTTGCTTTGTGTAATTGTCATGTTTTCGCCAAACTTATCTCTACCATCGTGACAGGTGGTAGAATTCCGCAACATCTCGACCGAGCTTGGTACCACCGCCTTCCCTATTCTTGCCGCGATAGTGCTAGTTCTCGTAGGTTTGTTCCGGTTTAGAGGGTAAGGTAATCGCTAAACTAATGCCTGTGATATGACCATTCCATTACAGTGCAACGTCCTTGCTGCTTATATGAGATGGCCTCTCTCCCTTAGTAGAGTCATCTGCTTGTTTGTTATCCTATGGTATATTTTTTTTTGAAAAATTACTAATTAATAGATAACATTACTTTAATTGTCACTCAAACGGTTGATTACAAAGCGGTAGTTTGCTGCAACATTTTGCCTGGGCTTAGTATCATCGTCTTACCTATTTCGTCGCAATAACATCGGTGCTTGTCACTGCCGCGTTCAGGTTTGAAGAGTAATGCAGCCGATACGTATATGCGAGTGAGCATTTTAACACAACATAAGGATGACCACGCATTATTAAAATCTATGCTGTTGGGTGATTGCTTTCACCTTTTATTAGAAG
Source organism: Apodemia mormo (assembly GCA_036924255.1). NCBI lineage: Eukaryota > Metazoa > Arthropoda > Insecta > Lepidoptera > Riodinidae > Apodemia > Apodemia mormo. The sequence continues at coordinate 1,079,111 of JAUPFN010000009.1, read as the reverse complement.
ATTCTGCTTGTTTGCTGCCTAGAGTTTCAACTGACAATTTAAAAAAATCGAAGACCAAATAAAATACAATTTAAATTGCGAATTTGCGCGATCTTAGGCGTCCGGTAGATCTATAATAATATTGCTCAATATTACGTTTTGTGCAATATTATTGACCGTTTAGGGTTAATATTGAAGATGGCACAAAGATTGAATGAAAGTTTCAGCGGGTTTAATTTCTAATTATTTTTGTGTTATAGCACTCACCCCGTGCTTGGGAAACTGGAAAAACCTTAAAAACAACAAAGAAAAATATCGACACGCGGGATTTGAACCTGCGACCATCTCTCTAAAGCTGGGATGCTCTTCCACTGAGCTAGTGTCAACAGGTTCAAAGCAGCGAAATTCTTGTTTGCTATATGATCGATTACGTCGATGGTACTGATCGCTAGGCATACGTATGTATAACTAGTTATCATATAGCAAAGAAGAATTTCGCCGCCTCGAGCCTGTCCACCCTAGCTCAGTGGAAGAGTGTCCCGGCTTTAGGGATTTAGGGAGATGGTCGCAGGTTCAAATCCCGCGTGTCGATTATATTGCGCAATATTATTGTACGTCTATAGGGGCGAGTTTTGTTCCATTTTATGTACCGCTTTTTAATACGTTTTTTCTTTAGTCACGAATGACTCAACAAAACAACGCTTGAATCTATAAAAATAGAATGTACTTGGTCTCGTCACCGTCCGCTGGTTTGTCAGACTCGTGTTTTTCTAGTTTTATCTTGGCTTCACCTTTCACGGCGTGGTTTCCATACGCCGCGTGACGACGGGCAGCTTGAGCTCGGCGCCGCCTGCGATTTTAATTCTAAAATGAGTACCTAATAAATACCCTGCCAGACTCGTAAGGGGTATTATAGGCAGGCACGATCAAAATACTAATGAAATAAAAATAGGAATATTATTTTAATGCTTGTATTTTATAAAAAAGGAAAAAATTCCTTAGGTAAGCAGAGGTACAACCAGTGCACCTACAATTAGCCAAAAATATTTAACCCCACAATGTGACAGGTGGCAAACCTATTGCCAACCCGAGCAACGTTGTTTTAATCAGTAAACTAAAAAAAACATTTGATTTGCCCGACCCAAGAATCGAATTTGGGACCTAATGTGGTCCGTTATCGGACCACTAGACCACAGAGGCGATCACTGCTCGTATTTATCTATTTTTATTTTATCCAAATTGCACAAAATGGTCACAGTTTCAAAGTTTATCCTTCCGCGATGCTGAGAGAAAAAGCTTTGGGAGTGCATAATAAACTAATTACTAGGTATCAATAAAAACTAAAATCACTAGATACTAATTAATCTTAACTAACCTATTTAAGAATATTCTACAATATAGCATAAAAGTATAAATAATACACACCATTCTATACTATAAATAAATATAGGTTGACTGCTTACATAGCGAAAAATATACATACACCCATACTTATAAATCGAAATATGATCATAATATTTACACACGTTAACATAATATAAAATATACCCATATATACAAAATTAAGGATTCTGACGTTTTAAAAAGCGTACACTGCAGTTTTAATAATTGATAATGTAGATGATTCACGCATATTAGAGGGAAGATCATTCCATAATCTTATCGCAGTAACGGTGAAGGTATTAAAATATGTTGTCGTATTGTGGTCCAGATAGATCAGCGTACTAGAATGATGAGACCGCTGAAGCCTACCTTGAAATAAATTCAAAAGGTTGATATATTGGAAATGGTGGGTTCTTAAGAATATTAAACTTGAGAGAACGTGAATGTCCTGCCAAAAACGAATATTCAGCCATCTCTGTGATAATGCTCGTACTTAATCTGCAATTTCCCTAAAATTTAGCAAATATTATGCCTATTAATATATTGTACTATATCACTATAGTTCTGCAAAATCTCACCCGGGATTGAGTATCACCGCCGTATCTATCCTGCTGCAACAGCGACAATGCGACAAATGTGTTCTAAATTCAGAGGGTAAGGTGGCCGGTAAACTTATGTACACACGCACATACGCAACACACGGATAGCAATGCACCATCAACATCTTTGGTACCTCCAAGAGATGGTTGTCCCTTTCCAACCGAAGAGTCATCTGTTAGCTATCTTATAAAAAAATCCTACAAAAATAATATTAAATAAACTCTTTTGCTTGTTCTATGCTGAAAATTCAAGATCTTACTTTTGGTGTAATCTGACGTAAGACTCAAGCTTGTCCGCATAGCGCTGGGTGTCGGCCTCGCTACGCTTCCTGCAGAACTCGATCAAGTCATCACTCAACTTCTTCTTGTCCTCCTGGACCTCCGAGTCGCTTGGGCCACCAGTCATCGCAACCTACATTTGATATCTTAAGAGTCGGCGCACATTGACGCAGAGACAAAGCGAAGCATCGTGTTTTAAAATTTACAATATAATCAATAATGATCTATGTAAATACACGCACTGTTTCACAAAATTTATTATAATATGTATTTACATAATTATAAATGGAGTTTCATTATGAGCCGCCGACAAAAAGTATAAAAAATATATATTATCTCTATTTCCATTACATAGCGTACGTCGAGTTATAATTACAAAGTCGTGCCGTGCCGTGTCGACGGACGCCGCGCTACGACACTTCCTTCAAGTCGACTGAATTGTATGTTATATTACACATGGGGCTGCGTCACCAGTTCCTTCTTCGAACTTGGATGGATACGCACCCGCGTGTCTTGATAAAACAAATTTGTGTTACCTAATGGAAATAGAGATGAATGCACTGTATAAACATATAAACAAATTTACCTTGTGTCGGCCTAGAACCGCTTTGAACTATCTTGTTCTGCCAGGCAGTTCGTAAAAGGCGAATGATTTGCTATGTGAGTCACTTCTATCGTGGCTATTAGGTGGAAGAATTCTGCATTTGATCGCATGGGTCTAGTAAAACCGCCTTACCTATTCGTACCGCAATAGCGTTAGTGTTTGTCAATTTCGTTCCAGTTTGGAAGGTAAGATAGCTGTAAATCTCATACATAGTATGGTATTTTAACCTGTCACCCAGAAATGGCTTTGAATATTTACATCTTCCATGCCTGTTACCATCAGGAGAGCCATCTACATGTTTGTTATTCATTATCGATGACTATAGCTAGAAATTAAAAATAACCTACCTGATATTATTTCAGGTCGCCACGCCTAAATTTTATTAAGAAAACATTTAGAATTTAGAATAATATTACTGTAAAATATAAAAATTATAAAAACATCTTCTCGCTTAGCAATTAAAAAGAAGACTGATGTGTCACTTATCGGATTTCAATTTAAAGAACATTTTTTAAATCTTTTTCATTTTCGCCAGCCAGTAGTAAAATAGGTTTTGCTAAAATTCTTTATTTATATAGAAGAAATTGCAGAGAAGAGAAAATTTATTTTCAGATAGAGAACTTCTTTATTCTATTACCACACTTTTGCACGACCACAAAGCAAGTTATGCTTTATCAAAAGTAAATAACTTTCTGAAATAAAATTGTGTATTTTATTTATATTCTATTATTAGAATAAAATAAATACAAGAAAAAAAAACATTCGTTTTAACGTATTCGATGTTTTAAAAATACACTTATTGCATTTTTAGTAAAAAAAAAATGTCGATGCTGTCCTGATGTCTGTTTTTCTTTCGGATTTAGTAATGAATACTCCCAAATTATTTCTGCATGCATAACTATGCAGAATACAACATACAAAATTTTTTTTATTAGCTGAAGGTAATTAGGAAATTGTATTGTATTGAGAGCCGTATTTTTGAAAAATTACGGCTCTCAATACAATACAATTTCCTACTGCAAATGGCTATGTAACTTAGTGTCAATTATACCTAATGAAAAACCTGTCTTTGGTACATCAATTTATAAATTTGATGATTTATGACATTTTGCAGTATTTCAATTTCAACTAAAATTAAGACCGTTTGTTCAAATTGTGATCTTTGATTTAATGATATAAAGGCTTTCAACAAACAGCCCACAACGTAGGTAATTTAGATGCAGCCAACTTATTTAAATTTGGATTGTAAGCTGTACTGGTTTAAATCAGGGCTGTATGTACGTTTCTCATTCAAAACAATTAAAAAATCCTAGTAATCAAGAAAACTATTTTTAAGGCGTACACTTTTGGAGTTTCCAAATTATTTAATATTGTAGTGCCATTTTCCACGTGGTGGTCTGTGCTTATTATGAACAACAAAATATCGTTTCTGCTTCAGCTTACTATTGCTTCGTGTTAATGTTCTTGATGGTTCATATTTTAGCAGTTCATATTTTATTTGTCATGTTTTAGCAGGGGATTAATAAAATTATAAATTTACGTATCGGTTTAGAGAATAGTGTTATTATTAAACACCAGAATAATAATAATAGAAATCAAGAGTAACAATCTGTTAGATTAGATAAATGGTAAAATATATTTTGCTGATCAAATTGCACAAATTAATATAGGTAAGTAAGAAAATTATTTGCTTGTGTTGTGGATGTAAATCTACTATAATAATACATAGAAATTAATAGACAAATATTGATATTTATTTATATGTTTACAAATTTGTATAAGGGCCTAGAATTAGAATCATCGCGGTCAAGATTAGATCACAACGGAAAATATGTGGTGTTACACTCGCGGACCGGATTCATAATGTTGAAGTGAGGTTTGAAAGATAGTATCGGTGTAAAGATTTTCTCATCTTTACACCGATACTATCTTTCAAACCTAACTCTTGGCATGCTCTTTTGATTCGTACATGTAAAAAGAATGCTAGATTAACAAAACAAGATAAACAATGCGACTGTGAAAGGATGTAGGTACCGGGGAAGACCAAAACAAACGTACTATGATCAGATTGTTCGAGTACTGTCTGAAGTTGGTGTCAAGAATCTTAGCACCAGCGTGCGTGTATAAAGAGAGTAATGAATGTGGAGGAAGCGAGACAAGTCTGCAAGGATCGTGATGTATAGCACTCGGTTCTATCTGCCTATCCCGAAAGGGAAGTGGTGTGAATATTATGTACGTATTCCTTGCACTGGTCGTGGCCCTACTCCGACGGTATCCAGGAATTGCAATTTTACGTTATTACCTCAAAACCACTACCTCCTTCGGTCAAGAGACTTCTGAAAATTAAGTCCTACCTGACATATGGAAATTGCCTTAAAATATAATTAGTTCTTCACTTATATACACCGCGCCAGGTTTTGTTCAGTATTTTTGTGTTACACCAACTGTATGTACATATATTTGTGCAAGGAACTGAGGACCTCTGGGGGTCCTTCAAGTTATTGAAGCTGTATAACTGCAGTGATTTCGTCTTCCTTGTGTTGGTCCCGAGCTCCTCTGGAAACAAGCCAACTGTTGTTCTGCCAGTCAGGTCGTTAAATGTGATCGAATGCGCGTCACTAACATCGTGGCTACTAGTTCTGCATTGTCTCGCCCGGGTCTGATACGACCGCCTTACCTATTCCTGCCGCAATAGCCTCTGTAGTTGTCACTTTCTTGTTCCGGTTTGGAAGGTAAGGTAGCCGGGAAACTTATTCATGTGGTATTTGAACTCGCCACAAGATAGCAACGCACTATTAACATCTTTCCATTAGGAGACTCATCTGCTTGTTTACTATATCATATAAAAAAATACTGAAGCCAGACTTTTTTTAATTTGTTCTTGGTTAGAGTTACGTACTGGCTTCACTGCCGAAGCTGTAGACTGATTGAAATGACGTTGTAGAGAGCGACAACGATGAAGTTCGCTCGCTCGAAGAACGACGAAAACGACGAGGTTCTGTGGGCTTGTTAAGCCTCAATTAAAACATAGGTGGTGAAGCATTTACAGATGCTATCGAATGATTTCCAATCCTAACAAAATCAACGTTGATATTCTAGTAAATATCGTAATATTGTTTATATTCATGTTCTAGTTACAGTGAAGAACGTTATACTCTCCTGCAGCTTAAATTAATTCCTTGTAATAACTCAAATTTTATTTGTAAATCCTTAAAATTTTGTTTTTAAAGATCTTCTTAATGAAGAAAATTTAGATGAAGTTAGCATTCGCTCGCCTCATTAAGCTTATGTAATAAGTACGATTTGGTAAATAAGTACGGTTACTGATAGAGTTCTCCACCAAATCTCTTGTATAGGTATTATATTGTCAATGTTTGTTATTGTTTGGTACTTGCGTGAAGAGTAGTGCAGTTGAAACTTACGATAATAGCTTCGGTTCCATGCAATATGGACGGCAAAAAAATCAATACCATATATGGTTTTGGTTTTCCACAAGCCGGTCCGGGCTCCTTTTAAGGACTACTGCCAGTACTACTTACTGCCGCTTTGCCAGGCAGATTATAAAAGGCGACCGATTGGCTAAGCAAGTCACTACCATCGTGGCTACTAGTTGGTAGAGTTCTGCATTGTCTCGCCCGGGTCAGGTACCACCACCTTACCTATTCCTGCCGCAATAGCCTCAGCGCTTGTCACTGTCGTATTCCGATTTGGAGGGTAAGGTACCCAGTAAACTTATGCATGTGGCATTAGACCTCGGCACAAGATATAAACGCACCATTAACATGTATAGTGTCTGTAGGTGATGGTTGACTCTTTCCATCAGGAGACACATACACTTGTTTGCTATCTTATGATATAAAAAAAGGATGTCTGTAGGTAGTGGTTTAAGGAAAACCGTTGATTGATTGCTTAACTCTGCTACAAAAAACTTGAACGTCACGTATAGTATTTTATGATGACTGGATTAATACCCGTATTTAAATGCTATTTCAGGCACATTTAAAGATTTCATATTTCATTCCTTTTATATTTTATGTATTTTTAATTACACGCAAAAATTCTCGGCGCTTTGTACAACAAAATTATTCAGTAAAGCCTTTAGTTTATAGAAAGAGTAATACGGACTCTATTAATATTCAAAAAATACCTGCAATGCAAATACTTGTACATTATTTGAAACTCACAACCCCTTTCGTAGTGTTGTTCCCACTGAGAGTCGATTTTTATTCTATCCTGATTGCTATTCTAGGTTTCTTACAGCTTGTATATTTTCACAACTTTGTCAGAGTTTAAATTATGAGATACATTGTTTGACACATTTTAAGAATAGTAATTTAAAAATTTAAACCACCTTCAAATATCAGTCATATTTATATCTCAAAAACTACTGAACTGATTTTGATGAACTGTTCCCTAAGTTAAAAGAGAATCTGATGAAAATTAAAAATAATTATCTTGATATAGCGTATAGTTCCCGAGAACTTGGAAAAAAACATAGTTCCCGAAAAAACATACAAGCATATAAACATACACACAATACAAAATTTTGTTTACATAGGTACCTCGATGCCTACATAGATAGAGCCATATCCAAATCGATTTTGCCGTCTTTACGCGATTGGGTAATAAATCATTTATCTCTATCCATGCATCCTTTCGCATTAACAATAATAATCAGAGAGATTACGCTACCGCTATTAATTAGCAAACATTTTTATTCTAACCGAACTTTGCAGACAAAGCTCGAGATATCGACATTTAGTTAGAGAGGTCGCCCTCACTGTTTCAGCCCTCAGTAAAATGCTAGACTGCATCATAATTTCGCCGCTTACCCGGCTCTTATTAATGTTCTGTTGTTTTTGCACTTGAAATGATAAAATATTTCCGGGCATCTGTTTACCCAGGCTCCTGTTGATGACGGCTCGTGTTTGGACTAGCCGCTAACTTCGCCCCTTGTCTGCGCTTTAAATTTCTGATTCGGACGTAGTACCCCTCTGTGAATAAATTTACTCTGTTTATTTGCTACTTTATTATTGTTGATTGATGATGTACAGAATTAAATAACATTGTATTGACTTTTATTTAAATTGTATACAAATTTAAATTATTTAAAAATTAGCTGACCCACTCTGCTTCACCTACGAATGTATTAATATGTCGTCGATATAATTTTTTTGTGTGTAATTTCATCCCCTATTCTAGTCTTTTAAGGTTTAGTTTTGAAAAATACTTATATTTGACCCCAGATGTTCGAATGGCTCCACGATATTTTTTTTCAAAATCAGTTCTTACCCGTGTTGTTCCCGGGCTCCTTTGAAGAATAGGCCAACTGCCGTTCTGCAAAAGGCGACTGATTAGCTATACGAGTCACTAACATCGTGGCCACTAGGTGGTAGAGGTCTGCATTGTCTCGCCCGGGTCTGGTACCACTACCTTACCTATTCCTGCCGCGATAGCGTTAGTGCTTGTCACTGTTGTGTTCCGGTTTGGAGGGTAAGGTAGCCGGTAAACTTATGCATGTGGCATAAGGCCTCGCCACAAGATAGCAACGCACCATTAACACCTTTGGTGTCTATAGGCGATGGTTGACTCTTTGCATGACGAGTCCCATCTGCTTGTTTGCTATCTTATAAAACAAAATAAAACAAAAAGTTCAGCAGTTTAGCCGTAAACAGTCAAACTGACAGAAACACCTACAGACAGACTTTCACATTTTTAATATTAGTATGGATAGACGAAAGAGTGAAACGTTTATTTTATACTTTCATAACTTAACCTTAATTATTTGAAAATAATTTAAACATTATCAACATGAAACGCCTATTAAATCGAAAACCCCAATTCTGTCTAACCTCCTTTTGAAGAATAAAATGTCGTCTTTCTCGTCGCCATTCTCGTCGTAAAATGTTACACATTTGGAAATACGAGTACGAAATTATTCATTTTTAAAGTGAATATATAAATAAATATTTTGTGAATATTTCAAGCGTCCATCAATTGTCGTTATCAAGATCGAGAAATAAGTTGCAAAACAATCACGTTTGTTTTATGGGAGCCCTTCTTATATATTTATTTTATTCAATTTTTTTGTGTTTATTTTTATAGCGGAAACAGAAGTACATCATCTGTGAACATATCAACTTTTTAACTATCACGATTCATCAGATACCGCCTGATGACAGACAGACAGATAGACTGACAGACAGATGAACGGACGGACGTTTAGTAATAAGGTCTAAAGGGTAAAAGTGTCTAGTAATAAGGTCTCGTTTAACCCTTTTGGTATGGAACCCGAATAACTACAAATCAACTACTCTACCCTAAGATTAACTGGCAGAAATCGATCTTTGCCGATAAAACCACCTCTGTGCATATTTTCATAAAATTATAAGTATACTATTAGGATTATATATTTCTTAATTTTAATGTGCAATAAAAGGTGTAATCTTTTATTTTCTCATATAAAAATATGTGCCGAAAAAACAGGCTTTTCACAATTTTTTTCAATGGGTACTCCCAAACGAATCAACCGATAGCATTTCTTGATTACAGTGTTATAGAATATCTCACATCTGACACAAAAGTATTTACACCGCATTTTTTGCGACCTGATGGAATGACATACTAGAAAGATTTGTTGTAATTCCTTTTACTTTCAATCCTCGTTATCAAACAAGGAGTTTTGGATCTAGAATTAGTGATCCTAGATTTCAAGATCTCTTTGCATTTGTAGACTCAATACAGTACAGTACAATTATCCAAGATATTCAAATATTTATTTCACGTCCATACTTGCTATATAAATCCACTGGATAAAAAGTAATCCAGATTAAAAAGTACGTGTCATAACTAATTTAAAAGCAATTTTTCAGAATTCTCAATAAGAAAAACTTCTTTGTTCTTGAGGACAAAATTAATTACTGAAAAAACTTTTCTGACACTGAAACTTGAGAAAATTTCGTTTATTCATTAGATTGATAAGTTTTTGCTTACATGTCCATAAAGGACAATAGTATAGATTTTTTGTCATCCTGCAATCAAAAGGAAGGCGCAGTCAAAATATTATTAATATAATATTGCTACACTTAAGCAAATTCGTTTGGTCAGAAGACGATACCTTCTAATCAAACATAATTACGTAAATAATAATCTTAAATTTTGATTGTTACAGGATAATTGATATTGAGAGATTTTTTTTATTTAAATAAATTTGGTTCCACAGTGACGACCCACAGGCACTAATAAGTATACGTGTATTGTAATTCACCTTCTGATATTCAAGAATGTTACGGTAAAATTACTCTTTGAAAAAAATGAATGTTTGTTTGATATTCAGATTACTACATTGACTTATCATTCTAGATATTCAAGTATTTCTCTACGTGTACACAGGTTATTGTTCGTAGCTGTACCCCGTAATTATTAATCTCGTACCAGCGTTGCCAGGCCTATTGAACGATTTGATTTCAGCCTATTTGTATGTTCATCAACTTTTTGATGAACATACAAATAGGCTGTTTCCAAACCATTAATCATAAGGGGCTTCTAAGTATGCGACCGCGCTTATGATCTAGTAGTAGCTTAATAAATTATGGACAGGTCAAAAAACATGTAAAAAATTAGCTGATTATTTTTCTCTAATTTACGATTCCATTTTCTCTCGTTTATCAACCGACTCCCCAAAAGGAGGTGGTAATGAAATCGGTTGGATGTTTTTTTATGTTTGTTACCTCAATACTCATTCATTTATAAATCGAATTTGAAAATACTTTTTTGTTTTAGAGTGTATGTGTGTATGTACTCTACGTGTTGGTCCATTTTAATTTGATGAAGATTTGATACAGGGTTCCAGAGATACAGGAAATAGGAAGACGGTTGCTGCAGTTTTACTGCGATAAAAAATTATTATACTAGCATTCAAATCCAAAATATTAATCTCTGTGCTCGTCATACAAATTCCTGTCCCTATGGGAAATCGAACCCGAACTCCATTGATTCCGTAGTCGGATTCGCTAATCATTCGATCAACAGGGCAACCCACAAACCACCCATGGCTCTACAAACCATCTTGGTTATAAGAACCAAAACGCGGGAGGTGCATGAAGTTTGCCTTTAGGCTTTCTTCTTCATGCACTTCTTGACTTTCTACAAGTTATTTCTCATCTTTATTAATTTTTACGTGTCACCTTTCCCCTGAAGGGGCTGACTAAACACGGCATTGACTCGTTTGTCATTCAACATTAATGTGTTCTAAACCTCCAGGGATCTACTTTTTTGTACCATTCATGCATGAATTGTTTAAATGTCTTAAAATTGATCACTGTTATTACAAGTTCCAAGAAGTGGACCGGTCCCGACTCCCGCTGTTCATTTTATTTATCATAGTCGACCTCATTTCTGTAATAGCCAACACTCCCACAATACACTATATCGATACTCATAAACACCGTTGCCAGAGTCGCAGTAGCACGACCTCAGCCCCAGGTCTCTAAGGCGACCCCTGAAACATCCGTGGCCTAGCAGTGATTGTTATGTTTCATGATCCGAAAAAAAAAGTCCCTACCATTCTTACTATCGTCTTACCATTCATGTGGACTGTGGTCCTACCTACCTTAACATTTCTCTAACACTGTTTCTAATTTGTTCTATCCTCATGCCTTTCTCTCGGGACCCTTCACCCAGAACCTTACTCGCTTCACTTTCTGCCGCCAACTCAACATGCAGATCCGCTGGCAGAACCCCAGCCAAAACTGGCAAGACGTTCGTGCTAGTGGATCTATATGCCTTCGTAAGCAAAATCATTGCAGATCGTTGATTTTTCAATAAGGCGCTACTGACTGTGTACAATAACGTACAACGGTACCAAACCGATGCAGCATACGTTACCGTTGCTACGAAAGTGCCAGTATATATGAGCCGTATGGCATGGTATCCGATACCCCAAGAGTTGGATGTAATCCGTGCCACTTTTCCAAAATACCGTACAGCTCTATCACCGATATTCACGGCGTGCTTTTTAAAGGACCGTCGTGCGTCAATTGTACGTGTAAGTTGTCAAAAACCGACCTATCAGCCATTCTTATGGTAGGAGGCCTTTTAAACTTTCCCTTGACGATTATGGTTTTAGTTTTCTCCAATGAAAACTGCAACCTGTTCCGTTTACCCCGATCAACGGGGCATAGTGTCCGACAAATTTCGTGTTGCATTATCTCATAATGATACTTTAAATATGATGAGATCATATTTTGCTGCACTTTCAAAAATAGTCGTAGAGAGAAAGTTGGGTTGATTTGCCAAAATTAAGCTCAGAACGTTTCACGTTTGTATTTATAATTTAACAAAAAAGGTTAGGAAGGCGGACTAAGATGAAATTGCATGAAACTTGAAACAGAGGTACAGCTTTGCCTGGATTTAACACTGATTGCTATGTCGGGTGCGCACGGCTTGTTTAAGACAGCGTAATGGGGTTACTCATTCTCTCTCTTTCATCTCAGCCATCAAACCTGTGATAATAATTTCGTTCTAAAAATTAGAATTCTCATAATTAAAAAGTTTTAATTTATAAAGTGTCACCCATTCGTAAAACAAACGTAATAAGGACTCCTCTAAACCAATATAATTATCGCGGCAAGCGGCAGTCGAAAGTAAATTGAAAAGAAAATAAATGAGGGGCTTGAAAGTTTCCTGTAACCCCGCCCTTCCGTCAGCTCCAGGACCAATTAATCGAGAAGTGGTTTCTTTACTCAATTAAAATTAACTGATCTTTATTAGTGTTGCATTTTTTATGAATAATGATTTCATTTTTAGTATTTTAAATATTATGTTTATATTCATAATTTATAATTATTAACTCTCATGTTAGTTCAAACCACAGACCGCACAAATAATAATAGACATAGCGTTAAGCGGAATAAGTGTAGCCACTCGTATGCACAAATGTTTGAAAATGTCAAACGCTTGTAGATATGTTATATCGGAACGAAATAGACATATGCCTCATTGTGCTATTTTATCACGCTGAATAAGAAGCTAAGGCTCAAAAATACCCCTAGAGCGATTTTATTTCATCAATAAGTATACCTCTGTATTTCTCTGTATCTCTGTATTTCTGGATGTATATATTTTTTATATAAGATAAACAAGCAGATGGGTCTCCTGATGGAAAGAGCCGCCTGATGGGAAGATCGCCTATAGACACCAAAGGTGTTAATGTTGCGTTTCCATCTTGTGGCGAGGTCTAATGCCACATGCATAAGTTTACCGGCTACCTTACCCTCCAAACTAGAACACGATAGCGACAAGCACTGACGCTATTGCGGCGGGAATAGGCGGTGGTACCAGACCCGGGCGAGACAATGCAAAACTCTACCACCTAGTAGCCATGATGATAGTGACTCGCATAGCCAATCAGTCGCCTTTTACCACCTGCCTGGCTGAACAGCAGTTGGCCTATTCTTCAAAGGAGCCCGAGACCAACACTGGGGAAAATGCACGATACGCTGATAACCTAAGAAATTGACTTAAAAGGCGTATCAAGTATTAAAAAAAGTAGACCATTTGCAACGCAGTTCATTAATAGCTTACTATTGGTTTAACACTTCACTACTATCATGACTACTACGTTGTATGAGCTGTAACGGTTTACCCAGGTTTAGTACAAAAAATAATTGCTTGTCATTCTCGTGTTCCGGTTAGGAGTGTAAAATAGCCAGTAAAATTAGACTTGTGGCATACCCTGTGTTGGTCCGGACTGCCCTTTGAGGCAAAGACCAACTGCCGTTCTGGTAGACAGGTCGTAAAACGTGACTGATCGGCTGTACGTGTCACTACCATCGTGACTCCTAGGTGGTAAATGTCTGCAACGTTTCCCCCGGTATATGGTACCACTGTCTTACCTATTCCTGCTACAATAGCGTCAATGCCAACCTCGTATTCCAGTTTAGAAGGTAAGGTAGCCGGTGGACTTATGCATGTGGCTTTGCCATCTCGCTATATGAATAGCATCGCGCTTTAACTTCTTTGGTTTCTTTAGGCGATGGTTTCCCTTTCCGTTACTAGAGCCATCTACTTGTTTGCTATCTAATGGTATAAAAAAGTGAGAAAGTTTTTTAAATTAATTTGGTGTGACGTTTAACTTTACTTCGCTAGTGGCTCGCTGCAAACTCTTAAATATGATAAGATTTTTCAAATTAGCATTATACATATTGTATTACATTATGTGATCGACGTCTCATATACATTTTCACGCCAAATTCCTTACGAAGTAGGCAAAGAGAGTTAAATGGCATACATATCGGTCTGTACAGTTTTGTTTCACTTCCTTTATATTTATAACTCTCTTAGGTATGATTCAGACCAACTGACTTTCATCGGCCCTGCCTGGGTGGCATTTTACAATGCGGTAATGCAAAATGAAATATGTATACTCCTGCTCCTACTGTCCTAAGTTACGGTTAATATTTCCGTCAAATTATCATTCTGCAATAGCTGAACGGGTCCGGATAAATCCAACCTTCTCCGTACGGCTCTGAGCGGACTCATCAGCAGATAATTGGCTCCATCGGCATGCACCGGGTCTCTTTGGAGCCATATGGCTGTCACGGGATGTGAACGGAGATTAGCAGTGCAGCGAGTAGGTGGTCATTGAAGTGACGTATGCGTGCCGCGGACACTGTTGCGGACCTATCCGTTCCGACAAGGTTCGATGTGAGTCGGTCGGTGTGAATTGTACCTTAATGTAAACAGGCCGATCTCGAAGATTATTGTCAGTAGCCGACCAATTGAAGCAGGCCTACTCTTGAAAACAATATAAATCATAAACTAATATTGATAAAAACAATAAGTTTCGAATGTCTTAAAAAACGGTACTCTTGAACCCATATTGCCCACATTGATTGAGTATAGTAATGACCTAATTATTGGAAACTAGCTGACCCGCGCAGCTTCGCCCGTGAGTATATTAATAAGTCGTCCAAATACCTTTTAATAAACATTTCATCTCCTGTTTCAGCCCTCCAGGGCTTTGATTTGATTTGATTTTTGAAAAAAAAATTAGCTTATGTTTGACCCCGGATCTTCAATTATATCCATGCCAAATTTCATGAAAATCGGTCCAGCGGTTTAGCCGTGAAAGCGTAACAGACAGACAGACTTTCGCATTTATAATATTAGTATGGAGTATGGAAGTATGAATAGGTGTCATCGTTACACGTCAAGCTAATTTACAAGTGGAAATTTTAAGTACCATTTTAAACAAAATAATGAATAAAATCAATAATGAGTAGTTCCAAAAAATTTCGATATCCGCGTGGCGCTGTCGCCGATTCCAATAATTGAATATAGTTGTCCAGACTACGAAATACTTCAAAATGCATTAAATATTCATTTAAATTTGAAATCGGTTTTCAAGAGTAGCCCTACTGTTTTGGTAATAGTTTCTCTGCCATTGCTACCCTACTGTACCGAAGTGATGACATCATGATTACTTGCACCTCATTGTCAAATCAGTTTCAATTTTAATGACCTCTCTGACACAGCTATCCTACAAAAGTCAGGACACACGCCTCTGTGTGTTACTCTGAAACAATTATTATCATACCGACGGGTCCTACGTATACTAGTACAAGTACAATGACACAACTTTACAGAAGAGCAGATTAAACGTTCTATAGCTTTGTACTTTTACCTAACCTAACCAGTAGGATACTGGGATTTACTGGCATATCCATATTAAGATAACACCACGAAAATCCGGCAAATTGCACAACCTATTTCGATCTATGGTTATCACATCGTTGCCTCGGCTACGGGTTTTTTCGAAGTTTTTCTCAAAAATCCTAAATCCCAGTAGCAGTTCGAAGTCGGGCAGGTGGTGTGTTACCACTCCCATACCTCGAATGAACACTTCAAGCTATCGGTCCCGGTTCTCGATTGATACATGCGATAATCGTTATCAGATTGGTAAAATCAGCCGATAGGGATCACTCACCTTGCAAACCGAAAAACTGTTGAATCGTTATGAATTAATAAGCTTTATAGACGTTCACTTCACTCTGTCTACTGCGCATAGGAACTGGCGTGATAATACTTATTTTTCATTATAATGGAGATTTTAAACCACTGCTAAACCACGGATCGCCTCTGCGGTCTAGTGGTTCAGCGTTGGCGTTGACCACATGAGGTCTCGGGTTCGATTCCCGCGTCGGGCACATAAAAAAGTGTTTTTTCTGTTTTCTGATAAACACAAAGTTGTCCGGGATTGAAAAGTGCCCGGTTGGCGATAGGCTTGCCACCTATCACATTTGTACCACGTATCTTCGGCTAATCGTGGGTGCACTTGTTGTACCTCTGCCTACCCTTCGGGGATACGGGCATAAAGATACTTTTTAAACCATGGTAATGTTATCTATAGTTATTATTATAAACTTAGTTTGGAGAACTTTAGATTGGAGGAACCTTGCCTATCTCAACATTGAATAAAAATGACGTCATCATCTTGAATGCGATATTATACACTACAGTGTTTAATGCAGCAGTTTACAGAGTGCTGTACTCGAGCAGTGCTTGCAGCAATTTGCCGTAATTCCTCACAGCGCCCGTCGCAGCTCTAATGGTCCGTGATGGAGCAGCGGGGGATTTAAAGCTGTTCTCTTATATTTCACTTAGCTATGTAATCGCAGGGTAGCTTTACCGACGTAATGTATACAAGTTGCTTTGAGTTACTGTTCTGCGTTTAATTCAACGAAATTGTAAGGTATAGCCTTTTTCATTACTAATATCTATTATTACTTTCGCTCAAATAATATCTAACAAGTACGTATAAAAAATCTGTCATGCGCGAAGAGAGAAAGCAATGTTATTAGGTCCCATATTGCGACAGACACCACACCTGTTAACATATTCAGGCATATGTCTAGGTCTATGGCGAATTTTTTTCAGAAATAACACAAACTAGGTCCAAGACAAACTTAGCTTTGCCGTTAGAGCCCTAGACACGGTTATACCACCAACCGCAAATAATAAGTTTGAAAGTTCACTTTTTTACGTCACGTGTCGGTCTGCCTGTTTTATTATAGACTATCTGTCAGTCTGCCATATGTCACTACCATCGTGACGACTACGTAGTAGAACTCTGCACCGTTTCGCCCGAATTCAGTACCACCGCCTTCACTATTCGTGCCGCAATAGCAATAAAACTAGTCACTGCCAGTAAACTTATGCATGTGGTATTAAAACTCCGCCATACGGAGAGCAACGCACCATTAAGGCGTCCATACTGATGCGGTTGCCTCTAAACCATAGAGATACCAAAATATTTGTAACAAAAGATACTTGTATACTTATTATATTTTAAACGTTTTTGTTATTTAATTTAAAGCTATACTATTTCCACTTCTCTATTTTTTCGATAACAGATCAACGCCTATGTAATTTTGAGTTGTTTACGTTAAAATGTCTCACAAATTATACTGTACTTCATGGACGGGTAGTGATGTGCTACACATAATGATTACTATAGGAGCTATATCGATAAACGTAACACGATAACAGACCTGTTTTTTTTACAAAATGTAAGACACTAAACTACTTCCGGATACTTTGGTACAAATTTATGAACTATAATATTGTATTATATATAAGTATAATATTATTATATATAATATATATATAATAATAATATTATATATATATATATATATATATATATATATATATATATATATATATATATATATATATATATATATATATATATATATATATATATAGTATTATTATTATATATAAGTATAATATTATATTTCGTTACCAGATGTTACACGTATAAATTCTTGATTGATAATGCCTACTTCTTTAAAATTTTCGGAGCTGTTGTAAAATACAGGTTAACGTTAACGAAAGGTAATCTTTATTTATTTATTTTTAATCAAATCTGATGAATCGTCACTGTCACTCGATGAACTATAAACACTTATTATAAGTTCCTGTTACGTAACGCTAACGTTAACGCTATAATGATATTACACACGCACACATGCGCGCGCTAACATACATAAACATTACTAAAAAGGTCAATAAAAATAAGAAGAAAACACTAAATTCCGTCAGATCCCATGTTTATGACCACTTTTTGTTCCGGGCTCCCTTTGAAGAGAAGACCATGTGCCGTTTTGCCAGGCTGTGAGAGGCGAGCAACTGATTATACGACTCACTACTATTGTGACTACTAGTTGGTAGAGTTCTGCATTGTCTGGCCCGAGTCTGGTACCGCCGCCATACCTATTCCTGCCGCAATAGCATCAGTACTTGTTACTGTCGTTTCCGGTTTAGATTACCATCTAAACCTGCATAAGTTTACCGGCTCCCTTAACAGGTAGCCGGTAGACTTGTACAAGTGGCATTAAGACTCCGCCACACTTTAGGCAATGTGTTTATATAAACACATTGGCTAAAGTGACCCCGTCAGGTTGTTCAATAGACCCCGCCTGTGGGGCCTAATGAGCCATATGACTTTTTTATTTAGAATGTAAATTTAGTATCATAAACAACGAATTTTCCAAAGCTTTTTATATCAATACGAGGCCAGATAAATAAAAAGCTGATTTAAGAATAT
This sequence comes from Apodemia mormo, assembly GCA_036924255.1. Classification (NCBI taxonomy): domain Eukaryota; kingdom Metazoa; phylum Arthropoda; class Insecta; order Lepidoptera; family Riodinidae; genus Apodemia; species Apodemia mormo. The sequence goes on along the minus strand of JAUPFN010000009.1, from coordinate 1,060,654 downwards.
TTTTTTCTATTTTTTTATTTTAATGGGCTTTAAACTGATTTGAACAAAATCCTGTTATATCCTGTTGTCCTGCCTATAGCAAGTCTTGCATGAAATGTTTTAATCTATTCCTATTACTATTATATAATCTATATTATCACTTATCACTTGTTTCACAGCTTCATGTATTCATTTATGTTAATTAACCAACATATGGCTCCTAACTGCTGCTCATTTATTTTCTTAAATAATGCCTAATTCTATCTGAGAAAAAATTTAATCTAAGCAGCTGTTTTTAGTCTGAAAAATGTCAGTACTGCAAAAATCTATAGGGACTTCGAAGACTATGTAAAGCTATCAGTCCCAATTATGTAATGCTGTATTTTGCCGGGCTTAGGTATCTCGGCGAAATTCCAACCATCTTATAACAAATAACGTGAAGATACGTGTGTTAACTTTTGAACTAAGTTCTGGTTTACTTTTAAATTGATTAAGACTAAGAGACGCTAACTGTCTTTTAAAATTAATTAATAGATAATTTACGGGATACCAGGATCCTGAAATATCGGTATTACGCATGATATGCGTAGGAATTTAACAGGTTTGTCCCTTCCATGGTTTAATTGTTTCTAAATCATTCGCGAAGTGTTATCGGTAACGCGCGGGTTTAAAAATGTCCAATCGCGCAAATACCGGGATTGAAGATAGCTTATGGGATTGCATTCCCTAGTGACGATCATTGTGCATCTCATCACACGACAAACCACTATTTAACCAGAATGAATATTCATTCACAAATGAGTCAGCATGATTATTTTTATTATTATTTTTTTTTTAATAGCTGCTAGCTGACCGTGAAACTTCGCCCGCGAGTGTAGCCGACGATTCCCTATTCCAATTCCTAACATAATTAACATAATATAATTGTAATTTCGTTAAAATTGGTTCAGCCGTTCAACTATATATATATATATATATATATATATATATATATATATATATATATATATATATATATATTCAGATAGATAGACGAAAAACTGCAGGATTTATAATAATATTATGGATTTAAATCGGATTCAGAAAACTACAAACGATTACATCAATTTACGTGCATTTCCAAACAGGAATAAAGAATAAACATAACGTAGGTATTCGATTTTGCGGATGTATTTTACGTTCGGCAGGTTCGCTATACATCGCGGCGGGCTCGTAAACACGCTTTATTGAGCCGTGCGCGAGCAGCGATGAATATTAAATGAGCTGAAACTGTTAGTGCTTATTGAATTTTAAAAAAGTTTGTTATTGTGAGCCGAATTTTGGGTACAGATTGACGAGTCACCATTTTAATGAATTGTGTTTTGTGTTTCTTTTATTTCATAATACCTATATCATAATGAAATTATTAATAATTAATGAGATCTTACCGCGATTATGTGATGTATTGTTTTTCCGATATTTCAGCGCTGTTGCAAGCACCATGATCACGGGTGAATTGAAGTGAAGTAATTATTAATAATTCTGTTCAAAAAAGCCGCGAAAGCTTAAAAGTATATATCATAATGGATAAAAATGTTAATGATGCGTTGCTACCCTTGAGGTGGCGTTGGATTGCTAGACGTATAAGTTTACCGGTTATCTTACCCTCTAAACCGGAATATGACAGTGACAATACTGCGGTAGGAATAGGTAAAGCGGTTATACCAAATATCCTCCTCCTTTAGTACCAAGTAAACACTATGATAGTGATACGTACAGTTAATTGTTTTAAGGACGAACTGTCTGGCAGAATGGAAGATGATCAAAGAGGACCCTGACCAACACTAGGAAAGTTTTTATTCAAAACTTTTCATTCTCACCATTGGTAGTTAGAAATACTGTTAAAACGACATTTTTGTTAAATAAATAAATAATATTACCAGCTTCATGAAGATTCGATGAGACTCTGTCTATATTTTTCCATTTATTTAAATGTTTATATTGAGTGTAAGTTCTCAGTGAAAATCTGGTACTTCATTTTCACCAGATTTTCCAGTTCTGTATGAATGCATAAAATTTAGTAATGTTCCTAATTTTTCTTCTTTTATATGACGCTGGATAAATTACCCAAATTGATTTAACCCGCAAGTACGCAAATTATTTGCTAATTAATACACATAACGTATTGTTATTATTATTATAATCGACGATATTGATTATAATTAATATTATACAAATACTGAAATGTATTTAATAAACACCTAAACCTGGAAATAAAACATTTGTGCTAATGGGGCAAATACTTTAGACCTCGGAACACTACACCTATTTTTAAATTATGAATATATAGTTGAACTTCATGAGTGGCTGTCTTTCTTTTAACGGGTCTTACAAACGACTTTTTTTCAAACTGTTGTGAAACAACAATTCCGTGATATCATACGCAACCTATTGGTCTGAAACAATGCAGCAATGAATTTGTCACTATGACCACTTGGTGTCACAATTCGGCATTAATGGCAATTCGGCATTAAAACTATATATATACCGATTTCTGTCTTAAGCACTAAGAGCTTAATGCGGCATTTTCACAGTGGAAGAAAAGCTTCTTGGTGCAATAATTGGTCAAACAAAATATTTTTCAAATGCTTATGGAACTATCGGAACTATCTTGTAAATGTATTAAAACTAAACATGTATTTATCGAGAAAGAAATGCTTTATTTTTCTATTTGTCAAGAAATAAATTCCGCAAATTTTAATGATGCTCATTTGAAAAACCTAACGTTTTCAAAAAAAGTCGCAGACAGAAAATTGTAAAGCTCAAAAAAAGAAGCCACTCGCGAAGTTTCTAATATGATTTAATCAGTGCAAAATTAGTGAAATGTTCTACGTACTATTTGTCTCGGAAATCGAATCCAAGCCCTACCGATTGCGTGTTCACTATCTCTAAATACTCGACTAATGGAAAGTATGACTTAGGTTATTATACGTGGTGTATTATTAATTAAAAGCAGCATCTCTCGATGTCTTCTATCTGTTAAACACCGTCACTCTCACAATTTTGTGTTACACAAATATATTTTTAATATTACGAGTAACAAGGAGTCTTCGGTAGTTGCAGGAGCAGTCTAATTAATCAGATGTTAATTAACTCGATGGTTTTAATTACAACCCTTTAACGGGGCCTGGCGGAGTTAATTTACACTTTGTTTCAAATACAGCGCCTGTTTGATAACTTGCAGGGTTCTAAATAATTATTAAACATTTATTAATCGGAGAACTCGTGTTGATCATAGTTACTTCAATATAATAGGACGGTATTATTTTTTATATTCTGTTTTTTACTAGTGGTTGACCTATATGACTATAACTTGACTTTTCTGGCGGCCGCGTTGGTTGAGTGGTCAGCGAACCTGACTACGCATTAATGGCGCTTGGGTTCGATTCCCAACAAGGACAAACATTGTGTGATGAGCATAGAATATGTTTGTTTACATTTCAGGGTGTGGGTGTGTATCCATACTCTATACTAATATTATAAATGTGAAAGTCTGTCTATCTGTCTGTCTGTTACGCTTTCACAGCTAAACTGCTGGACCGATTTTCATGAAAATTGGCATGAAAATTGTTATCTGGGGTCAAACATAGATTAATTTTTTTTTTCAAAATTCAACCCCTAAAAGGCTGAAATAGGGAATAAAAGTTGTATGAAAATTTATTTAGACGACATTTTAATGTACACGCGGGCGAAGCTGCGCGAGTCAACTAGTTAAAGATATTGAATTACTAGCTGTGCCCGCGACTTCGTTCACGTGGAAAAAATTCTAAAATAAAAACCCGCATAGTTCCCGTTTCCGTGGGATTTCCGGGATAAGAACTATCCTATGTCCTTTCTTGGGTTTCAAACTATATTTGTACCAAATTTTATCCAAATCGGTTCAGTGGTTTGGCCGTGAAAGCGTAACAGACAGACAGACAGACAGACAGACAGACAGACAGAGTTACTTTCGCATTTATAATATTAGTATGGAGTATGGATTTAGAAACAAAGAAGAGATAGTGAATTAAAAATATTTTATATAGTAAACAAAGTATGTGAGTTTTTCTGCGCTGTCTATTTGGAAACCATCTAAGCTCAGCCTAGGAATTAGAAACGAGACCAAAATTTTTCATACCATAGATGACACGAATGCAGTTTCTACAATTTCTGAAGTTTTTTACTACGATTTCAGTTACGTTAAGTTAACAAGAATTAGCATAAGGTTAATTGGATGAATAAAGATATATCTTAGGAAGACTAAAAAAATGAAGAAGGCTAAAAAAAATAGAAACGATTTAGGGGAATGAAATACATGATGAACTTTATGGCTCAATTATTAACATGAAAGTTTTAAGAAAAGTTGAAGTTAAAAATTATTCCAGATTAGAAACAGATGATAAATGGTACAAAGGTGTTGTTACACATTAACATGGGAACATCACTGCTATTTATCAATTCATGGGTCAACTACTAAGAATTAGAGCCTGAGATTCAATTTGTATTAGCACCGAACCAAAAGATTTGGCCCACTTATATATTTCTTCTAAATCGTCGCTCATTTCACTGATAGCTTTCGCTATATTCCTAAAACTATAGTGATGATAGAACTGGAGATTGTCAACATAAATATGAAAATTTAACTTAATTATATAAGTGATAATATTTATAAACGACAAAAGAAGAACTCCACCCTGCGGAAAAATTAATCCAGTTAGATTTAAGTTCAGCAGAAATTACATTTTACGATTGGCCTTGAAGATAAGATCTAAACCATTCCAAAGCAGATGTAGAAATATTAAGAAAAGCAAGTACTTTTAGTAGCACATTGAAGTCTTTTGAAGTAAAGGCACTGCTAAAATCCAGAAGAACAATAATAGTGAGCTTTTTGTCATCAATAGTCTATCCGAGTTAGTACTAATCCGAGTTATTAAAGCAGTGACGGTGCTTAGTTCATCACACAAATGCCTGTCCCTATCAGGAATCAAAGCCGAGCCCCATTGAATACTTACATCACTCAAATTCCTGCGCAATCAGGTAAAAATCTTCTAATTAAATGTTAAAATCTCTCAAATAAAGCACTGAGCAGTAAATAATATCCAATTGAAATTCAATCAATACGAAGTAATTTGATGCCGGCCGCACACCCGCCGAATGAAAGTCGCCATTTATTTTAGCACAAAATTGAATGTATTCGTTTGATGCTGCGGGGCTGGCTTTAATTATTTGTTATGCAGCTCTGTTAGTAATAGGGATTTAATTAAAAATTGTTTTGACCCATGCCCACACCACCGAAATTAATATGCCATTGAAATGTTATTTTAAAATACGATGAAACGATTAATAACTCCCAATAATATCCGAAATTAATATGCAGTTGAAATGTTATTTTAAAATACGATGAAACGATTAAATAATTCGAAATTGCTGTTAAAAATGGTTGCCAGCAATTTGTAAAATTTAACGTGTGAATGCTTTAAGGACACTCTATACATATAATAAAATCGTAGGAAAGTCAAAACTGTATATTGAATATTTTTTTAAAAGTATACTTGGGACGTGTTCTACAATCGATGTCGAAGCCAAAAATATAGTTTTTAGAATTTTTGTCTGTTTGTCTGTTTGTCTGTTTGTCCGTTTGTCCGTTTGTCTGTTTGTCTGTCTGTTTGTCTGTTTGTCTGTTTGTCTGTCTGTCTGTCTGTCTGTATGTCTGTCTGTCTGTCTGTCTGTCTGTCTGTCTGTCTGTCTGTCTGTCTGTCTGTCTGTCTGTCTGTCTGTCTGTCTGTCTGTCTGTTTGTCTGTTTGTCTGTTTGTCTGTTTGTCTGTTTGTCTGTTTGTCTGTTGTCTGTTTGTCTGTTTGTCTGTTTGTCTGTTTGTCTGTTTGTCTGTTTGTCTGTTTGTCTGTTTGTCTGTTTGTCTGTTTGTCTGTTTGTCTGTTTGTCTGTTTGTCTGTTTTTCATACCATAGATGACACGAATGCAGTTTCTACAATTTCTGAAGTTTTTTACTACGATTTCAGTTACGTTAAGTTAACAAGAATTAGCATAAGGTTAATTGGATGAATAAAGATATATCTTAGGAAGACTAAAAAAATGAAGAAGGCTAAAAAAAATAGAAACGATTTAGGGGAATGAAATACATGATGAACTTTATGGCTCAATTATTAACATGAAAGTTTTAAGAAAAGTTGAAGTTAAAAATTATTCCAGATTAGAAACAGATGATAAATGGTACAAAGGTGTTGTTACACATTAACATGGGAACATCACTGCTATTTATCAATTCATGGGTCAACTACTAACAATTAGAGCCTGAGATTCAATTTGTATTAGCACCGAACCAAAAGATTTGGCCCACTTATATATTTCTTCTAAATCGTCGCTCATTTCACTGATAGCTTTCGCTATATTCCTAAAACTATAGTGATGATAGAACTGGAGATTGTCAACATAAATATGAAAATTTAACTTAATTATATAAGTGATAATATTTATAAACGACAAAAGAAGAACTCCACCCTGCGGAAAAATTAATCCAGTTAGATTTAAGTTCAGCAGAAATTACATTTTACGATTGGCCTTGAAGATAAGATCTAAACCATTCCAAAGCAGATGTAGAAATATTAAGAAAAGCAAGTACTTTTAGTAGCACATTGAAGTCTTTTGAAGTAAAGGCACTGCTAAAATCCAGAAGAACAATAATAGTGAGCTTTTTGTCATCAATAGTCTATCCGAGTTAGTACTAATCCGAGTTATTAAAGCAGTGACGGTGCTTAGTTCATCACACAAATGCCTGTCCCTATCAGGAATCAAAGCCGAGCCCCATTGAATACTTACATCACTCAAATTCCTGCGCAATCAGGTAAAAATCTTCTAATTAAATGTTAAAATCTCTCAAATAAAGCACTGAGCAGTAAATAATATCCAATTGAAATTCAATCAATACGAAGTAATTTGATGCCGGCCGCACACCCGCCGAATGAAAGTCGCCATTTATTTTAGCACAAAATTGAATGTATTCGTTTGATGCTGCGGGGCTGGCTTTAATTATTTGTTATGCAGCTCTGTTAGTAATAGGGATTTAATTAAAAATTGTTTTGACCCATGCCCACACCACCGAAATTAATATGCCATTGAAATGTTATTTTAAAATACGATGAAACGATTAATAACTCCCAATAATATCCGAAATTAATATGCAGTTGAAATGTTATTTTAAAATACGATGAAACGATTAAATAATTCGAAATTGCTGTTAAAAATGGTTGCCAGCAATTTGTAAAATTTAACGTGTGAATGCTTTAAGGACACTCTATACATATAATAAAATCGTAGGAAAGTCAAAACTGTATATTGAATATTTTTTTAAAAGTATACTTGGGACGTGTTCTACAATCGATGTCGAAGCCAAAAATATAGTTTTTAGAATTTTTGTCTGTTTGTCTGTTTGTCTGTTTGTCCGTTTGTCCGTTTGTCTGTTTGTCTGTCTGTTTGTCTGTTTGTCTGTTTGTCTGTCTGTCTGTCTGTCTGTATGTCTGTCTGTCTGTCTGTCTGTCTGTCTGTCTGTCTGTCTGTCTGTCTGTCTGTCTGTCTGTCTGTCTGTCTGTCTGTCTGTCTGTTTGTCTGTTTGTCTGTTTGTCTGTTTGTCTGTTTGTCTGTTTGTCTGTTGTCTGTTTGTCTGCTTGTCTGCTTGTCTGCTTGTCTGCTTGTCTGCTTGTCTGCTTGTCTGCTTGTCTGCTTGTCTGCTTGTCGGCTTGTCGGCTTGTCGGCTTGTCTGCTTGTCTGCTTGTCTGCTTGTCTGCTTGTCTGCTTGTCTGCTTGTCTGTTTGTCTGTTTGTCTGTTTGTCTGTTTGTCTGTTTGTCTGTTTGTCTGTTTGTCTGTTTGTCTGTTTGTCTGTTTGTCTGTTTGTCTGTTTGTCTGTTTGTCTGTTTGTCTGTTTGTCTGTTTGTCTGTTTGTCTGTTTGTCTGTTTGTCTGTTTGTCTGTTTGTCTGTTTGTCTGTTTGTCTGTTTGTCTGTTTGTCTGTTTGTCTGTTTGTCTGTTTGTCTGTTTGTCTGTTTGTCTGTTTGTCTGTTTGTCTGTTTGTCTGTTTGTCTGTTTGTCTGTTTGTCTGTTTGTCTGTTTGTCTGTTTGTCTGTTTGTCTGTTTGTCTGTTTGTCTGTTTGTCTGTTTGTCTGTTTGTCTGTTTGTCTGTTTGTCTGTTTGTCTGTTTGTCTGTTTGTCTGTTTGTCTGTTTGTCTGTTTGTCTGTTTGTCTGTTTGTCTGTTTGTCTGTTTGTCTGTTTGTCTGTTTGTCTGTTTGTCTGTTTGTCTGTTTGTCTGTTTGTCTGTTTGTCTGTTTGTCTGTTTGTCTGTTTGTCTGTTTGTCTGTTTGTCTGTTTGTCTGTTTGTCTGTTTGTCTGTTTGTCTGTTTGTCTGTTTGTCTGTTTGTCTGTTTGTCTGTTTGTCTGTTTGTCTGTTTGTCTGTTTGTCTGTTTGTCTGTTTGTCTGTTTGTCTGTTTGTCTGTTTGTCTGTTTGTCTGTTTGTCTGTTTGTCTGTTTGTCTGTTTGTCTGTTTGTCTGTTTGTCTGTTTGTCTGTTTGTCTGTTTGTCTGTTTGTCTGTTTGTCTGTTTGTCTGTTTGTCTGTTTGTCTGTTTGTCTGTTTGTCTGTTTGTCTGTTTGTCTGTTTGTCTGTTTGTCTGTTTGTCTGTTTGTCTGTTTGTCTGTTTGTCTGTTTGTCTGTTTGTCTGTTTGTCTGTTTGTCTGTTTGTCTGTTTGTCTGTTTGTCTGTTTGTCTGTTTGTCTGTTTGTCTGTTTGTCTGTTTGTCTGTTTGTCTGTTTGTCTGTTTGTCTGTTTGTCTGTTTGTCTGTTTGTCTGTTTGTCTGTTTGTCTGTTTGTCTGTTTGTCTGTTTGTCTGTTTGTCTGTTTGTCTGTTTGTCTGTTTGTCTGTTTGTCTGTTTGTCTGTTTGTCTGTTTGTCTGTTTGTCTGTTTGTCTGTTTGTCTGTTTGTCTGTTTGTCTGTTTGTCTGTTTGTCTGTTTGTCTGTTTGTCTGTTTGTCTGTTTGTCTGTTTGTCTGTTTGTCTGTTTGTCTGTTTGTCTGTTTGTCTGTTTGTCTGTTTGTCTGTTTGTCTGTTTGTCTGTTTGTCTGTTTGTCTGTTTGTCTGTTTGTCTGTTTGTCTGTTTGTCTATTTGTCTGTTTGTCTGTTTGTCTGTATGTATGTCTAGTGTAAACTCAAAAAGTACTACATGGATTTACATCAAATTTTGCATGAATATTGCTAATAGGTCGGTTCAACATACAGACTACATATTATCACGCTATCACCTACAGGGGAGAGGCTGTGTGGAGTAAACGAACTCCGCGCGGACGAAGTCGCGGGCAACAGCTAGTCGTATAATAATTTAGGTAATCCGTACATACAAATGATTCGCCAAATACCTCACTTTTATCATGAAGTTCTAATACGTCTCGTCCGGCCTATATACTATCGCTTTACCTTCTCCATGTATGTTTTCAGTGCTTGTCAGTGACAACATGATAAGATAGGCTCATGTTTGGAACGTTAAGATATTTCACACACTGATGGCCGTGTGACATCAAACAGAAAGTGACATCTAATTGTCTGTCTGTTTGTTTGTTTATCTTTGTAAATGTATGTTTCATGGCTAATCTGCAACTTTTTGTGATGATATTTCATACGGGTAGTCTAAAAACACCCGGGGAAGGACATAGGCTACTTATTACTAATACCACGCGGGCGAAGCCGCGTGTGAAAGCTAGTATAATATATGTTTCTGTGTATTAGTATCGTTGATTAAATAAAACAAAACTATTTATAATAATAAATAAGCAAAATTATTTGCTTATTTTTTCTTAATTCTGTTAGTTATTTCATGTAAATGTCCAATTTGTATACCGTGATGGCTAATGCGTTTTACTTGCGGTACCTAGAGCTAGTAGCATTATATAAACCAACCAGTTTAACACTTCAGATTGTTGCTAAAATTCTTAAATTATTTAAAAACTATTCACAGTTTTTGCTTGACGCCGAGTTGGACAAAAAAATGAGAACATTTTTATCGAACCTGAAGACTTTACCATCCCAACAAAATTTAACCACTAAGTTATAAAGTACGTCACGTATTATATAATAGAGATAAGGCAATTCACGCTCGCTGAACACTTTAATGCGAAAAGTTAAATGAGAAACATAACGCGTACAGTTATTTGCTTTAGTCTTGCATTCATTTTATATATAACGACTACTTTATCTAATTTTTAACCAGTTAAGAACTTGCTTATTGCTTTAATGCATTGCTTTACAATATGACTGATTCTGTTTACTATCGTAGTACGATAACAAAACAGATGGCTCTTCCGATAGAAAGAGACAATCATCGTCTGTAGACACGAAGAATGTTATGTACCATAGATCAACTGTAAATCCTGTCGGCATTTGGTAAGAGGCGAACGATTATCCACAATTTGGATAATCTTTTGCCAGCGTGGAATCTGAACCCTAGCGAACAACCGATATTTACTGTTTTCTGTATTTGATTTGTGTTTGATTTTTGAATAATACCGAATTATTTATTGTTACTTATTACACTATTTGGTACCTACGTATAAATTTTTATAAAAAAGTGAAAAATGAAAATAAGAAAGTCCAAACATTCTAACAATTAACCTATTTCTTCTAAAATAGAGTTAATACTGGTTATTACCGAGTCAATTGGAAGGATTAAGGTAGCTTCGTCATTCAAAGCATCCTGCCACATGGCTAGCAATTTTTTTGTTAAATGATTAATACATACTTGAAACTTTGTGGGTTACTCCCTTTTGGCGATTCAATTAAATTTTCTACATTTGTTTTTCGAAAGTGCTATGAATATTTTCAAACAAGCTTGATAAAAATATGCCGATACCTACATGAGTTTTGTTCCTTGATGGATACATGTTTGAATTCTAAGCCAATGCCTGTATTTCTATAACATGAAACAATTAATATTGTTTGTGGTGAGGGATTCACCAAAGATTGGAACTAAATGCATGTACGCTATTGGCGCAGGAATTGAATGTATTTAAGGTTTATAGCTATTATTCATTTTTCTCCATTACGGACCGTATTGCTACAATCCATTATTCTGATTACTGGAGAAAGATCTTTAATAAAAAAATAATGCTAATATGAATATGTTCGTAAATCTGAAAAAAATATTAGTCGTATTTCTTGTATTACCTTTTTCTAATATATCATCCGAAATACTATTCAGTAATTTGAAAAATATTAATTGAATGAAATTGAAGCTTTTTAAATACCGACACTACTGTGGCATTATTGTCTATACGAGAAGATATTCGAAGAGCTGAAGACATCGTGGTATTTTAACCTAATGCTCATATACTAAAAAAAATTATATAAATCAATTTAAAACAACCTAATTTTCTCACAATAGCTTGTTAATTAATATTTTAATTCAATGGTAACATTATCCTACACGTAAAGTGGAAGCTTTTTTTAGTCCGACACTCTAAACTTTTCTTTTTTTTTCTCGTCAATACAAAGCTGTTCACAAAGATTCAGTTTGTTATAAAAAAAAGTTTCTTTGTGTAATTCCGGTCTATTAATCGAAACGCCTCCCCAAAAATATAGTTGAATTTTTTCTAGAGAAATTTCTAGTTTAGGACAAAGCCGTGCAGCAACTTAACCAATTTCTCGGAGAGCATTTAGGCCGTTTATTTCTTACATTGACTTACTAATATATATATAAGCCAATGATTTCTATTATTATTATTTTCAAGCGATTGTGGTTAATATTGACAAATTCACTGACTAAAATCATCACTCACAGTTAAAAAATTGAGGAATGCGATAACTAATTGATGTAGTTAGTCAGATTTAAATATTTAGCAGGAAATGAGAGCTTTTTTATATTATAAGATAGTAAACAAGCAGATGGGTCTCTTGAAGGGAAGAGTAAAACCATCGCTTATGATATTAATGGTGCGTTTCTATCTTGTGGCGAGGTCTAATGCAATATGCATAAGTTTACCGGCTACCTTACCCTCCAAACCGGAACACGACAGCAACAAGCACTGACGCTATTGCATCAAGAATAGGAAAGGCGGTGGTACCAGACTAGGGCGAGAAAATGCCGAGCTCCATCACCTAATAGCCACGATGGTAGTGACGCGCATAGCCCATTGGACGCCTTTTACGTCCTGCCTGGCAAAACGGCAGTTGGCCTATTCTTCAAAGGAGCCCAGGACCAACACGGGGAAGGACGTTTATATATGTCGGTTTGGGTGTTTATTGTTTGTTATTTCTATGTATTATCGCCTCCGGTGTGTAGTGGTCTGTAGCAGTGTGTTAAGATAATGGAGTTTAGTTTATTTGTTTTGTTAAGAAATGTATTTTAGCATAAGAGATATATTAAAATCAGTTTTTGCCTCACTACAAAGTTTTGTACTGCTGTATTAATTGTAAGAACTAAATAGAAGTACGTTTTAGTTCCTACAATAATTATTACAATGTCTATAGTTGTACATAAACTAGTTTTAGTAGTACCATTTGAACTATTATTCACAGTTCTCTGGTAATTCAAATGAAATAAACGAGGGTATGTTTAAGAGATACAGTTTAAGGATTGAGTACATTATGCCCGTTCGTATCGGTCCGGAGCACATCGCGAACGCCCGCCTAAATCGATTTCATGTATTTTATATGAACTATGTCAGGGCGCAGGAGTCGGGCAACTTATTCCAAGGAGGATTTCGGTGAGTGCAGTGCGGCCCGACTTGCCCTGCTGCACTAGGGAAAAACAGAATTTAAATTACAAAAACTGACTTCTGATCTCCTGTATCTCTTGATCAGACTTTCACCAAATTTATATTGTATCAAATGAGAAGCATATTCCCTCAAGCAGATGAATAATTTTCCAATATGGTTCATGCATCTTAGTATAATAGGAAACATATCAGACCGTGGACCCAGTAACATTTTTTTGATTAACAACAAGCTGTTTTTTTGTGAACAGCTTCGTTTTTAAGAGATGGCCAACTTTTCTATTTTCGAAAAATCTCGAATCGTGTAACTAGTAAAGTTAGGGGACTTCGAATATTTTAATTCGATGAAGGAATTATATTGATTGATAACAATAATTATTTTTTTACATTAATCCCTTGATTATTTTATGAAAAATACGAAAAACCTTTTGTCCTATACATTCGATGGTTTTTTTGACGAGTCCTCTATTCTAAAGTTTCGAAATTATGAAATTTTTAAATTAATGTTAATCAATTTAAAAACAACTTAATTTTCTCACAACAGCTTGTTAATTATTATTATAATTCAAGGGTTACTTTGTCATACACGTAAAGTGGAAACTTTCCTTAGTCCGACACTCTAAAGTTTTCTTTTTATCTTTATATGTTACCTGATTCAAGATTTTTCGAAGATAGAAAAGATGGGCGTCTTGTCAAAACGAAGCTGTTCACAAATGATCAGCTTGTTATTATAAAAGAAATGTTAAAAAAGTCGGCTTAATATAGATCCATTCAATTCCAAAAATTAAATCTACACACATTATTTAGTTTAATTCAGAGTAGTTAATTGTGTGAAGTTCGACACGTGTGCAATAATTTATTGTGATTCTTGATTTTTTGAATCTGCTGAGAACATTTTACCGTATTTTTACCGAAACAATTAATTATTTAGTATCTTCGTATTTAAATTATTTAAATAGTTTTAAAGTGAGTTGTACTTTAGTTGAATTCATTTAAAATTATTTAAATAGTTTAGTGCATGCGGACCCAAGTGTTTTAAAATAGTCAATGAAGGTTTGTTAGCATGTTTTGTGATCCGGGGAAAACCGATGGGGAATACATTTTAAAATTTATAATAATTTCATTATACAAGTTGACTGGTAAAATACTTTATAAATATTGAAGGACTGTATGGTTGATGGTCATATGTAACCAGTAAAAATGTCATAAAAACGGAATATTGGTTAATAGCAACCCTCAACAAAATTAGTGTAGTAATTCAAAACTTATGGTCACCGCGCGAATGATGGGCGCACGCTTTAACTGACACCATATTCGGTATCAGAATTGAGTACTCTTTATTCGTATAATATTTTACCAGTTGACTTATGGCTACATATAAAAGACCTCAATATGTGATTGCGCTAAGTTAAATAACAGCTGTTTGAGGCAATAGCTTCTGTCCTTCATTTGTCTCTGATTATTTCTAGTTTATATATACATACATAGCAGGGAGTGTTTTTATAACCACTTGAAGGATAAAGATTCCATGAACCGTCAATATATTCAAGTGCTTGTAAAGCTCCACGGTGCATGTCGAAACGGTAAACCTGATTCAGTTTTCAGAAGAGCACATTGTGGTTTTCTGTTTAGATAAGGTGGGATTTTGCCGTGCCCCCTAAGATGCGATGTAATATTGTATTAGTGATTGACATAAGATAAAATAAATTATCTTTAATTTTGCACCCAACTACATGTCGCAATATTTTAAATAAGCAGAGGGCTTAGACAAAGTAACAACATAAAAACGATAACAAAGTTAGAAATGAATAAAATGTATGGGATTGACATAAGCCGCGCTAAATCACGTGACCAGTCATCGTCGGCATCATTATATTCAGACGATGACGAATTTAGATATCGTTTCCTACGACCCGATGTTACTTCGTCTAAGCTTTGTGCTTTTAGAATCTTATCCCTACGGTTTTAACATACAGCTTAAATTATGTTTCCATTTTATGATGAGAGAATAATAAGAGTCTGTAAAATCAAATGATCAAGACTGAGCATCAGATTTTTTTTTAATTATTTTTTACATGCGTTTTCTACGTGTTGACAATTTTACTCCTACTAGCGAATCGGAAATAGGGACCCTTTTTAAGGTTCTGAAACAACCTAGGTAACCTAGGTAAACTAGGAACCTTTATAGAATCGATATGTACGTCTTTCGATTAAAGAACTCGGTAGTGAAATATTAAGCTTTAAAGTGCTAACTTTTGTTAGAGTCAAGTGCCTTCGCTGACAGAGAAACAGCTGGTTTTTGGAGTGAGAAAAAAAAATACGGTAGTAGCAAATGTAATAAAATTAGAAGGAAAACTATCACAGCTCTGAAAACTTTACAAATTTTTGAGTAATAATCGACCAACTTGTAAAATGTACTTGGAAAAGATTTTATAGGCGGTGAACGTGTGATGCTTATATATCCGTCATTGACGGTAAATAAGTTAAATGTATGATGTAGTATCAAAAATAAAAGTCGTCTTTTATACCACATTATTGTGAATGGCAACCCCGGAACCTTATATTGCGCGTGGCCCGAAACGTACTTTACCATTTTTTTATATCATAAGATATTAACGTATCTGTGGTCAGCGGATGTAGCCAGATAGTAATTCCACGTGCAAAACTTTACCGGCTACTTTACCGTCTACCGACATTGACAAGCACTGACGCTATCACGGCCGCAATAGGTAAAACGGTGGTAACAAAACTTCAGCGAGATATTGCAAAATTCTACCACCTAGTCGTTTTGGTGGTCGTAAGACAATATAGCTCATCGTTCCCCTTTTACAAGCTGCCTGGTAGAATGTTAAATGATCTATTGGATAACTAGGTTCAAGAGAGGTCCGGACCAATACGAAAAAAATTAAGGACGGCAAATAATTGCAACCATTTTTCTAAAGTTTTATACCTACAAACACCGATTACACGCCACAAAGTTTTTATTTCACCTGTATCTCAATCAAAACTTGTCTGCGCCGGAAATGAGCAGAATCCCTTTAAATTTAAGAAGTTACAAACGCGGTATCCGTAATCCCGCGCTTTACATAATCAACTCAATTATGCAGGTTTTTTTTAAGTTTACAGGATTAAAGGTTTTATGCTTGATCTTTTTGATTTCGATCAAAAAGATCAAGCATAAAACCTTTTATTAACTCGAACATTTAGAAAATCTGACGATTCAAATGTAGCTTAAGGGAGTGGGAGGGTCACAAAGTTGCTAAAAAAATGTTGTCTTGATAGTCTCGAGCGCGACTGAATCTTCTTTTATTATGGAGGAAATTATGTAAGAATTACGAAAAAAGTATAATCTGACAATTTCCACAAGCCGAAGTTATCTTAATTTTGATTTTTTTTTTCTGCCATAGTTACCCCCCTCTATAGAAAGGGCTTATATTTGGTGGAGAGACTTAACAGTATGCGAGGTACCCCCTCCTATGGTAATCTGACGCGCTCGAGTAAATACCAAAATCCCCTCTTGGGCTCCCCTACTATGTAGACCACGGCGTAGCGTGTTGTCATTAGGACGCCGCGACAGTCCAGAGCAGCGCAGAGCAACGCAAATTTGTCATTATAAACGTACGTTAGTTAACAAAAATAAATTGTATTTTGGTTAATATAATTTTGAGGTATATTAAATAAACAGTTTTTCAGTCAACTAACATATAATTGTTCGCCCTATGCCGCCCATTTTCCCACCTTTCCCATTCTAATCGTTCCAATAAATACAACGAGTATTTATAATTGAACTTCTAAATAAAAGAATATTCTGAATTCGCCTGCATAATATACTTGTTACCTTTATATTTTACTAGTAATGGTATTTATTAGATTTGTATGTTTTTATTAAGATTTTATTTATTTAATATTTATATTTAGGATAGATTTGATTCATAGCTTCAGAGTGACAAATAAATTGAAATTATTTTTGCAATGTTACTGCTCTTAAACCATAAAATATAGTTGAAGTAGTCTTCAGAAATCGTTATTCAAACATATTTTTAATGATTTTAACAAATAATGCCGTGTGATTAATTAATACGCTTTGAAATATTATGTAAAGCTGCCTACCGTTATTGTTCTCTATGTAAATGTAAGCCTACATTTTTTTAAGAAAAAAAAACTTGATGTAGACTGTAGTTTTATGTTTTAAACAATTTTTGTATTTAAATATGTTAAACTATGGTATCATTAACGTTTTACATAAAATTAAAGAAACTGGACCAAAAGCGACTGGATTATCGAAATTCAATTCGAAGCAACTTCAATGCTCATTAAAGTACCCGCAACCAAAAAAACTGTCAACTTGAGCAAAGTTTAATTACCCTAATAAATCTTATCCCAAGCAATGAAGCCACGAAATAAGTGCAATCAAATTAAAACATAATATGTTAATATTGTAATATGTTATTAAATTCTTTTTATACTCTCCATCGTCGACGCTTGTTGAAAGTCCATCCTGCTGGTTATTTTTAAAATAAGACACTTGAAAGTGCTTCAACTGTAGATCCTTGGGGCTAGTGTACTTAAACGTCAAATTTAAGTTTTGGTACTGGCGCTGCAATAAATTGAGAATCCGTCTATTTGCAAATAATACAAATGTGCAGGTTGACTGATAAAGGTATGTGTATACTCATATAAAAGGACATTATAGTTTTTTTTTTTATATCATAAGATAGCAAACAAGCAGATGTGTCTCCTGATGGAAAGAGTCAACCATCGCCTATAGACACCAAAGATGTTAATGGTGCGTTGCTATCTTGTGGCGAGGTCTAATGCCACATACATAAGTTTACCGGCTACCTTACCCTCCAAACCGGAACACGACAGCGACAAGCACTGACGCTATTGCGGCAGGAATAGGTAAGGCGGTGGTACCAGACCCGGGCGAGACAATGCAGAACTCTACCACCTAGTAGCCACGATGGTAGTGACTCGATAGCCAATCGCTAGCCTTTTACGACCTGACTGGCAGAATGGCAGTTGGCCGCCTATTCTTCAAAGGAGGCCGGGACCAACACGGAGGCGGTAATGGAATTAAGTAATTACTTCGTAAATCTCAACTAAATTAGTATAGTAAGTCAGAAAATATGGTCACCGCGCGGATAATCGGCGTGCTAAATAGTCTAGTCACGAGTTTAGCAAATCGTTGTTTGTAAAAAATGAGCTTCGATTTATATGAGCGGTTAACTGCACAAATAATTTTTATGGGATAAGTAGGTTTTTAAGTAAAGTCTAATTATTTTATAAAAAAAGTAACTATATTTTACAAATTCGGTATCGTAATCGGATACGACTTAAACAAAGTAATTATTATAAAAAAAAAATAAAGTTTGGTCTATATTAAAATTCGTCATCGTCTCTGAAAACAATGCCAATGTGCAACTATTGTCGCGATTGTTGTGTCAATTTTTTTTCGTTAATATCGCCAATGCGACTTCCAACCAAAAACTAGACAATGTAATTATCTATTCAAACAATTCCTTACTTTGTGGTTTCGTTACAAATTAATGTGTCTACCAACTCGCGATATCGATGACGATTGGTCACGTGATTCAGCGCGGCTTAAGTCAATCCATAGATTACCCCCCTTAGATTCCGCATACAGGGCAAGATACAGTCACAACACATACATGATTTAGCTAATATGGAAACGCGCGCTTCGAGTCACTGCTTCAGTCACGACTAATTTTTAGACCTGTGCGCAAGTGCGACTTTATGTCATTTTAAATCGTGAAAAAAATCATTTAAATGGCTTTCTGTGCAGTAAAGTGGTGTGGAAAGTCAGCTAAAACATTAAGTTACAGAAAAATGGTATAACATTTCACCGATATATATTTTTTTATTTATTTCTAACATATTACGAGCTTAGCGTATTTCAAGTTATGCTAGTTATGCATCATACAAAAATCGCCCGCGTTGATGTTTTTAAGAAAAGTCTCTATTACTCATTAAGCTAATTGCTTTAGCCATCTCTGTTTAACGAAAACGCGTGGATGTTAGCGTTGGGACATTATAATGGTTTAGGATATGTTCAAGTGGATATCGATATTTGAAGTACGTAAATATTTAGAAAATTAAATAAAGAATTTAATTTTAAATATCCAGGTATTTGGTACCATGAATAATTTGTATTAACACTACTAAAATACCACTCATACCAAGATTGGCGTATTTAACATTGTTGATTATCAAAATAACGATTTATTTATGTAATGACTGAAACAAAGTATTCCTTATTTCATCTTATGAAAAAATACAATCATGAGCATAAACGTATTTGTTTTTATTTATTCATTTGTTACCTACCCATTTTATACTCTGTTATTAATGAAAATATCATAATATATCATAACTAATAAAAGTTAGAAGTAATTCCCCCGTGTTGGTCCCGGGATCCTTTAAAAAATAGGCCAATTGCCGTTGTGTCAGGCAGGTCTTAAAAGGCGACCGGTTGGCTATGCGAGTCACTACCATCGTGGCTACTAGATGGTAGGATTCTGCATGGTCTCGCTGGGTCTGGTACTACCACCTTACATATTCCTGCCGCAATAGCGTCAGTGCTTGTCACTGTCGTGTTCCGGTTTAGAGGGTAAGATAGCCGGTAAACTTATGTATGTAGCATTAGACCTCGCCACAAGATCGCAACGCATCATTAACATTAGCAGGTTGATTCTTTCCACCAGGAGACCAATCTGCCTGTTTGCTATCTTATTCATAAGATAAAAAAAATTAGGCTCTAACTGCTAAGTAAACCCAGAACTGAAACGAATTTTTTTTTAATGTTCCATGCTCTACGTTTTATTATTATTGTTTCTAGTTTTCATTTCACAGCTATTGTAGTAGGTGCAATTATACTATTTACAGGCCTTAACCAAGTAAATGGAATATCTAATTCACGATTATGTTGAATAGACGATTGAGTTATGCTGTACTTCATCTGCTGTTTATTATTATTTTCCTTTGTGTTCTCCTTTCTCAGCTTCTTAAGGCTGGCTTACATCTGCAACTGATTATTGTTACTATCATACTACGAAGCCCGCCTGATGGTAAGCAGCTACACAACTTGTGGACGCTTTCCAAACACCGAGGTGTCAATTACGCATTGGGCAGATTCTGTAAGTGGAAGGTACATCTTCAGTCGTCTGACCAATTTGAGCAATAAAATTTAAATAAATTTTTAATATGAAAGTGCTTTTAGGGTTCCGTACCCTAAGGATAAAACTGGACCCTATTTCTAATACTTTACTGTTCGTCCGCCTGTCTGTCTATCTGTCCGTCTGTCACCAGGCGGTATCTCAAAAAACTGGCACAGTTAGACAGTTGATTTTTTTAAACGATTTATTTCTATTGCTGCCATAACAATAAGTATTTGTAAGATAATAAAATAAATATTAAAGGGAAGCTCCCATACAAAAAATTTACATTTCCTTTCCCATACAAATCTATTGCGGCAGAAATGGATAAAGTAGTAGTACTCGTACCGCGTAACATCCGCGTGAGAGGTTGCGGAACTTTACCAAGCTATGAAAGGTTTCTGGCAAAATTTCCTTTATTTTGTTAAAATAAAAAAGCTTAATCATTTTTAAAAGTAGTCCAATAGTATTATAAATTAATTTCGTTAATGATTTTTTCATAATATTTCCAAAATATTTTCATAATAATTAATTTTTCGAGAGTTTCAGTAAGCAAAAGTATAAGTAAGCTTAAGCACTCGTAACCCACCCCGATGGAATATTTACGTTAGAAAATGAAATTCAAACAGACGTTCTTGCCTTTAATTCTGGGAGATACTAAAATTTTTGGTGGACGTCTTTAAAAATGTATGTTGACATTTTACCGATTAAATTCTCATATAAATTTGTATGGAAGATGGCGGACAAAAATATTAAGCATGTTTAATAACGACAACTGGTAGAGAGTTGGAATATTCACAGAATATTTAGTTATATATTAACTTTAAAAATAATAGTTAAATTAAAATAAAATAAATATTTAAGGGTGGCTCCCATAAAACAAATTTTATTTTTTGCAGTATTTATCGATGATGATACGGAACCCTTCTTGCGCGAATCCGACTCTCACTTGGACGGTTTTATTTATATTCGATGATTTGATCTGCCCTTTCGCCTATGTCCCATCACTATGATCAGTACGTTTTCGAGTGCAACCTATTCAAATAGGCCAATCACGGCGCAGTTGCCGCACTCCCCGCCTCCTAATTTTGAGAACTCGAATACGAACAAAAATTCAATGATGCGGAATCTAAGGGGGGTAATCTATGAGTCAATCTCGTACATTTTATTATTTCCTAACTTCGCTATCGTTTTTATATATATGTAAGCCCCTAAACACTCTCCTTTAATAGGTGCGAGTAACAGTATATACCAGTTAGGGCTCTAACTCACCGGAACGCCATGGTGACGTCGCCAATCACCGTATCCAAAGAGCATATTCAATTTTCTTTCTTAGTATAAGATAGCAAACAAACAGATGGGTCTCCTGATGGAAAGAGTCAACCATCGCCTACAGGCACCAAAGGTGTTAATGGTGCGTTGCTATCTTGTGGCGAGGTCTTATGCCACATGAATAAGTTTACCGGCTACCTTACCCTCCAAACTGGAACTCGACAGTGACAAGCATTGACGCTATTGCAACAGGAACAGGTAAGGCGATGGTACCAGACCCGGGAGAGACAATGCAGAACTCTACCACCTAGTAGCCACGATGTTAGTGACTTATATAGCCAATCGGTCGCCTTTTACGACCTGCCTGACAGAACGGCAGTTGACCTTGTCTTCAAAAGAGCCCGGGACCAACACGGGGTAAACGAATAACTAACTTGGCGACGTAGCCAATTTGTAAAATTCCATACAAATTGTTTAGATACGTGACCGGCGACGTCGCCATAGCGGCCTAAGGAATCCCATCAATTAGCGGCCTAAGGAAACCGCACACCTAATCTAGGCGCATGGTAGTAAGGTAGACCTTGTTGACGCACGCGTATATTACACGAATCGTTTTGACGTGTTATCCCGTCATCGTTATCGTTCCGAATTTAACAGGGAATGATCGTTCAGTATCGTATCGATCGTTTCATATTAAAGTATAAGATTTTGTTTGTAAATTCATATAATAATCATATTAGAATCAGATTATATATTCTATTATATGATTATTTAATTATATTTACCGTCCTTATTATACAAACATTATTAGGTCGAGTGGTCAGCGAAGCTAACTACGATTCGATCTAATGCAAAGCGATTCTCGACAGGGGCAAATATAGGGGCAAAAATATAATAGGGGTACAGAGATGTTTGTATTTCTTGGTTTGAGTGTTTATAAAAGAGTATCATTTAAGCTATCGCCAATGTAATTAGTTTTGTGTTTCTTAAACAATAGGGTTTGCCCACAAAATAGTAGATTTGTCACCAAAATGTACTCAGCAAACATTATAAAATAAATTCCATAATAAATCATCTAAAATCATGGAGATATAGGGTCTAGTACCAATTAAATGTTTTTGTATGTATTGTAATAGGTTTATCCTAATAAGTATTTAAGCAAACTAATTTAAAGAGATCACCAATAAATCATATATTATGTCACTAGAAAATTTCATAAAGTTTTCAAAAAAATTTAGGCTTGTCGTCATCATCGTTTCAACCAAAAGATACTACTTAACGGGACATATTTTGCCATCCCCGTGGATCTTAATTTCCACAGGTAGTAAATAAATAAATTTTCTAATAGAATAGTAAATAAAACATTTAATTAAAGTCAAAATAATCAATATTTTTCGTTAAAAATAATAATCACTGAATAATCAGCGCTGGTTTGGCTTTTGAAGGGCGCCCCATTTTTCTTTTCTGGCCGATAAGCACATTTTTTGCTTCTGGTGGGGGATCATATTATTGTCATTAAAATTATAAATTGATATATAAAATGGTAATGAATACTATTATTTTAATAACTGAACGAAATAAAATGTAACTACTGTATTGGTGACAACATAATAAATAAAAGGAGTCGCAGTCAGGGATTGATGATCGATTTATTTGGTGACAAATCTACCACTCTGAGCACAAAGCTATTATTTAAGTAATAAAACTAATAATATAAGAACGAAGTTTATATTTATGTAGTGCTTTTCAATTTCATTGGTAATCCATCTCTTATTTTATACATATATTAACATTAATTTGATCATTCATACCTGGGAACACTTTTTGTTTATCTGAGAACGCAAATATAACGTGGCGATAGATCTATTTATTAGGTGATACAACTTGATGACAAATATAAATTTTGGTGACAAGAAATATAGTCCCCTTTATAAAACATATTACTACATTTATATATGTATTTTTAGAATCGTGTACTAACACGCAAGCAAATAATTGGCTTACTTTGGGGTTAGAAAAATTCATGAAATTCGTCCAGCGATATTTATTCATTTAGAGCGCTATATATTTATGATATTATTTATATTATATTGATAGTTTATCTTAAAGATGACAACAAGATGGTACACTTCTGTAACGTCTTTTCCGGATTTCGTACTCTCGCCTTATCTATTCCTGTAATATTAGCACAGTAGAATAATAAGGCAGTAGATCAACTCCATTCAAGGTGCCCGAATCGCCAAGTTGTCCGACCAAGATAGGTTAGCGGCCGTGTAAACGACACGTCTGTGTGCGTGCGGCGATTCGGGCGCCTTAAATGGAGTTGATCTACTGCCTTATCATTCTACTGTGATAATAGTGTCGATGTTTGTTATTGTCATATTCCATTCTTGAAAGTGTGTTAGCTAGTAAATTTATGCACGTGGTAATAGGGATACTTGAATGATTCAGGCGTTAGGCAGGTTAATAAATGGATAAAACTCACCGAAGGTTGGAAAACAAAGAAGTTGCAGAATTATCTATCCACATGCACCAGAACACTATTACCTGCGTCAGCAGCAAACACAAAAGCATACAATTAACGCACTCAACACACGTTTCACTTCAAAATCAAAGCATCTTCAGGAGAAACGAATACTATCTCACTCGACGCAGGTATAAGTTGTCCGGTGGTTCGGTTAATTTTATATATTTATCAAACCACCGCCGTCTCTCATTCAGTGGCATCAAGGAAGTTACATGAAATAGTTTTCAGAAAATAATAAATTTAATTATGATGCCACCCACTTAACCAACTTTAAGTTGGTGAATATATCTTACTACCAGGTGAGCTACATAATTGTTTACCCTTCTACGTAAAAAGTATTATTTCCTAACTACCCAACAACATGGCGTATCACTCGATATTCCACGTAAAATATCAGTTCTTAATTAATCTCTGATATTAATATTAACTCCACGATAACCACTCTTTGTAATAACTAACTAAGATAATAATTTATGCGCTACACGTTCCGCTCACAAAATTATCAGGTAACTAATATTGTTGGACATATTATAGTCAGCTACGAAATGTCTTGTAATATTTACTTTATCTTAGTAATGAAAGAGTAATATAGTGTTATAATTAATACATATGAAGTCTCAAGTTGTGAACTTATATTACTTTCTTTCAAACGACTAACGGACACGTAGCTGACTGGTTAAGGCGTTGCTTGGCTTTAGAGCCAATTCGCTAGTTCAATTCAGTCACGTCAACCTTTTTCTTTGTTAAGTTTATAAAGTTAATATCGAAGCGCGGGGTCACTGCAAAACACGTGTGTACTTTGATCAATATTAATGTAATACTAAGTAAATACACATAATAAGCCGCCACTGCATTAGCAAAAAGAAATTTTCTGCTAAAAACAACGGATAGACGAGAAAAAGAAGGTCCTTGGTCTTCTCTTTATCATGAAATAAAAAATTGTACGAGAAATAATTTATCTTTTTATAATAATATAAAAAATAACAATACATTTACGCTTAACTTAGAAGAAACAGCTTACGCTCTTTTGCATATTTTAATTCCAGACGATAACCTAGAGCGCGATAACGAATATCACCGTGAAATAAGATCGCAAGTTGACGTGATACCTGTGTCTCTCATGTCTAGCCTTGTTCTTTAGACGAACTTTTAAACACCATTAATAACTTACCATTAAAAAAAGCCCCCGGAGAGGATAAAATCTCAAATTTTATGATAAAACAAGCGTGTTTAGCGGCCCGGACTCTATACTAAATGTAATAAATTGTTGCATTGCTGAAGGAGCTTTTCCCAAAATATGGCGACAAGGATATCTTAAAATTATTCCAAAATCCGGTGACAAGCCTACGGATGACCCTAAATCATACCGTCCCATTACACTTCTGCCATCTCTTGGTAAACTGTTAGAAAGATTGATAGTTCCTCGACTCCTACCACAAGGACCCACATTCAATAAACAACAGTTTGGATTTACTGCCGGAAAATCCACTGTTGATGCAGAGTTGTCGATGAGAAAAACAGTAGAATTGTCACGAAATAATTATATTGTAGGTGTTTTTTTGGATATTTCGGGTGCTTTTGATAATGCATGGTGGCCGATGTTATTGTTGAAATTAAAAATAAGGGGGTGCTATTCAAATATATATAAACTAATTAAATCGTATTTAGAAAACGGACATACGAAATTACAGCTAGGACATTACGCTGTATCTAAACGCCTTACTCTAGGCTGCCCACAGGGATCAGTACTTTCGCAGTATCTATGGAACTTAGGATTTGACGATTTATTCTCATTAGCCTTGCCGGAAGAATGCTCGCTTACGGGTTATGCAGACGACGTTGCTTTAATAATACAAGCTAACACACGAACACAGATAAAGTCGCTGGCTCACACTAGTCTTAATTTGATAATCAACTGGGACTTAAGAAATCATTTAAAATTTGTACCCCATAAAACGTTTTACTTATTATTAAAAGGTTCGCTCTAATCATCTATAAATAATAGCACAATAAAAAGAAAAGAATCCGTAACATATTTAGGCTTGGCCTTAGAGATAATTTACACTTTTATAAATCATATTAATTACATCGGTGAAAAAGCTAAACGGAATTTCTTATCATTTGCCGGCATATCTGCCTCGACATGGGGTTTAACGTTGTATTTGTTAGGTTGTATTTGTTATGCTTGTTCAGCGTGGACTGATAAAGTTACGAGTGGTACGATCCGGCGCAAACTACTTCAAAATCAACGCCTTGCATTAATATTTCTATGCAAAGCATATCGCACTGTTTTATCAGGTATCTTACCATTAGATTTAGAAATTCAGCGTCGGGCTTCAATGTACTACAATTCTAGGAATTTTGCCAACCCAGAATTTATCAACCCACAAGCTCAAACAAAAATATTTCGTCTCTTTAATCCTGTAATCGACGTTACTAATAAATTAATTGATGAGTGGCAGTCGCGTTGGTGTTGTTCAACTAAAGGACGGCATTTATATAAGATCAGGGGTTACTTACTTCTTGAAGCATAACACAATGTGATTCATCTAAAACAGAGTTAGTTTTATTTATTAAATAAAATTAATTTGTACATAAAAATTATCAACTAATGAAATACAAACCTAAAACAGAGAATCGACAATTAAATGTTCATGCTTTACTGTTTTTATTATAAACGTGAATCGTATTTTGCACTTTTAAATTAAAACATATTCACAAACATCACTGACTTTTTAAAGAAATTCTTAAACGACATTTTTAATTTAGCTTTATGTTGCTCGATTGAAAAAACAACACGTTTTTTATCAGGTCAGATGCCGCTGTTGATTCTGGTTTACAGAAGTTACAGTGGTGGGAACAAGAGGTGGGCCAATTGCCCTTTTAAAAAATAATACGTATACCTAGCGATTAGCACTAATCGACGTAACCGATCACAAAGCAAAGGAGAATTTTGCTACATTGAACCATCGACACGTCAGCTTCGTGTCAGTAGTTTTGAAATAAAATGAAAAAATGAAATCAAATGGAGTACTTCAGGGTTTCCACCTCGGTCCATTGCTTTTTAATATTTTTGTTAATTCAGTGATTAATTGCTTTCAAAATTCGAAAATCATACCATACGTAAATGATACAAAGGCGTCCGAACCAGTTAACGATGGTACATATGCGACGAATGATTTATTTTTCGAAATATTTAAATCACTGCTGGCATTAAGGGCCTTTACGATTTCACCGATCATGGGGGTGAGCAGAGTTCTTAACTAGAGCTATAATATGTGGGCCTGTACGCCCTACACCCTAAGGGTGTCTCCTATGAGACCAATCCTTGGCTTAGGGTGGGGTCGTGATTTGCGATGTGACGGATAGTAACATTGTTTTGTCCATCGCCTGAACAGGGGTCCTCGTCGCCACCGGCGGCGATAGTGTCAGAGTTATCGGTTCGTCGGGATTTGTGACGTTGAAAAATAGAGAGAGCACCGGTGGGAATTTGCAGCCTCGGGGCCGCATTAAACCTTTAAAAATATACTGTGTGAGTCAGTGCTCTTGATGAGTTCAAGAGTGAGCTGCTTGGAAAACAAACTGCTCATTTATTATGAGACCTTTCTCGTGAACAAGTGCCTTAAGGCGAGATAGTATGATTTTTTCGTAGATTTTACCTAACGTATTGATTCGGCTAATGAGACGGTAACTACTGATGTTATTTCAGGGTTTTCCCAGTTTGTGTATTCCTATGACGGTGACATATTTCCTCTGATCCGGAAACGCGCAACCAGATAGGAGTGCATTGAAGATGCACATTAGTAGGTACGTAATATAAGGGAGGAAGGTTTTTAACTACTTTTTTTGTGATTTTATTAGGCTCTGGAGCCTTTCTATTGTATAAGTTTTTGATTATTTCAATTACTTTTTCGGTATCGGTGGGTAATAGCGGATCACCCTCTAGTGGTAGTGCTACCTTACGCTCTACTTTGCTATCCACAAGATCGACTTGGTCTAGATTCGTAGGCTGGTTTGATAAGGATCATTGTGCTTGGAACAAAGAATGAAAAATGTTACTATCGCAAGATGTTTCCCTTAACGCAGATATATTCACGTAAAAGATGCACGGCTATTCTCTGGGAGGGGTGTGTTACATCCATATATTTACAGGATGGAAGCTATTCATATATTTCGTAAGGTGATTTTAATGGGAGGGTGGTCGATCATGTCTTATTTTTTCTTACAAGTGGTTGGCCTATAAGAAATATATAAAAACATTTTAAAAAGTATTCACAGAAGCAAAGGAAGCCGCGGGTATCCGAGAGTATTTTAAACGCGGTATTACTGGCCAAAAATTTAGAGACCTCTATCACGACAAGATGCAAATGAAACTCTTTGTAATGAATCTTAACGGACTTATTTATTCGAGAAATTCTCGGAAGTGAACTGGAACAACAGAGATAAATTACAATAATACGTTTTAAATTATTGCCATCATTATTGTCAACTCGGCACTTACCGCGGCTGCCTTCTTCAGACAAGATCTTTCATACAACTGTAAATCCAATAAATGGATTTTTGTTTTTCCTTTTTTTACTGGGCAAATTACACGAATAATTGATCTAACCCCAAACTTAGTAATTTTTTTACTTGCGGTATGGGTGTCAGGCACACATAAAATAATTACGGTACCAAATAACACCTTTAATTATCTGACAGGGTTTTCTATACACACTGTATAAATGCTCAAATATATTTGATAAACACCCAAACTCAGAAATACAAACAGCTTATCACATAAAATGTTTGTCCTTGTCGGGAATCGAATCCGAGCCCCATTGATGCGTAGTCAGGTTCACTAACCACTCGATCAACGAGTTTGTTTAATTAACATGTAATTTGCTGTTTTACTAAGTTCAAAAATGTTGATGATTGATGTATGATTCAAACTATTTTGATCTGATTTGCGACATTGATACCAAGGAAAATACCTGATTAGATTCTGTAGTCAATCGTTGCGTCACTCAGGAAGTTATTTTAAAAATCATTATGTTCGCGATATCGATAAATTCGCCTCAATTTTTTTTTATTTCTCAGTATTGGTTTTTAACTTAGGTACAAGGAGTTTAAGTTTGATGAAAGCTCATCGTATGTGATCAATAGTGTTTCGCTCGGCCAAGCCGTTAAAAAGTTATTATACACATACTTTAATACACACTTTTTGATATAATTATTATGAAGTCACTAAAAACGAATTTTAAGTGCTTTCTATGATCTAAAACATCAAGATCTGATGAAAACTCGATTATTAAAAATGGGAGTGAAACCAATAACTTACGACGCGGGAATTATTAATCCGAATAATTGTAATCTGGCGAGGTGGGTAACCTTACTCACTACGTCAGCAAACTTGTATGATTATGGCTTATCATCAATTGCAATAACTGGAATCGACGGTTTTATACGCTTTCCAAGGAGCTAACGATAATTACGAGATTTTTTTCTGAACATAACAAAAACTTAAAATAAAAATTTGTTTATAATTCGTTTCTTTGACCTAATCATCTACAAAGAAAAACAAATTTCTAAAAAATTTGCAGTTACTAGACAAAAAAGTGGTCTGATACCGAGGCAGTCAGTATACTGTAGCTTTAAGGTATTTTCAAAGCTTTCTCCGCACAAAATTCTCTCTAGAGACACTAGCAGGTGTATTTATTGAGTGTTGCGTTAAAAACTTTTCTCATAAACAAAAGGAAAGTTGAAAAAATATTCACTAAACTTCCGTTTGGGGCGACTGATTAATGAACGTAGGCATCGGGGCGGACATGTCAATTAGTGTTGGGTACGAAAAAAATGTACGCTTGTCTGTTACATACGGATACTGTATTTTCACAGCACTCATAATATTTTCTACAGAAGATAACATGTTCTATAATTCCAACAATATTACAAAAAGTAAAAATTGGTTGATGTGTATAGTACTTGTGTTTATTTTTGTTCTGTGTAACGTTACAAAACTGTAGAGATTACATGTATAAGTCAAGTAGCTACCTTACCCTTCAAACCGGAACACGTCGCCGATAAGCAGTGACCTCAACACGGTAGAAATAGGTAAGGAGTCAAGCCTGGTCGAGATGTCGCAAAACTGTACCACCTAGTTGTCACAATGGTACAGTGATAATAATAGCCAATCATTACGTGTTACAAACTGTCTCGCAGTCGCCGCGGTTACAAGTATCGCTTGTTTTTGAGGTGACGAGAATTGAGGGCTTCATGTACTCATCGCCACCAGACTCTTAGCTGTTTGAGATTTAGTTTTTTCAGGGATTACTCAGGAAATATTAAAACCGGGACCTCTTGATCTAAACCATAATACAGCTGTAAATAAACCACTAGCTTATCACGGGGCACTTACAAAGTTTTTTTTATATCATAAGATGTTAATGGTGCGTGGCTATCTTGTGGCGAGGTCTAATGCCACATGCATGATAATTTACCGGCTATCTTACCCTCGAAACCGGAACACGACAGTGAGAAGCACTGAAACTATTGCGGCAGGAATAGGTAAGGCGGTGTTACCAGACCCGGGCGAGACAATGCAGAACTCTACCACCTAGTAGCCACGATGATAGTGACTCGTATAACCAATCGGTCACCTTTTACGACCTGTCTAGCAGAACAGCAGTTGGCCTATTCTACAAAGGAGCCCGGGACCAACACGGGGGATATTCTTTGCGACTAATGTCTGTTGTCAAAAGAAATTTATCATAAATATAAAAGAAATTTATAGCTTAGTTTATGGTTGGATTTGGTAACAGGCGATCGCTAGCATGATTAAATACTTGAGATCGACGCACTTTCATATACGTTTAATCTCGCATAGTCTAGATAACAGCCTCGATGAAACACCTACTGGCTGTTTTGGATGTCCTGCATTTGCTAGCATAAAGACAAGACTGCTTTCTGTATGCTTGTGAGTAGCTGATACACATTTCACTGGGCATATATTGATAAAAATTTATACGTTCTATAATTAGTGCCATCACATATTTTCACTTTATACTAATTCTCAAATTTTTTTTCAATTTTATTTTTATTGAATATTCCATAACGTTATAAGGGATAATATAATAAGCCTTAAAGCTAATTAGAGCATATGGACCCTGTCGAGCGCAGCAACTTATAAAAGGAGAGCAGGTGACTTATAAAAACACTAGATATGCCCGCGACTTTGTTCACGTGAAAAAATTTCTCCACATAGTTCTAGTTCCCGTGGGATTTCAAGGATTTGGGATAAAAACTATCCAATTTCCTGTTTTGGGTTATATTATAAACTATTTTTGTATAAATTTCATATACATATATATATATATATATATATATATATATATATATATATATATATATATATATATATAATATATATATATATAATATATATATATATATATATATATATATATATATATATATATATATATATATATATATATATATATATATATATATATATATATTATATATATACTAAATTTCACATATGATGCCGTGGTAGCGGCCGCCAAGCACCAGATCCCCTCTATTGCTGGTGCTATTGAACTATCTGGGTTAGGTTAGGTTAATGAGTGTAAAGATAATGAAAGCGTGCTAGTAGGGACACGAAAGGGTATCCCTGCCTTCAGAGGTTACAATGGGTTTATTTTGTCATTTCCAATGATTCCATCAGTTCGATCATAACTTAAAATTAGGTTGGCCTAGGCCAAACTAGATCTGCCTAGGCTTAACTAGTATTTGTTTACACGCTTAGGATCAATTGGTTTAGCCTAGAACAAACTAGCTTGAAATCGGATTCGGCCGATAACATATATAATTATTGAATTTCATGATTATTATTTTGTGAATTTATAATTTTAAACTTTTATACCAAATATATAATATTGATAATAAATTAAATAAAATGTCTAGTTTTTTTATCATTTTCATTCAAAAATTTTTAAACAGTTTAAAAATATTTTTTGTTGCCAATACAAAAGGGCTGGTCGAGTGTAGTTTGTCTCATTATTACAGTTTTTACGGCTTACAGGTTACTGTTGGCTTAAGAGGTCAAAATATTTTCGAAGTATAACGGTACATATACGGTTTGTTTGTACAAACAGCCAAAAATTTTTCAAATGATGATATCTTTGTCAGTGGGTCATAAAAAGAATATTTAATACAAAATTTGACACACAACGAAATTTACAGACAGACGCTACAGATTTGTAAATATATTATGTAGCTAAAATAATAAAACGAGACAAAATACTCACACACTATTATTTTAGTAAACAGCATTGTAGAGACAATAAGCTCCCGGGAGCCGCCGGAACATTTGTCCATAGCTCATTTCCGACGGAGCGTTCACGGTGTGAATCTACAAAATAACTTCTCTCGTTACAGCGCACTAACTATGGATATTGTTTTGGGAGAAGGAATTGTTTCATGTACAATTTTGTACGTTTAAACTATAGCTTAGTCATACAACAGAATTATATTATCTATATATATAAAAATCAATGCCACTTTTCGTTGTAATTTTATAACTCAAGAACGGACTCACCTATCCATACCAAATGTTTAGGCTTTGTTCGGACTATTTAGTAGATAGTATATGTGAAATTTGCACAAAATCGGTAGAGCGGTTTTTCATTTATCACATTTTTTGTAACAAATGAATTCAATAAATGGCGGTTTTTTTTAACATTTCACTTTATACGTAGCGAAGCACGTACCGGGCCGCTAGTATAATATAATTTTGTTATGTAAAAAAATATAAATTAAATTTCTTTATTTTCCTGATATAGAGTTACAACTTATCTTATAAGCCTACTTTGCTGCAAATAGTATGCAAGTCTTTAATTCTCAAACATTTTAATTTATATTACAAAAACTAAATATTTATTTGTTTTAACTCCGTGGTTTAAACATTATTAAAGGCAATTAAATAATGGTGTACAAACGAATTATATGAATTATTAACTTATATATGACGGCGTCCGCGTCGTCAAATGCAAGAATATTGTAAAGTGTAAACAACAAATGCACGGCCTGGGCCGGCAAGCGCATCGTTCGATATCCCTACTACTCAACTTGTTTTGCTACCTGTATAAAAGGCTCTGAGCGCCCGCCGATAAGTCAGTCTAGGCTCTGGCGTGGCTCGGTACACTTGTTGTATCTTGCTAGTAGCTTATCCTTGACTCTCGGATAATTAATTTGTGCAAACAAGTTAATTATTATTGTCAACTATAAATTAGTCACAGTACAATTTATAATTGACTATCTATTGCTTAAATTATGACTTATTTGTAATAAGGAATAATTAAGTTACTTGGAATTGTTAAACCAGAACTAGTCATTAGTGATGGAAAGCTTTAATAGTGATTTTATGATATTTATTTGATACAAGTTGA
Organism: Apodemia mormo; assembly: GCA_036924255.1. Lineage (NCBI taxonomy): Eukaryota > Metazoa > Arthropoda > Insecta > Lepidoptera > Riodinidae > Apodemia > Apodemia mormo. Next base: position 1,027,485 of record JAUPFN010000009.1, on the reverse strand, counting down.
ACAAAATATAAAGAGTTGTTATATTACCACACCCGCATTTTATTTATCATATCTGACCCACTTCCTACATCAGAATTGGGATCGGATTCACTCCCACTTCAGCATGAAACTATTTCGGTTAATTATGTAGAGCAGTAAATGTCTCTTTTCACTTGTGGTATGGAAACTATTCTTTGAAAAATAGTAGAAAATATTAATTCACGTTCTGTAACTCCCATTTAATTGATACACTTTGATTCTGATGAAGCAGACGATATGACTAACTGATATCCTCCTCCTTGCTTCGTATTCTTCATTACTGAGGGTCGTAACCTCCTCATTAGATCGTTCTTGATAGCACAATATTACGCCATTGGACTCTATCTTCAGCGGCGTGCAGGGAATCATAAAACTTTTTAGACATGAGATTGGTGCAAACCTGGTCTGACCATCGCATAGGCGTACGACCACGTGGTTTTTGTCTTCTACTTTTCCGGTCACGATTAGCTTTTCGAGATTGTCTCCTTGCTTTCTAGAGATGTGGCCGAAGTATTTCTTTGAAGGCACGTAGCAGACAGTCTGGTCTTTACTCCAAGTTGTTTTAGTATGGAGGCGTTGGTCCTGTGTGCTGTCCAAGGGATACGTAACATTTTCCTCCAGCACCACATTTCAAACGCATCAATGCGACGTCTGTCTGCAGCTCTTAGTGTCCATGACTCGGCGCCGTACATAAATATGGAGAACACCAGCGTACGAATCAGTCTCTGCTTTGTTTTTAATGAGATGCTTCAGTCGTTCCAAAGACACTTCATCTTTCTCATAGCACTTTTGTAGTGTACCTTACTAGATAGTGTGCCTTAAGTTAAATTATTGTAGAAAAGAAAAAAATTAGACGTGGTAGATCAAATTATTGTACCTACTCACTCACTCAAGAGTCATGCCGTCACCTACTTCACAAGCTGCTGTCTTGGCAAGCTATATTTATTTAACTTGAAGATCTCTTCTTTTAAGACGTAGATATGAACCGATTTAAGAGCACCACTGCATTTCGAGGAAGTTGAAGTTTTTGTGATAAAATCAAACATCGTGACAACGATTGCCGTGATAAACAGAAGCTTATCTCAAATAATTTTTGCTTGCAGCGAAAGCAGGTCATCTACCACTACCTCTGGTGGCGTGTCTAGGCCAACCACCAGTGGTCTGCTATGTATGTTGTGACCCCGGCCCTGCCACATAGCTTCCATTCGTCCGATGCGCTACAAGAAGAAAGAAGTTGCCACTTCGAGTTCCGAAAACAGAAAACCAGTCAACATCTGTTCCAGAGCGTCACATGGTGTATTACACTAAGTGAAATTTAATTACCTTTTATATTTGACTCTGGTTCAGAATGCCATATCAAACAAATCTCTTGTGATTCCTTTGTAGGAGAACGGTTTTATGAACAAGAATCTAAGTAGTAGCTTGTCCTGACGTAGTTTCCACTCAACAGATCAAATTCTAACCACAGGGCAAAATTTAAATTTGGAGGTTATATTTCACGTTTAACCTGATGAGCCTTAATAAAAATGTTTCGTTAGGCCGCAAAATTTTGGAGCGAGGTAGAATAGGAACTAAGCAACAACAGGTTAATGCTTAACAGTACTTAAAGACTTAATCCTGCTCAATTTTAAAATCTGTTAGCAAGGGTGTGGTAAACACTGACTGAGTAGATATTTTTAAAAACAATTGACAACCAATTGAATTAAATCCGGCGAGATTAAATTGATTTAGTGGACCCTTTGAAGACCGTTAATAACGATCTTAAAGTTTATTACCAACTGAACTCAAATTAATATTTAAAAAAAAACAATACAGATTTACATCTTCTTGCGACAGGCACATATAAAGCTAATAGTCAGTCCCAACGTGTGATGCGAATCTTGTAGGGTTGAATAATGATAGCGGAGTATAACTGACAAATCATGACAAGAGCGGTTAGGTAATATTCAACACGCGCTCAACAGAATTAAGGTATAGGGTCTCTGGATTTGCCCCGATTGATTTGACATTCGGTATTCAAGGTAACTAACTAAAAACTCACAAAAGTATCTACAAGCTTTGAACATCCAGTGTATCCAATAGAATCAAAAAATCAGCCTAATCAGACATTTTACGGTTGAGTAGAGTTAAAAAAACAAATTTAGACCTTTTAGTGTAGACGACGTTGTCTTTGTTAGGAATAAAGAACGACACTAAACGAAACTTGATTCAAAATATAAGGGCTCCTTAAAAGTTACCGCAATTTTAGAAAACAATAGGTACGAATTAAGACATATCAATGGATCTAATAGGACATATAAAGGAGCTCATGATAGCCTCTGCGAAGTTCCCCATATTCCTATAGGGTTTCTTAAGGTATATGAAAATTATAACAAGGATGACGTGACGGCGTATACTCATGATAATGATCTTGTTAATGAAACTGGTCCATACAATATTATTAGAACTGCAGTGCATATTGTAAATAGTTATAACAGTCAGAGCTTTAATATCTTCGAACTATCTGCGAAGGAAATTTCTAATGTTGTAATAACTAATGCCACTGTTCATGAGGCTGCATTATCAGCAAAAAAAATACGATATAAAGTAAACGAAAAAAAAATGTAGTAAAAAGATGTAGGATTGACAAAAAAATGTAATGTAGGATTGACAAAAAATGTAGGAAGATTAGAGTCATTGAAGGGAGTGTCCGGTCCAATGACTCAGCTAAAGGGGTTCATTCCGGTCTAGCCTTTTGGCTACAGGAATTACAACCCAGTCTAGCATTAGCTACAGGGATTTCCGGTCTAGCACTGTTAGCTAAAGGAATTTCCGGTCTAGCACTCTCAGCTAAAGGGATTTCCGGTCTAGTACTGTTAGCTAAAGGGATTTCCGGTCTAGCACTCTCAGCTAAAGGGATTTCCGGTCTAGCACTTTAGCTAAAGGGATTTCCGGCCTAGCACACTCCAGTCTCCGGTTTTAAACTGATGAGAGGGAGCTTAATACACTCCAGTCTCCGGTTTTAACTGATGAGAGGGAGCTTAGTGCACTCCAGTCTCCGGTTTTTAACTGATGAGAGGGAGCTTAAAACACTCCAGTCTCCGGTTTTTAACTGATGAGAGGGAGCTTAGTACAATCCAGTCTCCGGTTTTTTTAATTGATGAGGGATACCTAGCTTAGTGGGATCCAGTCTCCGGTTTCAAAACTGACGAGAAAGGTTTAATAGTTGTAGTTGCTGAAGGGGTTACCGGACCAGCACACTATTGTAACATTTCGCTAAAAGATTACGCTAATAATAATAGAGTTGTAAAAAAAAAAAAAGATTATGTTTAGTTTTCTAAAAGATATGTCAGGATGAACGAGGCGTTCCTTGTCCTCAGATGTATAAAGATGCGCACACGAGGACGTGTGCATGTCAGTATGGCTGTGACGGCGTCCGCGTCGTCAAATGCAAGAATATTGTAAAGTGTAAACAACAAATGCACGGCCTGGGCCGGCAAGCGCATCGTTCGATATCCCTACTACTCAACTTGTTTTGCTACCTGTATAAAAGGCTCTGAGCGCCCGCCGATAAGTCAGTCTAGGCTCTGGCGTGGCTCGGTACACTTGTTGTATCTTGCTAGTAGCTTATCCTTGACTCTCGGATAATTAATTTGTGCAAACAAGTTAATTATTATTGTCAACTATAAATTAGTCACAGTACAATTTATAATTGACTATCTATTGCTTAAATTATGACTTATTTGTAATAAGGAATAATTAAGTTACTTGGAATTGTTAAACCAGAACTAGTCATTAGTGATGGAAAGCTTTAATAGTGATTTTATGATATTTATTTGATACAAGTTGAACAAAATATAAAGAGTTGTTATATTACCACATCCGCATTTTATTTATCATATCTGACCCACTTCCTACATATATATATGAACATATTTTTAGATGGAAGTATTTGTCTTTTCAACTCACCGTTTTTAAAATTAATTTAGCTCAGTATCAATTAGTAATATTATATAAGACTTATAGACAATAATTTTATATATTCGAATTAAACATTGTTTGAATAAATAGATAATATTTGTTTGTGTTATGGGATACCAATACACAGAAATACATAAATGGTTTTTATACATATACGTATATATATGTATACAAATACTCAAACCCAGAAATTAAAAAAAAACATATATGCTCATCTCGCAAGTGGTTGTCCTTCTCGGGAATTGAACCCTGAGATTCAACAGTTAGTAGCTAAGTTCGCTAACCACTCGACCAACGCGGCGGTCGACGACGGGGCGGCGTTTGTTTTGTAGGAGTTTGTATATTTTTTATCTGGGTGTTTATAAAATAAATGACTATTTTTTTTCGTACTTACATCTCCTTTATTACCCAGTTCCAACAATATTACGTACAAACATTTTAAACTGATAACCTCCTTTTTGTAGTAAAAATAACGCAATGTGGAAAACGTTGACATTCAAACAAAAAATCTTTTTAGCATCGTACTTGGACTAAGGGACACGGCAAGGGAATATAGATTATGAACGATAAAAATTTGGGGGCACGGCAGTGCCCCCGCCAAGTCGAGCAAAAAAAAGCGACACGGCCGTTACCATCCTTTTCTCGAAGCAATTCAGGCCGTTTTCGACCCCCTATAACTTCGTTGTGGATAAAACAAGAAGCCTGAATTTTCAGTTACTAATTAGGCATTGTGTAAACACGGTATATTTAAAATTTCATTCAATTTGAACCAGTAGTTTAAGAATTGTAACTTATCAAACTTTCTTAATTTTGTCACTGACTGACTGACCGATCATCAAAAGTCTAAGGCACTTCTAGCAGACATAGAACCTTCAAATTTAGAATATAATTAGTGTTTAGTGTCTAAATCAAGGAAAAACTGAAAAATTTCAAAATTTCTGGCCAGTTTTCTAGATACATCAACTGCGCGAATAACTTTGTAATCCCATATAAATGCATAGGATTATACAAAGTTATTTGCAGTTAATGAATCATTGTACTCTTATAATGGAATAATAGTCGTAGATAGGTACCTAGATATATGAGCGTGTTCATCCCATGAAACTACACATCCCCCTAGAAAAATATGATGAAAAAAAAACCAAATAACATTGTCGCAAAGTTTAAATGCATTCGATTCGATAGTCCATTTTAAGGATGGAAGGGTTATTGAAGAATCGGGTAACATGTGCGCGCGGCGACACTTCAAAACAATATCGAACACAGGCGTTCTGTACCCTTTGTATAAGTTTCCTACTACGGATTAAAAAAGTGGTTCTATTACAGTGTCAGCATAATTAAACTTAGACATTAAAAGGTGATCACATTAATCGGTCTGACACGGTCACGGGATAATGTACGGTAAATTGTTTGAGTGGGGACGCAGCTTTACACGATAAAGTAGGTACCTTAAGCCGGTAAAAATAGTTGCGTACTATGTTTATGATGTGCTTTTCAAAATGCAGATTTTCATCCATTAATAAACCTAAATTGCGAGCTTCGGTGGCACGTTAAATAGGAGAACCATTTATCAAGATTAAAGGGTTCTTGTCACCAATATCTTCGACTTGCTGCCTCGTCCGCACTATCATATATTTAGTTTTACTAGGATTTAATACTAAAGAGTTAGTATTTGGTACCAACGCCTCACGTATTCCTGTCGCAATAGCATCAATGCTTGTAATTGTCTTGTTCCGGTTTGGAGGGTAAGGTAGCCGGTAGACTTATACATGTAACACTGCCATCCCGCCACAGGGATGGCAACGCATCATTAACACTTTTGGTATTTACAGGCGATCGTTTCTCTTTAAATCAGAAGAGCCATCTGCTTGTTTGCTATCTAATGATATAAAAACAATAATAATATCAATGTTTAAAACGTGTTGGTTCCGGGCTCCTTTGAAGAATAGACCAACTGCCATTCTACCAGGCAGGTCGTAAAAGACGACCAATTAGGTGGTAGAGTTCTGCATTTTCTCACCCTGGTCTGGTACTGGTAGAATTACGTAGTAGAAGTATGCGCGAAGTTCAAGTATTTTCTATTAGTATATTCTAGTCTGATAACTATATTGCTACAGACAAAAATAAAATTACACAATCATGACAGTGATCCATATAAATTGTGATGACTCGGCAGAATGTTTCTAAACAAGTCCATTATTTGAACATCCTACTACAAAACAATTACAGTTCTCGTTTTCCACCGACAAAATCCTTTCTCAATCACATTCTCAAATAACATATCATACTTCTGTACCTAATAAAAAAACGGCCAAGTGCGAGTCGGACTCGCGCACGAAGGGTTTCGCACTATTATAAAAAATGCAATAAATTACAATTGTTGTATGGGGTTAAATAGATAAAAATGTAAAATGTAAATAAGTAAAAATGTAGTATATGAATTTAGATATTCCAAAGATAGCAGGAAATCTTCATGGTATAGGGAAAGGGGAATTGTTTTACTCCAAATTTAACGCGTGCGGGCCACGAGCAGTAATGAATAAATCAAAACTACTGGATCGATTTTAATCATTTTTAACTTCCCACTACGTATGTAGATAACAAAGTTACTGGTTTTACCCCGATTTTCGAAAATCGAGTTTTCTCCAGATGTCCACGTTTCGAGGTCCTAGGAACCTTTTCCGACTATTTTCACGATGATGTCAGTATGTCTGTATGTATGTATGTCTGTATGTATGTCTGTATGTATGTATGTGTGTGTATGTATCTATGTAAACATCTCATAACTTTTGAACGGCTGGACCGATAGAAACGCGGTTGATGGCATTCGATTGGTTTCCGCTAAACTTAAACTTTCTGAAAATTTGAACCGATTGGGTCCAGGAGATTTTGAAAAATTTTGAAAAAACATCATAAAAATTTGGCGAAACAGTATTTTTTTTATATAACTTCTAGATTTATATACCGATTGAGTACAAAAACTAATCAGCTCTATTCCTCAAAAAACTACGTCTAATAGATAAATTGCATCAAAATCGGTATATCAGCTTGGGAGTAATCGTTGACGAAAAATTTTGAAAAGTGTTTTTTCAACACAGCTTCGAAATTTTTCAACCAAACATTTTTGGGTATTCTACGACATTTTAGTACTAAAAAAAACTACGTCAAATGCCGTTTCAAAAATCAAAATCGAATCTAATTCTCAAACCTTATAGCTTTTCAAATATTAAAATTAAGTTGATTTTAGCAAATTTACTTATTTTTTTTAAAATAATTTTTAAGTTAATTCACCGACAGACTTATAAATCTTATCAGCTTTTCTTCTTTAAAAACTACATCAAATACCGTTAATTTAATCAAAATCGATCGATTTTTTTGGGATTTATCAATGAAGAATATTGAAAATAAAATGTTTTTTGACATTGCATCGAAATTTTTCAACCTATCGATTATTTAGCTAAAGCAATATTTTAGATCTCAAAAATTAAGTTGAATGCCATAATCGTTTTATTAAATATATAGTTTTAAAAAAAATAATATACTGCCATTTTTAAAAAACTAGATGTTTGAACTGAAAAATCTATGCTTATATTTTTTACTCTTTTGAGCATAAAATACCTTAATTTAGTAGAAGTTTCAGGGATGGCCCGTAGAGTCAACCGTTTACTCATTTTTTCACTGAGTGACATAGGCTATACATATAAATATTTTATACTCGTGCGAAGCCGGGGCGGGTCGCTAGTATATTATAATAGATGATTGACTCTAGTACTTTTCCTGAACCCTTATGACTAAAACGCCACCAACGGCAATTTACATGAAACTACCTTCATTACATGAAAGCTGTTTGGTACCTACTTATCCCTCTATTTTTTTAATTAAAATTAATAAAACATTTTAAACTATCCAAATTATAATGTTTAAAATGTTTCAATTGTGTCATAATTTGAAATGAAACAACTTAATCATTCAAAATGTTTATATTTGTTTACTACAGTTTGTTTTTAATGAATTGTATACTTTTTAACGTTGGCACTATCACTTTCACTTATACTTGTAGTTCACACTTAATTATTACTATATTTAACCGGTTTCGCAATTTACAGCATCATCAGGGATGTTTTACTTGATTAACTTAACAATAACAAAAATTTCAATTTACTAAATACTAATGGAATCCGCCATTTTGGCATAAAATTTAATACTAACAGGGTTACCAACACAAATGTCTTACTTTGCCAAAAATATGAAAACTATTATCATGTTGCGTATTTATTTTAAGTGTATACGATTTTTAGTATTAAGTAAACAATAAGTGTAATTTAAAACTAATAAACAACTAATATAAGTAGTTGGATACAACAAATTCTACATATTATGTACTTTCATTTTTTTATGTAAGTGAATAAATAAATGAAGTTTAACTTACAAACTACAAGTTGTATCAGAACAAATTAATATGACAATAATTATGTAAAATTGGTCAATTATGTTTGTTATTACAAAATTGATCAGAGTAAATAATAAATTAAAATTTTGTTTTTGAATTGCATCATAGGGGCATCATAGGGGGATCATGTAGGGGCATAGGGTAAACAGATGCCGCTAATAATTTGATTAATCGGCACCAATTATTAATAAAAAGGTGACAGCTATATTGGTCACATCATTTTGAATAGCCACTTAATGTACACTGCAATTTATAAATGATATATCCACATTAAATGCTCATAACATTTTACAGTGCACCATTATTAATTTTGGACTGATAACTAATTATACATTAATAACCTTATAAATAATACAATGGCAAATTTGACATTCAATTTAATGACCAGTTGGTGGTCACATCTATCATCTAACATATCCAACCGTAAAGCAATAATTCGTTCACCCTGTATTGATTGGACCCCTTTTAAAGAATAAACCATCTAGTGTTCTATCAGGCGGTTTGTAAAAGGTGAACGATTGGCTATACTTATCAATATCTATTTGACTACAAGGTATTAGAGTTCCGCAATGTCTTGCCTGAGTACATGGTACTGCCGCCTTACTTAATCCTGCCACAATAGAGTCAATGTTTGTCATTTTCGTGTTTCGGTTTGTATGGTAAGGTAGCCGTTATACTTATTCAAGTGGCGTTAAAGCCTCGCCACACGAATGATAGGACCGCAACATTATAATAATATATGTCATGTTAAGCTCTATTTTTAATTTTCTTAATTTTCAAGTAAAATATTAATTGAAATATAGCAATATTGTCTTAATTTGCATATACTGCTGCAAAAAAATTTCTACCAAAGTTTTGTGACGATACCCAACAGATGGCACCTATGTATTACCAATTATTGGTTACGGCAACCAAGTTCTAAGAAAACATAGCCTGGTTGAAGGGATGGAGACTGACATAGGCTACTTTTTGTCTCTTTCTAAGGCCCCACTTCCTTAAAATGAATTTAACGCGACCGATACCGCGGAAAAAAGCTAGTAAACAATAAACTTTTTTTAAGTTTAAAAAACGACTTTAGTCGGAAAAAAATATACGTGTGTGTATGTTACCATGTATGTGACGTGAATGTAGTGTTTGTAAGTTTTATTAATTAATGTATTTATAATACATACAACTTTAAAATATTAGGTTTCAGAATTCCAATGTAAACTTTAACGGTGCCAAATTTCATACTCAACCGGTCGAGTAATTGTCTAAATAAGTGGTACAAAGTTTTTGGCTTCAGGTATTAATAATTAAGATAAAAGTAAGTAAATAAAAATACTTAGTTTCATATTGTTCCTCTTTTTATCAAAATCAAATTAATGGAATTCACAAGGAGTGAGGAAACGTCAAATATTACAGACGCACATGTAATGATTTTTGTACTTTGAAAAATATACAGTGTGTAAAAAATCCTGTCCAATTCGCAAAATCATTGTTTGGTAGCATAATACCATCATCTATAGTAGTATCTATACTAATATTATAAAATTGTAAAGTTTGTTTGTTTGGTTGTACGCGGTAATCTCGAAAACTGCTGAACCGATTTGAACAATGCTTTTTGAGTTTGATAGCCTGTTTATCGAGGAAGGTTATAGGCTATATAACATCACGCTATGACTAACAGAATCGGAGTATCAACAAAAAATGTGGTCTAAACGTAATTACGTTGTTTTAAGCAAACTTACTTAATATTATTGAAATAACTTTCAAGCTAATGTACCGATTGATAAACTTACTTAATGTTTTTGAAATAACTTTCAAGTTAATACACCGATTGATGTAAAAACCTCACAAGCTTTTCTTCTTTACAAACTGCGTCAAATACCATTAATTGCATCAAAATCGGTCAATTTGCTTGGGATTTATCAATGACGAAAATTTTTGTATAAAATGTTTTTGACACTGCTTTGAAATTTTTGAACCCAGCAATTATTTAGCTAAAGCAACATTTTATATCTCAAAAATTAGTTGAAAGCCATTCGAAAGATCAAAATTGATTATCGTTTCCAAAATATTTAGCTTTTCCAAAATCAATACACTACCATTTTTAACAAAATATATGTTTGAACTGAAAAAATCTATGCTTAAAGTTTTTAGTCTTTTGAACTTGATAAAATACTTTAATTTACGGGGAAGTTTCAAGGATGGCCTACAGGGTCAACCGTTTACAAATTTTTTACATAGTTTCAATTTTAGGTATTGATCATGACCTTAGTGCGATGACTGTATAATACTTTGTTTACACTCTTACCGTAGATATTAAAAAAAACAAGCAAATTTCAAATGAATGTACCTACAACATAGCAGACAGACAAGTCCGTTCGTGCATGGCATACTGCTCTCATCTCTGGGATGGATCCGCTAAATACCAGCAGTAGACACTTGAGGCGTTAGAGAGGCGTGCTAAGAGGCTCATAAACGACGATGATCTGGTAGGCAAAAAACTCCAGAGCCTCGCTCATCGACGCAGAATGACTAGTTTATCGGTTTTTTATCGGATACACTTTGGAGAATGCGCTGCGGAATTGCACGACTTAATTCCGCCATCCCCGTTTTTCTATCGACCGTCGAGGCGCACAGATTCTAGCGATCGCCATATGGTGGACGTTCCACGTACCCGGACAGAGCGGTTCGACTCAACATTCTTCATTCGAACCGCAAAGGACTGGAACATGCTTCCTGAGTATGTGTTCCCGGACTACTACAATCTGAGGATCTTCAAGAGAAGAGTGAACAGGTACTTTCTAGGGAAGCGCGTTCCATCTTAGGCCTCATCTAAGCTTACGATCAGGCGAGATCGAGGTCAAGCGCTTACCTATCGATAATAAAAAAAGGCATAGGTACAAACTTTCAAGGTTTTAATTAGCACTGTAGGTATGATTGTTTGTTTAGGTAGTTTTCAAGTGTTTTGTGGATTAATTAAAGTAAGTTCCAGTTCCTCTAGAATGGTATTATAGGTCCCCATGACCCACTCCCTCTTAAGTGATGCAGACGAAGTTGCGCGGGTCAGCTAGTATATAATATTATGCTAGTATTTTAATGATATACAGTTCGCGTGCCAGCTCCGAGGAATCGGGGACTGAGGTGGGAGCGGATGTGCGGGTGCGTACATCTCTCTCTCTCTCTCTCTCTCTCTGTCTCGGGTGTGCTCTGTGTACATCGCTCTCTCTCTCTCTCTCTCTTCACTGCACGTTAATATTCCTCAAAATTCCTCGGAGGTCGCGCGTGGACTGTAGATAGATAAATTTCAACACACAAAATGTCATTCAAAAATGTTGATAGAATCAAACGTGGCTATGACTTCAAGGAGGCTCCTCTCACTGAGTCAACGGAGTGCTATCTAGTTTAAAATATTCGCTAAGTTTTAGCGAAATTGAAGGGTAAAAACGAAAATTTTTAAATACTACATTTAACCTGTATAACTTGTCACAAAATTAAATTTTTTATTGAATATAGTAATTAAAATTATCATTGAGTGTAGTAATTAAAAAAATTAAAACAACTTTAAATATCAACCATACTTCTCAAACTACTTGCCGATTTTGATGAAACTAAGACTGTTTCCTACGTTTGAATATACGTGATTTAAATTATAAAAGAATTCTCTTTAAAAAACGTTCAGTTCCCAAAAACAAAAACGTGTATAAGCGTACAAACAAACATTCATACACTTATAAAATTTAGTACACGTAATTGGACGTCTAAACAGATCACCATATTCAAACATTTCAATCTTATATCCTCCGTTTCTCGTCGATTAAAAATATTTATTTACAAAAACTTACTCCTTGTGGAACACAATGCTCTAGTTATAATTATATTCATAATTGCGTGTCGTTTGAGTGCGAATGACGTTTCCAATAAGTTTCGCAGCGGGGCGTCAGCTCCAGACGCTCTATCAAAGGCCTTCAAAAATGCGATGTTCAAAACGCCTGAGCCAAGACGAATTTATTTATGTTACTTCAGTAATTTAACGAAAGAATACGTCAAGATTCATTATGGTTTATTTTACTTGGCTTCAATTCGTTGTTTGTATTATGACTCGATAGCTGTATCTGTTTTGACCCAGATAATCAATAATAATGCCTTCAGAAAACTGCTCACAAAATGCAAGCTAAGGCTGAATGTGGCCTAACGCCTCAGTACCAGCTTCTCCCTTTTAATCAGATTCAACTTAGAACGGCTTCAATTAATTATCGACGACAAGACTAGTTTTAATCGGCCTGATTTTTTTATATCATAAATTAACAGGCAAGAAGATGGCTCTCTTGAATCAAAAAGAAACCATTGGCTATATACACCAAGGATGTTAATGATAACGCATCATTAACATACCTAACACTAGCCATGTAATGGGATAGTGATGCCACATGCATAAGTTTACTGACTAACAAACCCCGCACACAGGAACACGACAGAGACAAGCCCTGACGCTATTGCAGCAGAAATAGGTACGACCGTGGTACCAAACCCGGGCAAGACAATGCTGAATTCTATCACTTAATAGTCACCATGATAGTGATAAGTTTAGCTAATCATTCGCCTCTTACGACCTGCCTAACAAAATAGCAGAAAGTCTATTCTTCAAAGGACCGACCAACAGAGTATATATTTTTTGGAATCACGTAGAGACCTAAAGTTATCCAGCGTCATCTATCTCATCTATTTTAGCGAATTTTACAAGTAACTATTTGAATTAATTCACCATCAAACATCGAGACAAAATTTAAAATTTCTTCAATTTTAAGAGATGGTGAAGATCTTGATGTCTGAAATTAACAACTGTGCGATTCTCAATACACGTTTTGGCCCGTACCTCTTTAGCTTAGTTCTTATCTTGTATCTTTAAAAAAACATCTGCAACGTAACGATTGACTTACGGGCATTTTGAGTCATGTATTAATTTACACACCATAATTGATAGCAATACAATGCCGCTAGCGACACTCTATAACTATAATACTATAATACTCACTATAAATGGAATAAAGTGTCCCGTGTGGACCATGACAGAGTTTACTGTTCAGGCTTATGGCCAAGCGAGGTAAATAAGCGCGTCATGACGTGCCTGAACATGCATGGACACAACTGGATGCACAGTATAGCCAATGATGAACTTGGCCTGTGTATCTTGTCACCTGCAGGAGTGCCAGGGTCACTGATTTACCTACGACCGGCGTACCACTACATCGCCCGGTCAAATGCCGCTACCACCAGCTAAGCCTGCCCGTCAGCTCGTGGGCACTAGCGCACACAATCCTTCCATGTTTTTTAACCCCGTTAAATCCTAGTCAACAGAATTAACATATAAATAAAGTTTTAATTGGTGCAGTTTTCTTTGCTCCCTTTTTTTACTGCTAGAACCCAAAACCCACGACATACATCATACAGATGTTTATCTGCCCACCAGTTAGTCAACGATAGTAATACATAGAAATACATACTGTAACAAAGGTACATAATAAAGGTACATAAAACAGAAACCCAGAAACACAAACTTCTATGCATGTCACACAAATGTATGTCCCTGTCGGAAATCGATCTCAAAAAATGAAAATGAAAAATATTTATTTGCAAGAACATCGGTGTCAAGTTATTCACGATTAACAAAAGAAAAGAAATCATTAAATTTTGAATTTTTATCATTAAATTGCGTTGAGGGTATCTATATTGCAAGAACACTAACATCATGTTTCATCGGAAAATTTTGTTTTAAATCAACAATTTATTGCAAAAAATAGTAATTTAATCGATATATAGCTTACCTGTCCAAATTCTGAAATAATTGAAATTCATTATAATAGATTTCATACATGCATCATTTTATAACTTTTCAGTATTACCACTTGACTAGCAATTACTAGAACGGTTTTTACATATTTCGTGTTTTAAATCTTCAGAAAACTCTCGTATAGTACACATATGAAACTGTGAATCATTAAACATTTGCCCATCGTGTTATGGTGAAATGTTCTGGTATATAATATTCAAATACACACACACACAGAGAGAGAGAGAGAGAGAGAGAGAGAGAGAGAGAGACGTACGCACGCATGCACGCACGAATTGCGCGCACGAACGCACGCACACACACTAACACATACACACACTAAAACACACACTAACACATATACTAACAACGCACAATATAATCACACCAAAATATACTCAGTTACTGTTGATATAATACAATATAATATTGGCCGGTTGTTAGTCCTTGTTATATACTTGTTATTCCGGGCCAGCGTGACCACTTTTAGTAGATTTCTAATTATTTTAGTAGATTTGAATCAAATGAGGCGCTAATCTTGTAGAATAAAATATCTCAATAGAATTTACTAGAAATGTGGAAAAATCGCTAGATTTTAGTTTTATTTCACTATCAAAGAATATTAGACTTAAAACCAAGCACCCATGTCCAAAATGTGTTAATTTTACAGTTGGCGGCACGTGAAAGTGATTTGGAAAACAACGTCGCCCGAGATTTGAAAAAGTGCCCGGTTGGCGATAGGCTGACCACCTATCACATTATGGATCTAAGTATCACCGTAGGTGCATTTGTTATACCTCTGCCAATTTTTTGGGGATACGGGCGTAAAAATACTTTTTTAATGTCATAGTCAAGACTAAAACTCCATTTTATGATATTTGTTATGTAAGTTAAGCCCTATTTATATCTGTTTGCTCAACCTGATCGCGTACGACCCTCTCCTGCAAAAGTTTAATAGTTTCCAACTGTAGATCGCCGTGGCTGGTATTATCTAAACTACGGTCATTAGTAGCATGCAGATGGGGTGTTAGCTGTCTTCAAACGCGCGCTTTATATTAATGAACAAACCCCTGATATATATATTAGAGCATTCAGTATTTTCTATATATCATCAAATAATTTTCTTATTCTTTTGCTCCGTATTAATCGTACTGCCAAATGTACATATATACACACACGTAAAAGACACATAAGAAAAGACTAAAACGTACTAATTTTATTATAGTTAGACCATTGTACTAAAAAAAAATTAAATTGCTAAACAAAATTAATTAAAAACTGCATAATGTAATTCAAAATGTGACCTCCGCTGATGTTAAAATCTTGTCTGTGCCGGTTATTTATAAAATCAATGCATTTATTAATGTTATCCTGCGGCAATCGCTCCCAGCGATATCATAGCAAGTTCTTTACCTATTGGATTGTTGTCTATCTACCTAAATCCTCTAAAACACGTCCCTAGAGAATATCTCATGTATGCTCGATAGAGTTGAGGTCAGGCGATTGTTTAGGCTAGAACAATGTTCAGATGTTTTCCATTCACAAGTACTCTAGTACTCATACTCATGCATTTACGTAAAATCAGAGCCAAGAGTTTTATGCAAACAGATAAATGAAAGACGCAAGAATATCCTCAATGTAATTTTAAACTTTCGTGTTTTCATTTACAAAAACAAGTTCAGTTTGTCTATTTTTCATAATATCCGCCCGTACCATAACTGTTGATCCGCCATATGGATGAACTTTCTGAACGCACTCCAGGCTTTCCGTATTACCAAAACGACGGTAAATTATTATTTTCCTTAAGATTTATCGCAAAATAAAATTCGACATAAATGGTCATATCCTTATGCTCCTGGGTCCATGTTAAGTGTTCCCTACACCATTTATTTCGACGAACGTAATTTCCATCACGTACATTACGTATGGGCATTTGTTTGGATGTCGTGCTTGTAGACCATACTCATGCAGCCGGCTTATCACAGTTTGGGAGCTACCGATAACAGCCACTTGAGTTTTGTAGCCTTAAGCTTATCTTTTGGGCGACTAACATCGGCTGACGTCAGTCAGTTATATGTCTTGCCAAATTGCTTGTACTCCTTGCATGGCGTAGGTGCTGCTTAGTGAACTCTTTGTGGTAGTGTAACGCTGCCATAGACGTCAAATAACGCTCCTGTTAACTCCAAGAAAGCGAGGTACCTCAGATTGGTTTCTTCCCACTTGCAACATCCTCACAGCTCTGCATTTCATCCGCGGTCAAATCTTGTTGCTCTTTTTTTTATATCATAAAATAGCAAACAAGCAGATGGGTCTCCTGATGGAAAGAGTCAACAATCGCCTATAGACACCAAAGATGTTAATGATGCGTTGCTATCTTGTGGTGAGGTCTAATGCCACATGCATAATTTTACCGGCTACCTTACCCTCCAAACCGTAACACGACGCGACAAGCACTGACGCTATTGCGGCAGGAACAGATAAGGCGGTGGTACCAGACCCGGGCGAGACAATGCAGAACTCTACCACCTAGTGCTCTATCAACAAAGAATCTCATTTAATTTTGTCGAGACTCTAACTAAAATTTTATTAAAATTATTAAATTCACACTGAACTAAATTTTAATTATCAAAGAAGAAAAGGACAATTCAAAAAAATGACTTTTTAACATGTATACTTAGTAACGAACCAAAGTAATATGTGTACATGTTCTTGTTACTATTACACATAACACGGATAAATAAAATGTGTTTAGATTCTCACTTGGTACTATTTATTTTATTTAATCTGGTGTTTACCGATCAAATGTTATTGATACTAAAAGTTTCAAACATATAGAATAGGTCTGTGAGGTATGGCCTACGTGTTTACGGTCACAGCTATCGGGCAAGCAGGTGTAAATAGGTAAGTAAATATAGGTGACTGCACCAATATGTTTACCAAGCAAAATATAAATAAAAATAAAGATTATTTTTGTTTATATTTTATAGTATTGCCTGCAATAAACCGTTCATCAAATACTATTACCAAGCATCTAAAGTTCAAATCGGTGCAAGTAAAGTTGCACGAGAGAGACGTCCGAGCGCCTTATTTTGTTAATAAATAAGAACATAATAGCTGGCAGCTGCGCGGGATTCCTTCGTTGAATAGAAGAGAGGACGCGTGCTCTTTTACGCGTGCTGCTTTTTTACTGGTTGAGAGAGACAGCATTTCTCTGATGTGAATCATTTTGGAGTGACTGGAAATACGTACAAATTTAATCTAAATATTTTTTATTTAATCAATTAATTAATTCAAGCTTGACATTGTCCTACACGTAGAGAGGAATTTTTTCTTAGTCCGATACTCTAAACCTTTTTTTTTACCTATCTTTATTAGTTACCCGATTCGAGATTTTTTAAAGATAGAAAATATGGTTGTCTCGTCAAAACGAAGCTGTTCACAAAAATTCAGCTTGTTATTAATAAAAAGAAAGTTTGTTCGTGGGACCACGGTCTATACGTTAAACTGTCGGTTTAGGTTTTGTTATAAAAAAATGGTAATCGTTATCGGATCGGTAAATGTAGCAAATCGGTAAAACATAGTCTGTCCCGCCTACTCCACAAGAAAAAAAATCGTAGCTTTCGTCATGCCCATATACCTGTTTTAGAAACTCCGGTTTAAAAAGGTGTAAAATGGTATAACACACTCGCCACTTTTTAAAGCTCGGCGCATATGGGCTATCGACATCGTCACCACATTAGCATTAGTGGCAGAAGCATGCAATACCTACCGGAATTCGGAAACCACCACATTTTATAACTCACTCTCTGTTGTGTTGTCTTACGATGGAGCCGACACAGAAAGTTTGTTTTGATGTAGATGACGTCTTACTTTTTCCTTAACGATTTTATTGGGTACATCTAATTTTAACTGGTCTTATAGTAAAATAGAACGCCAGTGGCGACTGGCGACGTCCGTTAGGCCTGTAATGAAGAATGTTAACTAATTTTGATTATTAGCACTCCATATTCTCTGTGAAAAATAAAAAATACTAGTGAAAGAATTACTTCGATACGTCAATTAGTTTCCGATTTAGAAGTAAAATAAGTTGAACCGCACGACGCTGGCTGCCGTTGACGCTGTGACGTCATCTCACAACACGCTCAGTCTAGTTCGCTTGGCGGCCGGCGCTCGCGGTCGCGCGCCCGTGCCGTCGAAATTACACCTCAATACTTTTCCAAAAAAAATGTCCAATCCAAATACTAGGAAATCATGAGTTGTGCCTACTGAACGGATCTGGACGAAGTCTGGAATAACTCACGGCTCCTTTTAATTCTGGGAAAATGTACAGTTCCCGAGGTTTTTTTTTTCGGAATGTCTCAATTGCTGTTAGCCTTATGGGCTGTTACAGCTTCACCGGTCGCGGGGGCGAGCAGAGTGCTCAGCCAGAATTTAAAGGTGTAGGGCTGTACGCCCTCCGCCCTAAGGGTGTCTCCTGTGAGACCGAACCTCGGCTTAGGGTGGGGTCGTGATTTGCGATGAGAGGGCTAGTGGCATTGTTTTGTCCGTCCGCCGAACCTTGCCCTTGGGCTCGGTTCGCCGAAGGGCGAAACAGGGGTCCTTGTCGCCGCCGGCGGCGACGGTGTCGCGAATGTAGGTGTGTAGTGTTATCGTGTAAACCGTTGGCCAGAGTTATCGGGTCATCGGGATCGGTAAGAACGTGGCGGGGCCTACGTAGTTTGGGATCGGGATTAGGGTCTGGGATGTAGTCAGCCGCGGCTACCACCAGTGGGTTCGGATGCGAGATGGCACGATCGAAGTATCTTTCGGAGATGTCTTTGAAATGCTTTGCTAAGCTCGGCAATTCAAGATCGTTATGGAGGTCTACGTTGCGCATATACCACGGTGCTCCCGTGGCAATACGCAGGAATTTATTTTGTACCACTTGCAACGGATGCAAGTCCGTACGGGGGAGATGGGCAAACGCTACGCAAGCGTATGAAAGGATGGAGTTCCCGAGGTATTTATTTAAATTAAGAAGAACGGTAGGTACCTATACACGTACATATACCTACGTCCTACGTACCTACCTATAGCTACAAAACTAATACATATTTGTTGTCTTTAACGTAAAAATTTAATGGTAGGTAGGTCCTTCTATTATTTGAGTTGCATTCTTTCATTACGACATTAGTTGGGTATTTTGTTTTGATAAAATAATTTAGAAGAGATAAACTATTAAGCATAAGTAGTAGCAAGGAAAGTTTTCTTACCTTTGCATTTTTCTTCCTCGCATTTCGGCGCCAACGAAATGACTGCCCCGTTGGTCGAGTGGTTAGCGACCCTGACTACGCAATCAACGGGGTTCGGGTTCGATCCCCGACGGGGACAAGCATTTGTGTGATGAGCATAAATGTTTGTATTTCCGGGTTTGGGTGTTTATTATATATATTCTGCTATTTATATATGTATTTCTATGTATTAGTATCGTTGACTAACACCCATAACACAAGCAAATATTTGCTTACTTTGGGGTTAGATCAGTAAGTGTAATTTGTCCCGTGAATATTTATTTATTTATTTATTTAATCACTATTTGTTGATAAATAATGCATGCAACCATTAATCCATCTATTTTAGGTGAAATATCCGATTGCCCTTTTTTCGAATCCTTCATTCATTTTATTAATCGAATAATATTTACTATTAATAGACTATTAAAGTAATACGCTGACGAAAACAACAAAATACTGCGCAAGCTATTACACCTTACTATACTATAACCGCTGGAGACTTGATTTGATACTAAGCGAGGCGCGGCGTGTTGTGTCATGACGTCACAAGCGGTCACGTGGCTGTTAGCGAGACTTGATATTTTTCGAAACTTTGAATGCCTATAAAATCAAAACTACTAGGTATTTTTTACTACAACAAAAACTAGTGTATTTGTATACATACAGGCTTTACTGAGACAAAATTGCAAGCGATTTGGCATACCTAGTAACATTCTTCATTACCAGGAGTGGCTAGTTGCAGACTGCTGCTGTAACGAGTGGTGGCTACCGTGTTTCTATAAAATATGAAGTGCATGAAAAACCGTGCAAATTGCTTTTTGCTAGTCACAAATGGCTGTGATTGGTGGCTTATTCGCACCAAACCTAATGGTGCTATTAAGAAATCTATTTAATCATACATGTAGATTAGCACTCATTTTATAATAATAATATATAATAATAATGCATGTTCAGTATTGGAACACAAAATGAAAGAATTTGGATAATTTGCTGTTTAATTATAAAGATACCTATTACATTTAGATTTGTGTGAGGATAATTTGTGTGTCATCTTTAAACTAGTAGTAACGAGCGTTGAATGACGCGTAGGCACTGAGAGAATGGTTCACCGTCATGCACGCCGCTCCTCGTTCTTCAGTCACCTTACATTGGAATTATTGGCGTAAACAATGCATTTATTTCAGACTCCCTTTTTTACAAAAATAGTCCATATTCTATGTTAATAAATAAAAATGGTTTATTAAAATTAAATTATAAATAAAATGTTAACATAATTGAAATTGAAAATAAAATAAAATTAAGATTAAAAATAATTTTTAAGTAAGTTTTTTTCAGTATTTGCATTAAGCCGTGCTTTTGTAAATAGTTTATTTATTTATAATCAATAGTCTATTTGTTTAAAAGAATATACCATATTCCTTTAAATAAAAAAGACTATAGGTAGTCAGTTCTATGAGGGGTATTTCGAACGTTGCAATATTCATTTTTTAATAAAGTTAGTGTGTTGGTTTAGATAACAAGCTGCATTTCAAAATAAAAATGAAAATCCTCCCTGTCGCGTCCGTCAACAGAGATGTGTCAAATATTAAATTTGTGTATTTTTCAACGCGAAAATTCTAAAATTGGTCAGTTGCCAGATCACCTACCTTATTTTAGAGAGAACCTGTATTATGAGTTACACCGCGGAGATGGTCACTTAATTTTATTATTAAAGGTAGTCAATAAATAGTAGGTGTTAAATAAGTAATATAAAAAGGAATAAAATATTACGATAATTAGTTATATATTTAATTTTTTTTAAAATATACAAATTAAAATAAAACAAATATTTAATAAAATAATCCCATACAACAAAGTATCTTCACGCCCATATCCCCGAAGGGGTAGACAGAGGTACAACAAGTGCACCCACGATTAGCCGAAGATGTGCCACAAATGTGATAGGTGGCAAGCCTATCGCCAACCGGGCACTTTCCAATCCCGAGCACCTTTGTGTTTCTCAGAAAACTGAAAAAAACACCTTTTTTTAATGTGCCCGACCCGGGAATCGAAACCAGGACCTCATGTGGTCAACGCCAACGCTGGACCACTAGATCACAGAGGCGACTTTTTGCCGTTTTTTATAGATGATGGTACGGAACCCTTCAAGCGCGAGTCTGATTCGCACGTGGATAGTTTTATTACTATAGAGACAGGTAGGGTAAGTCGAACATCTATACATACTCTTATACACATTGTATTTGAATGTTTACATATTATGTTTTTCTATGTATTAATATTGCTGACCTTCACTCATAACAAAAGCAAATATTTTGTTTTTTTTTGGTGTTAGTTCAATTCATGTAATTTGTCGAGTGAATACCTATTTATTTATTTACTAGCTGACCCGACAAACGTCGTTTCGCCATACATATTAGGAATCCATAGCGGACAAACAACGTGACACATAATTCATATAAGCATACGGGATTGTCCTTCAGGCAGCTGAAAGGGCATAGAACTTTATATGGTGGTTAAGTATTCTTAAATTTTATAATTTTCTGCGCAATTTTCTTAATATTTTCTTTTATAAGAACCTTCTCCTGACAATTACAAACACAACAAAAAAAATAGTGAAATCGGACCAGGCACTTACGCGTGATGACGGACCACGGAAAATAGATATCGATTTTTATATACATACTAGCTGACCCGGCAAACGTTGTTCTGCCTTTTTAACTACTCTTATTTTTTTCTATATTTTCTCACCTTTTAAACCTTTCCTGGATTTCTACAATTAATTCAAAACCAAAATTAGCCATATCGGTTCAGCCATTCTCGAGTTTTAGCTTTGTAGTGAGACTAACGAACAGCAATTGATTTTTATATATAAGAAGATATAGATAGATTTATAATAATTCACTACAAAACATCAGCTTAACCAGTATATATAGAAACTGAAAATACCCCCGTGAGGTGATCATCACATGTTTGAGCTGAAACAAACACATTCCCTTTGTTTCAGAATCAAGATGTATAATCAATAGACACGCTCCCTATTTGGATATAGCCCAATGCGCTTTACATTTTTACAGCCTCCTCCTTTTTGAAATACTAGCCAAACACGCATATCCGCAAGTTCTTTCGACCTTGTTTTCTTGTATTTAAAGTATATTTTCAGTGGAATACGGTTGATGAAGGTCGGCCTAGTTCCATTTGAGCTTTGTTTTTAACCGCTAACATTGCCAAATGTAAAAATGATAAGTAATTAGGTCGCGTATTTTGAAGATTGCTTTAGGGTTTGAATGAAAATCCCTTAAACTATATTGAATTATGCTTGGATAAATATTAAGTGTTCTATTACAAACTGCACTGTTATATTTTTCCGATAGAGTGGTGTTGGACGGTACACGTTGACGGACACGATGGTTAACGATCACATTTAAGTTGTAACCAAGTAAAATCATTATTATAAAAAGGTGGTACTGTTTAACTACATAGTAAGCCTTAATGAATTAGTGCATTAATATTTAAAAAGTATGGTCACCACGCGGGAGATAGGCAAACGCTTTGACTGACACGTGCCACGGTGATAAATTATTGTATAATAATAATTTCGATATCTACGCACGGGTCTCAATACGTAACATTTTATTAGATAATTAGGTAAAAATTTAAGTAACTATTTTTATACACTTTCGGTATCATGATCAGGTGCTGAGCACTCCCCTTCAGTATTTACAGTCTTCTACAAGTGAGCCTGTATGATATACTCTTTTATTATAGCATTATCGTGGTTCCGTATTTGTAACATTCTAATAAGATGTAATTTAAACTTAGCAAAACATATAACCTCCACCTTTCTACGATGCTTAATCAAATCTTACCAAATGCATATGGAAAAAAAACGAAAACCATGCTCTCCCAGAAGAAAAAAAACCTGCAAATCCATTTATTTATATGATGTACTTATCGGTATAGTCAGTTATGGCCATACCAAAATATGTACATATCCAAGTTGCGTAATTCCTTCTTTTTGGGCAGTCAGTTGAAAAGACATGACAAATTTGCCAATATTTTTTTTCTATTCTCTGGCAGAACATTCCAGCTTTGAGAACAATAATATAGCATTATCGTCTTTTTGACATTTGAAGATATATTTGTAAGTGTTTGCTTCCTTGTCATCAATCAAATGATACTCGTAATATTATAATTGGATGAATTATATACAATAGTTCCATGATATTATACATTTAAATCATTCATTTGATTTAGATTTTAATACAAGTTGACTTGTATAGCCAACCGTTTGCTTTGAAAAAAAAAAAGAATAATGAATTACAGGTAACGCGAATGATGTAGCGAGTAACAATAATCATATTAGGTATGTAGATTACTAATTGCACTCCGCTGCATTCTAAAAGCTTTTGTACTAACCCCACGGGAAAACCTTATATTTACGGGATAAATAGTTTCTTACTTGCTATTACAAGTCAATAGTCATCATCTACTTTTTGCCCAATTTCGTTCAAATAAGTTTAGCCGTTATTGCTGAGTAACAAACATCAAAACATCTAAACGTCCAAACATTCAAATATCCAAACATCAAAACATCAAAACATCAAAACATCAAAACATCCAAACATTCAAACATCCAAACACTCAAACATCCAAACGCCCAAACATCCAAACGTCCAAACATCCAAACATCCAAACATCCAAACATCCAAACATCCAAACATCCAAACATCCAAACATCCAAATATCTAAACATTCAAACAACCAAACATTCAAACATCTATACATTCAAACATCCAAACAGCCTAACGCCCAAACATCCAAACAGTCAAACGACCAAACATCCAAATATCTAAATATGGGATTACTTTATAGGATTCAATATTTCAGGCAGAAAGAAAAATATTTTTCCAAATATTTTCGCACAAAGAATCTGAACATGCAATGAATGTAAGCCACTCATATTGTTTGGGCGCGCTAATTAATTTTCCGTGTAAAATAATATCAATTCCGGGAACAGTAATGCATTGAGTCCTGCGGGAATGGCAATATTTTGTCAGCCGCCGCTCTCGCCAACATCAACATGGCCCTAATCCCTACTAATGTTGTGTAATTTCATTTTATCCACAAATATACCTTGAAATAAAAATATTTTTAACCGACTTACAATATAAGAAATTTATCGATTCGTCTGCTTCTTCATATATATTATGAAACATCTCTGATTGTTAAACGATCAAGTATTTTTTTTTTTGTATTCAACAATGATTGGAGTTGATTAGATTGAAAAATGTTAATATTTATTTTTTACCCTAAGCAAAGATTTAAATATCGGTATTACGTGATAACATTATTGCTTGCGGCTTGACATAACGCTATTTTCAAGCATAGTGTTATCCAAAAAATGATACAGAATTTGTTTCTGTTTAATAACGTTATTCATTACAGTCTCTTATACACTACTAATTAACGTATTATGATATTGTCTTCTAGCGCTAGTTGGCGAACCAGTCACAAAACATCATGAAACGTGGCAATGTCGCATAGATATCCATATTATAACGTTATTTAGCGTTAAGAATTTTGTTCTGTTATTTGAGTAGCGATACAAATAGTGTTTAAAATAATAATGTTACTGAGATGTCGCTACTGTAATAACATTGAATATCGTAAAAAAAGTTCTGTTATCTGATAATGTTTTAAATCCTCGGTCCTAAGGCTTAAAGCTACATACTTTCCTTTGTTTTTTCGTATTAATGACCACTAAAAAACTTCGTTAATTTTTGTATTAGAAGAGAGCTAAGAAAAAAAAACTGTAAATTGGTAAATATCCCCTATATTAAATTGCTAACTACTAAACCAAAACTATTAAAACAAAAAATAAAATACTGGCCAAGTGCGAGTTCAACATGCACACGAGTGGTTCCGTACTATCATCTATAAAAAAACGGCAAAAAATCGCGTTTGCAGTATGAGAGCCAATATTTATTTTATTGATTTTAGTATTCCTACTAAGTATGTAGAGATAAGGAAGTTACTGATTTTACCCCGATTCGTCGTTTTGGTCCCGGCCTCCTTTGAAGAATAGACCAACTGCCTTTCTGCCAGGCAGGTCGTAAAAGGCAACCGATTGTATGATACTAGGTGGTAGAGTTCTGCATTGTCTCACTCTTGTCTGGTACCACCGCCTTACCTATTCCTGCCGCAATAGCGTCAGTGCTTGTCACTGTCGTGTTCCGGTTTGGAGGGTAAGGCAGCCGGTAAACTTATGCATGTGGCATTAGACCTCGCCACAAGATAGCAACGCACCATTAACATCTTTGGTGTGTATAGGCGATGGTTGACTCTTTCTATCAGGAGACCCATCTGCTTGTTTGCTATCTTATGATATAAAAAAAAAGTTTTCGAAAATCGAGTTTCCACCAGATGTCCACGTTTTGAGGTCCTAGGAATCTTTTCCGACTATTTTCACGATGACGTCAGTATGTCTCTCTCTCTGTGTGTGTGTGTGTGTATGTAAACATCTCATAACTTTTGAACGGCTGGACCGACCGAAACGCAGTTGATGGCATTCGATTGGATTCCGCTCAATTTAGATTTCCTGAAAATTTGAACCGATTCGGTCCAGGAGATTTTGAGAAATTTTAAAACACACCAAGAAAATTTTTGACAAAAACTGTATTTTTCAAATATAACTTCCAGATTTATGTACCGATTGAGTACAAAAACTAATCAACTCTATTCCTTAACAAAACTAAGTCTGATACATAAATTGTAACAAAATCGGTTTATGCGTTTGGGAGTAATCGTTGACGAAAAATTTAGAAAAAAGTGTTTTTTCGTTATAGCTTCGAAATTTTTCAAATAATCATTTTTTGGTGTTCTACGATATTTTAGTACAAAAAAAAACTACGTCAAATGCCGTTTTATAAATCAAAATCGAATCTAATGCTCAAAACTTATAGCTTTTCAAATATTAAAATTACGTTGTTTCTAGCAAACTTTCTTTTTTTTAAATAACTGTTAAGTTAAAGTAAAATTCACCGATTGACTTAAAAATCTTATTATCTTTTCTCCTTTAAAAACTGCGTTAAATACGTTAATACAATCAAAATCGGTCAATATTTTTGAGATTTATCGACGAAGAAAATTAAAAATAAAATGTTTTTTGACATATCGTCGAAATTTTTCAACTTATCGATTATTTAGCTAAAGCAATATTTTAGATGTCAAAAATGGAGTTGAATGGCATCATCGTTTTTACATATACAGCCTTTCAAAAATTCAACGAAAGAGTCAACCATCGCATGTAAACACCAAAGGTGTTAATGGTGCGTTGTTATCTTGTGGTGAGGTCTAATGCTACATGCATAAGTCTACCGGCTACGTTACCTTCCAAACAGGAACACGACAGTGACTAGCACTGACGCTATTGCGGCACGAATAGGTAAGGCGGTGGTACCAGATCCAGGCGAGACAATGCAGAACTCTACCACCTTGAAAATTTAGATTAGAATTAGATTTTAGATTTGTAACAATTATGCAACATCACCGTGTTTAGGCAAAATTGACTAGCATCCGATTTTCAAATATTCATGAAATTCAATACTATGCCTAAGATTTTTTCAATACAATAATATAATTACACATATATAAAGAATAACCCTTTTATAAACACATTTCCTCTCTCTCTGTCTCTGTGGTCTAGCGGTCCAGCGTTGGCGTTGACCACATGAGGTCCCGGGTTCGATTCCCGGGTCGGGCACAAAAAAAAAGTGTTTTTTCAGTTTTCTGAGAAACACAAAGTTGCCCGGGATTGGAAAGTGCCCGGTTGGCGATAGGCTTGCCACCTATCACATTTGTGGGTCCAAGTATCTTCGGCTAATCGTGGGTGCACTTGTTGTACCTCTGCCTACCCCTTCGGGGATATGGGCGTGAAGATACTTTATAAACACATTTAATACTTTAAAATAAATTTTGATAACTATAGTAAGTCCGTGCCAATGTCCGAATATCTCTGTTATCAATTTTTTTAATACATTTTGTATATTACGGGATTTGTACCAATTAATAAAAATGACTATCTAATACTATATAATTGCATCATTTTTTTTAAATTAAATGAGCGTTTAATTTAAAAAGTATGCCAAAATAATGCAACACGTGCACCTCTGGATTTTCCATTTTTTTTAAATCTAATCGTGTAGCACTAGTGGCAGTTATTCGAAGCCTAACAAAATGTTGTTATGATAAAAACATTATCAAACTGATCTTATTATAAATGAGGTCTGATCCAAAATATTGATATTAAAATCCCCAGAGATAGCAATATTTATCTTTGAGTTGGGAGGCTTTAAATATAACCTCGTCCATCTTGTTTACAAACTCATATGGCACACAAGGGGTTTCTATATACGCTTATAACAATACATTTCTCGAACTCAAAACAAGCAACCTTAATAACTCGTTCAACAGAAAGGTCAACAATATATTTATGTTCTTGTAATTCAATTGTTTTATTAAGGACTTGTTATTACTCACGGCTTCGGTCGCGTGACCCAGAATCATTAGTTCCTTTTACTTAATCGGGTAAAAAACTAGTCTGTGTCACTCCTGGATAGAGTAACTTTCTAATAGTAAAATAATTTCTATGATCGGCCCAGTAGTTTTTGAGTTTATTCGTTACATTACCTTTATGTCACTGTCGTGTTCCGGTTTGGAGGGTCAAATAGCCGGTAAACTTATGCAAGTAGCGTCAACACCTCGCGACACGGATAATAACGCACCGTTAACATTTTTGGTGTCTTTAGGCAATGGTTGTCTCTTTCCAGCAGGAAAACTATCTGCTTGTTTGCTATCTCATAATTTAAAAGAAAAACAAACATACAAAAATACAAATCTTTTCTCATTATAATGTTAGTACAGACTAGCTGTTACTTGCCAATACTTTCACGTGGTTCAAAATCATTACATCCGTTTGCTCAATTGGGTAAAAAGTATATTCAGAACTAGCTATACCCTACGCGCGTTGCTACGCTACTAACTAAAATAAATTTGAAGGAAAAACATTAATAATACAAATAAGTTGATATAATTTTTTGCTAAGTTATTAGCAAAAAAGTGAGAAAGCTTCTATAAAAGTTTTCTTGAATAAAGGACTATTCGATCGATCCATTACCAACTCGGAACCATTGTGCGCTCATGATCCATTGAAATCTTACAATTTAATAACATACTATTGCATTTTTAGAATTTTATTTTGAGACATGTGTGGGGGGTCATTAAAAGCTTAACCCCAAATTTCTGGAGTTGCTGGCATTGTCCCCCGGCCGCCATCTTGGAAAAAGGGGTGCAAACACCTTTTTTGCGATATCCCGGAAACTATGCGGCCTACAAAAATTAGAAGAAGAATTATCTACGTGTTTGTTATTTAAAAATAAAATAAAACTTGTCTTCCTGTTTGCTAACCTAGCAAGACTTACAGCGATGGATAGCAAAATGAGCGATTTTTTGGAGAGTTTTTCTTCTTATTAGGACGATAGCAGTGACGCATTAAATCTTTGCCCGCTTCTTTTGAGCTGTCTATCAAAGGCAAATACTTTATTATTTATGAGGAGTTTAACTAGCAAGGGGCTTATGAGTACGTTGGTTCATATTCTAAGTTAAAAATATACATAGTATAAAAGTTTGCCTATTCAGCTCAGATCATGAAATCCCGGGTTCGAAGTTCGGATAGGACAGAAGAGTAATGGAATTTTTTCGAACTTTGATCGGAAATCATAAAATCAGCAAAAGAGCTGACGTACACACCCATGTATTGAGTGAGCAAGTAAAGCATTAGTTATCACAACGGGCAAGCGATATTTGTTACAGATCAATAACGACAAAGAAACCAATTTATTTTGCCAACTGACAAACCAGAGAATCGTAGTAAACCGGAACGTCTTTTTGGTCAACTCTAATTACCAGAGGAACCACATAATGATATTTTTATTTAATCATTTTTATATAAATTTAATCATTTAATTTGTTATGAAATAACATTATCCATCTTGTTATATTCCTCGTAGTAGCTGGAACAAGAATACAATTCATAAGTTGAACAAGATCTTTGAAAAGTTTTTCTTCGGTAGAAAGAACTTTGGCTCGTCTAATTAAAATATATCGACGAATAGGCGGACTACAGTCGATAAGGGCATTTGCACGCAGGCGTTAAACACGCTAATAATATTTCCGTCCGTGGACAAAAGACCGACACAGATAAAGCTTTATAATCGGCCATAAACCAACACCACACGTATTATGTTAGCATCGATTTAATTATTTATACCAGCGATCATCCTGTGGTCAAAGTTCTCTTGAGATTTTACAATATATTTCAGTTGTAAAGAAAATAATACACGTCATGGGTGTATATTATTATGTAGGTATGTCACATGAATGTAGCTTGTGAAGAGTTTATTTTTATTTATTTTAAATACAAACATGTAATACATATTATATAAAAAATACATAATACAGAGTTTCCGCACTTCTCCATAAAATACAATATAATTTAATTATGCCAAATTTCATACTTGACCGTTCGTGTAATCATCCTGTATACATATACAGTCTGTAAAAAAACCCTGTCCGATCTGAAAGAGGTATGTAGGTAGTGTATGTGTATAGTACTAGTTACTATACACATATATACTGTATGTGTGTAGTAACTAATCAATATTATAAAACTATATTAATAATATTATTAATGCGAAAGTTTGGATGTTTGGATGGATGTTTGCTACTCAATTATGACAAAACCACTTAGCGGATTTAGATGAAATTTAACACATATGTAGCTAATGACCTGGAATAGTACATAGGCTATTTTTATTCCCGAAAAAACAAGTCGTTCGTTGTGAATAAATGTGTGTGTTTGTATGAATTATCTTTACACGTTTGCTAGGTGGTAGGATTTCGACAAATTCTTCTTTGTATTGTTCTTTTTAATATACGAGGAACGGGGGAACTATATTAATTTAACGCGCATGAGTAAATCCTCAAATCCTCATATGGCCTGTCCTACTGTAATTGAAGCAGTATTTACTTTGTTTTAGATATTGGCTATGCGAGTCGCTACCACCGTGGCTACTAGGTAGTAGAGTTCTGCGTTGTCTCTCCCGGGTCTGGTACCATTGCCTTACCTATTCCTGCTGCAATAAGGTCAGTGCTTGTTACGGTCATGTTCCGGTTTGGAGGGTAAGGTAGCCGGTAAACTTATGCATCTGGCATTAGACCTCGCCACAAGATAGCAACGCATCATCAACATCTTTGGTGTCTATAGGCGATGGTCGACTCTTTCCAACAGGAGACCCGTCTGCTTGTGTTTGCTATCATATGATATAAAAAAAGATATCGAAATAAACAAGTGGATTTATCTTATTCAATTTTTCTCTACTTTAGGCAGGTTGGCGAATACTCTTAGCTTTTATGTACCTTTTCGTAAAGGCAGGATTAAGTCCTAATTTCATTTGAATTTTTCGTGAAATCACCTTAAAGCTTACATATTATGTAGCAAAATCACGATAACCTTATTACCCCATTATAATCGTTACAATCCGGTCCGGGTTTGTAAGTATCCTCGGGCCATCTGGTTTTGTCAAAGATTTATAATAATTGTAATAATCCAAACAAACGACGTTTTACTTTCCATCCAATTTATCTTACAAACCCACAATAGAATATCATATTTTTTAAATTCCTTTTACGTAAGCTGAATCCTATATCAAAACAACCCTGGGCGTTTATCTGAATACCTGGAATTATATTAAATTACTGGCTGTTGCCCGCGACTTCATCCACGCGGACTTCGTTAACTCCGCACTGCTCCTCCCCCGTAGGTGACAGCGTGATAACATGTAGCCTATATGTTGACCCGACCTGTTAGTTATATTAAAGTAAAAAAAATATTAAAGTATTCTTTTAAAACCCGTCGGCGTATGCATCATTAGAAATATTTATTAAATTATTGCTTAAATAAAAATTTACTGATATTATTTTAAAAAAGTCATAAACTTAAAGTTTGGGAAATTTCACAGCATTGTTTTATATTATAAGGATGATAAACAATCATATTCTAATCATGATGTTAACAGATAAACATCGCTTATAGATATCAAAATATTAACGTTGCGTTGCCATCCTTTATTCTTTACCCTCGAAACTTTAACACGACTGAAACAGGCACTGACTGGATCTGGTTAGGCGGTGGTACCGAACCCACAAAAGACATTACACAACTCAACCACCTGGTAAATAATAGTTGAGACAGAGTCTTTATTATTTTATATTTTAAAAATATTCAGTTTATTATATTTTATAAAATATTCAGATAAATTGCGTGTGATATGACATTACTCCGCACTACGCGACAGCAAACAGAACATTTCCGGCGACTTAAACGTGAAGGGTGCCTGGTGTGGAAAGCCGGATGCACATTAAGTATATTTATGTAGATTGACGACAGCAGTTGGCACTACTACGCCCTTTTGTGGCAACAATTTTTCAATCTGTCTGAATAATACATTACGAGGGTATTTTTTGATAAACCGCCTTGAAGTCTTTTAGGTTTTATTAGGACTTTTCTAAAACTGATCGAATATGGTGTAAAGACGCTAGCTAACCAATTCGGTTTTGTTTGAATAATTCTGTAATTTATTAATATTATGTTCCATAAAATTATCATGTAAATCAGCTTTAAACGTCGAAATTGTAAAAGATGATGGCTTTTATCCCTACATCTACATCATCTACATCACAGGATCCCAAAAGCAATTGGCACATCCTTTTTTTGTATCATAAGATAGAAAACAAGCAGAAAGGTCTCCTGATGGAAATAGTCGTCCATCGCCTATAGACACCAAAGGTGTGAATGGTACGTTGCTATATATAAAAGTATAATTTTAACTATATATAAAAGAAAAAAATATTTTTCTCTAAGACCAAACCCCTCCGGTCTTCCCCGTGTTAGTCCCGGGCTCCTTTTGTAGAATAGGCCAACTGCCGTTCTGCCAGGCAGGTCGTAAGAGGCAACCGATGGGGTATACGAGTCACTTAACATCGTGCCTACTAGGTGGCAGAGTTCTGTATTGTCTCGCCCGGGTCTGGTACTATCGTCTTACCTATTCCTGCCGCAATAGCGTCAGTGCTTGTCGCTGTCATGTTCCGATTTGGAGGGTAAGGTAGCCGGTAAACTTATGCATGTGGCATAAAACCTCGCTACAAGATAGTAACACAACATTAACATCTTTGGAGACTATAGGCGGTGGTTGACTCTTTCCATCAGGAGACCCATCTGCTTGGTTGCTATCTCTTATTCCTAACGAAATAACCGCGGTCATTTTTGCGTGGTTTCCTATAGGAGAACAATCAGCTTGTTCGTTATTATATGAAATATATATTTTTAACGCAGTAAAATTGCAGCATCTGATTTTCCATTCCCTGTATCTCCAGAAGCTGGCATTAGATCCTATCCTCAACAAATTAAAATGGGACCACATAAAATTATACCTTCTCAAATAAAAAATGAATTTTCACAATCCATTCAAGTATGACCGAGTTCTGAGATAGCAAACATTAAAAAAACATACGGCTAAATAGACTACCTCTTTAAGAAGTCGGTTGAACATAAAATAAAATATGGTTATCACAATATATTATCCTTTAAACGACCATTCCGAAGTAATAACTTCAAATATTTGATTATTTTCTTGATGAAAATACTAGTATTTTATGCTTAAGAATCTTCTATTTCACACGAATTTCTTCATAAAGACTCGGATTATAATGTATCAGAAGTGAAAACTTTGGTTGTAAGAAATAACAGCCAATAACTGAAACGATATGGGAAGCATTTGCCTAATAGAATACTGAACGGTACAATAGTTCAACAAATCATTTTTCTTGCTAAGCGAAGGGCTCAGTCCATCCCTATGTATGAAGGGTCGGGATATAAATGGAGGTGGGTAAGATCGGGTGTTTTTGCCCCAGGATAGTGATCCGATATGATTAATGGATAATTCTCCTGACAGACGCGTCTAATAATGGACTTTTTGAATTGTACCTCTAATATATACATATATATGTTTCTTAGGGCGGGGACACATGTCTACGGTGCGGTGCAGCGCCGGCCATCATACAACGGCACGGCAACACTATGGGAGACAGCGTGGCGCCGTACCGCGGTACGGCGTCGTTCACGGTGCAATACAATAGCTTAAAATATAATTTTAAACAATTTTTGCCTTAATATGGATCGCGAAAGACGTATTATTCATAATTATACATTAACTAGCTGTTTCCAGCGACTTCGTCCGCGCGGACTTCGTTTACTCCGCACAGCTCCTCTCCCGTAAGTGATAGCGCAATAATATGTAGCCTATATGTTAACCCGACCTGTTAGTAATATACATGCAAAATTTTAAGTAAATCCATGGAGTACTTTTTGGGTTTACCCCGGACATACATACAGACAAACAGACAAACATTCTAAAAACTATATATTTGGCTTCGATCGATATCACGCTCCAAGTTTTCTTAAAAAAAAAAAGACGTGTGGCACTCGGAGACTGCCGCGGTAAAGCTATTGCGCAGCATTTAAAAAAAAATATAAAGTTAATAATTAAAAAAAAATTACCTGCAGTATTGTTGATTTATAATTAATTAATATATTATTATAAATAATAATTATACGAGTACAGATATTCACTGTTGTACGTAGATGATAAATACCTATACACCTATATACTTTCTCACAAACAGCTGATTACGGTAGTTTTCCAATACAACCAATGCCACATAAAGTCACCTAAAATCATTAAAAGTTCTGGTATTTATCGATAGATGGAAAAACTAAAAAGTATCACCGCTGTGCCGGTCGGAGTGTTAGGTTTTTTCGTTACGGAATTTCTGGATTCGGTCTCCACGCTCAAGGTCCGCGATAGAAGCTATGCAATAGCTTAAAAAATATTCATTGTACAGTTTTGACTTTCTTACGATTTTATTATATGTATAGATTAACACATGCAAAGTAAACAACAGCAAAAAATACACTAACTATGCGATAGGTGCATCGCGCACGGCACCGTGCCGCGGTCGAAGCCGCGTCGTTTCTCGGTAGCGGCATCGTGCCTTTATACGGTGGCCAGCACATGTGTCCACACCCTTACATTTCTATACCACATACCATTATACTGTAAATGTACGTAGAAAAATACAAATGATATTTCAAATATTACTATGGTAACACAAAACATCAACCACAAAAATATCGATAGACGCCTACAGCATTAAAAAGAGCCGCTCTTTGATGTTGTGGTTGTTCGCTGTCTCGACGTGGCGTTATCGAACTTAAAATATTCGCTAAATATTTACGATATTGAAGACTAAATACGAGCATTTATAATTCCATAATATTTTTTTTTCACAAAAAGAATAATATTATTACTTATTTTCAAGACGCAGCTATAATATATATTAATATATCGAGATATACGAGTATATTACAGTATAGCAAGCAGTACACATAGGAGCTTTTGCCCTCACTCGGATTGCGGTCTATATATATTATTTGTGCCAAACTTAGATAAACGATTGGATAAGCTTGACTAGATACCGCACTATATAAAAAAGACAACTCTGTGAATGCAGCAATTCATATGGTAGTGTGTGTGACATGACAATGAAACTCGCGAATGTGCCTTGCCTAGTAATTATTTCTCTATTTTGATCTTGTTTTTCTTTGGGGGTAGAGCGGTTAAATTACAACTTTTCTCAGTTTCAATAAAATCTGTTTAGTAGTTTTGTGATAGGCGTACTACAAACTACAAACAGACAAACAAAATTTCCAAAAAAAATGAATTGCGTTTTGTCGCATATCCCTCATCTTCTCGATATTTTCCGCAAATTTTTCGATGTACAGATACAATATTTTACATTTTGGGTACCTACATAGTACGAAAAAAAAAGGTTTGCTTTCCCATATTAAGTCATTTTCGTCTTCCCAATACAACGCACTTTTCTTTAGGGAAAGTTGCTCAGTTTCATTTTCGTCAGCTCACACTTTTACACTTTATGAATATACATATAAAATTAATAGACAAACATTAATTAATATAGAACTAGGTTAAGTGTATGTAGGCACACCCTATTGCGTCACGAATATTTCACTCGTACAAGAGAAATGACTGGAAAAAAGTGTCATGTTGTCTATGATAGTTTTCACTCTAGCGGAATGTCGTATCGACTATATTCACGACGGATAGCTAATGTCCAACATAATCCTCAAGTGTCTCGCTATTATTGGTTAATTCTTGGATTATCGTAATAAGGAAGTAACTACCTGAGACGATATTTTCTGTAACATTTACATTACTGTTAGTTGGAAATTTCATATTGTCCACTGACTTTATATATAGTACGGGAGCTTACGCCACTACACCTAGTCCCATAAGACTATCAGATGGTATATACATAGTTAGATTCGTCATTAATTGGAGAATACGAAATGGCTATGCTGCAATGTGAAAACCCGGGTGGCGCTATTAAAAAAAGAAAAAAGAATGAAAAAAAATCAATTTCTAGTACGATAACATTACCGAATTTCGTTTGTTCCTCGATATGAAAACGGACGTCTTGTACCTAGGTATTTAGTACCATCGGACTACCGGACGAACCAAAGCTCATCTGAAAGATCATCCATTTCTCTGTAAGGAAAACCACTGCTGCATCTTCGAAACAGTGGATGAGGTGGTTGCTGCAGCGATTGAAGGTCGCCCACTGTACAGCTGAAATCGGCGTTTCTACTCGTTTTATTCAGCAATCGTCCGGTTTCTTTCGATTGGTACTGATTAAATACCTATGCCACGGTCGGATACAAATAATTTTACTGATCGTTGATTGTTTAAACAAATAAAATCGCATATTTTATGTAATATTGTTCGATTTTTCAACCGTTTCTATTAGATAGTTTTAATTTTATGTACTACTTAGGGATTTATAGGGTTCTGAAAAAACAAGAAACCCTTATAGTTTCATATGGCCGTCCATCCGTCAGTCCATTCGTCCGTCCGCAGCTTAGCTCAAAGATTCTTAGTACTAGAAAGCTGTTTCCATTAGATTATTTTAATTTTATGTACTACTTAGGGATTTATAAGGTTCTGAAAAAACAAGAAACCCTTATAGTTTCATATGACCGTCCATCCGTCGAAAACGGTAAAAAAAAATAAAACATATACCCTCTAAAACTAAAGTTTTCTCGCAAACTTCATAGTGTATCGTTGTATAGAGTTCTTAAAAAATAATGCGGGATTTCACGACGATTTTTCAATAATGGGATATATATACACACACACACACACACATATATATATATATATATATATATATATATATATATATATATATATACAAGTACATATAACATAAATTCACATTCACGGGGTACTTGGTTCTTGTTTTTGATTCAGATTGAAACGCCATTCAGTGTTTGGCGGCAACACTGAATGGCGTTGCAATCTGAATCGGGTACGCCGGCGTAGTATTTGTTACCGCATTTGACAAGTACGTCGGCGGTATCTAGTCAAGCTCCGCGAGGCCAATCATTTATCTATGGTGCCATAATATATCAAGATATTAACATGTCGACATATTTTGGTGACGTCAGAAATATATATTATAGCTACATGTGCGGTCACTTGAAAGTTTATATAACAAATATGCAAAAGTTTGGATGATTGGATGGATGGGTATTTGTTACTCGATCACGCAAAAACTACTGAACATACTCGAATGAAATTTAGCACACAGGTAGATAGTAACCTAAAATAGTACAAAAGCTACTTTTTATCCCGAAAAAATTAGGTGATCCCGCGGGCTTTGTCAAAAACTTTTATAATGCAGTGGGCTGCGCGCTGCAGCTAGTGTAAATATATATTTTAGCTACGTCTGTGGCCGGCTTAATAATAGCATCGAACTACCAATATATCCCTTTTGGGGAGGACAGGGTCTTTTTTATACATTGCATATACAGCCTGTTAGGTAAGTCGACCTAAATCTTGAAAGGGGTAATAAGGTAAGTATCTGATTCTTATTACAAATAAATAAAAAAATAGGCAGTATTTACGTAACTACTAATCCCCGTTATCTATCTAGCATATTGATGGCAACTGATTTCAGGGATGAGGTGATTTTAATTAAATAAATCTCTGTTTTCTTTTTTTATTTACACAACAAAATAAATAATTACAATAATATATTATTGATATTTGTTTAATATGTGGCACTCGTAGTAAATGACTTGGATACGTTCCATATTAACGGAAGTAAGGCTTTGTCTCCTACACGAAAATATATATTTGAGACAAGAAAATGATCTTTCAACTTCTACCGACGTCACTGACAAAAAGTTCATCATTAAAATCAATTTCGATAATATGTTATTGTAATAATTATTTTGCTATGGAAACAAAAAATAAAAGAGATTTATTTAATTATAAGTACCCTATTCCTAAAATCAGTTGTCACCAATATGCTACATAGATAACGGGGCTTAGAAACTATCTATTTATCTATGCGCGTTACTTGCACGGACGTATTGGTGCGTATGAATTATGAATTTATTGGAAAATTAGGTTAAAATTTAATTATATGATTTTTTTATTTATTTAGAGTGAGAATTAGATACCCTATTACCCCCTTCAAGGTTTAGGTCGGCTTACTTAACAGGCCGTATATGCATATATTTATATAAGTAGACCACATCGTTAATAACTATTAAGAGAAATAATTTAGAAATAAGTCATTGCTTTGTAACAAATATTGTTTTTATTAATATAAATCAGAAACGCTATGGCAGCTAGAGATAGAGCCAATAAACGCTATAAAATATATCCTTCGGGTGACAATCTCTTACAATACAAGATGCTTCGGAACAAATGCAATAAGCTTTGCCGCATTGCTAGGCGCCGTTACATCCACAATACTATTGCCAAATCCAGTTCGCAAGAGGTGTGGAAATTTCTGAAATCTCTAGGTCTTGGGAAATCACCTGCCCTTACCAGTACTTGTATTAATCTCAATGATTTAAATTCTCACTTTACCACTCTTCCTTTCGCAATTAATACTGTAACCAAAAATGACACACTAAATTATTTGTCTACTGTTTTGCGTCCCTCTTGTTCTTTTTCGCTCGTTTCAGTCACAGAAAAAGAAGTCGAGAAACATATTCACTCTATCTCATCTTCTGCGATTGGCACTGATGGTTTATGTTCCAAAATGTTACTCAGTATTATCCCTTATATTCTTCCTGTTCTTACGTATATATTTAATCTTTCCCTATCATCTAGCACGTTTCCCTCTATATGGAAGGCTGCCAAAGTAATTCCTCTGCCCAAAAGCGCTAACCCGAAAATTCCTTCTGACTATCGGCCCATCTCCATACTACCTTTTCTCTCAAAGGTCTTAGAGCACATAGTACATTCTCAATTATCAAATTACCTTCGCTCTAATGACCTTTTGAGTCAGTTCCAGTCAGGTTTCCGGCCGGGTCACAGTACTGTGACAGCACTTGTCAAGGTATCTGATGATATTCGGTTGGCCATGGACTCAAAACACCTTACCATCTTAGTGCTTTTGGACTTTAGTAGCGCCTTCAACTCCGTTGATTTTGACTTATTGATTGGAGTCCTGCGCACTCTTAATTTCTCACCTTCGGCTTTAGGTTGGTTTGATTCATATTTGCGGGGTCGAACACAATATGTTTCTCTGAATGAAGTTTGCTCTAACTGGTGTGACATTATTTCGGGGGTTCCGCAAGGCTGCATATTATCTCCTTTAGTTTTTTCTATATTTATTAACACTGTTACCAAGTTTATCTCTTCTAACTTTCATCTGTATGCCGATGATTTGCAGATATATCGTCATTGTAGTTACGGGGATATAACGGAAACTTTAGGTTTGCTGAACAAGGATCTTAGCGCAATTTATTCTTGGGCTGAAGCTTTCGGTCTTATGGTTAATCCATCTAAATCTAAAGCAATCATTGTGGGTAGTCGTCAGATGATAAAATCCATTGATCATTCAAATTTACCACCATTACTTTATAATGGGACTCGGATCCCTTTTTCATCTAGTGTAACTAATTTGGGTGTTATTTTTAGCTCTGATCTATCGTGGGATGATCACATCAGTAGCATTAGCAAAAAAATGTATTTCACTTTTCACTCCTTACAGTTATTGAAAAATTTCCTGCCTATTAAGACAAAAATTTCTCTTGTGCAAACTCTTGTCCTTCCTATTCTGGATTATGCAGATTCTTGTTTCCTTGACGCTACTGAAGTGCTTTTAAATAAACTCGAGAGGCTTCAAAACTCATGTATAAGATTTATTTTTGGTCTTCGTAAGTACGACCACATCTCTACTTTCAGAGTCCATCTCAGGTGGTTGCCTATCCGTTTTCGTAGGAACACGCATATTCTTTGCCTTCTGTTTAATATATTGTTCAATCCTGCTGCTCCCAAGTACCTTCGTGAGCGTTTCTCGTTTTTGCATTCCTCCGATTCCCCATGTACGTTCTCATATTGGCTCTCTTCTTCGTTTTCCTGTGTCACATTCTCAAACGTATTCATGGTCATTCACTGTCCACGCAGTGAAGTTGTGGAATTCTCTACCCACTGAGATACGCAGTAGCCCCTCGTTGCTAGTTTTTAAGAAGCGGGTTAAGGAGCATTACCTGTCATTGTCGTAGTTTTTTTTTTCTGTCCTATTTATTTTATTACTGTGTTAACTTCTCTTTACTATAGTCATCAATTTGCGTTTTAGCCTTTTCTTATCTATGTGTAATCTTATCCTTGCAATGTATGAATAATTAGAATTTCAATGTAATTTATATATTTGTGTTTGTCTTTATGCTTGTGCACGATGCCTTCCACTTTCCTTTCCCAGCTTCACTTTTTGGGTTAGCTGGAAGAAATCTCTGTCGTTAGGGATAAGCTCACCTTTTGTGCATTATTTTAAGTATCGTTTAATTTTTTGTCATTATATAAGTGTACAATAAAGTATTAAATAAATAAATAAATAAATAAATAAATAAATTTGTGTGTGAATTAGTGAAAAGTAATTTTGAAAATTGTACAGCTTGGTCGAGTGGTTAGCAATCCTGACTACGCAACGATGGGATTCGGGTTCGGTTCCCCACAGCAACAAGCATTTGTGTGATGAGCATAAATGTTTGCATTTCTGCGTTTGGATGTTTATTCGATACATTTATTTATTTGTTTAACACTTTACTGTACACGAAATAAAATTCTTAAAAATATATAGATTATATAAAACATGTACAATGGGCGAGCTTATCTCTGAAAGAGATGCGTACCAGCAGACCCAAGAAGCGAGAATGCACAGATATAAGCAGAACACAGTGTACAAGTGCGTTAAAGCTTAAAACCATGATTAAAATTACATTTTAGTATTTATATATGTATTTCTATGTACTAATATCGTTCACTGACACCAATATCACATGCAAATAATTTGCTTATTTTTGGTTAATATTTC
Organism: Apodemia mormo; assembly: GCA_036924255.1. Taxonomy (NCBI): domain Eukaryota; kingdom Metazoa; phylum Arthropoda; class Insecta; order Lepidoptera; family Riodinidae; genus Apodemia; species Apodemia mormo. The sequence continues at coordinate 986,378 of JAUPFN010000009.1, read as the reverse complement.
TAGCGAATATTGTTATTAGTTTATTAAAAAATACATACCATATTACTTAAACTACCAATTAACTTGATCGAGAGTCCGTTTTAAGACTATAATCTAAAGTTCTGGATTATTATGGTAAATTAATTAATTATTATAGCGAGCAAATTTTAAAAAGATTAATATATTATGAAATTGTTTCTGTTTATCAAAATATATATCGAATAATACTGGATCATTTATATTAAATGCTTTATACATAAGTTTACCGGCTACCTTACCTCCAAATCAGGACAAAACAGTGACAACCACAAGCTATCGCTACAGGAAAAGGTGAGGCGGAGGTCCCAATCCCTGGCGAAAGGTTGCAGTAGTCAAGATCTGAGATCACGTGTATTTCAGTATTTTAACCAACCTGTACAAAGTACAATAAATTAGGTTAAGCGTGCCGAGCGCAATATTTTGTGTCAGCATTTCGCATTGAACATTATAATATTTTAATTATTAATAAATCAGTGTACATACAGCACTCGTTGGGTTTGGTTTTATCATCCCTTCTTCCCTTTGTGTAGAAACACTACACATCCTTTTTGGTCCTTCGTTCCTTCAGGACCTTACTCTCGCGTCTTACGGGATGGTGAATCCTTTAATACGCTTAATTTCTTCCAGGATAGCATTCTGCTGTTGATTTAGCTTGTCCATCGTATAAAGAAAATATGGAAAGATCTTACTTGATTCTGTGGTTTACTCTACTGCGGGACTGCTGTCGTTGTTGTCGATGCTGTGAGCGCTGCGGCTGTCGTTGCTACAGAAACCTCACGGTGCAGAGTCCACTGAACACTTCACTAGGAGTAGTTCTGAGTGTACGTCACTGCAACTGTTCGTCACAGATGTAACACTGTATGTGCTAAAGTCACTCACGGTGCAGAGTCCACTGAACACTTCACTAGGAGTAGTTCTGACTGTACGTCACTGGAACTGTTCGTCACAGATGTAACACTGTATGTGCTAAAGTCACTCACGGTGCAGAGTCCACTGAACACTTCACTAGGAGTAGTTTTGACTGTACGTCACTGCAACTGTTCGTCACAGATGTAACACTGTATATGCTAAAGTCACTGGTATCCTCACAACGCGGCGCGGATGTAGAGCAACTGTATGTTTACGCGACGCGAGAGTAAGGTCCTGAAGGAACGAAGGACCAAAAAGGATGTGTAGTGTTTCTACACAAAGGGAAGAAGGGATGATAAAACCAAACCCAACGAGTGCTGTATGTACACTGATTTATTAATAATTAAAATGTTATAATGTTCCATGCGAAATGCTAACACAAAATATTGCGCTCGGCACGCTTAACCTAATTTATTGTACTTTGTACATCCTGGGACTCCGGGAAAAGGATGCTAAATGTAACGTAAAGAACTAAAACTTAATGTCCATACGTAACTTAATGTCTCTACAATGTTTAGCCTAAACGACTTTGTGTCACAGTTAAAATTAATAATCACTAATTTCACTTTCACTAATTTTTGGAACCGACAAACGCACAGATTTTTTACACTTGCCACTTTTTCACAAAAACATACAAACAGACATACAATTATGAAATTTAGCATACTGCTAAAAGGAGGTTACCGATTTAACCTTTATGTATGTTATATTGTTGGAATTGGATAATATTTTATGATCGTCTATTAAAGCTTCCAAGCACGTATGCTAAATTTCATAAATGTATGTCTGTTTGCATGTTTGTAAACATGCCTGTTAATTTTCCAGAAACTAAAAAACATATCGAGATGATTCTTTTTGTTTCAAGCAGGTATATTCAAACATAGGGAATAATTAAAGTTTAGTCAAAATCGGTTCAGTAGTATTTGAGATATGGGTGTAGTTGCCAGATTTTGAAGTCAGTTTATTTTTTAAATTACTTTTATGTTATTACGTTATATAATTCCGTAATTTTCAACCAAATTTGCTTTATATATTTTAACCATCAAATAATTACACGTTAAGTCTGGGGTAAGTACTAGTTTGTTTTGTATAACTCGGTGTTGTATATTGCTAATGCGCATTAACTCACCTTTAACCACTCGAAACTCAAGGCCGCAAGCGCGGAATTAATCGCTGGCGTTTGACCTTTGACCGTTAAAAGGACATGCCAACGCTGTTACAACAAAATGCTAAAAATTTTAACAATCTAGCGGTAAATGTCAATGTAGCTGTCTCATTTCACAGAATATAATTACTAAGCTTCAATTACCAAGCTTATTAAAACTAAATTAATCACTATTATTATGTAAAATAGAGTATAAATGCAAAGTGGGTGCGGTCACATTTTACCGAGTTGGTTAGCCCCGAAAGTTATAAAACAAAGAGCAGTCATATTTTTCCGGTCTGAGTCTTGAGGGGTTAAACGTGATATTTCCAGTGTCATATTTTCGTAGGTAGTTCTTTAAATCGATCCCACACTGGACCAAAGCAAGCCTCGCAGTTATTGTTCTGATAAACTTGTAGAGTATTGTTATACTCGTAACTTTTAATTAGGAGTAGCCCACAACTTATTGTTTGCTGTTTGAAACATGATAACTATCTTTTAGTGTTACAAGTTTGAAACAAAAGTATAATCTATAATATATTAATACCTGAAGTGAATTTTTTTTACCACTTTTTACGACAATCACGCAAGCTAGGGTATGAAATTTAGCACGATTAAAGTTTACATTGCGGATGACTGCAGAAAACTAATATTTTTCAATAACATGTAATAGGGATAAAACCCTTAGGGATAGAAACTTGAAATTTCGCATACATATTTCTCTTATGGTGTAGGCATCCACTACGGAAGGATTTTTCAAAATTTAACTCCGAATGGGATGAAATAGGGGATAAAATTTGTATGAAATTCCTTGGACGTATTTGTGTGGCGCCGCTGGTCTGTACCGCGGAAGTGGCCGTACAGCGGGCCAGCTTCTTGTTAGTGTGACGTCATTACTGTGGAGGTTGATGACGTCACACAAGGACAAGTAAGGGGAAAAGGAAGATCTTCCCACCGAGGCAAGGTGTACTGCCTGGGGACCGAAGTTCATTTGAGAAGTGTTGAAACTTGTATATAGTGTTACAAGATAAATAATTGTGATATCGCGATTCAGGATTTTTGTTTTGAATTTCATTTTCCATTTATTATTGATTTTTGTCCATTTTTTTATTATTTTTTCTTGTAGTGTTTGTAATTGTTTGAGCCGCTACAGTACTCTCCCCCAAGACCGAAGATCGATCTGGTTGTGCCAGTGAAGCGTATGTGCCTTGAGTGCTCGAGTCTGCGGTGAGTCGAGACGAGCCAAATATGCGCCGTCCTCGGTGAGTCGAGACGAGTGCGCCTCCGCTGTATTTCGCAATAAGTCGGAACGAGCGGGATAGGGTTGCTGCGTGGAAGATCCAGTGAACGTGTGCAGTTCGAAGTGGATTCTGGAAAGCGTAGTTAAGGCGTAGCTGGTGAAGCTGGCTGATGCTGTTTGGAAGCAGAGGGGAGTATATTAGACGCTAATTATCAGGAGGCTGATGCGTGTTGTTTTTGCCGAGGGTCACCACTGTGGCATGTTGATAGCTGTTAGTGGTGATGATCACGTCCGGATAACCATTGTGGCGCCGCTGGTCCGTACCGCTGATGGGTCATAGTGATGGAACCAGCGGGCTAGCTTATTGTTAGTATGACGTCATTACTGTGGAGGTTGATGACGTCACACAAGGACAAGTAAGGGGAAAAGAAAGATCTTCCCAGCCAGGCGAGGTGTACTGCCTGGGGACCGAAGTCCATTTGAGAAGTGTTGAAACTTTATATAGTGTTACAAGATAAATAATTGTGACATTGCGATTCAGGATTTTTGTTTTGAATTTCATTTTTCCATTTGTTATGGATTTTTGTCCATTTTTTATTATTTTTTCTTGTAGAGTTTGTGATTGTTTGAGCCGCTACATTTGCATGAAATTTCGTATGAATTGAGTACAAAAAAATAATGAATTACATGTTTAAGCTTCAAAATTCGATCCCTAAGAGGAAAAACAGGGGATGAAAATTTTATATGTATAACCACACCGGCCACACCAATACACTTGAAATTTTGTACACTGATTCCTCTTATGATGTAGGCATCAACCAAAGAAGGATAATCAAAAACGGAACCCTCAAAGGAATGAAAAAAAGTTTTAAATATTTTATTCCTTGGACATATTTGCATGAAATTTCATATGAATTGAGTATAGCAAAGATAAAAAGTTATTCATTTCAGTGTTTTTCAAAATTTAACCCCGTAGAGGGTAAAATAGAGCATGAAAGTTTTATACAAACGTACAGGCCCTTAGGGCTAGAAACTTAAAATTTCACACACGTATTCCTTTTATGATATAAGCATCTACTAAGGAATGATTTTTCAAAATTCAACCTCCCCAGGTTGGGGATGAAATAAAGGAAAATATTTGTATGAAACTTTTTATTTCTTCGTATTCCTCCCATGACATACGCATCCACTAAGGAAGGACTTTTCAAAATTCACCCCTCAAGAGGGTATAATAGGAATTGATATTTTTTTTTAACTTTATATTCCTTGGACATACTCGCATAAAATTTCCTATGAATTGACTACGGTAAAAATAATGACTTACGTATTTCCGCGTTTTCCAAAATTCAACCTCTTTGAGGTAAAATAGGGCATGAATGTTTTAAATAAACACACAGTCAAACCCTTAGGCCTAGAAACTTAAAACTCTTTTGTTATGTTATGTATTAAGAATCCACTAAAGAGAATGATTTTTCTAAATTCAACTCCAAGGGGGTGAAATAGAGGAAAAAAATTTTTGTGAGAAACTTTTTATTTCTTAGACATTTGCAAATAATTTCATATGAATTGACGAAAAACCTAAAAAAAAGAATTTTTTCGACATAACTTCGAAATTTTTCAACTAACCATTTTTCAACTTTCTACAACATTTTAGTACTTAAGAACTACGCCAAATCCAGTTTCAAAAATTAAAATCGAATCAAGTTTTCAAAAATTACAGCTTTTCAAATATTCATATTTTGTTGTTCCCAATAAACTTACTTTATATTTTTAAAATAAATTTCAGGCTAATACACACTATAAGTTAAGTATAAGTAGGTCACACTATAAGTTTTGCTTAACTTAAAAATACAAAATGTTATAACCAAAATATTATGTTTATTGCTTTTCAAAATAATCTCCTTTACATTTTAAACATTTTTTCACGCGATCGAACCATTTTTTGAACAGGAGGACCACAGATCTGAAGACATGTTTTCTACGTGCTAATTGAACACTATCACTGTCTCTTCGGAGTTGGTAAAAGTAAATCCTCTCAACAAATCTTTGATTTTGGGGAAAATACAGAAATCACAGATCGAGGCTATGCGCAGGATGAGTGACGAGATGTACTTTTTTGGAAGCAAAAAACGGACTTTGTTTTGTTGGCTGTGTGTAAAGGAGCGTTATCATGGTGTAGCAGAATGGCTTTTGATTCGTCTTTCGCGAACTTTTTCTAACACCCCGGGTAAACAAATGGTAGAATTCCACTCGGCATTAACACTCATTTGATCTTCAAGTAGAACTGTACAGATGGGACCCGTAGCTGAGAAAAAAAATGCGATCATTTTTTTACCAATGTTTGTCGCCTGTCTTACTTTTGTTGGTCTGTTCTCATTTTCAAACACCCATTCACAAGATTGCTGTTTATGTTTGGGTTCAAAACAATAAATCTATGTTTTGTCTCCTTTAGCAATGTCATAAACAGCATTAGAATGTCCGTGGTCGTACTTTAGTAACATCTGTGAGCACCATTCCACGCGAGCCCGTATCTGCTCCGCTGTCAGTTTATGAGGGATCCAACGACAACAAAGTTTCCGAACTTTCAATTCTTCGTGTAAAATTTTCTGAATTTGGTTTATACCAATCCCCAATAGTTCTCAAATTGTCTCATAGGTAATCCGTGGGTTTTCTTCAATTAACCGCTTAACAGCAGCCACATTATTCTCGTTGACGGCAGTTGAAGACCGCCCTTCACGAAATTCGTCATGTAAAGAAACTCGACCTCTCTCAAATTCAGCAAACTATCGCCTCAAGGTACTCAAACAAGGTGCTTCTCTCCCAAAAGCATTTTGAAGACGAGCGGCACAGTCTTGCGGAGAAAGAGAACCTTTAAAATCATAGAAAATCATCGCTCTGAAATCTTTTTTTCTTAATTCCATTTTCGTTGCGTACATAGAACTTTGATGTGTGATAAAAAACAATTGACAGATCATTTCCTGCTAATTGTTTTTTTTTTTGACGTGAATACGTCTTTAAAATTGCCTACATAGGAGGGACAATTCAAAAAACAGATGATAACAAAATTGTGGGATAAAATTTGGTGTTATAGCTACATAACTATCATCAACATTCAAAATCTAATTATACCACTGGATAGCTAAAGAATCAAAGAATTTGATAATCTAAATACGAATTACGATGCTTTGCGGGTAGTGGAGGAGGAAGTGCCGCCATTTTTAGTAAATTTTTCTCCGTTTCATATTTTGCATAATATGGTATATCTTTAGACTCAGAGCAACTATAAAATTCGATCAGTGTTATTCGAAAGCTCTTGTAAAGATTTATTGATTGTATAATTTCAAAAAATTGTTTTCAACGCTAATAGTAAATATATATATGACAATTAAGTGAAAAATTCATTGCAAAATTGTAATCATCCAAAAAATCTTTTAGAAGCTATAATATAAAATTCAAATAATAACAAACGTCTGCAAGAGATTTTAAGTAGTAATCTAATGAGATCCGTGAATCTCCATATGAAAAATGGAAGAAGTGTCGAGAACGCAAAAAGATGAGGTGTCCGAACCGATCAACGATGGCACCTGTACACTACCGGCCTTAAGGGCCTTTACCGGCTTTACCGGTCGTGGGGGCGAGCAGAGTGTGTGTGAGTTAGAGTTAGGGTGTGAATTGGTGCGATTGAAATATCTTTTGGAAATATCTTGAAATGCCTAGCTAAGCTCTGCAATTTGAAATATTTATGAAGGTCAATGTATACCACGGTGTACTCGTGACAATACGCTAGTATTCGTTTTGTACTACTTGCAAAGTACGCAAATCTATACGGGATAGATGGGCAAACGCTACGCAGATGTATAATAGAACAGGCTTTACGCAAATCTTGTAAAGTGGTACCTTGTGTCTAAGTGACTCGAGTGCGGGACATTTGCTGTGATCGACCTATGAGTGGAGAATGAGCCCATTACACGAAATTTAAATCGGAGGTTGATTAGTTACTCTCGTATGATGAGTACGAGTCTGTCGGGCACTCCCGGCATAGCATTCGGCATAGCTTGTACATTAGGCCATTGTGCCAGATCTTATCGAACGCCTTCGCGACGTCAAAAAATAGAGCACCGATGGGAATTTGCAGCCCTGGGACTACATTTCAAGAGTTTTAAATGTACTATGTGAGTCGGTGCACTTAAAGAGTGCAAGAGTGAGTAAGCCGCTAAGTAACCGAACTGCTCATTTATTATGGACCTTTCTGGTAAACAAATGCCTTAAGGCGAGATAGTATGATTTTTTCGCAAATTTTTCCTAACGTATCGACTAGGCTAGTGAGACTGTAACTACTGACATTATTTCAGAGTTTTCCCGGCTCGTGTATTCCTATGATGGCAGCTTCTTTACACTCGTCCGAAAAAGTACAACCGGCTAGGAATGCATTGAAGATGCACACTAGTAGGTATATAAGGGAGGGAGAGAGGTTTTTAACTACCTTATTTGTGATTTTATCAGAACCCAAAACTTTTTATCGCGTAGGTTTTTGATTATTTCACCCACTTCTTCGGTATCGGTCACAATCTGATAGTAACGCCACCCTACGCTCTACTTCGCTATCTAGACCATCTAAGTCCGTAGACTAGAATGATGAGGAACATTGTGATTGGAAGAATGGATGGAAAATGTTACCATCGCAAGATGTTACGCATGACGCAGACGTATTCACGGCTGTGTCCATGACACAGCCACAACTCGTTTTTTATTTCTTAGGTTGCAACGTTTTAAAAATATAACATTTGAAATTCAAATAGTTCCGATTAGAGCTAGAAGTGCAAAACTTTTAATGTGCCCCATGTATACCGATGGATTTAAAAATTTAATCAGCTTTTCTCTCTAAAAAACTGCGTCGAAAACTGTAAATTTGATCAAAATCGGTCAATTTACTTGGGATTCATCAATAACGAAAACTTAAAAAAAATGTGTCTTGATTTTTTTTTCCAGAATGAAATTACTGTCATGTGTAACAAATTTTTAATAGCTTTTTTATACTTAAGCAAGCTTAAGTTTAAGAAACCACTTTTTTAACCTAAAAATTTGTTGTATAGCTTGTATAGGAAAGGTCTGGCATACTATCAGCAAATACGTATCAGCGGAAACGTGAAAAAGACTGGAGGAGGCCTTCAGCCGAAGAGGGGTCCATATCCAATGGCAAAAACTAACTCTTACTAACAGTTAGACAATAAGCTAGACATTAATAAATAAACAAAAAGCAACAAACAAATACTAACATTTGAAAAAGAAACCAAGGATAAAGAAATAGAGCCTTTTTTATATTATTTATCATGGAAAAACACTTACAAATTTTAACACAACGCTTGGAAGCCTGAAATAGACATTAAATTCAAATTTTGTCCAATTCCAACCATATAACACACATACAGGTCAAACTGATGACCTTCATTTTTTTAAATAGGTTAAAAATAAATTGAATCGCGCTAGTTCGAAACGAAAGTCAGTACCCGTTTACCTAGTACCTTAATTTCTTATTTTTATTTCTTAGTGTCCTTACATAATTGTTGTTTACCAAAAGTTTGGTGAGTTTGTTTGATATCAGCTTATTTATAGAACGTGTTGTTTTAAAATAATGCACATTTTTGTGTCAAAGATTAACTGCCAGAACTTAAAAAAAAATTACTTGTGAAAAGAATAAGAAACAATTTCTCTTAAACTCTTTTCCTACACTGCGCACCTAATAGTCTTTTAGAACATCTGTATAAAGTACAACACAAACCCCAATATTACTAAAAACCTAATTAGGTTGCGATATATATTTCATGGTTAAATTAAACTATGAAATATGAATCGCAAGTATCAACATATTGAATGCCTCCAGCCCTCGCACAAATTCATCGAAATAACTTCATTAACGTGGACTATAATCCACAAACGCCCCACAACTTTTTAATATCGACAATATTTAGCTTATGTAGCTCAACCATCACAAGCTAAAATGAACTATGTTTTTAAATTTAAAACTGATTAAATAGTTATCGTTAAAATAATATGAAACATATTATAAATTGCAAAATCACATATGTGTGTACCGCCTCTGTGGTCTAGTGGTCTAGCGTTGGCGTCGACCACATGAGGTCCCGGGTTCAATTCCCGGGTCGGGCACTAAAAAAATGTTTTTTCAGTTTTCTGATAAACACAAAGTTGCCCGGGATTGGAAGTGCCCGGTTGGCGATAGGCTTGCCACCTATCACATTTGTGGGACCAAGTATCTTCGGCTAATCGTGGATGCACTTGTTGTACCTCTGCCTACCCCTTCGGGGATACGGGCGTGAAGATACATGTGATACAAAACTTAATGCACATTTTTATATTATAACAAACAAGCAGATATTTCTCCTCATGGAAGAGACAACTATCCCCACAAAAACAAGGAAGTCAAAATGCGCTGCCATCTATGTGACGATGTCTTAATGCTACATGCATAAGCTTACTGGCTACCTTACTCTCCAAACTGGAACAAGACACTGGTAAGCATTGACACTATTGTGGCAGAAAAAGGTAAGATGGTGGTACAAGACCACGTAAGACGTTACAGAACTTTACGACCTAGTAGCTACGATAGTCATTCGTATAGCCGATCATTCGCCTTTTACAAACTGCCTGGTAGAACGGCAGATAGTCTATACTGCAAAGGGGGCCTGGATCAATTTTTGCAATGCTATTAAAACAAAAAGTGGTGTAAGGAATGGAACGAACATACCGAACGTTAGGAAGTTAAAGTAAACGTAGTCGCATCCTCCCACGAGATTTGATAAGTGCCTGGTTGGCACTTATCCAATCCCGGGCAACACTTGCCGATTATCACATTATGAGACTAAGTATATATTACTAATCGTTGGTATACTGCGATACTCTTGATTTTTTCTTTTCAACAAATAACTTTAATAACTACAGCATACTAAAAGAGTCACGAGAAAAAGTCCCGTATGGTATCGCATCAAGAGGAAAACCGTCTTTCGTAACCGTGAAGCCGCTTTCGTTATGAAAGGTGAAACTTTTGAATTAGTCGCGGCGTGGCGCGGCGGGCTGTAGCATGACGCACCGCCATTTTGTCCAACTTCTTTTTTAATTAAAAATTCTGGCAGCCCACCATCGCAGTGTAAACGTTACATGTTCGGCCTATATTAATACTGAAAATGTTGCAGATTTAATTTTGTAATCTCTTTAGTGATTATCTCCACGGGCGTTCATGAAACATGTTTAACAACTACGAATACATAATTGGCAAACATTGTTGTATAACTCTATTTTATATATATATAAAAGCAATTTTGGATGTTTGAATGTGTGGATGGATGACTTAATCAGTACGTGTGTGTGTGTCAGCTAACGAGGAATTAGCCTTGTTGAATTAGCAATGAGATCCCGGGTTCGAACCCTGGGTCATCGGAGGCGCGGAAGTAGTAAAGCACAGCTTATCAGGAGCTGTTAATGAGATTTAGGAATTACTGGAAAAACTTTGAAAAGACCCCCGTGTTGGTCCCAAGCTCCTTTGACAAAAGGCCAACTGCCGTTCTGCAGGCAAGGTGAGTTTGAACTTGGCAATTTATCACGTCGTGTAAATTAACGAATATACTACATAATTAGTTCTATATTTATTCTACTTTATATAAAGAAAAATAGACCCAGCGATATATTTCTAAGAAAGTTTATTTCGCTCACTCAGTATTGGGTTAGATTTATTTTTTAATCTTTTTAGTCTACATTGTAATAAAAAACACAAAATTTCGCAGAATAAATTTTTCTCTGTGGTGATACGAGCTACCCCTTAGAAGAATACACCATCTGCATTCTGCCAGGCAGTTCGTAAAAGGTCAAATATTGGTTATACGTGTCACTAACACCGTGACTAGGTGGTAGAAGTCTGCAAGGTTCGCCCGGGACTTGGTACCACCACCTTTCCTAGTCCTGCTGCAATAGCGTCAATACTTGTCACTGTCGTGTTGTGGTTTGAAGGATGAGGTAGCCAGTAGACTTATGAATGTGGCATTATAATTCCACCATATGGATAGTGTAACACCATTAACATCTTTGGTATCTATAGGTGATGGTTCTCTAGGAGAACTATAAGCTTGTTTGATAAGTCTCCTTCATTTATTTGCATTTAAATATGAGGCGCTTTCTTTTAATTGAACAATAATCATAAAGTTAGGCACTTAGATATAATTTGCGATAACAATAATCATTTTTATTAATAACGCGATGACTTCCTAGTGGTCTAGTGGTTAGCCTATTCGGCCCAGATTAAAAATAAATTTACCCCCTCATTGAGTGAGCGAAATAAACTTTCTTAGAAATACATCTCTGGGTATATTTTTCTTTATAATTCTATAATTTATTATTGTTATAAATTTAAAAGTATATAAGTAATCAGAACAGACCTAATGCTCCAGATATATTTTGTTTTCTTAAACAAGCCTAATTATCCAGAGTCTCGCTCATACATGAGGCACACTAAAAGTTTTGCACTTCTAGCTAATCGGAACTATTTGAATTTCAAGTGTTATATTTTAAAACGTTACAACCTTCTTAGTAATAAAAAAAACAATTGGCGGGAAATGATTTGTTAATTGTTTTTTATCACACATCAAAAATTCTACGTACGCAACGAAAATGGAAAAAGTCGAAAAGATTTTAGAGTGATGATTTTTAATGATTTTAAAAGTTCTCTTTCTCCGCATGACTGTGCCGCTCTTCTTAAAAATGCTTTTGGAAGAGAAGCACCTTATTTAAGCACCGTGAGGCGATGGTTTGCTGAATTTGAGAGAGGTCGAGTTACTTTACATGATGAATTTCGTGAAGGGCAGCCTTCAACTGCCGTCAACGAAAATAATGTGGCTACTGTTAAGCAGTCAATTGAAGAAAACCCCCGGATTACCCGTGAGACAATTCGAGGACTATTGGGGATTGGTATGAGCCAAATTCAGAAAATTTTACATGAAGAATTGAAAGTTCGGAAACACTGTTGTCGTTGGATCCCTCATGAACTGACAGCGGAGCGGAAGCGAGCTCGCGGGAATGGTGCTCACAGATGCTACTGAAGTACGACCACGGACATTCTAATGCTGCTTATGACATTGTCACAGGAAACGAAACGTGAATTTACTGTTTTGAACCCGAAAAAAGCAATCTTTTGAATGGGTGTTTGAAAATGAGAACAGACTAACAAAAGTGAGACAGGCAAGAAACGTTGGTAAAAAAAATTATCGCGTTTTTTTTCTCAGCTACGGGTACATCTGTACAATTCCACTTGCAGATCAAAGGAGTGTTAATGCCGAGTGGAATTCTACCATTTGTTTCTCCAGGGTGTTAGAAAAAGATCGCGAAAGACGACCCAAAACCGCATTTTCCTACACCATGATAACGCTTTTTCACACACGGCCAACAAAACAAAGTCAATTTTAGCTTCCGAAAAAGTATATCTCGTCACTCATCCTGCGCATAGCCCAGATCTAGCACCCTATGATTTCCGTATTTTCCCCAAAATCAAAGATTTGATGAGAGATTTTAATTTTACCAATTCCGAAGAGGCAGTGATAGCATTCAATCAGCACGTAGAAAACATGCCTTCAGATCTGTGGTCCTCCTGTTTTAAAAAATGGTTCGATCGCATGAAAAAATGTTTAAAATGTAAAGGAGATTATTTTTAAAAGCAAAAAACATAATATTTTTTGGTTATAACATGTTGTTTTTTAAAGTTACGCATAACTTATAGTGTGACCTACGTATTATTAAGATTTTTACGAGATTTTTCTCTAAAGTTAAAATCTCAGTACGACCTTGGAGTCTGGCGGATGATGTATTACCACTTCCGTGCCTTGGATGAGCGTTAGCCGTCAGTCCCAGTTATCGCTATATAATTAGTTGTTAATCATTATCAGGTGGGTGAAATGCAGCGGTGGGGGTCACCACTCATCTTGCCAACCGACAAACCGGTGAATTGTGGTGAATTGGGAAGACTACAGTCGTTTAGTTTACTCTGCCTACACCGCAAGGGAACCGGGCGGGAAATAAAAAAGTATCTTTTTTATAATAGCATACATGTATGTATACTGAATTATATCATATTTATGTAGTGTGTGTAATGTTTATTTTTGGAACGAAGTTCCTTAGGTGTCATACATAAATTACGTCACAGGCCAAAAGAGAGGGAGGGGGTCGACAAAATGTGACATTGTGTGACAAGGGGTAGGGAGGGATCCGAAATTTTGTGACATCACATTTATTTCAAAACATAATATTTTTATAAATACGTATTACAACAGTGAATTTCAAAATCCACTTGTATAGATCAAAATTAATCAAATGAGATCATTATTTCAATGTAAAATTGTAAAATATGTGACATCACACTCACAAATGTGACCAGCTAGCACCACATGGTTTTCATTAAGGGACTTTAATGAAAACCGTGTGGTGTCGTGGGATACTAGATAGGAAGTGGTTGTGTGTTGGTCCCGGGCTCCTTTGAAGAATAGGCCAACTGTCGTTCTGCCAGGCAGGTCATAAAAGGCGACCGATTACTTACCTATTCCTGCCGCAACAGCGTCAGTGCTTGTCACTGTTCAGTTCCGGTTTGGAGGGTAAGGTAGCCAGTAAACTTATGCATGTGGCATTAGACCTCGCCAGAAGATAGCAACGCACCATTAACACCTTTGGTGTCTATATGCGATGGTTGACTCTTTCCATCAGGAGACCCATTTGCTTGTTTGCTATCTTATACTATAAAAAAGAACCTATTTTAGTCAGGCGCGGCGGCGACGCACAGTGGGGATTCCTCGCGAGCGATAGCGACACAAGCAAATGTCATCGCGTTCATGGATTTTGAGTAAAACATAAATCTCCGTGACGCGAGGCCCCTCGAACCGCGAGGCCGTGGGCTGTGGCCCACGTCGTCCACGCCTTACGCCGCCTGTGCTAACACGTTTGGTGTCTACAGGTGATGGTTGTCTTATTCCATCAGAAGAGAAATCTACTTGATTGCTATCTTATGGTACAAGTATATCAAAAAATAAACTAACTGATCTAACCCCAAAATAATCAAATTATTTGCTTGTGATATGGGTGTTATTCAACGACAATCTCATACGATGTAAAAATACTTTGGAAATACTACACAAATCCAGAAACAGAAACATTTATACTCATCACACAAATGCTTGTCTATTTGGGAATCAAATCTGAATCTCGTCGATTACGTAGACAGGATCGCTAAACACTCGACCAACAGGGCGCAAGAAAATGACAGAATTTGAAGCTCAATGGAATTTCAATGGATAGTATTTTTAATGTCCAAAGATATAATTATCATTATTAAAAACAATTCTTGGAATGATGTCCAACGAAATAGTTAACATTATTAAAGATGATTCTTGGAATGATGTGCAACAAAATAGTAAAAATTATTTGACCACCCAGTTGGTCGAGTGGTTAGCGACCCTGACTATACAATCGACGGGGCTCGGGTTCGATCCCCCACGGGGACAAGTATTTATGTGATGAGCATACCTATATGTTTGCATTTCCGGGTTTGGGTGTTTATTAAATATATTCTGGTATATAAATATGTATTTCTATGTATTAGTATCGTTGATTAATGCCCATAACGCAAGCAAATAATTTGCTTGCTTTGCGGTTAGATCAGTAAGTGTAATTTTTCCCGTGAATATTTATTTATTTATTATTAAAGACGATTCTTGGAATGATGTTCATCGAAATAGTAAACATTACTAAAGACGATTCTTGGAATGATATTCAACGAAATAGTAAATATTATTAAAGACGATTATTGGAAAACTATCAACGTGGAAGTTATAATTTTTAAAGTGTAAGTCGAATCTTAACTATAAGTTTCAACACTCAATATCGTCGGCACTTGGTAAAACCCCATCTCAGCGTATATTCATATATAATCTTAAAAACACTTGTAGTGTTTTACTCCGTTATTTTTTAAAAGGACTAATTGCACAATATAATAATAGTTACACAGTAAAACGACTCCATTCAGAGCACCCGAATCGCTGCACGCACACAAACGTGTCGTTTACACGGTCGCTAACATATCTTTGCCAGACAAAATCTCGCAGTGTCACATTGAGACGCACGTCGGGCGTCGCGAAAATTTGTCACTTGTTTGTCGTTGACTGATTTTGAATCTGAATCTGAACGAATGAATCTTTGATTACTTATTTTTAAATTTAATTAAGCTGCTTATAAATTTTTGATATCGTTACAATTACACATCCTTTAATTTTGATATTTTTTAAAACAAAAATAAAACTTGTATGTGTACTTATATACCTACGCACGTTAGAAATTATACTACTTTGGCATTACAAGATAAAAATCCTTCTAAAAATTTTACCCTTTGCGTTATGTCTCGATTATGTGGTATTAGGTGCTTAGTATTAACCAAAAAACACGTGTAGACATCATAATAAAAGTGAATAGACGCTGATTACTAATCACTCGCACCAATCAACGGCTGTCTATATACACGTGTTTTTTTGGTTAATACTAAGCACCTGCATTAAACACACGAACTCGCTCTAATCAAAGGGAAATCGGGGCCTTACACTATCTTTGTAGAGAAAACGACACAGAGATGGGCTGAATTTTGGCAGCTTGAGCCGTAATTCGACATAAGTCCGAAATTCGTTTTAAATGTCGAATATTTAGCATTAGAAAAAAAGGACCTAATTGCACTATTTTGACTAAAATCTACAATAATATAATAAAGAGGAATGATTTGTTTTTTTTTTTTGTATTTTTCAATATGTATTGAATAAATTCAGAAACTACTAGACCGATTTGAAACATTTTTTTATCCTTAGAAATATATTAAATCATCCCTGAGTAACATATTATATTTAAAAAAATTGCAGATACCTGACTGAGATCCCCGAATTATGACCGGCCGGCTAAACGCCACACGGAGGAGCGCGGTGTGTGGACGGGGTACATCTACCAGTATTTAAATAAATTCGTAAGCCACTTGAAAGCGCGCCATAATTGAACCGAAATTCGGCCGAATTTTTATTTTCACCGAACGTTCGGCCGAAGTTCGAATTCGGTTCAAACCACATTTGGCCCATCTCTACTAATAATAGAAAAAAGGCATTTAATATATTGAAAGAAAGTTTTATTATAAGTATTAAAACGCATTATCTAGTTAAATTATTTTTTAAGTATCTAGTAGAACTAGGTATTTTTTTATTTATTTATTTATTAACACTTTATTGTACACAGAAAATAACATTAATAAGAGAATACAAGCGTAACTATAGTACAATGGGCGAGCTTATCTCTACTTAAAGAGATTTCTTCCAGCCAACCCGTTAAAGGAGAATAAAATAATGAAAGAAAAGAAATGAGTAGACCTAGTGTACAAAAAAAAGATACAAATTATATAACTAAACCTAACATATACTTACGATTTAAAAAAAAAAAAAGTAGAAAAATATATATACAATACAAGAGATATTTAGACTTCAGCTAGAAAGTGTTCCTTAACTCGTTTTTTAAAGGATACTAAAGTCTGGCAAAGGCGAATCTCACTGGGCAGAGAATTCCATAATTTTACAGCAAGTACTGCGAATGAGTGCGAATAAGCAGCAGAGTTGCTAGGAGGAAAGCGTAACAAGGTTCTAACATTAGAGCGACATGGGGACTCAGGGGAGTGCAAGAAACTAAAGGAATCACGAAGATACTTTGGAGATTGTGGATTGAAAATAATTTTATATAGTAAACAAAGTATATGCATTTTTCTCCGCTGTCTTATTGGAAGCCAGCCAAGCTCAGCCCGAGAACTGGAAACATGATCAAATTTTTTCATACCGTAAATGAAACGGATACAGAGGTTCTGCAATCTCTCAAGCTTGTTTACCAAGTCTTCAGTTGCGTCAAGGTAACAAGAATCGGCATAGTCTATTATAGGGAGAATGAGGGTATGCATTAATAAAATTTTTGTATTAATAGGTAAAAAATTTTGAAGGGGTTTAAGGGAATGAAATGCATGATGTACTTTACGGCTCAAGTTATCTACATGAGAGTTCCAGGAAAAATCGGAATTGAAAATTAATCCCAGATTAGAGGCAGAGGAAGAGAAAGGTATATGTGTATTATTATAGCTTAATGTTGGTATGTCACTGCAGTTAATCAACTTCTTCATAGGTCGGCTTCCAAGAATCAGAGCTTGAGATTTATTTGGGTTAACTACCAGACCAAAAGATTTAGCCCACTTATATATTTCATTCAAATCCTCGTTCATTTCCCTGACAGCTTCTGCTATATTTCCGATACTAAAGTGACGATAGAGCTGGAGATCGTCAGCATAAAGATGAAAATTTGATTTAATTATAGAAGTAATAGTGTTAATAAATGATGAAAATAAAATTGGAGAAAGGACTCCACCTTGCGGCACACCGGCATATAAATCGATCCAGTCAGATTTAAGTTCACCAGATATTACACTTTGCGATCGACCTTGAAGATAAGATCTAAACCAGTCGAGAGCTGATGTAGAAATATTAAGGGAAGCAAGTACTCTTAGTAACACATCAAGGTCTACTGAATTAAAGGCACTGCTAAAATCCAGAAGAACAAGAATAGTAAGCTTTTTGTCATCAATGGCCTGACGGATGTCGTCAGTTACTCGGATTAGAGCAGTGACGGTGCTATGTCCCGGCCGAAAGCCTGACTGGTGAGGGTGAAGAAGAGAATATCTTCTGAGAAAATCATTCAGCTGAGAGTGAGCTATGTGTTCTAATACCTTGGAGAGATATGGTAGAATTGAAATAGGACGAAAATGCGTAGGAGAAGAGGCATTAGGAATTTTTGAAAGTGGGATAATATAAGCCATTTTCCAGGCTGTCGGAAAGGAACTCGATGTAAAGGAAAAATTATAAATATGTGTAAGAATCGGAAGAAGTTCTGGAAGAATAGGAAGGACCATACGCGAGCACACACCGTCACTACCAATAGCTGCAGACGAAATAGAAAGCACATGCTTTTTGACATCTAATTCGTTGATTGGTTTAAAACTAAATTCTGGGCATAGCGGAAGCGCCCTGGAGGCTAAGCTTGCGATAGTAGATGTCTTAGAAATGTTGTCCAGAATTACCGGCGGCGTAGAAAAGTGAGCATTGAGGTCATTTAAATCGACATTACATTCACTAGAAACAGTTGCACGGCCAACGCCGAGGGACCTTAAAAGGTTCCAAACCTTGCCTGAGTCAGAACCAGATGCCACAATAGTATCGTGAATATAACGGCGTTTAGCACGACGACACAACTGGTTACATCGGTTGCGCAACAATTTATAAGAAGCTAGATTTTCAGCTGTAGGGAACTTTCTATAGTGCTGATTGGCCTTGTCTCTCTTTCTCATGAAATTTTTGATTTCAATATTAATCCAAGGAGCTGGGTCGTGTTTTAGTCTGATTCTTCTCATCGGCGCATGTTTATTAAAAAGTTTTAGAATGATATTGTTGAATTTGTCAATTTTTCCATCAACATCTAGGCACTCAGTCACGGAGGACCAGTCGATTGAGTTGACATCACTTTTCAACAATTTTTAGCTAAAGACTTCAAAAACTAAAGCAAAAATTTACTCTCATAATTTTTCCTTAAAGCGACAAAAGAAGTATAACTTAAAAATATAGCTCTCAATATGGCGACCACAATTCGCTATTTCGCATTTTTTTAAATTTCATATTGTTTTCTTATGTAAGTGTCTTAAGACACTCGCGTCACTGAAATGAATTAAACAACATATCAAATTTTAAAAACGGTTCATCTAAGCAGCAGTTATAGTTATATTTATATATATTCATATTATAGTTATAGCATAGAAAGATATATTTATAACTTACGCACATCATATTTACATACTACGTACTAAAAGGCGAATACATTACTTAGCCTTCCTTTTAGACTTATCTGGACTCGCGATAAAAATGTACACGATCAGTTCTAGTTTTTGTAGGAGTCAACCGAGACAAAAGTTATGTTTCTACAAGCAGATGCCTACAATTTCTCTGCGAATTACAACTCTAATAATTAACTAAGAAATAACTTATTAAAATAAGCACTATACATGACAGTATAAACTGTAACACAAGCCGCAATATAATAAATATAAGTTTTATACTGAACTGGCTATTAGTCTCGGTTTCAAAGTGAACTATAATGAAATTTGTTCTTTGGTACTAATTAAATTATAACCAAGCACTATAATAAATTAGTCATAGATGGTGTGATTATATGAAAGGAACTTATTATTTATTCGGGATTGTGTGCTTAACTCATGGACTTGAACAACTAAAACAGAGCTTTAATCATAGATTACATGGATTTAATCCTGTAAAATTAGGTACATTTTTCTTCTCTCCACTTCACAACCATCCTTTCTTCACCAATAGTATCTTGAAAGTTTTTTTTTAAATCAATACCTAAAAGGCTGAAAGTTATTATTTGTATGAAAAATTATACCGACGTGATCGAAGCTGTGCAGGTTGAAATTACCAGTTAATGATGTCCCATAGTTTTTTAAACATAAAATGAATTTAAAATTTTCCGATACACACAACCCATGTACACATTTAATACGATAATACACACTCTTGCATGCATGCATACTTACATCCAAACAGACACACACACGCATAGATTTGTATTTTAAATTTATAAATATTTATAAAATTGCATAAAATGCAGATTTACACTATTTTAGGCTCCAGTCTAGCTAAAACGTCTAGTTGAAATTCTAATTGAAAATCGGTCGATAGAATTGTTTATCTATATAAATATTATAAATGCGAAAGTTTGGGGGTTTGAATGGATGGATGGATGATTGTTACTCAATTATGCAAAAACGGCCAAACGGATCTAGATGAAATTTGGAGCACATGTTGATGATGACTAAGAATAGCTCGTAGACTACTTTTTACATTAAAAGTTGTTCCCGCAGGACTCACAGAAAACTTTTATAATACAACGGGCTACATGGTGCAGCTAATTATTAATACATTGTATTATTAACATATTAATAATTATTATTAATATATTACTTATTAATAACTAGCTGCTAATTATCATAACTAAACATAATAATAATTATATAAAGAGAAACCATCTTGCGTGTATATTTGGTACAACCTTGTCCACAATAGACATCTGTGATT
Organism: Apodemia mormo; assembly: GCA_036924255.1. NCBI lineage: Eukaryota > Metazoa > Arthropoda > Insecta > Lepidoptera > Riodinidae > Apodemia > Apodemia mormo. The sequence goes on along the minus strand of JAUPFN010000009.1, from coordinate 965,821 downwards.
AGGACACGGTAGTTAGAACTTATACATAATAATGTGAATCATGTGTGTTTTCTAATTTTCAATACTTTTGCGCTATTTTTAGAAATCCCAAAGGTGATTTTCAGATTTGAAACACGTTAAAAAATTAATCATGTGTTTTTATGTTTCAAATCAGAAGACCGAACTTGAGGATTTCTTAAAATTTGATTTTCTAATTATAGAGAGTAGTTGCTGACATTTAAGTGATCCCAAAAATTTCTAATATCTGTTAAAGTTATATTAAAATGTAACATTTAATATTAATTATATTTAACATTATCTACGACGAAATAAACTTTCTCCTGTACATCAGTACATCCCCTACTAAAGAACACATTATGTCGTCATTATGACACAGAACACTAATGCATGTTCTGTATTCTGTACTGCACGATAAGTGGAATATCAGAATAGCACTTTTCTACAGATTCGCCAACTTACCATTTTAAAATTCTATAAAAAATGGACGACCTACAAATACAATCATTGCATTATTTTCACTTTTTTTCTAAGTAATGTATTAATATACAGTGTGTAAAGGAAACCCTGTCCGATGTCCTGTGAAAGGCGTTATTTGTTAGCTTAATACAAACATACACGTGCCATTATTTTATGGATATTGATACATAAAATTTTAAAATATTTGCTCGATTTAAGGGGAAGTTGTTAAATATCATAAAATGAGGCACTTAAAATAACGATATTTTTCTTATTTTAATAAAAATAATTATGTTATTATTGCTTTTTGATAATGTCATTGACCTATCTATATACCTCTTTTGGGCTGGACAGGGTTTTCTTTACAACCTGTATAATATAAATTTATTACCTTATTATTTATATAAACAATAGTATGTTTTGCTTACATTATTAAATAAGTTCAATTTGTGTATTGGAAATAAATGCAGTTTTTTCTTTTCTATGATACAAATTATAAATGTCAGAGATCATAGAATAATAACGCATAGAAACCAAGTCGACCCGCGCTATATTAAGCCATTTCAAAGAAAAGGCTTCTTACACTCGCCGGCCGCTCAGACATGTGACACGTGCTACACAGAGTACAGCTCTGACAATTTTAAAAAATGTGAGTTACTGTTTGATGAAAGGTTGTCACCGTGCTTCACAAAAGCATATTTAGGGCTTGAAGATCACATTTCACAGATAAGAACTACTTGGCATCGGATATTTTTGTATAAATTCCAAACAAATAAATCGTAAATATCTAAGTTGAACGATATTCAAAATGTTGCCAGCCAGAGAGGAAATTATTCTACCACCTATTTGTTTTTACCTATTTTCATTATAATTAATAACGTGTGTATTACTATTTTATGTGCTATATTACATAGCTTGGACTTTGCATTTGCATAAAAAATATTTTTGAAGTGTTGGGACTTACCATTATACTAGCACAAATATTACAAAACCGTTTATCAAACCAATATTACAAAGCTTATATTCGTGTATAATGAGGACTTTTAGAAGGCAAAAAAATTGTCCCAACTAGCATTCTAGATACCACAGTGATCACCAGAAAAATACTGTTACTGCTAAAAAGACATTTTTTTTTTAATTTTTCTTATGAAATAATATGTCATGGTACAGCATTATTTCGTGTTTTCCTAAGTGTCAAGTAGTTTTATTGGCGATATTTTCAAGTTTTATCGACTAAATAATGTAGGGTAACGTGCCCTAAAATCGGTCTGCGCCAAATGTTGGACTCCTAATATGTTTATGCTGATAATTAAGTTTCAATTCTACATAGCTTGAAATTTATGTTGCAAATGACGATATTGCTCATACACGACTTAATTAATTTGTGCCGTATACTCCAATGCATATATTATAACACGTAGAATCCAAAGAGTCGCCACAAAGAGCTGTATTGTTTCCGATTCAGCTAAAAACGTTAGAGGAGATTACGCACAGGGATTACGTTTTTTTATATTCTAAGATCTGAACCAAAACAGTTTCGCACGATAGGTGGTGCTCAAGCAGTGCACAGAGCCAATAGTAGCTTGACTAAATATAATAGTAGTCAGAAATATTATGTTTAGCTTAAAACATTTTAACTATTTAAACTGATTTAAATAAATAATTTGATTAGTAAGCATGCCTATGCTATTACTTTTTACCTCAAAGTGCTTGTAAATATTGTTCTTGCTTGCCTGCCTATCTGCTAACGTTCAAGCTAGTTTAGCTTTCACCAAATATATACATATATTCACATACACGCACACAGACATACACATAAAGACACACAAATATTCGCCAAGCAATGTACAAATTTGTAATAACATTTGACCGCCCCGTTGATCGAGTGGTTAGCGGCCCTGATCACGCAATCGACGGGGCTCGGGTTCGATCCCCGACGGAGACAAGCATTTGCGTGATGAGCATAAATGTTTGTATTTCCGGGTTTGGGTGTTTATTAAATATATTCCAGTATTTATATATGTATTTCTATGTATTAGTATCGTTGACTAACACCCATTACACAAGCAAATAATTTGCTTACTTTGGGGTTAGATCGGTAAGTGTAATCTGTCCCGTGAATATAATATTTTAGTAGATATATTTCAATATTTTTTTTAAAGAATTACTTCAATAAATGTTTTTATAACTTCAATAATGTAAACTTGTATTGGCCATATTTTTTATTTACGGTTGGTGCTGGTTGGTTACCGCTGTTTGATTACTGATATATACAAAAAAAATATCTTGACTCTTTAACATTTCCCTGTAATTCTACTCATTTTACCTCACCGGGATAAAAAATGTAAGTTTTAAGTTTTTAAGTTTTAAGTCTAATAATATTATTGGAAAGAAAGACAATCTTTATTTTAATGAGGTAAAAATATTTTAAATTGCAAATGGAAGCACAAAAACTAAAAAAAATATAAATTAAATATAGGTTAAATAGCTTTGGAATATCATCTTGAGAACATCTAGAATATTTCTCGACATTTAAATATTTTACGTAACCGAAGAAAAGTATAAGTTTCAAGTTTATACTAAATGACTATTAATGTTATAATATGAAAGGCTATTTGTAAGGTAGACCTATTTTAAATTACTAGACACTTTTATTACTCCACTTGTACATAAATTTCACTTTTACGCAATTTTTATTATATTACTCGACCGGTTTCACTTTTTAAAGCATCTTCAGGATGTAATATACTTAACTATTTTAAATACCGTTTTGGGAAAATATTTATTTGCTTGCAACATTATTCACGCAATAATGTTTCTTTGTGTGCGTGTCAACGCAAGTAATTACACGAAGGGTGACGAAGGTCATGCGCACATCGATACGATTTTGGCTTAAAATATGAACGAAACGTTGAATGCAATTATCACTCTAAGCGTTATTACTCTATGTCAGAGATATTATATAGACTGACTGGTAAGTTAATTTCGATACTTCTGGAGAGTGCTAGGTATTCGATTCTCGTTAAAATGAAATAATAAAATTAGGGGCTTCATCTTTGACCAATATTTCCCTAAAATTAAGTGAAATGAGGATATTATACTCTCTAAGCACGCCTCTCTGTTTGTTTTGTACTTACCTATGTATTCTGTGTTGTTGCGCGCTACGCGACACTTATGTCCGCGCAGTGTCCAAGTATAGCGCAAGCAAATATAGGATTCTCGATGTACTGTTTACTAGGTTTACTAAGAAGTATTTTATATTTATTTTTAATTTTATTTTGTCTCATCATATATGATCGCCAACTATCACGTCCTTAAATGTTGAAAGTAACTCACCAGTCAGTCTGTATATATAATATTATGCAGCTTAAAAAATATCTTAATGTCTGTAAATATTAGGTATAATTTATCATATATTTTAAATAACATATCTATACTAATATTATAAATGCGAATGTAACTCTGTCTGTCTTTTCTTCACTCCCAAACCACTAAACCAATTTGGATGAAAAACCACGGGTAATAATCACGGGTCGAGCAATTCAAAATGTGTTTTTTCTATTTTCTGACAAAAATTACGCTGTCCGGTATTGAATAAGTACCCGATTGGCGATAGGATTGCCACCTATCACATTATGGGACTAAGTATTTTCGGTTAATCATAGATGCACTGGCTGTACCTCTGTCTACGTATGTGCTACGGTCGTGAATGTAGATATGTATGAATGTAGATACAAAACTAACTAAACTAACTATATATAAAATATCCAAATATGTGTGAGAATCCTCATAGTATGGTGTCCTCAGAACAAATTATTCCAACGCTGCGAGCGGACATCCGGTGCGATGCGGAAACTACGGCGCATCCACACTGGCCGGAACTCGTAGCCGGAACCGACATATTAAAAATCTCCTAAATGCCCGGAGGACCTAAAACTTACAATGGACATATTCAAATTTAATTTTATCAAAATTTCGTAAATTTTAACAAAAAGATATCCGAGGAATAACTTTTATGATTCATGGATAAATTTATTCCTACCAACATTTCGTTTGTGGTTTCGTGAGGGTGAATTATATTCCTTTTGTTAAACTTTATACTTTATGTCATACAAACCTTATATATCACATTGTTATATTTTATCTAATACCTACACTTAAACAAGAAGACAACAGATAGTTAGTTCTTATATATTTTTTCTTAATAATGAAATTCTTCCACTGAGTTTTATTCACACTGCACGCACAGTAAACTGTTTCTAAACTGCTCGCATTAATGTTACAGCGCGGATTAAATGGATAAGCCTTTCAAGACTATTTCTTAGTTTATCAGTGTAAGTTGCAATTACATATATAAGCTCAGAGTTATAGTACTAACCGATAAAATAAAGTCACACGAAGGGTAATTCTTAAACCTTGTCATTTCATTCGGTACGATAAAACAGTTTAACATAGTTTATCATTATTTTTTCACAATATAATATTACCTACAAATTTTTGATATTCTTGACAGTAATAGGAGCGTTTGCTCATATGTGCGAATCGCCGCAAATGAATGAATGAATTGAACAAAATGAATACTGGTAAACACTCCATTGGGAAGGAGACGTATCGACGCGGACGTCGCCTTCCCAATGGCGTGTCTATTAGTATTCATTTGGTCTGTGTGTAACACATATAACTAAGTAGGTACTCGCACTTATATTTCACTTTACAATATATTTCTAATATATCATTAAACTTTTACACTCTTTAAGCATCTTCACGATGTAACTTACTTAACTGATTTACCAAAAATATTTTATGAAGTGAAATTAAAGTACAAATGCTTAGTCAGTTGTGTAACAATCATGGAATTTCGCTGAGTGCCGACAATGGAAAGCATAGAATATACTAATTGCATTAAACTTAAAGATAAAATCTTGTAGCACAAACGTTTGTGACAGTGTATTTTTATTACTTGATTTAACCGATGTTTAAATCAATATTATTTAACGACGTATTTGTATTTTGGTTTTCTTCCTATTATACAATAACGAATAAGCAAAAGGACGGTGTGATTGTTGGTTCCGCTCCTACTTTCACGCACAATTTTAAATAAAATACAGCAAAAAAGAAAGTATTTATTACTATAGTCGAAACTCAGAAGGCTGTAAAATATGCTTCTCTTAAAGAAAAGAAAGAAAAAGAAGAAAAAAAAAACAAATGTCATCTAATTAATCAGTGAACGAAAATATTCTGCATTGTTATTGTAAATAAAAATGTTCATATTATAATTTTAAAGTGCCCGGTTGGCGATAGGCTTGCCACCTATCACATTCGTGGGACTAATCTTCGGCTAATCGTGGGTGCACTTGTTGTACCTCTGCCTACCCCTTCGGGGATACGGGCGTGAATGTACTTTTTATAATTTTGAAGTGGTCATGGTCATAAAAGAAAAAGTCTTCGTGATGAGAAATACAAAAACGTATTATATCTATGTTGACGATATATTGCAACGTGAATCCATCTATCAACATGCGTTGATTTCGAAGCGAACTTTGTATAGACCATAATCAATCTCCTTTAAAATTCAGAAGAGAAGTAAAAATATTATATGTGTATAGAGTTGTAGTAGGTTAAAGTCTAAACCTCAAAGTAAGGAGGTATGATATAAAGAAGAGGATGAAACTTTAGAACTTTATTCAAAGAACATGTTCGCCATTCAGAAACGTTGCTTTCAGAACACGAAAAGCTACAAATCCCAACATTTTCGGTTGTGAGCAATTAATGCGTTTAGACCTAAAATGCAAGTTTTGGCCAGTGCCGCTTTTGAGACACGTAGAAGGTAAATGCAACGGATATAAAGCCGTGTGCACACCTATGCATTACAATGGTGGCAGTGCCGTTCCGAATAGTTCGCGGTGTTTAAGTTACGTGATCACATCTAGCGAGCACGTGACCAGAGTTAAGTGCCTTCGGAGGGCGACCATTTAAGTATTGATGTATTATGAAGTGTGGCGAGTTCGCTCTACGGGTGACTATGAACGTGCGGAGCTGGTCTTTTCTCAAGCTTCAATTCTGTATTCAAATTCACAGCAACTTATCATATAGTGATTTACAAGAAAGAAGAAAGAAAGAAAATATTTATTTGCAAGAATATGGGTGTTACAAGTTGTTAAAAACAAATTAAGTTACCGACATATTCAACTATTATATGGTGTGCAAATATTTAAAAAAATTATCATTATAAAATATTACATTTAAAAGATTCTATCGAATATTTAGAATTACTACCGGATCGGAACGCGGCCACACACTGAGAAGATCCGGCGGAAGAAACTCAGCGGGCTGGTTTCACTATCACAATGTATCCACTAGTAATTACCATGGTAAGTATTCTTAAATCGCTCAAAATGTCTTATATTTTTACATAAATTTTTAGCCTATTAATAATAAAATTATAAACAATAATAATAATAAATATTGCTGGACAATTTACAGAAATTGATCTAACTCTAAAATAAGCAATTTATTTGCTTGTGTTATGGCTATTCAACAATAAACATATAAATACTGCTACATATATTATAAATACCCAAACCCAGAACATACATAAACATCCATGCTTATCACACAAAATGTTTGTCTCTGTCGGGAATCAAACCCGAGCCCCCTGATTAGGTTCTCCCCATAATTAGGTTCGTTAGCCTCTCGACCAACGGGGCGGTTACGTTACAATTAGTCTAATAAGTTATCTTATTTGAGTATATTGAATTACGTACTGTTTTTTTATCATTAGGTAAATAGCAAACAAGCAGATAGCTCTCCTGATGGAAAGAAAAACCACCTTCTATAAACATAAATGTTAATTGTGCGTTGCTATCCGTGTGGCGAAATGGCAATACCACGTGCATAAGTCTTCTGGCTACCTTACCTTCCAAATCGGAACATGACAATGACGGTATTGCAGCAGAAATAGGTAAGGCGATGTTACTGTTACGAATAATCTATAAACGTGAAGAGTTGGAACGCTGGAGAGATCTAGAAATAAAAGAAAATGATAGCTACTCCTATTGATAAACAAATAGTTGACCGTTACCATATATAGTGAAGCCATAAGGAACTTTCTTGTACAGGGCATAAGGGTGAAAATAGCGCGTACTAGGACTTGTTTATCATAAATTGTTTACAATTAGAATTGTTATCGTTTACGCGATAAATTTAGATTTTTCTGTATTCAGGCAGAACTGTAGTCTGAGTATAAATAGAGATGTGTTGATAAATAGAAGGCGACCAGTGTGTAATACAGTGAAAAAGAGAAGTGTTTTATTGTGTAGTCGGTTAAATTTGGTGTTAGTACAGTGAGTGACTAGTGTTAATCAGAGTATTTAAGTATTACATTGCGTTGTTTTGTGTATTTGTGTTGTAAATACACGGTTTAATATAAGTGGCGTTTTCTTGCAAATTACGAACCCGAAGCACGTAACAGTACCACAAAGGCCAACGGGCGAAACGTTGTAGAACTCTACCATCTAGTAAATTCTTCTTCAATTTTTTATCCAAACTTACAGAATTTTATCATGTAGATATATTCCCCGTACTGGCCCTTGCTGCTTTTGAAGAATAAACCATCTGCCGGTTTACCAGACAGTTTATAAGAGGCAAACGATTGGTTATGCGAGTCACTACCATTGTGGTTACTAGGTGAGGTAGAGTTCTGCGTTGTCTCGCCTGAGTCTGCTACCTGCTGCAACAGCATTAGTACCTGTAACTATTGTAGTACACAAAGATAGTAATACAGCATTAACATCTTTGATGTCAATAGGATACATTTTTAAAGTTATAAGATAGCAAACAAACTTGGAACTTCTGATGAAAAATAA